>JAPYXD010000143.1:2703390-4055085 GCA_030998225.1 Diplolepis rosae | reverse complement strand
TAGGGGAGAAGCGGCGAAATTGGCGCACCTAATAGAAAGTGCGAGTTTAAAAAGAAAGTATATGACTAAAAATTATGAAAAAATATTTATTTAATAGCTGGATATCTTTTCTATACTTTCCAATGGATAAAGATTGCATTGAAAATTATTAAAGCAGGTTTTTATTCAGATTTCCGAAGGACTGCACCTGCGTCAATTTACCCGCCATGTCGGGTAAATTGACGCACTAATATTATAATCTTCTCTTGCCACGTATTAGTTATATTTTCATAGATTTAGAATTACATTTCAGTAGCAAAGGTTGATGAAAAGAGGTAGTTATAATTTGAAACTAAATTTGAGATAGTATATCAAGATATGTGAAGTTTTTTATACCTTTATTCACATAAACTTGCCAAAGTTAAAATATATTTTATATTTGTACAATAAAATACTGGCAATTGTGGATATTTAAGTGAATATTCAAATGGAAATCATTTTTATAGAGAATTATTTGAATTTGTAATCAGAAGTATATACAATTATTAACTTCAGAAGACTTATAAATAATAGAAACAATCAATCAAAAATACAAATTTTTTACTTACATTGCTTTCACATCTTAAAATCGAGAAAACTTTCAAAACACTGTCAGACTGCAAATTAATTATTAAACATCGCTTTTAAAATGCCTTAATACCTCAAACTTAAAAAAAAATTAACCACTGATTGTTCAAATGAATATAACCTTACAAAGTCGTTACATCAGTTTTGCGAACCACATTACCTCCCATGTCACAAAAAATCTTAAGAAAAATATTAGCAGAAAAGTCCAGCAACATTCAAATGTATATATCTATATATTAATAATTGTGTACTTACTATCTTCTTTATATTTTCAATCATAAACATCCGAGCACTTGACTTCAGTCACCGGTTTCCAGAAACACAACACGTGTGCCAACTTCGCCTCTGATTTGAATCTCGTATGCGCCAATTTTGCCGCAAGTGTATCGTTCATTAATTAAATACTTTTTACGTAAAATGCTTATTTTTTCATACAAATATTCTATCCTAATCGTAAGATTAAATATCAAAGATTATAAAATCGTTGCATTAATCTAATTCACCTTGAATTACTATTATTTAACGATTTAACTCAATGGCTTCGAACATAACCATTGTGCCAAAAAACGATTAATCGCAATAAAACTGTATTAAGCAATTAGATTTTTATAATGTTTTCTATCAAATACATATCATACAAGAATGCACACGATAGAACTATTTTAATTTTTTGTTATGTTATCATTTTCTGAAAAATAGGGTGCGCCAATTTAGACGACGCGCCAATTTCGCCACTTCTCCCCTAATACCTAATATTTAATACTTTATTCTGTATATCTAACAATTATTTGAATCTTTTGACATATTTCAAGCTTTGTTGCTCTGTTAGAACCTAAGGTTGCACCTTCCTCTATAATTAACCACATAGCGAAAATAATAAAATTTCTGTTGATAAAATTTCAGACTATTCCGGACAAATTTGTACGAAAAGCAGCGAGTTAATTGTAAAAAATCGATTGATTTCGTACATTCAAAAAGTACGGTTTTCTTCGATTATAAAAAAAACTAGAGTTCTGAAACAAAAATCTATAGGAGAAAAAATATGCGGAATGACATTTAACATGTACCACCATGTTTTTTTGATCATTTTTCCGAATTTTTTATTTACATGACAAAAAAAGTTCGCGCATTGCGGTATCCCCTCTTTTACCTACTAGCCCACGCGTTCTGTCGCTTTTGGAATCCGAAGCCTCAATTATAGAAGAATCATTTTACAGAACAAAAATACGTTTTAGAAAAAGACTCTAAGCCGAAAGCAGTTGAAATTCTCCGTTAGACAACTGTAAGTCGAAAGCAATATGTCAATTCCATAAATTGATGTCACAGCAAAATGAAATTTAAGATGTTTGTAAACATTAATGATAAGTCTGACATTAATAATCATTTTTGAAATGTTTGAAAGATGTTTCTAAACGTAAGTTTCTGTTGAATTCAAATGACCCACTATTATCTTTCTGTAATCTTTTTTCGCATGAAATTGCAAAAGGCCAATGTTAGTGTAGAAAAATTAATGCCTATAATGATATTATAAATTAATTTTTAAGAATTTCATGTCAGTAATTAAACCTTTTTAATATTTATATTACATTTGTTATAAAATTTAATCATTTTTAATACAATATTATTAAATTTTGAATATTATCAATCAGAATAGAAAGTTCAAGTTGTATAGTACCTTAACTTTAAATAAACGCTAATATGTTGTTGGATAAATTAAATTCAGAGTTCATAAATGATAATCTTATGAGCTTTTATTGAAGTATTTCTTATTATTTTTAAAACATTTTTTTATGAAAGACTTGTATAATTTATGATTTCTATTCATTCGGCCAGCAAATTTTTTTATGATATATCACCGTAGTCGATAAAGTAAAATATTTTTATTAATATGACTTTCCGTCAAATTTACTACAATATAATATTCATGCAATTCAATATTTTATCTCAACATTACCATATTTCATTTGAACAAATTCATTACTTAATACATTTATTTGGCAAATTTACATTATTCAATTTTTAATTATATTTCCAAATTTTGCGCACCAAATGCTTGAGCATTGCGCTTGAAGTCGCCTTTAGCAGAGTTCAAGAACAGACATTATTTTTTTTAAATTCATAGCATTAATAAATAAAATTATTGCATATATCTATTACCTTTTAACGTTAATTTCAAAGTCGAATAAGAATACAAACAAGTTAAATATTTATGTTGTCACATATATTTAATTATAGTTTAAATATATAACGGTTACGTTAAAAGGAACAGGTAACTGTTATTACCTACAGAGGTAGCTTACGAGGAGAGATTTCACGATATCTCAATAGAGGTCTCTTTTGCTTGAGCGGTATATATAACTAATAGGGATCTACTATTATCAATATAACGCAAAAAATAATAAGTTTTATTCTAGAGCTTAAAAATCTAAGAGCATCAAAAAGAGTTTTCAAATAGTGTAGATGTAAATATATAGTATATTACTCATTTAAAATCACAATTACAATTTCGAATTGACTAATATTGAAGGTCTCTAATTTGATATTTTACCTCTTACAGATGATACCTAATTTTGAAACTCTTGAAACAGAACTTATTTAATATTTATTATTATTCAAACGTTATTGAAAATTTGAACCTTGATAAGCTGATCAATGAATGTTTACTATTTTTATTTTCAATTTTTCAAATTTGGAAGTAGCGAGTAAGTGTTAAACCAGTTTGACTGTTTTAATTTGCAATTTGGTATTGATTACTATACAAATTAAAAACATGTTTATATTCAAAAGTTTGCAATCTTGAATTTTAATGTTCCAGAATTTTTCAATTTTTTTATTTTTGGTATTTTGAATTGTTTTTCACTGACGACCAGAAATTTTCTGTATGAACGTATTATATTAAATTGAACACTTATTTATGTATTTCAACTTTTTTAGCAAATAACATATTGTTGAATTTGTCAAAATTCGCAGTCTTTGAATATAATATTTATAAATTGCTAGTTGCAAAATTGAATAAAAAATTATTTTGTATTTTTAATCCTCAATACGGACAAAGGAACCCCGCTGGTGAAGTCCTGTGGATGCGGTTAGGAGATCTTTACGCTACCTAACAGGAAAATGCGCAGTGGGGATAAAGTACTCAAGTAGTATGAAATCTAATAGGCTGTTATTAGGTATACAATAGAGAATATTAAAGCTTTTGGTCACAAACGGGATACCTGGCTACAGGTAAACCTCACTAGACTGCACTAGATGAATTCTAGACGATCTCTAGACAAGGTGACCGCCATAAAATTCTGCTAGATTCAGGCTAGACAAAAATGTGTCTAGAATGAGTCTAGGATCGTCTAGATTTTCGGTAGGGTCCCCATATTTGCGTTTGCGTAACGGCTAAAGTAGACAATGTAAACGCGTCTGCTCTACTGTTTCCGCTTTAAAATCCTTTAATTCGTATAAGCATTGATTGTAAAATTGATATCAAGATAGGAATCATTTTTATCTTCTTTTTCATTACTCTTATTTCTCAATATGAAAAAATCCAAACATAATCTTGTAAACTATTTGTATATTCCATAAAGATTTAATTATTGAACCAATAAAAACGCAACTATGAATAGATGTAAAAAATTGTGAAAATTAAATACCAATAATATTGCTAAAAAGACAGCAAATATTTCCGTGTGACTGTCTTTTGGGATAGACTTAAGGATGAGTGTAGAGGAAAAACTCTTCAGTCAATCTTCAGAAGGAAGTGAAGATGGTGAATTTTTCTTGAGAAATGTGGTATGTAATTTTATCTTCATCAATAAAATCTGAAACTTTCTAAAATTTATCTTATTTTTCAAATGTTGTTTACAAACTTGAAACTCTCATAATTTCAAATTTGATTTATAATGAAAAATGAGTTCATTTTTGGATACTTCCTTACTTGTCGATTTATTTATTTTCTTCGACATGTTCTTCTTTTCCGTAGCTTCTTGGTCTTGTTTTACCCTTTTTAGTTATTCAATCAATCAATATCTCCCCTCTATTGAGATAGTTCAGTTTTGTTGATTTGTCTTTTTCTCGCGAGGCTATCCACTATAGTACTCCATTTCTGTTTCTACTGCACGTGCTCACATTTTTACGTATACATAAAGCAGTTTATGTATTGTTAGGTCTACAACGTGCAACCAGAGAATTCAATGTAAGCACGTGTTAAAGCATTTAGAGGCCATGAAGCGACAAAGTTAGAAAACCAGTACCAAGTTTCCTGAATAGGGTAGTCCTCACGACAATTGGTCGTAATAAAAAATCGACTGTATTCTAACTTGCGGCATGTCACTTCCAAATGATAACGTCTATTTATTATTCTTCATTTTAAAAACAAAAGAATAATATATTGTTCTGCTGGTATCTATTAAAATTACGTAACGCCCCTTCCTGTTAATGAAATTAAAATAAGATCCTTTTCAATTTGAGAAACATAAGTGCTTAAAATCATTACGTAATCATTATCAAGTTAAGCTTCCCTTAACCCTTTGAAGCATGGTGGTAACCCACGTTACCACCTCAATTTTTTTTTATTTTTGCTATTCGAATACTTTTTAATGTATTTAGATCTGGTTTTTTGTTATTTTCAGATACTTAAGTGATGAAATAACATAAATATACAGTCAATTTAGCATAATTGCAAATAATATTAGATTTATAAATAAAAACTGAAAAAAATTGTACTTTATTCGAAAAAATTCATTTTTGAAGAATCTATCCAAGATAATAATTTGAAATTTGGTGAGAGTAAGCGTTTAAGATCGCTGGTTACGGATTCGACGTAATGAGCGACCCAAATAACCCGTTAGTAAATATTTTCATCAATTTTCTTGAAAATTTACTTTCGGAATCCGCCATATTGGATCCGCCATCTTGAATTTTGAAAATCTGACATCAGATTCGTAATCAGCGACCTCGAAAACCCCGGAGTACACATTTTCACGATCATTGGACAATTACAAAAATGTATGCTTCAAAGGGTTAAATTGAAACGGGTTTAAATCCCATTAAAATCCATATATTATATCTTTTAAAAGCTTGTCGTTCATGCCATTTTGTTAATAATCCTAAATATACAGTTGATTTTTAGAAGAAATTAAAGATACATATATATTATATATATCTTCAGATTAATATTGTGTAGTAAATAATATATATGTTAGAAACAATTAACTGGGACTTCAATTGTTTTTAGTGAAGTATCTAATTTGGACAAGGTCCTCTGATCTACGTTCGTTTCCCAAATTTTGAAAACAAAATTTTATATATTTTGGACACAAACATGTAGAAACTAGAATAAATTGTTCCCATGAACTTTCTATTTTTCTCGAGTATCACATGCCTTTAATGAAAATCGGACCAATAAATGAATATAAGATATTAAGGGCAAGTGATACTTAGGAAATTAAAAAATTTTATTAACATGTTTGTATCCAGAATACATAAAGTTTTGTTTTCAAAATTTGGTAAGTTGTAAAGAAGATAAAAATGGACGTAGATAAACAACTTTTGGTTTGCAAAATGATAAAAAGTTAAATTTGAAAAAATCTATCAACATTTTTTATTTATCATCAAAACCAAAAGTAGTCGAATCTACGCTCGTTTTAAACTTCTCTACCATTTACCAAATTTTGGAAAAAAAATTTAATTTATTTTAGACGTAAATATGTAGAAACTGAATCAAGTTGTTTATATGAACTTGTTATTTTTCTCAAGTATCTCATGCCCTTAATAAGAAAAAATGTTTCAATCAATTCTGTGAAAATGTTTGCAATCTCAACATATATATATATATATATATATATGTATATATCATAGAATTATAGTTTTCTTGATTTATTGCAGGATACGCGGACACACGTGGTCGTGGAACTTTATGATACAGAAAGGTCTTACGTGGAAGCTCTACAAATACTAGTCAATGTAAGTACATAATTTTATATCTTCCTTTATCCTTACAGGAAAAAATCATTTTCGGTTGGTATTCACCTTTAATTTTTTTGAAATTAAATCCTTTCTCGATATTTTTCATCATTTCAAACATATCAGTTCACTTTATCGATATTTACGTAAGAAGTCCTCAATTCTATAACCACTGCAGGAATTTACAGTATACCTATATGGTTTTTCATAACTCGTCCTTTGCACTCACCTTAATTCATATAAATACAATTCCTTCTTTATGATGAAATGTTACTGGAAGTAAATTACGATAGAAACTTAATTAAAAAGTTTCAAAAGAAATAATAAATTCTATAACTATATTAAGAAATAGTTTTATATAGCAGAGAACTTTAATCGATTTCCGGCACTGTGACTGAATTAATCTTTTGATTACACGTATAATAGAACCCATATTTTAGATACAAGTAAAGTATATAAATTATTAAATTTCATTTCTTGAGATTTTGCTGCTTTCTCATCACGTCTGATTAAAATCATTCAACAGTTTCACTTCATATAGGATTTTGTAATTATTTATTAAAATTGATTGAATATCATGCAGTACTATTTTAGTGCATTTCTGGTGGTTACACATCCCTTTTAGATTCTTGTAAACAAACTATTCGCTTAGTTTATTTACAACGATCAAACAACCATTCCAGTTGAGCGAGTGCCTCCGTAAACGTAACCGTGTTAACATAGATTCGTCGTTGGATTCTGTTGGATCCACTCGCATAACTACTCTTCTTGACGCTTCTCATTAACCCGCGACGTTGAGTGCAGGACGTGCCATAATCTAATCGATAAATTCTCAATTTAACATCAAACATTCAATGCATTTTTGGAAATTATTTACCCGTTATAAAATAAAATGACTTTAGAATTAAAATTTAAGAAAAACGCAAAAATTATCTATAACGAGAATAGATTATTAACTGGCAGTATTAAATAAAAACTAGTTATAAGTTTATTAAGAATTGTACTAATCGAGGGAGTTTTTGGTAAAGGAAGAAGATAATTAATTATTTATTAGCACAAGATATGGTCTCTTCGTGATAAATGTATGTTATAGCTCTGACTACGAAAAAAATGTTGCTTTCTAAAGCATCTATCATTCTGAATTTATAAAATTTTTAATAAAAATAGAAACTTTTAAATAATTTCATCGATATACTTAATATCTAACTTTCATAATACAAGGACAAAAATATTTTTAAATGTTTCCTCGGTTCGCATGAAACTTTTCCTCATTCCAGTAATAAATTTCGCTGATCCAAAGAAAATTTAGCAACAGTTATTTCGCTTGTTCGGCGAAATATTTTTCTTTGAAGGAAAGTAACGTTAAATGAGAATTATAAAAATAAGATATTTTATTAAAGACTGAATAATTTCCAAGTTTTTACTGTTAAAAAAGGAATCCAACTTAAGTTTTAGTTTTTTCAATATTTTAATTATACGTACACAATTTTCTTGGGAATTTCCCTACAATTTATATATATTATTAAAATATTTCCCCCCAAAATGATCATTTTTCCAAAATAAAAGAATTTAATTTTTAATTTTATTCAGTAGCTTTTTATCAATTTCAATCAATTGCTCATTTTGAACAATTCAATCAGTTGATTTGTGTTACCTTCAATGACTAAAATTCACAAAGTAGATTATTTCAGAGAACATTTTTATATTTTTATCATGTAGGTACTCCCAAACTTTTGAATTCGAGTGCAATTCCCTATTTTTAGTATTGGGAAAATGGCAATTTAGCAAAATATTAGAAAAATTTGACATTGGTAATTTATTGCATCCTGCACACTTAAGAAAATTTGCATAAAAATGTTTACAGTGTATAGTAACAATATGTTTTCACTTCTATAGGACAGCGAGTTTCAAAAAGAAAGAAATGTGATATAAATTGTTCAATTCAAATACCTGAACGATATACCCGGAAAACGGGCATCATGTAAATAACTTAATGACGGTGGTGGACATGTAAAATTTGGGTGACTAACATCCTATTTTATAATATGTGAATTCGAGGGAAAAACATAAGTATTATTGTAAGCATAACATAATGTTGTATTAAAATTACCATGGGTGCCATACATTTCCATTCAAGGGTAAAGTCTCAAGGACAGCTAATATACAAACATTTATATGAACATAAGTAAGGCCAAAGGATCTCTTTGTATTCACAGGATCATTGTTGTAATTATCTTGTTTTTAAATAATAAATAGTTTTTAAATGTTTTATGATTTTCATGACATGAAGAAAAATCCCTACAAAATGTTTCTAATGGTATGCATAAAGTAAGCTAATCTTTCTGACATTCAAGATGACGTGAATTCATTTCCTAAATATGTACAATTATAAAATATAGATTGATGCCAAAAAAATGAGAGAATTTGAAGTAATAATAAATGATTATTTAGACTTAGATTGTAATTCTAGAAAAAAAAAAATTTTTTCAATTTTCCTGAAAGAAGTAAAACTAAAAACGTTCCTTATTTTGATATAAGGAGATAAGAATATTTTTTACAATACTTCAGTATAAAATTACAAGAAATAAACTTATATGTTATATTATTCTGAAACAATAAATATCGATGTAAATCAAGATTATCATTGAGTGAAACATTTAGCCAAAATTTGAAATATCGTTTCAGAAATACTTGCAACCTCTCAAGAGCCCAGAAAATGCAGGTCTCGTGGATTCAGCTACAGTTGATGAAATATTTTATCAGGTATATTATTATTAATTCACATTTTTCCATAATTGGACATTTTCGGCTAATTTTATTAGAAGTTAATGATTACTCAAGAAAGGGTGCCATCAGTTGGAAACATTAATCTAATATTTCTGCTTCCTAGGGCAATTTAACTTTCCTTGTTCATGGAATAATAACAGTAATGACTGAATATTTTGTGAAAATGATATATAATAAATAAAAACATTCTAGATTCCAGCAATTCTTAGTCACCATGAAGTATTTCTTGAGGAATTACGAAAGCGGTTAGAAACTTGGGAATTCGGACAAACAATTGGAGATGTATTTCTTGACGTGGTAAGTATTGCTTGTGAATTTCTGTTACTCATGTCAATATATAATGTACTTTTTCGAAATTAGGGGAATATTTATTTTTCATTCTCAGGGACTTTCGTTAATAAATTCCAAGTTTTTCGCTTCAATTTTATCTTCCTAATGAAACTTTTAATTTTTTAGTTCATGAAGCCTGTAGTATTAGAAACGTATACTCTCTTCCTGGATAATTGGAAATCGGCGAAAACAGCCATTAAAAATACATGCCAATCAAAACCTGCCTTTGCTAGATTTCTGGAGGTAAGATTTTCAAAAAACATATATATCTACAATACACTGTTAGAGTTTAGGTAAAAGACATCTTAAAACTTTGAATTATGATGCCCACAAAATATAAAATATGAATGAACATTTATAGAAGTGAACAATTGTATGTTCAATAAATTTCTTTTAAATTATTACCCACCTAAACTTGTCATGTCAAGTTTTTCGCCCTGCATCACGCAAATGTAAGCTCAAGCTGCTAGAATTAGCTTTACATATAAACAGTGGAAAGTTGGAGCTCATTTTATTTTACCAAGGCCGTATTTGACAAAACCCAAATTTAGCGACTGGTGAGAGCTCAACTTAAACCAGTTCGATAAAAAATAGTTTATTTTATTTTGAATATATCATATAATAAGCTCGAAAAGGTTTTTATAAAAACACTTTTTATTGTTTCATATCTTTCTTCTATATTTGACGATTATAAGGTTGTAATTTCTAATGTTATAATTATATTTTTAAATAGGCCATGGAACGAGAACATAAAGGAAAGCTTGGATTGGATCAACTGCTAATCAAACCTGTACAAAAAATTCCACGATACGAACTTTTAATTCAAAGGCTATTGAAACATACGGATTCCTCGCATCCAGACTACGAGTTACTTTCAGCAGCTCAGAAAGAAGTTCATGATTTGGTAGTGAAGATTAACTGCACAGAGAGGGAGAGTCTTGAATGGGAGCAACAGCAAACGACACTAAAAGAAGTTCAGGCACTTGTCGAAGGACTTGCTGGAATAGTAGCTAATGATAGGTTGGTTTTAAATCATACAAGAATTCATCTCATTAGTTATTAACTGAACTATCATATTATATTTAATCTATCGTATATATTTTCAGAGCCTTTATTCGACACGACTTAGTGACAATAGCATCCAATCAAGGCACTAGAAAAGAACGTGCACTTTTCTTATTTTCTGATTTACTCGTCATAACGAGCATCAAAAGAAGGAGTGGAACTATAAGAAAACCTTCAACGTAAGCGTTTTAGTTAATATTTTTCAAAATAACGATCTGTTCATTTTATTCTTTTACATATCATGGTACAATTGTTCTTTAATTATTATGAATTTCTTGTTATTTATGAATAGAAGTTCGTGTCCAAATAGTCTAGTTGGTCTTTTGGAAGCAAACAAGTACAAAATGCTAATGAGGATCTCTTTAGATGATTTGGAGGTGATGAAAGGTAATTTATTACAATTTTGAGTTTTATTTTACGCTTCTGTTGAAGAGAAGCTAATAATTGAATTTATTTATTACCTGAAAGGAATAAATATAAGTTTCCTTTCACATAGATTTTTTTATTATATAATATTCTAGTTAAAATGTCTTGAAAATTTTTTAACTTCTTACACTCCTGATGCAATCAAAGTTTTCAAGGTTATAAATTATTAGTATTATGTTTCAATTGGATCTTCCAGTCTCTAGATTAAAAAATCATTAAATTTCTGAATTTGTCAGATATATATGTATGTAATGATATAGAATTTTGGAATCTATAAAATTAGTGATAAAAATTGAAAAATGCGGTTGTTAGAAAATTTTTAAATTAAATCCTTAGTGTAATATAATGTTTTGAAACTAAAAAAATCTAATTTTCAAGCTTTTAATTTTTAATACTTGTATTGAAAATTGTGCTTCTTCCAAATTTGTATGGTGTACTATTTCAAATGTTTTCAATCGTCCAGTTTTTTAAATTTGATATTGGATCATTTTAAATGTATATGTTTGAAAACAAAAAGAATTTATACGACTGTTATTACAGCCAAGGATGAAAATCTACGACGAATGGCACGAGAAGTGGATCATTTACGAGAAGATTGTGCGACTTTGACTCATCTTCAAGAACTCACAGCAACCTTACACGGAGCTAAACAGCAGCTGGAGGACTTAATAAAAGAATTACTAGGTCAAGCACAGAGACAATTGGCGGAAAGGAATGCCGCACATTCTCAGTTGGCATGCCTAGAACTTACACTTAATACCCAGTAAGTGTGGTCCAGATAAATTCTAATCTAAAGAAAAAATTTGCTAAAGAATTTCTTTTCTAGAAGAAGCTTCAGTCTCCTCTTTTATCTTCCACCTGTTTAAACTCGAACCTAGTTAGAACGAAATGAATAAAAGTTGATGTTTACCTTCAGAACAGGAGTCGAGAACATTTCCATTATGTTTACGAAGCCGGACAAGAGGGCAAGCTGGGAGGAAAGTTTCAACGAAGCCAAGCAAAAGTTGGGTAAGTTACTTTGCTAGCAATGAATTTCATGACACGTGGTTATAGTTTCGATGAAATTATAAAATCAGAAAGTATGCAGGAATTCGAATCTCTTAACTTTACAAAACTTTCAGCCTTGTCTGCTGACAGGAGACCTTGCCCTGAATTCGTGGGACCTTTGCCAATTCGAAAGACCCGAGCTGGGCTTCAATTTACATGTGCCGCACCCACTTTACCCAATGAGCAAGGAATAAGGGATGTATGGGTTTGCAATAGTGATGGATACGTAGGTCAAGTTTGTGTCTTGAGTCTAAGTCCAGAACCACCACAAGTCACGTCTTGCAATGGAGTTTGCAATGCTAGGATTCTATGCGTCGTAGGCATTCCTGCTGCTACTGCTGGGTAAGAATATTTCATTTTCCCTTCAAGGTTTCGTAAACTAAAAACTTAGTTCCATGTCTTTGTCTATCACTGTCTCAAACAGATATGCTTTTTTTAGATCAAACTCAGATTTACCCAACAATAGCACCTTTGTGAACAATAAAAGCGGTATTAGTATTTCAATTCAAGATGCGGAGACTACTAGTGGAAATATTCAACTAGACAGGTTAGTCTAATTTCTAAATAATTTTATTGATAGTTTCACGTTTTTTTTTTTGAAATTTATGTATGGAAACTCAAACAAATTTTTTGTAGTGGACAAACTTCACAGAAAACACATTCTATAACTATAGAAGAGTAACAGTTATCTTAATTTAATTCTCATTAGAATTTAGAATGAACCGCTTGTCACTAAACAGTTACTATGGAAAATTCGTTTAAATTATTAAAGTATGAATACATGAATGGAATTTGATGAATTTGAACTCTGATCTATTTGCAGTAGTTCGAGTTCCGATGATTCGGATTCTGACGACATTCCATGCGCGGACGCAGCCAGCACCTCTTTGGGAGGTGATGTGTCTAGTATCGATGGTACAGCAATTGAAGAAGACTTTAATCAGCCCACCATGTGGTTGGGAACTGAAGATGGTTGCATCCATGTCTATAATTGTAGCGACAACATCAGGATTAAGAAAAATAAGGTCAAAATTCAACATGGCAGTAGTGTTCACTGTATAATGTAAGAATATTGAATTATTCCCGTATTTTCGCAAAAATATTTTCTCAATCTAAATTAGAATTCAAATTTTTTATTTGTATGCTTAAAAAATTAAAAAATAAGTCTTGTTTTTTCTCATTAATTGAGATAATTTAATAAAAATTTAGAACTGTCTTTTCCAGTCGTAAAATTCTGTTTATTCTTGGTTCTTCAATTACTCGAATTAAAAGAAGTTTTTGATATTTGAAAAATATTGATAATAGAATACTTATATATTTCTCGCGCTATTTTTATTACTAATTGATCTCTTTATGCGAGAAGTAAAATCAAACCCCTTTACAAATATTTATTTCATTATAATAATTATTTATTTATTTATTGCCTCCACACCTCACACCCTCAGGATGTGGGGTAAATTGTTACGGAGTATCTTTTCCCTCTCGAAAATAAAAATCTTTAATTTACATTTGCATGATTTCTTTTCAGATATCTGGACAACAAAGTCTTCGTTTCCTTAGCAAATGGCGATGTCTCGGTATACACAAGAGATCACAGTGAGTAAAATAATAAAATCACTCTATTATATAGGATATTTTTATAGTAAATTTGATTAACTAATGTAAATATATGTTGAATAGTGGGAATATGGAATACCTCAGATCCAATGACCGTTTCAGTCAGCACAGTCGCTTCCCCTGTTACCAAAATGCTTCCAGTATCTGGAAAGCTGTGGTGTGGGTGCCACAACACCATTAAGGTCTTGAACACCTACTCGTTAGATATCGAACACACCTTTACAATTAGTAACGATGCTAGTCGATCGGTATCTTGCATGGCGAACTCGGGAGGTCTTGGGGTTTGGATCTCACTACACAACAGTGCAGTATTAAAACTGTTCCATGCAGGCAGCTATGAGTGTTTAACTGATGTTAATATTGCTCCAGCAGTAACGAAGATGCTTGCCAGTAAGTTTTAAATCTGTTAGGTCTTTTATTAATTAATTGATAAATCTAATTTGATTCCTAATTTGACTATATGTTTCTGAGAGGCGAAAAAAGACTTAAGATATTTTCATTTAGTCCCGTCTTTCACCTAATTTAATATCAGTGTTTACTAAGTGGTGTAATTCTATAGCGAAATTTATTTTAACGGAAAAATTAATCTTGTTGCAGGTTGCGATGACATAATTCGACAGCACAAGGCTGCTTGCCTAAGGGTTACTGCTCTCTTAGCCTATAACGAATTATTATGGATCGGGACAAGTGCAGGAGTACTTTTAACAATGCCTATTCCACATATTAAACCTTCCACGCAGAGGATGTCACAGCTGCCAGTAGTAACAGGTATTCAAAAACTTTCTATTCAATCTAATTGAGAACAATTTAAAATAAATAAAAGTAAGCAAAAATAAATAAAATTACGAAAAATATAAATAAGGTGCTGATTAAAGTTGTCACGTGACGCAACTGAGCATGCGTCGTAAAGAAGCGTAAAAATTCAAACATTTTGAATTGAAGAAATATAGTTTTGAAAAATTATGAATAACAACTTCTGCTTTATTACCTACATTAAATTTAGTTAATTAAATTCTCTAAAGACTAATCAGTTACTTTTTATCTTCCAAGGTGTTCCTCATGGACATACAGGTCACGTTCGGTTTTTAACTTGCGTGGAAATGGCAGCGCCTCCAAAATCTGATCCACGTCCTAAACTGAATCGTTACACCTTTGATACCACCAAAGCCCAGCAAAATAATATAAATCATGGCAAAATCCTAGTGATATCCGGTGGTGACGGCTACGAGGATTTCCGAGGGCCTCAAGCTTCCGCAGAGCTTCAGGCTGGTCGAGAAGACTCTACGAATCACCTGCTGCTCTGGAAAGTTTGATACTCCTTGAACCGGCATCGAGCCAGGAAAATAATCCACGAACGCCGGCATGACACGCCGAGCGAATCAAGTGATGTCGTTTGACAAAAGGAACTCCCAGAGGTTTTTGGAAGATTCTTGAGATTTTTGAATTTGCTTCTAGAGCCAGAGGAAAGACCATTGGCTTTTGGAGAAGCTAATTTGCTTCCTTTAAAGTTGAACTGGACGGCAGGATGGTTAAGAAAAGAGAAGAAAATAAAAGAAAAGAAGTTTGATAAATGGATTGGGATCTATACTGGAATTCAGATCGTAGGCGATTTTCTTTATCAGCATAGAGAAAAGCAAATGAAGAGGTGAACCTCTTAAATTGAAAGATAATTATACAACAGGTGTTGAAAGAAGTTAGGCTGCAACAGTAAAGTCATCACTCTAGTCTGAGTATAGTAAATTCTTTACTGTGACAACCAAATTATAAAAAAGCTAGTCAAAATTTAATTTCAAAATTCTATAAGAAGCCATAATTTTTACAATCCGTATACTTTGGAAAATTAATTTACAATTTTTTAAAATAGAGACTGCTATAGTTGTGAAATTCAGAAGAGAGTTTTAGAATCAGGCTAGATTGATATTCAGTTTTTACAAGATATTCGGAGTGAACGAGTGGCTTCGTATCACACTGCCTAATACAATTTACTAAATACCTAATTTTATGGCAATCAATGTTTTGCGTAATCGTTCTTTTAAATTGTATTCAATGACGATAAATTTGTCAATTGCATCTAAGTAATTTTTTTACCAAATACGGTATTTTTTCTAATACGATACTATATTTTACAGAGCGAATTTGACGGTTTTGTTTGTATAATCAAAATGAAACCGTTTGTATCTAGTTCACATTTTGTTGGCTTAGTTTTGTATAAAACAAAGGAGAGCTGAGAAAAATAAAAAGTACGAGACAGCTTATAAAGGTATAAAAACTTACCTGATAAATTATCATGTAATAGTGTTGATCGATGTTAATCTTTTTCTATATTAAAAATGTTTGTTGAATATTCTAGAATCAGCTCTTTTTGAAAGACTTCAAATATTAATGATTTTTGACGAAATTAGTTGAGAGTCTGTCACTCTATTTAAGTCAGACAATACAGATGATTATTTAGGATAATCTTTGAAATAAAGTACCTGAAAGATCTTGAGCCTAAAATTCTGTGTGCCAAAAGTGAAAGAGGGAGTGAGTTTGCCTAAGTATAGCTTTTCTTCGTAAAACTTTTCTCGATATTTTGTAAAGTACATTTCAATATCTCGTCATAATTTCCGAATTCAGAATAATTACCTCTAGATTGTTTATATAGAAATTTTTTGAACGGCAAACCTTGACGAAAGGGAATATTGTGTTTAAATTGTATTGTACACAAATCTAGATGTACAACAATTACTATGTAATGCTGCAAAAACCCGTTTTGTAACATTTATTTTTATTTAGTACACGTCAGTATCGCGATTATAAATTATATTTCCAATGATTCTATGTTTGTGTCTATAGATGATGTGCATATCGGCTAAATATATTTGTACTATATACGTATGTATATGTTGTAGTTGTTAAATTAATTTCATAGACATTTCCATAAATGATCAAAAATTTAATTTTTCCAGCAAGCCTTTTGGATATTATACATTCAATAATAAAAATTAATTCATCAAATTATATACATTATTCTCGTAGAGAAGATTCTGCGCAAAGAGAAAATCAGACTAATCTTAATACATATTTACAGAATCTTAGAAAATATTGAAATGAAATGCATATCATCCTGTTTGTTATATTTATAGACATCAATCAAATGTGTAAAGCTATTATTTTATATGCAGGTAATTAAATACATTGTTAACAGTAAAATATTTGTGAACAGTAATTTAATGACGAGTATATTCATCTACAAAATACATTAATCTGCAATACAGTTAGTAAAAAGATTAGCAAAAAATATATTTTTTTGCTTCAATCGTTAAGTTGAATATAAATATCATATTTTATGTAGCCGTACATGCATATATGTTATAGTCTTATAATTCTACATAATTTTGATATTTCAATTTATTTTTCACTTAATTAACAGTGGATACATTTACTGACTAGAAGTAGATATTCCATCGCAAAGTGTCTTATCAGTAACACTAAATTGCGAATTTGTTTGTTACTAAAACTAAGATCGAGAATACGTAGACAATAACAATTTTATTTTATTAAATATTGAGTATTTAAAGTTGATTAATAACGATAAAGATCAACCACTTTTAACTTAGTTAAAATTTTATTTTGATAAATCATCAGTTTTTTGTCCTTAAAATATTAAAATTACTTCGTATAAGTTAATTAAAATCCCCCGATATGTGAACATCATCACTCTCACTTGCAAAAACAAGTGATTGGAGCATTTTTTGCATTTTAAAAGATTTGTTACTTTTTGCTAATGTTTAAAATTTTGAAATATCTAATGGAATGTGTGAAAGGCTCTAACTCTATACAATTTCGTTTGCCAGATTGATATTTAAAATAGTATATTCAGTTACGAAAGAATTCCAATAATTTGATAGTGCTTAAAAGATACTTTGATCATACAAAATGATGAAATCATTTTATTTTGAATATTTAAATATATTTTCAAGTGAAAATACAGAAGACGAAAAATTTAGTAATTGATTCTAGATTCAAATTTTACCTATTAATCAATTGAAAATACTCTTTGAAATAATACCTTTCATAAAATCAAGAACATCTCTTTTTTAATCAAAATAGTTTTTGAACTCTTTATGCATTTAAAAGTAATACAAAAATTCTTTTGCATTAAGTACTTACATTTTGAATTCCGACGATAGACATTTGAGATAACAATATGTCATGGAATTGAGACAGTAAGAATAGAATGGAAGCTGCCTTATTGAATTTGTATATGGGTCATTTCATGGGAGATTTACAGTCAACATTTTTTTTTCGACGAAATATTTTTTTTTGCCTTCTTACTTCGAAAATAATCGACACGCTTTTTTACATTCTCATCATGGATGAGAAGGTATTGGTTTTATGTGAAAAATGACTTTCGATATTTTCATCAAATCTTTACGTTTTGAGACCCCCTGAGTCATAAAAAAGGGTTTTTACGAAAGTGTCTGTCTGTCTGTCTGTCTGTAGGTCGTGTGCGGCATAACTCTCGATAGAATTATCAGATTGAATTGAGCTTTGGTACACTTTATCGGAGCCGAAAAAGTAAGGACAAGTTCGTTAACCAGCCACATCCAATCAAAATTGAGGGATTGAGCACTACTTTTGTGTTTTTTAAAATAATTTTTTGAAAAAATCAAAAATTTCAATATTGGTTTTTGATAGTGCTCATAAATCTCTACAAATTATCCTGATAACATTTTTTGATTAAATCAAAATTAGAAATGTTACAGCATATTCAAATTCGAAAAAAGTCAATATCAAAATTCCATTTTCCAGTTAAATTATACGAGATACGAAAAAACGTTATGATACAATATTATTTTCTACATAAAGTCCTACAAATTTGAATTGTAACATTTTTTCATAAGATGCATATTTTTCTTTTTAATTAAAAAAAAACTATTGAAAATCCAAAATTCAATTTTTTAGCAATAATATTCGAAACACGAAAAAATCGTAAGAATACAAAGTTGTTCGTTTCAAAAAGATCTACAAATTTTGTCTTACACAGTTTCTGATAAAACATATATTTTTCGTTTCAATTCCAAAAAATACGATTAAAATTCAAAAATTCCATTTTTTAGACAAAATATGAGAGATACAAAAAAAACGTTTAGATGGAAAATTGTTTGCCTAAATGAGGTCTACAAATTCTCATTAAGACATTTCGGGACAGGATGTATATTTTATGTTTTGATTTTTAATATTAAATAAATTCGATTTTTTTCACCAAAATATGTGAGATACGAAATAAGCGTTGTTCTGCAAAATCGTTTCCTTAAATAAAGTCTACGATTGTTTTTCCTTTTTGAGAGATTTGGAAGAAAATAAATTATTTTAATCATGTAATTTATTAAAAAGTTACTGAAATGTATACAGAAAATCGAGCGCGAAGCGCGAGCGCCATGATGAGAATGTGTTCCTTAAGGCTGATAGAGCCTTAAGTAAATTGAATTTCCTGTTTCACTTAATTTCAAAAAGAAATTGAGTGACTTTGAGAAAATGTGTAATTCACATCATCTGTAATATTATTATAAAATTGGTTTGAGCTTCATTATCAAATTATAATAAATAAACTTGAATGTATGTGAAGAGCACAAGACCGAGCGCGAAGCGCGAGGTCCAGAAAGAACGGAGCGCGAAACGCGACGATCAAATCGCGCGCCCTAGGCGCACTCAAACTTGCGAGCGAAGCGAGCTGCGCGCGATGAGAATGTGCCCGCAAAGCGGGCAGATTTTTTTCAATGTAATACTTGAAAATTTCGAGATATAATTTTTTTAAGTTTGGCACTCGGGAAAATTTTTTTTTTTCTAACAGCTCACTGTAAAAGCAGTTTTGAATATAAAATGTAACCCTTGCACTTGAAATGCGCGACAGAGTACAAGCTTTCAAAAAAGTTATAGCACACATTTCGTTGTTTTTTTTGTAATAACAATATATTTAGAACAGGAATTATATCGACCCTCACTAGTTGTTTTTTCATATTCTAGAAATAAAGATCACTGATGAGGACTCCAATCAGAGTCGAAACGTTTGATTGAAACTACTGTTTTTTTCATTTATGGACCCTAAAGCCAATTATCTAACATTACAAATAACAATATAGTACATTTTTATAAACAATTGAATTTTTTGTTAATTTGGAACTAATTTTTTTCCGATTTTTTTTGTTTCTAAATTTTTATTGAAGTTTTTTCAACATGCAGGTAAAATTTTGGAATGGAAAAATGAAAACTGTAGGTGTAATTAATTTATAAAATCTGTCCCGCGCGTTGCAACGAGCGAGCTCACACGCTGTAACTACGCTTAAGCTTGTTTAGGCATGCTCGGACTCGAAGCACGTGTGGCAGTGAATCGCTGCAATGGGCGGGACAGATTTTATAAATTAATTACACTTACAGTTTTCATTTTTCCATTCCAAAATTTTGCCTGCATATTGAAAAAACTTCAACAAATATTTAGATACAAAAAATCGGAAAAAAATTAGTTCTAAATTAAAAAAAATTCAATTGTTTATAAAAATGTACTATATTGTTATTACAAAAAAAAACAACGAAATGTGTGCTATAACTTTTTTGAAAGCTTGTACCTTGTCGCGCATTTCAAGTGCAAGGGTTACATTTTATATTCAAAACTGCTTTTACAGTGAGCTGTTAGAAAAAAAAAAATTTTCCCGAGTGTCAAAATTAAAAAAATTATACATATCTCGAAATTTTCAAGTATCACATTGAAAAAAAAACGTGTCGATTATTTTCGAAGTAAGAAGGCAAAAAAAATTGGACTGTAAAGCTCCCATGAAATGACCCATATATTTTCCCATCTTTGTACTCTCAAAGGTTTTAAAAAATATTTTGTGAATAAAGTCAGGAAATTGAAATCTTAAAAAAGTCATAGAAAAAAATTCTGATTTGTTTTAACGTAATTTTGAAATTGAATGGAATTTTATGACAAAAATTGTATGTGTGTAATTAAGTAGGCTTGAATCTTTAATCTGACTAAATAAATTATAAATTTGATGGCCCTCTGGATCTGCCATAAATTAAACTTTGATTTGGATTCTGATTAATCTAATCTTAAACTGCAACGGATATTAATTGAGTTTCCTGTTCCTCGCTGACTGGTGTTGATGGAGCTTCAGTATTAGGTGTAGGTAGATCACCACTGCTATTATGATGTTCAGTTGTTCCTGAACCAATAAAAAAATGTTAATTACTATCATATTCTAGAATAAGTGAATTTAAATCTTGTCATGTTTTCGTTACATAAACATCAACATTTCTCATGTATTCTAAAGTCTATTTCCCAGATGGAAAATCTTAGTTAAGCATTAATTAAATGAATGAACATTTTACCTAATGTTGCGATAATTAATAAAAATACCTGTGAAAGAACTCGATCTACTTCTCTGAGGGCAGCAAACACGACAAAGTGGTTTCAGTATCACAAATCGAGGTCGTTGCATTCGAAGAAGTACATAAATGTACGGATCCAGAGTAAAGTGGATGCACAAAAGAATGTCAGCTATCACATGAAAAGCTCGTAGAATTTTATGAAAAATTTTTGAATTTGGAGACAGTGACATTCCATATTGAGCCAATGGAATAGATATCTGCAATTAAAATATTAAAGTAAACAAATAAAATACTATAGATACTATTAAATTACATTATTAAATATTTATAAATAAACAGCCGCATGAATGAAGTGAGTGAAGAATTTGTAAATGAATTTTAATCTTTGAGCCTTGAACTTATAAAATGCAAATTGATGACAGATAATAGAGTGTCCATCTAGGTTTATCGAGATTCATTATCATTGTCGTGAGCAGTGCATTCAAGTTTAATAAAAGGAATGCGCATTATCGTGAGTACGCCATCTCCATTACCCTGTAAGGCATTGTTCAACAAAATTAATCCTGTGACAGAAGAATGGAATGTAAGTTTCGTATTCCGATCAGTGTTCTTCTTGAATCTATCTAAATTCATTAAATGGCCATCGAATCAAAGTACAGCTATCAATACTAATCAAACAACTCGTCACTTTATATACCTAACCTATTATTACATTCTACATTTTATACCCTTTTATATACTTTTTCCATTTTCTACTTCACAGTTTCAAAATGTAAATGTTTAAATGGATATAAAGAGGCCATATGCACCCAGAAAACAGTTTCTTAAAATCAAAGAAACATTTCTATCTATTTCTTTGGATTAAAAAAAATGCATTAACAAAACTTTCTTCAATTCAAAGAAATTTTTTCTTTAACCGTATATCAAAGAAATGTTTCTTTGATTCAAAGAAACTGTTTTCTCAGTGTGAAGGTATACTTTTCATAAACACATATCATATTATAATGATAATTTGAAAAAATACTAGGAATTTAGGGGAAATCGCGAGATTTTATCTTAATTAAAAGGTAATTTAATAAGAATTCTAAAGCTTAATCTCTCCATGTGTAATACACAATAAAATCTTCTACATTTTGTTCAGTTATAAACTCGAATAAATCAATAAAATAATGTGAATTTCGCAAATAACCTATATAGGACAAGCTTGAAAAATGAACGATATTATTATTTGTAGATATATATGTAATTTGTTAACATCAAAAGCTTTAACATTTTTCAAGATTACGGAGTTTTTTTCCCCTAAAATATGGAAATAAGAAAAATTTACTAATTCAGGTTTAGATAGAAATTAAAAAATATACTCAATTAAATTAGGTGTTGCAAAAAAAAAAAAAAAATTTTCTGTCATTCTATGTATTATAAGTTAGAATTATTATCACATGAATGATACTTGAGATGAATTCCCCAAGATCTCTACCTAGTAAATCAAGCTCAATCAAGCTTAAATACGTGAGAGAAGTTATTAATATCTCAATGTGTCCTTTTAATAACTCGAAAATTTTTATTTACAATAATTTCCGTTTCCAATTAGAAGAAATAATTTTTTAGCCTGAAATAAATGCCCATGAACGTTTTTCGTTTGCACTGATCATGTGAATTCATAACAGTCGTAAAAATAACTGATCAGGACATTATAATAAATGTTGTAAATCAGAAAATGAATGTAAAAAATAATTCAATAAGAAATATTAAGAATTATGGAATTGAGACAATCAGAATTTTATAAACTTAGAACCTGACAGATTTCTGAATAAAAATGTCTTTTTTTTTAAATTTTGTTTCTGTGAAGGCAATTATTTACTAGACTAGGATTACTAGATTAGGAAATATATTTTTAGATTAATCAGAAGTTACTATATGTATCACTGAATATTTCATATTGGGAAGCTTACCATTTGGGGCATCCAGCAGACAACGAATGATATTGATAATACAGCCATAAGTCGCGCGAAAGCTCTTTCTTCTGCGGTAGCAACGCCATCCTTAGGTGCACCTACGATCGTTAGAAGAGGTTTTGCCCTCGAAGATGCTCGGGTAATGCGCCTCATAGGTCCAGAACGATGACTAAATCTAAGAGCTCGAGAAACTGCTAAATTGCACCACACAATGGAAAAGCAAAGAAGAGTACCTATAAAACATCAGAGTTTTGGAAATATTGAAAATTATTATTAAGTTATTATAAGTACAGTGGATTGCCAAATTATTATATCGTTACTCACTTTGTTTTTATTGATCACATGAAATCTCCTATTATTTACAACAACATATTAAAAGTTTCCCCTAAAAATAACATAAAAGACTTTAAAATTATGCATAAAAAGACGTCAAAATGAACTTTTTTTGTCAATTTTTGAGGAAAATATTGTGAAAAATGTCAAAATTTTTAATTTGTCTTAAGTTATAAATAACTTTTGAAATAATTGATGTGTTTAGATGTTCTTCGACTCATTTTAAAAGTTAATTTACGTGAAATGTAAAAAAACGTGCCAAAAAAATTATACTAATTTTTTCCTAGATTCTGAAACGGTCTAATAGAACAAAAATGTGTGAAAATTCCAAGTTACGAATATGGTCATGAAAAATAGTACAAATAATCATATTCAATTTTTCAAGAAAATTTAATTCATTCTTGCGGGTCATTAACTTTATGTATTTTCAAAATCAAGAACATCTAAAAACATCAATTATTTTTCAAAAGTTATTTATAAGTTAAGAAAAGTTTGAAATTTTGACATTTTTCACAATATCTTGAAGTCGTTTTATGCATAATTTTGAGGTCTTTCATGTTATTTTTAGGGAAAAGTTTTAATACGTGTATTGTCAATAATAGGAGATTTTATGCGATCAACAAAAACGAAGTGAGTATAATAATTTGGCAATCCACTGTATATTCACCTAAAGTTTTAAATTATATAAAATTTATCATTTTGCAATTTTCTTTCTTGGTGAGTTAATGCAAAATTTTAAAAACTTTCTACTCGTTAGAAAGTTTAATTACATCAAATGTAATGCTTTGATTTTGAAAGAAAATAATTTTTATAGACACTATACGTACCAAAAAAGAACCACATGTAAGCATATGCAACATCACTGGGTTCTCTAGCTTCTCTATAGCGACAACATTGTCCATTTTTATAATAGAGACCAAATCCAAATAATGGTAAAGTGGTTAGAGCCAGAGCACCCAACCAAAGAGCCAACATGAATCGCACTATCACTGGAAATGTCACACGCTGAAAATAACATAAATGCAAAAATTAATATTTTTAATCGAAAAAAAAAAACAAAAAATATAAATTATTATAAAATTTCTTTATTTATGCAAAAGAAAATATTAAGGAAAAATTGTACAGACAGTCGGAAAAAAGTTAGTTGAACCGACTATTTTTTCACTTTTTTTCATTTATTATTATCTTTCATCGAGTTGTTTTTAGTAAAAGTGTGGAAAATTTTATCTCGAAGAAAATGAGTCATTGGTGATAAAATTTTGCATACCTTCACTTAAAAAAACTATAAAAGAAAATCATAAGTAAAAAGAAGGAAATAGTCGCATTGATTAACTTTTTTTTAAATTATCTGACAAATAATTCCTCCTTAAGCAAATTAAAAAAAACTATAACAATGAAGAAAGTATTGTATATAGTCGTAAGTAAGGAGAAGAGAACCATTACTTTAAAGTGAATTGCACATATATTGACTTTTTGTTTTTAATCTTTTCTTTTGGTAAAAAACAATTGAAAGTAGTTTGAAAAATAAATAATTTATGATACACAATACCTAAAAATGGTTTATAAAAATTTTGCAGATATTCACATATTTTGTAAATCATTTAATTTATATATAAGCACCTACTATACGCACACTTATTGAAAAATGTTATTAAAGTTTCAAAAATAATGATACTTGTAAATTAAATAAAAAAATACCAAATATGTCACAAACAATGCAAAATATATTACATTTTCATAAAGACGTTTTTATGTTTTTTATAAACAAATTTGAATTTTGAATGCTGCATTTATCACATATTTTTAGAAGAATTCACATTTTGCTTCTTTACTCTAAATTCAAAAGCACTTACCCTTAAGTGCATCACCAGATAACAAAATTTTTATTCTTCTTTTAATAAAGACGCAAAGATAATTTCTAAACAGTTTGTTTTGAAAACATATGTATTATAATATAATAAACAATTAACACTCATAATCAAATGTCTGAGCTTTCGATTTTTTCAGGATTAAAATGAATTAACCTTATTTTCTTTCGTCCTTCCATAAATCGAATCCTAATGAGTATCAAATCTCAGGATTGAAAAATGATTCCATGGTATAGAAAATAACATTGAAATAAAGATGTATCGCATGCTTGAAGGAAATACGTATTTTATTCAATTTTAGATTCTTTTTTTACAAATAAACTTTAAATTTAATAAAAAATTAACAAGGATAATATCATATTTCTATTACAATTCAATGCGACATGTATTGAATAACGATATTATAGGAAATTGTTGATTTAGTCTTCAATCTTTAATTCTAAGCATCAGGCAATGAAAAACTCACGTTCATGCAGAATCTTATTTTGATGGTACACTGCAAAAAGAAATTGTAATTTTCCAATACATAGGTGATGAAATTTTTCAATAATAAATTGAAAAAATAATCTTCTATCGAATTATTTCTATAATTTACAAGAAATATTCGAATCCCTATTGGATTTTTTTCAGTATATTGAAATTTTTCAAATGTAGTCTTAGAATTTTTCAAAGTCAAACACGCAATATTCAGCACGTCATTGAATATTGCCTACATGATTTATATAAAAATTTTAAAACATATATTGGTTAATTACTCCCAATACTTTATTGGATGTTCCAAAAAAAAATGTTTAGAGTGTATTCTAATTTTGTGTTTCCCTCTATTTATATTTGTTTGCTGATTGCTTATATATATCGCAAATTTAGTTTGATTTATTCATTCACATGAAAAACACAGGATTATACAAACCGTACAATATAAAATTTAATATTGTTATAAGCTGTCTTTACGTTCTGATTCAAACCTGAAAAATTTTCAACAGGATAATTTCCACATTATAAGACTTTTTATTAATCTTATAAATTCATATATGTATTGCAATTATTTTAAATTAGCAAGAAAAACCGTTGCTTCGTACACGGAGAAAAAATGGATTATAAAATTGAATATCCAGGTTCAGTGACTATGGGACAGCTATTAATATTATAAACAGTATAATTTAAATAATGAGAAGTATAATTCTATTTTTCTATGTTCTAACATCACACCGCTTATAATCGAGATTACTCTCTAAACTTGAATCAGTCAAAATCTACTGATTATCAGTGAAATTTGACTGATTCAAATAGCTAAAAAGAGGTTACTTTAAATCAGTCAAATTTCACTGATTCTTTCAGTGAAAATTGAGTGATATGACAGTGAAAAATATTTTTTTCACTGATGAATCAGTGAAAAGGCAAATCACTAATTCAATCAGTGAAAATTTGACTGATTCAGATTTAAAGAGTACACCTTTTATAATTAAAATGGCTGTCCTATAATCACTGGACCTGGATATTAAATTTTATAATCCATTTTTCTTCATGTAGATAAAAATGATAATTGAATAAATAAAAATAGTACTAGATTATTTACTATTTCGAATTGTGAACAATGAGAAATATTTGTAATTTATTTGTACAAAGCTTTTAATAAATTTCCCCCTGGGTGGACATTAAAGTGACCCATCTATTGTTGAATTGTGGATGGATTTAGTTACTCATTTATCATTCACAAGAGTACCTAAGGGACAAAGACTGGATAATATACTTAGCTACGAAAAAAGATAGTCTGATATACTCTGTATCACATGGTGATATAATCAGAGTTAATCATATGTTTTTCCAGTATCTCATCTATCTATTTTAGTTTATATCGAAATTAATTAATTTCATCATTTTATTTGGCAAAGAGACGCTTTAGTATTAGAAATTCTCTTACATTTTATATACATCTAGATCGTTCAATTAGGTGAGCCCTGGATATTTATACATTGACAGCTGATGTACCTCAGTTAACATCTGAGAAATATTTTGAGGGCATCCTTGAAACTTATATAAACCTATAAAGTTATATAAACAAAAAAGTTTGATGTATATAGGATGTATATAGGCTAATCTAGGAATAAATTTTGTGCTTTTTTGGCCCTTTAAAATCGCACAGATGATGAATTAAATCCCTCTAGTTAGAGGAAAGCTAAGAACCTTATATCACGTGTTTATTCAATCTTACATATAATTTCTTTTTAAAAATCAGAAGGTTTTCTGAACCTCATATAATGTTTTATCAGATAATATGTAGGTGTGTTTTGACTATAAGCCACAAGCTGTGATAAAAATAAAAAGTTTTCAGACAGTGACAATTAAGTTTACTTGATATTGTAACTTCAAAAACATAAAAAAGCTTCAAAAACCCTCAAAAATAGATTTCTTCATGACTTTTCACTTACAAATATAATTTTATTATTTTATTAAAAAATAATAGGAATCCTAAAAAAAAGTAATTCTCATATTAATTAAATTTTCGCGCAATCATATAATTTGTGCACGTGATCAAGTGAGTATCATAATATCTTTAATTATTGAAAATGTTGGACATTATTAATTTAATAATTAAATTGATTATTAGAATAGTGAAACAAGTTGATATGGCAATTTAAATCACATATTTATGGCCAATTTCTTTTTGACAAATGGGATTGCTTTTAAGCTCTATATAAATAAAGATCGCATTGAGAAAATTCGATCCCAAGAAGTATTTTCATAATAATAAAAATTAAAAGGAAGAAATGAGAAGTTTAATCAATGACGAGCTTCATAACGAAGAGCAATTTATTTTTATCACATCAAAAGTTAAATATAGTATCGATATCTCTATATAAAATGATATGCTGAAATAACTTAAATAAGAGACCAATAAAACTAACTAACGGTTAATTTAACAAAAATCAATAGTAATCCTGCTGGCGATCCAAATAACTGATTAATCTTACCAGTTTTTTCAGAGAATAGACAAAGTCCTTTTCTGTTTTAAATATATAAGAAAAATACAAAAAATCTACATAATCTTTTGATAAGTGGTTTTTTGATAATATATTTTAACAATAACACATGAAAAAATTACATTATTAGTTATAGAAATTTGTTATTTTCCTTTACAAGCTACTTTATCTTTATATCCGGAACGTTTGTAGACATAGAATTTCTTAACTAAAGATCACTTTTAAAGTGCTTAATTTGATCTAGATTATTTAAATTAATTACAGAAAAGTGAAAAGAATTTCAAGTTTTAATATTTAAAATGAAAGAAAGTCTCGTGAGGTAGTAACTAACATGTGAGTGCGAAATTATGTATTTTAATTTGAAAAACAGAATAAATTTTAGTATGCGAAAAAAGACAAGCTAATATGCATTCGGCAACTTCTTTTTATTGTGTTTAATCAATAAACTTAACTATTGTAATCCAAAAGGGAAACCTTTAATTAATTAAAGAACATTTATAATTGATATTAAGGTTTATACAGTTTTATTTCTTCAAAGTTTTTATTCATCGAATAAAATATTTTTGGTTTTTTTTTTTCTACATATGTTTGTATCCACAATACACAAAATTTTGTTTTCAAAATTTAGGAAATGGTAGAGAAGATTAAAAAGGACGTAGATAGACTACTTTTGGTTTTGATAATGGAAAAAAAAATTCAAAAATATTTTGTGAAATTGGACTTTTTTCATTTTTTAAATCAAATGTAGTCTATCTACGTCCGCTTTCATTTTCTCTGCCATTTCCCAAATTTTGAAAACAAAATTTCATGCACTTTGGACATAAACATGTAGAAACCTAAAATCAATAAAATTTGCTCATTTCCGAAGTATCACATGCCCTTAAGAACAATTAAATTTAATCTGATCTAGTTAGTCGCGAATGATTAAAAAGGGTCAGCAAAGGCAACATATATATATATATATATATATATATATATCAAATTCGTATCCTTGATTGTTATCAATCGTCGCTTGTGGTCAAATTAAACAATGAAAAGGTCAATATACCTTCCGAATTCACTTTTACTTCTAAAAATAAATGACTCACCTATACTCACAGCAAAAAGTAAAATATCACCGTCTGATTCAGTTTTGCATACAGGAATAAGAAATATTATTGTTTAAGGCACAAAAATATATATGAGTCTGAATCATAAACTAAATCAAATATTTTTGTATTTACCAAAGTCGCAAATACAAAAAAAATTAGGTAGAGTAAATGGAACAATAAATTTAGATTCATTACGTTTATAAATAATGCTCTTTTGATTTCATACAGTATTTATTTATATTTAAAATTAATTTTTTCATATTTCTCTGAATGAATATTTATATTGTTTTTTTTAAATATGTTAATTTTCCATAAGGAATTATTATCATACTTGAGTTTTTATTTTTAAAGCCTGTCTAATTATTTATCAAAACGAATCAAGCATTGTTATGATGGCTGCCTCATTTATTCGATTGCTAATTTATTTCGAGGCAAAATACACATTCATCAGTTCATTTTCATTCTAGTTAGAGCGCCACTTATATATATTCAAATCTCATATCATGCTCACAAATACTCACAGTCGCATCTTGAATTAAGTAGTGAATAAGTAACATCCGACATTAAATTAGTATATTATGAATTTATCATGTAAACCAAAAAATCCATGGATGCCAATTTTAAAATCCTGCTTATATTGACTAGGATCCTTATTACTTCATTTAGAATTTTTAACTCAAATAACTATGATTTTCTAATAGTTGATTTTTCATTTGGCAAAGTATATAGTTGAATTATCTATATAGATTATTATCGGTCTTCAATACAGTACAATTCATTCACGCTAGGATAATTGATGGCAATTGGCGTCACAATAAGACTAAATTTAATCATTTCATTTTTCTGTAATTTCACTTTGATGTCTCACCCCTATTCAATCTATTATATAATAAATATAATAAATATAATAAAATATAATAAAATTAGTAGAATCCTTTTGCAATCAATACTCAATTAAGGGCATTTTGAAATTAAGTCTTTAAACCTTTTATTTTTGTTCAGACTAAAACTTTCTGTTCAAATTTAATTTAGTGGAAAGTGAGCCATTAATTTAATTTAGTAAAAGAAAGTTTATAACTACTAATGGAATCAGTAGAAAAATACTGATATTTATTGGGTTGTCCCAGAAGTAATTGCCGATTTCACATATACATGTCTTTGAGCATCCTTTTGAATGGCTTCTTTCAATGTCATGATTTTTTCCTTCTGGCATTTGTTAGCTGTCACTTTTAGCTTGCTTTACAAACAAATTGCGCGTAATTTCGTTTACAGTTGTTAGTTTGGCATCAACTTTAAGATGGAGTGTAAAAACGAGCATTTTCGTCATAATTTGCTTTTTTATTTTCGTAAAGGAAAGAATGCAAAAACTGAGTAAAACAAGTAATTGCTAAAAAGTTACGTGATATATGTATGGTGAGAAAGCCTTAAAAGACAGACAGTGTCAAAATTGGTTTGATAAATTCCGTTCTAGGGATTTTTCACTCAAAGATGAGGAACGTTCAGGTCGGCCAAATTAAGTTGATGATGACCAAATCAGAACCATAATTGAATCGGGTCGTCATGTAACTGTGCAAGAGATTGAAGAAATATTAAAAATACCAAAATCAACGCTTGTGATTTGCATCTTAAACGCAATGAATTCGATCCTTTTTTTAAATGAATTATCACTAGTGATAAAAAATGAACTGTTTACAATAACTTTGTTCGAAAACGTTCATGGTCCAAGTGTAATGAACCACGACAAACAACATCGAAAGCTAGATTGCATGAAAAAAAAGATTATTACTTCTGGGACAAACCAATAGAAAAAAAATCACATTTTCATTTTCATTTAGAGGGACCTAGATAATTATATAATATTTGAGACACCTTCAGAACATAAAGTACATCAAAATAGATAAATGAAGATGTTTAATATAAAAAATTAGTATGGATTAATAATCTCACCTTCTGATAAACGAAAGGTCTTGTTAAAGCAAGCCATCTCTCTGTAGCCATTACAATAGCAACACATCCACTGAAGAGACCAAAAAGCCTCCAAATCACTCGAAGAGAGCAAAACACTCGATATGTTTTGACGCCATCTTTGTAAATTGTGATGTACATTTGTACCAGCATACCCAATAAAGCCACCAAATCGTTAGTAGCCAGGCATCGAAGCATTAAAAGATGTTTTCGATTCCTCCTCTTTAACGCAATCATTTTAATATCATATTATTGGAAACTATTTACACTTGAATCAATTAAAATTATCTTTCATTATTAGATGTCTACGTGTATTAAAGCTTCACTTATACAAGACTTTACTTTAAACTCCGTTTTTCGTAAGTTGTGATTTTCCGTGTTTGTTGCAATATATCTTTGAATAAAATCTAAAGTATTAGACACAGGCCTCTTAAATTTTTACCGCTTATTCTTTCTTATATTATCAATATTTTTGGGTATGGAAAGCACTCTAGCTAAACAAATAACTACAACCTTTTTTGTTTTTATATTTTGGGATATTTTTATTTTATTTTTTATTTTTTTTGTAACTTTTGTTTCAGACATGTTACCTTATTTTCTATTCCCAAAAAAATTCTAAACATTGCAAGGAACAAAATAAAGAAAAATCGTCACAATTCGTTAAAAAACAAAAAAGTTATTCAAGTCAAAAAGTGTCAAAAAAGTCAAAATTTTTGGTTTAAAAATACATAAAGGTGCTGGAATTTTTATAAAATCTTTCTGAATAAAAGTACTAAACATTAAAAAAATTATTTGGAAGGTCTAAACTCGAAAAATAAAAATAAAATTATTAAATGCGGCGGATCCCTTAAAGAGAATGTAAGACAAAAAAATGAAAGTAAGTAAATAAAGTTAAGCCCAATTAAAACCAAATTTCATTTAAAACTCTATCAATATAATCATTTTCCTTAAATTTTATAAATTTTCAAATAATTATCTTCTTACTGTCATGGATACTTCTACAATTATGGGTTACATTTAAGCCAAACTGACCTTATCTTTATGGAAAAGTATGATGAGTGCAGATATATTTCCCACTACTCCTGTGATATAAACTAGAGTAAGCACAATTTGTGCTGCAATAGACACGTGTCGCACATCTTTAGTATTTTCTATGCCAGTCATATTCATAAAGATGTAAGGTGTCGTAAACTCCATGTCGAGCACCCCTCGATCGTTGAAATTTTCATCAAGATTCACTTATAATAATTCTACCAATAGAATTCAATCGATGAATAACTTACTGTTAGTCTAAGAAACTTCTGGCCCACATTCAACTATTATACTTTCATCATCTTTCAACTTTTTCAATGCGATAAACGTGCAGTCTTTATCCATAAATTGCATCGATGATGTACAAGTTGCTCTGAGAAACTTGAAGTTCTCTTGCTTTTCCACCAGCTCTGATTATTTGATTCCTAAATTCACGTATTGCGTTCAATCAGTTAATTTTCATAACTACTTAATTAAATTATAAAATTCGCAAATTATTTTACTAATTACTCTTTGATTGCGTCCTTTTCGATTATCATTAATTATTTTTCGTTTAATTGTAGGGTTATCACATGTTCTGTTGGTTTCAGATTTTTCCCACGTAAAAGAAATCTAATTGATCAAACGGTTTAAAAACATATAGCGTGTCGTGTTATTTTGAAGGAGAAGTTAGTGATAATACTGAAGAGACTTCAAGCAGACGTGAAAGTGCTCCGGCTTTCAAATATTTAACATATTATTTTATCTGACCGGTTTCTTCTGATTTTCTGATTTCAGGATCTTCTCAGACGTCAAATTGCCTCAAGAAAAGGCTAGCAATACCATTCAAGTATCTTGCATTTTTTATGAGCTTAAGGTATACTTTTTAATAAATAAACAAAAAAATAATGATTCAAACTCACTGGGCACAGTTCACTCTGTCACAAATCAAGGTCCAAACAAAATATAAATAGTTTTAGTTTAGTAAAAAGTACTTCATTTTAAAAAAACTTTTGATTATAACGTAATTGAAAAGTCTTATAATTTGCCGAAATCTTATACGGTCACTCCTTTACTCATATCATACATATAATAAAATCAGACTTTTTCAATATAATTATTTGATTTAGAATGAAACTGTTTTCATTTTTTCTTTTGTTTTCGAATGACTGCGGTTTGAATGTTAGAAAATTACAGAGCACATTTTCCATATCGCAGTTACCGCCTCACTGATCGAAAATACGCGGTACTCTGAGTTTTGTTTACAGAGGCATATAGAACAATATAGAAGGATTCTGCGCAATATACATATATACATATAAGCGCGTACTCTGATAACTCAAAGGATATGATTGGGAAAGTTCCTGAAACAATCAAATCCTTTCCACATTAACCAATTCAACCTAATTATCACCATATTAACAACAATTATTCTTTTCTTATGGCAGAAATGAATTTAAAACGGAAATAATTATGAGCGATCTATACCGATACTTGCAGATTACCTTAATATTTTTAATTTTTTTATTTACTTTTTATTTTTTCTGTTCTAACATCATACCACTTATAATTGAGATTATAGGTTTTATAGTTAAAATGGCTGTCAAATAGTCACTGGACCTGGATACTAAATTTTATAATCCATTTTTCTCCGTGTGGATACAAATGATAATTAAATTTAAAAATGTATAATTTGTTCGAATCTTTTTCCATGATTAGTTAAAGCGAATTGAGATGCCTTAAGATAAATTGAGCCAGGGATAGTATCAACGGTGTGATAAAAAGTGAATGCGGATAAATAGATATTTGATTTGTAATTGTTGAACATTTTATTCAATGCGTTTAAAGTCTAAAATTTCTAATAAATTTAGTTAAGAAAATCGTTAATTTCTTAACCAAATCTATTAGATTTTTTATGGTCCTATATTGTATGATATATATGAAATAAAATTAATAAATCAGCACTCGGTGACATTCACCCAGACGAATTGAAGAAAATTAGAGTGCGAGTTTTCCTCTCACGAGAACTATACTATTTGGATTTATTCGAGTGGAATTTCAATCCAAAATGGAGTAACATTTCATTTGAAAAAATTGTAGAGAATAAGATGTATTAACCAGTGTTTTTAAGTAATTAAATAATTAAATGCGAGCTTAAAAGAATTGGAGTAATCTTTGAAATTAAAAATGAATGAGAGACACTGAGAATAATACGTGTTAATTCATTGAAAACAATTCTCTCCCCTCAGAAATTTTTGTCGTATTCATACGGATACAAAATTAGAATATTCGATTCATAAATTCAAAGATTAATTCAAAATTTCTGTAAAACATTAGAATATAGGAGATAATGAAATTAAGGATTATCATAGAATTCAAAAACTTATCTCAAAGCTTGCAATTCAAAATGAAATAGTCCAGTATGCAGCATCACACGATTCGAAAAAATATTTAGAGTTCACTGTGAATAAAAAACCGGATAAAAAATAAACCGGGAAACATAAAAAAATTTCCACACGAACCGACCGCAATTTAAAAAAATTTCTTATTAAAAAAGGTTGCCAGATTGCTTATCAATGGCAGAACGCGAACAAAACCGGATAACAAATAAACCGGGAAACATAAAAAAAAATTTTCACACGAACCGACCGCAATTTAAAAAAATTTTTATTAAAAAAAAGAGAATGCCAAATTGCTCATCAATGGCAGAACGCAAACAAAACCGGATAACAAATAAACCGGGAAACATAAAAAAATTTTCTCCACACGAACCGACCGCAATTTAAAAAAATTTTTATTAAAAAAGGATGCCAAATCGCTCATCAATGGCAGAACGCGAACAAGGTTTACATTTTTAAACTTTTCGTGAAGACTTTGTTACCGGAGTCTCTCACAGAATGATCTGAACTGTTTTAAAAACCGACTCAAGACATGTGGCTTTGCTGACCGAAAATTTTTTTTATATAAAAAATCTACAGACATGTCTGTTAGAACTGCGGATTTCAAGAAAAAAGAGAAATCCGTAATTCTAACAGACATTTCTGTAGATTTTACAGGTTAATCTGTTGAGTTTACAAACAATCTGTGAATCCAACAGAAAAATCTGTAAATATTACAAAAAAAATCTGCTGTCCCTATTCCAGCAGATGACATCTGTTCACAGAGAAAAATGGATGTTTAGAATTAACATCTAGATGTTTAACCATGGGACAGCCATCTTATATGTTTAGTTGTAATATCTAGATATTCAGGAGTAATATCTAAGATGTTAAAATATGCAGAGATTAATATCTTGAACATATAAGATGGCTGTCCCATAGTTGAACATCCATTTTTCTCCGTGTTGATTAAACAGTTTTTTTTTCTCCGTGTACCTAAGCACGCGCGAAATCGAAAGCATAAAAATATAACACGAGCGTCTAGTCTTTTTTGCTGCCTGGTTCATGCACGTGCAAAACTGCACACTACCTGTCGAATCCAATTCATAATCCACTTATTGGAACACTAGATTTCCCCAAGAACAGTGTATAGAAATTGCATGATTGTTTGAATATTCATCTCGAAGTGGTCACGTGCGGTTTTACCTAGTTTTGCGCACATGAAACATGGTAGAGAAAGAAAACTATTTCACACTCGTGCGGCGCAAAAATAAAAACAACTAGATCTTCTCGGTAATGGGTCTACATTATACATTTCTTTTCGCGGAGACTTCGTTTGCTTCTTGAGGCCCTCACATCGAACCTGTTTTCTTAGTACAGTAACGTCCATAAGTGCCTTTCTTCCGCTTTTAAAGTTAAGATTCGATAAAAACAATCAATTTATATGAATAATCATTGGTTTTTAAACATATTCATAGAATTTATAAATAAAATCTTCGTTTTTTTAAAAAGTCTAACTTTCAAGCCGAAAGAAAGACATTTATGAACGATACTCTATGGCTAACAAATTCATAAAGACAGTTGTTTCCAACATAACTCTCCACGACTGCAGGTTTTGTTTCAAAGGTTTTAAAATTTTCTACTGCTTTTATTAGTCTGCCAAATTAACACTACTTCTTTAATTTTTTATAGATCAGAACACTATACTGTTTTGAAAATTCAATACGTATAGTGGATCTTACTCTTAGAGATTCTTCAAAACAATTTTAAAAGATTTGAACTTAAATTGAAAACCTTGACACATTAGAAGTGAGATGTGTGACAGCTATATATTTATAATGATCAAGTAAGATGATTTATTGATAATTATTGCAGTATTACGTTGATACTACACTGTCCTCCTTTCAAATTAAAGATCTGCGGTAACTAACATATCTAACCATCTAACGATGAGTTGCAACGTTTGCGAATATCGTCAAAAGAGGCAGCACCTCTTGATCTAAAATAACACAGAGAAAAGTGGTTGTTTAGAATTAACATCTAGATGTTTAACTATGGGACAGCCATCTTATATATTTAGTTGTAATATCTAGATATTCAGCTGTAATAACTAAGATGTTAAAATATGCAGAGATTAATATCTTAGATATTAGAGTTTAACATCTAGATAATACAATTGAACATATAAGATGGCTGTCCCATAGTTGAACATCCAATTTTCTCCGTGAAAGATCCTCTACACTGAGAAAACAGTTTTGTCAAATCAACAAAAATATTTTGTTAGTATTTAGCTAACAAAATTCTTTTGTTGTGCCAACAAAACATTTTGCTATATCAATCAAATTTTGTTACTTAGACTAAATGTTTTGTTGGGACAACAAAATATTTTGTCAGGACAACAAAAAAAGTTTTGTTGAATACATTTTTTTGTCAGTGTAGGGAAGGATGCGACAATGTTCCCCCTTCACTAGCCCTCCGCCATGACAATTGAATCGGAAGTGACGTCATATGCATTCTTGATCGTCTAAAACAACAACAAAAGACGCACGTTTTGAGGTTAGTTTTAGGAGCGAATACACTTTCCCGTATGTAATATGCATCACAATGTATCAGTTATGATGCATATATCATAATCAGATACTTATTAAACGAATATACTCACATTCGTTATAAATTACTAAACAAAAACATAACCGCTTAACACTTAACTGGAATTGAAATTAAGTGACGCCCAATAAGATATAATAACTATAAGATTTTAGTAAACTATCCCAGATACAAGCGATTCCAATAAATCTCACTCCTTGGATTAGAGGAGAACCCAGCTTGTTCTAAAATATTGCTAAGTTTTTAATTAGAAATATCTCTTGAAAAATGAAAACATACAACAATAAAATTTTTTATAAGTTATGTTTAATAACTTTAGGGAAATATGTTTTTCTTATCCCTATTATAAAATATGACATCGTATACGACATCGTAAACGACATCGTAATTTGGGATAGTATGCGATGTCGTTTATGATGTCGTATACGATGTCATATACGATTTTATAATTTTTAAAATAAATATTTATTAAATAATATAATTAACTCTGTAATTGAGTGTTAAAATTTGGCAAAGAAGACATTTTCTATAAAGTAAATGTTTGTACCTAAAGTTTTGAAATAAATTTTATTCTCTGATAAGAAATGGTACTTTTTGCTATCCTTTACTTTGTATCTTTACTATCTTTCATATTTCACTATCTACCTGTGAAAGAATTCAAACTGCTGGATGGCCGTGCAGCTGTATAGGTCGTTATAAAAACGTTTGAAAAACGTCTTCTTTGCTACATTTTAACATTCAATTATAGAGTTAAATACATTGTTTAATAAATATTTATTTAAAAAATTATAGAATCGTATTGGAAAATTTGTTAAATTCTAACTTAATATGATTTAACTGCTTGTGTGACTATTCATAAGTTATATTTTGATAGGTGATGTAATAACAAACGGACACCAGATTTAAAATTTCTATCAATAGTCTTTAATTATAAAATAAGGAAACTATCAGTTTGAGAACATTAATAATTAATTGATATTTGTGAAATCGTAAAAATATAAAGTGCTTCGCGGATGATATAATTTTCAGATCACTCGAAACAAGTAAGCGCATCGAGTGTCTGCTAAACGACTGACGGCCAGTCTCGAAAATTCTTCCGAAAAAGCGTTGATTCTCAACACTAGCCCTTTTTCTACATAAACATTTTCAAACTGTTTCTAATTGGCTATCTGCGGGTGTTAGTAGTGAGAGAAAATCTTGAATTTTCCCAGGCCCAACATATGTGTCCAGTGCAATGGTCCTCTCTTGACCATGACCCTGGAAAAGGTTTGAAAGTCCGACTGCACAACATCTGTGTACTATTTTTTCTGCGTGCATCTTTAATACGAAATTCTGAAAGAATAAGTTTATGCTGGCAAAGGGACGTTCAAACTCCTTCCATTTTTTGTACCCTTTCACGTAGGAGATTTATGGTCGTATTTTCAAAGTTCGAAATCCTTACGATTTGAAATATGATTCTCTAGTAGCACATTAGAAAGTTCTTATTTTCAAGCCTTATTCTTATAAAAATATTGAGTGTTATATTCTACTAGAAGAATTTTAGCAGTTAAGTTTAAAAATAGAAATAAAATTTAAACTAGAATGTTTATCTGAACATTACGACAAACCACGTATATGACGTCGTATACGACATCGTAAACGACATCACATACTATCCCTAATTATGATGTCGTATACGACGTCATTTGCAACGTCGTATACGATGTTGCATACGATGTCGTTTACGATGCGATGCCGTATTTTACAATAGGGATATGAACACAGAGAAAATTGTGTATATAATATGAAATTTATTAATTGAATTGTTTGAAATTTAATATATAATATGAAAATTATCAAATCTTATTTTTTATTCGTGTTTTACAATACGAACTTTTAAATTTTACAGATTAAACACTAAAAGAAATCAGCGTGATTGAATTTATCCTCAATCATACACGGAGAAAAAAAACCTGTTGAATCAACAGATGTCATCTGCTGGAATAGGGACAGCAGATTTTTTTTGTAATATTTACAGATTTTTCTGTTGGATTCACAGATTGTTTGTAAACTCAACAGATGAACCTGTAAAATCTACAGAAATGTCTGTTAGAATTACGGATTTCTCTTTTTTCTTGAAATCCGCATATTCTAACAGATATGTCTGTAGATTTTACAGTTTCATCTGTTGAGTTTACAAACAATCTGTGAATCCAACAGAAAAATCTGTAAATATTACAAAAAAAATCTGCTGTCCCTATTCCAGCAGATGACATCTGTTGATTCAACAGTTTTTTTTTCTCCGTGTACGTTTTCAGTTCAGTTAACTAGGAAATTGGTTATTTATCAATATAGCTGAGGACAAATTTAACCACGAAAATTGATCAAATACCTGAAATTTTTCTTAGTGTTCAAGAACATAAGGAATTATATTATCATAGACAAGATCTTGATGTATAAAAATTATCTCCTACACTCTTAAGAATGTAATTTAGTGTATGCATATACTTTAAAATCGCCATTGGCATATTTATGATGTAACTTTCCTCATTTTACACATCTTTATATCCAAAACAATTCTGATTCAGTGAGTAATTGTAACTAATTAAAAATTAGCTGGAATTCAGGACAACTTAATGAACTTCAAAACATTTATGCAGAAATCTTAGAGAAGTAATTTTTGACTTAATTCCAATAAATTAATCAGTTGATTATGCTGTTAATCAATTTCATTTCGTGGTCTTCCAAGACCTAGACAACTCTCTGCGAATAAAACTATCACGTCTTGGAAGATTCGTATAACCATAAAAGCGTCTTGAATTTGTCACTAAAGAAGCGATTCCTATGAGTCTACTTCTGTGAAACAGAGGAGAACCCGGTTTATTCTGAAACATGACAAAGTATCAATATGTTTACCTTCCTCTTAAGAAGAGAAAATAGATCATGAAAGGTTTTACTTTCTCATCGTTCAATCATAGCTGAAGAAAATACGTTATTTGATTTTTTCGACTTTCCTCATATGAATTATTGTAATTCAATATACTTACTGACAATATAATTTGGTCACCTTGATCTGTGCGGAAATCTATCTCAGGACTTATTGCTTTAACGATACCTACTTTTATTCTGGGTCTCCACTCCTGCAAAATAGTAGATACACAATTTTAATTGTCTACCATACTAGTTTCATACTCAGAAAAAAGATTTGATTGAATAAAAAAAAATGATTTTTTTGAACGACTTTCTTTGATTTAAAGAAATGATTTGTTTAAATGAAATAAAATTTGTTTGATTCAAACAAAATATCTTTGAATCAAATAAATATTTTTAAAAACTTTTACACTCTAAAAACAAGTGTGTTACTTTTACACGTGAATCACGATAGTAACTTTTTAGGCATTTGAAGTGTGTATTTTTAAAACACATTTTGGGTACAAAACGTTAAAGTGTTTGAAAATGAAACGTTACGTTTGTAATGTGTATTAAAAATACACACTTCAAATGCCTAAAAAGTTACTATCGTATTTCACGTGTAGAAGTAACACACTTGTTTTTAGAGTGTAAAAAACCATACTTGAATCGGCGAACGTCAGCCACTGATGATCATATTGAAAAGAGGCAAGAGGCGCTACCCAGGAGGAAATTTACAACCGGCGCAGCATGGCACCAGCACTGCCGGCGGACTTCCAGCGCTGGCATGATGCTTGCAGAATTCCGAAAGGTAACACCGGCTTAGTGCTGACTACCAGCGCTGAAAAGCAGTACTGCGCCGGTGTTTAGCCAGTGCCGCCCCAGTGGTGTTCCAACGCTTGGCACAGTGCTGATCGGCAACACTGGCATTACTCCCGGGTTACAAGCTGAACGGTACCGCGCCGACTGTAAGGATTGGCAATACACCGATTTTTCCGCCTGGGTAGAAGAATCAGTTATACACGGTTATACCAGAACATGGGAGTTGGCGGCCCCCACCATAGTTGCCTCGAGCTCATTGTTGCGTCTTCCTCATTCAACCAACCTATGGCAGTGGAGTAAGGAAGAAACCATGAGCTTGGTGGGGACCGCCAGCTCCCACTTTCTGAGCTCACTGGCTATAGGCACCGTGCGTGACTGCAGCGCCATAGCATGAGTGAACTAAAGGAGGCTGTTCGAGAACTTTTACAATGTATTATAATGGGACTTAGTTATAAAAATGTTTATTATCAATAAAAAAACAAACAAAAAACAATTTGATTCACTTTAAAATTCGATTGTTTTTCCTTGTGAAGTATTTGTGTGAAATCAGCAGTAAAAAGTAAGTATTTTTCATAAAAAAAATGATATAGAAACCAGTAAATATAAGGTTAAGGTAGTTGTCGTGCCAAAAATCAGTCTCTGGAAAAAGAAGTTTTTCTATGATTTCAAGACTCGAAATTATATCATCAGCCGTGTCATATGTAAGGAAAGACACTCTTTTTAATGAAAAAATTTAAAAATTACGAAAAATAATTTTTTAATAATTTTTTTTGTAATAGGATTTTTCCTTAATATCGCTTCTTACCAATTTTTTAAAAATGATTGAAGTTTCTTAAATCATTGCTTATTTTTGCGGAGAAAATATTCTCTACAACTTGACCGTTTCCAATTTTTAAAAATAAATTCTTTAATGACTGAAAGAATTAAAACTCAATTTTCCAAAACAACATTTTTATAAACAAATTGCTGTATTTGATAATAATTGATTTATTTTCAAAAATTGGAAACGGTTAAGTTGTAGAGAATATTTCTCCCGAAAAAATAAGCTATGATTTAAGAAACTCCAATCATTTTCAAAAAATTGGTAAGAAGCGATAGTAAAGAAATATCCTATTATAAAAAACATTATTAAAATATTATTTTTCGTAATTTTTAAATTTTTTCATTAAAAAGAGTGTCTTTTCTTACATATGACACGGCTGATGATATAATTCTCCGTCTTGAAATCATAGAAAAACTTCTTTTTTCAGAGACTGTTTTTTGGCATGACGACTACCTTAAGTTAATGACAGATCAAAACAGACTAGAAAAATAATAAAGAATTAAATTTTAATTTCATGATGACACTTTTAGGTACTTGTTGAGTAAATAAATATTAATTGTTTATTTTCAGATTCAAATTCATCATGGATATAATTATTAAAACAGGTTTTCAATCAATTAAACATACAATAGAATTTCAACCACAAACGAAAATTAAAGGTAAAAATCTCGTTCTGGCAGAACACGTACGAGATGTCCAAGAGTTCTGTAGAAATAATGAAAGTTATTTAATAAAATCTCGTATAATTCGACAAGCACCAGTTCATGCAACACCCTACAGTACCAACTTATTCCTTTAATTTATTTTCCATTTAGACGTTATTTTATTTTGGTAATTTTGGTTTCGCTCCGCAAACTCAAATTTAAATTTATATTTTTTTTAAAGTAGCACAATGTATCTGCAATCAAAAACCAAAGTCTTTTTTTATGCCACGTTCTTAGTTTCGGAGATAATTTAATGAGTTTGTCCAGAAAGGGCTTCCCGGGTCATACTTTCGTAATTTTGGTTTCGCTCCGCAAACTCAAATTTAAATTTATATTTTTTTTAATGTAGCACAATGTATCTGCAATCAAAAACCAAAGTCTTTTTTTATGCCACGTTCTTAGTTTCCGAGATAATTTAATGAGTTTGTCCAGAAAGGGCTTCCCGGGTCATACTTTCGTAATTTTGGTTTCTCTCCGCAAACTCAAATTTAAATTTATATTTTTTTAAAAGTAGCACAATGTGTCTGCAATCAAAAACCAAAGTCTTTTTTTATGCCACGTTCTTAGTTTCCGAGATAGTTTGACGAGTTTATCCAGAAATTGTTTGCTTTTGTCAAACTTCAAAAATTTATTTTTCGCATTAAAACATATATTTTTGTCAAAAATTACTATTCTGCAAATCTTTGACTGTCTTGTTGGTCATACGACGAAGAAAAAAAAAAAAAAAAAAATTCGTCACACGAGACGTCACAAACTTTAGCTCAATGGACTAAGTAAAGTAAACATTGCGCACGACTAAATTAACTATTCCGTGGAAAATTTACGTAAATTAAGAAGATACAAAATGTGTTCATTGATATCTTCATATGAATTTTAAGGTCAATTAATGCTTAAAGTTTTATATTTAGATATTAATTACAACATTTTTGAGTTTTATGAATGAATCACTTGATTCAGAAAATACTTTAATTTTGTACAGCATTTACTTTTTTGAAATAAAAATCTGTGCTTAGGCCGCATAAAATTAGGTTTAAATGTAAATTCAAATATGGTAAAAATATTTTCATTTTACACCTAAGAAAAATGACATTAAACTTTAAGCATTTATTGACTTAAAATTTCATTGCAAGATTCTTTGATCAGTGTTCAAATCTCTCAATAATTTTGTAAAAGCAGCGAAGTGTAAAATTTTACGAAATATTTAATTTAAATAATTACACTTATTTTTCTAATATTTTAAAAAACACTTGCCTATGAAATAAAGATTTATAAGATTTTGTAAGATTAATAAATTTTGGCCTGTTTTTATCATGAATTTATGAATGTGGACTTTAAACCGTACTTTAATGTGCCTTATTTTTTAATAAAATAATTTTTCACGTAATTTTCAAATTGGAAGAGTCAATTTACACAAGTAAACAAACATTTGTCAACTGATATCCTGATTTATGCTTTGAACATTTATTAAGTTCAACATATTACTGAAAATTTATTTTTGAAGTATTCAAATCTCACTTTATTTCTACAAGATCTTTAAGACGTTTATTTTAGGCAAATAAGTTTTGATTTTGAAATCTGTATTTAAAATTTTTAAATAAAAGTATTATCACCTTAAGTTTTTTTAACCTTTGTGGAGACTTTTAATTTGAAAATTGAGATGCTTTACAGAGAAGAAAAATTGTATTATTAAAGCAGTTGATTCCCAGAACTTGAAAATCTTTTAGTTAATATTTCTATTTCAAAAATTGAATATTTAGAATTACAAATGTTTTTCATTAAAAAAAGAAATAGTCACTCACCTGAAATAAACCTCGAGAAGAATTCGCAAAATTGAAGAAAGGTTTAAGTAATTGAAAAATAATGTTATTGTGAAATTTAAAGTCGTCTCATATTTAAATTTACAATAGGATAAATCATTTATTGAAAAATTTGTAACTTTGTCAATAAAAGCGTTATTTGGAAATTTTTATAACAAGGTTAATTACTTATGAATTTCTTAAATATTCGTACATTTAAAAAATATTGAAACAGAGAATTATTTTTTAAGTATTTTCCATTAAGAAGAGATAAATATATGACATAATATGTTTTAAATCTACATTTTTAGTTTTATGGTGAAAGAATTTTTATCTTCCTTTTTTTGTGGCCTAAGCACAGATTTTGAATTCCAAATATAAAAATGTTTTACAGAGCTGAATTACTTTTAAAATCAAGTAGTCATTTACAATGATAATTACAAAGCTTCAAACTTTTGTAATGAAAATCTTCATTTACAACTTTAAGCATTTAATGACATTGAATTCCATTGGAAATTTTTTTGTTTACTGTTCAAATCTTGACAGGATTTTAGATGAGCAGACAAATTAAAAATTATAAAATATTTCATTTAAAAGATTGAACTCGTCCATATGATCTTGTCAAATTGTAACAAGATTTCAACACTTCGAACAAAAAATTTTCATGTAAAATTTGATATCGGTAAATATTTACATGTTCATGTGAAGATAGCAATGAACATATATTTTAGTTTTTTAATTTATCCACTTCTATTACAAAATTTTTCCTTTCTGTAGAGCATTTCATTTTTTGAATGAAAAGTCTATGCTTAGGCTAAAAAAATGTAAAATAAAAATATTTCTAACATAAAACTGAGAATGTAAATTTTAAACTTGAATTTTATGTTAATCTTTTCTTAATAGAATATATCTTTCTTACTGAAAATGTTTTAAATGTACTAAATTGATTAGAAGTATGGAAATTTAAATAGAAAAATATATATTGATTTAAATATTGAAAATTTATTAGCATCAAATTTTACTGAAAGTTCGAAATTGTCGTCTGCTTCGCGCCTCTTTTGCGCGGAGTCCAGAGAAATACAATTCTCAATTTCGACTCGATATTCGAAATACCGAAAGCGTGAAATCTAAAAATAGCATTGCAAGGAGGAAGCGAGGAGAAAAAGGAGAAGTGGGACGAGCCGTTTTCACATGCAAGAGCGACGAGGAAGAAAGAGAGGCAGCGCGCGCCACCGCCTTTCCCTACTCCGATCTCACTGACAGGAGCTGCTTCTGTAGTTGTGACTGCGTCGGTATCAGATCTGAGCACACTGGCTATAATACGTGGCTATAGGACGTGGATTCGGCAAAATGGGGGTACAATTTTCTGAAGCTGTCCATAGAGTTAGGGCTCCTTATACTACTTCGTGTTACCGACACTCAAAAATCATATTAACTGCATAATTTATTGGTTTTATACTTTTACCTCGTCCCATTGTACTGCTTCAACTTCAGATTGAACAAAAACTTTATAGGCTAGAAAAATTGGCTTAACATGTTTCGATTCTTCAACTTGTCCCTGTAACTAAAAAACATTTTATTTTTTTTATCAAAAGTATTATATAGTTTTTTAAACCTTCTAATATGAAAAAGCACTGAAGTAATTCAAATAAAAGACTCTAAACTTTATTTGGAACTACTTACAATCAAAATTGCAATATTGGCATCAATATCTGGACATTCAACCATGTCATTAATATTATAAGATGTCGGATAAGGACAACCACTCTCTCGTCTAACCGTTGCAGTTATTTGTGGAAGCATCTGTCGATTAGGAATACAAGAAGCAGCAACCAGGACTTGTCGATGAGAAATTAAAGTTCCACCAAATGCACTAGAGTTAGTCGCTAAATAAATTAAGCAAGCTTTTTCTGGCATGTAATTGTTGGAGTTAAACATCTTCCCGGCTATTAGTTGTTTAAGCTGTGTTGATCTGTATTCTATTAAAAACATATATTTAAATGAAATCAAATCCGTAATAAGGTTACATCGTATCACGATATTAAAATATGCAGAGATTAATATCTGGGATGTTACAGTTGAACATTTAAATATTACAACTGAACATATAAGATGGCTGTCCCATAAGTTGAACATCCATTTTTCTCTGTGCAATATCTTAGAGTGAATTACTAATTGAAATTAGTAGCTATAGACTTTATTCCAGCTTGAATTTTCATGCAGTTTAAATCCATTGATTTTATTAATATAATCACATGAGGCGTTCCATAGATAAAAAATATCCCTCAAATTTTATAAAAATTTTAAGAAAATTAAATAAAACTATACAGAGTTTTTTATTTTTAGACACCGGGATATCTAAAGATATACGCATTGTACGAAAAAAATATATCATGTATACTTCGGTATAATGACTCAACTCAACATTAATATTTCATTTGACATTATTATAAGACCTGTAGCGTAAAAAACGCGAAATTCGAGGCGCAGGCTGTAGACGCCCTAAAATTACTGAGTAAATTTTAATGAAAATAAACAATTACCTTCACAATATACTACAGCTGAGATCGCACAAAAAACTACAACTATAAAATTTTTCATGTTTTAAACTTATAAAAAGTAATATGAATTTTTATCGTGATTTTAATATACATATACATGTAAGTGTCATCGGGGATCAATCAACAAACCCAATTCGCGACTCACTCGAATAAGTTTTCAAGAGAAATGTTTTATATTTAGACAAGAAATACTAGGCATCATAAATATAAATAAAAAGATTTGAAACATTTTTTGATATTTACATAATTTACGTATATGAAAGTCATGAATAGTAATTATTTACAATTTGATAATTGTATATAATTGAAATATGATAATTTGACGAGATCAAACATTTCTGCAATAAACTTTCACATAATATATTGGCAACATTGTCTGGACAAATTTATTGTAAATTATGTTCTTGAAAAAACGCAAAGAATTGTAAATATACTGACTAAAAGTACTTTCTCTAATAGTATATTTCGTGCCTAGGCCCACAATGAGGGTTATTGCGTGACGAGCGACAATGCTCGCAGGAGATCGAAGCCAAGGCGTAGTCGAGGCGTAGCTGAGGCAAAGCCGAGACGAAGCCGAGGCGCGATCAGTCCTGCGAGCATTGTCGGGAGTCTCGCAATTTCCCGAATTGTGTGCATTGGCACGTATTCTATTTTATGTGACTTTGGTGCGGATACGAGTTTTTATGCGTACACTCGAATCTAATCTAGTATTTTAGTTGTTTGCGGCGCTAGTCATTACACTTGATATGTCACGACTAGTCCCGGCCATTTTGATTTTATCGATCTTGTGTAGTAGTAATGGATTCTAATAGACGCATGCGCAGTTCAAATGTACAAGGCTTTGCCAGTAAGGTGCTAACGCTGTACGAAGAAGAAGTGAGAAGAAGAAGAATAAGAAAAAGATTGCGCTCCGCTGTAAGACTATATGCGCATACGCAGTTCAATTTTTACATTCTATTCCTCTGTAACGGAATACACAGCATTCCGTTACTCTCAGCTGTAACGGAAAAACGAGTTTTCGTGCCTGAGGCACATAAAAGCTTTTTAACTTCATTAGCGTTAATTAGACGTCGAATTTTTCGAAAATGCAACTTAACAAATTTCAAAAATTTTCTTACTTATCCACTTTTGATCAGCGACCTTCCATTTATTCAAAGTGCCTTTCTATAAAAAAAAGCCTTGTATAAATTATTGGAGCAAGTATTTGCTGATCATCTGATACTTGGCGTGAAATTATAGCATTGAATTTGCCAATACTTAAATTTCTCTAAAACTCTTAAATTTTTTATAATACTGCTTTTAACAATGGTTTGACCGTGGCCGGAAGTCCTTGGAAAATTTAATTAATTACCACTTGAAAAATTTAGGACTGTTACACGGAGAAACTTTTTATAGCAATATATGTTTTATTTTATATTGATAGTTTTAAAAAATATCAGGAATCAAGGGAAAATTAAGGTTTGATGATAATTGTTCCTAGCGCACTGGAAATTTTTCGCAGTCAAAATACTAAAGACTCGAAAAATGATATGAAACATTAATATAGGTTATAGTAAAGTTTGATACAATCTACAGTAACTTATGTTATAATTCATCTAAAGTTCAGTGTTTCACTGTTAAAAATTCTCATTATGGCACATTTTTCCCTAAATCGAAACAGAGTTTAGCAAAAATTGTAAATTTGGGTTTCTCTGTGCATTCAATACATAATATTAGAGAAAGATGTTCGCTGTACCAGGATAAAATTTCAAAATATAAAAATTGTCTTTTTTAGTAACAATTACTATAGACCAAAGTTCAATGCAGTTTTTTTGATCCAAGTTTAGACTTTAAGTAATCTAAATTGCAAAATGGACAAATTTTAATTTGTATACATATGAATTTATTGTTAGGCAAACATATTTCATAAATTTGATAAAGAAGAATAAAAAAACTCCACCAACTGGACTGGTATATAAAAATTTAAAAAATTCTCTTACGTAAGATTATCCGAATTCTCTCCAACTCAAGCTATATATAATAGTATGAGATCTTTTCCAATCAACCAAAAATGGTAAAACAATTCCCATAAAAAGTCTAATTTCATTATCTTCTTATAATTTACTTTTAAACTGTATATCGTATTCCATGAGTTTCTCTTCGCCTTGCCATTCAATATGAATGAAAATAAATTACAAAAAAAAACATTGAGCATGCCAATACAAATACCATAATTTCGTACAAAGAGGTTTTGACTAGTTTAGAGTATCGCAACAATGACTACGTGTAGAATAAAATATGAATCTTATATTTGATCAAATAAGTAAGTACTTTTACTCAAACAAAGAAGTACAGATACTGATCTGATGCCAGACAATAATTTTACGATATTCACAACTATAAAAACTAAAACTAAATTAACTATCAATAAAAATGATATCACGAAAGAAAGAAATGAATTACATAAAATGGTATACCAAATCAAACTAAATGACAGAAACTCCTGATATTATTTCAAAAGGAATCAATTTTGAGTACTCTCTAAATCTGAATCAGTCGAATTTTCACTGATTGAATCAGTAATTTACCTTTTCACTGATTCATCAGTGCAAAAATATTTTTCACTGACAAATCGGTTAATTTTCACTAATTTAATCAGTGAAAAAAGTATTTTTCACTGTTAAATCAGCGGATGTCTACTGAAGTAATCAATGAAATTTGACTGATTTACAGTAACCTCTTTTTAGCTATTTGAATCAGTCAAATTTCACTGATAATCTGTAGATTTTTACTGATTAAGATTTAGAGAGTAGGTTTATATTAAATTGTAAAAATGCACATTTTATGTAGATTATAAACGTGTTGGTATTTTGTCAAGTGATAGTTAATGAGACAAAACTGCTATTTATAAAAAGTATTTCTGGCTCTTAAGATGGTCAGGAATAAACATACAATAGGTAATGCTGCATGAAAGTGATCACCAGGAAATCAATTATAATTATGCTGTCAAGGAAAACCATATTAAACGATACCAAGCTTGCATAGGAATTGTATCCTTAAGATTCTCATGTTAATTCAAAAGCACACAATCTGAATTTTGAAAGACAAATTACCTTAACAAAAGTCGAACATTAAATAATGAAAAGATTAGGAAATACTTCATGAATAAGTTCTGAAGGAATTAAGCATAAAGACAAATTTATTATACTTTCGACTCTGTTGTGAAACAATTATGTAATTATATTTATATTTACTTTTAATTTATTTAATTTTACTGTTATGTAACGTCACAAACCGCATGTGCTTTTTTGATTTTCAAATTCATATAATTTATTATTAAATTACATTTTTTCAATTTTCTAATAACTCAGATTCCTGGTCCAATACAACAGATAATAATAAATTGTTATACACTGAGAAAAATGGATTATAAAATTTAATATCCAGGTCCAGTGACTATGGAACAGCTATTTAGATTATAAATACTATGATCTAGATTATAAGAACTATAATCCAGATTATAAGTGACATAACCTACAATTATTTCTATATTCTAACATCATATCGCTTATAATCGAGATTATAACTTTTATAATTCAAATGGCTGTCCTATAGTCACTGTATCTGGATATTAAATTTTATAATCCATTTTTCTCCGTGTAAAGGTATTTTATGTGTCATCACGTTTTCGACGTTCCTCATAACTTCTATTTTCTTTCTCGATTGTAACTTATAGAATTAGCCTGTGTTGACTTACACGATAATTACGTTTCGGGACGTGATCATTAAAAATAAAATCAACAACGCTAATTTTATGAAAATTCAAGTCTTGATAAAGGCAGTAGTTACTCTCCCAATTTTAATCAGCAGCTATTTTCATTGATTACAATCAGGGACTCAATACAATAAATTGATTTTGACTGATTTTGTAGTGGATGTTACTTAAAACAATTGATTTTGTTGTTATAAAAAAACCAATGGATAGCCATTTAAAAAAAAAATGCTAAGTTTATAATAAGTTCATAATTATTTAAAACCATAGTCATGATATGAAAAAATTTTATTTTATTTATTCACTTGAATATAAAGTTTCAGGTATTAAATATATTTTTATAAAATTATTCATCAATCTAAAGTTACATAAACTATATTATTTACAAAAAAATAAATAATTTATTGAAACTTAATAATCCAATTTCTTCCATTATACTAGAGTCGTGGTTAGTAAGTGCATATACTTAATCCTGGTCTCGAAGCTACTATAGGTATCATCTAACTTTAGAAATATTCTCAAAATAACTAGTACTATGTTAAACCCTCCCTCTTCTCCCATACCGAACATTTCTGTTGTACCACTGATGTGACTTTTCAGATTTATTTCTCGTTATACCTTTCATCATCCACGAGGTTTTTCTTTTCGCATTCAAAGAAAAAGTTTCATATCTATTTAGTATTAATAGCAATTAAAATTTATAAGGCATTTTTTTTTATTGTCATCAATTCAAGAGTGTTTCGGCATTTTCGTCTACATCGAATATTCGTGAGTGTCAATAGAGAAAATCTTTAATAATTATAGCATAGTGATATTTTAAAAATGTGTATGATATTCGTAACGGAAAGAAAAAATTAAATATGTCGAGTTCAGTTACTTAAAGTTCTAGGTTTTTACTCAGTTTTATAGATTAAGATGTATGCTCGTTTGCTACTGCTTGAATTTTGACAGGGGTGCCTGCGCGTTGCATTATTAATTTAACACAGGCTTCAAACTGAAATTTAATAGTAAAAAATTATTTCATTAAATTTATTTAGAATGTAAAAATTTTAATTGATTAAATTAACAATTTTTTATACTGATGAAGAATTTATTAATTTCATATTTTTTCTTATTTAGACAGCGATTTATTTCATCACTAAAATAATATTATTGAACCTAATGCCATAGAATATTATGTATTGTCTTTTGTGTCTTTTTATTATTCTCGACATCTGATAATGAGATTTACTTTCTTATCTACAGCCTATGATAGGCAACCAAATATACATCAGTGGATCTGGACTCAGTTACACAAACGACATATGACGATATGACTTAGAATTAAATAATATTTTTCCATCGATGCATTTTAATTTTAAAGAACGGATACATATAATCTTAATGCTGATATAATTATCAGTTTCAAACTTTTAGCTTAGTGTAAGAAAGTAAGGTTTAAGTAAAATAGTTGTATGCACCTAATTTTTCTTTTCGAAAATTGTTAACAATGGAAATCTACTTCAGAAAACTCAATTAACCTAAAAATCCGCAAACAATCAGCTTCTACATTATAAGCATAACGTTTCCCTCAAATATTTTATTTATATTTTTAATTAAGTTTAAATTTAACCGCTCATTTTCTACCTCCATTCAGTTTGTTGGAATGATGGGTTTGTTGCTTGCCCTTGGCTGTTGGGTTTACTGATATTTTAAAAGAAATAAACTCCTGTAGAATTAAGGTAGATTTGTACTATTTGTACTTGATTAAAATAAAACTTTTAACTTCCAGATGCTTTGATAATGGATAACGATATTAGTGATAGCGTGAAAATTGAGACTAGTGATGCGGAGAAGAAACCGGACAACCTAACAACAGAGGTGAGTAATATAACACATAACCTAAAATTCTGAGCAGTGTTTTGTTTATTCTGATTTGCATATAAAATGAATGTTCTTAGATTTTTACAATTCTAAGTTAATTGATGGTTCATTGGCATGCATAATAGTTGTAAACTCACGGAATTTTCTGTAAAAATACATAATTATCCTGTAAATTTCCCTTAGTTATCACTAGTATTTTTTATATGATAATTATCTTGTAATTTCTAGAGAATAAAATTTAATTTATTATTTTATTCAATCTTCAAATATTTGATATATATATATATATATATATTAAGATTTCAGTTTTCCTCATTTTATTTTAAAAATAAACATTGAATGATTACGTTATTTTACTAAAAAGATTGGAAAGTTTAAAATAAATGTAAACAATTTTTTATCTCCAGTCTAAACCACAAGTTAATCAAAGGGATAAAAAACATGCTAAGGAAGAAAAGCCGAGAAAAAAAGAAGAACGAGGAGTTGAACAAATTTTAAAAAGCTTAAGTAATATCGAAAATGCCGATGAAAAATTATCAGCCATGTGCAAGAAATATTCGGAAGTTATTGATGAAAATCGTAAACTACAATTGGCATTAAAACAAACTGAGAAAAAAGTTCAAATGACACAACGTGAAAAAGAACAGCTGCAAGCAGAACGAAGCAAAGCAGTTTTAACTAGAAGCCGGCTCGAAAGTTTGTGTAGGGAATTGCAAAGACAGAATAAAGCAGTGAAAGAAGAAAGCTTGTTAAAAATCAGAGAAGAGGAAGAAAAGCGAAAAGAAGTATCTGCGAAATTCCAAAGCACGTTAGGAGAAATTACAGCTTTAATGAATCAGAATAATGAAAAAAATGCAAAATTACATGAAGACAATATGGAGATGAGCAAAACTTTCAAGTCCGTATGCGAGCAAGCAGAACTAAGAGAGCAGCAATTAGAGAAATTTCAACAGCAAATGAAATTACAAGTTCAGCTTGTGGAAGCGAAATTGGCCAAAGTAACTTTAGAAATGACTGCAGAAAGGGAAACATTATTAAATGAGAAAAAACAGCTTCTGTCTGTAAGTTCAAATTGTTATTTATTCAATTTAACACTGTTCATTCATAAAATATCCGAAATAACTTGACTAAGATTTTTTTCTTCCTTTTTAGAAATTAACAGAGTATCAAGTGCGAATTAAAGAAATGCAAGCGCAGGAAGTAGATCTGAGAAGTCAAATAAGCATGTATACCGATAAATACGACGAATTCCAAAATGCTTTAACCAAAAGCAACGAAGTATTTGGTGGATTCAATGAAGAAATGGAAAAGGTAAAGCTTTCTTATATTGCTTCAAAACAGAAAGTTAAATTCAAAATAACTTTAATTTGATCTTTATCGCTTTTTCTGTTTTGGTTTCAGATGTCAAAAAAGATTCAAAAGCTAGAAAAAGAAACAGGATTATGGAAACAGCGCTGGGAAAAAAGTCATCAAGCTTTACTTGAAATGGCTGCTGATAAGCAAGCGAGAGATGCTGAAATAAAAGGCATTAATCGAAAGCGTTTGCTTCTTATCGAATTGTGTAAAGCTTTTCAAGAAGAAAGAAAGACTCTTATGACGCAGCTAAAAGAAAAAGTAGCCGAAGAACCTAATGATGCTCAAAATAAAACTAGTGATGAGATAAATAAACCGATTGAGAAGACTGGTAATTTAACCAAAGACTTTGAATCACTGAGCGATAGTTTATCACAAGCACAGGAATCGTTGATGCAAGATATAGAAATGCATGAGGCAAGAAATAGAGGTCAAAATGTAAAATCGAAAGGGGAAGAAGCATCTGGTAAAACAGAATCTTCGAAAAGGAAAGAAAAGAAGAGGCAAGTAAAAGGAAATGAAAATGTGGGTAAAACAGAGCCAGTAGAAAAGGGACTAAAAAACGAGCAGATAGTGAAATTAAATGATAAAATAATTGAATCAGAAACATCTAATAAAACAGAGTCTGTTGATCAGAATGAAAAAGTAATTGATAAAGATGAAGAGCCAAAAGACAAGGATAAGAAACTAACTGAGAAAGAGGAGATCCAGGAACAACTAATTAAGGAAGATTCAACATCTGTTGAAACAGAGGATTTGCAGAATCCATCTAATCCTGAAACAGATAATGATTCAAAACAGATCAACAATTTGGAAAAACTGGAATCCAAAGATCACTTAAATGAAACCAGTGTTTCAAATCTTGACAACAGTGTAAATGAAACATCTGATCAAGTTTTAGAAATGCAGGTTCCATTGGAAACTAAGACTGAAGACATCGTTGAAGATGAAACGAAAACTGAAAATTTGACAGAGGAGTTGGAACAGTTAAGTGAAAATTTAGAAACCATAAGTTTGAATGATGAAACACAAAAGAAAAACAATAAGTCGACAAATAATTCGAATCAGAATGCGGAGAATATAGAAGAAACAGAATTCAACACAGTGAAGCCTGAATTAGTATTGGAAAATGCTAATGAGAATGATGTACAAATGAAATCTGATGCATGTCCTACTTCAGTGAGGAAAGGAAAGGTAAATATTTTTGAAATAACTAATTGATATTACCATAATATATGATAATTATTTTTTATTTGGCATGAAATATTTCTTATGTTTCAGGAAGCAAAGAAGAAGAAAAAGTGAGAAATTGCCTTGCAGAAACTTCCTGCAAGATCCAAGTATTTTAGTGAACGTATTGTAAGTCTCGTAACGTAAGTCTTATAACGTATTCTTCCATTCAAATTATTCAATAGATTTTAATACTACTCTAAACTATTTTCGACGACGAAATTATGGTATTTCTTGCCTGACTTCCAATTCTGCCTCAAACCTAGTCGCTGTGAGCATCAAAATAAGGCACATAGTGCTTCAACGTAGTCGTATAAAAAATTTGGTTAGTAAATCCAGCGAACTTATGCGAGCAACATTTTGACAATTATTACTTGTTACGTACTGTAAATAAATAGTCGTTTTGACTTGTAAAATTTATTTATCAGTTAAAGGTCCTGTGATCATATTAAACTATAGCTTGCGCTTAAAATTTTTAAAAATTATTTTTGAATATTGTACCTCATCGGTTATTTTAACTGCGTCACTTTTAATCTTTTAGTAGAATTGTATTTGCATTTTTGATTATTTTTTTATCTTATCGAAAGTAACGTGATAAAAAATATATAATAATAAAGTTAAGTTTCCTTTAGCTTCAAACAAAAAAACCTAAATTGGTCAAGAAAGATGGGCTTATTATTTGATGAAAATATCTAAGTAGTCATTTAGGATTGTTTAGCTCCGTTATTTGAAGGCGTGTATTATTATTTTTTCCAACGTCATTTTAGATCCAAGAAAAAATAAAAAAGGATTAATTTGAACAGACAATAGGTAAATTCTGATGGAAAAAATTGATATAAAAAGCTAGAACATTATAATTTTTGAGCGTGAAAAACTATTCAAGTCTTTATTAAAAAGGCAAATTCGAGGTTTTGATGTGAATATTTGTTTGAAAAAGGTTCTCTGAAGAGTTTCTTAGAAAAATTAAATCGGACTAATTGATGAAAGATATTTTAAAAGGAATTATTGAAAATGTGATTGATTAAAATTTACGTTTGGGTTTAGGAAATTCTGGATTCTAGATTGATTGCTGGACGTCTTCTGGACAATATTTGTATCTTATTTCCACGCTCATTCAACGATCCGATCCCGTTATCGTTTCTTGCGAGTGGGTCAGTGGCACCTCTTACCCTCATGGCTCGTTTTACCTCACAATCACAACGTTGGTCACATTGCAGTGCGTATCAAACTCGGTGCGTCCGCATCACTGGGCCGCAGAGCGGGGCCTAGTTGGGACTTAGTGGGGCTTTGCCGTTCTACCTCGTCTCGATTCAACTGTTCTGATCTGAAAGTGGCCAGGCATGCTTTTCTTCGACGGGTATCAAGAGATATTAGTGATCGCGAGCACGAGCAACCTGTCGCGTGTATAATCTCGAGCTCTGCATTAACTGAAAAGTACCTTTTTTCAGTAAATGAGTGATTCTTACTAAAAATTATTCCTCTGTTCAAAACTTTTCATATTCTGGAATTTTACTGACTTATTTTATTTATAAAACACTACTTTCGAATTGATTTTCGAAACGATCATTTTGCATCGGTCAGACCGGTTGTCTGACAATTTTTGCACTTCTTTAAACTGGATCAACAAAGATGAAGATTGCTACGACGTTGTTTCTCTTCGTCGTCGTCGGTACGTATGACAAGTACCTTATCGAGTCATCTCATGGCTTTTGGTATTCAAATATAAAATTTTGAAATTTTGAAATTTGAAAATTTAATTTTTTCTCTTTACTTCAAATCAAATGATTTTTAATAAAAATGGATATAACCATCAACAAACTAAAATCAAGAGAGGTTTAGTAAATAAAAATTCCTTAGTTTAATTTTAGGACACTCTTCAAAAATACAAAAATTGCAAAAACAAACATAAATATAAATACATAGATTTTACATATTTGTGGTTACTCGTATGGAGATTTTCAAATATTTATTTATTTGTATAACAAAACATTTTGTACAACTTGAATAAGTTTTATTAAACTGAATAAATTAGACTGCTAAAACAGCTATAATTTATTAGAGACGCAAAATTAATATCTACCGCATTAAATGGTTTTTATTGAAATTTTGTTTTGTACCTCTCTACAGTGTAAAATTTACAGAAGATTTGATTTTGGAAGTTGTACTTTGACAACGAGTTCAATTACATCACCTTATCATCGTAACCAATTTAAATAAAATCTGAGCAACAATATACTTTAATGCTAATAGAAATAGTTTTATATATTTTCTATCTTTACAAAATTATTCAAATTAATTAACTTGATTAAATTCATCAATATTAAAAATTATAACATAACATAAAAATTAACAAAATTATAACAAATACATAAAAATACTATAGAAATACATTTTTATAAATTTTTAATAAAATTGCATTTTTTTTGAAGTTGTAAAATTGAATGCATTGTGTTTTATTCTTCATATTTTTGTCTAAAGGTTTGGAATAATAATTGTAAATAAAATAAAGGGCCAGCACAAGTTCGTTTGGTAATTTCCATTATGCAGTAGATAAATGGGAATCAAATTACACTTAAAATCAAATCAAAGGAGAAAGTCGTATTAAAAAGAATCAAATTTTAGGGACTAAATATAATGTACCGCAGATTTTGTTGCAACTATCAATTTTGAAGAAACATTTTTTCAGACCGTGACGAATTATATTTGCAATCACTATAATCGGTGAACCCTAAACTTGACGCGTAAAAAAGAAAAGTGAAGGTAAATGTAGCAATATAATTTTTGTATTCATCAAATTTAACTTTCTCAAATTTCAAAGCCTATTATTACTATGTTGTTTTTACATTCACAAGAAATATCCATTATCTGTTATATAGAGTATTCATCAGAAAAGAAATTTTCTACTAATCTTCAAAAAGTTACCGTAAAACTTTTTTAAAAATTGTTTAAAAATTGTTCTTAGAAATAGAAAAATTATTATTGTTATCATCTTTGTAAAACAAAAAGTACTTCCCAAAGAAATAAATTCTGTTATAACTCAAAGTAAAATATGCTAGGTCAAATATTTTTTTAATTATTCTTTTGAAAACCATTTTATACTTTTTTACTCTTCATTAATTAGTATATTATTATGCTTGAACGCTTTTACAATGGTAAATAATAGTAATAGTGTAAAAAATTAAGAAGTAAAATATTTTTAGAATATAAAAACAATAAATCGATGAATGGTCTCGGTAAAAATTTCAAGAAAAGGTGATGTAATACGAATTTGGAAAAGTACGTGTAAATCACAATGTATATTTCATACTTTTAAATTTGCCTTTTAAAGATACTTAAAGTTACTAAAATATACAAAAAATCTTTGGCAATCGCAAATTTAAAAAAAGAAGTATAAAAACTTAACAACGTTTTCTTTTGTATGTAAACATGTACCAGGATTAACATGAAATAAGTCATGAATCCTATTTCTTACTGTTATTTTTAACTGTTAATTTGCTATCTCTATTTTCTTTCAGCACTCTCCATATCTAATAGTCAATATTTTTAGTATAATACTTTAATATTCAATTTCAATACTTTACTAATAAGTTGTACAGTCTAAACTTAAATATTGTATTTGTATTGATAAATCATGCATGTAAACATGTATGTGATAAAAAGGAGGATGATAAAAAACTATTAGTGGATCAAGGACATTCATTACCGTAAAAATAAAACTTATTATTCATCAGCAATTGAAAATAAATTAGGATTAATAATAAAGTAAAGTTGCTAATAACCAATCGAATGTTTTTTATAATTACGTTACATTGATCCACAAATAGGTCGTTTTGAACATTTTCCTTCATACTATATTATAACAGAACTAAATTGCACTTGTAATCATTTTACTGGATATAAAAACTATTTCTCAATTATAATTAATTTACAGTTAGTCGAATTTAATATTGTAAACAATGATTTAATTCCTTTCTTGTGCATTTAAATATCCAAGCAATTATCGGTCTTTTGAACAGAGTTGCCAGTCATTTTTTTGAGGTCAATCTTTAAAGACGTATTTTCTGTGAATGTCCAGTGAAAGGTTTAAGGTGTTCCATTCCTTTGGGGTATCTTTTGGATACAGTAGATGTATATTTTACAGATATGGATGTATAAAATAGCATTTGGGTCAATTTGAGGTTTCTGGGTAATTCTCTTTTACGAGCATTGTGCTGCATACTCTGTGCTATTGATTTCTGACTCGACGACAAATTTAACATTTTTACAGACTTGAAATTTTCTTCACTCTTCTACTAACAATCTTCAATAAGCATCTTATACTTTACATACTCACAAGTATGTAAAAATCTTCTATAAATATTGATATCTTTTGAAATGTTTCTTTTTCATTTCAAAATTGGTACACAAATTTTCGAATGAAATATTTTGCGAAAACTAATTACGTATTTGATTTTAAAGAAGGGGGGAATATTATAAAATAATATAAATTGTGAGTGAATCCAAGAGTTGGCAGGATAGAAAAGACTCGCGTATTAATTTTCACATTTGTATTACATTGTGGAAACTTTAACGGTTCTTTGACTTCAACGATAGCGTAATTCTTTTTAAATTATTATAAGAGTCTTTGCACTCTTATTATGTACGTGAGAATCAACCAACAATTTACTCGTTCGCTCTGAAAAGAAAGTATTTTATGAAAAATCAAGTTGTCAACGAAAGCGGCGATTACACATCAAAGAGCGATGATCCTATAGTAGAAAGTGAGAAAATAGCAGTTTCCGAAGTATTGAACTTGAACGAAGGCGGGATGAAAAAAATAGGACACGCTGATAACGAAAGTCAATAATTATAATATTGTATACAAATCAGTCGAATCACTGAGTGGAAAAAGGGGTAGGCAATCGTAGAAACTGAAAACACTTTGATCTTCAGTCTTGCAAAAAGGAATTCACGTCTCATTTATTTTATAAATGAATTTACATCAAAGAATTTCTCAATTAATAAATATATAATAACTAATGTATTATAAAATGCATAATTATAATTATTTAATAGGATTTTATATGTATGTAGCTGTTCTATACCAGTTACATCAAGTTCAAAAAGATAATTAATGTTATGAAAGATAAAGATCAATAAATGTGCATATTATCAGATAATTTGCATGTAAAAATGCCATGGGAAAACTTAAAAAGGTGATTTTGTCGGATAGATATTTAGGGAATCGGGTCAGCCGGACTGTGCTAATGTTCCGTTCGAGACGAGACACTTTCTAAGATGCTTGGACACGTATATTGTTATTGAATTTACACTCCATTGAGTAAAACTTAGTCACTGAATTCCTGCCTTAACTATTAGAGATATTATTTGAGGCTAGAACAAGGAAATATGCTCATTTAAATCAAATAAAATTATTTTTTTATGAAATTTTATTAGTTTTTCTAATTGAAACAAAAAAGATTGGATCCTATAAAAAAATTCTATTTTGAGATACTCCACTTATGAACACTAATTTTTCTTTGAATGGAACCTTTACCTTGGAGGCGTGAGATTGACAGGTGAATGGCTGTAAAAGGGAGTAATGTAATGCAAATTATTGAACCATACAAAAGTCCAATGTCCGAGTTCATACTTCATGGTTTGCATCTATAATAATATTAACAATTAATGTACCACTCATAATTAATTTGAATATATATATCTTTTTCTATTGAATAACTTACTCATACAAATATTTCATTTTATTATTCTCTGCCTTGAAAAAGTGTAATTAATTTTATGCAATTTTCTGTAACAATCAATATTTCTAAAGTCAATTTACATAATTTAGTTACTTATGAAATACTTAAAAAGACACAAAACATTTTTACATTTCTTCTGAGAGTCATAAGCACTCAAAATCAATTAACACTTTCTTATTAATTTTATGGTCACAATTAACTCATACTTTAAAAAAATATCAATTTCAGATTTTCGATCTTCTTTGTTTAACATTTGTTTTACTAAAAGATAAGGTCAAATAAAATATGAGTGATTAGAATCTAAATTTATGGAAAGAAACCTACAATAAAAAGAGAACTCTAAAGAGTGAAATAATATAAAATGACTAACGAATTTGCGTAAGTTTCTCGTAATACGTGACTTTAATAGAAAGGTTATAATAGCTCACATTGCATTATATCTTTTAATTGCTTGTATATCAAAGAAGGAAAGAAGTAGTTACATGTAGATGATTCGCTCACTATTTACACGAATGAAAGAACATTTAGTCTCCTTTGAATTATGTTTCACACCTTAAAAAACATTAATGTAATTTTCTGAATTATGCAAGAGTATATATTTCTATTATAAAGTAACAATTTCCTGAGATTTAGATTGTTTTACTATGTTTCAAATAAACCTATTATTATATTTTTATAAACTGTAATACCAAATGTTTTAAAACTATTTATTAGAAAAGAAACGGACATAATGGGACATAAGGTCAAAAGTTTTTTTTCATAGAAATAAATTATTAATAGTTCTATTTCTACTTTAGTATTTGGTCGTATTAAAATACAATTTTTCTCTATGCCTTTAAAATAAGTAAAAACTTAATATCTGTAATAATTTTACAGTATTTATAGGCGTAAAACACCTGCTAGTATTATTCTATTTTTATGTTTTAGCAATTTTCATAAAACATATTTCCATTTTCAATAACGGAAAAAAATTTGACTAGGCGACCGAGCGAATCAAGAATTCAATGAACTTAAAGAATCTATAAATCTAGATTATGTGAAACTTTTAGTTACATTGTATAAATTGTTAGATTAAAACAGGATTTGTCACGAAATTTCTAAATAAGAAAAATTACTTTTCTCTAAATTAAGAATAGTTTTTATACCTTGAAATTAACGAAAGATTTAGATAGAATGGGAATAAAAATTCTTATTGTAGTCACTTGTTTGTCTGGTATCATAGTGAATATCGCTCTTCTACGTAAATTAAATTTAGAAGCCAGTAGGTTTGTTGCTTATCTACTATTTCTCATTATTTGAACTGAAATATATTTTTGCACGAAATATTTCCAATTTATTGTTAGATAAAGACAGTATTACGTTGAATGTTGACATAAACGCGCATATTATTTAGTAGAATACTTTTAAAGTGCTTAAAAGTCTAAATTAACCTCAAACTGTAATTTATAACGTCACTTTCGCCATATTTGTTATCAGGTAGCAGTTATTTCTTATATCTCTGTTCCAGCTATACTATAATGTCTGGATCGAACAAATGATATCGCTGAAACCGTTAAATTGGTCAAAGATATTCACTTTAGCTAATTTAAAGATCTTCTTACATTCACTTGTTCGTTTACAGCTAAATGTTTAGCTCTAACAAGGATTGACTTCCCTGTCACAGCTGCACTTTTTTTTCCGTGAAGTCACAGATGGGCAAAATGAGACGATATACTTGGGCGAGAACTTCAGGATTAGTTTCAAATTTTATTAATTCATTGATTCAAGTTTTTTTATTCTGAAAAAATAAAATTGATGAAATTAGTTTTATTGATATTTAGAAGACAAAATTTCGACGATTCTCAACGTCATTATAGGTAATTTCGTTCAATTTCATATTCTTTATTGATATAAGGCTATTAATGTAATATTTCAAATAATGAATATATATTTTTACTTAAATTTAATATACTTTTTGTTGAATATACGGACTTTTAACAATCAGTAATATAACTTTACGAAGCAGGTAAAATTAACTCCCTTCGCAAATTCTTTATTGTAGAATGAATTTCTTTCTTTTACAACACTGTTTAGTTTCATAAAAGTTAAATAGTTTTCATGTATCATCATGTATCTTTAAAAAAATTGTAAACCCTTTTTCTAAAACTATGATCCTCCTGCGCATAATCGGCTAAATAACAGTTTTCTGATTGTCATCTGTAATGACGAAGTAAATAATTCAAAAAGAACTTCTGGCAGTTAATCTCAATAAGAATGATATTATAATGCTATGAAAGTACGTTAATTCATAATTTGTTATTGCTACTCACACAATCAGTGAGACTCTCAATTGAATTATACCACAACTATTCTAAAGATGCTTGCACTATATCATTATAATCGAGAGACAGCACCATTACTTTTCAATGCATCGTTAATGCATCAACGTCAATCCGCGTATATGATTTAATTTTAACTCCCAATTCCACTAGGTAATAATTTTATCATCACGATTATTACAGATATTATTGATTCGCTTCTCTCTGAATATAATTTAATTAAAGTATCAAATGTAACTCTGGAATTTTGAAACCTAGCTATATACCGGAATCGAGATGTTGTCCAAAATTTAAATGAATTAAAAAGTTATCTTCATATGGCAATAAGCACTATGGCGTGGTCATTCATGGGTCTTGGAATGTTTAGTCAGGTTTCAAGTGGGTCACTAGGGTATGGCCCAATGGCACGACTCCTATAATCTCGTCAGGCTGGAAATTATTCTTTAAATAATAGAGAATACAAAAATTACCACTAATTTTTATTCGTCAAGTTTAAATGTCGGAGAATTTACAGCTTTGATCTTAATTATAATCAATTTTTAACTCTATAAATTGCACTGATAGAAAGGACTGGCCGTTACAGCCATATTTATAATTAATTGAACCTTACTTTATTGCTGGCATAGATACAGCAATATGGAATGTGTATTTTAAGGATTCGATTATAACTGAATCAAATCAATATGAGAGAATCACCCATATTATATTAATATTTATTGTTCCCCTTCCCATATTATATTTCTGATTCGTCCAGTTTCTCTTACAATATTTCGGTTTCGGCTGCTGTGTTCAACATGCTGCATAGTTCGAAGCGTTCGAAGAGACATATTATACACAGAAAAAAAGTGTAGCTGGCACAAAGATTTGTTAGGTTAGAACAGCCATCTTTATAGTTAGAATATATAATAATATAATTGGAGCAGCGATATGTTTCTTTGTACCAGCTACACCTTTTTTGCGTGTATTATAAATACGATTAGAAATTCCCAACCTACAACCGAATGGCTAAAACTCCCGTACCATTTCTATCAGTGTGCAACATGACTACTTTAATAAATTTCGTATCTTTATTACTTTTATCACTTCATTACTTCTTATTAACTTTTTAATACTTTAATTTTTTTCTGAAACTTGAAATTGTGCCTTGAGAAAAATCACTGTAAAGGTTAGAATTTTGATGTCAGTACAGCTGCTTAATTATAAATTTGATGCCATTATAATTCAACTTTTTGAACTTTTTCGCTTAGAATTCAATTGAAGTTATATGGTGTTATAAGAAAGTATCACGCATTATTATTTAGAATAAAAATGTGCTTGAAGTCTCGTATGCACTGTCTTGATGGTGATTTTATGTATGTACTTAGGTTTCAAATTTAACAGATGTTAATTTAAAATACAAACATTTATAGAATAATGCAATTCTATAAGTGAAGAGAAAATTGTGTCATTTCAAAAGTTTGATTAACACCTCTGAGAAAAATATGTTTATCGTTTTAATTACTATACAGAAGAATTAAGTTTGAAGTACGTACTATAAGATGAATAACCCATACTTTCATTTAATAGACCCTATAAATATTAGTTGCCACAAGATTGAGAAAATAGGCTGTCACTGATTCTATAAAATGATTAAGAGGATCCGTAGAAGCTTGAAAAAATTATTCTTATGCAAATAATTCATTCCTAAAAATACAGCTTTTATATTCCAAGTTAGAGAAAGTTTAATTTAAAGTTCAAAAGTGCAATAAAATCGTCTTGCGATAAATTGCATTTTTTCGATTAACTATAGGTTGAATTTGAGGTGCTGTACACCTGTTTATTTAGTTGACATTTTCTATATTTACGAGTATTGTCGTAAATAACATTTTTCCTTTTACTTTTTGATTACATGCCAGTCATAATTTTAATAACAATAATACATCTTTCCTTGACCTTAGCTATCAGTAACAATGATGTCTTGATACAGTGAAAATTAGCAGCAAGTGAAAATTATGTACCTACGTGTATACGGAGGTAACTTATCTGGGTTAACTTCGCCGTTTTGGCGTCATAAAGATTTCTCTTTCGATGGAAAAACGACAAATAGAGGAAATTCATAACAAGAATGAAATAATTATGTATATATATATATGATTTGCATACATGAATTATTGATTTGCCTTTGTCGAAGTTTAAGATGCCCTTGAAAAATGAAGTATTTGAGAAACTTATTCTCCCGGAAAACCACTAGATTATCACTAAGCTGCAAATCCACTGTTAAAAAAAATATACAAAATGGGCCGCATCTTGAAAAATAATTAGTCACAGATCTGCCACAGAAAATTTTCTCCATTATGCAGCCAATCTTATATTTTTGTAACAGTGAATTTAGACTGTTAAAAATTTTATTAATTTCAATAGACTTTAATATACAAGTGGTAAATTAAAATTAATAGATTTGTATATTATGAAAAATTAATATACTTTGATATTAAATTTATTGACTTTTCAATCAAAATATATTGAAATTAGCAAACATTATTAAAATATATAAACATGAGTATTAAAATTCAAATAAAAGTTTGTATTTTTTAAGATGAAAGTATTTTAAATTTAATACACGTTACTGAAAAAAGCTTCCATTACATGTAATGGAAATTTGATAAAGAAATTTCTAATAGTGTACAGTCTAGTAAAAATTTAGTGGTTTTTTGGGAGAATGAGATTCCTGTCAGATGAATTTATTTCCATTTTGGTATTCTAAACAAACTGGAATAAGATTAGCGAAAGTATCACTAAACATGCTTAGACTAATACAGGAAAAGTTCCAAAGGGCAGAAAAAAAATAAAAATCAGTATTCTAGTGGCGTTTGCATTATTTCAGACTTATATGTTATTTACTCGTCCCACTTAAAACACTCATAAAATTTCACGTAGGCGGAAAACGCAGTTAACCGATAAAGATTCAGAGATTAGTGAAATTCTCCTTCAGCATAAGTAAATCTTAAAATTAATTCAAACATTTCTGATTCTCAACATCTTTTGGAACCCAAACAAAATACGAATTAAAATTTTTTTTTACGTATAGAAATATTATTTTTTGCAAACTGAAATCCGCCTCGACTCTGGTCTGGTTTTATCTTGTCAGTCCAATTTCGAAAATTCAATTTAGTTAAATTCAGTTACTAGACAGTTTTCCACAAGAGATTTTTTTCATGAGTCTTCTAAACAGATTTAAATAGATATATGTATAATATAACTTTATTTGGATGGCATCAAGTGTTAAAAATGAAAGCTTTCCATAATATAAATTTCCTTTCAGCTCGGATGAATAAAAGGCGATTAACGCAACGCTACACCAGCTCGTTTAGAGTTCAAATTCCTAGAACATACAAATATACTCGTATTTAAAACATTACAAATTTAATGAAACTTTTCGGAATATACAAAAGTTGTTTAGAATGGCAATTTATAATTTTTAATTATAAGCAAATCAATATTGTTGATTACATTTTCTGAAACATTCCAAAAGATTCCGAAATTTGATAGAGAATCACGGAATATTTACGAATATTATAAAGTACAATCTAAACTGACTCAATAAAAATACTCTAGAATATTTTCAAAAAATTATTTTTTTGGAATGTACAATTTCTACATTTTCGAAAATTTAAAAATAATATTTTGGTTTATTCTTGAACACTTTAAAATATTGTTGAATATTCTTAATAATTATTGTAGCAGTCTGTGAAAAGTTTCAGGCAATATTATATATTTTTAAAATTTTATTTAAAAACCTAAAGTTTATTTGGCGAAGTTTAATTTTTTAATTTTAGTTTTTTTAAATTTAAGAAACAATTTCTTAATTTTCAGTTAGAAAGTGTTGAATATTCTGATACTTGTATTTGGAAATTCTGAAACTTGTAACAGGAATAATTTTACTTTTGGGGGAACTGAAGTCTTATGCAGTTATACATTTAACTAAAAATTTAGTTACAGTTTCGTAATTTTGTGATAAATTTTATATAAATTCTCTTTCAGTTTGGTAGTTTTAAAATACATTTTATGAGAATTCAGTTGAGTTTCATAATATTAAGAAAAATTCCAGAAAATGTAGTATATTTTTCGCAATTTTAAAACACCTTTACTTAAAACCATCATAAATATCATCAAATTTTACGTTACCTCGGTAACATAAAAATTTTGTAAATGTCCGAACATTTCTAACAGTGCGGGATCTGAATTTTTCTACACAAAATCCAAGCTATATTAGCAGGCAGAAATTTCTACCCAAATTCTTTATCATATCGACACAAAACATGAATGATACATATTTTAAATCATATTTATTTCAACTTTCTCTGCATAAAATGTGTAACAGGTCAAAGATTAGGATCTTAATATGGAGAAAGAAAGGACTCTATTAACAGACATAAATATAGACGGAAAACAAATTGAATAAATATTCAAAATAAACTTGAAGGAACAGACTTTTTAGACATTGTATGATCGATAGCACAGAGTATACAAAAATTTGATAAGACTCTCTATAAAGGCCCTATAAAGAGTTGGTATTTCCGGTTTGGTTCTAGGCTGCACGTGGCGAGAGACAATAGGCACATGTGTGTTGGAATCGGACTTCGGTTTCAGTCTTAACTGTGCCTTCAAAAAATCCGGCCTCTTTCGGGTTCGAAATCTCGGAGGTGTTAAAGGCTACGTCGGACTCGGTGAGTGTCCGACAAAATTAAATTGTCATGAATTCTTTAAAATTTTCATTCCGATCACAATGAACATTTTCACACACAAAAAGCATTTTTTACAGGAACTTAGTTAGTACATATGTAAACCAGTTATTTAAATGTGCTGGAAAATTTAAAATGCATTCGTTGAAGCAATTTTATTAAATTTCTAAGACCTTGTAGTAAACGATCTCCAAAAACTCATTTACCTAAAAAACATGAAAGAAGGTGAGAAATAATAGTTCAATTTTATTCATTGGCTTTGGCCTTGAGAAATTGACAAATCGCTCTTTCTATATTGGGAGACTCTGGGACGGGGCGTGGGCTTTAAGGAATAAAATAATATGTCATCGAGAGTCGAGAGGAAGTAAATTATGAAATTCATCAATCAACAGGTGTTCATCTTCCGGTGGCATTTACCTGACATAAATTCCATACATTTTTTTTAAGTTTAGAAATATTTGAAAAAGTGATATTAATATAGATGTTATACGAAACATAAACAAATAATAAGTAATTTTTACTTCACTCAAAAACCCTTTTTTCATATATAATTTAGTTTGACTTTTAAGTACTCAAGAACGTCGGTAATTGCAATCATAGTCTGAGAGGTTATTCAAAAACAATTAACAAGAATGGATTTTCTGTACGAAACACCTACTTTACTATTTTTTTACTTGTGTTTAGTACAGGAAATCCATTTTTGTTATTTCTGAATAAGCTTACACATTGCAATTGCAATTACCGACGTTACTTTTCAAAAAAAATAATTTACTAGATCCATTCAATTATATAAGAAATTTAAGATGTTTAAGCATTTATCAGTTGATTCAACTGTAATATATTACTTTTTAAGGGAAAACAAATGTAAATAGTTACATCAACTAATGCAATGGTTGTTTTAATCATCTACTTTATTTCAATTTCAGTTTCTCAAATTCAATTTCACCTGTGAATGGTCATTTTTTATATTTTTTTATTTATTAGAGGTGAAGAAACCAATTTTAAATTGAAAGCTATATGTTAAGATTTAATAATGGAGTGAAAGTATATTGACATAGTACCTAACAATCTTGAAGTAACAATTTACTGATGATAATAAATAATTATTTCCTATGCCTGTGAATAACTCATGCATGCATATTAACTATTCCATACACGGAGAAACTTTTAATAGCAATATATGTTCTAGTTTATAATAATAATTATAAAAAATATGAGGAATCGAAGGAAAATCGAGGTGCAACGGTAATTATTCCTAGCGGACTGAACGTTTTTCGGAGTCAAAATACTAAAGATTCACGGAAAAAAATAGATCAGTAAAGTTTATAGAACTGTTCAAAAGTTGAGGATATAGGCATTTACGGAACCGAGCTCTAGAAAATTTAAAGAACTTTTCAGAATAAAATGCAGAACTTTCAATGATTTTCCCTAAATGTTTCACATTTTATTCTGGAAAATGCCTGTATCTCCATCTCTTATAAACAGTTCTATAAACTTTATTAAACTATTTTTTTCCGTGTTCAAAGATTCATATGAAACTTTGGTATAGATATAGTAAAGTTTGATACAATCTATAGTAAATTATCATATAGTATTAACGTATTTATAACATTTACTTTTGCCTAAAATTGAATAAAAATTCCACATTCAATTTTTTCACGACGGGAAAAATATCATAAAATTACAATTTCTGTTTTAATTTTTTAATGATTTCCTGAGATATTGAATAGCACGCGAAGTTGCATAAAGTATGATTCTAGTGAAAACGAGGGTGTGTTCACGCGAAATTGTAAATAAAATGTCACCTGTCAGTGAAAATAATTGGCATCTTATTCTTAGTAGTGATTGGCATATAGAAAGTTGGTGTTTCAGAAGTAAGTATATGAGGGGCTAAATATTTTCTAGAACAAAAACATCGTGTATATGCATTCAAAGTAATGATGGAGGTCATAGTAATATCGTGTCATTATTATTTTCAATCTGCATGACTGTTGCAGAGAAACTCGTTCATTGACAATATTAAAGATGCTAAAGCTGTTAATTATTGTATATACATAATAAAGAATTAATTATTTGTGTTATTTTTCATTCAAATGTTTCAAAAATTTCATGCAATTACACTCAGAAAAAAGATTTGATTGAATAAAAGAAAATAATTTGTTTGAAAAGCTTTTTTTGATGCAAACAAAAGATTTATATGAGTTATATAAAATTTGTTTGACTCTAACAAAATATCTTTAGGCCAAATAAATATTTGTTTGAATCAAATAAATATTTCTTTAAAACAAACAAATTATTGCATTCGTAAATATTAAAACATATAATATTCGATATTGTTGATGTTCTTAGTTGGCTTTAGGGTCCAGAATAAATCTCAGTGAGAAAAGTGCCATGGGAAAATTTGCAACTAAGAGGAGAAAAGAAAGGGAAGGGACAGAAATTTTGCACCTAATTTCCACCATTTTTCAGCCCAAAATACCACAAATGCACCTTCAAGCCACATAAAGAAATAAATTCTCACTGATGAGGACTCCAATCTGAGTCGAAACGTTTGAAAGCATGAAACCTTGAGTGACATTTTTTTTCTGGACCCTAAAGCCAACTAAGAACATCAACAATATCGAATATTATTAAAACTAAAGGGTCGATACAAGTTCTAATCATAATTAAAACATATATTTAAAGAATTTGAAAATCTTTCTGTGGAAAAAAAGACGCTTTCGACTAAATTTCAAGCTCACCTAATTAATTAAAACATATAATTTATTTGATTTTAAGCAGAAATTTATTCTAACAAATTTTTATTCGGTTCAAGGATACTTTGTTGAATAAAACAAGATTTTATTTAGTTCAAGTAAATTTTTTTTTTAAACCGAAGAAAGTCTTACAAACAAATAATTTCCTTTGATTCAAACAAATCCTTTTTCTGAATGATTCAGAGATGTTAATAATGTAAATTCAAAAGTAAATACCCTTTCAATTATTCTTTGCATTCTATATTATCTTTATTCGATACTTTATAGTTGAACTAGGTTAAAAATATCAGCCATATTCATGTTAGCTGATGAATTCCAATCATTTTTCTCAGTGATAAAAAACGCGCAAATCGATATAGAGGATTACATGGAGAATAGGCATACGGAGATTAAAGTCTTACACGGAAAAAATGTGTAACTGTCACAAGGATTTTTTAAGTTATATCAGCCATATTTATGGTTAGGATAGTTAATAATATACACGGAGAAAAAAAAACTGTTGAATCAACAGATGTCATCTGCTGGAATAGGGACAGCAGTTTTTTTTGTAATATTTACAGATTTTTCTGTTGGATTCACAGATTGTTTGTAAACTCAACAGATAAACCTGTAAAATCTACAGACATGTCTGTTAGAACTGCGGATTTCAAGAAAAAAGAGAAATCCGTAATTCTAACAGACATTTCTGTAGATTTTACAGGTTAATCTGTTAAGTTTACAAACAATCTGTGAATCCAACAGAAAAATCTGTAAATATTACAAAAAAAAATCTGCTGTCCCTATTCCAGCAGATGACATCTGTTGATTCAACAGTTTTTTTTTCTCCGTGTAGCTGGAATACAGCAAAATATTTCTTTGTACCAGCTACACATTTTTTGTGTGTATAAATGAATTTCACATAAGTGGAGCATCTTTTTGTTGGAAGTACATGCCAAGTTGTACACGAACTTCTCAATAGAGGCGCGCGTATCTGTACATCGGAAAATGACCGCTATGCAAAAACCATATATGCGATAGCCATTTTTTTGGTGTATAGACATAAAGATACCAAAGTAAAGCAACTGAAAATAAACAAATTTTTGTCGAAAATAAATGATAGTATACGAACTTCTCGAGACGAGCGTGTATATCTGTACACCGAAAAAGTGGCCGACGCATATGGTTTTTGCATAGCGGTCATTTTCCGGCGTATAACGATCCTCTTACGCGCGCTCGTTTCGGGAAGTTCGTGTACTATCATTTGTTTCCGCAAAAAATGTGTTCATTTTTAGTTGCTTTACTTTGGTCTCCTTATTATGTCTATTTTTCATTTAGGATGAGATCATAGTTCAGTTAATTTAACTGAATAATTTGTTTGTTGAAAAAAAATAACTGACATGGTCTGTTAAGTTTCCAGTTAACATGCGATTGTCGCAAATGTTTTCCGTTTACTATGTAAATTGGCCGAAGAAAAATTAGATTTATAAATAAACGTATTTGGTGTGTGTCTAACTGGTACAACTAATTATCCTTCCATACTTCTCTTAGTTAACCTATACTTATCCACGAAAAACATTGAATGCTCCTGCACAAATATCTATAATTTTTTCTTTCTAACATTTACATTTCTAAAAAATCACCACTTTCAAGAAGTGGAATAACATTATCCTTTGCAATCCGCCTATTGGTGAATTTTTTATGTAACTCATGACACGAATAATATTTTTCATGACCAATTTCATCATAAAATTATGCAAAAATTATGCAACATTTCTATTTATCATTTAATTCATTGTTATTTCATATTCACCACCAACATTTACGATCGATCATTAATGATAGTGGTCAAGAAAATAATATCCAATAATATCCATTTGAAAATTTATGATATGATAGTTAATTAAGACAGCGGATTGCAGAACTGCCTGTGCGCTCGGACCGGCTCATCCCAGTATGTAAAAAAGTGAATAACGCGATGCGCTGATTGGTCAAATTTAAAAATTCACCAATCAGTGCATTGCGTTATCGTCCCTCTTGCCTACAGAGAAGAGCCAGTCCGAGCGCACAGTCAGTTTTGTAATCCGGTGCCTCAATTATCCTTTTAACATAAAGTGAATTAAAATTGATAAAATTTAATATGTAATGAAAAATTGTATTAAATCACAGGCTTTTCGGTTGGGGATGAACTTGGATTCCGAGATTCTTTAACGAATTTAGAATCCCTTGGCAAGAGGCGAAGTGTACAAGCTGGAAATGGAAATTTCATCGCCATTAATCCTAATGCGGTAAGAAATTATTATTCAAATTCAAAATTTTTAATGTTAAATTTATTTCTCTATGACTTAGAAAAATGGTCTCCTAATATAAATTTATGCGCACAAGACTTCATTCGGAACGTACACTTAGAAATTTCTACCATGATTTCCTGAAACATGTGACTGGAGTTTTATTCAGTTACATCAGTTTCGTAAAATTAAGATAGAATTTTTAAAAATTCAGTTACTTTTTGTAAATTTAAGAAACAATTTTTTAACTTTCAGTTAGAAAGTGTTAAATATTCTGATACTTGTATTTGGAAATTCTGAAACTTGTAACAGAAATAATTTTACGTTTTGGGCAACTGAAGTTTTATGCAGTTACATGTAATTGAAATTTTTTTTTTACAGTTTCGAAATTTTATGATAAATTTTATAAAAATTCTGTTACAGTATGGTAGTTTTAAGATATATTTTAAGAAAATTCAGTTTTTTTATAATATTAAGAAAAATTTGAGACAATTTAGTACGCATTTTTCGCAATTTTAAGATACCTTCACTTAAAAACATCATTAATATCGTCAAATTTTACGTTACTTTTGTAACATAAAAATTTTGCAAATTTCCGAATATTTATAACAGTGCAGAAATAGAAAAATATATAGAATTTTGTAGAATAGACCAAACATTCAACAATTTTAGAGAATCTTTCGAAATTTTTCAAGAATCCTCTAAAATATTCTACAAGTTTAAAAGCAATCCAAAATTTGTGAAAAATCATCGAACTTTCAGGTTTTTAAGTATATGCAGGTTGCAAAAAAAACCAGTCTAAAATATTCCAAAACCTTTCTGATTGCTTTTTAATATTTTGGAATAATCGTGAATATTTCAAAATGCTACTATGTTCGAATTAACATATTAAAACATAAGTCAATATAGAATATGGATCTGTAGAAAATTCACCGAAAATCATTATTATAGTCATTCAATTTTCTTAGTTTAAATTGCGGGCACAAATCGTTAAAAAAATAATAAAGATTTAATCACTTTTCAAAACGTATTCTTTTCTATTGCACTTTAACTGAAAGCCAAAAAAGTGGTCCAAAAACGGGTTACAATGCTCTAATCTGACAATTTTCATTTGGTTGTGGGGAGGGAGATTTAAATTATAATTAAATAATCAATTTAAATAAACTTTCATTAGAGGAAATGAATTTTTATTTGTTTTAAATCTTCAAGCTTGGAGAATATTATAAAAGTATCGGTACAGGTGGACTGATGGCCTTGTCGTAATTAGTGCGTGAATGTAGTCTTACTGCCCGATCTGCTTGCGATATTCACATTAGAAGAACGACCTTCAGGGGGGATCGTCATCTCACGTTCGATTAACCCATCACTTGATTCACTTCAGTTCCTCTTTTATCCAATTTATCCATCGCCTTAATTATAATTATACATTAAACATATTTTTTAGAGAAACATATACCCATTCTTTCTATACATCAAAAATTATATTTTTTTTTATTCAAGCAAGTTTTTTTTGTATTAAACATATTTTATCTTTGATATAGGGTCAGACAAACATTATTTTAATTTAAACATATTATTTGTGACTCTTAATGTGTTTGATTTGAATACATATTTTGTATAAACCAAGATATGTTATATTGTATACATTGAACGAAGCTATTGTTTAAATTAAAAATATAATAATTTTGATTAGCAAATAAATTTCTTTTTCTAAGTTGAGTTATTTGTTTGAATGTTCTTTGAATGTAAAGACGTATCTTATTTTTCGGAAATTTGTGTAATTGTGGGATATATGTATAATATTTTCTAGTCTTTATATTTATGTCGAAAGATTACTTATTAGTTATCATCAATTTTCAAATATTTGTGACAGAATAGAGGTCCTGTTTGGTTTCTTTATTTTATATTCGATTTGTTTTATACGTGACTTGTAATTACAGAAGACAGATCTTATAGGTCTAGATTATATATGTAGTTATGTCAAAAGGTGCCGGTTGTTACTACTTTAGTCGAATATCGTAAGCAGACAAGATACTTTCATTTCGTAATATTATTGCATGCATAACGAAAACCGAATAAAAGAAGTAAGTTACTTGAAATATATCTGTATATACTTGTCTGATTTTCCATTGGTTACTCCACTTTATGACACGAGTCTTACTCTACTAGTTCGGTTGAAAGACTAGAGATTTTTCCACTTTTCGCAAAAATTAAATCGGGTTTCCGGCACGGAAATATTTCGAAACAAAAAAATACCCTTTTTCAAGTGATGAGAATGTAGTAAACATTACCCACATTACCAATATATTATAAAATTAAATTAAAATAACTGACTGATCTGGAATTCATTTTTGGCACATTCGACTATAGTCCATACGTTACGAATCATTTTATGAATTCTCAAGTTTTAAAATTTGCACAATCTTCTAAAAATGGTTTTTTTATCGTCACCGATGTTTAGAAATTCATAAAACTTATTCAAGAATTTGAAGAGGTGTAGACTTATTATGCCTGTGAATAAGGGGGCAAATAAATTTGAAATTCCATACAACCTGATGGGCTAATTCAGTGATTTAGGTTATAGATTCTTTCTTAAATGTCAAAAGAATTGCTTAATCAATTTTATATTAAGCAGATAGTGCTGCTGATTTTTTAAAAAGATTTATGTGATTGGTTTATCATTTATCAACTCTATTTTAAAAAACTTTTAAACAGCCTTTAAGGCGTAATGCCACTCCAGCGGCCGGAAAAAAGTCTAATTTTTAAAACTTTTTATGGAAATATAGAAATGGAATGCGAAATCTATCTCAAGTTCTCTATTGTATATACTTTTAAGTTTTAAGTGTATCCACAAATGAAAAATATTGTTTTTCAATAAAATAGCGATGCCAAAACTCGGAAAATTCTTACTCAGAGTGTTCCGCGGCTGGAAAGATTTCACCTCCAATTTTTGATCTGATATAAAAAATATTTCGTAACCAATTTACTATATTCTCATTGAAATTAATTAAAAGTTATAATAGAAGGCTGATTAAAAAAAAAACGCAACCTATTGATTTGACATTCACACCTCAAATAATTGACGGGACGGACCATGGACGCATGGACCGAGAGGTTATGAAATGTTGGTCAAAGCTAGAAGAAGTAAATGTGTTGGTAACGCAATGTCTCTGCATAGAAAGTTGTTAATTATTGCAAATACTAATTTAGAAGCCGAATGTCGAACGGTTCATAGGTGAATGAGGGCCATGTTGTGATTGAAATAACAAAATTATGAAACATCATGTTTTATCACACAATGAAGAAAGAGTGCAATTAATCTTCAGCAAAAAAACTTCCCTGAGTCTCATACGATATTCTATGAATAAATCATCTTTATAACCTTTGCAAAAGATTGCACAATCGAATAATTGTATAAGAAGAAAATTTTTTTGAATTAACAAAACTTTTTTTAATTTAAAGAAATGTTTCTTTGATTCACAGAAATTGTTTTTTCAGTATACGAGTGGAATAACGGTATAAGTTGAAAAGGTGCATTTCAAGAAACATAAGAAACTTGGAACAAACTCAGTCATGCAATTCAACATAATCTTACAGTACACAATAAAAAACTAAGAAAAGTTAGAATACAAGCTGAAAATTTAAATTTTCGAGTTATACCGCTTTTGCGAAGTCTAAGTCAATTTCTTACTGTTTTTGACTTTTTTTTTTTACACAAAGTATCCTATTTTTCGCAAGTTTTTTAAAATTGTATATTGTGTCATACCTTAACTGTGCGTTATAACTGACAGATTTGATTAAAGATTTTCCGTCGTTCCATTGATCCCCTCAATTGTTAATCTTGATAAATTTCAGGCCACAAATCGCGATGGGGCGCGTGCAGTACCGCCTTTTAAGCCTTTACCACCAGGTGGGGTTCGACCAATGGCACCCCAACCTGAACGCCAAAGATTAGTTGTACAACAAAATTCAACGGCATTAAAAACAATCCCAGCTCCCTCACTTGCAACAATGCAGGAAGAAGCTTTAAAGCAGCAGAAAAGAATGCAACAAGAAGACAAAATGAGACAGCAACAAAGAATCCAGCAGGAACTCTTAGCTATGCAAGTGTTGAAACAGCAAAGACAACAACAACAGGAGGCCATGAGGCAACAACAGTTTCAAAAGATTATGCAAAAACAACAACAGGAGCAACAACAGCAGAACATTCAACAACAAGTCTTGGCAATGCAGACCAAAAGGATGCAGGTATGTATAATAATTTGAATAAGTCTCAGAAATAAAAAGTTGATTAAGAGATGTTTTTATTGAGATATGTAATTTTAGAAGGTGTCTCAAGGAACTGGAAACTCTAATACAGTAGCAAGATTGCCTACAATTGTCGCTGCAATACCGCCTCCAGGAAGTGTGATTAATCCTGGTCCTGTGCCAAAACCAATTCATGGTATTGTAGTACCAAGCAGCGCTCTGCCTCCTTTTCTTGCAATGCCAAAATCATCTGCACAGTTGACTGATAGAATTAGTAATAGCCCTACTTTGTTGGAAGATTCTGTTAACGAAGTTTCGAAAAATGAGTACAAGCCTGTGAGTATTTAGGTTATCAAAAACACATAGTCTTCGACCTTCTGAAGGTCTTAAATACCTTTATTAAACAATATATCACAATTACTATACATATATAAAATGATATTTTATGCTGAAATGTACAATAATGACTTTCATTCATGTCTTTTATCCGGTTAGGTCATGCTTATAACTTTTCCTGTGTGTTTTTTTATCCGCATAATCTAAACGGATGGAAGACATTTATAAAAGTTACCGTATAAAATGTGGAATTTTTAGTTACCAATTCCTGGAGATGATGCTGCCTCATCAGTCAATCAAATGACTCTCATGTCTCTGCAACAAATTTCACCTGAAGCATTACAATCAATGCGCGAACAACAAAATGAAAAGAGACAATCTATGCCATCTTCTATGTCTGGATCTTTGCCATCTCTTGAACCTATTCAGAACATGGAGACTTCTTTAAAAGCTTTAGCTGAAGCTAGCAACATTACTTTGGAAGCTCTTGAGGCAGCAATTTTATTGAGACAACAGCAATTACTCCAGAAACAACAAGGCCCTACAACTACTACAAGTACCAGTACTACTACACAAACTCCACCGTATGTTTTTACATCCTGTTTTTATATACAGTTTATAGGTTAAAATTTTAGCTTGATATTTTTTAAGTTATTTTTTTCTATGTCTTGTAGTAAAACTAATAATTACTCTGGAACAACGAAAGTAATGAATGCCCCTCGAGAGTATTATCCAGTTGGTTATGACAAGAACTTTGATGACAATTTCGCAAGTCGAGTAGATTTGCCCGATACAAGCTTTTATTGCGGAGATCAAAAACATTTTCCTGGACTCTATGCTGATGAGGATCTTGGATGCATGGTAACTATTTTTAAAAATATTTATCGTTAATCAACTTGAAATAAGCAAGTTTTTAGTGAAAAGGGAATTTTCTCAAATTAAATTGATATATTTGGTATTAAACATTTCTAAAATATCTAATTTTATTTTTTCACTTTTTATATCAAAATGGAAATATAAAACCGGAATCTGTTTAAAAAATATAATTCAGTTTAAGACATATGCAAATTTGTGTTGAAAATGAATCATAGAAATTGAAACCGATAATGTATTCGGTAAAATTTGAAATATATGAAAGCAATTACGAATATAATGTTTCAGGTATTTCACGTTTGTGCTCTAACGGATGAAGGCCTCATAATGAAGAGTTTCCTCTGCCCTGAATCGACTCTCTTCGACCAAACGATTTTAAAATGTAACTGGTGGTTTTATGTAGACTGCAAATCGTCAAAGACTCTTTATGACAGCAATATTCCTATAAGTAAGAGCTACCAGCTCATGAAAGCTTTAGCTTTTTTTTCAGCCTATAAAAATCATGATAACAGTAGTCTGACAGCAACTGAGACAGAGGAAGTAAGAAACGTTTAGTAAATTGAGTTAATTTTAAGAAAGTAGACGAATTTCTTCAATATCAGCACAATGGCATTTTTACTTGAAAGTGACAAGACTAGTAACCTCAATTTCCAAGCTCTTCTTGCAAACTTGTAAACGCTCAAAGAAGTCGTTTGCCATGGCTTCGTTGCTCAAAATATTCTATTTATTAGCAATATGAATGTGTGACTTCATTATTTAGACCAATTTAAATACAATTGCGTCAATAATTAAAATATGTATTTGCAACTAGAAATTAGGGGAAAAGATTGTCAACTGGACGACTTGACCTCGGTAGATGTAATTACGGTATGTAAAGTTATTCAAAAAATAATAATTAGAATGGATTTTCGGTATCTCTCAGACGTGAACAAAAGAGCTAAAAAGGTCTGTCTGGAACCTAAAATCCATTTTAGTTAATAATTTTCGAATAGCTTTACAGACTGTGATTGCAATTACCGATGTCAAGTAGTCCAGTTGATCCATGGCATAAACAAAGTTAGACCTTTGAAGTTCCTTTCTGCTGTTTATATTAAAAATTATATGATATTTATGACGCAGCTATTTAGCTAGACAACATTGGTGATATGATAGAGTCGGTGAATGTAGAAAAATTTATATATTATAATTAATATAGTTAAATAATCAAAAAAGCAGTATTTGCTATAACACTCATGTAAAAAATACAATTATGTAGTGTAATACTGTTATGCTCAGGCTCTTGCCTATTTATTTTTAAGGGATGTATATATGAATTTAATTTATTTAAGTTTTACTTTAAAATAAACTTTCATTGTATATTTTACGATATTCATTGTCTACAATGAATTTCATGAAATAAAAAATATGTTTAAAGTTAAACGAAAGTTATTGTTTTAGAGTCTGAAATATTTTGAAACCTTTTTTTTGTGAGTTTATTTCTGTAAAGTCGACCATGGATTACGCAAAAATTCCTACCTTACCGACATTTTAGTCCTTACAATCCCATTTTTATGAAAAATACGAATATCAAGGACTAAAATGCCGAAAGGTTGAAAACTTAAGGTTATCCATGGCCTTAAACATTAACTAAAAAATTTCGATTTCAGAATGCCTTTACAAAATAAAAGAAACAAATTGTTATTAAGTTATAGAGAATGATAAAGGTAATTGTGTAGGATTTTGTATGAGAAATCAGAATTAGTGAGAATGGATGGAGCAGAGCTATACTGTAATTCATTTTAGTACGGAAATGTCTACTAATTTTTAGTATTTTTTTGCTCAATATTAGTTATTTTTACTAATCAATGTAGTAAAAAGTTGAAACATTTTTACTAAAGCGAATATAATTGTTCTATTCTCACCAATTCAGGTTTTAAGAGTACAGTGTAAAAAAAATGTACTTAACATTTTTTTTATGTATTTCGGTAATTTTCCGCCATCATGTGATATCATCATTATCATAATAATCTAGCAAATGGTAAAAAATTACTAGAATAAACGTAGTAATTTCACAAATTTTTGTAAAATCGATACAAATATTGTTGAGTACAAAAACTTGATTGATTTTTCCTCATTTTAGTAGATTATTAATAGTGGATGATTTTATAATTTGGCTTTAGGGTGCAGAAGCAATGTAAACTCAGGGTTTCATTTTTTTCCCTCAAACGTTTCGACTTAGATTGGAGTCCTCATCAGTGAAAATTTATTTCTATAAAAAATACAAAGGAAGAAACTTAAAAAATTGCCCTTGTGACGGATAAAAATTGTGGTAAAAGATGATATAAAAGAATTGCAAGTGTGAAGATACAACATTGGACTAAATAACTAAATTTACAATACACTCAACTTCCACTTATTTTGCGCCCTCTAAAACGAAAACAACTTACTTATTTTGCATTTCCTCTTATCCCCACTACTTCTCACGCGATCGTATTTTTTTGGCGATTTGTGTTTTTTTATTGATTATTTGTAAAGAGTTGGAAAATCGTTTGCATTTCGATGGTTCGTGGAGGAGATATCCGACCCTCCGAAAACGCAAAATAAGTAAGCGGTGCGGCGCAAAATAACCAAGCAGAAAAATAACTGAGCGGAAAAAAAAGTGGAAGTTGAATGTAAAGTAAAATTGTACAAAAATTTTTCTGTAAAAATACTAATTGGAGAACTTAAAAAATAGCACGTGTGACGGATAAACATTGTGGTAGAACGATATAAATTAATTGTACATGTGAAAATATAAATTTGTCTATACTAAATTTACAAAAAAATAAAATAAAACTGTACAGAAAATTTTTTCTATAAATATACAAAGGAAGAAACTTAATAAATTTTGCACGTGAAACCGATGAACATTCTATTAAAAAATGATGTCATTCGTTTTTTATAAAATTTGCTTCTATCGAGAATTTTAACATCATGAAAATTAAATGTATGATCATGATGCCACGCATGTTTTGTTAAGGCCGTCCATTTGTCAGGGGGATTGTAAACATCTTTGATGTGTTCAGGAATTCTATTTTTGAGGGGTCGTTTAGTCGTACCTATGTAATTTGATGTACAATCAGTGCAAGGAATATTGTACACCACGTCTGCGATATCCAGTTATGAGATGGGATCTTTAAGAGACTTGAAAAATTGTGTTAAATTATTTGTATTACGAGGAGCAATTCTGATATCAAAGGGTTTTAAAATACCCGAAAATCTTTCAGATAATCCTTTTACGTAGGGGAGACGTACATATTTGAGGGTTTGACCTATCGGACACTGTTGTGTGGAACCTGTGTATGTGGGTGTATAACCCTCAGGGATTATTTACTATAATAATCGTTATTACTATAATAATGAGTGAGTGAAATTAGTGAAGAATAAAGTAAAAGTTTTTTAGAAGGTATAGTTATTTTCTGGTTATTTTTTCCTGGTTAATGCATAAGATTTAACCACAAGGAGAAAGAAAAACACATACTAATTTTTTGAGCAAACGTTGGAACTGTTTTTTAAAATAAAATGACTTGGTCCGAAAGTGTCGTTTTTTACTTTCAAACACATTAGATGTGTACTACACTTGAATTTGAGCAAAGTTACAAGTTCATGTGAACAACTTAGTCCAGTTTCTACATGCTGATGTCCAAAATACATAAATTATCGTTTTCAAAATTTGAGAAATTGTTGAAAAGATAAAAACAAAATTAGACAGGCTATTTTTAGATTTGATAATAAAAAACATTTTTCCGATAAATTTGACTGAAATTCAACTTTTTTTTTCATTTTCTAAACCAAAAGTTGTCTATGTTTATATCCGTTTTTATCTCCTCTACTATTTCCCAAATTTTGAAAAGAAAATTTTATATACTTTAGACACAAACAAGTAGAAACCTAAAATCAATCAAATTTGCTCTAAGACTGTAAGTATATGTGAAAGTACGCTGTTTTTCTGAGTACCCTGTTACCCTCAAATGATACATCACTGAATATAAACGTGAGTTCATGTTGACATGCCCATGTATGAAGTGGGGCTAGACGCTGCGCTGGACGAAACCGATTGAAAACTTGAAAAGACGCCTGACGCCCTGACGCTGTACACATAATCACATATACTATACTATACAACTTTTCGGACTCTTCGCTTGTCATCGCCACCACCGCTAGTTTGCCTTCAGTTGTATTCAGTGTGTTCAGTTCAGTTGCTTTCAGTTGCCTTCAAATTTTCGCTGTGTGTACATCGTTATATTAACGCGTAGAACGCAACATTGTTCGCACTTCTCCTACGTCTTTATTCAAGAACCCAAATATGTAAGTAATTGAATTCATAATCACTATCTAACTCAATATTAAAGTAATAACTTAAATTATTTCCTGATGCCTAAAACTAATTGCTGGTAATATTAATTGGAAATGATAAATGTTTTTCAAAATGCCGGTTAACAAAAAGAATCCAATAACCGAAATTTCGGAAAAAATTTATTACATATTAGGACAAATCAAGTTGAAGGTAATGGAAATAAAAAATTTTAAAGTCTTGAATACTATGGAACCATCTAGACATAAAAGGGCGTTATAGGACGCCGGCAAGCAAACTACGCATCGCCGTTTCGGTTTGTTTTGATGCGCCTCGATTTGTTTTGATCCAGCCATAGCGTCTTTTATTTGACATTTTGGTACTTTTATTTTGTAATCTCTCAATTACGTTAAGTTAACATAACAGTATAATAATACGTTTGTAAATACCAATTATTTACTCCAAAACTCAGCTGGATACTAACAATAATTAAAGTATTTAAAAATTCATTTACTCTAAAATGCATTTTTTGGTTAAAGTTTAATGACAGATGAGCAAAATCCAATTTTTGTTCTCCAAAATTTTATTTTATTTAAAATATTTTTAACAGGTACACTCTGTGGCTCATCTACCTTTAAGAATCAATCATTACTTCTAATCACTCTTGGTCTCATTCAAAATTTCCACTTTGCATGGATAATAAATATTGAATTTTTAAACGCAGTTGTTTACTCATATCAGCATTCATATTGTACATATATGCATATTTTTTTTTTCCTTGCGTCTACCTTTTTATATATTTTCAAACATGTTCGTTAGACTTTTAAATTCCTATACTCCGATCTCGTGAAATTTGATAAGTGGTAAATAAATACTCCGAAATTATCACTGGAATCCTCTTTTTCATATGAATTCGCACTGACACGTAATATGTATAGAGTTCAAACAAACGAAATAAGTTGAGGAAAAGTTTCCTTTTAATTATTTCTTTTTTAACAAACCTTTGATTATAATACGTGAAAAGCAATTTTTATTATGAGCAAGAAATACAAATAATATTATATATGTGTATCTTAAATTAAATCTGAGTAATTTTGTGATTACAGTTTAGATAAAGGTAGGGAACACGAGGAAATCCCATTGCTCGGCTCGTTGAATAAATCAACTTTTGATATCTTCCCTTGAATTCTTACCGTTACGAAAAAAGGGAAGTGAGTGATGTATTAGGGCGAAGTAGGCTTCATATTCATTAATTTAATAGAATTATGATAACCTGTATAAGTTAAACCAATCCCTAAATAAATTTTCTTTAAAATAACCAAGGTCAGATATAAAAATAACCCAATTGAAGCCTAGATCTGTATTTAATTATATTTGTATAATGATTAGTAGTGCTACAACTATATTTTATTGTCTTGGAAGACTAATGAACAATAGATCCTCCAGTATATAAAATATAATCTTTCTCTCCAAAAAGCATCCGTTAGTTACGTCATAGAGTGCAGTGAAGAGGCGGGCTTGAATGCCTTAGCTTTTAATTTTAGAATTTTTAAATTTCTAATTATTTATTATGGTTCTGTTCTGTATGTTATTCAAGAAGTCACCCACATAAATATTAGTGGACAGAAGTCTTGCCATTCTTTTGAAAGAAGGCCTAATAAAAACTCAAGGTTTCAATTATGAATCTAATGTGTCAGAGGATGTATCAGACCTTCACAATTTTCATTAGATGACATACACATAACATTGGTTAGACTTCCGACGAATCAAAGACTGAATAACTGATGATTGGTTTATTTTCTCAGCATAATTTTTGGATGTTATGAAATATTAAACAGATTGAATACAAATCAAAATAAATAAAGGATTCTAATCTTATATCGTTAACTTCTACTGAACCCCTTTCTATAATTAATGTAATCCTAACGCCGGAAAAGAAAAATCATTGAAGGGGGAACGGAAGCACTAATTGTGATAAAAATAGAAAGAAGATATTTAAAGTCATTGGCTTTTTGGGTTTTACTTTATTTTCGTTACTGCTATCGACTTACGATTTGCAGTTAAAGGTTCAGAACTTGGTATAATAACTTATTTTGAGTTTTATTTTGCACCATTTATAGTAAATGGTATAAGTTAAATAATCATTTAAAAAATTCTAATGCTTGGATGATATCATTTTTCTGCTTAAGGCCATGGACATATTTTCAAAGAAATTTTTTTTATGATTATAAAAATTTATGACGAAACAGATAGACATTAATCTATTTTATTGTTCAGTTACCAGTCTCAATTTTTATAGAAATGGGGTTACACAAAAAGAAATGCCGGTAAAGTAGGAATCCAGTCACGTGACCAGGTTAGTCCATAGCCTTGAGTAAAATTGTAAAAATTTCTTCCCAATTCAAAAATTAATAACTACAATAAATTTTTGGTACGAGACAGGCCTTTTTGGCTTTTTTTTTCATTTCTGGCTGGTACCGAAAATCCATTTTAGTTATTATTTTTTTAATAACCCTACATACTGTAATTGCAATTACCGACGACACGTGGTCCAGTTGAACCATGGCTTTAAATATTCCATAAATATTCAGTCCATGGGAACTGGCGTCACTACAAGTTTTGCTGCAGACCGACCATGTTTGGAATCCCATGGTCGTTCTACTAACCCTACTTCTCGGATTACACAATAACAGAATACACCTATTTCACAATACCTTCACCAAAAACCGATTAGAATAATTGTTTACCTTTTGAATTAAAGATTATCCTATGATTAGTTAATTTTTCCTAAATATGAACAATTTATATTTTGACTTAATATTGTTTATTATTGGATTTATTTATTTAGTTAATAAAATTCATAACTTATGTTTGAGTAAATAAAATTAGTTTTGACAGTAAATGCCCCATGCCTTAAAATCTCCAAAATAGTCTTGAAGTAAATTAACATGGAATTTAAGTTCATACGTATTTTGACAGCTGTTTAAAAAGGAGTATCAGGCATTCTTAAGATCAAAGCAAATGATGGTATGTCGAATAACAAGAGATTTAGGTCAGAACAAAACCTGTAATTCGTATACTTGTTTCAATGATTCATGACACATGAAAATAACATTGATCGTTCATTCTTGTTAAATGCACGTAATACGATAAAATGAACTCATTCCATCATTATCTTCTTTATCGAATGCAAGTTTGATCTATTATAATAATAGAAGGCTTTTAGCCCAAACTTTAAATTTTAAAATTTGTATAATTTTTTAATGCTTTAAAGTGAGTATTTTTTAAAAATTTTAAAACTAATCAAAATAAACATCAGGATTCAAATAAAAATTAATGTGGCCTTATTCAAAGCTGATTTCATGTAAAACAGCTCCCACTTCACTGTTTATCATGATGATATAATATTAGGTGAACTCTCCAGATTCAAGATAGGATCGACTTTCGGAAGGAAACGAAAGAGAAGCTTCCCATAAGCTAGAGAGAGGGATAAAAAACTTTGTGACCTTCGCCATTGAAAAGCAAGAGAAGTAATTATTCACGAATCTGAACTTACACGCAATTCGTCATCTAAATGAAAATAAAAGCAATGACGATTCTGATGACATAATTTGTTATTTCTTGTCATGATTGGCATTATTCATGTGCTTCTGAAATCACTAAGTTTAAATACAAAATGGAAAAAATTTCTATACTTTATTCTATACGTAAATTCCTGGATAAAAAGTAGTTTTGGTATCTGAATTACGTTTCTAATATTTAAAAAGAGGTTTTCTTCTGCTCATTCAACGTGTTTGCTTCTTTTGTTTCTATTTATTTATTTACCTGGCGTCAGAAGAAAGTATTTAATCTTGTCTAGACCTTTTTATCATTTCTATTTTAAAAGTATCAAATGAAAATCAAATTTAAACTTTATAATTTGAAATTATGCAATAATATTTTTGTCCACCCTAGGGAAGAAAATAAAAATAATGAAAAAGCATTTTTTATATACTTTGTATACCTCTACACACAAAAATGAGTTACCAGTCTGAAAATTAAAAATTAATTATCACTTCCCTTTCGATCGTAGGAGAAAACGTTAAAGACAGCTTAATGATCTTTTTTATTATGCCTGCTAAAAATATCAGTTATTAACTTTAATAACAAGACGTTAATTATGTAAATCTTATTTATTTGATATTACTACACCTAGAATAACTTTGTCTCAAGTTATTACGACGAATATGATAACCAAACAGTTAAAATGTATTATTGCGAAATCCTTCGTAGGTTAATTAGAAAATGAGGTTGATTAAATTAAAAAAGGAAAAGTGAAGCAATACTGTCAAGTTAATTTCTGGAAATTCTTGCTTACATTACATATTTTTAATTATCATACTGATTATGTGTATGAATCTTTATTACACATATTTTTTTATTGTGATATAGTCGGGTGCACTCATCATTATAAGTACAATTATTTAAAACTGTTTAAAACAGAAATGCCTTTGTTTTTTCCGTTTAAATGACTCTCACAAGTTCTTATGGCTTTATGGCTCATTACACTTGGATATGGTACCTTTGCTACCTTTTCTACTTGGAAGTATAGCATCCTGTTGTTTGTATAAGTTTATTTACACAAAAATACAAAAGTCCTACAGTTTTCAATGCTTTCAAACAGCAGAGATAAATTTCAAAAAAGAAAAAAGTACCAAATAATAACCATATAAATTGCCGTAATAAATAATACTTGATTCCAGGTTAAATATTTAACCTCATGAAAGCAAAGTATTTTTATAAAAACGACTAAAGTTTGGAAAAATCATTCACAATTTCTTTATTAATTATTCAAATTATAGTATAGTTTTTACTATGTCTGCTACATGGTTAGGGAAATATTATACTTTTTGTGTGTTATAAGACATATTTTCCCATGACTGTAAAATGAGTTGGTGACTGTATTTTCTCGATTTATGTTTCAGATAAGTCATAATGGCTGCTGTCACGAGGTTGGCGTTGATTAAATTTTTTGAGCTTGTAAGTATTTTTTAATGTTAGTAACCCATTTTTCAAGAAAAAGTATCAAAGTATGTTAAGATTTAAAAATTTAAAAAATCAGAATATCAAATTTAATTACCAAACTCTTGATTAAAAGACTATTCTATTCAAGTAAAAAGTAGTTAAATTGATAAATTAATATTTAAACATCTACACTAATTAAACTTTATAAGTTTCATTAATGAAAAGATATGTTTATGATAATAAGATATTATTTGGATAAGACTATTTGGAGAATAAATGAAGATTCTAACTGATGAGTCACGAATGAAGTAACTTATAAAACTCTCTATAAAGAAAATACAAATGTTGTAACTGTTAATAATAGCATATTTTATCATATAGTGAGTAAGTCTCAAGAATGAACATGATTTAACCTCCCTTATTATGACATACTTTTCACGGCAATATTAACCGGAAAACTAATACAACACTTATGGTATATAAAGTCTAATGTATTTTTAAATAGGAACAAATGAATTTCTGAAATAATTCTAATTTTATTTCGTAAAGAGATAATAACAAATTATATATATTACTCGGCAAAATACACAATATGCTCTAAAGTTGATGCTGGCTGAAAAAATTACAAAATCTTTGTAATTAAAAAAATGAAAAATTGAGTCTCAAAAATTATATAGGGCGGAATTTAATACTTAAAGCCGAGGATAATCTCTAACTTTATTGTGTAATGTGAAAAAGGCACTCCCCTCATGTCTATAAATAATTTTATTTTTTCTACTACTTTTACACTGTCTGAAGATAAATTTGATACATTCAGTTTTTATCTATTTAAGCTTCCAGTTAAAAACAGTGAATATTATTAAAAATGTATATTTTTCTTAGTTTTCAGTTAATAATTTTATAAAAACTCATTATTCAAATATTTTTCTTCAGGTTTCTTGCAAGCTTTTGCAAAAACTTCTAGTTATTTTGCGAACTGCATTTGTAATCGATTAAATTATTCAAGAGACTTTAGGTGATTTCAAAAGACTTAAAAATTTTAAATATATTTTAAAGATGTGTCAACATCAATTTTAACAAAAAAAATCATATGTTTTCAAGCTTTTTAATTTCGCTAGACACCCTGTTACTTCAGAACTGAAAACTTTTCCTAGATTCTAAATAGGTTGCTTCTATTCTCTGAATTTGTCATTTACTATTGATTATTAAATTAGAGCAGAAGCTTTAATTATTTTGATCTAAAGTCTAGTATACATTATTGCTTGTTTTATTGTAAATGGTGAAGGGTATAGAATAAGATCGGTTCTAAGTAGTTATACCTACAGTCTTGTAGTTCCAAATAGAGAGTATTTGCAAGTAGAACACACATTCGACCAACGTAATAATTAATTTACATAGAGTATATGTTTTTGGGGTCGATGTTCTCGTATTATTGACCCCCTTCATATTGAAATATTGTTTTACTTTTTGTCTTAGAGACAAAATTCGTAATAAGCAGAAAAGTAAAAAAAAATCATTAATTTATTGCAAAAAATATAATTTACATAATTTGATGCGTTCAAGAAATTAAAATTTTTCTGCATTTAAAGAAGCAAAATGTATTAACTTCTCTCTGTTCACCTTTGTAATCCAATTTTATTGTTTTTTACAGGTGCTGGTATGCATACTCTTAGCACTGCACGTGTATTCAGATGATCTTCAGCTTGAACAGTACATTCGATTTTTGACCGAAGCCACCATAGGAGGATATATCATAATTTTGGTCGGCTTATTTGCTGGAGGACTTATGGGAACTCCAGTGAATCGTCGCGTGGTAATAACTTGAGTCTAAATAAAAACAAATTATAAATATTATTTTTTACAGACAAAATCAAAATGAAATATTAATTAAACTTTCTCTTTTGCAGGATTTGTTCTACAGTTTGATTGGTTGCGCTCTGTTCATTGTCATTGGAGCCCTAAATATCCATGTGTTCAACAATATGTGGGGTAGAACAAGATCTATGCGAGATACAGGTCTTTCTAAAGGATCATTGGCAATTTTCGAAGGAGCTCTGTTCCTTATGGATGCCATTCTTACCTTCAGGGGAGAGGCATAAGAATCTTAATTTTCACTTTTAGGGACTACTCGAAAATCCAAAAGAAATGCTGACTCCATCTTATGTTGATGTTGCTGATCTGAAAAAATTTCAGATTTTTAAGATAACTATTATTTTTCGATAAATCACATTTTTTAGTAGCAATGTATTTTGCTACTAAAAGGCGTCAGTTTACTTTTCAAATCTATTAAAATCAGAAAATTTATTTCCTGTGTAATGGATTGCATTTGGCTTTTTTTTGTTCTGCTCTAAACATAGGAAAACCGATTGAAATAGTTACTTTATACAAATATCTTCCCATGGGAAAGCATATCTAAGCTCAATGAATTTTCAGCGCTCTAGTTTTCTAATGTTCCTCAAGTTTGAAGGTTTTACCCAGACCACGTGACAACAAAGAACAAATAGAGGAGACAAAATGCGTACAATATTTTTTTAGATTTGATAACAGACTATAGAATGAGAGTCCCTTTATTTTTAGGATAGACTTATAATTAGATCATATATTCATTATTTTCGCATGTACATTCGATCACACGAATTCATTTTTCAGTAGGATTAAAGTGCAACTTCGTCGTGAAATAAATTCTATGTTCTGCTTGTACGACATAATTACGCGCAAAGAAAAATTGTAATACTGTTTTTACCGGCACTACGCTTGCTGCAGTACTTGCAGAGCAGGGTTTTTTTTATCATTAATTTTTAATCCTACGCGCACATGTGTAGTTTTAGAGTATTTACATGCATCATGATACCGGTATCAGTACTCATGAATCGTGAAGTTTATTTATCTTTTATTTGTACATTTTGTAATGTTGTTAGCCTGTAAGGTACTAAATGTTTAAGAAATATTTTATCACCTTGTGTATTTTCAAGAGAGATTGCTATTAATAAACTTTCTTCAAACATAAACTATGTAATTAAATAATGTTTGCATTTTCGATTTCAAAACAAATTCAACTTCTTGATTTGTTCATTTTTCCAAATTATAAGCCTCACTTATTAAATAATGAACTTTAACAAATTTTTAGTTTAAATATTAATAGAATACTATTAAGAAATTTATAAAGTTAAAGACAACCTGAAAATCAGAATACTTTGATTTGAAATAAATTCAATTTAAATAGTTCTATTGAAAGTAAATTCGTGGAAATCGTAAAAACCAACGAAAAAACTTGAAGCCGAAAAATTAAATAAAATGTATTATCTTGAGCAATAAGTATTTAAGAAGTAATTTATAAATTGACAAGATAACATTGATTAATAATCATACCTCGGTACTCTCAGAATACACATACTTTTTTGATTGAAACAGATTTCATTTCAAACTTCGCGGTAATTTCAAACACGTTGGGACCTCTTGAGTCGATAATCGAAATGTCGAGATTATCAACAATAACAATAATGCGTGCAGTTCAACTTATATATAGTTCTGTTCAGTTTAGTTCAGTAATCAGTTTGGTTCAGTTGCATGTGTGGGGTGAAGTGTGGGGGGCACGTCGCATCTGAAGATACAGTTTTATTTACCAATTAAAGTGCCGATGCACGGAACAAAGCGTTAAATGTACGTGAAAAATGTCGAATCCCGGCGGTAGCAGGAGGAATGGGGCGATGAAGATCCGCCTAACGAGTAAGTAAACCCAAAAATCGCACCTTCACTGAACCGTGAAAGTTGGCAGGAGCATCGCAACTTGCCAGTCAACAAGCTTTATGTCCTATTTTAACCGCATATTATTCAATATGGCCTTCTTGTGACCGTGATTAAAATCCTAATTTATCCATTTCATTGAAAATGGCTAAAGTTCTTCCGCTTTCAAAAATGAGGAATAACTTGCAATCCCTTAATGGCCGCCTGTGGACACCGTCCGTTGGTTATGGCAACTCCCTGTCAGTACATGAGACCCCACCGCAAGCAATTAAGACAATTATGATTCAGTTTTTGATCTCGAAAATATTTTATAAAGCTCCAGTTCAACGTAAAGATTTTAATCGTTTCTTTTACTTTTCTTCTACCCTCCTTACTTTCATTTCATTTTATAAAATACGTGATTGAAAGGTGTTTGGAAAATCAACAAAAAAAGTGTTAGGAAGGTTAAATATGTTTATATATACGTGTGAAATATAATGAAGCCATGAATTAATAAATTTGTAGATACAAATAAACTTTACGAACTATTTTTCTCCAAAGCGATGAAAAATGTAGCTTTTTTTTTGTTAAAGTGTGTTCTAAATTTGATCTAATTATTTTCTTACTACTATAATTTTTAATTCATTTTGATAATTTAAAATTAATATTTTATCGTTTTAAAAAATTTATCTTGAATTTTTTCAGTTGTAGGTCAATTTGAAGTTTAGGTACCACACTGCGAAGTTGACTGCGTTTCATCACAATCAAGGTAGCCAAACCTAGGAAAATTACGTATTTTCTAATGGCGGGAAATTTAAACTTATTTATCTTTTCAGAGTGTGTACACATCGGTCGTTTTTTAATTCGATCCGTTTACGTTTAAACGTAACGTTGAAACACTATATTGTGCACTAAGAGACAAAAATAGGCCTTTTGAGGGCGTCAATTTCATGATACTAAAAAAGTGTATTTTCCCATGTTTTTTTAATTCTCATGTTAAAAAATATTCATGGATAATTAGTACAATGTGTTTAATATTATTTTATTATATTAGGCAATTTCACTTCCATAAACAGTTAACTTCTATTCGTTAAACTCTGAGGAAATTGCTTTTATTGTGAATGTACAAGAAGAAATCGTATTGAATATAGACATAATAATTAATTTTTTTGTTTAAAAGAAAAAACTTTGTCATCGTTCAATGAACGTTCAAACCTGTAAGTACATATGCTTTCGAAAAATGCTTTTTTACAGCAGAAATTTCAAAATAAGATCCCTTCCCATACGTTTTCAATGAAATCAATTCCCTCAGTGTTCGATGAAGTGAAATAAGCTGTTAAGGCCATGGATCAACCAGTACAGCCGATTAAAGCAATAAAATCAGTTCCCCGAGATTTTTCCACAATAATAAATTGTTTTAGTTGAAACCTTTAGAAATAATAAAGGACATATTAGCGGATGGTTTTAGACTTGAATTAATTCTAGGCAATCCAAAAAAAAAATCCTGTTTCACCGACACTAAAATTTTTTTAATTTTTAAAAACTAATTAAACTCTCCAGTCGTCGGTTAATATGTCCTTTATTATTTCCTAAAATTTCAGCCACAAAAATTCATTGTTGTGGAAAAATCTTGAGAGAAACTGATTTTATTAATTTAGTCAGCTGTACTGGTTGATCCCTTGCCTTAGGGGCGTGTGATACTCAGAAAATTAGAAAACTTTATTAATTTCAGGTTTCTACATGTTTGTGTCCAAAGGATATAAAATTTTCTTTTCAAAATTTGGGAAATGGCGGAGAAGGTGAAAACGGACGTAGATAGACTACTTTTAATTTCGAAATTTAAAAAAAGCTCAATTTTAGCCAAATTTTCTTTTCATTGTCGAAACCAAAAGTAATCTATCTATATCCGTTTTTATCTCCTCTACTGTTCCCCAAATTTTGAAAAGAAAATTTTATATACTTTAGACACAAACATGTAGAAACCTAAAATGAATAAAATTTGCTTCAATACTTTTCGTGCTAGCTATCCTTAAATTAATAACTCAAAATAAACGTATAAGAAATAGGCTATGGAAAATCCATAGCAGATAATCATACCTTGGTTTTTCTTTCATGTTTATCTGCTATGAAAAATCTATTTGAGTTATTAATTTAAAAATGGGAAGGACGACATGTCCTTCAGGCCATGGATCAACCAGATCACGTGACCAAATTCCTATAAAAGTTCGTATAAGATAACTTTTATTTTACATAATGTCTTCCTGGAAATTTAGAAAATATAACAGAAAACGATGAAAAATGTCTGTCAACTTCGTTTGAGTGAAAATTTTATAAACAATTTTACAGTTAACTGTAATTGTCGAAAAGTTTTCGATTTTTTTTCAAAATTTTTATTAAAAAGAAGTTAACAGACGCGCTTTATTGTTTTTTGTTGCGTTTCCCAAGTTTTCAGAAAGATATTTTGTAAATTAAAAAAGTTATCTTACATGAACGAATAAATTTATAACTTAGTCACGTGGTCCAATTGATCCATGGCCTTAATGAATTGAAAATGCCCAATGGTTTTTAAATTTAAAGTTCAAATTTCTATTAATAGTAAATAGGTAATTTTTTCTAGGTTGGCTGCAATGACCTTTATGAACTGTATCAAATATCGTTTAGAATATTTCATCAAGAATAAATAATAAACTAAATTTTTCGTTTCACAAAAACGTTATAAACTTTTCTAAAAATTTTTTCCACAAGAATTTTTAAAAATGATTTAAATTCTAATTGATTTTAACTTTCTAAATTTTATAAATAGGGAAAGATACTCTCAATCTTAATAAGTTGAAACAGAGCAGAATGAAGTTGTATAGTGTACAGGGTTCTTGACGCCATAAGGTAAATGTACCAGTCGTTGCGCGGTTAAGGAAAGCCTTCGAAGATTATTGAATTTAATTATAGAAAAATAAAATTTTTCGTCATATTAATCGAATCACATTTTGAAAGACACTTTAGATTTGTATTGTAAAGCTTATTATTCTGAAAATTTTCAACACTTATTAACAAATAGTCGAAAATATGAAAAAATGCGTTTGGCCCAGTCTTTGCGCGAGAAATTTATTATTGTATTATTTATTGTTATATAAGGGTTATCACAAATATAAATCAAAAACTTTAAAAATTGATGTCAAATAAATTGATATAAATACTTAAATGCGAGAAGAGTTCCATTTGCATAAAAAATAAGCACATAGTCATTTTATGAACTACGATTTGAACATTCCGGAATATTTTATTTTTTAGTATTTTTGAGTAAGCATTTACATTAAAAATTTGTTATGAGAGATGAATAATAACCTTATGTTCAACGATATTTCAACTTGAACACAAAAATATAAAGTAATTTTCTTAATTTTACGTAAAATATGCTCGACAGCGCAACGACTGGTACAAGCGCAACGACTGGTACATTTACCTTATGCAAATTACCATTATTAACACTTATAGATTAAAATCACTTAGAAAAAGTCATTCATCTAGAACAAATGATCATTTATTGAGAATATAAATTCTATGGCCGGAAGGAAAATGAGAAACTTTCTAATTTCTAGGATAATGATTCCGGAAATTATCATTTCACGAAAGATCAAAATGAGAATATTTTTTATTCTAATTTTGAGATTATTAAATAACGTTTTGCAAATATTTTTTTCAGTATTGTGCGCCCGTAATTTAGCAAGGAAGGATCTTTTTCGTAAGTAAAATTAGTACAAAAAATAAGGAAATAATTAAATAAGATAAAATTTAAAAAATTTTCGTTATACTTCTCAAAAATATTTATTTTAATATAATCTTAAGGTAGTTCGTTGACGAAAATTAGACCTCAGGCAAAAATAGATAATTTTGCTTTCAAGAATTGTAATATTATTATTGAAGGGCTAATTTGAAAGATAAAAGATTATTTTTCATTTACAAAATTTGAAAGACAAAAAAATAATGTTATTAATAAATTTTATTTTTGCCCAAACTTATTTTCTTATCGCTTCGAGACAAATTTTTAAAAATGATGCGATTCTAATAAATCACAGTTCATTTTTTTAGGAAAAAGATTCTCTACAACTTGACCGTTTCCAATTTTTGAAAATGACTTCTTTAATGGTTGAAATTATAAAAAAACAATATTTCAAAACAAAATTTTTATAAACAAATTGCTGTATTTGATAACAATTAATTCAATTTCAAAAATAGGAAACGACCATGTTGTAGAGAATCTTTTTCCTAAAATGAACCGTGATTTATTAAAATCGCATCATTTTTTAAAATTTGGCTCGAAGCGATAAGAAAATAAATTTGGGCAAAAATAAAATTTATTAATAAAATTATTTGTTTGTGTTTCAAATTTTGCCCATGAAAAATAATCTTTTCTCTTTCAAATTAACCGTTCAATAATAATATTTCTATTCTTAAAAGCAAAATTATCTATTTTTGCCTGAGGTCTAATTTTCGTGAACGAACTACCTTAATGTAAACACACACAAAAGTGTAATTCTTTAGTTTTCATTTCATGGTTTTCATTGACAACTTGTAATGATAATAAGTTTTTGTATAAAAAAAGGTTTTATCCAGTCACAAGTTTATTTATATATAACTTGAATATTAAAGATTCGTTATTCTTTCCATTCAAAGCAATAGCAGCTGTAGAATAAAAACATTTTTTTTCCTTTTGCATTTGATGCAACCATTTATTTCTGCTGTCGACTTTTCCGAAGTTATTTTATACCATGTTTCCAGAATAACGCTTTTAAATGAAATTCAAAATGCATAATGAGACTGTTTCTTTGTTCAACTTAAAGTTTTATTTCTTTTATTTCATATTAGTCTTCCTGAAAAAGTTGTGTATATTTTATAAAGATTTATTGTCAAGTATTTTCATAAAAAATAAACTTTGAATTATATACGTCAAGTTTAAGGTTCTTATTTGGTATTTTCAATGTTTATCAGTCCGGTAAAAAATTGTATTAGGCTTTTTTAAAGTTATTTATTTTTAAAAAATGTTCTAAAATTAATAATCTGAATTTTTAGGCCTTCCTGATCCTTTTGCCAAAATTACTGTTGATGGTTCTGGACAATGTCACAGCACCGATACGTGCAAAGCTACTCTAGATCCAAAGTGGAATCAGCATTACGATTTGTGAGTTACTTACTAAAAGCAATCTTGTTTGACGTAATTGATAATCTTGCAACCTTAATTTTATGAAATCTTTTTCTAATAGATATCTCGGCAAAAATGACGGGATTACCATATCAGTGTGGAATTATAGAAAAATACACAAGAAGCAGGGTGGAGGGTTTCTTGGATGCGTCCGAATATTATCCAACACCATTCAGAGGCTTAAGGATACTGGATGTAATTATATTTAAAACATGATATTTAAAAGTACCATTTTGCATTTTCTTATGTTATTAAAATTATTTTATTCCAAAACATTAGATCAACGTTTGGATCTCTCTAAAGCTCACTCTGAAGACACTGACGTTGTCAAAGGTCAGATAGTAGTTTCACTATTGTCACGCGACGGTCACAATGGAGCAGTGAGCAATACAGTTGGACACAATGCAGTAGTTGATGTTCTTGGTGATTTAAGTTGTCCAACAGACCTCCCCGATGGCTGGGAAGAAAGAAGAACGCCAGGTGGTCGGCTCTATTACGTGAATCATTATACTAGAACTACACAGTGGATCCGTCCAAACACTAGGTGAATTTCTGTGTTGATATTAATTTAGCTTATTTGTCCATTCAAATGCCTTATAAATTAGTCAGCAAATTATATTCATTTTTAAATTGTTATGTATTTTCTTCCTTCACCCGAAATTTCCAGGGCTAGTAACACCATCATACCAACGACGCCTGAACCACCACCTGCATCTTGTACCGAACCGACTTTTCCAAGTAGCAGTGGAAGTCCCCTGAACACTCGAAGTGACAGTCCTCCAAGACAGACGCCCGAGCGGAACAGGGAAGGTACTCCTAACAGAACGTCTAGTCGGGATAGTTCTACACAAAATACACCGACTCAACAACAGAATCAGAACCAACAAAATGCACGAAATACGCCACCAGCTTCTTCTGTCAGAGAAAGAAGACCTGCACCTAGACCTAACGATGAACAAAATGGAAATCCAAATGGCAATACGAGAGTCGAACGTGGTCCTAACACGAATCAACCCCGGAGGCCCAATCGAACAAACAGGAATCGGAACAGTGGCCTCAACAATGGTGAAAGAAGAAGCGATATTCAACCACCTGATTTACCCCGAGGATACGGTTAGAATTTAAATAAATGTCTATTTTCCATTATATATATATATATATATATATATATATATATATATATATATTAACCTACACATTTTTTCAGAAATGAGGAAAACACAACAAGGACAGGTTTATTTTTACCACGTACCAACTGGTTCATCAACATGGCATGATCCGCGAATTCCGCGCGACTTATCTGCTAATGAATTGGATCTCGGACCTCTTCCAAGTGGTTGGGAAATGCGCCAAACTCAAAGCGGAAGAGTTTACTTCGTCGATCATAACAATCGAACAACGCAGTTCACAGACCCCAGGCTCTCCACTCAAATAATTAACAACCTATTAAAGAGGCAAAGCAACGGTACTACTCAAGCAAACAACACTAGCAATTCCAGCACCAGAAATGAATCAGTTAGCACAACATCTCCAACGTCTCCCGCAACTCCACCGAACACAAATCAACCAAGACAGCGATTAGAACCACCAAGTAACAATAATTCCATAACCGAAAGCTCTCCGGTACAACAAACGGTCTCAGATTTGCCTAAAGAGCTGATGGAAAGTGAATTACTGCCGAAGTATAAGAGAGATTTAGTGGCAAAATTGAAGTGTTTAAGGGCAGAACTAAATGCTCTGCAACCACAAAGCGGGCACTGTAGGCTAGAAGTATCAAGAAACGAAATATTCGAGGAATCTTACAGGCTTATTATGAAGATGCGCCCTAAAGATATGAGAAAAAGACTTATGGTAAAATTCCGTGGAGAGGAGGGCCTTGACTATGGTGGCGTAGCTCGCGAATGGCTGTATTTGCTCTCTCATGAAATGTTGAACCCTCAATACGGACTCTTCCAGTATTCAAGAGATGATAATTACACGTTACAGATTAACCCTGACTCAGGAATCAATCCAGAACATTTATCCTATTTCCATTTTGCGGGAAGAATTATAGGCATTGCTGTTTTCCATGGTCACCACGTGGATGGTGGATTTACGACGCCTTTCTATAAAATGCTACTGAACAAAGCAATCACTCTTACCGATATCGAAGGCGTTGATCCTGATCTTCATAGGAGTCTCACATGGATGCTGTGAGTAGGAAACAATTGAATTCTGCTATATTTTTATATATTTTAGAATTATCTAATGAAATTGTATATTTGTCGTATTTATGAAAACCACGTAATTTATTTCAGGCAATTTTGAATTGAAGAAAAAATCACAAGCCCTGATTCTTAACATTCGGGAAAAATTGAACTACATTTCGAAAATTATAATGCATTGTATTGGCTTCTTTAATGCTTCTTTAGTTTTAGGATAAAAAGAATAGGTTTGAAACTAACGCAAATACGCTATTTATTTATACTTTCAGAGAAAACAGTATAGACGGTGTTCTGGATGCGACATTTTCTGTAGAGCATAGTAGTTTTGGAGCTTTAAGGAATCATGAATTGAAACCTGGTGGAAAAGAAATCTTAGTTACTGAAGAAAACAAAAAAGAATATGTCCGTTTATACGTAAATTATCGCTTCATGAGAGGAATCGAGCAACAGTTCCTCGCCTTACAAAAAGGATTTCACGAATTAATACCACCTCAATTACTAAGACCATTCGACGAGCGAGAGTTGGAACTTGTTATAGGTGGTTTGGGAACCATTGATATCAACGATTGGAAGTTGCATACGAGGCTGAAACATTGTACACCTGACACGCCAGTCGTTAAGTGGTTCTGGCAGATTGTTGAATCTTACGGAGAAGAAATGAGAGCAAGACTGCTGCAATTCGTCACTGGAAGCTCCCGAGTTCCTTTACAAGGTTTCAAGGCTTTGCAAGGTTAGTAGACAAATTCGAATGGTTTCAGAGGTTTTTGAAAATTTATATGTATGTTTTTTCGTGCTTCTTTAATTTCTATAGGATCTACAGGAGCTGCAGGACCTCGTCTTTTCACAATTCATGCGGTAGACGCACCTAGTGAGAATTTGCCCAAAGCGCACACTTGCTTCAATCGAATAGATATCCCCCAAAGCTATCCGAGTTATCAGAAGATGTTGGATAAACTCACACAAGCAGTTGAAGAAACTTGTGGATTTGCCGTTGAATAATAGGTTTGTTTTTTAAATCTTGCAGTTTTCCAAATTTTTTCTGTCTTTAATCAAGTTTTATTAGATTTTTATGCTATATTAATTTTTATTCTATCAATTTGAAATTAAAAATAAAATTTGATGTAAATAATTTTTTTTATTTTGTCTAGATGTTCATCATCGATAGAATCCTTGAATACGTAATTTCTTTGAGAGGAAGTAAAAAGCTGTTTAGACACTTTGGTACGTACCTGCAGCAGATTATACCATTAACGCGAAAACGGATGATTACGTTAAAATTAAAAAACTTTGGTAACTTTAAATGGCCTTAAAGATCAACCGAACCTAACTTATGCAAAAACAGCTATTCAATTTGAAATTACACTTTAGGATTTTTCAGGAAATAACTTCTGCATATACTCTTACGCCAATAATGATACAAGCACTACTTATAGTTAAATACAGTAAAAATAAATAATTACATAAATTAAATACTTTTATGATAATTGTACAGTTCAATTAGCAGATTCTTTTAAGACTTGACAAACATATTAAGTTTTTAATTTAAAAAATTATTTTATTTTCAACGATAATTAATGTTAATAGCACTTCGAATATTGGCGTAATTCTACATGCATTTTTCATTTAATTTCGATTTAAGAGGATCAAAGCTTCAATTTTTTATTCAATATCTGATATAAGATGGCAAACTATCGATAAACAAATGGCTTGCAAGACATTGTCAAATGCTCTAGATCAGTTTGATCGGCATTATGACATGGGCAATAATTATGAAACGTAGCGATAATGAGAGTTTAATAGGTAGTAAAAGGATAATTGACAATAAAATTAAATTAAACATATCAAGGCATAAAGCAATTTTCTATTAGAATCTAAAAAAAACTGTGTTGCCAGAAAATTGCTTTATGTTAAGAAAAATATACCATATCGCAATGGATATCATGAAAGCAATGCCTTTGTTTGAATGAGTAAATACTTTACGTGCCTCCATTGTAACAACAAGCAAAGACGTGAATGAAGAATTTAAAATTTAAAAACGAATCGCTTTGCTTTTGAAAATATATTTAAATGCAGAATGAATCCCACACATATATATACTGTCAATTAAAATTGATATCATTCACAAGTTGTAGTGGAAATAGAAAATATCCTACGATTTTGAGAATCTCGACTTTTTGTCAGGATTCGAATATCACATAAAGAAATCAACAAAATTCCTACAGAAATTAGAATAAATCTACAAAAACTGTTTTTGAGCTGAAACTTTTACACGCAAAACTTTTTTTTATCACGTTTTGGGCAGAATTACAAAGGTACGCAACGAAATATGCACTACAATAGATTAAAAGCTGTTGTATCACAGCTATTATTGATTTGTAAATAATAAAAGTTCGATTGAATAATCGGAGCATCACGAATAATCTTTAACTGGTCCGCTTTTAGGACTAAGGTTTGTTGGAAACGCTCTACTTCAAGCGTATAAGTATATAAATGAACGTGTAAATTAATATTAATTTAAATCGCAACTATTTAATGAGAGATTCTATTAAAAGAATGTAGAAGTTTAAATAGATAGAGTCGGCTCAATTGGATCAAATAGTAAATATTCTGTTTGTGCTACGTTGATAGGGTTGTCGAGTCTGATTATTAACTAAATTTTTTAGTTGTCTATAGTGTTACATTTTATACAAGTAGCATTAAATATCGTGCACGAAACTGTGATTTAATATATCTCGAGAGAGACGACAAATAGCAGATTATTAGTTGCTTCGTTTAGTTCTGATGCATTATGCAGTTATTTTTATATATTTTGTTTAAAGTCATCTTTCATGGCAATTACGAATGGCAATAATATAAATTTGTGCTAGAACTTATCTTAATTTTATAAAAACTTCTCGATGAAAAATTATTCTACATTTTATATTCAAATATTTCAATAAGTAAATCACTCTAATGTTTTTTCCAATTAAAATAACGACTTCCGGATTCGATATTTTCAGAATTTTCCTAATGTTTGAATAATCATCTCCAAACAAATGTATTAAAACATTTTATAACTAAGAGCATGTGATACTTTGAAAATTGGAAAATTTTATTGATTTTAGGTTTGAATTTTAGGTTTGTTTATGTTCAAAATAAAAATAATGAAAATTCTAGAAAATATGAAAACAAACTTAGATTGTTTTTGGTTTAGATGAATAAAAAAGGTTTATTTTGTCAACATTTTCTTCAAACCTTTTTTTTTCATTATGAAAACTAAAAAAAGACTATCTACGCCTGTTAGCATATAACTTAACTCCTCCAAAATTTTTATATACTAATTTTAATTATTTTAGATGTAAACATATAGAAACTAAACCTAATTGTTCTCATGAAGTTGCTAGTTTCTTACTATTGCATGCTCTTAATTTTCAAAACAAGATAATTCTGAACATTGTGAAAAGTTTCAATTTTTTCTTTCTTAGAAAAATGTTTGAATTATCTTTGACATCATAAAATATTTATATTGAAAAGTATTAAAGGTAGTAATTGAGTTATACTAGACGATTTTATTTGCTGTGACGGAAAAGTTTTGCTCTTTTGGACATATGTTGAATGCCTTAAGAGTGCCTTGGAACAAAAATGGTATCCAGTACAAAACGAACTACTGTCTGCTATAAATTATATAACTGCAAAATTATGTAAACGTCTTCTCTTTTTGAAAATTTCTTGTATCACAATTTTTAAGAAAAGTCACAAGTATGTTGGAAAGGTACATTGTTAAGGTATTATGGGCATAAGTAGGGTACTTAGGCATAAAGAGTAGTAAATGTGAGAATGTTTTAAATTCTCATTCTGATATCCTACATTACATATGAAAATATATAATTTTTACATTTTGATAGTGGCTAATTTAAATAATTATTAGGATATGTTCAGAAATCCTTCATCAAATTTGCGCTTCCAAGACAAAATTTTTGGTAAATACCCCATTTGACTTGATACTTCCCTCGATTTGCTAAGTCAAACTATGTCCCACTGTGTTGTGTCCTTGCATCAATCTATTAGTTTGTTTTTAAGGGGCACAACTAGTTTGACCACCTGAAAAAAGGTGATTTTTGTGAATTTAAAAAAAAAAAGTATTGCATCGAATGTTTTAAAATTTTGCAGATATATTTGTGCATAAATAATGAATACAAAGTAAAGTTTTCAAATGAAAATATTCGATTTTCAGCAAGTTATCCACCATCTCTCGAGTCTTCAAAAAAATAAGTTCTCCCACTGCTGCAGTGATTGTAGCCTTCACAGTGCCTGAAATAAAAAAAACCAAAAATTTTATTAAATTAGAATATATTTCCTATACAATGACCCTCAATTGTAAAAAGAAACTAAAATGCAACAAAATAGCGGATTTTTGAAAAAAAAATTAAAATTTGCTCAAAAATCTGATGGTTTTTGGCCTGACAAAATAATATTTTTTATCCAATCATAAAACTGGAGGGTCATTGTATGGAAAAAAAAGTACACAATATGCTAAAAAAAGACCCAAGTCGATCGGATGATTTCTTATCGAGTTAGAGCTGCAGCAAATTTGAAAAATTTAGTTTTGAGAAAAATGCGTTTAAAGATAAAAGTACTGATTTCATTGTTATAAATTTTTAAATATCATACCTAGAACTAATCTGCTATTCCAGGCCCATACAATTCACCTTCCTCTTCTTCGAAAAGCGCCTGCTGGGCTGTTGAAAAATGCAAAAAAGAAAATCTAAATTTTCAAAATTTCAAACTAGTTGTGCTCCTTAAATGGTAAGAACTGGTTGGACATTATGAGCTAAAATACTTTATATTTTCGATACTTTAAGACATGCCTTACGTGCATAAAAAGCTAACTTTAAAATAAATTATCTTATCTTCAAGATAGTCAATCAGGTCATTTATTTCATAGACGTTTAGATGATTCTGATGAATTTATAGGTACGTCCAATTTGAAAAATGCCTAAGAAAGTGATATCGTGCTCATAATACTTTGAAAAATCGCGTGTGTAAAATTTGGCAACATAATTCTTTAGATTAGAAAATTGTCCAATAAAGTCCATGTAAATTTACTTAATTTTATATGTTCTCCTTTGGGGTCGTCGACAAAATACGTGATACTCTTGGGGGTAGGGTCAATAAAATATCACGATTCATCACGCTAGTGTCCGGGGTTTTTTTTAGCCCTCTATATCATGTGATACAAAAATAAAACGACGTCTTTCTATACAAAAATTGATCTCTTATTTCTAAGTAGGTATATATTTGGTATATATTTAACATGCTTTATTTCATTCAAATTTTTTTTTGACAACTCTTGATTCTAATTTATAAGATAGGTTACAATTTTTCAATCTATTTTTCAAATTTTTGGCGGCGTGGGGGGAATTTATTACGTTCTTGTCAAGAGGGATTTAGTGAATATCACGGATTATCATAATGGAGGGATTTGAAAATACCTACAAAATATTACGTACCTATTTTGTAGATGACCCCTTTTATGTGTTTAAAAATATATATGTATAATCATTTTGAGCAGTGTCGGCTCCAAACATATTTGCAGATTAGTGATAAAAAAATGATATAATGTTTTCTTGAAAATGTGTAGACTTTTAGTTGTGGAACTTGAGTGTTTTGATTTTTGAATAATTTGTCTTCTGTATGATCCATGGATTTTTCAAATCACATTATTCGTACGGGGCGCATTAAATGCAATATAAAAATTTAAGAACTCCTATTACACAATATACTATTGTTATAAGAACATTGCATCGAATCAAGTAAAAGTATTTTATGAATCTTAGTCAAGTATTTAAAACGAATTTTGAATTAAATTTAAGAGTAAAAAGTCCAATTCTTCCTGACTAAAATAATTTTTACTAAAATAATAAAAAAATTAATTATAGAATCATATTCTATAATTGAGTGGCCTAATATCAAATACGGATACCTGTTTTTGTATTTAAAATTTTTTTTTTATTTATATAACACATCGTTCAATAAGTCCCGAGACTATCCCGCAAATGGCGTTAGTATTATCAAATCTGTAGGGATAGCTTACCCACCCTGCAGAGTGGGGGATCCCGCTCGATGAGCCTCAAAAGTTGCCTTTCTATGTGATTCTAATCAGTTGAATAAAGTTAAATTACTCTTGTTTCACGTTAACCTATCATATGTTTGAAGTCTTGCAGAAACTTTCTCCTGCAGGTCTGCGAGACGTCGGAGTTTTCCATCTTCTTCACCTCCTCTTTCAAATCACTAGCTTCATCACACCGCGCTCTGTCGTGAAACCGCCTTTTCCAAGGTTGACTTTTTCAGTCTTGACGACAAGCGCATCGTAGTGGTTTTCAGACTTGAGCAAGTGAATGATCTGGTTGCCTGTTACCACTTGCAGAAATTTGCACTTGGCCATTTCGCACTCAGCCCCTTCGAGATGCACACAGGCCGAGAATCCGTACACCTTGCTGAGCTCCAGCAAAGTGTCCACATCGCCCCACTCACCGTTCCTTGAATGTTTCTCTCTGAATCTCGGTTCCGATCCTTTGTAATTCGCGCAAATTAATTACCGCATCGACTGATGATCTGTCTTTATTCCCAACGCAGCCGCCACAGCATATTACTGGCAATTACCGTCTCCTTTCACCTTCAGCGTAACAAGTCTCTTGTTACTCTCCATACACCGCGACAGCCCCCCCCCCCCCCGCGAATATTCCACATCCAACTGAAACGATCCCCTCGTTTTCTTCTATCTGTTTTACCAATCTGTTTACATGGTCGTCTAAGGCTCTGTCCACACACTCTTTGCTTATAGATGGCGAAACTATTTCATCGTTGGGGTCGTACTCGACCTTATCTACAGCAAGGTCTACTTCCTTGTTCAAATATTCGTCGCAACTTGGTCTGTAGTGCCTTTTGATCAAGTTCTCGTAACTGACACGGTCCTCGCATTTTACCATATCCACTTTATATTCCAACTCTAAGAACATAAGTCTATAGAACGTTTGAATCACGCAGCGTTTAGCTGGATCAAGACTAGCTGAAAAGAACCCGGATATGCATTTCCATACCATGCTGAACAAGCCCCTATCGCTGGCGTGCTTCTGCTTATCCATAAGGAATTGCATGATCTTCCCGTCCTCGTAGTTTTTCTTATACACGAGGAAATAAATGGCGCTGGTGAGTTTAAACAATTCTCCACTGAAGTCGTGAGCGTACTCTTTGCGACTTGAGACGGTGACACTGTTTATTACTATGCGTTTGTCGTATGACACTGCCCATGAGTACAACTCCTTCACCTTGAACTTGTTGTCACTCATTGGCTGGGCCCTCTGCATCAGCGTTGTCGCAAACTCCATGCTCACTAGTATCTCTCGCTTCACCAGCAAATACTTCGGTTTCCGAGGGTACGCCTTCTCGTCAAAATCGTAGAACGAAATTTTTTTACCATTTCTCCCTCTCTATAGAGTAAAACGAGTGGTAAATAAGTGTGTTGGTTTCGGGGGGAAGGTTGGCCCTCACGATCTTAAAGAACATTTTACTACCATGAGAATTGCTCATGAATTCTACATAGTACATATTCTTCCTGCTGGAGACTATACAGCTCTCCCTAAAGAATTGTATGTATGTTTCCCAATTGTGCTCGTAGTGGTAGGAAGGGTCGTTTCTAAAACGAAAGACTATTTTTTCTTTTCTCCTTTCAAAATGACAATCGATGTCAGTCAGCTCCCCGGATGGTAACAGTGCAACCGCTGCATTGAAGATGACACACCCGTAACCTATCATGCAGTCGTGTGAATCCATCGCATTAGCTATGTCCCTGTTGTACATATCGTAAATCGAGTGACAAAATATGGCGGTGTCCTCGTCGAACAAAGGCAACATTTGAATGCCGTCAAGATGATGATAAATTCCTCAAAATTTCTACAGGTTGAGTCCAATTGGATAATAAGTGGTGTAAGGAGCAGTTCCACATCGATAATCCTTTCGAAATCCTTGAAAATATTCTGAATACGAATGTAGGTGAGAAAAAAAAATTTGTAATGGATGCGATCCAATTGTCGGGGTCACCAATTTATAGGTCGTAGAGATCCAACTCCAACATACATATTCGGCCTATAATCCGCTTACCCTACTCGTAGGATGATTTGACTTGAGACTTTGTTAACATGAAACAAGAGTAATTTAACTTTATTCAACTGATCAGAATCACCTCCCTGGTGCGGTACACGTCTCTCTCTCCTCGACGCAAAAATATATGCTACATAGAAAGGCAACTCTCGAGGCTCATCGAGCGGGAACCAGCACTCCGCAGGGTGGGTAAGCTATCCCTACAAATCCACTTCGTTTTTCAAAATAACTAACCTTTAAATGACACGTGTCTGACTTTCACGTCAATCAGACCATAAACAGCAAAGCTACTGTGGTGAAAGTGACGCTAATTTTGCATTTGTGTACAAAATGGACAAAAACGAATTTCGTGTGTTGATAAAACATTGCTATTTAATGGGGAAAAATACCGTGCAAGCTCAACAATGACTTGAAAAATGTTATCCGGACTGTGCTCCGTCGAAAACAAAGATTTGCCGGTGGTATGCCGATTTCAAACGCGGTCGCACTATACAAATGATGCGGAACGCTCGGGTAGGCCAAATGAAGCAGTAACTCAGGAAAATATTAAGCAAGTTTTGAAAATCGCGATAGACGACCGCAAACTGAAAGTCCGTGGGTTTGCTAAGATGGTTAACATATCAACTGGAAGTGCGTCTACGATTTTAAACGAAAAATTGGGCATGAAAAAGGTCATTTCCAAATGGGTGCCGCGTTTATTCACAATGGAACAAAAGCAACAACGAGTCGACGATTCAGAGAGGTTTGTCACTGTATACTCGCAATAAACAGGTTTTTTGCGTCGGTATGTGACCAGAGCTGGGTAAAATGGTTCTCAAAATGTATTTAAAATGTAAAATGCAAAATAGTTTCGCAAAATCCATTTAAAATGCAAAATAGAAAATGGTTTCCTATTTTCTATTCAAAATAAAAAATGCAAAATGTATATTTGAAATAGGTTAGTACAAAATGCAAAATGTATTTTTCTTACTACCCTAGTCGAAAGTACGTGGTTTCGGCACCAAATTCACGGCAGAAAGTCTAACTTTCATGCATTGGTCAAGCTATATGCGCGCCCTCTATAATAGCGGGAGTAAAAACGTCGATAACCCCAAACGTCAAAATTTGTCCGCTCTCTGCTAATGTTTATTAGTGGCAATGAGTGGATATTATTTAGAATGTAATAGTAATGACTGAAGTGTAACAAAAATAAAAATAAAAAAATGAATGACATATCTGATGAATCGACAGATGAAGAAGAAATTAATAAAAACTTTGAAACTGAAGCTCAATTAATAGTAGAAACTGACACCTTACCCAAAAAGTCCGTTGACAGATGCATGCTAGTCTATGATAATTACCAAAGATGGAAACAAGGAAGCTCCGCTCGTGCCGCAAATGTCGGGGCAGGCATCAATATATTCCAATGGACACATGCAATTATTTTCGTACTTTCGACCGGGTAGCAAGAAAAATGGTATACACTACATGGGCAGAAATTTGAGAGCCCTGAACTGCGTGCCATGATGCCCTCGGCTTCGCCTCGGGCATTATGGCGCGCAGTGCAGGAATCTCAACTTTCTGCCCTTGTTATGTAATATACTATTTAATAATACAAAAAATTACATCAAGAATATTTATTATTCTTTGCGGATGTGTTTATTTGCTTTAAGTAACAATTGCTTCTCGAATATTGCGCCCCCCATGGATCTTCTTTCTGGGCGCAAAATCATGCCTGCGTAACTAAATAGTAAAATAAAATCAGTGTTTCGAATAATGGCTGCCTGCGCGAGCAGCGCGTGTTGGCTTCCCGCTGGAGAAATTCTGCCATCGGTTGTAAACTGGCGCGCGATTCAATATCGAATTAAACTAATTCGATTTTAAATCGCGCGCCAAATTTTGACAAGTGGCATCATTTCTCCAGTGGGATGCCAACATGTGCTTTTACTTGTCCAGGGCAGAACCAAAAAAAAACTAGAAAATAGTATTTTAAGTTGAAAATAGGTTGAAAACCTATTTAAAATGGAAAATGCAAAATGGTTTTCTTCTTCCTATTTAAAATACAAAATGGAAAATGGCATTTTGTATTTCAAATAGGTATTTGAAATGGAATCATTTGAAATAGTTACCCAGCTCTGTATGTGACAATGGATGAAACGGATTCATCATTTCACTCCGGAGTCGAAGCAGCAGTCATCTGGCAAAGTCATGGCGTTAGTTTTTTGGGATGCGCACGGTATAATTTACATCGACTACCTTGAAAAGGGAAAATATATCAACAGCGACTATTGCATTGAATTATTGGTGCGTTTGAAGGACGGAATCGCAAAAAAACGACCGTACATGAAGAAGAAAAAAATCATCTTTCATCAAGACAATGCACCGTGCTGCAAGTCAATGAAAACGATGGCAAAATTGTCTGAATTAGGCTACGAATTGCTTCCCCACCCACCATACTCTCCAGATCTAGCCCCCAGCGATTACTGGCTCTTGGCTTATCTCAAAAAGATGCTCCAGGGAAAAAGATTTGGCTCGAATGAGGAAGTAATCGCTGAAACTGAAGCTTATTTTGAGGCCAAGGACAAATCATTTTACAAGCATGGTACCGAAAAGTTAGAAAAGCGTTGGAATGATTGTATCGCACTTGAAGGTGATTATATTGATGAATAAAAATGAATTTTGCAAAACAAATGTCCTTTTTTTAGTTAGTCCCGGGACTTATTGAACGATGTGTTATATAAACCGATCTCACCATTGAAAACAGAGAGAAAATTAAAAAAAAGAACCCTCTAATCAACATAATGTTCGGTATAGAAACGTATTCAATTTAAAATTCGTTTTATAAATAAGTAAATTTTCAAATTGTGATGTTTCAGAAAAATTACAAAATTTTGACATTGTATCTTTCAAAATGATTTGAGAAAATAATATTAATTTAAATTATGTAGAAATTTAAATAAAAGACTTAAATGTCGAAGATTTTTCAGTTTTTTCTTATGATAATATTTTGAATATTATTTTTATTACATTTTGAATGTAATTTTTATCGGCGTGAAACCTCATTTTAATTGAGAGCTACATGAGTATTAATTTTCATTTCTCGTGTTTTCGAATGAATTTGCAAACAAAATTATGCATTGTTTTTATAAAATCGATAACTCAATCCAACGAAGCGAGAAAGCGATGCGACGCTTTATGTAATGAAATCTCATCTATTGTTATTAATTATTATAAATACATTTAATTATTATTATTATTATTATAACACCAAGACCGTTGTTATCATGGTAATTATTAAGAGCACTTCGGCCAACATCAACTGTACATATATCTTTTTCTTTTGTATTTTGGATGAAATGTATATTTTAATAAAATATCCAAAACAACGGAAAATTAACTTTTATTCAGAACAGAAATCTTTAATAAATATAAAATAAAAAAAGTTAAATATTATATGTATATACTGGTATGTAGGAAATTGCATTCAATTTAATTAAAATATCTTCTCCAATAATATAGGAATTGAAACTTGAAGGAAGGCTTGCGATTTGAGTAAAATTAGAATTAATTTTGTATCTTTGAAAAATTGTTGGTGTGGTCTTCCTTCCAGCCAACGCTTTACATCTGAAAAGAACTTCTATCCCTTTCTACTCAAGTAAATCCTTTCCATAACAACCTTTTTATATAAACAGTCAACAAGCTCTAAGCGGATTGAAGATACTTGAATATTTTTTTTAAATATAATTAAAAATAACATACAACTTATTTTCCTCAATATCATTAATAAATTAACCGAATCTTATCACTATATTCTATGAATATCGTTTAAAATTTTAATTGAAAATTTGTGGACGGAATTTAGACAAAAGTTAAAAAAAATATTTTATTGCCTTTGTTCCTTAAAACAAAAATAGACATTTTTTGGGTGCCTCAACACTCTTTTTGAAGGCTCATAAATAAAATATGAAATTCGATTCTGATTTTTGGATGTTAAATTAAAATGTTGCGTCTTATATTCATTTGTTATAGAAAATATTCACCTGTGAAAATCCTTGACATTATGACATTAAGGCTTATCAATTAAAGAACACGGCTTTTTCACATGTAACATAACACCAGTGTATATTGTGTCACAACTGGGATACATAATATTACAATGGTGCATAATAAAACTCTATACATATCTTCTTCTATCTAAGGGTAAATCATGTTTTGAATCTGTTTCTCATCAGCTTCATTCTGAGCCGAAACGTATTAAATAATCCCGCTTTACGTCATTAAATTCCATTAATCAATCAAAAATTAAAATTTTCAAATTTGTACCAATTATTTGCGGAATTCGCTTTGGCTCAGAAGAATCAGGATTTCATTTTAAGCTTGACCAGCAGGAGATCAAACAAGCCCGAAACTAAATCTCTTAAAAGCATAAACCAACTATTAATTTTATTTTTTTAACGTATATTATTATTATTATTATTATTATTATTATTATTATTAATCATTAATAATTAATAATAATTCATATAAACTTTTTTCATCCCCTATTTTGTGTTATACGCTGCAAGAGCTCTTTTATCAATTTGTATAATGCGGTATACGCATAATGTATACAAGCGTAGATAGCTTTATATATATTACACATATATATCTCTTTATTTATATATATTCGTTTGCATACAATGTCCTACGTGCCCGTATAATTCTTTTTCTCCAAGAACGTAATAAAGATTCACTAGAGAAACACCGATCTTTCCTTCCATATTCTGGACAGTACGTGTTATCTAATTGCTTGAATATACTTAGCAATATTCATCATAATATATTATATGATTCTAGACGCGTAAGGGGTGTCGAACATCATAACGCACGCAAATCCCATGTGTCGTGTGCATGCACATCGATAATAAAGTCATCTTATGTCCACGTCTATTTCTTAGTTATCCATAACTTTATCATACATTATTATATTAGATATATGTATAACCAAATAGTGTGACAATCACAATCTTATGAGATATCGCAAAAACGTCTTCATGACTTTTCGAAGTACATTTAAAGGTTGTACGTGTCTCACTATCGAGCATATCTCATATGCATCCATTACTCTTTTTAGCCTAAATATGAAATACATGGCCTTACATTGTTTATATAACTGTAGTGCTGAGTTATTTCTTTTCGTATCGTTTAACAATCAACAAAATATTTGCAAGTGGAACGAAAAAATACGTCGTGTCGCACGCCAGTTTCACAATTTAGTTTTCAGCGAAGAATTTTTTAAACAGAATACTAAAGAAAAATGTATTACCTGCAGTACATCTGATTTTATAATAAATATGTTATTTCTTTTTGTAGAATCGAGAAATTTAAGTTCAAATTATTTTAGAGGAATTATTTCCAAGCAACCTACGATAACTAAATAATATCAACTCCATGAAAAGACTCAAAAACTCAGCAGAACATCGACACGCAAAATCAGGCCGAGCTGCAACTTTGCTCTGCTGGTTAATCACGGGTTTCGAAGCTGGTCGAAGGTACCAGACATGGTAAATCGCGAAAGCGGCTGGGCCGTATTGCACTCGGATGTAACAGCTATACATCTAAAGAAAGTATCCTTATATCTAAACCTGACAATTGGTACCTAAATATCTACAACGACGAACCATCCGTCCAACTAGATAGAAAATAGTTCAAAGAAACAGTTTTTTGACATCATTATCTTTTTTTATTTATTACATTTCTTCATAAATGTATGAATTTATAGTTCCATTAGTTTTTAATAACGCACAATGTTGTCGCACGCCAATCAAAAAGTGTAAAATTAGACTCTCACGTGGACCCACGCGACGCTTATACTACAATTCACATCTGCGCCAAGTTATATGTAGAGATACCGCAGATTATAAGAAGCGATTCATTTTGAAAAGTTGGTTATCAACATTAATGAAAGAAGCTACTAACGCATCTATCGAAATCTCTATTTCAATTAAATTTTTTGTCATCTTAGAAATATTATTTGTTTCGTGTCCAAAATGTAAAAAAAATTTGGTAACTAAAATTGTTACACATGAAACATTTGTCTTTCATAAGGAAAAAGAGAATAGTTTACAAAATTAATTGAATCTAAAGACTTCGATCGGGTTTCTTGGGAGTGAAAGATTGTGCAAGATTGTTGTCTAAATCCTATTGACGTAAAAATCAGTCATCAGTGCGCGATCACTGTTATCTTAGTCTCAAAAAAGAGTTTATTCAAATAGTTATTGGATCTTTAACCATTACAGGTTTCTTATAGTTTTGCGTAATCGATAATAAAGCAGAATAACAAATCTCGGGCATGGCGAAAACCATGACCGAAAAATTCTTGATTGGTATATTTGGTTACAATGTTTCGGCTTAACTTGCACATTATATTCGACAGCTCAATAGCAAACGATAAAGAAGGATTATCGCGTTTGGAAAAATTCACACTGATCTTATAAAATGGCTTTTAAATACCACTTCCATGATAATAAAGCTCCAATTGCTGCCATTACTGAAATTTCACTTAGTTTCCTCGACAAAAATTAATTCCTAATACATACATAAAGATCATAAATTCATAATTTTGAAAAAAATATTTTCAGTTAAAAAACTTTAAATGTCAAAACTTACTCCCATTTTTCTTGTTGCCTTTATTACTTGCCAAATCAGTGAAACTAAGTTGAAATCTTTACGTTGCTTTTCAAAAAGATTAGTGCGCTTCTTTTCTTTGACTGAAATTCACACCTGAATTTCAATTTGCATATTTGGTTCTTTTAATAAGAAGTGAGTACGCCAGGAGGAGTGGGCACGACAACCGTATGTTGTGGGACGACCGAAGGTGCAGGTGGCGCCAGCGGGTGGCCAACAAGAACAGCGGCTGCAGGGATTGGCAAAACTCCAGGTTGTGGAATTGCTGAGGGCGTACTAACTTGAGTTGGCGGTCCTTCCGCGGCGTGTTTCCGCAAATGTCTCAACATATTTCCCTTTTCGACGAAGGTCTTACCACAATCAGGACAACTGTGAGGTCGCTCGTCTGAGTGAGACCTTCTGTGAGAAACTAAGTGTCCCTTGCACATAAAATCTTTTGGACAAAGATCACAGCGGAAGGGTCTTTCTGCATTACTTCCTTTATTATGGGATCGCATGTGGAAGAGCAAGTTACCTTTTAAGGGGAAACTCTTTCCACACTCTGTGCATACGAAAGGACGTTCCCCAGTGTGACATCGCATATGATTAACAAGATGTTCCTGTGAAAAACGAGATATATTTTAATTACATATTTCTTTCGATTAACATTTTATTAAGGTTTCATGAGGTTTCATTCATTATTAACATTTTATGTAGATATATAATTAAACATATTTTTTGACACTTTGTTTCTGTGAAATTTGTCAATGAGAATTATTCAATATAAACGAAACAAAGTCGCATCGTTGGATATTCTGCAAAATGTAAACAACAAAACTGAATCTTCACATAATATAGAGAAAAATGTGAGAAATAAAGTTTACTTGTTGAATAAAATTTTGATTCCCTTGGCCCCATAAATTTTTATAACTATTGTTAAGTATCAATAAAATGAGAATAGATGTTAAAATAATAAACAGTGGTATACCTTTCTGGTGAAGGGTTTGGAGCAGACATTGCAGCAATGTGAAGAGTCTCCGGTGTGTTGACGAAGATGATTATTAAGATGTTCTTTTCTGGTGAAGGTTCTCTGACAGAATTCACATCTATGTGGAGATTCACCAGTATGGATGCGCACATGATTCGTCAGATGCTCCTTACGTGTAAAGGACTTGGAGCAGAAGTGGCAACGATGTGGCGATTCGCCTGTGTGTTGACGCACGTGATTGGTCAAATGTTCCTTCCGTGTGAACGATTTGGTGCAATACTGGCACTTATGCGGTGACTCACCCGTGTGCTGCCTGACGTGGTTCACCAGATGGTCCTTCCGCGTAAAAGCTTTTGGACAGTATTGACAGCGGAAAGGCGTCTCCCCTGTATTGTAGAACCCATTATAATATTCGTACTCGTAATTCAGACAAAAAACAATCTCCACTAGGCTAGTTTCGAGTGACACAATGCTTGAACAACTTTATAAATTTATCTTTACTTCGTATTAAATTATATCATTTCAACTAAGAAGCATTAAAAATGGTTAAATATCAAAGAGAATTCGCCTCTCAAAATTAAAAACAATATAAAGAAAATCCTCTTCCATTACTACCCTGTTAATATGACTAAGTACTTTCAATTTTGATTTTTAGCAAGCAGTAAACTATTATAGTAAGACATGATATATAAAATTTTGTTAGTTGAAAAAACACTGGTGCTAAATCGATCTAATTGATTTCTTAAATATTCTATCAAAAACTAAGGAGGAAAAACTGCGATGTGAAGTTGAAGGTAAGCATGTATGAGAGCGGTGTATTAGGCAGAATGTAAATGTTTTTTGTGTATTAATAGCATAGCAAAGATAGAAATGTGTATAAGGATGAGAAAGTCGAGTTAAACACGGACTGTATTTGTTTACATAATGAATGCAGCACAAGCTGCTGTTCTATCTGTACGAGCTGAGGGCAGAACAGTAGCTTCTATCGCATTCACTGCGTAAATGAACACATCCACAAGGACATTTAAAGATGAGCCACAACTGTGAGATTTAACACGATAAGACTTGCAATATATCCCAAGAACCAATTTAGTTATAATATTAATTAGCATGCAGTTTCCAAATTGTTGAGACAGCACAATAATTTATGGATTACTTCTGACGAGAGCCAGAAACTAAAAGATATTAGTTGTACGTGCGTTAGTTACTAAGCAAGATATTTTTTTCCCCTGAGGTTTTTCCTATCTTCAACCACAAGTGTGAATACTGTTAAAGACAAACATTATATTTGGTTGTCCGTCAAGTGAACATCTGCCAACCGCTCTCACCTGTGTGTTGGCGGATGTGGTTAACAAGGTGTTCCTTTCTGGTGAACGATTTGGAGCAGAAGCCGCATCGGTGTGGAGACTCACCCGTGTGCTGTCGAACATGATTCAGGAGATGCTCCTTTCGTGTGAATGTTTTTGAACAGAAGTCACAGCGGTGCGGCGTCTCGCCCGTGTGCCACATTATGTGGTTCGTAAAGTGTTCCTTCCTCGTAAACGACTTACCTGTATTAACATTAATAAACAAATCCAACATCGAAACGTTTAAGTATCATTATAATGTCATCTTAACACTAAAAATTTATCTATAATTAAATTATTACATTTTGATAATCGTCAATTCCAAAACACGTGATACAATACATACCCAAATTGTGTCACGTTGTACAAATAAATTCAAACATGCTCAAATATTTTTAAATAACCTATGTTAATAACTAATTGGTTGATATTTTAAATTTTGGAATAATCAACTGTATTAAATTGAGATTAGTTAAATGTTTTTTAAACCTAATGATGCCGCCTATCAGTTCACAATATACAACTTACCTTTGATTATTATTTTTATTTCGTCAGATTTTTCTGACAGAAAATAAGGGAACTATGTATAAATCTTAACTTTTTATTTAACTGTGACACAATTGAGCAGTACTGATTGTAATTTAAACTTTGCAATTGGATTCAAAATACAACTTACCACAAATCTCGCATCGGAAGGGAGTGTCATTGGTGTGAGAGCGCATGTGGTTGGCCAAGTGTTCCTTACGTGTATACTTTTTCCCACAGACTTGGCAGTGGTGTGGTGTTTCTCCAGTGTGCCACATAACGTGGTTCATAAAGTGTTCTTTACGAGTAAAGCTCTTTTTGCAAATGTCGCATCTGTGCGGAGTTTCGCCTGTGTGTTTGCGAACGTGATTCACCATATGCTCCTTTCGGGTGAAGGTTTTTGCACAATATTGGCATCTAGAAGAAAAAAATTAATTTAATAAAATATTTTGTGAACTCAATATCCTAATAAAACAAATGTAACCTGTATGGTGTTTCGCCGGTATGGCATCTGGTATGATTGTCGAGATGCTCCTTCCTAGCAAAGCTTTTACCACAAACTGTGCAATTGTATGGCTTATCTGTGGCATGACGTTTCATATGGCGTTCTAGAGATGGTGCATTAGCGAAAACATGGAAGCAGACTGCGCACGTGAACATAGATCCACCCAAATGACACTTTCCATGGCGAGTTAAATCATTTGCATTTGAAAAAGCTTTTCCACACACCTGAAAAAGAGGATTTTCTCATTAACTTTAATTTATAATTAACAGATAAGGTATAGCAAATTTTTTTAAATGTAAATACCTGGCACGTGAATGGTTTTCTCTCTGTGTGGTACCTACGATGGACGATCAGCTGGTACCGGAACTGAAAGATTTTTCCACAAACTTCGCACGAGTGGCTACCAACGGAAACAGGAGAAGCACTTGGTCCTGGTGTTGCTTCTCCGTCATTGGTCTTATTTAGCTGAACTTGTTGCACTATAGGAGTTCCATTTTGGATAGTGGTAACTGTCTGTGTAGGAACTGTTCCTCCAACCAAGGTCGTTCCTGCTGCTATTTCACTTTGCAACTTCCCGAAAACTTCGTGGTAAGCTAATAGCTGATTAATGTCCTCGACATTCACCTTATACATATTCTGCACCATCTCAACGCCCAAGGTTTTAGCTAAATCTTGTTCGTTTCCAGCACTGATTTTGACAACCGAACCATCAGCTGTTCTCACATCCATCATGTGACCTCCAGGTTTTAATTCTGGAACTTGAAACCTGAAACACCAAATTGTTGTTAGTACTAAACCTTTTTGAACTTAAACTAAATTCTTAAAAATATGGTTTTTAGTTCATTATAAAAAAAACTTACTGTGCCATGTTAAGCTGTCGCATTTCATCTTTTTTCTCTGACTTCTCAGAGTTATTTTGATTCCCACCTTCACCTCCAGAACCAGCGATATTAACACCAATCTGTTGTTGCTGCTGCTGCATTAGACTCTGTTGCAGATCCTGGGACGTTTGCAACTGAAGATCGCACTGGACTTGACAATGCACTTGATTGTCACTGCAGCGTTCGGTTGTGCAACTCCCACTCTCATCTTTAACTTTATCGTCCCTTTGAGAGTTTTGATTTTGTCCAGCTTGTGCATTGTTCTGGACATTTTGGTGATTTTGCATTTGATGATGGGACTGTTGTTGATGCTGGTGCAACTGTTGCTGTTGCTGTTGAGACTGCATCTGCTGCTGCATTTGAGCATGTGCTGCCTGCAAATGACTCGCCGGGATATGACTTCCGTCTAGATTTAAACCAGGAAGAGAAACTGGGATCTGTAAATCGAAAAATACGATTATTTCTCTGTTCGTCAATACAGTCGTATAAAGTTATATTTAATACCTAAAAAGTATATATATATATATATTTTTGAAAGTAAAATTTACATAATAATTGTATACTCTGCAACCATGCAAGCCGGACACATCACATCTGCACTTTATTTAATTTTCGAAATACAGATATAATTACATACATATAAAATATTCAAAAATAAAATTTATCAAAAATTCATAATTTTATACTATTAAATTTCCTACAAATTCTAAAAAATGCAGAAGTGATCCACTCGGTGTCAACTCGCAATCTACAGTGCAATATATAATAGAACGTGCATCTACGTAAACAAACCTGTGTATTGGTCTGCAACGAGCTATGATGACTGCTGTTACTAACAGGAGGTTGGTGATGATGGTGAGTAGTTGTGTTTTGATGGTGGGAACCTGAGGCCAAAGCCATCTCCTGATTTAGTGACGCTGAATCCTTCGAAGGAGTTTCCCCACCTCCACCACCTCTATGAGTGGAGTTGTGGTGGGGATGGTGGTAAACTGAGACCTGGGGTATCGGCCCAGGAAATAGATTGGTGAGGACCCAATACTTAGCTACCGAGGAAGCTAACGCTACTGCTGTACCTACTCGCAGGTCCGCGGACGAATGCGGGGTGTTCCCTACATTTCCAAGGCTTGTTGCGGTAGTTAAACCACCAGGATATGAAGGACGACCACTTTGACCCGCGTTTACTTCCTACCAATATACATTCAGACATATGTACAACATCGATAAGACATGCAGTAGCATGCAACAGGCTCTAATCCAATCGACAAATGCGCTGATTCAGTTTCTTTGCTTTCTCTTTAGAGAATCAATTTGAATCACAATTTTATCATCAATACTATTCCTACAATACTATTTGTTTTATACATTGCATCTAGCTAGTGATGTAGTGGCCAGAGCCATACGGAATTATAGGAATCTTGCACTCCTGTCAAAATCAACAACTAAATTTAAATAAATTAAGGGTTCTCAGAAAAAAATAAAGAAAAAGATTTATTATCGACACGTTTAGATGTAATAATTCTCATATTTTATAATTTTACAATTTTGAATAGCGCACGTACTAAATAAATGCTTTAAATAAAAATATGTAATAATTTAAAAAATTGCAAATTCTGATATATAGTTTTATCTTATTATGGATATTCATGTATGTGTCTTGATCTTACAAGCATTTTAATATGTAAACATCGAAATATTATTTAAAAATAATTAAGAATCACCTAACAAGCCTAACGTATTTTAATATTTGCGTAATGCTTATTCTAAATTTGCGTCAAAAAAATCCACAGCCTTGCTATTTTTGTAACCTATTCCTCTCAGAGAAAAGAATTATATTATCTCATCAAATATTTTATTCTGCTAAGCAATTAAAAATTAATGAGCTAGAGGATATAATAGTCTAATTTTTGATAATACTGGCCACGTGAGATAAATCTATTTAGCCTTCTTTTTTGCATAAGAAAGAACACACAAGATGAAGAAATAAGGAATGAGTAAATAAATTATAAAACGGAATCACCAATACCCATCATTATATAACTTCACTGGGATATAACTTTCTAATCAGAAATTTTTAAAACCACTTGCAGTAATAGAGAAATGACAAGAAAATAAGTTTTAAGTTAAAAATTTATATAAAAGAAACTTTGAGTATTAGCTATGATAGTCATAGTTATGGCGTAAGACAAACATAAAAGAAAAAACAAGTTTCATTTAATAAGGATAATTGTAATGCTTTAATTATATTTAAAAAATAAGAATATCAATTTATTCATGTCAAGAAAATAAATAATTTTGGATAAAGCTTTCAATAAAAAACGAAAATAAATGTAATAATCTGAAAGCGAATCTTTAATAGAAATAAATTATCATATCTAAGTTAGTGGAGGCTTTGAATCAATTTAAAAGTTGATCGATCTTAATTTATTTTATATGGTCATAATGCGCATTTGTATTTCGAAAAGTAGCCTGTGGAAAGTCGAATGTTAGTCTCACCTCTTGCTGTGCCTGCGTAGTCGCTGGCAGCGCATGCTGCTCACTATTCATTGTTGCTCAATGAAAACCACCTGTCAATCCTTTGTGATAATCCTCATTTTTTATTCTAAAACGTAAAATGGAAAAAGGATTTAGCTTTAAATGGGAAAGCGAATTTTGAAAAATTAATTATTATAGTTTTCGATACACTGGTGGGACAACAGGTCTTTTTATTGGGGAAATATTATTTACAAACCAGTTACTAGGTGTTTCATTAAATCTTTTGTATTTAACTATGATGTAATTATTAATATTAAAAAGAAAATTTAAATATTTAAAACAGTGTAATTGAAGAAAAAAGTATATTAGTATATCAGCTCGAGAATTTAAGTTGGATTGCATATTTTTAATTAATAGTTGAAACACATGAACATTGATAAAAATATCTACACAAACAATGTAACGTTAGCAAATAATAAAATAAATTAAATACCAAAGACAAAACTATGTTCGTAAAAGGATGTACAATTGTATGGCTATAGCAGCTGATCTTCCAAACAAGCTTTTTAGAATGATTACGGTGGAACAAGTTAGTAATTAATTTTTTTTTAAATTATATTTAATTTCAAAACAAAAAATCAATTTTCATTGCAGAGTAAAACTACCACTATAAATTAAATTTTTTTAAGAATATTGATTAAAAAAGTTACACATGCACACATATATATATGTGTAAAAGTTGCCTATATTGAATTTATTACAATATAAAAGGATATTGGCAAATACCTCATTTACACAGATGTATACTAGGGCAATTAATTCATAATAAAAACAAAAATTCGACAACTAAATAAAAGTAAAAGTCTCTGAATGGATGTGGATGTTCAGAGAAGCTCGAAAATATTCCTTACAGCTTATACGGAGAAGGGTGACTCATCAGATGGCATCTTCCAGGGTCGACGAAGACCACTTTTAAAACACAAAGGAAAGGAGCTCCTTTAGGAAACTGCGGATAGATTCTCTTGGAGACAATAGATACGTTTCGTACAGGATAAAATGGACGAAATCGGGCACCATCTTCAGGTATCGCGCACATATGACGCGTCAATTATCATGGTTCGTGGAACGGGGACAAGAGGCCACAAGATGGAGGAGCCACGACTTGGGGAAGGGCAAAAAGGTGCAAGATCCCGAAGAATCGGGGCTAAATAGGATATTGGAGAATGGACTCACGTGGTGCTTGGTCCCGTCGGCGGTTCTTGCATTTCGTTTCTGGCCTGATACAAAGGGGACGCGCGTCCCGACGCAAGGGGGGACGCCTCTTGCCGTTTGACGACGTCTCACGTCTCACCGCGCCAATGATACCCACAAGCAAAACCCCTGATAATGGCCCCGCACCCAAGACAACTGCTTTCAAAATAACGTGAAAACAAAACGCATAAAACTCCAGCCATAAAACGCACTTCCGAGGCCAAATCGGATCCCGCAAAATGCTATTATTTCGCAAAAGCTACAGCAAGTACCTACGCACTGGTGGTTTAGAGAAAATACGACGACTGTCATGGCGTCCCACACCCACCCCGCGAGCCATCATGCCGCGGACCACGAGTGGTATAGATTCCCCACAGCGACTTGGGGCACTGCGGGTTTAATAGTGGCTTTCCTGATCATAAAAAATCGGTTTTTATGACTTTTTTCAAAGAAAAATGTTCACAATTCAGGAATTTGAGGATTTTAAAGATCGGTTATGCTGTTTTTCCTCATATAGCATATGCGCACGCAACCGGAAGCTGCGCGCGCATCTATCTCATGACTGCGCATAAAGCGGTAAAGTCAAATTTATCATCTACTTCAATGAAAACTGTTGGTAGTATCGAGTTATATTCTTTACTTTAACTATTGCATCTATCATAGAAAATCTAATAATTTAATTTTTTGAGCTGAAATGTAGGGTTCACGGAAAAATGTAAGATTACAATTTTTGCTAAACTACGTTTCAATTTAGGGGAAACGTGTCATTCTGAGAATTCTCCGCAGCGATATACCAAACTTCAGATTAATCATAATATACTATAGATTGTATCAAACTTTACTATAATCTATACTAAAGCTTCATATCTTTTTTCGAATCTTTAGTATTTTGATTGCGAAAAATTTCGAGTACGCTAAGAATAGTTACCACTGCAGCTCGATTTTCCCTAAATTCCTAATATTTTTTAGAATTATCTTCATAAAATAAAAGATATATTGCTATACAATGTTTCTGTGTTCATGTAAACAATTTGGTCCAGTTTCTATATATTTACACCCAAAATACATGAAATTTTGCTATCAAAATTTGGGAAATTGGAAAGAAGATAAAATCAGACGTAGTTACAGTACTTTCAGATTCGATCATAAAAATAATTTTTCCATAAATTTGCCTAAAATTTAACGTTTTTTTTGTATTTTCCAAACTAAAAGTTGTCTATATACGTTCGTTTTTATCTTCTCTACTATTTCCCAAAATTTAAAAACAAAATTTCATGTATTTTGGTTACAAACATGTAGAAATCCAAAATAAATTAAAATTTTCCAATTACCTAAGTATCACATGCCCTCAAATTATTAATTTTTTCTAAATATTAGCTCAGTGAGTTTGGAGTGGAGGAAAGGAACCTTATGAGGTAAAAAAGCATATGCTACTGCGAATCCTTTTTTTTATTTAAATCGTATATATTATATCCGATAGTCGCTGCAATTTATACTAAAATATTAACCATTATTTACAATGATATGTACAAACGACCCATTGGTCAAAACTCTGCATGCAAAAGTTGTACACAGAAAGATTATGTTGAATCACTCTGATAAATACAATCAAAAACTTCCTCTTCTTCCACTCGAGAACATTCCCATGTAAACGAAGATTCCACGTTTCAAAACGAAACTGATTCGTCGGTCGTAAATAAAAAAGAAAATAAGTAAGGGAAACGCGGCCTGAGTTCAGCTGCGCACTCAGCGACCTAGTGAAAGCTGACTAGTGCTCTATAATATACAATTATTACAAAAAACGTCGGTACGTTCAGAATACAAGAGATAAATATGAAGCGTTTTTTATACAAAAATCTTATGGTTATTTGGTAGTTTTGCATACTCGTTCTACTCTCGTATAATCATTGTATGTTACATATAAATGCCATGTGCAATAATTTGACGAGAGTCGTATATTCACATAAAGCTCTATGAAAAACGGCTCGCAAAAAAGCGATCGCCTCACAACGATTTTATAAACGCAATCTTACTCTTAATCCAATTTAAAACTCAGATAAAAAAATAATTTCTAACTTATGCCTTCAAAATTTTTTACAAAATTCTTTGGAAAGTTTATACAAGATTATAGAATATTTATGAATGTAACGAAACAAACGATACTGTGAGAATAACTGAAATCTTTTAGTTCAGTTTACAATAAAAAACTCTCCAGATTGAAAGTCAGCGGTTTAATTCCAAGATATGTTGAACGATTGCTAACGCAACTCAAATACAGACATATCGGTAGTATTCTGCAGTCAACTGAATCTTTTTGTCAAGAAAATGTTGACAATCAACACGTTTGTGCTCAAAAATGAGACCAGCTATCTACTATAATGCACAATTTCCGAAGGAAGCGTTACGCTCACAATTCGGTGGTAATTTCATCCTGCGGTCGAAAGCCTAAAATTGTGAAATCATCGATGAGATAGTCACGACCAGGCGACCATTCAGATAAAATGGTATAGTTGGCAGCTTCAATTGTACTGTCGAATTCCCATTGGGGATTTAATTCATGATCGAGTTCGTTCGATTCTTTGTTATTATCTAAATGTTTGCTATTCGATATGTTACTGTCAGGATTGTAGGTGTGATTGAAAGGCGAAATGGCGAGCTCTTGCAGGTGACACCCCACAGGCTTTGAATGTTTTCCCTTGGAATAAACTAAAGGTATCGTTTGTCCAATTGTAGAACCGTTTGGACTGAGTTTCTCGTTGTAAATGCTGGAACTGTTTTGTCCCAAACTTGAGCCAACGGGACTGTCTTTTGTGTAACCGAGACTTGAACTTGCTGGACTTATACTAGACTTGTCGCTGGCTTGGAATGTTGTAAGTGGAGCGTTTGCTTGAAACGTCGTGAGATTTGTCGGTGTCGTCCTAGGTTCGTAGATTTGAAATTGCTGGGGTATCGAAATTGACTGTGGAGCTGCTATTTGTACGGATCCCGATGGCTGTTGCAGGAACGTTACCAGTTGAGCAACCTTTCAAAAAAAATTGATGGTTAATTTCATGATCTTTTTGATTTTTGTATTACATAAATTTATTGTGCTTGATTCATTTTAAGAAAAGAATCATATAGTGTCATAACATCTTTTATAGATAAAAAATTGATTTAGCACCAACAATAAGTTAATTTACAACCAGATTAGTTTTCAACCTTCTCAACTCACCGTATTCTCTTACAGACTTGCATGTAAAAATTAAAAACAAGATTTTACGAGGGGTAGAAAAGATTGACTACGATTAATTGTTCAAATGTTCTTCCATAACTGTTATGAAAAATATAAACTTACTTGTGGAGAGGTGTGTCTTTTGTATCGTCGAAGGAGTCTCTCTGCCCAAGCTAGAAGCCTTTGCCAATCATCTGGGGGCATTGGTATTTCATCGTCCCTCCTGTTTATCAATACTAAAATCCTAGCAAGATCTCGGAGAACAGGCCTGTAAATAAAATTTATAAATAATTAAAAATAATAGTTCAGTTAATTATCAAATTATTATTATTTTTTGTAAAATAAAAATTTACCTGTAGGCTTGAATACCAACAGCTCCATCACCATTGCTTCCTGAGTAGTGCAATTCTCTGACCTGTCTTCGAGTATCGTTGAGCATTGAGAGGAATGTGTTTCCTTCCCCTCTGAGCGTCGCGAGGTGCTTTAAAAATTCTCTCCTTTCAGCACTGGAAAAATTAATAAATTTATGTTAAAAATTTCATTTTCTAAAATTTATTTCGGAGTTCAGGTTGTCCAAAATAGTCATCATCAACTAATTGTAAGACTCGAATTCCACCAGTTTTATTCATTTGCATTATATTTAATATGGAAGTTTATATGATTTTTTATTTTGAATAATACTCAGAGAAAGTACTTACATCGAAGTAATTTTCAATAAATTTATAAAATTGAGAAATAACAAAAAATTGTCTACCGTATGATTTACACAAATTGATTATATTAATTAGATACTAATAAATGAAAGTTGCTCAAAAATAGATGAATAGTGAAATAAACCTGTCTTCAAATTGTTGAACCACTTTGGCAGCCTTCTTTTTCCTTCGATGAACAACAATAACTCCGCAGAGAATAATAAAGATGCATATTGTGGCACCAGAAGCAACTCCGACTAGAATTGCTACTTGGCTTCCTGTGAGACCGAACATAAATCCAGTTTCTTTGCAGATGCGACCCATATACTCATCTCGCGTTGACCAGTCTGCACTGTGACCTGGTGGACAGGTGTTAACACAAGAACCTTGATGAAGCAGAATAGCGCATCGGGCACAGGAACCTCCCCTGCATCTTACACAACCTCCTTCTCCTTCGGTGCATCCTAAACAACAATGAAGACGTTCTTGATGTATAAATTCATTATATAAAAATAGTAAAACATAATGAATAATTTCAAATTAATTAGGTGAGTTTGAAATTTTTGTCACTGCCTACATTATCGGAGGTTCACTAAGCGCAGTCGAAAGCGTCTTTTTTCCACGGAAAGATTTTCAAATTCTTTAAATATAATGAATAATTCACTTTCATTTTAAATTATACCTACTGATATTAAAGTAAACCCTTTCTCATCTATTTTTTTGAGTACTTAGCTCTAATAAATACTTATTACCTTGAAAATGACTATACATCAAAAATAATAATAAACTAAGTTTTCAGTGTTTAAAAACAACTTCAAAAATAAGATTTTTATCCAATGTTATTTTTAATATTTAAACTAAAAATTTTAAAGAATTTGAAATCTTTCTGTGAAAAAAGAGACGCTTTCGACTGTGCCAGGATTCGAGCCCGAGTAAATTTCGAACTCAACCATCTAATTTCAAAACGAAAAATATTCATCTTATCCAAAAATGTGTAAATAGAAAATTTAAGAGCTTATTTAAACAAACATTTTTGCATTCTAACGTTTTTTTCGTATCTCGCACAGTTTTGCTAGAAAATGAAATTGGATTATTGATTTTTTTCAAGTTTCAAAATACTGTAACTTTTCTAATTTTGGTTTGTAGAGCTTTTTGACCCTATCGGAAATTAGTATCGATATTTGGGATAATAAAACGTGGACATTTTTTGAAAAAAATGGATGTCAAATTTTACAAAAATCAAATACATTCTCATACGTGATAAAGATGTAAAAAAAAACATTTATAATTCATTTGTGTTGCGTGAAGGTAAAATACAAATTCTGTAAAGTTATTGTCCAGGAAAATTTTCTGCAATATGACTTATCTAGAAAAAAATAAAGATAATTGTTCTTGCATGAACAAATTATTGAGAAAATATTAATTAACAGTTGATAACTCTTCATTATAATATTGATAACATTAATGAAACACGCGTTCCTGACCCCGATGTCTTCTGTTCTGCTTTATTATTGTTGGAATTGGAAAGAATTCTGAAAATAAATTCTGCTTTCAATCGGTGAACTATAGCCCATGGCATTGGGCCATCCTCCACCATGTGTTCCACTAAGGTGAACGTGTCGGATGTCAATAAGGACATCCTGCGTATACGCCTGAACGCGTGCTTCAAAGAGTAAACCAGTATCTTTATTTTTTTTCATTTTAACTCTTTCAAACAAGTTGATAAGAAAAAGAAGGATTCCATGCGAAATTATTTGCTACTGAATTTGCTTGAGCCATAATTTTCTGCTTATAAAATTATCGCTAAGAAAATTTCAAAATTTTCTAAATGTATAGAAAAAGGAATGATTTTCATTTTCTCGGGTAGTGAATTTAAGACTTTTTGATTACCGATCAAAATACTCTCACGGCCTGAGCTATACATACTTATTTGATATTTCTCTTTTCACAGAAAAGTACCGTTATGTCGCTATAGAGTGCAAGTAATTGAATGACTTGAAGTTTAGTTCAAATTTGTTGTCAATATCTGCTTCATAAAAAAAAAGTATTTGTTTTTTTTTTTTATTTATTAGACATCACAATTTTCTAAATGGAAATTATTTAATTTTTCGTGATAATTAGTTGGTAATAAGTAAAAAAAAATTATATTGTCCTATTGGTATTTTTTGCTAAAATTCATCTCAAATAGCCTGGTAATAAATGCAAATGAGCAGTAATTCAAATTTCTCATTATATTTTCTATTTTGGAAACAGTTTTCCTGATAATATTCGATATGTTTTATAGCTAAAATTAACAATTTTTAGAGCCCTTGAAGGACCTCTAAATAGGACCCTGTGTTTTACACGACTTAATTAAACAGCTCTAACTAAAATTTCCACCCGGAGACTCCAGCGAATAATAAGACAAGAACAATTGTGATTCTTCGACTCTTTTTCTTTAATGCCATGGATCAATCGGACCACGTGACTAAATTATACATTTATTCGTTCATGTAAGATAACCTTTTTAATTTACAAAGTATCTTTGTAAAAGTTTGGGGAAATGTAAGAAAAGACAATAAAGCACGTCTGTTAACTTCTTTTTAAAAATTCGAAAACTTATTGACAATTACAGTTCACTGTAAAATACTTAGAAAATTATCAAATGTTATTGATTTTATGTTTCTACATGTTTGTGTCCAAAGTACATAAAATTTTGTTTCCAAAATTTCGGAAATCTTAGAGAAGACAAAAACGGACGTAGATACATTAGTTTTAGTTTAGAAATTGAAAAAAGTTCAATTTTAGCAAAATACATCGGCACATTTTTTTCATTATCAAAACCAAAAGTCGTATATTTATGTTCGGTATTATCTTCTCTAATATTTCTCAAATTTCGGAAAAAAAATTTCATGTATTTTCGACACAAACATGTAGGAACTGGACCAAGTTATTCACATGAACTTGCTACTTTTCTCAAGTATTACATGCCCTTAAGATGTACTTAGAGTTTTGAACGTTCATTGAACGATGACAAAATTTTTCTTTCAAAACAAAATTAATTATTATGTCTATATTCAGAGCTTTTTAAATATACAATCTATTATTAAATAAACCGTACTTTTTAATTTAATAGTAAAAAAACCAATGATTTAATTTCCAAAAAAAAATATTTTTCATCGTTCAATGAACGTTCAGAACTCTAAGTACATGCCCTTAAGGATATAAATTGAAATTCTGTATCAACTTTGATAACAATAAAAGTTTAATGGATGAAGGAAAGAAACTCCAGATAGGCTAGAACAGTTGGAGAAAAGTGTTGAATTTTATAAAATAGTAAGAAAAGACACTTTGAACTATTAAAAGATAAAAAGGAACTCTATAAAGTTTGTACGTGACTTCATTAGACTTTATAGGAGTTTGCAGGGCTTCACGTGACTTCCGGAAAGTACAGGTTTTTCAGTATAGTTTCGCAAAGCTCCCAGGACATGTATATCAAGCTTGAAGAGTGGTTTACTCTAGAAGATGGACAGACGTCGGAAGAAGCGTGTGAGAAGCTGAGATCCCATGAGACGAAGGCTCGTCGACTCTCATTAGTGTATATTCCAGCTATTAGTGTGAGTATGAGGAATGCGGTTGCTCGTTTCTCGATTATGTGGGTCTCCCGAGTTTAAGTCAGGCACTTGTAATAGTAATATTACATTCACCAGGTTGAGAACACGCTGTCCAGTGCCAAGCCTCTGAACTCTGAGGTCGCCGATTTACACTCTATCGTGGAATCGCCTAGGACAGTTGCTGAGCCGTGGATTTCGTGATTTCATGAAAATTGCCTTATGGTCGTTGACGCCGCCACGGACGAATAGAGCGTGATTCTTCATTGGCACCTTTTTTTTTTTTATTATTCAACTGTGTGATAACATTGGTTTGAGAGTTTTAGCGGAAACTTCCGCGTCGATTCGATATGGGAAAAGGTCACATGGTTGCACCTCTGCGCTAATCGTTCTGCATTAAAAGAAAGAGAGAAGGGACAGAAAGAACAGCCTTAATATGTTTTTTATCTTCCTATTTTAAGAAATTTTTATATTTTATACTAGCAATTTCGCTACATAATTCTAATCCAACAATTAAAGCATTTTTCCAAGACTGATTAGTGATGCTAATATGGAAATTTTAATTTATAGACACTGCTGTGCAAAAGTCGCCGGACACTTGCTTTTAACCATTTACATGAAAGCTTCTAATTTATAAAATACCTGTAAATGAATTTTTTTCTTCGAATAACATGAAAGATAACAAAATGACCCTAAAACGAAGTGTTTTAGTCAATTATTAAGAAAGATATTGCGAAAATAGTGAACATTTTAAACTTTTCTTGAATATTAAATAACTCTTGAAACAATTAACATTTTTGAACTTTTCTCAGCTTATTATAAATGTAATTTTAATAGACTATTAACAAAGTATCCAAAATATTTTGATACATTTTTTCTTCATACTATTAAAGTTAAATATTTCAAGAATTTGAACTATCCGATAATGTAGGCAGTGACAAAAATTTCAAACTCAACTAATTAATTAAAGTTAAAATTTAGAAAAATAAAGTTGTGAGAATACAAAGGATTCTCACACTTGAAAATGGATTTTAAAAATTATAAAAATTGATAATATGAAAAAATTCAAAATATCATTAAAAAATACAACAAAACTATTTTCAAAATTTCTTTCATAAATAATTTCACAAATTTGAAGTTTTACAATTTTATCGTTCTGAGCTCAGAGTTTGTCTGCGTTTAAAAAAAATGATAACAATTTACTTTTTACATTACTGACATTCTACGTAAATCTCATTTTGAAATGAGCCAAGAAAAGTTAAAAATTATTAATTATTTCAAGAGTTATTCAAAATTTAAAAAAGCTTTGAATATTTGCTTTTTTGGCAATATTTTCCTCAATAATGGACTAAAAAATTTCGTTTTGTGCTCATTAAATGCAGAATTTTGTTACCTTCCATGTTATTCTAAGAAAAAATTCATTTACAGGTATTTTATAATTTATAAGCTTTCATGTAAATGGTTAAAAACAAATGCCCGGCGACTTTTGCACAGCAGTGTAATTTAAAAATGTTTAAACCGTTATATATTGAATACTGAAATAATCATTTTTTCCCCTTTCTAATAAGTTCATTGCCATAATTCCTTTCTTTCTTAGCAACATTTGTGAATTAGTACTTTGAGAAATTTCCATTTCGAGGTATCATAATAAATATTCTTCTCGGGCGCTCACCCAAGTTGAGAATTAATTCAGAAACTGCTTTACTTTGCCTCCTTTAAACTCTAATTATTACATTTACGTAACAATTGCGTCTAAGTCATCTTTATTGATATAAATAGGAATTATCTCAGAAATTGCTCAACATAAGTTTTGAAATTTATAATTTCCTGGAATCCTAGAACACTCAATGATGTACATTTCAGTTAATTAAACGTAAATATGAAAAAAAAATAAAATTAATAGTCGATTTGAATAATGAATAGATTGAGTGTAAGTTAAGTTTCATATAATAATTGTGATGCACTTTGCGTCTATGAATAAAGAAGATTATAACGAATTCAGTATATCAGCAGTGTCTTCTTTTCATTGTCATAAGAAAAATGAGATCAAGGCATTCACGCGGCGGGCCTTATTTGTCATTATCCATGCGTAGGCATAAGTGTAAGTATATTAAAGGAACGTTACAGTTATACTTGCAACGTAATACAAACTTCTAACACTGTCAGCACATATAATGCTCGAAATCTCCTATCTAGAAACCTGAATCTTTCCAGGCCTAACACGGCACTATTAATCCGTTATAATTTTTCAAGCATGCTAGCCTAGACAGCGAAAATTATCTAATTTGTAAACCTATATAGCATTTCTTCCAAAAAGGATAAACATTATTTATACTTGATTATTAAATTTAAGCAATTACTTTTTCTGAATTTAAATTCGTAAAATTCTACTGATATTTCAGTCACAATGTTAAAATGATTCTCTGTAGAAGTCGATAAAAATATACCAATTATTAATTAAATTGGAATAAAAGTATAGTTAGAGTATTTGCTCTGAGCAGTAAATTTCAATTAAGAATTAATTAGTTTTAACTAATAAATGAAGCAATAGGACAGAAATTGGATAATTATTAAGTTGTAATTAAAAATATGTATATTTTCTCTTATTGCTCATTGATGAGAAAAATAAAATAAATGATAAAAGAGATTAAAAGGTCGCTCTTATTATTTCTTCAGTCTGAATGAAACAAATACTTAATCTCGGCTATAAAAGTTTTTTGTTCAGTGATTTGGATTGTAAAGAAGCGCGTTAGCTAGCAGACTGAAAAGAAGACTAACGAATGCATTGTGTGCTTCTTGAGGCTTGAGCAGTTCAGTGCCTTCCTAAAGAACAGAACAAGGCATCAACACCACACCGTACCACACTGAATGAACAGGTGCAATAAATCAACAAAGAAAAAACAATTTGTTTTCGTAGGTATTGCAACAGATTGCCATACGAAAACCTATGATCATTAAAAGAATAGTCATTAAATGTAAAAATGCTAAGAAGCTATAAATAAGATGATTCACTTTCAAAGGAAACGACACCTTAGTTTTAAGCCTCTGTCAACACATGATAAAATTTCTCTAATAAAATCAAATATTATGAAACACGCCGATTCATACTATTCATTAAATTCTTGTTTTCTGAAAAAAATATATATTCAGTTTATATTCCTGAGTGGAAAGTAGAAAATAATTGTAAATAATCAATGATAATAAAATAACGAATTTCTCAGAACTGATAATTGCAACATGGGAAAATCAAGAAAAAAGCCGCAACGAGTTTTCCTCGCAAACAATTTCTCTTAAGAGAAATGGAGAAAGAAATCACCCATTAGTTTCACTTGAAGAGCAAAAAATAGTATTCAAAGTTAACGGAGTATTTTTCCTCTATAAGGTTCAGGACTATCACCTGCACAAGTCTGCACGGAAGTTTGAGCGGCATCATGGTTTTCATAATAGTCTCCATAATTCTTGATACGCATTTCTAGTTAAGTTTCCTTAACAGATCCCGTATGCAAAGTTTGCTCGGTTGGTGAACGCGCATTGAAAAGAGGTAGAGAATATAGGACAGAAGGTATTCTCAAGATGTGTGCAGCGTCCAGAAAACATTATGTGTCTATATGCTAGGCACAAGATATATGCGAACTTTTATGCATATATACATATATGTATAATTATCATGGATGGTCGTTTTACCTCAAAATAATAGCACCATAATGACCGTCACCGAAGATAAGATGCGATTCCAGCTCGTAACGAGAAAAAGTACTCTTTATATAATATAATATAACAACTTCGTGGAATTAGTTCCTGTCTAAATATTGTAATACTTTGAGCAAATCCAACATATTTAGTTTCTTTAGACTCGGACATCCGAGGAACTGACGGAAAAATAAACTACAGTGGTTCTCCGTCTTCTGTTTATATAAAAACATTCAACAAGTTCCTTCATTCATTCTCTGTTATGCATGATTATACATATAACGTCTATGAAAAAAATTTTATTAAATGAGAAATAACAAAAATGGTTGTATACTATTTCCACATTATCGTTTTCGATTTTCCGTTTAATTTTTTGTAGAACAATAGAATTTAGATAGAAAAAAGTTGTGGTTTTTTTATGCTTTAGCTCAATTTCCCAGTACCAAACATTTTTCGATCGGAAATTACTATTAAAGTGGAAATTTCACTCCCGCCTGGAGTAAAAACCAAAATGCTCGTATAAAGAGTGACTCGGTTTTCACCCTTAATAGTGAAACTATACTCGAAAAAATTTTGAAAGAAAATTTTCAAAATAATGCCTGATCAAACATTTTTTTGATAGTGCGCATTATTTTATCAGTGGATTTTGTATAATTTCAATGTCACACTGAAAAAACAGCATAGCTAAGAGAACTATATTTTGGTCCTCAGAACCAGAAAATATTGCTATCAGACCAATGCTACGGTATGGTCCTCAGAACTATACGAGTATAGGTGAGACAGCTGTACAAGTTCGTTGATATGACAATACCATGTATAACGATCGTAAACAAAATATTATTATATTATATAAAATATATTATATTATCTTCCAAAGAAAGAAAAAATGCTCCAAACAAATCGACAAACGCTTCGAAAAAACGCCTCGAAAAAATGACACTTCTTTCTCATTTCGAGGTTAGAGTCGCGTGCATACGAAGCAATGTATAGGTTGCGCGGCAAACCAGTATAGTTGTCTCACCTATACCGCATGGGTAGAGACACTATATACCGGTATAGATCGAACAGCTATACTGTTTTTTCCGTGCATAGTTAAAATTATATATAAATAAATAATTATATATAATTTAATTATATATAAATAAATTTGAAACTTCCAAAAAAATGTGTCAATAATCAAATTTTACTTTATAATAGTAAGAGAAAAAATCGTATTGACAAAAAAGTATCAAATAGCTACAATATTCTAATCAATGGTATCAACAATATATATCTAAAAAGTAAAAATAAAGGACAGTAATTTTGTTCTCGATTTGTCGGATTGATTGGATCGAAATCTTTGTGATTGAAGGATTAAACTGCTCTAGCTTTCTCTATTGATCGTTTCTAAACGATCGATTAACTGACTTTGACATTTACCGGCATTCGATCTCTTGTCGATTGATCGATCGGAACCCGCATGTTCTCTCAAAGAAGTTCAAAATATAAAATCTTGAAACGCATTTCAAATTATAAATATCTATATCAAAAGTAATCGACAATCACCATCTGTATCTGTCTGCTATTTATACACGGAGAAACCCAAACTTACAATTTTTTCTAAACTATATTTCAACTTAGGGAAAAACGTGTCATAATGAGAATTTTTCGCAAGCGAAATACTGAACTTTAGATGACCTATACCACAATTTACTATAACCTATACTAAAGTTTTATATAATTTTTCGAATCTTTAGTATTTTGATTGTGAAAAATTTCAAGTCCGCTAGGAATAATTACCATTAAACTTTAATTTTCCCTAAATTCCTAATATTTTTTAGAATCATCAATATAAAATAAAACATATTGCTATAATAAGTTTTTCCGTATATATGTATATTGATTTTTTAATCACCAAAAAGGATTCCAAAAAGCATAAAAATCCGAATACTTTTTGATTAAATAAGTTTGAGTAGAATAGTATTTGTATTCAATTAAAAATGTTTATTAGAATATAAAGAATCTATAATATCATCAGGACGTAAGATTTAATTACATAGAGTTTTTTTTCAGTTCAGGCGGTTAAAAAAATGAAACGATAGTATTATCTTTCATTCCATTGTACTCTTAAATGATATTTGTCGGAATGAGATGAGCCATCAGAAAACACTGCACGAAAAGGCTGATAATGATAAGGAAACGAAGAAGCAAGTTTCCTGTATACTCGGAATGAACTGAGAATTGCAGCCCATATAAATGTCACATTCTTTCCCAGTGGGTGCAACACTACTTTTCTCAGAATCTATGTATAATTAGCATATTAAAAAAAATAAAAAGTCATCAGAATATTACCCTACATTGTACTTTTAACGTTTAGTTTACTTCATTTTCTATTTATAAAATGACATTTAAAACTTGTATATACTCGTGGGAAGTGAAAATAATTTTTAAATATTACAAAGGCTAATACATAATAAGTTCTTCCGAGAGTTGATTAATATTTTGAAGAAAATTCAGCTAAGAGTAAAAGTTTCATTGTAGCAATGTTCCTAACGTAATCTAGTCTAACTTTCGAGACTAGCTAGTTAAGCAATTAACGGGAAGGAGCCTAAAGTTGTGAGATAAACGGGTACAATTGGTAGGCGGACCGGATGGAAGGCAGATGCTCGATCTTTAAAAACCCGCATGTGTATTAAAGAGTACATGTTATTAAACATGCAGCAACACATTTTAAACTATATGGACATATGGTTAAAGATAAATATTAATGTTAGTCTTGAAAAACTTTTATGAGCATCTAAAGATCACAAGATTCCCATCGATATGTACCTGAAAAATCAAGTAGGTATATATAGGGTTTTCCAATTAGAGGTTTCATTTTGAATAGCCCGCTATTTTGGCAGCTGTCATAATAAGAGGAGTCATTTATTGACAGATGACAACTAAAAACTATGCCGTTAATAAAAATATAACGATACACGCTTCAACAACGCATTGAAATTTTTAAATTTTACTACTAAAATGCATGAGAATGAACCTGAATTTCACCGAAAAATCATTATGAGCGATGAGGTTCATTTTCACCTTGAAGGTTACGTTAATAAGCAGAATTGTCGCATTTGGGGCTCAGAAAAACCAAAAATGATTATTGAAAAGCCTCTCTATCCGCAACGTGTAACTGTTTGGTGTGGTTTTTGGGCAGGAGAGATCATTGGGCCTTATTTTTTTGAAAATGAAGCTGGAGCGGCTGTTTTGGTGAATGGATTCATGATTAATGAATTTTTATGGCCAGAATTGGAAGATATAGATGTGGACGATGTTTATTTACATCAAGACGGCACTACGTGCCACATAAGTCGCGAAACCATCAGTCTTTTGCGTGAAAAGTTTCCAGGCCGAGTGATTTTTCGAAACGGCGATTCCAATTGGCCGCCAAAATCATGCGATTTAACACCTCTAGACTTTTTTCTTTGGGGTTATGTGAAAGGTAAGGTTTATGCTGATGGTCCTCAGTCAATTTAAGAACTCAAAGAGAATACTCGTGCCGTTATCGACGAAATAGAGCACCATAAATATGCGAAAATGTAATGGAAAATTTCATGAAAAATGAAACCTCTAATTAGAAAACCCTGTATATATGTGGACTGAGGAAAAAATATGGTTAAATAAATCGAACGGTTTTTTAAAATCAACAAAATTTTAGTTCAACGAAAAAAATCGTTTATTCCGTAACGTTTGTTGAATTATATTTGTTTGGGGATAAAAAAGGCACATAATTTATTCAATTTTAAGGACCTTCAGTTGGTGGAAACTGTACAACAAACCTTAAAATCAGGTTTTTTTTAATTTCATTATAATTTACATATCTATAATTGTTATTTCAAGTACACCGTTGGAAAATTTTCTAGCCTTGCGATGCATTTTTCAAGCTTTAGCTTTAAATTTGACGCTTGAATTACTTGAAAGGAATAATACTGACGTCAAGTACTTGAGAGATAAAGGGAAGGATTTTGATGGATGGACCACATCTATTAGGACTCCCTTCTGTCTTCTGTTTGAGTTGAATGGTATTATAGGATCTGTCACGCATTGTTATTAGACTTATTACGACAATTGCAGATGCGTGGGATCCAGAAACCTGTTTACTCAAACCTGACGTTACTCAAATTACGTCCTGGTATAGCGTCAGAAAAATAATTCGAGCGCAGTGTAATGCATCCACTCTCAGGCGTTACATCAGATCTGGTTAGCTTTTGTATAGATCTTTGATTAATCGACAAATTGACTCATGGCTAAAATCATGCTTAAATGAAATTAGCAAAAAAATGCTTGTCCCATGCAACTGAGTGACATTAAAATCACTTTTAAAAGTAAAACCTCGTTGCGCACCACAAATTTACATCCGTAAGGCGATAAAAGCTCATTGGCTAGACTCATTTAGGTCCAAACCTAATGAAAACTAACTGTATTATTTTTTTTTAAATATGTTCTATTTTCAGTTCGACGAAAGCAATGCTGAATTTTATAGAATTTATTATCTTCGTGAAATTATTTTATACAAGCAAATCGTAAAAATTTTGTAGTAAATATAATTTTAATTGCGGGAGAATTAACCATGTTTCAAGTTAAAGTTTTCGGAGGAAAACGAAAGTGGTAAAATTTACGGATCAAAAAATAGGATCGTTAAGAAATAAAGCTGGTTCTTTGTCAAATTTACTTCATGTGCTTTTGACGCAGTCGCGAAATAAAATAGCGTAAATATTATTCCAAGTTGTAATTAACCCAGTTTACATTTACCAGGAGAATTAGTTTACGATATGTAAACCTTCTATTTCTAAAACTGAGCTTCACACCCTTTTCCATAAAATCATGTAATTAGCTAGTCGTCATGGCAACGGAAGTTGCAGAGGCGAATATTTCAGGAAAACGATCAATTTTACATAAACTGTAGACTTAAAGTTATTCAAAAAAACTATATAATTATCTGAATAATTTAATGTCAAAATTCAAAAACGATAAACATTTTATGGTTTTAGAAAGTGCCTTTTCTTCGTCTTCATCTTGTTTCAAAGGTTTAATATATATATTTCAAAAGATTTAACATTCAAAAAAGTTTTTAATAAAATCGATATAAATTTTTATTCAAAAGTTATAACGAAATAAAAAATGTTGGATATTTCGTAAAAATATGTTTCTGAATATATTATTTCCGGATAGTATAGAATGAATCATAATTTAGATTATTCGCTATTTGTGAAAGCTAACAAAAATATAATAATTATCTTTAATAAACTGGTATGAATATAAGTAGTTGCATTTCCAAACATATAAAAGAAGCTGGTGTATTAATATTATTTTGTAGAAAATGGAAATCATGTATCGATACATTATGTAAAGTAATTCCGACGAACAATATCTAATTTTATCCTTCCTAAAAATAATTCAGGAGAAAATCATAAATATATAAAGTGTTTGTGAAAACCACACTCTACTCCTAGAATTATCATGAAGATAAACACTCTAAATAATTTAGAAAAAAGCTAATTCTTGCTTTAATCGTAGAATTTTATGAATTCAAAATATGTTATAATTTATCTCGGTTAAAGTTCTCATCGTGCTTTTTAATGAAAAAGCTATAGTTTACATCAACTCTAGAAACTCAGAATTTTTTAGAGCATCACTTTGATCGACGAAGCAAATGAAAGCTGGGGCAGTACAAATAGAAGATAGTTTTGATATAGGTATTAGAGCTTGAAGTTAAACATGATAATAGTGAAATTAAGTCTATGCATCACATTCCATATGATATAAATTAGCACACATTTCTATTCCGGTTTAGTCACAGTGATCCTGTGAACATCGTGAAAAAGTTTTACACACTTTTTTTTCTCGGGATTGAGACGTTCGCATGCTCTAAAAGGACTCATAAATACCGTCAAATTACTAGAATACGTAATTATTATCCGTACAATTTCTCATTCCACAACTGCGCATTTAATTATTCTTTTGCTCATTCTCGTAACTTTAATATGCAGAGATCGTAAAATTATTACTTTCTCCATTTCCCAGCCTGTTTTTGCAACTCTCTGGTCACAGAAACAACCAGGTATTCGGATACTAATTTGTATCAGTTGCATGCACTGAATTGTTTTGCATTATTGACATTCTAGAATTTATTAGAGAGTCAAGTTTATTTGATTCTGAAATTATGGTTAAGTAAGTAAATCCATCAAAGTTTCCAATCCAAATCGTATTCATGTTTAAAAATAAGTGGACAATAGACTCACTTTCCAATATTCTGAGATATTTTACATGATTTCTTGAATGTACCAAGTGAGAATATGTTTGAACTGTTCCCAATACTCTACTTTATAATATTTGGAAGGCGTTTAAAATAGTGGGACGATCTAAGGGTTAATTTTCGCGCCAAAAATATTACTATTTAAAAAAATTGAATTTAACTATTATATAATATTTCACTTACAAAACCTGAGGCATAGAAAAAAACTGGGTTGAATGAAATCTGTTGCAGTTGTTATAAAAAATTAATTTTGCACAAAAGTGAAACGAGGCGACGCAAGATCTGAAAATTTCATATGAGTCAAAAAGTCAAATTAATTGTAATGTTTGAGGAACGTTATCAGCTCCCGATATAACTAGCGAACCATGAAAAACAGTTCCTTAAAAATTGGTTCTTTTCGAGAGATTCTATCAACAAAAATGCTTAATTTCACACCGTAATAGTTCCTTTGTTACAACTCCATTAGACGCTAAACATCGGTTCTAACTAACATTTTGTTTTTTTCTGTGTTATTTGTAAAAATTCGTAAAATATTTGCAGATATGGACCCTATTGCTGATCTAGAAGATTTTCGTTTGTTTCAAGAAATTATTTGTTTTGCACTTGCCAGGAATAACAGTGTTGACTAAAAACAGAAAAACTTTTTAGTCAATGAATAAAAATTATATAAAGTGTTAAGGATTGGAAAATAAAAAATCCCATCAAATAGGAATCAGCTTTTGAAAAATGAAATTGAAACGGACAAATAAGTTGTGGAATTTGTTAGAAAAATGATCTAATAGTGGAAAATAGGTTGTGGAATTTAAAAAGCGTTTCTCATTTTCGACTTGATGCATTTGGATTCTGTCAGGCAGGAAATGAACGTTCCTGATTCACCCGTTTGCCATATTGAGGTGGTGGTGTCAGAAAGACCTAAGCTAGAAGGGTTAATATCCGCTTGTCGCAATTTATAGAGCACTAGTGTAATTGGAGAACGTCAGAGTATCTACGCTTTACGACACAATCAAGACAGATTGGATGTACCAATTATTATTAATTTGAAATTATTATCTACATTAATAAGAACAATTTATTAAAATACATCATACAAAATGTAATGTAATTTTCAGACTTACAATTAGTCTTAATGTTATTTATTTCAATTCTCATATCGTGTTTATATAACAATATATCAATAATGTAACCACTCGAAGTGTGGGTCGTTGTAACTCAAGCGAAGAGATGTAAAAAATGTAAGCTCTCCTTATATGAATACTTCCTTCGAACAGGTTTAAGACATTAAAATATTGTTTGAAAAAATACAACTGACGTCTAGATTATTCGTCTCGAATCTAGAGATCACATTTGTTTCACCCATACATTGTTATCTGTACCATAAATTAATTTATTTCAAAAATTTTACTCCTTTTAATTTATTTTCAAAATGATATAAAAGCTATTACAAATGGAGGGGGGGGGGGATGACTTTTATAGTGTAACGTAAAATTTGACGATATTTATGATGTTTTTAAGTAAAGGTATCTTAAAATTGCGAAAAATTACTGAATTTTTAATAAAATTTCTTAACATTATGAAACCTTACTAAATTTTCATAAAATTTATCTTAAAGCTACCAAACTGTAAAAGAATTTTTATAAAATTTATCATAAAATTACGAAACTGTAACAAAATTTTTAGTTACATGTAACTGCATAAAACCTCAGTTACCCAAAACGTTAAATTATTCCTATCACAAGTTTCAGAATTTCCAGAAACAAATATCAGAATATTCAACACTTTGTAACTGAAAATTAAGAAATTTACTAAAAAGTAACTGAATTTTCTGAAATTCTATCTTAATTTTACGAAACTTTAACTGAATAAAAAAGAATTCGAAATTTTTCTGTGGAAAAAAAGACGCTTTAGACTGCGCTGGGATCAGGTCTTTCAAATGCCAATATTAATGTACATTAATTTGTCATGATATACAAATTTATTAATTTTAATTTACCACTTGTACATTAAAGTCTATTAAAATTAATAAGATTTTTAACAGTGCACTGCTGATAATAATATTTTATTATAATTTTTTTTCCTTATTGCAACCTTTTTATCGACTGATTTTTAATATGTGTTGCTTATCATTTTGAATGCAATCTTAGAATCAAAGTATTACCTCAGATTTTGTGTGAAATATTTGGTCGAGAAATCAATACATTAAGTTTCTAATTATGCACTATGAAATTTTCAAATGCAACGAACGAATTTGCTGGCTTATATAATATAATAACTAACGATGCTAACTCGACTCCTTAACTAGAAAATTCCTTTATAAGTTTTGCTAAAATTCTTAAAACAAATTTGCCAATTTATAGATTTTATTATGACATAAAAATATAAGAAACTTGTAAAGTATTCAGGAAATTTTGAAAATTTTTAATCAGTCGTTTTCCGAAAATATATCTATAAACGAAAACTTTCTAGAATTATTCAAATTTAATTAATGATAAAAATTTTAGAAAGTGTCTAAGGCCATGAAAACAATTATAAGTTAATTATAGGTTTTTCTAGTCAGTGAATCTCAAGTCAGAAAAACGAGAAAATATTGATTTTAGGTAAACCTTTAGTAGAGCAGAATTCATTTACATGCAAAGCTCTCTAAAATATTAAAACATCAATATATATATATGAGACTAAATGAAAAATTGGTTATAGAGATGTAGTAAAGTTTTGTCTGTATTTAAAATTGGTTTGACTAGATTGCATTGGAATTCGCGGCACGTATGCAGACTTTTAATGAGCCTACGGACAATTTAACTATTTAGAACAATAATCCAGACAGACTTTGCGACAGATAGCTTTTAAGCACTTCCTCTGTCTTCCTGCTTTGCTCGAAGTGCTTAAAGAACCTCCCCTCTTTTCCTCTAGAGAGGTGAAAGGCACCACGCGGTTTATATTCTATAATCGATCTTCTCTTCACATTTAATAGTTCATTCACGACAAAGTTTGCGATCAAGTTTTTAAACTTTCTAGACTCAAACAGAATTTTCAACTACAAATAGCTATTCTGAATTGAAGATCAATTGTTTTGAACTGGAAAGAAATTAAAGAACTTTTTTCTAGAACAAAAGTACTATAAATAAAAAAAATATCCATATTCGTAAATAATTTTAAAAAAAGTTGTTTATTTTCAAAGGTAGACAAAAGTCTTTCATTATCCTATTTTAAAAATATTCTGATTTCTAATGCGAGGAAATACGACGACCTCCATAGTGTCTAACCACTTAGTAATTTTCTCGATAATTTACACGAGAATTGTTATGGTCTTATCCTCGCTGCGGTTAAAATTTAATTTTCCAACAGTAAGTGCTGTAGGGCATAATAATTCGAAAATCTGAGGCGGATGGAATCGAGAGAGATTGAGAGTGAGAGTCAATTTGGTAGGTGATATGATCTAAAGAAATATCTTTTATAAAATTTGTATTCCTCATAATTCGAAACTAGTTATGTATAATTATCACGTTACGTGAAAAAGAATTAATCATTCAAGTAAATATTTAATAGATTGTTAATACTGATACGGAATGATTGTTGCATTCCGTAATTATGAAAATGAGCCATGAAATTCTATTAAATATATATTTTTTTCCTGATATGCTGAACCAACTGATACAAGTGAAATGGTATGATTAGGAAGCCCAGTTCACTTGTATTTTAAATACAAGAGGTGTGTATAAAATTTAAACCAATCTTTTGTGTAGCAAATTGATACAAATTCGCGTAAAACAACTGAGAATTAATAAATAATTCATTAGCACAGAAAGTATGTTAATGGTTACATTTTTTACTGAAACTTCAAATATATAGGCCAAAATAATAAATAAACCGAACAAGAGAAATTTTGTTTTGTTGTGAAGTGTTGTGCAGGAAACAGTTAAGTTTTATGAGCATTCTCTCAGACAACAACAGCCATAAGACAGGGATCTATAGGAAATCGTAACTTAAAGTGTGAAATCGAGGTAAAAAATACATTTTAAATGAAACAAATCCACTGTACTCAGTATTCAGGGCTTATAAATTGATGTTATGAAGAATAATAAAATTTATTGCTTGGCAAAGCAATAATCTTAGTGAAGCCTTGGAGATTAAATAAATTTTAAATGAGGATATGAGTTTCAGATTCTACGCATTAGAAAGATAAAAAGGTGCTAAAGCAGAGTTTCAGACCAATTCGACTGGAAATAATTTTCATCCCACGGGGAAGTATAAATTGCAGAACAACTGGATGCTGTTGTGTAATAGGATGTTACTCTACAATATAACCAACTCTGAAGACAAAGGAAAACTCATTTGAACACCATCCTTTCATATTTTTAGATCTAGATTCCACGTTCATTGACACCTTCTTACACAATGTTACATTCAAAATGTTAAGAAAAAAACTTCTTTCTTCTTAAGAAAACTTTTATAATTTGCACAGTTTTTAAAAAATATCACATTATCCTTGAATTATACCTTGAAATGTTTATAAATATGAATAATTATAAATTTATTTGATTTTCAAATACCACCTCCTATGGTAATTATTACTTTACTTTGAAAAAATTTAACATAGAATTTGAAATTTATAACCAGTGAACTTTTCATTTTAAAAATTGATTAATTCTAGAAATTACTAGGCATTCAAATTGGATAATTATTTCCTTCTCTTTACCACTTGAGTTAGAACTAAAGATGTTATCACATTGTCGTCGATCATCAAGAAGATCCTATCAGTCTTTGGATCTATAGATCCATACGGTAACATGTGTATCATTGAAGATATCTTAATATACACAAGGAAAATCTAAATTGGTAATATAGTGAGTAGGCTCTGCCATAATTGCCATTACACGCATTGTTAGGATCATCTCTTTGAATTCCTTTAACCTTGAATGAGGCAAGTAAGCGAGCTGAAGCGAGCGCTTATCGATTGAACGAGCATTTTTACGAGGAGTTATACATGGCACACTTACGATCCTTACAACTTCCGCCTTGTGCAGACTATAGAGCAAAACTGCATCTACAGGAAGCACCTGTATCTTTTTCCTTTCCTTTTTCAAACTTTCCATTCTATATTCTTCTAACTCTTCATACTTTTTTTCAATTTTTATCTTATTCCCAAAAGCTTCGTTACAAGTTTCATGTGAATAGAATGTTTATTCAAAAGGTCATGTTCTGAGGTGTTTTTGCTCTTTATACACAATCCTCTAATGCCTTTCACTATAGACGTATAGACGTACTGACCAGGGTACAAAATGCCCTATCTTATCCTATTTAGAATAAAACCACTTTGTTTTTCGTTGATCTGGTTCAAAATAACTCAGAAATTGAGGATCTCCGTGCAATAATCGTTTTCGCGCTCGAATAATAGAATAAAGGGAGGGGATAGAGGTCAAATTCAGTAAAAATTTGAAATTAAGAAAAATAAAAAATATCAGTAAATATAAAATCAGAACACACGCACAAAATATCCAAATAACATTTTCTTACTTCAAACTTAACTCGCGATATTTCCATCAAATTTCGATGGGTTTTAATGACTCTTGTGTAATTTCATTCGTCATTGTTTACCAATGTTTACATGATAAAAAACATTTATCAGAAATTGAATCTAGTAAGAAATAAATAATCATTTATACATCCGTGTCAGTAATTGTATTATACGTAAAACAAAAATTGTGTGAGGGAGTTTTAGTTTCGAAAAAATATTTTTATTAATTATTTCCAATAGCAATGGACGCATCACCGTGTGTCGTCTAAAAATTCCTCCAAATTTCTCTACTCGAGTCTATTTTGCGACTTCTATTCGACCGAAATATTGTGGGAACAAAATATTTTTACCAAAAAAAGGAAATGTATTGTCCCTACCTATATTTTATCTAATTTAAGTGATTAAATTTATGAATGATAACACTTTGTTTGCTTGCACTGATGTTTATTATATATTTTATTATATATCTATGCATGACACACAAGAATCATTAAAACTCATCGAAATTTACCGAAAGTATCGCGAGTTAAGTTAGAAAAAAGATTGACTTTTGTAATTAAAAAAATGAGATTTTAATTGTTTTATTCGAAAAGCGTAGGTCTAGTAAGAAAATTTTATTTTTCTTAATTTCAAATTTTGACTGAATTTGACCTCTGTCCCCTGCCTTTATTCTAATGTTCGAGCGCCTAAACGATTATTGCACGAAGACTCTTAATTAAATTTATATTTATACTATTATAAGAAGCTTCAATCAACTTTTTATACGAAATATGATATTATTTTTGCATGTACAATTTGGGTGGCTGAATTTAAGCCAAAATCGTCTGTTAGGTGTTGCTAGATATTAAATTTTTTTACTCTATGCATTGAGCTTGATGTAAACTATAATAAAATTTGATATGAAAGTATATTAAATTTAATATAACAATAATATAACACTTCTTTCCCTTGTGTAAGGGGTTTCTATGGAAAAGCGTGACGCGCTTAGTAAGGTTTCTGACTAGCTTCCTAGTTCTTGCCAGATTAGAACTGAGGATAACTGATTGAAGCTTTAAAAGGACCCTAGATATATTTTTCCGAGGGGAGTAACATTTAATATTTCCATGCATAGGGTAGACCAAGGCGAACTTGTCGGGTTGACATTCATTACTCTCCAGAAAGTTAATAGAACGTGTTATCAATGCTCTTTTCTTATTCCGAGTCCCAAATTATTATACAAGATATTTTTACGTTACATGCAGACAACTTTGCCCGAGTTACTGCGTTAAATTTGTTCCCTGTATTTTTATAGAAATAAAAACACCTTAGGATTGAAAAATTTAATAATTCTATTCATTTCCATTTAACACAAAGTACAGGTGCTTTTTTATTGTTTTGGTTAAAAATTGCTAATATTAGTTAACGAGGTGCTAAATAAAAGAGATTTAAAATACGGATAAATTCTTAACAGCAAAATTTTGACGGTAGTATTAAAATTAAATAAAATCAAGTATTAAAATGATAAGTCCTATTAAATAAAAATTTAATTAGTAATTTTTTTGAAAATTTATGTTGGTGACTCAAGATCAGGGAATTGCGAATTATATAAAATATTATCTATTAAATTAATAATTTGTTTTACAAATGTCCGAAACTTGCATGATTTATTACTACCATTATTTATCAGTTTTAATAACACAAAAAGTCTTTTATTTCAGTGTCTTAGTTAATTATATTAAAGTATATGCATATATATATATATGATAAATGATTCTTGTACCTTTAATTTCCCTAAAAGTTCATTAATCATATCCTTTGTTTATTGAGACATTAATCATATTAATTTGGCAGTGTCACGGATCCACCCTGCCACGCGACAAAAATATAAACATTAATTTCAATGTAAAAAACAGTTTTAATTCAAGTCTAAAATTCGGCTAACTTCAAGATATAATATGAACTAGACTATTAGAAAAGGGCAGGCATTTAAAACTTTTAAAAATTTTTAAGGAACATGGAAAATTATAGAATAATTGTGAATTTAAAGAATAATAAAAAAAAATAATTATATAATTATATATATATAATAATATAATTGAAATTATTAAATAAGAGCAATATTCCATGTAATGAAAAATAAGCATTTTCTTTTTAAGTATTTGATCTCGCTAACTTGACAGGCCGCATATTCCGATCGAGCGATGAGCAAAGAAAGTATTTATCATTAAAATCGTAGCTTTCGATCAAGATCCCGGAATAGCATTGAACCGTACGAACGCGGAATTCCTATGAAGTATCTTATTTTCAATTTTGTTTCTGCCTGCTGATTTTATGGCAGCTACCTAGTAGTCATGATAATCACTATCATTAGCGGTATATTATCATGTTCGTGTCACTGTGATTATCCATCTCTTATTTTTCCTCAAGTGCGAGTCCATCACACTGAAAAAAAGAGTCAAGTAAACGTATTTACTTGACCCATTCGAATTGAAAGAAGCTAATATTTTCTTAATTTAAAACACCAATTTTCTCATATCAAGGAAATAATAGAATCAGAAAAAGTACTTGTTACAAGAACATAAGGTAAGAGGTACAGTTGTTGTCACTTGGACTTTCTCTGACAGTAGTTGTCTGTTGTTCGTTTTGGGTTGGAATATCAAAATGTTGTTCTGTTTTGTTTACAGAATGAGAGGCATATTATACATTATTTTATGACTCATGAGTTATCACAAAATTTTCATATTCCAAACCAAAACGATCAATTGGCAACTACTATATCAGAGAAAATCCAAATGACAACAACTGTACCTCTTACCCTATGTATTTGAATTAAATGTTTTATGTTATCAATTTCAAGCAAAGTAAATGAAATGTTTAATATGATCTTGTATTTTCTTAAATCAAGAATATATATTCTTGCTCTATTCATTAGAAACCAAGTAAATATTTTAATACAATTTTTTTTCAACACAAATTTTAATACAATAATTAAATCTTTTCCAATGCCCTCTGCACAGATGATATGCAAAGCCAGAAAATCATAAAAACATAAATATCCTATTTTTGACGCACTTTAATAGTAACAGGAAAAACATCAAGTTACATTTCATAAATTCGCTTAAAATTTAAAGATAACTTTGAAAAAGTAGAAAATTTTATTTTAATCAATAAAAATGGTTCGCCCAGACGAACGTTAATTTTTCAAAATAATTTTCAATTTAAAAAATATACCAATAACACTTATAACTTACTTTAATCATAATTTTTTGCGGAATTTTTGCAGAACACAAAAACAAGTCCACGACTTACCATTTAAGAAATGTCGTTTTATATCTTTTTTTAGATATTTGTCATAGTTCAATGAACGTTTAGAACTGTATTGAGGGGATCTGCCACCTTTAATATTTTTATTTTTTGGATTTTGACCTTCCATATGCTTTTTTATGTTTAGTACCTTTATGTATTTTTGAACTAAAATTTTTGAGTTTTTTTGATTTTGAATAACATTTTTGTTTTTAAACCAATTGCCATGACCCCTTTATAATTTTGTTCCTTACAATCTACAGCAACTTTTTAGGTTTGGAAAATAGTCCAGTTATGTTACCTTATTTTCCATGCCAAAAAAGTTGCTACACATTATAAGGAACAAAATAAAAAAAGAATCATGACAATTGGTTAAAAAACAAAAATGTTATTCAAAGTAAAAAAATGTCATAAAACTCAAAATTTCTAGTTTAAAAATACATAAAGGTCCTAGAATTTTGGAAAAACTTCAATTCCTCAATAAATAAAGGTACTAAAGATAAAATAAATTATATGGAAGGTCTAAACTCAAAAAATAAAAATATTAAATATAAAAAATATTAAACTTGATTATTATCTTGCGGTTTAAAATGTAAGACATGCATAAAAATCTTGATATAATCTAAACAAATAGTAAGTTTAATTTAATTTAAATAGAATGCCCTAATCTGAACAAATTGTTATTTCTTAGGAACTCGCACTAGACTCGTCACGTGGTAATCAACTCTGCAAATCATCAGGGGGGCCCCCTCTGAGATTCAATTCTGATTTGTTGTGTTTGTTGGGTTAGATATAACTGTACCTATGTTTCAAGCAGCATGGGGTAAACCCTGCATTAACTAAGTTACGTAATGAATGCTTTTCTCAGAGAACGAATCCTGATATCTGCCTCTCTCTTTCTGACTAGTACACTAAAACTCTATACTGCAACCCTCTTTACCTTCTACTTCTCATTGTCAGTTTCTGTATTTCCCTCTCTCACCATAACTATCTTTCCCTTCTAGCCACAGAGTAATTGCAAAGTACAGTTACTTCTTTGTAGCCTGACACAACTCGAATGGCGATAAAAAGATTGGTATCTGAAACAGAGCCAGGCCAAATATCTAATAGGATCGATCTATTGGAAATAAGAGAAGTTATACAATGATTTACTACTGAAATCGATTAAAGAGCTATTAGGTCGTCAACTGCATTCGTTCCTTGAGATAATCTTCTTTAGAGTTCGAGGAATTTGTAATTCTGTCTCTGAATCAAGATTAAGGCCATGGATCAACCAGTGCAACTGACTAAATCAATAAAATCATTTTTCTACAATAATGAATTTTTTTAGATGAACAATAATAAAAATTATTCCTGTTTTACCGACACTCAATTTTTTTTAATTGTTAAAAACTAAATAAAGCATTCCTTGTACAATGTAAGGAGATGGGTATATAGAATAAGAATGAATTTGGATTTTGACAATTAAATTAGTAAGCGCTAAATTTCAAAACTTCGAATATTTGAATATTTTTTATTTTCGCGGTATCCAAATCATGTTGAAGTTCATAAATTTAAAAACATTCTAGAATGGTAATAAATATTTATGATTTATTAGTGAATAATTTAAAATTAGTAGAAATTTGAATGGCACTTGAATTGTAGATTTGAAATTTTTGACACTTTCTATCTTTTTGAATTTCACATTCATATCTATTACAAATATCAATTTACATTCTAAACTGATTTTTTCAGTCGCTTATGAAAGACTATATCATCAAAGAAAGTGATGAATGAAGAAATTATTACCAGTTTCACATTGGCGAGAAGTTTTTTCTGTTGAAGTAAATTACTAAAAGTGGTGCTGTAAAATAGTAGTGTTTTACTAAGAATGAGTAGAAAAGCTTACTAAATGTAATTAGTTAACGATTTCGAACAATGTCATTAGTAATTTCTTAAGAATTTCGATATACAAAGTATATATTTTAGGACAGTAGATGACACAACAGATTAGACAATTTTCCTTGTAAATAGTTGAAAATACATCCAGTTCAGATAGTTTTTAATCTTTATTTGTAAAATCTGCATTATAGAATTAATATATAACTGTATGAAGAAAATAAGCACTTTCGTTACTCAAATTTAACGTACATTTTGGTATTGTAATTTGAATATAGATGTCGGTACAACAGAGTGTGTGAAAAATCAAAGTATTTCATTTTCCTCATATCTTATAATATATTTGAAACGAAAACGAAACTTTATTCAACAGTCACTCTAAATGTTGAATTTTGATATTAGTAGACTAAAAAATATTTAATTGCACCAGCTAAAGAATTCATTTCATTCAACCAAAAACAGTTCGTTTCCCTATACGATTTGGTTGAATCAAACAAATATTTTTGTTCATTGACCCAAATTTCATTAGATTAAACCAATTTTAAATATTTTCTTTCACTCACCGGACATATACATTTAACAACTTCTTAGAAAAAATGTCCCATCCATTGTGTTATCTGGTGTTCAACTATTTTCGAAAATATTTCCGAAAATTCCTTACATTTATACATCACGAGCAGAATAGAAGGAAACTCTAACCGTCGAGAAAGTAGATGCTGACAGAAAGACACATAGACTTTTCGCTTATTAATGGACTTTAATCTTGATGTATTGCAATAGGCGAGGTCTGTTGCAATAATATCCATGGGTCTCAAGTGAATTTTTGCCTCTAAATTTTTTTTGTCGTTCTAAATGGCCAAACTCTCACAAGTCTCTATTCTGTACCAAGATTGAAAGTATATGTACTTATAGGAGGTACAAGTAATGCAGGATGTGGATTGTGGAATCGCTAAGAGCAGGTCGGTATAAGTACATGCAATCAACGTCTTTTTTGTGTCAATATTTCCGGAGGGTTCCTCGAAAGAATAACCTGAAATGAGTAAAACATTTCAAACCTTTTGTCCGTTTCTATCCATTTTACGAGGTAATTTACGGAATGTAAGTTCGATGACATTGGTAAACTGTAGATGTCTAGCTAAAGTGTATACTCGACTCAAGAATTTCACGAATTCGACCGCAGGAAAGGTTATCCGCTATTACGATGCATGCAACAACATTACTCTCAGATACTTATATCTACTTGTACATACAATATGATTACTATAATGCTTCTTGGGCCAATACATTCACTTTTAATCTATTATCATGAGTTTTTTTTACATCTTGTATTTGTTGTCATTTTATTATTTATTAAAACATGATTCAGAATTCATATACTTTTTACATTCAAGAGAATCCTGTCTTGATGTATAACCAATTCATCAATATTTCAGGAGAGACACTGATGAAATTTCGACCTACTGTGATTCTGGTGAGACGAATTTAAAATGCTTTTTTACATTCTCATCATGGATGAGAAGGTATTGGTTTTATGTGAAAAATGACTTTCGAAATTTTCATCAAATCTTTACGTTTTGAGACCCCCTGAGTCAGAAAAAATGGTTTTTACGAAAGTGTCTGTTTGTCTGTCTGTAGTAGGTCGTGTGCGGCATAACTCTCGATAGAATTATCAGATTGAATTGAGCTTTGGTATACTTTATCGGAGCCGAAAAAGTAAGGACAAGTTCGTTAACCAGCCACATCCAATCAAAATTGAGGGATGGAGCACTACTTTTGTGTTTTTGAAAATAATTATAAATTTTTTGAAAAAATCAAAAATTCCAATCCTGGTTTTTGATAGTGCTCAGAAATCTCTACAAATTATCCTAATAACATTTTTTGATTAAATCAAAATTAGAAATGTTACAGCATATTCAAATTCGAAAAAAGTCAATATCAAAATTCCATTTTCCAGTTAAATTATACGAGATACGAAAAAACGTTATGATACAATATTATTGAATACATAAAGACCTACAAATTTGAATTATAACATTTTTTCATAAGATCCATATTTTTCTTTTTAATTAAAAAAAAAACTATTGAAAATCCAAAATTCAATTTTTTAACAATAATATTGGAAATACCAAAAAACGTAAGAATACAAAGTTGTTCGTTTCAAAAAGATCTACAAATTTTGCCTGACACAGTTTCTGATAAAAGATATATTTTTCGTTTCAATTCCAAAAAATACGATAAAAATGAAAAAATTCCATTTTTTAGACAAAATATGTGAGATGCAAAAAAAACATTTAGATGGAAAATTGTTTGCCTAAATGAGGTCTACAAATTCTGATAAAGAAATTTCGGGACAGGATGTATATTTTATGTTTTGATTTTTAATATTGAAAAAATTCGATTTTTTCACCAAAATATGTGAGATACGAAATAAGCGTTGTTCTGCAAAATCGTTTCCTTAAATAAAGTCTACGATTGTTTTTCCTTTTTAAAAGAATTGGAAGAAAATAAATTTATCAAAAATCATGTAATTTATTAAAGTTATACTGAAATGTATACAGAAAATCGAGCGCGAAGCGCGAGTGTCATGATGAGAATGTGTTCCTTAAGGCCGATAGAGCCTTAAGTAAATTGAATTTCCTGTTTCACTTAAATTCAAAAAGAAATTGAGTGACTTTGAGAAAATGTGTAATTCACATCATCTGTAATATTATTATAAAATTGGTTTGAGCTTCAGTATCAAAATATAAGAAATAAACTTAAATGTATGCGAGGTCCAGAAAGAACGGAGCGCGAAGCGCGACGATCGAATAGCGCGCCCTAGGCGCGCTCAAACTTGCGAGCGAAGCGAGCTGCGCGCGAAGCACGTGATGAGAATGTGCCCGCTAAGCGGGCAGATTTTTTTCTTATACATTCAGGTCTAGAAACATTAACTAGAATTTGAGAAATATTAATAACAATTTGAGGGTCATACTCAGTCAGAAATGTTGGAAAATACATTTTTTCAATAATTTTATATATTAAAGTAGAATATCTTGAAAATGTCGTCTTAAATTTCAAGACAATTGGAGAAAAATTGAAAGAGCTAGAGTGTTTTATTCTTATTGAAAACTTTAAACGGGTTTATCTCAAAATTTGTTGTAACAAAAATCGTAATCTTCACTTTGAAGTTCTCTAAAAATTCAAAATTTAATTATTTTTTTAAATCCTCCCTTCAAGTACAAGAGAAAGTCATCTACTAACGAAATATTTTTGGTTTTTTGATTTCAGATTATCCTGTCTCGAATTATTATGTTCACGAGATAGAAACTTTTTTTAAAGAACCTTCGTAAAAAATATACATAGCTATTATAATTAGTATTATTTTTTATGAAAAAATTTCTACATGTTTTTTAAATGTTACCTAATGACATGCAAAAGTTTTTAAATCAATAAATTCATGCATTATTTTATTAAAAAATTCGAGAAAAATCCTATTTTTTTGCTTTCCTGACTGAGTAAGCCCCCATAATGCAAATTGGTTAAAAATCCATCCGATTTAGAAACAGATTTCGGAATAGTTCTGATTTGCTCGAATTAAATTCCCATCCGAAACTCTCGCCAGGGCAAATTAATATTAGAAAAATGTGCAATTCAGGATGGATTATTATTTTAATAAGCTAAAACTTAACCAATGATTATCCGCAGATGTTTTTTAGGATTAATAAAAAACAAAAACAATATGTTTTTATAAATATTAATTTAGATGTGATTCGATGTCAAAGACCTTGCATCAAAATTGGATATTGCATCATAGCCCTTGAATGTAAAGATTTAAAAAGCTCTACGGTCTTGTAAATTTATCTTGTTTTATATATTTTATATAGTGATCTCAGTCAAGAAAGAACAGTTCTCTAGTAAAATGGAAAATGCGAGTCGTGTAAAACAAGTCGTTCACCGAAGATAGATGAGTCGGGTTCGTTTCACTGAAAGAACGGTACTGCAGAAAATCAAATACAAGTCTAGTATTACTCCAAACACGCCTTTCTCGACCAAGAAGAGAAAAATATGGGTTCCGCTTAAAGGTCGTATAAGATGCAACAGATTTTCGATAAAAAGGAAAACCTTTCTTCGCTTTATCCGGCTGAGAATTTTTTCTGTGGATTTATGAATCTTTTATTCTAAAGCTTTTTTTAACTTTTCTCCAGGAATAAAAGTTACCTTTTAACTCACCCTACGTTTTCTCCCAAATTTCCTAAATTACGCTTGGTATTCTCCTCTGGACCAAAGAAAAATTATTAAGCGGATCTAATTCTTATTTACAACTACTCCATAATACAAATTCTTCCCGTCACATATGAATTTATTTCCATTTATTTGAATTATTTTATTAAAGATAACTTGATGAAATAAATTAAATATGAATTCAACGTAATACAAGATAATTTAGTAAAATTTAATAAAATTTATTAAAAAATATTAGTATTTGTGATATTTTATGTTTCATTAAAATTTTATTTTTAGTTTAGGAATCGCTTTCATTTATACACAAAATTTTTTCTACAGAAAGTGTTTTTTACGGAAGATATTTTCCGATTTTGGTTTCTAATTAAAACAGAGCTTTATATATACTGTAAAAAACATTTTGTATATAAATGAAACCAACTCCATTTTAGACCTTATATTTTTTAATTATAGTAATTTTGGTTAGATAATCAGAATCTTTTTCAAACGAAGATTCTATATTCATTCCGCTAGTTACAGGATGCTAACGCTTATCAAACTACTATTGACGTCACGTGAATGACCATTGAACAGCAGTATGCATGTCCGGATATTCATCGTTCAAACCACGCCATCATACTTACAAAATGTTGTTTTTCTGAATAAGTGTCTTAAATGTGTAAATAATTGATATTCGAGTGATTAAGGAAGAATAATTAGACTGGTAATAGGAAAAGAACTTAGTCAAAGTGATTATTTTCTCTGTTGTCTTCACGTAGAATATTTTTTTATTGAGTTTCTTTAATGTAATTGTGGAAAATTTTATCTCGAATAAAATAAGCCATAAAAAGTCTAAATAAGATAAAACTTAAAGATTTTTATGATCGAAATAAATAAACCAATTCAAGTTGTTTATATAGAAAATCTATAATTTCTGTCTGATGCAAACATTTAATGACTAGTTTTATTTGAGATAAAATTTTTCACACTTGTATTATGAAAACTCAGTAAAAGAAAATTATAAATGACATAAAAACCTAAGGAAATAGTCGGTTCGACTAACTTTTTTCCGACTGTCGGTCCTCCGATTCTAACTCTTATCACCGATTGAAATTTATTTTAAAGTCAAATTGATTCAAAATAATTAAAGAAGATTTTACAAGATTTTATTGTTCCAAAAAATAAACGTGCTACTTTATTACAACAAAATTTTAAGACAACCATAATTTCATAAAAATTTGTTAAAGTTCTTAGAATAAAAAAATTCGTTTATAGATGATTTTAAGTATTTAAATATTAAGATAGTTTTGTTAATAAAATTTCTCTCTTACTGTTACGGAGGTTAGTAGGATTTGTGTTTATTCTTTGATGGCTAACGTTCCGTTCAGATTATCTGCAAGTAAATGAAACAGAACTAAACGTTGTGTTTCAGTGCTTTGGTAGAATATTTGAGTGTCAACACCTGCAAACTCACCCTACCATGTGTGATAAGCTGGGAGACTTTTATTGTTGACTTCAAGAGAGTAAAAAACAGGTTCAGGTCTATTCACTTTCCTCAAAAGTTAAGCAAGATCCACATTTTTTTCAATGTTTACTTTTTTTACAGATTGCTTCTCTGATATTAGAGAGTTCAACAATCAGAAAAGTATACAATCAGAACGTTTTGAAAAAAATATTTATTTTATTAGATTTCACTTTATACATTTTACCAATCGATTTTCACGTGCCAGAAAAAGAGACTCAAATTAGTTTGGAGCGTCAAAATAATTTTAGAAAAAGCTTTATAATTAATAATATTATGAATAGTGAATGAAGAGTAGCGTGTGTCTAGTCGTAAAATATAAAAGACTTTTTAATTCTTCTCGGGGAAAACGGTAAATGGATTTAAAAGTCTTCATAAGTTTGAATCATAATTTTATTTGATCCTGACGAAATCCTATATACTATCGTTAATTTTTATTTATAGATGACATTAACTTCTTGATGCTGATGAACAGCAGTGGATAGCAGATGGCAATCAATTTTATTTTTCAAATAGATATTTAAAATAAACGATAAAATATTGAAATATATAATAGATGTATATATTTACGCAGACTGATAAAGATGACAATTTTGACTGGAAGTTTATTTTAATGGTTGATATTTAAAGATTTGATTCAATTTAACATGTAATATTGGATTAGGGATACGTTTCTCAAGACACGCCTTTGAACTTTAAAATTTAACTTTCACTGAAGATGCAGTAGCCGATACCAATACTTTTAAAGAACTACATATTACCTGCTCCCATTGTCAGTATTAACGACATTGCCCTACTGACTCAATTTATTTATGCGGTATTATAGCTAAAAACTGCAGTAAAATCGAAATTTCGGGTCAATATTTGCGTAGCCCTTAGAAATTAGTAGTAATTAGAAATAAAATTTGAAAAGTATTTAAACCGAACTTTGTGAGTGAAAAGCTCCAGGATTCTAAGGTCGTATTCGAACAATCTCTCATGCAACACTAATACATAAACTAAACAAATGCAAATGATTAAGACGCCTATAATAAAATTTATGTACGATTAAATAAATTTTCTATACTTTCTTATTACTATTACTGTAAACAACATGCTCTAAGAGTTTTGAATTTTCACATCTAACTACAATATTGAAGAGAAACAAACAAAAACACACTAAGTGTGACATCACTAAAAATCGGTAAACAACACTTTATCTAAAATTTGACAGTTGTAACGGAGTTGTGAATTTTAAAATGTTGACGCTTCTCTCACGTGCTTTCAGCAAATAACCGTCGCTTGAAATTCAAAAAATGAAATGACACAAAGTAGTTTATAATTACCTTGCTCTTTTTCCTGGGACCAGACGTAATCCACAATACAAGGCAGAAGAACAGCACCGAATCTCACCACAGTTGCTAAATTACCCATTTCACATGGTCCACATTGTTTCAACGTGGCAACTGATCACCCCTCATATCACTCAACAACGTGCATATTCGCCGCGGAAAAAGAAACATAACCACACTTCGCGACGTTCAGTGACATACTGAAAAAAGTTGTGGGTGGGAGGTGGGAATGGGAAATTCTGTCGTTCGCTTTCACCGCATGGAGGCGCTAGTAAGGGGAAAGTTTAAAAGTATTTGGCGCGATTCTTCAAAATAGTCTTATTTTTGTTGTTTATTATAATGGACATTTAAGAAGATTATATTATGCAATAAGTGAGGAAAGCATTCAAACTTGATATGGGTCAGAATTACATGATTCCCTTGCATGTTGCAAACAATGTTTTCTTTTAACAAGTGTAAGAAATATACCTCTTACCGAAAATATAGTGTGCAGAACGAGGTTCATGAATTTGGGTTATGGTTGTCAAAATTGATTCATTAATTCGTATTAATTTTCAATTGTTTCTATTAATCATAATAACTTAAACTTTTGGAGTTTACCGTGGTGGTGGGTGGAAAAGAGGAAATCGTAGGGAATTCTCTTCTCCTTTCCTTTCCTTAAGGCCATATCCTAGGTGGGCCACGTGACCAAGCCAGTCCTGGGATCGATATTTTTTTTGTCCACATTTAAAATTAAAAGTTAAAAGAAAGCGGAAAAAAGTTGGGAAAAAGTTTATGATAAAACTGCCCAACTATGTTTATTTATTGAAATTTTTTTCACATTTATTAAGATTTAGGACCATACAAACCTTTTTAATTGATTTTCATTCAATATCCCCAAGTTTAAAATCGATATCATATTCAATGTGGAAATGCGACATGCGAAAAAAATTCTTAATATTTAATTTCTTCGGAAAATTTTTTTCTCAAATGAAGCATATAAACGTAATTTATTATTTCCTCTAGTATACCTTAATGTTCCTGGGTGGTTTGCTAATAAAAAGCAAAGTTATGTACACCAAAAAAATAATATTGATTACTTGGTTACGTGCTCCACCTAGGACATGGCCTTAAGCGTTATACACGTTATGGTTTACCTTGGCCCCCTTGGCCACACACTGACTTTTAAAGCCTTGTATATACAACCATCACCTGGTGTATATAAAAATTTAGTAACTATGTATAAGATATAGAGAATTCCTTCGGCATCATCTGAAACATATGCGATAAAACTCCTTGGCCCAAACGGGGCAACGAGCAGGAAGGGCTGTTGCCCAGTCCTTCCCGGGAGATGTCGGAAGGGGAACGATGTCTCGCAACCCTAATTACGGGTCACCCAGGGCACCCCTCACGAAGAACTCAGCCAATGTTGCCTCTCGGACAAATGAAGGAAAGCGATATTGTTGAACTAAAAGAACACAAAAATGACTATCATAGTCCTTTTATACCTCTCCCGCTACGAACAGAGATTAATTTATAGTATTTGATTGGCCCATTCTGTTTCTTAAAAAACAGAATTTAGCGGAATGGACTAATCATTTACTGTAAATGAATTTGCCGACCCGCAGACGAAGAGGTATAAAAGGATATTAAATTTTCAAATTGGCGTACTTAAGAAATTGAAAAATATGAGAAATTACTTAGCTACAAAAAGTGGGGATATTTTAGAGCTTTCTATAATTTAATTTTAGATATTGAAAATTATTAATTTAAATTATTTACCATCTTTATAAAAATACATAAAGATAAATCTTGAAATGAAGAACACTCTATGACGTTTCGACTTATATCGTTTTATTATTTTTATATTTATATTACACAAAGATGTATACTTAGTGGTACCGTTTTGTATCAATCTCGATATGATCCGCCAGGATCTCTATCATTCCATGGAATTAAATAGAGAGAAAGTAAATATTATTAATAATCGTTAATATTAAACCAGGTCACAAAAATGCGTATGCTTAAAACTTGATCAAACTGCAGAGTGTAAAGGACTGAAAAAAGTTTTTCATGAAGTCAAATGAGACTAAAAATAAAAATATCCAGTAATATTCACAATAGAAGATTATTACAAACCTTAATCATTTTTTGTCAGCTATCGTCTTGGTCAGCGTCGCTATATAATTCTCATCACGTATCTCAGTTCGATGCTTTTTATTTTACAGATTTGCACGAAATTTATACAAATAACTTAAGTTTTGTAATAATTAGCTATTTGGGCTCGATTATCATTTTGGAGTATACTATTATTTGCATATTATTTTACAAGCCAAGTTCGCGTGGTTTGTACAATTCAAATTCTCGAAACGCTCTCCAAAACTTATGAATTATTTTTGAATACTGAGCTACAATGCATACGAAAAACGATTCTTGTTTCAAATCTATTGAAAGCTTAAGAAACAAAATCCAACTCTACTAATGTGTTATTAATACATCTTTCAAGTCTTGTATTTGAACTAATCAATTAAAATTTTTCAACAGAAAAATAATTTTCGTAATCGTTATTTCAGATAACGATTCAGTCAAAATAATAATATTAATAATAATAATAATAACAATAATAATCAGACAATTAAAAAATATAAATAAAAAGAGAAAAAGGTTTTTTTCGTATGCAGAGTTAACCGAACACAATAAGATATATTTCGCTTGATTCTGATCAGATAATAATTTTTCCCACTTTCTGTATCACAAGTTATTCCTAAAATAAAATTTTATCCCCATTCATACACGACCGTAGAATACATAAGCGTTTCGTTTATTTCTCAATGATGTACTTAATGAACCTACGGTAGTATTTTGGGCTGATTTTTGTTCTGTTAACTTTGAAGAGTAGTAATCAAGATGCCGATTCACAATCGCACCTCACAAATAGAAAATCTTAAACATTTCCACGAAGTACACCTTGTATTCATTTCTATATTTAAAACTGATATTATGCATCTAAATAAAATGCTGATTTACGTTACTCCATATCTTTTATACATAAAATTTGTTACTATGTATGTATCGTATGTACAAAGAGTTCACCATACTTTAATATCCATACTCGTGTTACCTAACTTTAACCCCTCAAGTCTGTTTTTTAGACGCCGTTACTTCTAACTAATATTTCTCAAAAGTGATCAGTCTCTTATAAACAAGAGAATAGGTTATAATAATTGATCATTATAAATCAAAGATTACACGATGTTACTTGAGAAGTCAAAACCAATAATTATTATCATAGTCTGTGCTCAGGGAAAAACTGTAATTTATGCCTCTTATGTATATTATGTATATATATACTTCTGTATACGCATTATGTACATTATGGTTTAATGTTTTTGTTTTTACAATTTTGCCCTTCTTAGCTATACTTTAATCATTTATGTTCTGGGCAACTGCGTACAATTTACTTTGCGAAAAATCACTTCGCACTATCGCAAATATTGACGATAATGATATGAAAAGATAAACGAATAATAGCTAATCTAATGAATATACCATAGCAAGTGACGAATAATTTATAATTCAATTCTTAAATTATAAACGTACCCTTAAGTTTCATTCACTGGTCCTTAAAAGACTGTAAAATAGAAATGATGGTAAACCATGGAATAATCGATTGTATACTATCATTTCTCTCAAATAGGGAAACTTTTTGTCACAAAAAAATTAATTCATCTTTTTTCAGATAAAGTGACTGATTGTTTAGACAAAAATCTCTCTAAAAAGTATATACAAATTTCTACACCTTGAGATTTTAAAAAAACTTGAAGGTGACGTTTGACAATATTGCATTTAAGGTACCGTGACGATAGAATAGAACGATTTGACTATCGTAAATCAGTTTTCGTGACCACATAAATTTTAAAATCAAAGTGATGTACACACCCAATAAAACTGTAAATCCAAAACCTCCAGTGCATTTTTCCATTTCCTCTTTGCTTCTGTACCCGATCTTATTTACAAAATAAATATTATACATGCGAAATATCAGGTTACGAGTACTTAGTTCAATAAATTTGCATTGGAATTACTGGGATCGAACAGTGATTCTAGTAAATGCACTGCATTTCCAAAATTTCTACGAGCAAGTCAGAAAAACGACTAGACAGCATTGTACTTCTAATCCTTTAAACGTTTACTTTTCTAAACAAAAAAGAATTCCCAGATTTTCTCCAATGAACAATATCAACAAAAATTTTATGTTTATACAATGCAATCTAGTTGTATTTTCAACAAAATCTGTTATTTTTACAATAAATTGAGTCAAAAGGCCACTGTTCAAGGCCACGTAGCGACGAAAATTAATCGAATTTAATCATCAGGATATTACTTTTGATTTGTCACTTTTGTTTATTCTCATACTTTTACGATTTTAAAACCCTTAGAGACAGTGTTTCGTACCTAAGACTGCTCGTATTGATCCCAGATAATGAGTCTCGAAAGTTATATATTTCTTTTGTATTCTCACGATTAATTAATTTATCGCAAGTGCTAAGCACAGGGAACTCATTCATTACGAATATTACATACATCGTATAATTTCGGCATCCTACGCAACGCGATTACGATCAATGAGAAATATGATACACAGTTTCATGTTGCATAATTAGACAAATAGTATTTGTATACACTCAACTGAATTAATTGATTTTTTTCATCGCATTAGACTTCACGCACATAAGAAATCTCTATTCATCCGTAAGGCGATTTTCAGTCGTACAGATTCTCTTTTCTAATTTTACTAATTCCGCTACGTTGCACAACGAAAGCCTTGTGCAGCTGGAGTGTTTTTTTCTTCTTTCTTTTCAATTAATTTTTTATTCAGAAACTCACCAAAATTTCACGTGACTCGGTGAATATTACACTTGGGTATGTAGTTGTTAGAGTCAAGTAACCAGCTTTTTGTCAAGGCGCAAGGATAATGTGTTACAGCTTTACAGCCTCGTTTTACACAACCGATGTTTGCTCCAGTTAAACCACAAGCGTCACAAACCGACTTTGCAGCGTCCCAAACAGCTTCTTGCAAGCCTGTCACTCGCCCCCCTAAAATAAAGAGATGTCTTTAAAATAACTGATGTATATATATATATATATATATATATATATATTAATAATCATATTGTATTGCCTAAATCGATCAAATATTATTCAATTGTATCTCTTCCTTTTTTTTCTGCCATAGTAATTATCTTTATCTCACCATTTAAAAATAAATTCTATTAATTTATAACCAAGCAGACATTTTAATTGTGGTTAATATGCTTGGAAAATCAATATCGTTAAAATAAAAATATTCAAACTCAAAAAGTCAAGTCTTCGAGTTCTAAATTAAAAATCAAAGTAAATTTCTCAATGATATTTACCGGCTAAATAAACACCAGCTGCCCAAACTGCACATTGTTCATGAAGCCAAACTTCCCAACGTTGTTCTTCGCCAGCAATTAATGTCATTCCCGTGAACACAGTACTGGTACTGCTTTCAACGGAGTTCCTCTTCTTCTTACTCATTTTAGCAGAAAACTGATCAGCTAATCCAGCATACCTCAAACTACGTTTATTTTTTCCACCTCTCTTCTGCTCTGTCATAATCTCTTGTTCATCCGCAGATAAAATTGCATCTTCCAAACGCTCTTTACCAATCAAGTATGGACCAAAAAGATCGCTTAAAACACCAGCTGGTACCTTCAATAAGAGATTAATCACTGCTTAAAAAATTTTAAATTATAAAATTTATTTATTTGTTTTATTCAAATGTGTAAAAGAACTCGTAGTAAACAAACAAATATCCTGTCATTTCTCGGCCTCAGTCTAGGGGCTACCCTATTTAGAACTTTTAAAGGCATTCTTTAGAGAAAAAAAAAAAAAAATTCCAAGATTTTGCACCTTTCTAAAATGTTTTAAAGTTTGGTATGGTCGCTAGACACATTGTACATGACGAAATACGTAATATTAAATACTTACGACATATGTTCCAGCCGGTATGTGTGGACCAGCTAAATTTGGATGAGGTCTGGATGGATCTCCAGGTATGATAGAATGTGGACCTTGTTTACAAAATACACAAACCCATGTCGAATCTGTCGTATGCGCGTCGTATCTTGACGATAAAGTGGAGCTAAACAGACCTGCTCTGTTAACTTTCCCTGCAAATTAAAAAGCAAAAGTTGTATCGTTAAACAATTAACTATAAAGACAATAGAAGCATCAAATTGAAATTAAACAATGATTCACCTCGATAGTCAAGATCATTTTGATGACTAAGTCTCTTACTTCGTCCAGCATTTCCATTTCCCACACTCTTCCGTTTCTCTTTACTTCTGTCTTCTTCATCTTCTCGTGGTACATTAACAACTTGAATACTTAAAGGACTATCTCGAGGTCCCTCAACATGAACGACCGGTCCACGAGACCTAATGGAACTCGCATTAGATCCAGAATCATAGGTTACTTCCCTTAGTCCGTCCACCTTTGTAGTTTTCTTCAAGTTTTTCTTCGAACTGTCTAGCTTTTTTGAGCCTTTTGTTGCTCTTCCTTTCTTTCCATCTTTTGATTCTCCACTTAAACTAAAAAGGTTGTCTGAAGATTTTGAGATTTTTCTCTTTCCTCCTCGAACTCTGCCTTTCTTTCCTTTTTTAGGCATAGATTTCGTTTCCACCGACGAAGACACATCAGCTAAATTCGTGATTTGTGTTTCAGTCGTGGATTCAACAATATTATCTGCATTTTCTGCCTTCAAAATATCATCCGGTTTCTCTTCTGCTATCGACTCTAGCTTCGATTCTTGTCCCTTCATCTCTTCTGTTTCCACGATTCCCGCGAACATTTTTTCCAGTTCTGACTCCACCTCATTAAAAGGATTCGCGTTACCAGGGACCTTTGGGCTCGATACTTTCGATAGATCCGTAGCATCATCGCTTGATTTTCTCCTAACCCTCTGGTTCATTGCGACCAGAACAGTTGCTGGCCCTTCGCTGCTTCTCCGCCTCCTAATCGGTTGATTTTCTTCGCTTTTTTCATCCATACTTTCTTCCACGCTTTGCTCCATTCTCTCCCCTAAACCTTCTTCCATTTTCTCCCCTGTAGTCCCACCGATTCTCTCTTCTGATTTTTCATCCACTCTCTGCCCTGCTATTCCCAATGCTTTTTCTTCCACTGTAACGTCAATTCTTTCCGCTACCCTCTCTTCGATTTTCTCTTGAACTCGCTGCTCTATACTATTATCTACCCGTTCATTAATCTGCAGAGAATGCTGGGTATTACCCACAGCCATATCCACTTCCATTTCGCAGTTTCTTGGTTCCGTGGGCTCCGTAGGTTCCAGTTCCATATCCTCCACCTCCGTTTTTGAGTCCTTGCTGAGTCTCACTGGCTTCTCTAGTTTCCTTTTTCTCCTTTGTTTAGTATTATCATTTGAGTCTTCATTACTGAATGGGGAAATTACATCCTCCTCCCGATTGGGTGACCTTGATTTCTGTCGCTCTGGAGACATACTCTTAACGCTACACGTGTCTTTGTCTTCTAAGGGTGTGACTATAACAGATCCAATGTTTTCAGTACATCCAAGTTTTTTATTCCCTCCTTCTAGTTTCTCCAGAAGAGAATCAACGCCTTTCTTACCTCTCTTGGGTATAGTTTTCGGCGACCTAACACTTATATCATCCACCTTCCTATCACTTTCCATCGATGGCTCTCTATTAGGACTGTCGGTTACGTCTTTATCTGATTTGGAAGTAAGATTAACAATAACTGGCATAACGTTCCTTGGCACTTGCGCAATTACGCTTAGAGTATCTTTACATTTAGTAACTTCTGTGTCTTTCTTCTCCGCAGTTACCCTCTCGATCGTAACATTCGGTGGTAGGTTAATTACCTTCTGAACAAAATTGTCAATACTACTTTCCTTCATTTTATCGTGAAGGTTCGCTACACCTTTGAGATTGCTCTCAAAATTCTTGACGGTGATTTTGGGAGTAGCAATTTCTTTTGTAGAGAGCGACACTGGCTCGCTAATCGAATTAGGAGTTGGAACTGAAGAACTAATTCCACTGTCTGAAGACGTGTCACCATTTAGAGGAATCGGTGGCGAAATTATGTTCCCATTGCGACTACCTTTGTCCACATTCCGAGCTGTCAAACTGATGGGAATATCTTGAGGTATTCGAGAGTAATTTTCTGCCATTTCCGACGTTGCTGACAAATCGAGAGTACTCTGAACACCTGGAGAATTTCTGTACTGTTTTTGATTTTGACGATTATCGACCAACATTTGCAAGCTGAAAAGCGGATTTCCAGCTGTATTTGAAGGTGTGACAGACTTCGTAGGTACTGTTGGCGTATGCCAGGTTGGTGGTGCCTGAGTATGCGCTAATTGTGGTGTTAGCTGAGGTGTTAGATGAGATGCGCGTGCCATAGATGGATGTGTGTAAAACCCAGCTGGATTCAAGGTCGCCCCTGCTAATGCTGTGGGGTGGATGTTTAGTCCTGAAATAATATTGAAACGGTAAGATAAAACATCATTATTAATTCTAAAATAAATAATTTTTTAATGTATTGCCGCCAACAACAATTAAAAACACTTTATATTCAGACTAGAACTTATTTTAGACAGAAATTAATTTTAAACCCGTTTGTGCAACTTTAATTATTTGTTCAAGCATAATTACCATAGGAAAAGATACAATAAATTTGAGCGCAATCTTTGATCTAGGCAAGCAAAACGTTTTAAAATATATGAAGAGTATACCTTGTCCTTGTGTCATAGTAAGGTGATTCCATACAGTTTGTGGCGGAGGAGTACCAACCGGTGGTCGGCTATGTCCAGGATATTGGCCAGACATTTTGAAATTGTTCTGAATACTTATACTTTCAGAGTTGTGAATAAATAAAGCCTGAGTCTCTAGAATTTGTTCTTTCTTAACATCAATATTATCTTTATTGAAGTTCTCAATCTGCTCGAGGAAATTAAAGTTGAAATTAGATGTAATTCCTGTTGGGTGAAGCAGGTTATGTTCCTTTTCAATCAGGGGATATTTGAAATTTTGGCATTTGCTGTTGTGATACAGTTTGTTTTGATTGTATATATCTGGAACTTTCACTATGTCTTCAGGAAACTTATAAAAGTTTGAAGTTTGGATTTCTGGTAACGACAATGTTGAAGTCTTATCTTTTTCCCAAGTCGACGTGGGGACGGATGAAATCGTTTCTTCGTTGGAGTCTTGCAGATAATCTTTGAGGCTCAAATTAAATGCTGTGACTGGAGAAAAAGAAATTTCTTCTTTTGTTTTGTTTGAGAACAAATCAGGAGTTGTTCCAAGGTCATAGGGTGGTGTGAAAAAACGGTTGATATCAGTTGATAAAGCTAAATTCAATGAATATGGTTCATTAAATCTCTGTAAGTCTTTGTATGCTAGCAATGGTTCTTGTACATAGTTCCATTGAAAGTATGATGGCAGCGCCCAATTAGGCGCATTTCCCAATAGTGGAAACCCTACAAAAAAAGATGTAAAATATAATTTTTTTGGTTTCAAATAAAAATATACATTTTAATCATGAAAGGAGCTTCAAAATTTAAATTACCATTGCTGAAAACAGCATCAGGTATGTAGTAAGTCACACCATGCTGGAATTGTGAGGGATTCAACAACTGTCCGGTGTTTTGAAAATTCTGATGATGATGCTTGATCCAAATAAAATGATTCAAGTTTCTTAGCGTACAGTATTATTCTTTCAACAGACAATCACGCGTTTTCTCGATTTCTGAAAAACAAAAATTATTCAATGAAAAATATGGCTAAAAACGAAGGAAGACTATTCAATTTTTGAATAGGCATCGATTATTTTTTGCTAGTTTATAAAACAAAATATGAAATTGAACATTTTTTATATTTTAATAAAACTTCAGAACTATGAGATATGACGACCTCAATTGCTTAAATAATCAGGAATAACTGAGTACACAGATGGAGTATTTTTATCTACAATGTAAGATCTTCAACACACAGCGTGATTAAATCGTCACATTTGTATAACAAAAATAGGCTTCTGAAGTCGTTTTAGAATATCTATTTAGAAAGTGTTGATGCTGAACTTCATTATTCTTCATATAAAAACTCTAATAACTGCTGGTAATTTCAGAAATGACTATTTCAGTTAAAGTTACTATTGACAAAAAGGACTACATAATTATTTTACTCAAACAATAAATCACCTATGAGATTACAAAGAAAATCTAGATAGTAAAATTTTTAGCAGTATAAAATTTAAATTAAGATAACAATATCAGAATACGAATTAGAATAATGCAAAATAATCTTCAGGTTACGACATAAGTAAATTGACATATGCTAGGATTTTATCATTTGTAAAATAGTAACTAATCAAATAATTCAAACTAATTGAATCCATAAATTTAATAATTGATATTTATTGTTCAGAAGCACTCAACAAACAAAGGGACTCATGATCTGAGAAACTAAGTAACTACCCTGATCCCAATCTTGGAACTGAAAGTTATAATTTCACAAAAATAGAATTTTCTCGCATTCTAATTTTCTCATAATCGTACCAAAAATATGCCGTAATGGAACTTTCAGAATTTCAACAACGTTTTCAAACACGTATTTTGGAAGGATCACCGTTGCTCGGGGTTTAGATAAACAAACGTTTCAGACCGTTCAGAATTCTTTTAGTACGAATCAAAAACATATAAACACAAGTAGAATGGATAAGTCAATTTTGTGAAAAGCGGCAGGTACAAAATTGGCAAAAAAAAAAAGAAGAGAACAACAAGGGCGGAAATTCGGCGTGGTGGGTGACTAACGGTTTTTTGTTAGGCAGGAACGCGTGTTGGAGATGACGGAGCAAAAATTAGTAGAGTACAGATAAATTCATAAGTGAAGTAATGATAATTCGAAAGCTGGTGAAATTTGTAAAATCCTATATTCGCAAACCGAATGTTGAGTCGACAGGCGCACACATGCAGGCGTGCAGCAAGGTACGCTTAAACACGAGCAAAGGGCCACGTAGCAAAGCAATCGAACACTAGGTATTTATAATTAGAGAACAATTAAGTATACACACAAGCAAACGTTTCTGGACACGAGGTCGCATATTTTACGGAAAATCTTGGAGTGAGAGCAGGTTGTATTTTGATTTACAAATATATCACGGCAGAGGGCAACGACGAGACACGACTGTCCTGAAAATCCGACAGCTTTGTCACCGGTTTTCAGTGTTTTTCGAGCTGGACAGCTCACAACGTCGAGTATTCCGAAAGACACGGACACGCGTGTTACCGGCACTCGTTCACGCACACGGTAGTATCAACGGTTCGAACGCACCAACACCCCGACGACATAGCCGACGGACATGGGTGCCTCTTTCCTTTCGCGTAAATCGATGGCCACACTTGATTTCACTGGGGTTTTCAAAGACTATTCCAGGCAAAGCCCGTGACACAGTTAAAAAGCACCAAAGCTTCAGTAGATCTTACAAACAGGTTCCCCTTGATTACACACCTTTCTTATGAGGTCCGTACAAGTCTGGCGAATTTACGATTTTTGGCCAAAAAATCGTAGGGCATCAACCAAAGCAGGATTTAACAATGGTGGCCGCTAGTAGCGAGCCATGCGCAGTACTGCCACCTTGCGGAGGCGGCGCAAAATGAAAATTCACCTACTCGGGTACATTCAGACCTTTGCAAATTAACATACATACCTGCTCATACTCTTAATTTGTATGACGCGAGAGAGACACGATGCGATATAGTATTGATAGACAGTTGCTTCCTGTCACTCTTACAGTGTGCAATTCAGCAATATGTATATTGACAAGTAAACGTCTGAATGTTCCCTCATATTCAAAGATCAGTGTTGTGTTTTCTGTTTCATTTTTGCGGGAGAATTTAAAGGTATCCCGTTTTTCAGAAATTGGTAATTTGCTAATACAAGATAAGTTGCTTTAATGTACTTTGCTCTCAAATGCTTTATACGCTAGACGCAAATTTATAAACATACTTAGCCGTGAAACGGAAAAACATGCGTAAGCAATACTGTCGCTTAAGTCAACTTTCGAACAGTCAAGTCACTGAAAACCAGTCGAACTCACAATGGCACACACGTAAATTTTTGATTGTGTGGTGGTATTTGTGTTACTTTGTATATGATAAACTTTAAAGTTAATTCACCATATATTTTTCATTATAGATTTGAGTAAAATCATTTATTTAATATTTATTGAGGAGTTTTTCAAATATCTGTGAAAATACTTTCGATAAACCCTATCTGAATTCTTAACCACATAAAATAAATGTTATCTATGTATTCATATGTAGATACTTACTTTCTATGTTTTTTTGCCTTCATTACGATAATTCAGCTTCATCCTAGAAATATTTTTCTGACATACATACTTAAAATTAGACCAAAGTATATTAATTTGTAGGGAATCTTTTCGGAGTAAAAGTGATATTTCAATTATACCTCCATAATTTTGGAACAAGGTATATATGTACATTATTTTGCTTATAAAAATATACTCAAAATTCAGTTTCACAAATAATTTTAATTGAAACTTTAATAATGTTTAAAGCAGATGTTCTAGATAGAAAAATAGATTGTGTTTATTCAGAGAAATATTTCAAAAAAGTAGAACCGCCGAGAAAAAAAAACTACAAATAATGTTATCCATGTTTTTAATGGTTATGAATGACATTTTAGGGTCGTATCGTAATTTGTCTGGTTTGTCCTAGAAGTTGGGTGGACACAGAAACCACAAGGGTACTCGAAGGTTCGAGTCCGCCCCAAAAATGAAGTTTATTGGATAATGTATATTCGTTTCATTGTAGGGTGTATCTTTTCTTCTTTTTTACCAGTTTCTCAATCTATACAGTTTATAATTCAGTTTGATACATTTCATTTTGATTTATTTTCTAATTTTTTTGTCACCAAACGTAACCATTGACTCATTGCATGAAGAAAAATGATTTCAATGATATCGAAAAAATGTTACTTACCAAACCCTGCTGTAATATTTTTTATTAACAACGGGTCTCGCATAGTTAAAAAAAGTCTTTTTATTGCAAAGATTTGCACTGAGAAATTTTTATTCTTTTGCAATGCTTTTCAAGCTCTACCATAAAAAGAAACACAATGATTTACAATTGTCCTTTTTTGTATTTAATGTAATAGTGTGCTCTTTTTCAATTCATAAACTTTAAAAGCCGATTTTGAAACACTGCATTTGCGCGCTTTGCGTTACAACGCGATTTTTCTCGTGCTTTCGGGGTACAAGAAATGCAGTTATGATTTAGATAATAGATGATGAAAAATGCATTATAAATTTTAGCTGACATTAATATAAATTGTTTATATTGAGTTATTCAAATTTTATTAGTTTATCAAGAAGAAGTGATGCATATACTTCGACATAAGATTCTATGCTGATGCATGCGTGCAATGTGCATGCGTCGGATCGTCAGATGTCGAATGTCTCCCATCTGCGTCTTTTGTGATATGCGCATCCACCCATTCACAGGCGCGACAAATTCTCTTGACATTACAGGGTGTCCACGAGTGGGTTACAGAACAGAATATAAGTGTGAGAAGAACAAACATTTGCAAAGGCATATTGCTGTTACACTCGTACTTGTAGTTCTGCAAATTCTGCAAATCACTCGTGGCAAGTGCTGATCAGGAGCAGGCGATACCTAGAGGAAAACTTTGACATCATAGAGTCGACTTTAAGTCTGTTCTTTTCTTTTAATTCATGCATTTGTCGCAGTCTGTCTCCTTCTAGGGTACAATTTTTATTTTAACCAAAATAATAAAGTTAGAATAATTTTTTCTATGTTCACAAAAGTGCAGTGTTGTCAGTTTTTAAATAAATCTCGATAGACTATTTTTCAGTTTTAAATATAATAATACACATATACGTTTTTAAAAGGCAGACTGATGAGATCACATGGTATAAAGGGGGTCGGAAAGTAAATTACTCACTGCAATTTACATAGTTTTTCATATTTGATTACTATGTGATGTACGTCAGAATCTTGAATTATTGTGGGTCTAGGGAGTTTTCAATGTACGTTACACAATACACACACTTTTTCACAGCTACTTTTCCTTACTAATCCTTAGGTAAATTTTTGAATATGGTCGGAGCTCGGAGCCCAAGCCTGCGGGGTAGAGTTCTTAGTGGGTAATAATACCCCGGTAATTTACCCATTCTCGTGAATGTTACCGAGAAGGTAACTTTTAAATAAATTACCGCCTGATTTATATTTATATTTTTAAATATTATAATGAATAAATCGAATATTATTTTAAATACGCTATCAATATTATAAACAATGAATAATTTTATTTCTATATTTATATACCTATTTTAGATAATGTAGTATATTAATACATAGATTTTTTCGAAAATTTTTTTTTTATCTTATTCAGAAAACAAATGAAACCATTTACATATTTTACTTGTTCGTATTCGTTAACCTTTATATAAATATTCGAGTTATATACTCACGATTCAGCTATTAGAAAAATATCTAAATCATGCTTGAATTAGCGCGCGACTTCCGTTAACTAATCACAGCCAATCAAGAAATCAGCTAATCAGAGGCCCAAAAATGTCCTTAAGTAATATGGCCGCTCTACTGTACTGACCGCTCAGTTGGTCTTGGTTGGTCTGTTCCCCTCGTCTAAGTTGGGATTTTAAGCTCTGTCCATATATTCTTAGGCCCATGGCTCTCAGCAAATCAGTGAGCTCAGAACGTGGGAGCTGGCGTCCCCCACCAAGGATGCTCCAAGCTCATGGCTTCATCCTCGCTCTACGGCTCTACTGCCATTGGTTAGTTGAGTGTCAGTTGAGTGTGGAGTGAGAAAGACGCAATGAGCTCGTGGTATCTATGGTGGAAGCCACTAGTTTTCATGTTCTGAGTTCACTGCAACAAATCAGCCAGCCAGAGGCCTAAAAATGTCCTCTCAAGTAAAATGGCCACTCTACCCTACTGAAACTACCCTTTTTCGTTCAGTTCGTTTGTCCCTCTCGCCTAAGTTAGGATTTCAGGGATTTCAAGTTCAAGGCCGTATGGTAGGCTATGACATCAGCAATTATATACGATCGCTTTATAATTAAAATAATAATTTTAACAAATTTTTCGAAGAAGACAGTAATGCGTTTCATTTTTTTGCATTGCTGTCTTCTCTGCCCTAGCGGACCCGGTTGAGAGAACGGTCAGAGGATACTCTGACCTCTCATTATTATGGCTAAGAACGATAAAAAAACATTTAAAGCATTGCAATTATGATTCTGCGATCAAATTTGAATTAGCAGGTGTAGGAATAAATACAATAATTTTATTTTTCAGAGATAAAAACTAGAAAAACACCGTATATCTGCCATTGAAGGCAGTACAGTGGTTCACAATTGGCGAAACGTCTCCACTGTAAAAATTTACTATTGGTGGAGTGAGACGCAACTACTTTTCTCTCACGTCTAACAGTAGCCTATCCTGGCGGTGGAGACGTTCCGCAAATGGTGAACCACTGCAATGCCTTCAATGACAGGTACATGATTTTTTCCTAGTTTTTATCGCTGAAAAATAAAATTATTGTATTTATTTCTACACCTTCTATTCTAGATTTCGCCACAGAATCATAATTGCAATGTTTTAAATATTTTTTTTATCGTTCTTAGCCATAATAATGTGAGGTCAGAGTAAGTTCAGAGTATTCTCTGACCGTTCTCTCAACCGGGTCCGCTAGGGTCAGGCGCGGATCCAGAGGGGGGGCATGGAAGCATCACCCCCCCCCCCGAAAGCATTTTCATGTTTGAAATTGTTGACTACATTTATTAAGTTTTAAAAAAAATGTATTTGAAATAAATATTTAATAGTTTATATAAGTATATTTATTTATAATAAATAAATAAATAAAAATTGTTCAGACTTTTTTGATGACCTTCTTTTAGCGATGTTCCCAACTAGCTTTGGCAGCACCCCCCCCCCCCCCCGAAACCCTTGCCTGGATCCGCCCCTGGCTAGGGTGGAAAGTTAATTTAAATTATTATATTAATAACGAAGTGCTCGCATGTAATTAGTGACGTCCCACCCTACCACACGGTCTTAAGCTCTGTCCATATACTCTTACGTATGTCGGAAACACTGATAAATTAACGCTATTTTCTCATCCTTCCTAACATAATATACAGCTTTAAGGTAGTCCGATAGTAGGAAAGGGGGGTGCTTAAATGCCCTTTTTTATTTCATATATCGATAGATTAGACTCCCGACCCAAAAGTTCTCTGCCATTTTGGGCCTTATCGTATTAAATTTTGAATCATCACGTCTCGAAATATGGAATTTTAACATAGGCTCTTATGGAAAGTCATTTCGCGGGCTGCATAATATCACGAATTTGCGAAAAATTTTCTGGTTGCGGCGTTGCGGGAAATTATGGAACCGTTGGGAAATTTCGTAAGAATATTAATTTTTCTTTGAACATCGTATCTTACCGTATATCTCGGAAAATTATTTCGAAATAAACACCAGAAAACAAGAATAAAAAGGAAATGGAATCCAAATTTCCGATCAGCTGACGATAACACGGATAACACTATAGTTAATAGTTCATCTCGTCGGGTGAGTCCGCGATTGGATCCCGAGTGATTGGGCGCGATGGTTGCCGAAGTTCACTGAAAGAAATACTCCGAAAGTCAAATAAAGATTGTAAATTAATGGAAAACATTTTTTTTAATCATTATAGGTATTAATAGTGAATTACAACGGAAAATAATTTTCCACGCAATGTTCGGAATTTTGCAAAGCACATGAAACATTTTCGAAAAATTGTTATAGTTGCTCATTTCGTCGCTACCGGACTACCTTAAGTACTCTACTTACTTTCAAATGGAAAAGTCCCTCGATCTCACTCTAACCACACATAAACGCCGTATTCTGAAGTGAGATATAGACTTTATCATTTTTGTCTGACAAAATGATGAAATATTAATACACTTGAACGTCGATTATGAATACTTTTCGGGAATGGTGTATACATAATTAAGTGTTCTTGATGCGTCAGTACAATAAGACTGAAGAAGAATTTAAGTCTCATCACATGCAGATTGGATTATATTGTTTTGAAATAAATTTTTTTTTCTCTTTGTTTAAGATTTTATTAGCTAAAAATTACGAAAAAGAAAAATAATTCACTGTGCAATCTTTGGTTCCTGTGGTTTTGTTTCAGCTATTGGTTCAATTTCAATTGAGCTAGATACTTTCGGAACTTCTTCTACTGGTGGCATGTATTTACGTGTTGTCAATATGGAAGGTTCCCTTGGTGCTTGCCAATCAGGAATTATTTTGCCATGAATGCGCCATTTTCCGTATTCGTAAGCTAGCATTCTCTCAAATACTATATATTCCAAGACATCTTTTGCCACGAATCTACTGCCATGCATAAGGCGTCCAAATCGGTCATAAATGGCCAATGTCTGAAAGAAATGACTTATCACTAATTGTTTCCACATGAAATATTTAGAAAAATTCTTTGCGACGAACCTGTTTCGTATGGAATCGAACTGTAAGTTGAGCGAAGACATTGTCTTTACTACCAACACTTGTGTTTCGGGCACGCACAATTCGTGCTGGTTCCAAAGATTCGATAAATTTCCATCGGATTTGTTTATTTGCGACGTTATACTTCATTTCCTGGAAATAAAATCAATTATGTTAAAATCAGTAGGAAAGAGCGTAAGAAATAAAAGGATGATTATACAATTCGGTATACTCACAGCATGAACTTTTTCGGTAACATATTGTCTAAGCGGTAAAAACTGTTTACTGTAAGTAAGAATATTTAGAATAAAATAAAATCTGGTAACAATTACTTTATATAAGAATTAATGGTTTTGTAACAGTACTGACTTTGCCAAAGCTTTATGAGCTCTAATGTAAATAGTCCTGGCTTCCACTGCGAAATCATCAGCATGAAAATCGTCGAGGTAACTTTTAATTTTTCTTATTGCCATCATAGATGTCGTTTTTTTTCCTATAAATAACGCACCTTCTTTCATTCCCTAGAGAGATATTATATGTATTAATGATGTTGCGCAATTAAATAAATCGAGAGTCGACAGAATCAAATTACCGATGTAGAAAGAGATGAATATTTTCCATCTCCTTCTCGAGGAACATATGCTTCGAAAATACTACCAGTGCAAGCGAGAAAAAAGCCTTTTTCAGTCCAAGGTGCCATAGGTAAGAATCCATGTTTTTTGTAGAAAGTTCGGGTTTCTTCTTCTGTGAATTCAGTCGGAGGTTTCATGTCTGGGAGTTGGACTTTAATTACTTTAGCTTTTCGCTCTTTCTTGAATTTAGGATTCCAATGTTTACTAATGTTTCTGATAAAATCGATTTGAGCTAGGGCTAAAGGATTTGATGATTTGTTCTGCAAGTAATACAAATATAAATTATTTAAAAACTGCAAGTTTAGATAGTTTTTGTTATTTAAATAAGGTTAGATGAGTGAAAAATATGCTTTCAACACACGATGATACACAAAAAGGATGAATTACTTCGACAAAATGTACGTATAAAAATATTTTCATACCTGGATAGTTTTGCCCAATATTAACAACGTATTTGATAATATTCCGGCCATTGTTTTAATAATTTTGGCACTTCAATCCCTGTAGAATTATATACACCGAATACAAGTGTATGGTAAATAGAAATTAGTGTGAATTTCTAAAGTTTAGTAACATCCTTTTAAACTTACACCGGAACTATGAATTGGTTAAAGAACCTAACCTCACTTTTCCATTACTGGTTGATACAGTGGGTGTTTCGATATTATTATACATAATACAATCGCCTATTATGCTTGTGTGTGACAAACACCTTATTCGACTTCACAGCTTCCTCGGCCTACAAAGTCGATTGAGTTCTACTGTAATTTGATGTAAACAGCTGTCAGTAAATTAGATATCTTTATTTTCTTTTATCAGTAAAATTCTGTTTTATCAATGGTAAACGACTGTTCATAAATCAGACTGTGTTGTATTATCTTAACGACTTATGCCTGTGTTTGTTTATGTACATATGTACCAAGTTCCTGAGTAACTCAGAGTAACTCTTGTTTAGCATTGAATGTTGTTCAGTTGTTGAACATGAGAATGGAGAGAGATTAGAGAAAAAGGAGAGAAGGTATGGTCGTCGTCGTCCACCGAAAGTGGGGCTGGCGCAGTGGCTAGGACAAGACTAGGGACTCTAGGGAGTGATTTTGTCCGGGAGTTCGGGTCTGGACGGTGGGGAATAAATGAACTAGCTTGAAAGTCTTTGCGGTCGACATCGGCCGAGTCGGCAGCTCACGGCTCACTACAGTTTTCGCTATGGCGTGTATAGGGTCGAGTCGGCTCTGTGCTCGTGCGGAGAAATTGTGCCAATTCGGACATTTCGTCCAGTTTCGTAGGAAAGTTTCTACAGCTTGTGTTAAGTTCCGACCGGACGTCAAGCGACCTACCAGCACTCTTTTTCAGCACTGTCAGGTACTTAGAATTAATTTACTTTATTTCATTAGGCCTCATACTAGTAGAAAAATTCACTTTCGAACAGTCCTTTTTATACATTTTCAAAGGGAAAATTCACATGGAATAGCCAATATTTTTTTCTTATCTAGTGTTCAACTTGAATAATTTAAATTCAATATTTTTTGACAAAAATTTAAGTTCTTGACAATGATTGACATAACCTATGATATAAAGACACGCGCGTTATGACAACTCTTGTTATTTTAATTAATCTGCTAACCTAGCGTCAATGAGGAAATGTCAATAACGCGAGTTATGTCGAAATATTGAAGATATCATCGGGAAATCGTCACATGATAGACTAAGTTGTTACATAAATCGTTAGTGATCACCGACAAATTAAATGTATAAAAAGAAATGTGTTTTCTGCGTACTCTTCCTCTTTACTTGAAAAAAAATTTTAAATTATATAACGGGGCAATACCTGTCAGATTTTTGACATTTGCTCAAATTTCGTCTTAAAAAATTCTGTTTACATTAACTTACATCTAGAAAACTCTTTTCTCACTTCGTTGATTTCATGTGAAAGCAAAGATATGTTCAGTAATTATTTCTTTAGAAAACTAGTGAAATCCCGCGAAAATATTCTTCACGTTGGCGTCAGCTGTTCGTTTCTAGCAGACGCAGACACCAGTGGGTGTCGTCTGCTCTCTGTCACGCGATACTTGGTTCACCTTAAATTGTATCAACAACTTCGGCGGTCCTTTTGAAATTTAGTCCTTTACAAAAACCAGTAAATAAATGTGTCAAGACTTATATCATTTCACTGTTTAATTCATGTTTTGAGTTTTTTAATTTTTGCTTGTTCTGCGCATGCCTGTCTATATTAATATTTGGCCGCGAAATTTTGAGTCAATATTTTAAAAAAAAGATCATTTAAAAAATCCGTTAATCATATTCAGACAAAAAATAAAAGAGATAAAACTTGAAGATAGAGAAAAGTAATAACATGGCCATGAAAAAAATTGTGGGAATGTTAATAATTCGAAAGAAGTGAGTTGCGCCTTGAAGAAAGTACTTTTCCTGGTAAAACTTACATGACATTTTCATAATATCGCGAAAGTGACTTCGTGGAGGTGCGATTTTGAAATTTAGCCTTAAGGATGTGGCCGCACCTGTTTAGAGTATCGCGTTCCTCAATGAGGAGACGATGGAGACCACCTTTTAAATTTCCATTGGCGAGTTCACAGTGTCCGACGGCTTAGCGCTGATCGTTATTCGACTTGCGCAATTCCTAAGTAAATGTGGTCCGTTGAACATGCAGACCATAAATCTGGCCTTCCTCTTTTGCCGTTGCCTCACACATCAACGTTATTATATAATTTTTATTTATTTATTCATTTATCTATAATATTTAAGTCATTATGTCCTTCTTTTGAATGAATGTTTTTTGTATATTTTAATGCATTTTTTTATGATCTCTTAGTAGTCTAATTATTTCGATAAAATGTTTTTCTATTGAGATAATACATATTGAACTTTCCATTTTCTTTGCCTAGTGTGCTTTTGATGTGTAATTGACGAGAAACTGGTCGAGCGAATTTCAGCTCTGAGCTAAACATAAGTAGGCTAAACGGCTGAGATCTTTACTAAAAGTCAGTGTGGAACGTCCGCTGTCGCTCTTGACTTTCTCGATCGCGACTTGTCACGTTCCACTCTTACCTACCTGTTGCTTATCTACTCGCTGTGGCATTGGTTCAACAAACGAAATTTTTTAAACATTATTTTCAGTAGGATTGCTTCGAAATTATCTTCAAAATCAATTTCAAGTAAAAAATTACACCAATGCGATGTATACTGATAAAAAGGTTGGTTGTCTCAATTCCTTCTTCGGAATCTAAAGCACCATCCAATTTGTTGATTGGTACAGTTAATTTTTGGTTCGCACAATCACAAATTGGTTGGTGTTACTATTCAGAACAGTTATACTGACCAACTGAATAGTTATACCAACCAACTCGTGGTTGTGTTGAGCAAAAATTGGTTATGCGAAACAAAAAATTGGATGGTGCACCAGAGTCCAATGAATTGGATGTGACAACCAACCTTTTTTCTCATTGTATACAAAACGAAATTTTTGAATATATTTTTTATTCATTCTAAGGTAAAATCCAAGGTTTAAATATCTTAATGGATTTCTTTTCCAGGGATTCCATAATTGTTTATTGATTTATAAATCAATGAAAAATATCATCCATATCTTAAATTCTTAAATGAAATGTGTTAGCTAATGTATCATATCGTCACTAATTTTTTGGAGTCAAATTTTAAAAATTTTATATAAATTAATTCTTCATTATAAGGCCATGAATCAACTACACTGAGAAAATAGTTTCTTTGATATACGGTTAAAGAAAAAATTTCTTTGAATTGAAGAAAGTTTTGTTGATTCTAACAATTTTTCTTTAATGTAAAAAAATCTGTTTCTTTGGATCAAAGAACATTTTTTTGAATTATCAAAATTTTCTTTAGTTCAAAGAAACTGTTTTCTGGGTGTAGAGCTTGTGATGTTGATAATTTTAACTACATTATGTAAGGTTATTCAAAAAGTAATAACTAAAGTAGATTTTTCATACCAGACACAGCGTTTTGACTCTTTTTTTCATCTGTGTCTGGTGTAGAAAATTTCCTTTTGATTATTATTTTCTGAATCACCTTACATACTGTAATTGCAATTACCGACGTCACGTGGTCTGGTTATTACATGGCCATAATTAGCATTGATTATGTTTCGTATGGAACACATTGAGATAATATATTTTATTGGGAATATTTTAAATATAATATCTCAACGTGTTTCATAGATTACAAACAAAAAAAGTCTCGTTAAAACAACGAGAATTCCGGTTAGTCCATATTTAACATTATTTTCTGGTTATTTCAAACAGATTTTCTAGTAATTCCTAAAAAATCTGGTAAAAATAACTTGAATCTGTAGTTATTTTAACCAGAAAATAATTTTAAACATGGCCTAACCGGAATTCCGGTTGTTTTAACTGGACTTTTTTTTTATTGTGCATAAACAGTGCCAATAATAATGCAGAATTAATTTATATAAAACTTTAAGAATCTGACTACAAAAAAATTTGTCTGAAAGCGTCGTTATACATTGAATTCATGTAATTATTCATTTGATTTACCAATTCTTGGACTTTAAAGGTTATTTATTCAATTCTCTCTTATAACTTTTTATGCACAATCTTGTTTATTTAAATGAGCTGATGAATCAATATGTCAACAAATTAAATTCTTGTATCAGGGTGTCCAGCATCACAAAAATCCTAGGTTGGTGGTGAAATTTTGCTAAAGTTATAAATTCCAAAAAATGAAAGAAAATTCAAGAGAGATTCGGGAGTTAAAATTTTGGAAAGTAAAGTTGCAAATTAAAATAAATAGTCCAATGTCAAAAAGCTTTAACTTTCAAATTTAGGGCTTTTCAATAGTTTTAATTTATTCATTATTTCTTAACGTCCGTGTAATCATTTTTAAGGCAATTAAAAATCTACAGATTGATTATATTAAAAGTTATCGAAATCGTAGAAATAGAATCTTAGAAAACGAGACAACTGCGACTTTGAGAAATTCTCATTTTTTAATTTCTAAAAGGTTGTGACTTTGAAATTTTGTAATCATCAAAATCATTCATTATGTTTAAAGTTTTTAATATTTTATCGTGATAACCTCCGCATAAATTAAATCTGGATTCGATTTTAAAGTCATCGGATGCCATTTACGAGAACGTATATTCTTTCTTAAAAGAAAAATGATGTTTTCGAAATGCGTAATTAGAAATCTTTTTGTATTTTGTAATTACAAGTATTTAAAAATTGAGTAGTTGATTGTTTATTAATTTTTTTCAGTATGTTTATGTTTATGGCATTTTTTAATGTTTCTGATTTTAATCATTTTGAACTACTGGTAATCATTTTGAACTTTACTGCTTTATTCCATGCGTGATTAAATAAAAAAATTAATCGCTTATGAGCAATAAATGAGTTCTTAAATCGTGATGTTCAAATTGATTAATTTCTGAATTTTTTTCTATTAAAGACGAGTTTTCGCTTTCTTGTCTGGTACACGTGAGAGTACTCTCTAAGTGTTTCTACCTTAGATCTTAGAAAGACGAAACGAAATCGGTTTACAGTTAGTCAGGAATTTCCCAGTAAATACTTCAGACTTTCGATTTGTTTGAATCTTGATAACGCTCTGCAATTCCTCTTCTTTCCATTTGAAATTAAGTATAAACATTTATTTTGATATGTACAATTTATATAATGATATGTGAATTAAATATTTATAGAAATGAATAATAAAATTATTTAATTGATAACATCATTATAAATTTGATATTTATATACTTGTTATATGCTACACGTGTTGTTGCTTTTTTGTGCTCTGGTATTATTCTTTTCTCATGTAAGTAACTGCGACAGACGCATAAAATTTCTTTTATTATGTATGAAAGTGTTTGAAGGAAAAGTTTTTGTTAAAGAAAAACGACAGATCCAAGTAATAGATGTTTAATCGAAATAATCACCTGAAGTGAAATAAATTAGGATAAAAAGAAAGAAATTTATTCAAAGTCCATACTTTTGCAGATTAATCGATAATAAAATTCATATAACAGAAAATATATGGTGAATTAAAAATATCAGAAATACAAGATATATATAAATCATTATTCAAATTCATAATTATTTGAAAGACAAGTAAAATAATTTCTAACAATTTGTAGGTACAATGGTTTAATAGAAACTTCATAATTTTAACATTATTAAATATTTAAAATCAGTTTGAAAATCTTAACGATGAAGCTTAAAAATATTTTAATAAAAATGAATAGTCTGGTGATAAGCAAAAATAGATGTATTCGAAAGGTGATTTTAATCGTTTATTATTGACATACAAATTCGACATTTACATTAACTCTCAAAAGAGGAATTATTAAATATAGTAACGCCACTCCTAGCATTCCTATTCATTTATTTTATGCAGCTGTGATGGACATAATTGGCCAACATAAATCGCCTTTATATTCTCAAAGGTGAAACACATTTTGTAGTGAAATGGATTATCTTGTAAAGCTATTGGGTTGTCCCAGAAGTATAATTGACGATTTTTCCATACAAATTAAACATATTTTTTTAAATACAAGGAATGAACTTTAATCAATGATATATTTTCCATTTTGTTCAATGACCTTTTGCCATCTTTTTGGTAACTTCATGATTTCACGCTCATAGAACTTCTAGTCTTTATCGTTAAAATACTAAACCAAGTGTGATTTCACAGCTTCATCATCATTGAAAGTTTTACCATTCAAGGAGTTTTGCAAAGATCGAAATAAATAGTAATCTGATGGTGCAAGGTCAGGGCTATATGCTGGATGTAACATCACTTCCAAACCAAGGCTTAATAATTTTTGGCGAGTGGCTAAAGATTTGTGTGGTGTATTGTTGTCATGGTGAAAAATTACACCTTTACGATTGACTAATTCTAGCCGTTTTTCTTTGACCGCCGCGTTCAATTTGTTCAGCTGACGACAGTAGACATCCGAATTAATTGTTTGGTTCCTTGGAAGCAGCTCAAAAAATGCCAAACCTTTCCAATTCCACCAAACAGACAGTATAATCTTTTTTTCATGCAATTCAGCTTTCGATGTTGTTTGTGGTGGTTCATCACGCTTGGACCATTATCGTTTTCGAACGACGTTATTCTAAACATTCGATTTTTGATCACCAGTGATAATTTATTTAAAAAAGGATCGAATTCATTGCGTTTAAGATGCAAATCACAAGCGTTGATGCGTTTTGTTAAATAAATTTCTTTCAATTCATGTGGAATCCAAATATCAAGTTTTTTAACGAGTCCAAGATGTTGTATATGACGGTCGATTGATGATTTTGGTATTTTTAACATTTCTTCAATCTCTCGGACAGTTACATGACGATCCGATTCGATTATGGCTTTGATTTGGTCATCATCAACTTCATTTGGCCGATTTGAACGTTCCTCATCTTTGAGTGAAAAATCTCTAGAACGGAATTTATCAAACCAATTACGACACTGTCTTTTAAGGCTTTCTCACCATACACATTACGTAACTTTTTAGCAGCCTGTGCTGCATTCTTTCCTTTACGGAAATAAAAAAGCAAAATATGACGAAAATGCTTTTACACCCCAGTTTTTACACCCCGTCTGTTAGAAATTTCTGTATTAAATTTCCTTTACATGTAATTTTTTCATTTTTTCAGTAACGTATATTAAATTTAAAATACTTAAATCTTAACAAATACAAACTTCTATTTGAATTTTAATACACATGTGCATATATTTTAATAATGTTTGTTAATTCGAATATATTTTGATTGAAAAGTTATTAAATTTAGTTTGAATGTATATTAAGTTTTAATAATATACAAATCTATTAATTTTAATTTACCACTTGTATATTAAAGTCTATTAAAATTAATAAGATTTCTAACAGTTTTCAGTTCTCCTCCGAGACATTGATAAATATACATATAATTTGTTTGATCCTTCAAAGAAAAGTAGAGAAAATGTTTATGTAATTGACAATGTCTTGTTGAACTGATAAAATCTTATTTCTTGAATTGACAAACGTATCGCAGATGTCATAGACTGATACAAAGCGGCTTGATTCATAGTATTCCGGTCTCGTATATCTTCGCATGCAAGCACGCCGAGGAACGCATGAATATTTTCACAATGCAATTATATTAACGCAACAAATTATCACGAGCACACATGGCAACCCATCAATGTAGTAGCAATTAACATAAAAGACCTCTACAAAGAAGACAGCGTCCCATTTCTAATTTCATAATGTTTGCCATGGAATCATGTAACTATATATGCTGTATGTTCTGTTGAATAATTAAACTATAAGGAATATTTTTATTAAGACATCACAATCATCGTGAATATTAGCTGGTACACTAATTAATAGAAATCTGAATCTAAGTTTTTGAAACAAGAGATTTCACTGAAAGATATATTGAAAATTAAGGGGTTGATTATTACTTAACATGGTATATCTGATATGTGCAATAATATCTAATTAATTATAGTGGGCATAGAGCTCTTTCCACGTTTCACTTTCTGATAAAATCTCGAATTAAACTGCAATAAGGCGCATTAAAATTTGATTGCGTTATTAATTCTGTCTATAAATGGTGATATAATGTCAGTTGAACGTCTGCATAGCCATCCAAAATTCTTTTTTTGGAGAGCTACGTAATATTAAACACATTGATTTGAACATAGAAGGAACATTCAACATTTAAAACACATCGAAAACTTCTTAATGCTGAAAATTTCAAAGACTTTCTTTTGTTCTCAGTATTTCGTTGTCTTTTAACATACATTACTTCCATTTATCGGATTCATTGTTCGTTCTTTAGATATTTCTATTTCTTATACTTCTTTTGTAATTATATGTATTATAAATAAGTGTTGTTATCTTCGATATTATTTCCAACAAGGTTGAATTTCAAGGTCTTTTGCAGAACCTTAAAAATCTCACAAGCGCAAGTGCAACCTTCACGTCTCGACAAGATTCATGAAATCCCTATTACCAAAAGGAAGGCTGCAATGTTGGTATCTTATTATCGGTAATACTTCCCTCATATAAATTTTTTTTTTTTTTTTTTTTAAGAAATATTATCTTTTATGCAGCCATATTTTGTATACTTTTCCTTTATGCCAGGTGGATATTGACTGTCGCTTTGACCACAAAGGATACAACTCTCTATAAAAAGGAGACAGTAATTGGACCACATTCTCCAAAATTGTTTTAACCTTCATGCTAATTCGGAACTCTTGTAAATTTATTAGTGGTTTTTCAGTTCATTTAATATTCATCCTTAGTTGTTAAAGTTTAGGTTGTGTCATCTCAACTTTTTCTCCATTTAAATTAAATTTACATAGTATTTTTAATGTTAATTGCTCTAATGACCATGGTAATGGCTTTATATACAAGTTTTTGGCACTTGCTAAAGAAGTTAATATATTTTTAATTTTATATCTCACGTATATTAATTACAAAACTATATTTTTTAGATTAAAACATGTTCTATGTTTGAACTAAAAATGTAACAACTTTATAATACTTTATGTATAAGTGACAAATCAACAACTTTGGAAGCATTGGAGGTCAATATTAATCCAGCCATTAATTAAATAAGGCTAGAAATATTGGAAAAAGTGGTCAAAAATTGGACTGATTAGATGCGCTTTTACAAAAAAAAAATAAAACATTCCATTAATTTTTCAGTGTTTTATTTCAATTTGAAATTCTCAAGCACTTACTAAAACACCCTTTACATCTTCATATATGTGAGATAACCGTCACATATAGTTTGCTGTCAATTATATTCAATTGTAATATCTAGTTGAATATTACTGATGCGGTGATCAGGTATCTATTTTCCTCCGTGTCAAACAAATACTTTCTTCAATTAAAACAAAGCTTTTTATCAGTAGATACACTGTTAGAAATGTTCGAAAATTTAAAAAAATGTATGTTACAAAAGTAACGTAAAATTTGACGATATTTATGATGCTTTTGAGTAAAGGTATTTTAAAATTGCAAAAAATGTACTGAATTTTCTGAAATTTTTCTTAATATTATGAAACTCAAGTGAATTTTCATAAAATTTATCTTAAAACTACCACACTGTAACAGAATTTTTATAATATTTATCATAAAATTACGAAACTGTAACAAAATTTTCAGTTGAATGTACCCGTGCAGAAATTGCCCAATTTGTTTCCAAGTTCCGATCCGGGCCCGATCGGATTTTCCACATGTGGCCCGGGTTGAAACCACATCGGATTATGATAGACAAGATTATTTTCGAATTTTGTGTTGTGGTCCTGATATTGTATAGTGACTATATTGATATTAAAATACCAAAAGCAAAAAGTACATGGCGAGTTCGGAAATATTTTTTTATTAACGGTAATTCGAAAAGAAAATTATAATTTTAAGTGTAGAACGTTATTGTGTTTCATTATTTTTTATATCGTATATTCAATTTTCCAAAGTGAGTTTTTAGAAAATTCAGTACATTTTTCGCAATTTTAAGATACCTTTACTAAAAAACATCATAAATATCGTCAAACTTTACGTTACTTTTGTAACATCAAAAGTTTTTAAATTTCCGAACATTTTTAACAGTGTGAATAAAACTCCAGTCACGTGTTTCGGAAAATTACGGTATATATGCGAAACTATTAGATTACGTTATGTAATTCGTTTATGGGTACCCGTGCAAAACGCGCCGTCCCACATAATGATTCGCATAGTGGGGTCTGTGTTCATGACATTTATGAATCTTCTGTTACCTGCAATCACAATTATATACGTTAACCCTGAAGATTCTATGTATATTCTCTCGAAAATAAAGGGATTTACAATCCACATACTAACTTGGTAAATTTACATTAAGAGAAAGTTCTAGATGTTGTATTTGGTTACATACATCTCTCATGGGTATATTCAGTTATAAACAATGAATGTCGGTATGTCAAGATCAAGTCGTTCATTTTAATGTCCTGTAAGGCTCTTGCATAACTTTTATATCATCCAAACGGACTAGCCATTAAATATTATTTCATAGATGCTACTCTCTAAATTTCGTGTTAGTAAGAATTCGTTTATTTCCAAATTAGTAAAAAAATCTACTCATTTTTAGTACCATGTTACTAATTGAGAGTGAACGAATTCACGTTCATTCATAAGTAAATTTTACTCTGAATTAGATAATATTGACTAATTCAAATTTAAAGAGGAATGCTGAATAAAAAAACTTTATCGTTATCGGCAACAAAAACCAATAAACAAACATATTTTCCGTTTTTTTTTTACTACCAGTCAGTGAGAGTAAATTCTTGTTCAGTAATTGCCTACCGCTATAAAAGAAAGTCAATAGTGATGAGAAAATACATTTTTATGGATCGTCTAACTTGAAATGGAGCATTAAGTTTTCCGTGGACGATTTACTTTATTTCACAAATTTTTCAGTATATTTTACGATGTATAATTGTAATAATATAATTATGCAAGACATTTTTACGATTACAGCAAGAGTTTTATATATTTAATCAAACTAGTAGACTTTGATTTCAATTAGAGTACAATTTTTCTACCCTCTTTTCAAATATTTGCTAATGCTTCCTATTCGAAAATTTGTTCTAAAAACTGAAAAATCCAATTCTAATACAATTTTTCCACTTTACACTCATATCAGAAATTACCAAATTTTATTTTTACATGTCAGTTTTCTAGAAATTTCATCCTATAAATATCAGCGTTACTTAATGAGAAACATTATGAAACACGAATTTCACTCTTAATAAAAATGTTATTAATTTTAATGTATTTTAATATACAGTGAGTGAATCAAAATTAATGTTTCTACAGATTATAAAAATTTTTTGTAATTTGATCATTTTCGACAATGAATATATTAAAATTAATAAAAATTATTGAAATAATAGATACACTGAAGAAAAAGTTGAAGCCACTGCTTTGACTTGTGAAATGCGCCATTGACACTTTATTGGTTAATACAACTACTTTTCTAGTTGATTTTACTACCCGATTTTCTTAAATAACAATGCAGATAGTGACATCATCAAAAAAAGTAACTGGCATATTTTACAAGCCGAAGTAAATGGGTCAACTAAACACTTTTTTCAGTACACACTTCTTTGAAATTTCAGAGGAAATGTTTATATTTTCTTGCGTTAAAGTATTTTAAATTTAATCACTCAGCTGATAAAAACTTTCATAATATGTAATGAAAGATTAATACTGTTTCTAACAGTGCAGTAAAAGTATATGACGTTTTATGTTACATGTATAACCGTGACACTCATAGGAGATTTTTCCAGGAATGTTATGAAACAATCGTGTAACACCTATAAGTGTATGCTGTGTTTTTATCGATACTTATTTTATAATTTCTTCGAATGCAACTTAATTTCTATTAATATGTAGTGTTCAACATTTTTAGAGTTATACTTGACAAAGTTAAGTAAACAATTGATTAATTTGAAACAAGTTTTAAAAATTCTGAAAAAAGTGGTCAAATTAAAAACTCGTTTGAAAGTTCAGAGAAAAAGTTAGAATATTTAAATTTGTATCTGATGAAAGATCTATCTTGATAAGAGAATATTCCGAATGAAAAGAACTTACACAGAGAAAAGAATGCTATTGAATCTATAGCATTTCTGCCAAAAGCATGTATATTATTGGTTCAAAAAAATATTTTATAAGAAATTATATATATATATATATGCCACCAATTCTATAGCATTTTGATTTAAATCAATGATAAACACGCTTTTAGCAGAAATGCTATAGATTCAATAGCATTTTTTTCTTAGTGTAGGAAAATGGTCTCTCTATGGGTAACTTTCTTCAGAATGTCTATCCAAGTCTTCCTTAAATTTAGAGATTACTGAGTCGATAATTATAACATAATTTGCATGTGAAATCAATTAAGTGAGATTATAAATTCAAGCTCAGGCTGTTTGTGGAATTTACTCTCTATGTAAAAATTTTGATTTTAATATCAATTTTGAATTTTGTTGGATTTATTAGACTCAGTGTTGAATTTATTGACAAATAAATTATATTGAGATAACTCTTGAATTAGTTAAATGGACTTATATTAATTCTAGATGCTGTTGTATTCATTTTGGATTTAGCTGATTTTATTAAGTTCTATTTTTTTACGTTAAAATGTATAATTTTACAAATGGCCGGGGATTTTTGTAAATTAAATCTAAAAATTATGAACTTTGCTGAGGCATCGTATATTATACAATCTTTACACTGAAACTTTCTTTATTTAATTTCTTTAATGAATTCAAATGAACATATATATGTTTATCTATAGTATAATTTTCAGAACTCGGGACTTTGTATCGTCCTCGAGAAAAAAGAGCCATGGACAAAGATAAAAGGGGAAAAGGCTGGTGCACAATTAGCATCTTCTTTGGTTTATTCAAAACAATGTAAACTAATCGACGCAAGATTGCGCATTTCCACCAAGAATAGGCTAATTGACTCTGATTATTGTTAGTGTGCTTCAGTGCTTTAAAATAAATACCGGATTTACGCGAGGAAATCCTGGAGACTTTAACGCTTAGAACTCATTATGTTTTCTCAGACTTTTATACTAACGAACTTCATATAAATTTTTTAAAAGTATGTTGACAATATTAATTTCAAAAAAGATATTTTATAAAAATATAAAATATATATATGATAGTATAAAAGATGTTTCAATGGAAAGATAATAGGTAGAATATGAAAAAGATAATTATTCATAATTTAATAAGGATTAAAATCAGTATAAAATTGAAGACTATTTAGATAAACCATAGAAAATATGAAAAATGATTCTTAGAATATCTTGAATCTTAGATATCTCAACATTGTTAAAAGAGAATTCTCGAGCCATCGAAGCGCTTATAAAAAGCTCAAGATCAGATAGATTACTATGATAGAGTTCGCATTGAATAGATTATTGCAAAAGAAGCAGACTCTTGCAAAAGTCAATGTTTGAAGCTTCAACCATTCTCTTAATGACAGCGTGAACTGCAGCGTGAAGCAATCGCCTTAAGTGCTCCACAATCGATCAACATTAATTTACGCATATCATTCAGCGTTTTTAAAAGTGGACCAGTGTTCTACAATATTATCGCACGCTCTCTTAATTTAAACCAGCAATTTTTTTTTTCAACTAATTCAATTCAGCGACTCATTTTTAGCCATGTAGACAGTTTTTTTAGTCAAATTTACTATACAGTGTTGTATATCAACATGCGTATTAAAATTATAATTAAAGTTTGTATTTTTTAAGATGAAAATATTTTAAATTTAATATACGTTACTGAAAAAAATATCCATTAAATATAATGGAATTTAAATAAAACAATTTCTAACAGTGTATAGTTTAAATATTCAGATATTTATTTCATTGTAAACCCCGAAGATGCTTATGGGAAGACTGTAAGTTTGAAAAGGTACCAAGATAGAACACCTCCATTCGTGGAAAACCTTGTAAGAATTCTGAATCATCTTTGCTTCTGCGTCAATCGAACGCAACTTGCATGAATGAGTGAGGTTCCTATTCGTTGAGTAGTTATTTCTAGATATACAATACGATATGCGAGAAATTAACATGGATCGTGAAAGGTAGTTACCTTTTGTGACAAAAATCTGAAAAAAACCTGGAGAAAAACACATATAAATTATAATGCATTTCTGTCATGGTAACGCGTTTCTTCATGAACTCAGAGATAAGTTTGTTCAATTTAAACCAATTTCTTTTACTTTATACACGGAGAAACTTTTTATAGCAATATATGTTTTATTTTATATTGATAATTATAAAAAATATTAGGAATTTAGGGAAAATTGAGGTTTAATGGTAATTATTCCTAGCGGACTGGAAATTTTTCGCAGTCAAAATACTAAAGATTCGAAAAATGAAAGTTGGCTTCATTTATACACAACATTTTTTCTACAGAAAGTGTTTTTTACAGTATATATAAAGATATGTTTTAATTAGAAAGCAAAATCGGAAAATATCTTTCGAATTTTGGTTCCTGATTAAACTAAATCTTTGTACATTCTGTAAAAAGCACTTTCTGTAGAAAAAATTTTATGTATAAATGAAACCTACTCAAAAATGATATGAAACTTTAGTATAGTTTGTAGTAAATGATTATTAGCGTATGTAAATATAACTTTTGACGTCTTCCGTTTGTACATATTCAGTTTTACCTAATATAAACAGATATATTTTTTTAATATTGGCAAATACCATATTAGTGGATTCTCCAAGATCTTATTTATTTTATTTTTACATATTTTTTAAAAATCATCTTACAATACATGTTATACCATATACAATTTTGGGGTTTCTTTAACAAAATATATTAAAAGCTAAAACGAGAGTTCTAATATCCAGAAATTTTATTCTAATTTATCGGAATTTTTAGTCACTCGAGACAGATTCTAAATGAAGGTTTATAAACTCATTTTAAAAATAGAACAACTATTTTTCAGTATTTCTTGATTTGCCCTTGAATTTCTGAAATTTCTAACTGGACGTTCTAAACGTAGATTTATGATTTTTTAACGACTAGATGTCGTTAGCGAATTTTTAGAAAGTAAAATTCTTAAATGAAGTGAGTCGGTGGAAAAGGGAGACTTGCTTAAATTCAGTAAGATACACTGAGAGAAATCGGCTTTGGTTCCTGTGCACATAGCACATCAATTTTTTGTACAGTAGTTGCCTTGACCAAAAAAGTTGAGAGAAGCTACTACTTTTATAGTTATCATGACAGTAATTTGGACTTTTTTGTGTATTCGGTTGTTGTAACCAAAGTTGATGATTAGAATGAGCTTTATACGTACCCCAACGGTTAGTACACGTACATTTTCTTTATGCGTACTGCCAAGCTACTTTGGTTACTACAACCGCAGCGTTCGATGTTGCGCTAAACAAATCAAGTATAACTTTCATTTGTTACAACGAGGTAAGCCTGTCGTGACAACTATTAAATCTTGTAATAGTCACACAATTTAACTTGCACTGCACTGGAGATGAGTAGTTACTTCCAAAAAGATATGCAGCCTAAGTTAAATCCTGCCAATTCTCGTTCTCGATTCCTGGACTATATTTCACCGTGCCAAGCATTATCAGGTAAATAATTCTATTATAAATATAGTTTGACAATTCTTTCTAAATGATAAACGATTTTGTTCGGGGACAATGCAATGCGTTCCAATTTTGCTGTCTCGTCGTATTTTGTCAAAACTATAGTCAGTCAAAAAAAGTTTATGGTGATGAAAAAAGTGACAATTTTTTAACTTAATCGACGAAAGTTATCATAAATATCATTATACCGGATTATTTTTCTTAGATCTTTTCGGTGAAACTTTATTTTTTCTAACCAAATTGAATTTGTATTTTGATAACTAAGAGAACCATACCTATAACCTCAAAAATAATTTTGGCTGGGTATTTACTGTCCGTAGACTTAGTCATTTTAACTAAACTCTATGCGCGGCTTTACGATGGACTTTGGTTCCTATAACCGCAGCGCTATGGTATTTCAAGTACCAGAATCGTGGTCTCAGTAACGTTCCTTGCAGTTGGAGCAAACACTTTACCAATGTATGACAGCCACTACCATGATTGTCATGAGAACTTTAACATTTTTGTAAAGACGATTTTAACAAAAAAACTTTGGTCAGTGAAACCTAAAATTTCTCTCTGTGTACTCATTGACGCTTAGAAAAACAAGTCCTAAATGATAGAAAATCGTTGCTCATCACTCAACGTTCTGAACGTGAGTTAATGGTTTTCTCAAGAATTAGTAGTTATTCGCTGATTTTCGGTAGCTAACCCATTGGCCTATGATTTTTCTGTGGAAAAACTTGTCTAGAAATACGATTCAATTTTCAGTTTAACAGGAAATTCATGACCGTGTACAAAAACCTCAATAAATGCAACAGAATGGAATGAAATTTATTGATTTTTTTTAAACTGCTATAAACCGCGATTTAACAGGTGAGCTACACTCGTCAAACCACGCAGTGGCCATTTTTTAAATGGCGAGTGCAACTCGTCAAAATAGACCAATGGGTTAAAGTTCTAAGTTGTAGCAACTTGGTCGAAATAATTTACATTCTGAAATTTAATAAGATGTTTACTAACTTTTAGAAAAACAAGTCCTAAAGATCAATCATATGAAAAAGATTTTAGGAAATAGTTTTCTCCGTCCGAATCGCTACAGTTTAGAACTCCGCACTCTAGAAATCAGCGAAGCAAGTTTTAAATTTTTTCTTTTTTTTCAAATTTAATATTTATAAAATACTACGTTTTATTAGAACTTGGAGTTCTGAAAACTTGCACGCGGCGAGTTGCATTTTATTAGACAGATTTCTGTAAATTAGTACTTTTAGCCCAAATTCACTTTTCAGTATGCGAAGTTTGAAATGTAAGGAAATATTTACTTTAGTTTAGAACTATCTTTTTAGCGTGTACGATTCAATAACGCTAATCTCACTTTATTGTACTATATATGTACATATATGTTCAAGAATAGGATAATTAAATCCTTTTTGAGAATTACTCCGAACATGAATGAAACTCGATAATCTAAACAAATCATGTATTCATGTGTATTTAACTGGGAAAGAAACGTTAAATGATGGTCTAAACATTTAATTGGTAAATATTATCTATATTTTTATTAAGAGATTGATTATTAATTTTGTCTTTTGATTATTTTGCTAAAAATAGTGTTAACGTTAAGATGACACTATTTGATAGAAATTTCATTTACTTGCACGTGATAAAGTACAGTAATGACTAATCTCATAAAAATTTTAAAAATGTACTCTAGTTATAATCATAAATTTAATATTAATATAATTTAAAGCATATTATGATAAAGTAGTAATGTAGATTAAATGTGCACGAAAAATTGAAAGTGAACTGATGCACTAACCTTGACACTTGACTAACATGTGTTGAACGTTCATCTTCTTCCGTGTGTTTCATATGTAAATAGGGTCACAAAGAAGTCGAAACTTTAAGGTGTAAGTCTGTTTAGTAAGCTCTCTATGATATTTCGAAGGTGACAGCGTATCATGCATTTGCAAAATTTATTTTGTAGTCATCACCAAGTTGTTCTCTTCAAGGTCTACGGTTGGTTTTCACGCATGTGTGAGCTTACGGAAGTATTATACATTCGGGTTTACTGCACCAACAATAAATTTAATCACAAATCATTTTAATCTGTTTTTAAATTTGAATTATTTAAAACCAAATTTATCAAAATCAAATACGTATTTTGGGTTAATGACAAATAAAGAATCATTTTATTCATAAAAGTCAATATATTATTTTATCTCTGGTGTATTAAAATTAAATAAATTAAAATAAAAGAGAATAGATATATAAACGGCATTGACAGGGTTCTAATAAGGGTCTGGCTTACATATTTATAAGGTACAAATAAGGTTACCTGTCTAGAATCTCGTAAGATTACCTGATAGGGGCCAAATCATTCAAGTTGTCTTTCATTTACTAAAATATTCATGATTGCCAGAGATTTAATCGAGTCAATTTAGCATTTTTTTCAACACTACCTGTCTCCGGGAAAAATAAAAGTTCCTTCCTAATGTTCAAAATAGGCTAGCCACTTTTCAAAATTCATTATTAGAAGGTTATCTAAAAAACTCATTTGCGAATTGGCTACGTCATTCAGTAAAGAAAAGAGACAAAGGTTCCTGGACCAAGACCTAGTACAAACTTTGTATACTTAATTTTAAAAAGTCTTGTTATAATAAGACATCTATGTGTCACTTTCTCACGGAAGAGACTTACCCTTCCTCGAATATATATTAGTGTCGATGAATATATGTATCTGCTGAAGAAAGTTTGAGTTTAAGTCTTAACGACACTTTCCATGTTGAAATACCACCGAGTATCCGTTTCTGAACACAATTTTTATTATTAAAGAAAAGAGTTGTCTCCTGATTCCAGGAAAATATTGAACTCTTTATCGAGAAAATTCTTATTATTTATTGTTTTTTATCAGATTTCATGAAAATTACCAGAATTTATACCTAAGATATATACAGTACCGGTCAGAATTGTCCGGCCACCTGTTTTTCGATAATTGCTTAAATTATCCTAATTTGAATTATATAAGTGAAAAAATTTGTTCTCTTGATTAAATTTAAAGCTATCAAAATTCTTTATGAAATAAACCCAGCATGAATTCGTTTTGTTAAATTTTGAAGAAGTTATTGCAGAAATAGTCAAGATTTCAATGCTTTCTTAAATTTCAAATAACTTTTGAAGTAATCAACATTTTTTAATGTTCTTGGGCTCATTTTAGAGCTAAGATTCTACAGAATCGCATTAAATTATCATTATAAATCTATAAATTTTTTCTTGCATAATGCAAGGAGTTGAAATCGTAACAAAAAAGTAGGGAAATTTCGAAAACATTTCATCTGTACGTAAATGATAATAAAGATCATATGAATATATATTTTAAGGGGATTCGATACAAAATTCATGATTATATGTTTTATATATCTTATAAAAATGTTTTTCTAAGCAAAAGCAATATTGGAATTTTTCCAACTTTTTTATTTGAACTTTAACCTCGTGCAGTATGTAAGAAAAAAATTACACATCAATTCAAAGAATTTTGATCGATTTTGTAGAAATTTAGCTCTAAAATGAGCCCAAGAACATTAAAAAATGTTGATTACTTCAAAAGTTATTTGAAATTTAAGAAAGCATTGAAATCTTGACTATTTCTGCAATAACTTCTTCAAAATTTAACAAAACGAATTCATGCTGGGTTTATTTCATAAAGAATTTTGATAGCTTTAAATTTAATCAAGAGAACAAATTTGTTCACTTACATAATTCAAATTAGGATAATTTAAGCAATTATCGAAAAACAGGTGGCCGGACAATTCTGACCGGTACTGTAGCATGGGGATTTCCACAAAAAGTGTCATTTTTCGCCAAAAAAAGTTGAAGCAGACATTTAAAACTTTTTCCTATACACCCTACATAAATATTAAAGTATATTTTTTAGATTGGTCAATGATTTTAGCATGCGCACAATTTCTATGTAATATTAAAATTATCTAATTTAAAAATGTTGGAATATTAGAATTATAATATTTACCAATATTGTGTCAATTAGCGTCTGGTATGATAAAAAAATATACACACCTAGAAAACAGTTTCTTTTAATCAAAGAAAAATTTCTTTGATATACGGTCAAAGAAAAAGTTTCTTTGACTTTTAAATTAATAAAACTTTATTTAATTAAAAAAAAAAAGTTCTTTGGCTTTTAAATTAATAAAACTTTATTTAATTAAAAAAAAAATTTTCTTTGACCATATTTATCAAAGAAACTGTTTTCTCAGTCTACGGAGAAACTTTATAGCAATATGTGTTTTATTTTATATTGATAATTCTAAAAAATATTAGGAATCTAGCGAAAATCAAGATGCAATGATAGTTATTTCTAGCAGACTGGAAATTTTTATCAGGCAAAATACTAGAGATTCGAAAAATTATATGAATTATATGATAAATAATTTATAGTAAAGTTTTTATACAATCTATACTAAATTATCATATACTTCATCTAAAGTTCAGTATTTCGTTGCCAAAAGTTCTTACTATTACACGCATTTCCCTGAATTGAAACGTACTTTAGCAAAAATTGTAAACTTGGGTTTTTCCGTGTACTGAGTCTCTAGAAAAAATAAGTTGGATTTATTTTGCAAAATTCGAATTTCTTATATCATATCTATCATTTTTTGATGAGGCACATCAATTTTCTTCCGGGAACATTTTTCTGATACCGAAATTAAAATTCAGCAAAGTTAGTAAAAAATATGGTCCCATCTTGATGCACACAATTGTTACAGATGCAAGTGAGGGTCGTGGACATTTAGCCCTAAATTAAACATGACATTCATTGTAAAGTTACTAGGCCCAAAATATACTGTTTTATTTCCGCAAAAGCATAGAAAAGTTTAAATTGAAAAAGCTTGGAGTAAAGTACAGTGACAGTCCGGGCATTTTTTCGAGAAATTCCAAATTTTCAATTTTTAAACTTGGCATACTTCCAAAATTATTAAAGCACACGTTTTTCTTTTGTATAGTGTCTGCCCGGCGCATAAATCTGATGGAAAATCGAAAAAATGTTGACTTAGGTGTGCGCACTTTACGCATCTATAAATATATAGCATATCTGAGATACGCATATATTTAAAATGAAGAAACACATATAAAACTACGAACACAGTATGAATTCAACAAAGTTACTTAGACACCTTTTACTGGAATTCATCAAAAGACAAACAAGTCGACCTTACAGGAATATAAGCACTTTTAAAAGTAGCAGAAACAAGAATATTCACACGATCTATCTCAGATAATTTGCTTAATTAGCACTATTATTCTTACGTTTCTTAAAGATATTTTTGTAACTGAGAAATTTAAATGGATATTGTTTGCATAAAAACGCGTAGCGACTTTTTACTAAATTTTGAAAATATTTTCGAAGTAGACTAATTGAACTAATGTTTGTTTTTATTATGAATAACATTAATTGCAAATGCTATTTTATAATTTTTCATATCAAAATTACTTGCATGCCAAATTTCATAATGCGTGAAAAATAATTGAAGAAATAATATGGTAAAATTATCATATAATTATTTTAATTTTACAATTCATCTATTTGCATATGTATGATTTGTCTGCTAACAATGTAGTAAAATTACAAACATTTTTTATTAGGAGAGTAATAGGTAGTAATTAGAAGAGATTCAGTAAACCGCAGATTACACTTTATTGTTCATTGTTGTCAACAAAAGGAAATTAACTTTCTTTTACACTCCGGGTTTCCCCAGACAAATACTTCATTTATCTTCTATGATTTTAATTACAAAAATTTTAAGTTTCACAATTTTTAATCAAGTAATTACGTATTCAAGGCTCTTTTAGTATTCTACTTCAAAGTAAAAAGTCGCAATAAAATGTTCCCTGTCTGGGCTATTAGCAACCTTTATAACAAAAAATGTCATTAGTTTCTTTGTATGTTTCCTGTATAAAACTTACGGTTGTCAATAAGAATATATTGGGATCTGAAATCTTGGTGGCGCTAGTGTCGCGAATTAACGCAAAGGGGCCGAATGTTTAAAATGAATTTTAATTTGTGCATAAAATTATTTTAAAATTTTTCTGTGAATTTCGGACTAATGAATAGATAATAAGAATAAATATTTATCGAAAGCAAAGTGTTTCAAATAAAATTTTTATCGTATATAGGTAAAGAACATGTTTTCTGTTCAAACTATTTTCCCAAAAAGAAACAAATATTTTACCATGCACTGCAAGTTTTAAAACACTATAAGCTTGAATAAACTTTAATTGATGTACACACAAAAAAATTTGACACAGGGTGGGCAAAAAATATGAATAATAAACGATCAGAACTGAAATACGAATTCTAACCTAACTTTTAGAATACACTTTTTTAAATAGTGACTATTTCATGTATAAAATTATAAAAATTTATTCAAAGTTTATATTTACGTTCAAATAAGTTCATTTAAGCTTATAACGTGTTGAAACTTGCATAGTATAGTGGAATACTTGTTTTTTCTTAGTAAAACAGTTTAAACAGAAAACGTGTTTTTCGCTGTTTACTAAGAAAATCCTATCTGAATTACTTTGTACCCGATGAATATTTATTTTTATCATTCACTTATTGTTTCAAAATTCACAGAAAAATCGTAAAATCACTTTTACGCACAAATTGAAATTAATTGTAAACATTCGACCCCTTGGTGTTCGTTCTCATTTTAGCCGTATTGGAATTATAGATGAATATCTCGCAGCTCTGCGTTTCCCAATAATGATTCGATAAATTATTATTTACCAAGAAGATAAGTATCGGTCATAAAATAGACACAAAAGTCATCAGAATGATTTTGATTATAGAATTTGACAGGAGAAGGCACAAACAATTAGTTTTAATGAAGAATTTGACTTGTTGGAGGTCGATTAAACCGTTGAATATCAATCGAAAGAGGAAGGAATCGAGAGAGGGAGAGTGAGATCGTGAGAGCGACCTTGATTCAATGACGAAGAGTACGGAGCGCGTTCACCGTAGACACACAGCATCCTCAAACGAACATATGCTGTTGGTTAATTCAAAATGTGGGTCGCCCGGACCCAATGGAGAAAGTGTATTTTCCCTCTACCTGTTGGTAGTCGTTCTGATATTATTTGAGAATTCTTCGAAGGTCGACGCTTTTCATTAAAAAAATTTTACGGATATACTGAGTAAAAGAAGTTGTATCTATACTACGCATATTTGCGTTTCTCCAAAAGTGAATGTTTATTGGCTTCAATGTAGTATTGTTAATTCCATAGTATCATTATTTCAATTAATAGTATTTGATTTTGAAGACTGTCCTACAGATTGAGAAACATTTTTTTTGCTGTGTGACACCTTAAAAGTATAATAGATGTATCGTCATATGCATATTATGCAATCCAATTTTTGTTATGCCTGGCAGAATTTTGGTTTTCATCAGGCTTGAGATATATTTTTTTTATGTGGAGATAATGAAGGAAAGTATAGATTGTAGATATTCTATTTGATGTTTGATAATAATTTGATTTAAATATTATTATAAATATAAACGTTATTTAAATATTTAAAGAATTTGAAAATCTTTCTGTGGAAAAAATGACGCTTTCGACTGCGCTGGGATTCGAGCCCAGGTTTTTCGATCGAAAGCGTCATTTTTTCCACAGAAAGATTTTCAAATTCTTTAAATATTGAATTTATTTGCATTATTTGCGATATAAGAGTTTGAAATTGTCTACGAGGACACCTGTCGACAACGTATCCTATCTGATACGCGATTAGTGATCCTCCAATAATGTAGGCAGTGACAAAAATTTCAAACTCAACTAATTAATTTGAAGTTATTTAAATAGTTTGATTCAAATATGAAAATTTTAACTCCAAACAATACCTAAATTATTTCTCTTTTAAAAATATTAAATATTAAAATATTAAATATGCAATAGAATATCTACAATCTATGTTTTCTTTCATCATCTCTATGACAGATGTGTCTTAAGATGTTATTTATATATATACGTTCAAATTTATAAATTAAAATTTTCTGTCCCAGAAAAAAGAAAGTTTTCTACCAGTTCATCTGCGGAACGCGTGGTGGAGACTTTCTTGAAATAACGACACGCGCCTAATTATTATTGCGTAAAGAATAAAATAACGACTTGACAAGTAAACAAATACATTCGGAAAAGAATAGAATAAAACAGTGAAAGTATAGAGCACTCATTTTAAAACTGACACTATTGACAGGTAAATGAATGCACGTTAGGAAATACGCAAATATCTGCGAACACTGAACCTGTAATGAAGCTAATTGTTTAAAAACTTAAATCCTAATATGCCTAACTTTTTCTGGATCATTCTTTTAAGAATTTTGTTTCATAATGCATTTCGGAATTCAAGAAATCAGTGATTGAATTTCAATTGAGGAGATGCGAATTCTTTGAACGTAAAAGTGGAGCTCGTATCTGAATCTTGATATATGATCATTATGCAATTTACGTAAAGGTCTCTCGAAGAAAACCGATTACCGTTCATGGCATCGTAAGTCTAAAAGAATTTACGTGATTCTGTGCACATGATTAATTCACATTAGCCTTATTACTATAAAACTCATAAAATTTATAATATTCTCATCTTTTGCAAAACTGCAACAAATAGCATTGCGATATTCGCTCTTTGGTCAAAGTAATGCTTCATGTTTTTGATTCATTAATATTTTTTAATAAAATCAATAGATAAATGGAAGCTGAGCTTGGTCATTATATTTTTCAATTAGATTTAATGCTTATCTATTTCGATTGTAGAGTTTAATATTATACATTTTTCCGCCTAATCGAACTTTTGAACGACACACTTTTGAACTTTTTTGATTGATCGATAAACTGTTGACCTGTAATCATGACAAATAAGACAAGGTTCTTTGATTTCAAATAGATGACAAAGTGGTAATATAAATGGTAAAATATTTTATGCATACCATTTATGTTTCATTAACACTTCTTTGTTACTTTTAATATGATATTATTCAGTCTATTGATCCAGGTTTATGAGATGTTAACTTTGGGGTTACAGATGACCTTTTGCTTTAGTCATCTCTCCTTAGATTTGCTCTTAGTCAAGTTTACACTAATGTAAGTTGACACCATGCTACAAGAATCCACCTTGCGGCGTCAGACGGTTGGACCATGTAATCTCCACTTTCTCCTCTTACACACGACTGAACTTTAACTCGACTTCTCGTTTGCTCTATTCACCTTTGTTTTCGATCTTCTTCTCTTAAGAATTTAATTTGGTAATATGCTCTACTTTTTCAGGAAAAATACTTTCATCAAAGGTGAAAGTATAAACTCTGCATTGCTCTGCGTTTCGACTTAACATTTTCAGTGTATGAATAATCGTATAATATCTATATTATAATAAAATATAGATAAGGTTTCAATCAGTATGTCTACTCAGCTTAAAAATATAAAAATGTTTTAATTTTTTACTAATAAACACTGTTAGAAATTTCTACCGTAAGTTCCCGAAACACGTGACTGAAGTTTTATTCAGTTACAGTTTCGTAAAATTAAGATAGAATTTCAGAAAATTCAGTTACTTTTTAGTAAATTTGAGAAACAATTTCTTCATTTTCAGTTTACATTTTGAGTTTCGTAATCTTATGATGAGTTTTTCTAAAATTCTGTTACAGTTTGGTAGTTTTAAGTTACATTTTATGAAAATTTAGTTGAGTTTCATAATATAAGAAAAATATGAGAAAATTCAGTACAGTTTTTGCAATTCCAAGATACCTTTACTCAGAAACATTATAAATATCGTCAAATTTTACGTGACCTTTGTAACATACAAATTTTGTAAATTTCCAAACATTTTTAAGAGTGAACGTTTTTTCTCGATACAAAATCTTGAAAGTAATAATTAAATCACAATTTGGGTATCTCCAAAATTTGATATTGAATTTTAGAGTTTGTAAGTCCTGAGACAATAATAAAGTTCTTAATTTTGTTATTAACTTTAAAGTCTCTAAGTTAGAAGAATTTAAACTTCATAGCTTTACAAAATCAGATGTAGCTTCGAAAATTAAGTAATTTTAAATTAGAAATTTCCAAATGCCTTTGACATATTTAATTCCATAGCTCTGAAATTTTAAACCTATCAAGGTGTTGAATTTCCCAACCTTAAATTATTGAATTCCGACAAAAATCATTAGAATTCCAAATTAAAAACTATTCAGTGCTACAGACTTATAGATTAGAGTTGATAAAATTCAAGTAGACACACTGTTAAAAATCTCTGTATTAAACGTTCATTACATGTAATGGAAGTTTTTTCAGTAATGTACATTAAATTTAAAATACTTTCATCTTGAAAATTACAAACTTTTATATGAATTTTAATACACGTGTGTATATATTTTAATAATGTCTGTTAGTTTTAATATACTTTGATTGAAAAGTTATTAAATTAAATATGAATGTATATTAATTTTTTATAATATATATACAAATCTATTAATTTTAATTTACCACTTGTATATTAAAGTCTATTAAAATTAATAAGATTTTTAACAGCGCACTCTGTTATATACAGTTAAAAATATTTTTGGATATTTTTCTGCTTTTTCAGGAACGCTTCGTTTTTTTAAAAGAGCATAGTTGTATGTCTATTTCATTAACTTATGCAGGTGCTAATTGGGTTTCTTGCGACAGCGAATTTCTAGTACACATGCAGTGTTGCGAAAATTATCTTATTTCTTTGGATCGTCGACGCAATGGACCCCTTCGTTTTATCTTGAAGGGCGACTTAGCACTGCACATTTTTTTGATGCTCATAAGAGACTTAACAGTCAAAGGTTAACCCATTTCAAAAGACTACAATTTACAGGGGTAATAATCAATGCATAAATACTTGTTTTGATTGTTACCTGCTGCAGACGCTTACTTTAATATCGTTGAAACTCCGTAAAGTTAATTATAGAAATGAAACTCGCTTTAAAATTAGTGCTTGCAAATTTTCCATTGCAAGAAGTTGTAAATTTGACCATCATTTCAAGTATGTTCACGTACAATTATAAAGAGAGTTTTTTATAATCGAGAGTCTCTTTTTAATTGAAAAAATTATGTATATATATGTACCAGAGGGAACAGAGTTGAATTCAATATACATGCACTAATTTGCATGCGAATACGGATATATTCGTATTTCTAGAATTTACACATCAAATTAGGAACCATAAAAATAAAGAAATGCAAATTCTAGACGTGCATCGAGTCTGAAGGTTAAATGTTGAGGATGACCAAATCTTGAGCCTAAGCAAATTTCCAGTTCTGGGAAAATATAAAAAAATCCCAAGAATAATTGTCTTGAATTTAATAAATTTATGCACGTCTTGGTCTTCATTATTTTCATTCTCGAATTTGTATGCAGACTCTTCTTGAAAAAAGTTTGTATAATTTATGCATACATTGTACGCAGACGCTTTAATTTAATTTTGTTTGATAAGATACGTGTTCTATCTAACAGATAATATTTAATTAATAGAAATTGAGGTGTTTTTTAGACATGTCGGCGCAGATATGAATATGTATGAATTTCAATAATATTATTGGTACATGACTATTTATTTTAATGTCTGACCACACACAATTCTGCCTCGAATTCATTTTTATCGTTAAAGGAAAAATTATTTACTCTCTTATTTTAGTCGTTCCTTCTTAGATTTTTTAAGGAGTGATGTTTTTTCCAAAAGGAACCTTTAAAGCATGAATTTAAATTATTTCATCAGAGTAAATTGAGGAATAGTTTTTATATTATTCTTTCAATTTTTGATATAATAAATTTGTATTTCATAGTAGTAATTGTAGAAGTAAATAAATTTAAAAGATTTAAAACACACTGAAAGACTCTTTGTTTCAATAAATGGCAAAACTATACCAAAGTTTAGTATTATTAAGTCGCTTATCAAAATTTGATATGGTGCGTTCTAAATATTATTACATTTTATCAAAGATTGGATCATTTATCCAATTAGTACGGTTTTGCCATTTATTGAAACAATAATTTTTTCAGTTCAGAAGTTTCTAATAATTTCTAAGCTTTTAAAACTTTAAATCTGTAAGTTTGTTGTATATCCAAAATCCAAATGATTTAGGGCATGTAATATTTAGAAAACAAGCAAATTCAGGTGAACAGATAGATTTGGTTTCTGTATCTTAATATCTGAAATCATTAAAATTATCATATAAAAATTTGGGAGAAACTAAGGTACATGCAAACGTAGATAGCTTATTTTTAGTTGTGTTATTTTCAAAAAATATGCAAAAGCTCTTGTTAAAATTGAACCTTTTCTAATTATCAAATCCAAAAATAGTTTCTCTACGTCTACACTGTTAGAAATTTCTGTATTAAACTTCCATTGCATGTAATAGAAGTTTTTTTCAGTAACGTATATTAAATTTAAAATACTTTTATCTTTAAAAATACAAACTTTTATTTGAATTTTAATACACATGTGTATATGTTTTAATAATGTTTGTTAATTTTAATATATTTTGATTGAAGAATTGCACTCGACCGGCAATCGAAAGACCTGGGCTCGAATCCCAGCGCAGTCGAAAGCGTCTTTTTTTCCACAGAAAGATTTTCAAAATTCTTTACTATTAAATTTAATATGAATGAATATTAATTTTTTATAATATATATACAAATCTATTAATTTTAATTTACCACTTGTATATTAAAGTCTATTAAAATTAATAACATTTTAACAGTGTATTTTCATCTTCTTTACCACACTTTTAAAAATCTTAATAATTTTGATAAACTTTAATATACAAGTGGTAAAATAAAATGAATAGCTTTGTATATTATGAATAAATTAATATACTTTCGTATTTAATAAATTTTTAATCAAAATATATTAAAATTAACAAACATTATTAAAATATATACACGTGTGTGTTGAAATTCAAATAAAAGTTTGTATTTTTAAAGATAAAAGTATTTAAAATTTTTCTAAAAAATTATTTTTATTTTGAACGTGAACATGTAGAAACCTAAAATATATGAAATTTGCTAATTTCGTAAGTATTACATGGCCTTGATTACACACAAGTGTTTATAAAGGAAAGAATAGGCTCAGTATTGATATAAGAATATAAATATTGCAGTAAGATTATATAAAAATGAGCTATCAGCATAAATAAATCGAGAATAAATTGTTCATATACATATTTGACAGACAGGGCGTGTCTCTTTGATATTTGCGGCGCTTTCTTGAAATACACATACATGAGACGTGTAAGATAATTACAAAAAGGAAGCCTCGTGAAATAAGAGTCGTGTAATCACTTCAACCACATATTACAACTTACGGATGCTCTTACATATACATGTTTGACGTTCAGGCTTTGATTCTTTTTCCAAGCAGTCATCTTCGCTGAAGAAAAAAGAATGTGTATTGTCATTCATACCTGGAAGGGTTTCAAGTGCCATAATAACTCATAAACGCGAGATGAATATAAATACAGGTTTTCTGTTACACGTCTACATTTAAAAGAACTGTTTGCTTGAAGATGCGTATATGTAATTATTAAAAATTATAACTTTACATTAATTATTTATATTATAGCCTTATAATTCCATAATTGTGAGAGAAAGTTCTATAACTCTGTGTTTTTCTGAAGTATGTACAAAGTTCATCTAAATTCGTTGAGCCTACATTGGATGAGAGAAGATGAAATGAATAATCAATGAGAAACATCCTTTTTTTTTAGACAAAATATTTCATCAGCTCCATGATGCTTTTAAAGGTTTCTATTTCCGCATTCTTCGGACAAGTGTATGATTGTTTTACCTCTTTTCAGTTTTAAGTAAGATTTGAATAGAATTTCAAATTGTTTTATATGAAGCTTTCATTTAAATTGTACCGTATTCAACATGCATCAAAAAATAAATTATGCATAACTTATCAGGCCGATGAGGCAATTTCTAAAATTAAAAAGTCAGACTGATTTTTTTTTTGCATAATATAATTTTAAGTGCAGTCCCTAATGAATATTTGCTAAACTTTTTCTGGCTATTGGAAAGTAATCCTTCGTATTTTTCGTTAATAAATATTTAATTTAAATCTCTTAAATCATGATTTTAACGAATTTGTGACAAAATTTTCCTGTCATACAGAAAAACAAGTACAGATTTTCAGATTGCTGCCCACGTGATTTTTCATTCAGAGCATGTAATTATGCGGTGTAACTTGGGTGCGGTCGTTATCTGTGATCGAAAGCAGTTTAAGAACCTCAAATAAATATAATAACTGAAGGTTATTCGAAATTTGCTGTTTTCACTTGCCCATGTGAAGTGTTTATCATTGAAGTATAATTTGAGAAATAACTTCCGTAACTGGTCCACCCTATCATTTACGCTTTATATATATGTAAGAGAGAGAAATATATTTTCGATTCTGAAAATGAACTTCTTTCTTTTTAATTAATTTTGTATATATACTTAACTTCGTTTTCAGTGGTTTAATTAAAACTTATTTAATGGCAATAAATAAAAAACTGAAGAAGCATTAATTTTTTTTATTTCTTATTATACTTTTTTCTGTGATCAATAAATGATACTATTGATGACGATTACGTGACCTTTCTCTATTTTTAAAATGTTTGCGATAAGTGTGTATAATTAAAAAATCACAAGAGTTCAACTTTATTCCTCTTGTCACTCTTTACTGTTCAAAATGTTATGAATTTTAATACACGTTAATAATTATTGAGTAAATTATATAAAAACTTAATTTTACAGATTTGAAATCATCAGTGACACTCTTTTTGCTATTCAAGCAGAAGTTTTATTGATTGTTTTTATTGATTATTTAGATTTACAGAGTGTACAACATGACATTACATACACTGTTAAAAAATTTCTACCGTAATTTCTCGAAGTACGTGACTGGAGTTTTATTGAGTTACAGTTTCGTAAAATCAAGATAGAATTTCAGAAAATTCAGTTACTTTTTAGTAAATTAAAAAAAAAATTCTCAATTTTCAGTTACAAAGTGTTGAATATTCCGATACTTGTATCTGGAAATTCTGAAACTTGCAACAGGAAAAATTTTACGTTTTGAGTAATTAAAAATTTTGTTAGAGTTTCGTAATTTTATGATGAGTTTTTTTAAATTCTGTTACAGTTTGGTAGTTTTAAGCTACATTTTATGAAAATTTAGTTGAGATTCATAATATAAAGAAAAATTTCAGAAAATTCAGTAGATTTTTCGCAATTTTAAAATACCTTTACTCAAAAGCATCATAAATATCGTCAAATTTTACGTTACCTTTGTAACATACAAATTTTGTAAATTTCTGAACATTTCTAACAATGTATGTAGTCTGATGCAATGTAAAATGTATAATAATTGAATCTGTTACGTTAAATATAATTAGGAGATTACAATATTACAAATTTGTTTATATAATTCATAAAATATGTATTGATGCCGAAAAAGAAAATGAACGTGCGTGTTGTCAATGAATTTGTGAGGCTTACCTGTTTTTTACTTTTTCTCAATCAACGTCCTTGCAGACGATGAGAAATACTCGTGATCGAAGTAAAAGTCGGGTAGTGAACTTGCCTCTGGTCTAGAACTTGTTCTGACAGAGAATATAGTGAGTTTAGTGGTTAATACGACGACTTAATAATTACAAGTGATACGCATGGACACACATTCAAAGCAGTAATTTCCTAATGCTTCATATCCTCTCCTAAAACATGTAATTTCAATCATGAGCATTGCACAAATGATCGCGACTTTGATTCTTAAAGTGCTGCTCCAGTTAATTTAAATCAAGGGCATATAGATCATTAAATTATTAGTTTCAATAGAAAAAATCCACACTTTTTTTTTTAATTTCTCACTATTTAATCAAAGGTTTTGAACAATGTGGTTTGGTGGTAATATAAATAATATCCATAGGACACGGAAATGCACACGCATTGCATTTAAATAAAGACCTCACTACTTTGCGGTTAGCTACTTCGTTGACCTAACATTGTTGTGACTCTAGCTGGTCACGAGAAAGTGCATAATTGGAAAACAAAGACAGCAAGAACAGCAGAAAAGAATTGTTAAGATTTGTAACACTTATGTTTCTATATGCATAAACACATACTCTCTTAATTTCAAACACTTGTTTTTTTCATGAATTTCAATTAATGACCGAATTCCATCTACGTATAGTCAGTTATTTTTAGTCATATTAAATGGTAAATCAGTTCAAAAAAACTAATTCTATAGTTAAAGTTCATTGACTGATTAAAATTAGTGAATAAAACGACTTATTTAAACTAAGAGAGTATATGGTGTGTTTAAATATATAATAATAAATTGAATCAAATACTTTTACTATCATGAAATAAAATAATTCGAGTATTTTTATTCTTAATCAATATTTACCTATAAAAGTGTTTATCCATAATGAAATGCAAAAGATTGGATAATACGAATCACATGATGGAAAGAATATGCATTTTTCTCATATTGCAACACTGCGACAAGAGCAAATAATCTTATTCCCTTTACAGATTACAATATTTAATCACTTACAATCTACAGTTACATGGTCTTCTATCATGTCGTACGTAACATTTAGTAATAATATTGTAAAGAAAGAATCATTGAGGTGGTTAGATTTAAGTAGTACAAGTCACGCTTCGGCAGACATGGATCAGTAGTATGGTAGTACAACGTACTAGCATACATACTTGTAATACTTGTATATCAGGCATTGTTTCTTGAATTCCAATTATTCCCGAATATTTATTTTTAACGATTACAATAATAATACTTTAGCTTTATTATTTCACCGAAAAAAATTCCTTGTACCCGTGTATAAGGAATCAACTATTTTGCCTAGTTAGGACAGGCGCCAACTTTGCAATCCTAGTTGAAATGACAAAGTTCAAGTTTAGTAAGAAAAACAAAGAAAGCAAGTTGATTTGACGGACGGATCCTTTCAGGCGCATGTATTAAACATAACCAAAAAACAACTTTGCGTTTATGATCTACTAGAGCAAAATTTATATTGATAAAAGTGGGTCCTAAAGAATTATTGACAAAAATAAATTTTTGTTTGCACGGTGAAAAAGTAATAAATACAGAAGATATTCTTTTTACAGCGGAGTTTTGTAATAACAGCATAGCAATATTAAGGGGGGCACTCTACCTGGAGCCTCAATAAATGATCGTTTTTCTTAATTTTTTTAAAATAAGAAAGCGATGCGACAGCTTTGTACTCCGAAAAAAATTCCGTGTACCCGTGTACAAGGAATCAACTATTTTGCTTAGTTAGGACAGGCGCCAACTTTGCAATCCTAGTTGAAATGACAAAGTTCAAGTTTAGTAAGAAAAACAAAGAAAATAAGTTGATTTGACGGACAGATCCTTTCAGGCGCATGTATTAAACATAACCAAAAAACAACTTTACGTTTATGATCTTCTAGAGCAAAATTTATATTGATAAAAGTGGGTCTTAAAGAATTATTGACAAAAATAAATTTCTGTTTACACAGTGAAAAAGTAATAAATACAGAAGATATTCTTCTTACAGCCGAGTTTTGTAATAACAGCATAGCAATATTAATTGAATTTAATTGTTAATAGAACTAGAATTATTTATTTCTCTGTAACAAGGTTTATATTGGTTTGTTTAACTGTATGTACGTGATTCTCTTAAACAGGAATCCGTGTTATTTTAACTAGGCTAGACTTAACTATGGGTGACAGTTGAGTCTTGAAAAAAATTTTTTTTCGGTGTTCCTAGTTAATTTTTATTCTTATATTTAAGGGCACGGGATATTAAGGAAGTTTGCAAATTCACGTATTTAATTCATTTTCTAGATGATTATGTCCAAATAAATTGAAATTATCAATTAAAAATTTGGGAAGAGTCAAGTTACATGCGAACGGACTTAGATAGCCTACTTTAAACTTTGATAATGATAAGAAGTTTTGTTCGAGATTTTGTTAAAATTGAACTTTTAATCATCCAACCCAAAAATAGTCTATATCCGTTTTCATATTTTAAATTATTTTCCAAACTTTTAAGGCATAAGGTAGATGACCCAGTACTCGTCAGTGTACCAGTGATCGTCGTTTTACTCTTGAAATTTGACAAAGTACTGAAAAACACCTTTAATTGAAGTATTTTACAACAACTGATAGTGCGACTTGGTAACATGGATTATAAAAAATTGTCAAAATCAATGTTAATCCAATAAAATGTAAGATTATTTGTGTGCCAATTACTGAAACTAAGATATCGATTACAGGGATATTTACCTTAATTATTTTTATTCCTTAGAAAAATGTCGGGTTACAGGAACCAAAGTTTCGTGGTTGATAAAGTTTTTACAAACAGTCAAAAAGTTACGATAAGAAATATTATTATTTATAAGTGGTTTTTGTGTGTTTTTTTGAGGGCCGTGTTTTGGAGCGGTCTTGTTCCCAGGCTCCTTGAAGCTTGCCAGCTTTCCCTCTTGCATAAGTTTTTGCACGTTTTTTATAAGATATTATAATTAAGAAAACATAAACAAACAAAAGATCTAATATTACTATGAATAATTTATGCTTTGCACGTTTACAGCTTACGCATTAAGTTCATAAAATTAGTTGGCACGAGGGCCGCCATTTTGGCTGAAACGTTTGCCCTTCTTATCCCTATAATATGTTTCCTGCCTTTTAAAACCTATGATATGTTTCCTTGATGATTGATTTTTAATGAAAATTAAGTGACCCAATGCCAATATAAAGACACTATAACAAATCTCAATTTACATTTTTAAGCAGTAATTTTTGTCTATCTAAACGTAAATTTATGAAAAATACCGAAAAAGAGATGAATTCCTTTTTAGGTTATATTTCTCCGAGGCATTATATTAAGATGATTGCTTCAAAATAGTCAATGCCAACAAAACTTTGCAACGTGTGAAATATCGAGTTGAAACGGTTTTCCATTTCATTGAAACGTAAATCACATTTATATAATTTATAAATCCTATTACCTGCAAATCATTCAGAGCGATTTCTAACAAATCCGGTAGATCACCAGGAGTATGAACTAGTTTTTAGAGGTATTTTCATCAGAAAGTCATAAGTAATAAAGTATAACATAATTATTTCAATTATTCAATTCATGAAAACATTTTCCTGTAATTATAAGTTAAAGTTTAATGTGACTAAAATCAACTAAAAATAATCAAAACAAGTCTTTATCATGTGTTTACAAGCTTGGTCAACTTAATTTTATAATTCGCGGTGAATGTGTCGAACCTGAATTAACAGTTTATCTACTCTTATATAATATAAAATCTTTCGTTAGATTTGCAAAGATTCAATCTGAATTATCACTATATTTTAAACATTTCTTGTACATCTAATAATAAAGGCTAATTCATTTTCGCCGGTACATGTTTTACGAAATTACGTTGTACGCGATTAACTTGATAGGTTAATAAGAATAACATAACCCTAAATATATATATTGTATATCTCAAAAGCTTTGCAACAATAATATAAAAATATTAATATATTTTGAGTTTCAATAACTTTTAATCAGTTTTACTAATGAATATAAACTACTTTTTGTTATAGAAGGAAACATGTTCGCGCAATCGCAGAATTGGCGTCGCACGAGCGATGAGCTCTATGCAAACACAACAACCGGGATCTTTGCCCGACTATCAAGTCGACCCTTACCGGCTTCTCGAGGACGACCTCAAGGATATATACAATGACATACGACAAGTGAGTCTTTCACCTTTCACTGCAATTTTGCACCAACCATCATATATAATTGCAACGCTCAGGTGCTTGTGCTTTTGACCATATAGCTTAATTATATATATATATATAAATATAAATCGTCTCTTGAAGTAAAAAAAATCTATATAATATTAAAAACTTAATATTTTATGCATATATATAATTTCAAGGACAGTTTTGAATAAGATAATTAAATAGACGATAACTGAGAAAAAATCTTTTTAGAGAAAGCAAAATATCTTCGCGAAGGTGTTGTAACGCGTGTATCAAAATGAAAGGAATTACAGAAATACATATTGAGTTATGGCTCCATGAATTATTCATGAATAAATCTATTTTCATGTCATACTAAATCTACTAAATTCTACGAGTTTGGACGGACAAATTAAACTTATAATGGCCATAACATTTTGAAGAAATATGTATATTAATACAATTACACCATAGTTATATTTAATCTTGAACATTTTTTAAAAACAGGATTTGTACTTAGGCAAAATGGGACTGCGAAATGCGAAGTTGATTAAAGAAATATCAATAAATTCAGGAAATGGAATTTTGTATAGTTAACCTAAATTTAAATATTTAGTATTCCTTTGGTTGGAATTCTCCATAGGTTTTTATGATAAAAAGTACTAACTACTTTACGAGCAATGCGGTTCTAAATACATATTACATATTTATATGTAAAGATTGATCACTGTGGGGTTTCTAGTACTAGAAGGCGCATTCGCTTTCGAACGAAAGCCACAAGCAGCGTCGATTCAGCTTCACGGTCTGCATATGGGCGAAAACTTTTACTCACGGCTGTTCAATGCCTGCGTAAGTAAATGGGTAGAAAGCACGGAGCATTAAGAATGTTGTTATCTTCACTTCGTAGTACTCACATATCTATATTTATCAATTATAAATATAAAAAACACCAAATACAGTAATGAAACAATAAACAGATTTTATCACTATTCAAACCGGTCAAGTATAACATTAAGTATCACATTATAAATTTTATTCTTCATGCAAAATAGCGAAATAGTTAAAGATGAAAATTATAGAGACTGTTCTAAACAAAACTTAAAACTCTAATAAACCACACGTTGTTACAGTGAAGATGACTACAAATTTTAATAAAGTAATTTTAAAGTTTATGTTTATAATTTTCTGAATTAAGAAAAATATTGCATTTTTTTAACTATGATGTAAAGTTGAACAAATTTTATTGATTTTACAAAAGTCCCAACATTTCCCAACATTTATGATCTATAAGTAAATAATTCACAACAATAAGGTGTCTTAATTTATGTCTATGACTTTTATTATTTATTAAATTAACCTTCAAATTTTATAAACTTACTAACATGGGCGTAAGAATATATGGACAAAGCTCAAAATCCCAACCTAGACAAGGGGGACAAACCAACTAAACGGAAAAGGGTAGGTTCAGTAGGGTAGAACGGCCATTTTTTTTTAGGATATTTTTAGGCCTCTGATTGGCTGATTTGTTGAGAGCTATGAAATGTTCTCCTGAAATATGGCCGCTCCCCACCATTTAATTTCCATGTTTACTGACCCCCAGATTTCTGATAAAGATTTAATATAATTGATTTTAATGATAAATTATGACATAAAATTCATTTTAAAATCCAAATATTGTAAAAAATGTATTTAACTCAAGCGTAAATGATCAAATTAAGAGATATTATTGTTGAAAATTATTCACATTCAGATCACACCCTTAGGAGGTTAGACTGGTTTCGAAACGCTGGGACTCTTGTGCAATCAATAAAAATATCTCTAAAATAGTTGTACTTAAATTTTGCATTAGTAACTAAATTTACATGTGCATGCATGGAGAAAAAACTTTTATCACATGTGGCTCAAAATACATTATGAATGCACCTTTGGAAAAATTTGTCATTCCGAATAGAAAGAACGAAATCACAACGTCGAAGTATATCAATAGGAAGACTATTAGTTTTGAAATAAATTTGTATAAGAAAAGATTATGACATGAATGGACACCTGTAATTAGTTCACCTATAAACGTTAGTGTTCCTTTCGACTTTGGCCGAATTCCAGCGGAGACTTTCAGCCCGTGCTGCGACTGGAATTCGAAGTACGCTGATTCTCCATCGTTTCTTCTCCAACTGTTGCAATAAGTAAAGTGTTGCGTGTCACGTACCAGGGCTGTACAATCATCGGTGCCGATTCAATTCGTTATCGAAACTCGACTCTATTAGAAACTAACCTCACTTTGCACTCTTTTCTTTATTTCTCTCTCACTGAAACTATTACTTTTTTTAACTTTCCTCTTCCTACGAATCCCCTTTATTCATTCTCATATATTTGTATCGTATTTTATTCTGAAAAAGTCAACAAAGAGTAAAACCTCACCAGTCGGATTAATTCTTCAACTATTCGAACTCTTTTACTTAAAAATCAATTAAAGTTTATATGGTTTAAAAAAATTTCATGCTTTATTCTTTAGAATAAAAGCTACCGATAATCTCATTTTTATCTGGTGTAGGTATTTATTGTAAGTAAGTAACTTTATTTATATATATAAGCGGGAAGGCCATAAATAGTTACAATACATACAAGATACAATTATCGATAAGAACGAATCTAGAGAAATTTCAGTTATAATTTATGTGAAGTGGAATTTTCTGTCTTTCGAACAAGCGGTTGACATTAATGTAAAAGAAATTTACATAATACATACAGTATTAATCTCGATTTTAACTTGAGGTTTTTAATAAAATGAACAGATGTAAGCTAATATTACAAACATTTTTCGCAACGAAGTACCAAACTTAAGAAGAACCATATGATAATTTACTATAGATTGTATCAAACTTGACTATAACCTATACTAAAGTTTCATATCATTTTTTGAATCTTTAGTATTTTGACTGCGAAAAATTTTCAGTCCGCTAGGAATAATTACCATTGCACCTCGATTTTCCCTAGATTCCTAATATTTTTTAGAATTATCATTATAAAATAAAACATATATTGCTATAAAAAGCTTCTCCGTGTAGAATAATCAAAAAACCTCTTGAGCCAATCAAGAACCCTCTAGATCAATTCAAACTCCCAAAATTGAGAAAAGTGACTATTTACTAAATATCGACTACTCTGAACTTTGTAAGGCAAATATTCATAATAATTAGAATATGCATTGTCAAAGAAAATTTTAAATACTTATTTTCTGGAAAATGTACGTATGCGATTTGTGGATAGAAAATCAAGTTGTAACAAAAAGGAACTATATACGGCTCATTTCAGTGCAATGCACTTTAGAGCAGCTCAATTTCGAGACTTAAAAAAGTACACGTGGCCACAAGACCACTGCCCTGTCTTATGTAAATTGGATATTGACTTTTACGTTATCCCATTCTCTTCTAAATACTTATATGTTTTTCCCTTGAAAAATATTTAAATCGTTTCTAAGTCGCGAAATTGGGAAATTAACACTCTCTTTCCTGTATATTAGGAGTGGTTAAAACATAAAAATGTTTTGTATTTGAATTCAGGAATATAATAGTGTAGGAAAGTGTGAATTTAACCTGAGGAAATTTTTTGATATTTTAGCCTAAAATAGCAAAAAGTAGATTCAGTTCAGTATAACAAAGTATGCATTAATTATAACTGTACTCTCTAAATCTGAATCAGTCAAATTTCCACTGATTGAATCAGTGATTTGCCTTTTCACTGATTCATCAGTGAAAAAATATTTTGCGCTGTTGAATCAATTAATTTCCACTGATTCATCAGTGAAAAAAATATTTTTCACTGTCAAATCAGTCAATTTTCACTGAAATAATCAGTGAAATTTGACTGATTTACAGTAACCTCTTTTTAGCTATTTGAATCAGTCAAATTTCACTGATAATCAGTAGATTTTGACTGATTCAAATTTACAGAGTAAACATACATTTTCCTTCAAGAAAAAATAAATATAATACACTAAGAAACTCAAGTTTAGAACTTTTGCTAAACTACGTTTCAATTTAGGGAAAGGCATGTCATAGTGAAAATTATCCGCAGCGAAATACTAAACTTCAGATGAACTGTATTATAAATTACTATAGATTGTATCAAACTTTATTATAACCTATACTAAAATTTCATATCATTTTTCAAATCTTTAGTATTTTGACTGCGAAAAATTTTCAGTCCGCTAGGAATAATTACCATTGCCCCTCGATTTTCCCCAGATTCCAAATACTTTTTAAAATTATTATTTTAAAAAGACGTATATTGTTATACAGAATATAGTCTACAGAGTATGAAAGGCATTAAAGTAGTGTTAGATGTTTTCCTGGAGATTAGCAGAAGTAAAAAATAGGGGCAAAATATTTTCTAAAGATGAACAAGGAGCAGAAAAGTAGAGCCAAAAAGTCCTAGAATTGGCCATATTCATGGTGCAGATTTTCCTCTAACAAAATCATTTTTTATAAAAGCTATAGACGTGCTTAAAAAGACAATATCAACAATGCTCAAGTTCGAGAAACCAACATTGTTACAAATGCAAACTAACCTAACGGAAACTGCAATTTATTGTGTCATATGACGCTTTAACCTTCTATCAATAGGGCTGAAGGATGGAATAATTCGGAAACTCAAGAACAATATAAAAATACCTCGAAAATGGATTGTATGTCTCCTCCATTTTAGAGCTTTCTTTTCATATCTTATTTACTTCAATTTGATTTTTGAAGACTAAGTGCTATGATTTATGGAAATTGCTCCTATGTTTCAGGAACTTATGGCAAACACGACATTGGAAGAATTAAGGACCATAGCGACGTACTACTTTGGAGGTCAGGGAAAAGCTTTGCGGCCGATGGTAGCGATTCTTATGGCACGGGCTATCAATTACCACAAGGAAAGAAAGTGAGTCTTACGAACATTGTCTTCAATTGATACTTGAGGAATCCGTGATATTAAACTTGAATGGTAAACTATCTTAATTTTTTAAGTTTACATTTTGTAAATTTCAGAATAATATTTATCTCTACTTTCTTATGTTTTTAATCTTATAACTTTTCACACAATGAGACTTATAATTCTCTAATCCCTTGATATTGGTAGTGAAAGATTAAATTTTCATCTGTCTTCTGACTCTGACTAATGTGAAAGAAAAGATCGTTCTAAAATGTAGTGTAAATTTTTTTAAACAATATACCCTTTCGGATTCTCGATATTTTCACTTTTGAGGTTATTTTCATTTCAGGTAATGTGTTAAGCATAATAGTGATAATGTTTTTATATTCTTCAAATTTCTGATTAAGAATTTGCAATATTTATTATTTTTTATTGCTTGTTTCAAATTTAACTATCTCTCGATGTTTTTGATGTTCCATTTCGATAATTTTCAAATTATCGAATGTTTCCATTTCAAATGTAAAAATAGTGAAAGCCCTGTGTTTAAGGATATCGAGATTTAGTTAAAAATATATAGCCCTAAAAGGGAAAATTAAAAGAGTTTGTTGTCTTGCTTCTTAGAGTACTAAGGAGCGTGTTTATGACTTTTAGAAAATGCGAAAAACCGGTTGAAGTGAAAGGGACACCAGTTTCGCGTCACTCTATTGACAAGATGCACAAGTGTCAAGTTGGGCGTAGAGGACGAGTTTGAGAATGAGATTGTTCAGAGATTTTATGACAAGGCATAGTTAGTGATAATTTGTGATTTATATGAAGACATTACCGAATAGATTTACGATTCTAATAACTCTTGACTTAATGGATGCTGTGTGTGTGTGTGAGTGAACGGACACTCACATACGTGTCCATACTTACATAATCATTAAACAGGACTGCTCACGGTAATTGATACCATTGCGAGATAGATGTCTATACATGCGAGTTTCATAATCTTTTCTCTCTTTTTTCCTATCTATGTCCTCAAACTGCTTGACTTTACGGTCAACGACATTGGTCTTTATTGACTCTAAGTATTAGATATTCTTTTCTTAAAGAAGGTTTCCTTTCAGTCATACAAATCTGCAAACATCGATATCTTATTTTCAGCTTCAAATTTTACTGGAGATAGGAATTTATCTAATAGAAAATAAATAGTTTGATAGTGAATCACTAAATGATGAAAATAACTTTCGAGGAGATAAATACATCTATTCCATAATCTCTTAACCTAAAACAGGAGATTCCACTACCGGTCCTATTTGAGAAAAGTGAAAGTAAAAAGTATCTTTCAACTTATTTTCATTGATGACGATGGACGTGATTAAAAGAATTCAATCTCAATATATTTGTACCTCTCTGAAGTCCAGTTGGGAATAAAGATTAGGAGAAAGTTATTGGCGGTTCGATAATTAAAAGCATTCCTTTTTTATGTTTACATTTTTCAATTTATTTAACTGATTTTTTCATGGAAGAATTAAAAGTATATTTTTTTAATATTCTGTTTTCTTTTTTTCTAGTGATCTCTTGGCATCGCAGCGACAGGTGGCGATGATAGCTGAGATGATACACAGCGCATCCCTTATTCATGATGACGTTATCGATCAATCGGACTTTCGTCGCGGAAAACCTTCCGTGAACGCCCTCTGGAGTCAAAAGAAGGTGAGGTTGTTTCCAGTTTGGCTGAAGCAAACTTCCTAGACTCAATTTCCGGTTAGGTGGAGAACTTCCCCAGTGCTAGAAGTCGAGTTCAAGTTCTTGCTCGACATTGGCATAAATGGCTCTGTCGATGCTGATCGATGAAAACTCAAATGCGAACTCTCGCCCGTCTGGAATGCGATGGAGGAAGGAGGTTAATGTGATTCACGTACATGCGAACACTTGTGAATCACGGTCGCAAACGATAGAACGCGTGCGAGTACTTTCTTTGTGGATCCGGAAGTGAATGTTATACCTTGGTAGCACTTCACTCTCGAATCGTCTGATCGTTTGGATTCATAGATGGCCACACGCATCAAAAAGAAATTCATTTAGAAAACTCATTTGGAAACTGATTATTCAATTTTAGATTTAAACGTATTTTTATATCTTTTTGCCATTAAATCTTCTATTTTATTATCTCTACTTAAAATTCTTTCAGAAATTATTAGATTTTTTGTGAATTAATCTTTTTCTACGAACTAAACTAGTTTTTTAGAATCTGTCATATAAATCTTGAAGTTAAATTGGGAAAGAAGACAAGATTTGAATCTAAGTCGTATATACATATATATTAATTTACTCGGCATTCGTTTGAATCTTAATAGTCTTATTAGGTAAAATTTTTAGTATAATTAGCTAATTAATATAAAAAATCCGTTCAGTTTACAGCTAAAGGCTAATTGGAACTAATTGCTTACATTTTGCAACTCTCAATATAGGAATAAAATTTGATCACGATTTAGCATGAAAGGAAAGGATATCCTGAAGAACTACATGTTTTCATAATTACTTAACGGAATGTATGAATCAGAATTTAATCATTTTTGCCAGCATTTACTTTCAATTTTATTTTGCAATATCTTCTCAACTAAACATTGAATCCTTTAGTATATATCGTTTCTTTTTTAAAATCATCCAAAGGTGTCTTATTAATTATTAAACTCACAATTAATCAGATAGTGATCATGTTTATCTCGAGAGAAACATTGTCCGATTTAACTTTACTTCTTTTACTCGTAACCGAGAAATCTCGAGGAAAAACGAACGACCCTCACTTTCATTGAGAGACTTTATAAACACAAACATGCAATAAACTTGACCACCGTTTCTTACAGTCGTTGCGTGTAAGACTGAAATTAATGTGATATAGATATGTATAACGCGAACAACCAATGTCTATAGATGTTAAGTATGCACATATCCAAGTATACTCACGAACGAAATCGCACAAGTGAAAGGTAGTACATTCAAATGCTAGGTCAAGTACGCGATATGTTTGGTATAGAGATTCACGTGAAAATTTTTCAAATTTTATCAACGACTTTCCTGATTTTAATTGATAGGGTCAAATTTTATAGTTGCAGATACCAAATTCAAATGTATAATTACTTGTTGAATCATCGTAATCAAATCATAATGAAGTGCTAAGCGACCTTTTTTATAGTTAAAGTTTTTGCTGACTTTCTACAAGTTAATTTGGAGCAAATTATAATAAACCTTTGATTTTATATTTATGGAAAGTTTTTATCGGTCAGATAAGACAATGGAAAAATATTTTAATTAAAATTTGAAAATTGGTTGACAATTCTGAGAGTTCTTTATTTCGTTTTTTAAGGTTCACTTGACAATTGTGGACAATTTAGTCAAGTCAGTAACGATCTTTAGGTCACGTTAAGAGATGTATAACGCGTGACATTTGTGACTAATCAGAGGTTCGCAAAATATTTGATGCAATTTTATTAATAAGTTATAGTTGGGTAAGACACTTCCAGCATGTACAATTTGCTTGCGGTTTAAAGGAGAATTCCATTTCACCATCGTCGATTAAGTATTGTAAAATCTAAGTGTTCTTAAGATCATAAACTTTTTATTCCCTAAGTCGGCACTCATTTTTGTTAGAGAAACCACAAATTGGATCACTTATTTATCATTTTCAATACCGGAGTCTAACACTTCTATTCAGTACAATATATATATATAGGTAAAGACTCCAATTATTTAATAGAAAGGCCAGAGTGTGCTGAAATGATAACTCATTTTAGCGAAAATGTTTAATTGCTTTAATGTTTAGATTTCTTTTTAAGAATTTTGTAAACTAAATCACTGTTTAGAAGAATTAGTTTTTCATAAAAAAAATTCCTACAAATAGGAAAGCTGTTTATGCTTAACATTTCATTAACAATGCAATTTCTTTTATTTATAATTTTATTAAATATGTATAATTTGGAATTATTTGACTCCCTAAGAATCAAACTTTTCATTGTACAGTCTCAATTCGTACTTTACGGATGAAGATTAATAAGATTTCTAATTCTTCTAATTGAAAAACCCCTAATTTGTATATATTTTTTATTATATATTTATATGTATATATAATTTTTCCTGCTATATTTGTATGTTTTTCATACTACCCAACTCTTTATTTCAATGAAATTTTTTAAATTCCAATTTTATAATTATTTAATTTTCCAGTTTTCTGAGCTTTTGTATTTTAATTTTTCAGATACAAAGAAATTTTCAAAAATTTTAAAGAATGATTTTTGTTTTCCTGAAGATACATATTTTCATGAAAAATATCTGAAAAGCTTTGAAATAAAGATTATAATAGTAATTAGATGCAAGAAATTATTTTTTAAATAATACTTGAAATTGTAATCTTAAAATAATACCAAAAAGAGCCTTAAGTAATTTTTGACTATGACCATAAACTAATGAAGCTAAATCATCATATGTTTTGTAAGACTGTGGAAATATTTACCCTGTTAAAGGCTGAAAGAAGACAAAAAATATCCTTGAAATTTATTTAACAGTTTATAAAAAAGAGTGTTTCGTTGCCCACTGCAGTGTAATAAATCTGTACATAACTTGAGTCGAAGACACCTACCTATAATACTCAGGAGATCTACACAATCTTGTGAACTCACTAATCAATTGTGTAATAGTAATAGATTAACGCGTCGCTAAATGAGAAGCACTTGCTTGAGTAATACCTTGTTAAAGGCTTACCACACAAGGCCAGTGGCGAATCTCAAAATTAAATAAACATAAAAGTGCAAGTTGATTTTGAACTCTGTATGATAGGTAAATATACTAAATAGAAAACAAACTATTGAAAAAGTCTGATTTGTTCATAGACATCCTATCAGTGAAAAGAAAATAGATACAGCTTTTGTAAAGATTTTCCATCTTGATAGAAATTTTTAGACACATTGAGAAAATTTTAATATAAATATTTTATTGTTCTTTCCAATTGAGACCGTTTTTAATGATGTTTAGCAATCCCGGTATTTCGCTTCTTGACCAAGCACTGATATGACGAAAAATTATAATTTTCGAAACTCGTTGTGAGTGGGCATCACGTGTCCGCATTTATTTACGCCAAGAATTTTGTAGCCACTGGCATCCTGTTTTGATTCGTCATTATTTTTAAATTCTCATGATGGAGCCATTCTGACAATTTAATCTTTTTTCTTCAAGTAAATACAATTTTACTCATACTATGGAACATAAATTGTACATAGTTTGAGAAATAACCTTAAGCAATGAAAAAGTTATTTTCTAGACAATTTTCAGAATTCAATTATATAAAAATATTTATAAATTAGAAACTGATTGCTGGAAGAAGTGCATTGACACCTATATATCCAACAATGTTTCTGCAACTCTCTGACATAGTTTTAAAGGATGTCCAGTGAAAGGAAACTTAGATTGAAATCGAATAGGTGCACTTGCTTCGTTAACGGTCAATGTATTTAATGACTAGTTGGTTAAGTGCAACCAAGGCTCATAAATCGAAATTCCATTCGTTCTATCGTAACCATGTGTTCGCGCTTCCTTTTGCTTTTTTACTCTTATTGATAATTTTAAAAAAAGGTCACAAAAGACAACCTTTTCCAAAAAACTCCGAAAGCAAATAGATTGTATTTCTAGTTACAATTATTATGATTTGATGTTAAGTTTTATTTATTTTAAAAATTGTATTTTAGGTGACAATGGCAGGCGATTTCATCCTTGCTATAGCGTCAATGATGATAGCACGACTTCGAAATGATGATGTCACCCTAACCCTCAGTCAGGTATCATCATTATGTTAATAATTCAAGTATTAAATTGATTACTCCATTAAAGTTTAAAAATATAAAATATTTAATAAACGTGTGCTTGTTTTAGGTGGTGACCGACTTAGTGCAGGGTGAATTTATGCAGCTAGGCTCAAAAGAAACAGAAAACGAGCGATTTGCACACTACCTTACCAAGACGTATCGAAAAACTGCAAGTTTAATTGCCAATTCTTCGAAAGCGGTAAGAGTAAACTTGGAAAGAATTTCTAGTCTCAAGAATCTTTATAAACAGCCCCTTGAGATCTCGAAATAACCCTGATTTGGTTGGCGATAATAAATTGATTATTCAAGAATATTGAATCAAACATTCAGTGATAGTTTTTAAGTGAAAATATTGAAATTTAAAAGCAATGAATTTAAAACAAGATTAACCCTTGATTTTGTAGATCTCTTACGTTACCTTCTTAAGGTTAATATTTTTTGATTTTATCTGTAAATATTTTAAAAGTAAAATTCTTTTAGGTCGCAATGCTGGCAGGGGCAGACGATCATCTCGCCGAAGTCGCATTTCAATACGGAAGAAATGTTGGATTAGCATTTCAGTTGGTGGATGATCTTTTGGACTTTGTCTCCTCATCTGATGCTATGGGAAAACCAACAGCTGCGGATTTAAAATTGGGATTGGCCACGGCCCCAGTTCTTTTTGCTTGTGAACGAGTAAGATAGCATAAAAGTTTATTCAAGATTATATTTCTTAAAAAAAAACTGAAATTAAAAATTTATAAAGTTAACTGAATGCACAAACTGTTTTCCTTGAAACATTTTATTAAAACTCAAAAATTTTGGGAATTAATATTTCATTATATTTGCAGTATCCAGAGCTCAATCCAATGATAATGCGCCGATTTCAAGAACCGGGTGACGTAGAAAAAGCTTTCGAATTGGTGCACAAGTCTCAAGGTCTTGAGCAAACCAGATTTTTAGCAAGGAAGCATTGCGTCGAAGCTATACGTCTTGCAAACTCTTTGGCCGAGAGCCCTTACCAAAAAGGTCTTCTGGTTGTCAGTGACTTAGTAATAAATCGCATGAAGTAGCACTTTTAACTCATAAGGTGACCTAAACTTCGATGGAAAGACATTCGATTGTCTCAAGTTCATGAAGAAACTGAAGCAGAAAACTGGATTCAAAGGATAAAAAAGAAAAACTGGAGAAACAACGAGCTGATTCTACGTATGCAGAAATTTATTCCAAAATATGTGCTTTGCAGAAAAGGTAGCTAGTTGCTCATAAGCTGAAGGATAAAACAAAAAGAGAGAATTTTTGCAACGTAATATATAAAGAGAACTGAGAGGTAGAAAATATGTAACGCTTTTTAAAGAGCAAATGTGTGAATGGAGAGAATGATAGATTATTGGCATGAATGTTATTACGACTCGTGTAATTTGGACTCATTTGTAACAAGTTTAATCATGCACATTTTATAATTATTATTTGTCAAGTACTTGGAATTTGAAAAGGTTGTTTTTTGATAGTTTTAAAAACTAAGTTCCTTTTTGATTTTCATGAAATGTGCATCGTATTCAATTGAGTAGATCTTGACAAAGAACTTTTTTCTTTCTGCTTTCCATAAGTAAATACTTTTCACGTAATTTCAATCTATTTCCGAAGCGAAGAAAGAAAGAAGGATATATTAATTTTAAAAAAAAACATTTGTAATTATATTGCGTTAAAAGCAATGGCTCCCCAGTGAAAATTGCGTTTAATTTAGATAATACAATTTGAAAAATCGAAGAAGTATAAAGTCTAAGAGAATAGAAGAAAATAATATCGATTAGAGCGGAAGAGTTTTATAGATTAGCTTACACGTGTCTCATTTTGAGAAATCTGTTTTCTTGCCGCTTGAGACTGGTCAAATCGTGTCGAACTATACTAGTACTATAAAATTTTATAATTTAGCAGGTCTCACGTGAGTGAAGTATCTACATTAAAAAAAAGTAGGAGGGAAAGGGTTGCTACTTTGGGGATATGGAAAATTTCAAGATTTTTACGAAGAATGGATAAAAAAAAGTCTTTCAATATATAGTTCCTTACCCACAATCTGTTTTCTTCAAAGAAGAACGATTTATTTGAGGCGAGACGCGTAGCTATGCTTTGTGAGGAAGAAATTCAGAGAGAAGAAGAAGGCTCTTTTAATGTGTTGATTAGCCAGTTTTTCTTAAAAAGCTAAACATTTGCGAGCTCCTTAGAATGCTCGATAAAACATATTACCTGAATTTTATTCATAACATCGATAGTTAATCGCAATTGTAAATATAATAACTTATATAAGTAATAATTCAAAGATTACATTGATCTTGATAACGAGCGTTCGCTTTCTGAAAAATATATGTCTATCATATAGAATATAATTTAAGAATTTAAATAAAATTTTTAAACTAAATATCAGGCGTGCATATACATGCGGTTTAGATTTTTACTTTATTTCCTGCTGAAAAAAAACGAGGGACAGGAACTATAATATTAAATTTGTTGATTTTTTCGGTATGAAAAAGTAAAGTCTTGGTTTCAAAATAAAATAGTAGTAATAAAATAGAAACGGGTAAAAAGTTACGTATATGATTTAGATTTTTTTATGTAGATCTGGGGTTTAAAATTGACAAAGATTTTATGATAGAGTGCGTTGATTTTAAATTTAACAAAGACTTTTATACACGCCTGTGAACTTAACATCATTTGATTGTTAAATTCATTGCTAATTCACAGAAAGCGATTGCTAGAGAATTGGAAGCTATAAGAAATTAATTGTGTTCACGCTCTAAGAGTCTGTCATCGGTAGATAATGTGTAAAAACCTTCATAACAAAATGCCTTCCTGTTAACACCTTATAACGTAATTGCTGATATCCTTAAAACATTTTTCGTAATTTTGAGAGATTTAAACAAAAAATAAATGTTTTCAAGTTACGCTACACTCTTAGGATAATTATTAACGAAGTTGACCAATTATTTGTTTTAATGATTAAATTATACTAAAACAAATTATCTTCTAATCAATTTCAGATTAAAACAACATTAAGTGTGTATTGTCTACCGTTACGATCTGAACAGACTAAATGCTCAAATTATTCATGATTGTATGTTTTCATATGTATTAATGCGCGGAGTGGTTCTCTCTTTGAATGTCACTTCATGAAAATTACGATGCGCTCTAGTTCTTAAGAAAAGCAATTGTTTATATGTGTTAGAAAAATACGCTCCTTAAAATGGTAAATGAGTATAAAATGTTTTTATTGATAATTGTCTATTTTGAAGCATATTTTCAAGCACTTTTTTGGTAATTATTATAATTTAATCTCAATTAAAATTGCACGTTACAAAAAATATCGAGTTTTTTTTAGTATTATAGCATGAAACTGGCTTGCCAATTTCAATAAAGGTAAATATGCCTGGAGGTACAATAAAAAATAAAAATAATTCCTTTTAAAAAACTTGAAAATTTTAATGTCTAATTGTAAACCCATTATAGTTCCAATTTTTTACATGTTAGAGTGGTGCTACCAATCGTAATTCTTTTGTTATCTTCAAAGAGAGCCATCCTGTACACGTATGAACAAACAAACATTTGAATATAATTATGTTAATATATACTATATAAATAATGTAAAATAATGTTATAACTTATATTTATGATAGAACTTAGAAAGTGTACATATGAACATCGAACGATGGGACACTGTAATATTTTAAGTTGATGATTTGAAAATTTAATACAATATTAAAACGTCAGCGACATAACTATACATGTAATTTCATTGATAAAAATTAATATCAGATTATTTTTGATAATTATGATAAAAAATTGTTCTCTTACGCTATTGGATTTTATCACAGTAAATGCCTCTACAAAGACAAATACAGTTTCTTCAATGTTCATTGTTTTTGATAGAGATCACAATGTGTAATTAACTTTATGTAACAACAATGTGTATATTCTGTAATTAATAGAAGATTTTGTTCAATTGCTTGACCATTATACATTGAGACTCTCTTGGTTATTTTTACTGTGGGAGGTGTTATTTGAACTGAAGTAAAAATTAATTTGTTATGTTGAAAGGTTAATTTAAAATCAAGTAATTGAACAAGTTTGAGGATTTTATGTAACGCTGTAGTTCAAAGTACAGAAAATCAAAAGAAATAGTGTTGTTAATTGTATCATTGACTTTTCATTTCGATGATTGATGTGAAAAGTAATATAGTCGCATTGAAATTATTGTTATATAATCGTGTTGATTTTTACCTTGAGTCTCCAATAAAATAATTTACCCGATGTCAATTTTCCAAACTTTTGTGAATCAGTAAAGGGACGATTTGGCTTTAAACAAGGAATATTTTACGCATTATCTGCACTTTCACGAGAAGTTCGTCTTTGCGTTTTTAATTATAAAAGTCATTGTTACTGCGCACTCTGTGAACCTTAAACTTAAAGCCAAATTTAATATTTGTCTCAGAAATATTGGTAAATTAATATTTTAAAACGTTTTACGTTTTGAAAACTGTAACAATCAAGAGAATTGTAAATAGTAGATAGTTATAAATGGATAAATAGTCTCGATTTATTCGGTGTAGGTCACCTTCCTTATTATTAAATACTTTGATTAAGTCGAATAACTTAATTATTGTGTTGGGGATAACTAAATCTATGCTGTATATTTTCTTTTTTAATACAAAAATCACTAAATTTACTAGAATTTATTTTTTTCCCTACTGTTTCTATATTGTGTACAAAAGTAGTTACATAATTTTAACAAATAAAAAATTTATAAAATTAAGTTAAATCAGTTATTTTTAGTTACTATTATATAATTATAAGTTCTTATTAAAAAACTAACTAAATTTCAAATAAATATGTCTTTTTAAAAGATCAATAATGATAACATTATTGATTTTCAATTATATTATTTAATCAATTTTTAAGTATATTGAGCCTAAAAGTACGCAATCAGCTTTCATTTACGTATGTCTGAGCATCACCATTCATTTATGAGGAAGACTCATTCGAGCCATGCAAAGAAATAGGGCAATCAGTTAAAGGTTGTCGCAAAATCGTACCACTATTTTTCTGTGGATGTTCTCCGTTGTCAAATACCTTCCTTTCTCCTAGGAAATGCGCGTATTCCGGTACCTCTTTGGGAAAAATGGATGGCACTACATTTGCCTTTAACGCCGGTTTTTTTCTTTCCAGGGAGAAATATGTTCCATCAGGCATTTTGCACTCAGGATAGTTCCAACAAATATCTTCATGTTTGAAGTGCAGGTGACATAAGAGATCAGTACTTTTTAGTGACTTTTTTCTTGGTTCAGATGCGGATGCAGATATTGCATTCTGCCAAATTTGAAGCTTCTCTTCCTATTAAAGAAATATATTAAAATAAGTTTTATTTATAAAAAATGTATTCAAATGTATATAAGAAATACATACTTTATACTACACGAAAATAAGGAAATGTCATTCATTAGACATATGTTCGACAACTTAATTAGAAATTTAATTTTAATAAAAGTTAGACAAAATCTACATAAAAAATTATGGTAAAAATAAAAAATTACAGTTACAAACATTACAAACAAATATTGCAATTCAGGTTAGGATTACTTACCGTTCTCGGTACACGAAAAAAATGGCTTTTTCCTCCATTTTTCCGAAACTTAGATTTGCTATCAGTGGTAGAGCGACAGTTGGGAATAAAGCACTTCATCTTCTACTAATTTTCAAATAAAACAAACCGAAAACCCACAAAAACATCAACATAAATATTGGTGGTTATGTATGAAAAAGCCGAAAAATAGGTCAGATTTGTCCAGCAGAGGCGCTGAGATTCAATTTAGAAATGTTTATGATATAAACATACAAATACATAAAAATACAAACAAAATGATGTATTCGTAAAGATTGAACTAAATTTTAAACTAGAGAAGAAGTTTTATTACTTATTCCTATTGTTGATTTATTAATATGGAATAATACATTGATCTTTCATTTCCCGCTAAAATTCTTATTTTCAGTCGATAAAGAAGCTTAAAGCAGTGGAAACGAAAACAGTTTTGCCGCCAATCGTGAATCTGCGAGTTTTGCGTAAACGTGTGACAGGTTACGTGAATCAACGTGAATTTGGCGTTATGAAATTGTAAATTTAGGAGTTTTTGAATCACATTCACAGAATGGCAAGCCTTTTAGATTTGTGTGAACAGTATTTCGGTGCTCGCGATTTTTATGATGTATTGAAAATTCCAAAAACAGCGAATGAAAAGCAGGGTATACTTTTTTTTTAACTGACATAACCTATATCTTTTCTTCTGAAATATTAAGTTTTCTTTCAAATTATAACAAGAAATAGTTTCTAAATATTGCTTGGCTAAGTGATTGTAGATATTTTTTATAATTTCCATACTACTTAGAAATTAATACTAAAATTATTTCTCTATGGCAATTCTCATGTTGGTTTGCATTGTGGTGTTTTTCGCTTTTATAAACAAAATAATAATATTGATTCTTCCATTTTCAGTCAAGAAAGCCTACCACAAATTGTCTCTCTTGGTACATCCAGATCGCGTCGAAGAAGATGTGAAAATTGAGGCTACTGAAAAATTCAAAGTTCTTGGCAGAATCCATTCCATTCTCAGCGACAATGATAAGCGCAAAATATACGACGAAACTGGTCAATTTGACGATGAGAGCGATGAAGTTGCTATGCGAAATTGGGCGGATTATTGGCGCACTCTCTTTAAACCAATCACTGTTAATGACATTAAGGATTATGAAAAAAATTATAAGGGATCTGAGTCTGAGATAAAAGATTTAAAAAGAGCATACATGGATGGTAAATTTTAGTTTGCTATTAATATCATTTATTATTCATTTATTGATATAATAGTTATGGTAATGTGCTGAGTATGCTCTATTTTCATATTATTTATCGTTTTCATTGCAGGTAAAGGTAACATGGACTATATTCTGGAAGCGGTCCCTTTCACAAATTGCGATGAAGAGCCTCGTCTGTATGCTATAATAGAAGATTTGATTGCCAAAGGTGAAGTACCGGAATATAAATCTTTTACTCAAGAAGATGAAAAGAAGAAACAGCGTCGAAAACGAAAGGTAAACTTTTTGACTATCACGATAGGAAATAAAGGAAAATTTATTTTATATTCAATAAACAAAACTCTTCTATTATTTACGCGTTTTTTAAAGTTAGTCTATCAAATGCCAATTTTTAACTCCAACAACTTTTATACGTATATTTCAGTTTAGTATACTATCCTTCTAAAATTGGTCTGATACTTTGAGCGTTATAAAGTTTACTGTTTAAAACTACTGAATATCGATGATATGAGTAATACCTGTCACTTAGTCTTGATTGATTTCTATTTACGTCAGTTATTTCAGAGCAAGAAGTAACTTCCGTCAGTTGAAACAAGTGCGACTACTAATAGTGCGATTTTCCAGCTTCTCTATTTTTACTAATAGTACCTCTCAATGATCAGAAATGCAGTAGAAGGAGAATAAAAGACAGAGTAAAAAGGTCCGCGCGAAAGAGAGGGAGAGTCAGAAGGTGTAGGAGGGCGGGAGGGGATGCAGCAGTAAATAAATGTCTCGGTAACGCTAGAGCAGAGTTCAGTCCTATGCGAGTAACACTCGTTTGATTTCTCACTCTTCACTTTCCTAGGATCCCAAATGTAGAACACTACCTTACGCTATTAATATGTTGAACGGTATTTGAATCAATTGCAATATTATTTGCATGATATTTTGCAGTTAACTTTTTCTGAACATGTGAAGTTTGTTTCTTATTCTCACACTATTGGAGCTACCGTAAACAGTGGCTTGATTGCAAATCTTGCGACGATCCTTAAACTCGACAGTGGTACCTACACTTGGATAAAAAATGGTTCGAACGATTTTACTTGTTTTTCTTATACTCCCAGCAATTCTAATCAGCTACGCATCTGGAGCATGCTTTCATGTGGACAGAGATGATTTACTAGAATATGATTGTATCGGAGGTCACACAACTGATTTAAATGCAGTTCCTGAAGGAGTAGAACAATTGAAAATCTCAAGAATGCGAATTCCTATCGTCACTTCTCACATGTTTTCTCGCTTCGGCGAAAATTTGTTGGTTCTCAGATGTTCAGAATGTGAGATACGGGATATTGAAGCAAACGCCTTCAGTAGGCTGACAAATCTTCAGCAGTTGAGTTTAGACAACAATCGAATTACATCTCTAAAAGCCTCTTGGTTGCAAGGAATTAAAGAACTCAACTATCTCGACTTAACTTATAACCAATTAGAAGACATCGAAGACGAGGCTTTCGAATACCTAGCAGGAGTTTCTGACCTACGACTTTCCGGCAATCGACTCAAGTGTCTTAATCTCGACGCGATGGCGCGAATGGAGAATTTAAAGAGGATGTTTATGAGCGAGAATCCTTATTTTCAGTGCCCAAACGCTGTGTCAAAGTTCCTTGAAAATCGACAAGTTGCCTTCCAGAAAGATGAAAACTGGAGTTCCATCACTCAGGATCTCATTCCAGCTACCCGGATTAATCAACAAGATTGGAGAACTAGGAGGCCTTATGTTTATCCTACCACTACAACTCCGGCATATCGCGAAAGGCTCACGGATAGTAGAAGACATCCTACTACCGAAACTCATTGGCCCACTCATCTTACAACTGAGCACTCCACATCGAGCTCTACACCCTGGCCAGAGTGGCCTACCACCATGGAATCCGAAATTCCTCGGCAGGATGCATTTTTTAATCGAGGTAGCAGTGACAATACTCAAGAAACCTACGCTCCTTCCACGGAAAAAAATTCAATGACCACTGAACCAACGCCACCTAATTGGTTTACCGAAATCGATCCTGAATACGTTCCTAGGTCGCGTCCTGTCGAAACAACGTATCCAACTGAATACATTCACAGAACACGTCCTGTGGAAACAACGTATCCAACTGAATACATTGACAGATCACATTCTATGGAAACAACGTATCCAACTGAAGACATGTCCAGGCCCATGCTTCCAGTTATGCCAACTGAAATTATACAATCTGCAGATCCAAAAGGCTTTCAACCATATTATGTTCCCCAGGTCACTAATCCACAGATGGTCGAGAACTATCGTCAGTTGGAGGCGACTTTGCGTCCTGTGCTAGCAGGAACAGATAAACCATTGCCAGATTGTCCGAATTCTTCATCGACGATTAGTGCAATGATTAAAGTCACTTTATTACCCGTCCTTTTCTCAATATCTAAGAACATCTTTAGTGATGTTCTTTAAGTGTATTAGTCAGAAATTAGATTTAGAAAGCCTTCAGTTTAGACTGCAAGATTAGCAAGAGTCAAAATTCCGAGATCGTAAGCATGTGCCGCGAGTGATTTAGAATAATTTCGATGTGATTCTAATGATAAAAAGTCTTCACTTTTAGACTGCAAGATTAGCAAAAGTCAAAATTCCAGGATCGCAACTATGCTTTGCGAGTGATTTAGACTAATTTTAATGTGATTCCGATAATCGATCGACCATAGAACAGATGACACTTCATCGTGAACCTGTGCGGGCATTTACAGTGAGACTTGATGGTTTATTGTGAATAAACTAACTATAACACATTATTTTAATGAGGCACGTAACGAAAGCTATTAACCTTCTTGAAGAGATGATATAAAGACGATTCGGAAATTCCTAGTGAAAATTGATACATGCCGCAAAAAAAATACTTTACATTCGAAGATATTATTTGACTTTATGGAGGGACCCGACAGATTAATTTTGTAGGTATTTTACAATTTTCAAAATTATTGGAGTAGTAAGTTTTATTTATTTTTAATAAATTACATTTTTTAAACGAAAGATTTATGAGCCACTACCAAAAATTTGTAAAACTTTACTGAATTTAAAATAGTAAACGGCTTTTATTTAGGCAAAATTACTGATTGCACAAACAAAAGTTGTTTATAATTCAGTCAATTTTTTACCCACACAAATTCAAATAGTAGCATTTTTACTTACATGAAAGTAGTTTTTTTTATCGTTTCAAAATTTTAATTCCTTTTGTTTAGAAATTGAAATCTAAAGTATAGCTGCATTTTCTTATCGGTAATATATCTCCAAATACAAGTCTTTAACCACAAATCGATAAATTAAATGAATGATTTGTACGAAATAAAAGAATCTAAAAATTATAAATAAGGATAAATAATTTGGATCTGCAAGGTGCTAACAAATATTTAAAAGTTTGTCCCTGAAATTTTACTTTTCATTGCTAATAATAATTATTATTATTATTGAAAAAACACTTTAATTTATATTGGAAAATTTTGCTTTTAATTCATCTAGTTTAAATTTCACAACTTTTTCTAACGACCCTTGTACCTAATTATAAAGTTTGTTGTGTCAATTTTCATTAAATTTGTTCAACATGGTCTCTGATAATTGTAATAAAGTTTTATTAAGATTTTAATGAAAGGAATTATGTTGGAGATGATAGACTAATTCTAATAATGCGGCTATGACGAATTTTTAGATAGGGATAGAGGTGAACCCGGATTAACCTCTTGGGATGGATATTCCTTTCGTGTTCTCATAAAACCAATCGGGGACAGGGATTGATCATCTTTTCTATTCTTCACTCTAAAACTTGATACGTTTTACATAGCACGCCTGATTAAGAGTTAATTTTTCTACATACCTGAATAAATCAACTATCATTTAGATATATCATGCATATTTAAGTTAAACTTTTTTTTCATCTATTTTTAAGTACAGCTGCTTTCGAAATTGAAATTTTCAAAACTTACTTTTGAAACATATTTTACATTAAAGGAATGTGATACTTGAGAAATGTAGCAAGTCCATGTGAACAATTTGGTCCATTTTCTACATGTTTTTGTCTAAAATACATAAAATTTTGTTTTTAAAATTTGGGAAATGGTAAAGAATATAAAAACGGACGTAGATAGACTACTTTTAATTTTGAAAATGAAAAAAATCTGCCCGCTTCGCGGGCACATTCTCATTGCGCGCTCCGCGCGCAGCTCGCAAGTTTGAGCGCGCCTAGGGCGCGCGATTCGATCGTCGCACTTCGCGCTCCGTTCTGTCTGGACCTCGCACTTCGCGCTCGGTCTTGTGCTCTCCGCATACATTTAAGTTTATTTATTATAATTTGATACTGAAGCTCAAACTAATTTTATAATTATATTACAGATAATGTGAATTACACATTTTCTCAAAGTCACTCAATTTCTTTTTGAATTTAAGTGAAACAGGAAATTCAATTTACTTAAGGCTCTATCAGCCTTAAGGAGCACATTCTCATCATGACGCTCGCGCTTCGCGCTCGATTTTCTGTATACATTTCAGTCACTTTTTAATAAATTACATGATTAAAATAATTTATTTTCTTCCAAATCTCTCAAAAAGAAAAAACAATCGTAGAACTTATTTAAGGAAACGATTTTATAGAACAACGCTTATTTCGTATCTCACATATTTTGGTGAAAAAAATCGAATTTTTTAAATATTAAAAATCAAAACATAAAATATACATCCTGTCCCGAAATGTCTTAATGAGAATTTGTAAACCTCATTTAGGCAAACAATTTTCCAGATAAACGTTTTTTTTGTATCTCACATATTTTGTCTAAAAAATGGAATTTTTTAATTTTAAACGTATTTTTTGGAATTAAAACGAAAAATATATGTTTTACCAGAAACTGCGTCAGACAAAATTTGTAGATCTTTTTGGAACGAACAACTTTGTATTTTTACGTTTTTTTCTTATTTTACATATTATCGTTAAAAAATTGAATTTTGGATTTTCAATAGATTTTTTTTTTAATTAAAAAGAAAAATATGCATCTTATAAAAAAATGTTACAATTCAAATTTGTAGGTCTTTATGTAGAAAATAATATTGTATCATAACGTTTTTTCGTATCTCGTATAATTTAACTGGAAAATGGAATTTTGATATTGACTTTTTTCGAATTTGAATATGCTGTAACATTTCTAATTTTGATTTAATCAAAAAATGTTATCTGGATAATTTGTAGAGATTTATGAGCACTATCAAAAACCAGTGTTGAAATTTTTGATTTTTTCAAAAAGTTATTTTCAAAAATACAAAAGTAGTGCTCAATCCCTCAATTTTGATTGGATGTGGCTGGTTAACGAACTTGTCCTTACTTTTTCGGCTCCGATAAAGTGTACCAAAGCTCAATTCAATCTGATGATTCTATCGAGAGTTATGCCGCACACGACCTACAGACAGACAGACAGACAGACAGACGGACAGACAGACAGACAGACAGACACTTTCGTAAAAACCGTTTTTTCTGACTCAGGGGGTCTCAAAACGTAAAGATTTGATAAAAATTTCAAAAGTCATTTTTCACATAAAACCAATACCTTCTCATCCATGATGAGAATGTAAAAAAATTTCGACATACTTTGCTAAAATTGAATTTTTTTCAATTTTAAAACCAAAACTAGTCTCTCTACGAAAGTTAATATCTTCCCTACAATTTTCAAAATTTCAAAAAGAAAATTTAATGTACTTTAGATACAAACATGTAGAAATCTAAAATCAATAAGATTGTCTAATTTCCTAGGTTTCACATGCCCTTAATTTTGCTCTGTATAAAAACATTGAAATTCGCGAATTTGAATTACAATTTATGGAATGCTGAAAAGAAATGCATGAAAAAGTATTTTCTCATCACTCGAGAAAAACTACATTCTTTAGAGTGCAGTCCACTCTTTTAACATACCGATGAGTAAAAGTATATTGTGTAGAATGCTCTTCTATGTGCACACTATCATCTTTACTTACTCACATTTGTGGACGAAGACCTTCGACGTGAGATAAATCTTATTCGTTTTGATTGATACTGAACTAAAGTCATTGTGCGTATCAATACATGTATAATCAATACGCAAACAACTATTCTACAGCAAGAAAATGCTAAACTTTATAATCATACAAGGAGAAAAATGGATTATAAAAATTAATATCCTGGTCCAGTAACTATGGGACAGCTATTTAAATTATAAACAGTATAATTTAGATTATGAGAAGTATAATCCAGATTATAAGTGGCATAACCCACAATTTTTATATGTCCTAAAATCACACCGCTTATAATCGAGATTATAGTTTTTATATTTTAAATGGCTGTCCTATAATCACTGGACCTGGATATTAGTTTTTCTCCGTGTATCTGATACCTAAGTTTTCTCGTTTTATAAATCGATATAATTAATATTTATAGAAAATAGCCTGATAGATAAATCAAAAAATAAAAACACTGAACATTCCCGATAAAATGTATCAAAAATATTTTGTGAAATTTTTCAATAATATTCTTTCCATGGAAATTTACATTACAATTTGTAGAATTCATACAATTGAGTAAGCACGATGTTTTTTTAGCGCGAATGACTTGTGTTAATTTATTTTAATCTTTCCACGAGATATTTGCAATGTTTCTAACTCTAAAACAATATTTTATGGAACAGTTAGAATCTAATTTGACTCTTTTGTAAAATTTTTTTCATCGCATTTAGTTTTGTTTGAAATCTGTTTTAAAGTAATTGTATAATGAATAGGAATTGCATCTTTACAATTCCTATTCCCAAAGACTCAATTTTGTAGCTTATAAATATTCCAGCATCTATTGCCTCGGATATTTTAATTTTAATCAAACTGTAAAAAACTGTTTTCCTAGTATTTGGTCGTAAGAATTCCTATAAATCAAACTAAGCAAAATAAATATTTTTGTCTTTAATATCCTGAAATTTCCGAAGCGGTACTGGATATCCTATAATGTGCAGGTTAACTGTATCCGTCTGTATTTATAATTGTTTCTAGTTTAATGATGCCATCATCCAGTATTATCATTACTACTGGAACAGTCCATTGCTTTAAGCTGACTAAACTAAATTGAAATTAATAAGCAGCGGTGGTCGCATTCCGTCGCGGGTGACAATAGAATAATTACAAATGTCATACTACAGAAGCGTAATAATATATTATATAAGAACTCCTGTTCGTTTGGCAATGATGTAATATGTTTTCTCTTTCGATAGCTTCTTCTCTCAGTAACTAAATATAAAGGCTCAAACGAGACCACGCAGTCAAGTTCGCGATACCAGATGAATATCTACTCTTTAAATCTGAAATAGTCAAAAAGTGACTAATGAAAGAGCAACAAACTACCAACTATATTATTAGCTATTTTAACTATAAATATGGCAGATATAACCTAAAAAATCCTTGTGACAGCTACACATTTTTTTCCATGTGCATCATCATTTTGACAGTGGCATATAAAATTTAATAAAATCTTTTAATTTTTAAATATTCATTTTTTGATCAATTCAGATTTTGAGAGTAGGAAACATGGAATTCAGTGGTACTTAAGCTTCGCGAGGGAATTGCTTCCACCGCTTTCAGTTTATTTAGTCGCTGTTGGAGATTTCGCAAGCGGCAGCTTCAATGAATGCGATTTGCACCCAAGACGAAGATACGCCTCCGAGTTTTTTTTTCTGACTAAATGTATACATATAGCCTTGACTACCTCTATATGAGTACTTATTGAACGAAACTATTGTAACAAGCGGCAAGATTTATCTCTACATCGATAAATGCACGCACTTAATACATATACACCTCGATGCAGTCTTACATATTCAATCGACAGTACTTACATTTACCGCAAGTGTAATTTGCTCTGAATACCATAATGATGAGTTGTTATCAGATCATGCGCATAATATTAGTTGCGCAGTCGGTTGCTTTTCTCATTTCCGAGTCCTTCGTGCGATTTTAGTTGGATGATTTCCGTCTTCCGGATTTTCAAGCTCATGGCCAGGTTCTTTCCTCCTCGTGTATATGGCGAACTAGTTCGGACAGAACACGACTAAAGCAATTCAATGTCACAGTAGCGAAAAGCGACACTGTAAATTGAAGAAAACGCGTGCTATCTAGGCTGCAGCAACGCGTTGCAGATGTTCGCGTGACTTTTTACTCGTTAAGTAGGTACTCAGACCCGGTTGAGATTAATTAGAAGCAATCCGAGTTATAATAAACTCGCGCCCCAATAGTCATTTGTAGATTTATAAAGACCTTCAGTGAAGTTATTACTTGAAAATTTTCATCATAGAGTTGTCTTTGAGTTTATTTCACATTAGACCCTTCGTCACGCAAGTCTTTTTGCTCTTGTTCTTCCTCTTCCTCCTTGAGGAACTAGTTAAGATTGATAGGTTATCTTAGTTTCCTCCTCCATGGAGATAAATGTAGGCATGAAGACAATTATTTATTATTGACAAATTGAAGTAGTGAAATTGGTTTAATTTATAGGTATTTGTAAAGGGCATTTTTTCTTTTTGGATAAATCTTTGAAATGTGAAATCAATATGGAATTTAATTCGAAAAGTATGAAAATTTTTGAATATAAAAGCTCAAAGTTTGAAAGAATAAATATATATATATATGGTAAATTTGTGAATTACAGTAATGTAAATGATTACTTAATTATTTATAATCTTGTATATATTATATAATAATCTTTCGTTATCAACATTACTGCATTTATTAGACATCCATTCGATAAAAGGTTTGTACAGGCATTTAAAGCTTAAAAGAAAAAATATGATAGACACATAATAGGAAAAAATGTTTTCATGGAAAAATTGCAAATCATAGAGAATTGTTTATTCAATAATGAATTTTTCAGGTTAATTATTATTTTATTCCTTTTCATATATAGTTGAATGGAGAAAATACATAAGGAGACCAAAGTAAAGCAATTCAAAATGAACACCTTTTTGTCGGAAGTAAACGATAGTACACGAACTTCCCGAGATGAACGCACATATTTCTACACCGAAAAAATGGCTGCCGCATATAATTTTTGCATATAGCGGCCATTTTCCGGTATACAGATGCGCGCGCCTCTTTCGAGAAATTTATGTACAATTTGGTATCAACTTCCAACAAAAAGATCCTCGACTTCTGACAAATTCATGCACAAAATAGCATAAGACTTTCGTCTTTTTATGTCTATTATCTATGAATAATTTATTGGGTTTTGAATTATCGTCCTTTACTTTTATCACTGAGATATTCTTTATGATTTAAACAATTTTAAAGGAACAATTTTTTTTTTATTTTTCGAAGACAAATAAAAAAAATCAAGTAATTAATAAAAAAAGATAGATTATAATATGACATGCTAATACTACACGGGAAAAATGTGTAGCTAACACAAGGATTCATTAAGTTAGATCAACGTTATGTTTTTTTATACCATAGCTACACATTTTTTTGAGCGTACATAAATATCTAGAAGGAGGGAAAAATTGATCTTTTTTATTATTTTGTTATAATAGTTTCATCTACTACTAGTCTCTGATGTCCTTGTGGTCACCCACAGTCTCAGATAAAGTGCTACGAATAGGCGTTATAATTGTTTACGTGCCACGTGAATATCATATGCAAGTTACATTAACTTCAAGTCCTTAATACTCTTGCATTCTAAATCGAAGACATGCAACGTAACCGAGGTTTCTCTTTGACAGATTCATGTCCTAGTCTAGAACCTAGGCATATATATATATATGATCCCGCTTGTCTCTTCGGTTCCAAATATGGACTAGCATTTTTATGACATTATAAATACTGTTTTTTACAGGCAATTTACTAGTCTTTTTAGCGTTTTTACATATCTGCGTAAAGCTATCTTATAAACGTTGATATTCAACATCAGCTTTGTCCTAAAATGAAACCTATTCATTAAATGCAAATCACTTTTTATTATATATTCCATAAAAACAGTATAAAACCGTTACCGACAAGGTCTTTTCAGTAAAATCTCTTTATTTATTTTACATCAGTAAAAGGACATATTTTCGCTTCAGTTAGTTCAAAATTTCAGCCTGAGATATTTAATTGTACTAACTAAAATTCATATTCTGGACTTACATTGACCCTTAATTAATAATTGAAGATATATGTTGATGTTGGTAATTGGCTTTAGGGTCCAAGGTTGATAAAAACTCAGAGTTTTACATAATCAGACGTTTCGGCTCTGATCGGAGCCCTCATCAGTGATTTATTCAAATCTTGATTAAAATTACGACTTTTTGTATAAATATTATTATCCAGTTTTTTCTTTTTCCGTTTTTTGGGAAGACACATAACTTAGACTGCACAATCAAGTTCCAATGAATAAAAAGTTGGAATAGCAAGCAACATTAAAACTTTCACGTCGCATATAACGTTCATCTCAATAATGATTGTATGATTGACGAGTCAACCTCCCAGGGGAGAGGTGTGTGCAGTCTAAGTTATGTGTCTTCCCAAAAAACGGAAAAAGAAAAAACTGGATAATAATATTTATACAAAAAGTCGTAATTTTAATCAAGATTTGAATAAATCACTGATGAGGGCTCCGATCAGAGCCGAAACGTCTGATTATGTAAAACTCTGAGTTTTTATCAACCTTGGACCCTAAAGCCAATTACCAACATCAACATATATCTTCAACTAACTAAAATGTTGCGAAAACTGAACACTAAGTTTTTTCTTAACAGTCACGTGATAAATATGGTCATTGATTCGGTTCATTCCTTTAGGAATGAATAAATTAGTTTCGAAACACTTATGCAGTTATGTATCTAAGGACACTAATTAAATCCTGATATCATCTCTTTATGATCGAATTATAACTGCAGTTTGTGAAAGAAATTAAAACTTACTTTAATGTACATATATCCTTGTAGTAATCATATTAAGATAAACTAGATAAGCGATTTATTAGCAATCATAAAAAATTGCATAAATCGCGTACTAACCTATGCAAATTCTGGTTAACCACGCGGAGAAACCCAAGTTCACAATTTTTGCTAAACTACGTTTCAAATTAGGGAAAGATATGTCATAATGAAAATTTTTCGCAACGAAGTACTAAACTTAAGAAGAACCATATGATAATTTACTATGAATTGTATCAAACATTACTATAACCTATACTAAAGTTTTAAATAATTTTTTGAATAATTAGTATTTTGACTGCGAAAACTTTCCAGTCCGCTAGGAATTATTACCATTGCAATTAGATTTTCTCTAGATTCCTAATATTTTCTATAATTGTCTTTATGAAATAAAACATATATTGCTATAAAACTTCCCAACTCAAACCAGTTTTTAGATGGGCGCCTCGATGAACCCGACTAGGCTTTAAAAACAATTTGAAAATTACTGAAAAATCATACAATCATTATTGAGATGAACGTTATATGCGACGTGAAAGTTTTAATGTTGCTTGCTATTCCAACTTTTTATTCATTGGAACTTGAGTAAAAAAGAGAAAAGCAATGTTAAAACGTCTAGCTGGGCTTACACTTAACTCATGAATCTTTAGTTAATTTTTGTTCCAAATATTTTCTGAGTGGTGAAAAGTATAAGTATATTCGAATGTTGATTTTATACATAGTGAGTTTATGAACCATATCAGTAATAAAGTTTGAATGGACCTGAAACAGGTTAGCCTAACAAGGGCCCACCTGGATTTCCCTGGTGGGGTAGATCTGGGTTTAGCGTTACAAACAAAGGAAACTCTCACCTGTGACAACCCGAATGGGACCCACCTAGGCCCCATCTGATTTTCCCACACAGATATTGAGAAATTGAGCAAGATTTTGGGGTTAGGACCGATAATTTTAGAAAATAATTTGTATTCAATTCTAATCTTTTGAAAGAGTTTTTAGTATTTTTCTTGAAAGCTGTGAAATTTCAGATTTTCTATGTTCAGAAAAATCTGAACTTATTTTTCAGAATCAATTCGAATAAGTGCATAGTAAAAATATTTCCTAAGTTTAAAATGTTAAAAATTGTATTTTATCAGATACTTTACAACTTGATTTTATTCTGAATTTTATTAATCTATGGTTCAAATACTATTTAGTGAAACGGAAAATATCATTGGCGGACATAGTATTTACTCCAATAATTAATCTTAAATTAATATTAGGTTATTTTTTCATGTTTTACAAGAAATTTAAATCTGGAATTTGCGGCTTGTATTGTGCGATACACTCGCCTACGCTATTACTTTGTGATTTGTGAGACACTATAACCGTCATTGACCCAGAGAAAGGTGTGACACAAACATCGCGTAACAGACGTATCTCTTTTGCAACTGTCGTAAATTATTATATGTGTTAGGCCGGAATTATCGAAATTATTCTCAAATATGACGGACTTGATACTTTAAAAAAACTCTTCAGTCACTGACACCGTCCTGTCTGGCCAATCGACTCGCGGAATTCTGTGTACCGTTATGCAATTCACCTAACATTATAGGTCGCTGCATAGTAAGACTTGCCAGAAATTATAAATATCGGAATTTTCGCGGCTCTGATTTTTGGAGCAGGACGTGAACGAAATTAAGCAATTGGCTGTTGCTACTTAACTTTTGATTTTTTATGTGGCCTTCACTTTCCTCGCGCCATACTGCTTGTGAAAACAATGCTAGGCTCCATCACCGTCTCAGAATAGACTTTTTATGTGTGCCTTTCCAAAAAATCGTAAAACCTCAAGCATGGAAACTCTCTTGGTTCCTGACCGTGTAAAATTTTAATCCGATTTCATTATCTGTCACGAATGGCATAATGGAACTATGATCACATCTCTAATATTCTAGAATGTTTTATGGCTGAATCATAAAATACAAATCATTTATCGAAATAGTCCTCTTGTGTCTTTAGACAAGTCATTAGGTTCATTTGATGAGACATTAAATGTTAGGACTCAAGACTATAGTGTCAATATCGATACAAAATGTTGATTAGTTTCTAAATTCCGCAACGATGTCGTAAATTTGAGTATTCATTTGAAGTCGATTGATTTATGAAATTTAGTCATAGATGTTTTAAAAATAAAAATAAAAATAAATTGGCTCGTTTGTGTTTTAAATATATTTATGTTGCAAAATTTAAAATTTATTTTCGAGGGAATTAGTTTTACTGTCAAGAAAGGAAATTAATGTGCAGTGGCAGAATTACTTTTCATTTGCTACTACGTGTCTTGAATGGTAAACATTTTATATAGTATACATATTAAATACTCGGGGTGATAATTACACAGCATAAAATGGGGGCTTAAGATTAACATTGACACAGTTACGCGTCACATTCCAGGTATATCATACCCTGCATTATGTCTTAGTTCATAACTATGTTATGCTAAAACGATAATAAGAGCTAATGAATATGTAAATTGTTATAATAACCCTCTTGAAAAAATCTTTCGTAAATATTCTGAACAAAATTCTTGACATTTCTTTGCCAAGTTTATGAAGCTGGTAGATTTGATATTTTTACATATCCCTGAATAATGAAAACGGGCAAGATAAAAACTTATGGTTCTCGAGCGTTGTTTAATCAACGTTTATGAAAAATAATATATAATTTAAGAATTACCAATAATCTGGAAGAATACTGAACACTTGAAAATGTACTAATAACTTCGTCCACGACCTACTTTGTTTGTAGTTTAATTTCGATTCCTTTGCTCATCTCGACCTTGAGCTATTCTCATTTTCATGAATTATTAAAAATTTAAGTAAAAGTAGGAGCTTGAAATACAGGGAGAAAAATTGATTATAAAATTTAATATCCTGGTCAAGTGACTATAGGGCAGCCAGTTTAATTATAAAAGCTGTAATCTGATTATAAGTGCTATGATCTAAGAGCATAGAAAAAATTATAGGTTATATCACTTATAATCTGGATTATACTTCTCATAATTTAAATTATACTGTTTATAATCTAAATAGCTGTCCCATTGTCACTGGACCAGGATATTAAATTTTATAATCCATTTTTCTCCGTGTAATTACAAAAATTGATGAAATTCTAATTAAAAGCCTCACAATGTTATCCACTCATATCTAGTCATTTTTTCATAATATTTATGAAAAAATTGTATTATTTTTTAGTTTTTCGAAAATTTTCAAAGATCTTGAGTTAAGAGAAAAAGTTGCAGATTTTGTAAAATAGAATAATTTTAGAAAAAAAAGTGAAAAAACCTAGTTATTGATAGTTTACTGTAATACCGCTTGTTTTCAACCCGGAAATACTTGAGCACTTAAAAAGGAAAACTTTATAGCTTTATGGCAGTACGGGGTATACATTATGTTTTTATTGACATCCTTCCTTTTGAAACAGTAGATGTTATTTATCTGAACCGATATGAGCGCATACGGTGCATATCCGGTCCCTGAACAACAGTCCAAATCGATGACCTATCGTTAAATTTAACACTCTGGTTCTATAAGAAGTTGATTCACCCCTCTCAGAAATGTCTGCATGACGTTCTATGCGATAATCTGAAGAGCGCGCACATGGTATGATTTGAGAATGAAAACATGCCACACATTCTTGTCTAGCTAAAGGTATATTCTATTTCGGAAGGCCGTTCTGAGAAACTGTTGATACTTTCAATAATAGTGTCGCAACTAGTTTATTTTTCTCAAGAAATATTTTTCTCTCTTTGCTTATTTCATTCACAAAAAGGTTTCTAGTTCAAGGAATTTCTAAGTTTTATTTTTAATTACTATGAAACCGGGCAAAAGCAGACGCTTCTAAACTAACACTTTAAATTACCCAAGATGGTTCTAACTTGAGTCTAAATTCACTTGAAGTTTCAACTGATTTTGGATTCTAATTTGAACCATCTCGAGTAATTTAAAGTGTTGATTTAGGCACGTCTGCCTTTGCCTTATTTTACGGTATTTGAAATTCCTCTTCTATGATAATTTCCTATAGCAGTAGTTTTTGAAAGAGTAACTAATCAAATAATGAATTTCTATGCTAATTGCTTTCACACTATTGAGTATTTGTTTTTGTTTTTAGTGGGCCAGAGAAGCAAAGGAAGCTGAAAATCTAGAGAAGATGCTGAAAATTGAAGACGAGGATAACGATTTGGCCCTTGCCATTCAAAGTCGTAACAAGAATAGAGCAGGCCAAGCTGAAAGTTTCTTCGATTCTCTCATTGAAAAATATGCAAATAAGTCTGAGAAATCATCTAAAACTAAATCTTCAAAAACTGCGGCTAAATCACCCTCTAAGGGCACTAGGAAAAGTAAGAAAAAAACATAATTTAAAATAAGTATACAAATCTCGAAGTTTAAGCGCTTTCTTTTCGCCTAAGTTGTTGTTATTAGAAATTTTGGCACTTTTGTAAATTATATATTTCTAACTCAAGTATTGTTTTCTTATATAATTATACACTTTAGAATTAAATGTGTTTAGATTTTGCACATTCTTTAGTGTTATTTACTTAATTAAAAAATTAATTCATTCAAATTATTAATTTAAAGACAAGCAGTATTTCTAAGAAATAGAGAAAAATCGCGATAGTAGCTACATCTGTAAGTATAATCTGAAAACCTGTACAATTCAACGAGTTAACACTTTGGTATGATCTAAATATTATTACATACATTATAAGAGGAATTTAACGAATAAATAAGATAGTTCATTCTATTTCAGTTTATATTTTACGTGTATTGTATTAGATAAATTTAAAATTAGTCTTTAATCATTCCAGTTTTATATCAGTTTTAACAATTTTTACTTTAAGTTTTAACTTTTTATAATTATTTAGGTTTTTATTTTTTAGGAAAAGGTGCTTTTACTGTTAAACTTGAATTTTGTTCCTGATATCCAGATTCTTTTAGTTATCGACAGTCCATAACATTAAAAGCTACCCTACGGTGTAAAGGATTCTACTTTATCGACATGAACTAATGTAGAAAACTGTTCAGTTGTATAAATCCAGCGCTCATTTCAAAACAGACTTCTAAGTCAGTAAGATGAATAGATTTTTCAATAGATTTTTATAAAAAAGCAATCGTAACAAGAATTTGCAGTTTCTCTACGAAACTCCATTTAATAATTGCAAGATTTAATATAATTTTGTAGAATTTGCAATGATATATCAAATGATTCATATTTGTTTATAGTAACTATCTATTCAGATTTACCAATGAATATATCTATCGAATCATTTTTTTACTTTAAATACTTTTATTGAACAATGTATTACGCAAAACAGAGTTGAGTACTTTTCATCCAAGCATAATGTGAAAAGAGGTTGTGATATTACTATTGAGAGTTGAATCGTTAAAGTTGAAACAACTTAAAAATAAGTGTTGTAGCTTTCGCAGTAATGGCGCCTTTCATAATAAGCGTGAACAGTGGATCAGTCACCAGGTCACTCGTTATAGTCGTTGGTTACAGCTGAGATGAGAGATTCACTGTTGTATTCATACATGGATGAAAGTTGTAACATACAAAGCATGTAAGCTGCTTGTGGGATAGTGGTGAGTATGGGCATTATAAGTGACGGTTTGCCTCGTATAGCCAGTCTCGTGTTACGTCTGGGTTAGTCTGAGTTAGTCTGAGCAACAACACACCACACATCGGGTGAACACGTCCAGATATTGTTAAAAAATGTAAAAAGAAAAGATTATTTTAATTTATCTGAAATAGTCCGTGCTAGTTCTTTAGTCATCTGACTAGAAAATAAGAGTTTCAATTAGTTGATGAAATGCTTTTTCAAAATTAAGATTGATCTATTTAAAGTTTATAGGAAAGTTTACATTTGGAAAGATTTCAATTAAGATGAACTTTGGCATTTGAAGTCTACAGTCTTCATTAGGTTCACAATTTAAAACAAATCAGTTATTGTAATTTTAAGTATTCAATTTTTAGCAAAATAAATTTAAATTCTCGATTTAAAAACGTCAAAACTAGAGAGACTTGAAAATCGAGGATTTTAAAATGAAATAAATTTATAAGAAGCTATATTTGTTTATTGAGTTCTAGGGTTAGATGTTGAAATTCATGAGAATCGGATTGAAATGTGACACCCGTTATGCAAACGATCAACACATACTACTACGCGATCACGAGTGAGGCACAGGCACCACCTTATTATAGATGTGTGGTGCAAACATAGGTAGCAAAGTGTAAACCACCATTATTATTACCCAGCCTTGTAATGGGAGATTAAATTTTAGTTTGCAAAACCATTGGAACACAATGGAGTAGAACCCAAAACAATTTTCATTGGCACAATCAACAATCATTATTAGACTGAGGTAATGTTCCATATAATCTTATTACGTCGCGTCAATCAACTTGTAAATATTAAACAAAATTCTACACTGAAAGAAATAGTTGCTGCAACAAATTCAGTTTGTACAATATAGTACTGCTAATTTATTAGTCGGCACAAATATTTTTTAAATTGAGGTAACTATTCGCATTGTTTCTTCCACAAATCTGATGGGAATATTTTTTAAAGATGAGAAAAAACTATAAGTAATTATTCAAATTAATAGAAAGAACGAATATTTAATTTCGAATTCCTTTCTTTCTTGATTTGAGGCGCACCTGTAAAAAATTAGTAGAGAAACAAGGCGCGTACAGGTTAGGAAATTAAGGAGAAAATCTGGCATCGAGGACAATGTCGTAGACTCTTCTTATAAAGTAAGGCTTTGAATAGAGTGGCTGTGCATATGGAATGAGAGGGAACGAGACGAACGGAATAAATAATAAAAGAGACCGTTTGTTGACATAGGCAAATGAAGTGCCCCTTTACAAAACAGTACACATTGCGTACAATAGGATGTTAAATGATTTATCTTGTTTATGCATAACACGCGTGAATACACTTAAAGTGTATTATTCATTTATGTATCAGTGCATACAAAATGAATGGCACTGCCCGTCAATTTCACCAATTTTATATTATACTTATCTGTCAACCCATTGTATTCCTTAATCGTCACTCTTAAACAAACTCTACATTTCCATCTCTAATCAAATAACAATTAATTTACAGTACAGATTATCGTATTTATTATTATCGTATGGTATGGGTTTGTAATGATATATAAGTTTAAATTCTTTGTAAATTGTACTGACGTGGACTGGAGGTCATTGTTATTAATAATTTCAACGGCGTAAAATTTACGTTTTGCATTCTTATCAGAAGAGGATTAAAGAAAGTAAAAGGAGGAAGGGGTTTTCGACGGTTGCCCTCTTTTTACTTTAGAATTTCATTTTGGTCGAAATTTTGTCGTTTCTGTTTTTGAGAGTTGGAATCTTTTCGATTTGTTGGGAGGGTTTCGGATAGCTTGACATTGTCTATTATAATGGGAATTGGAGGTTAATATGAATTTGAGTTTGAAGTGATATCAATTTGCATTTTTTTTCAGATTCTCGTATATTGAAGATTCATAACTGAAACAACATTTAATCAGTTTTATTATTTTAAACAATATTTTAATTTGTCAAGTTATATAAGAATATATTTAAGTCAAAAGTCAAGTAACTTATAGTAACTTATGTAGATAATATAATAATATTATTTTACTCTCTTGAGCCCCCCCCCCCCCCTCTCTCTTAGATGCACCCCTTATGACGAGCAAGACTATCTGTTGTACATAGACACTCGTCAACTCTGCAAAACACCCCGTTAAGTTTCATGGGAGAGAAAGAGAATGTATGAATTTTGAGGGTGAAAATAAAGAAAGACGAAGAGAGAGGTAAAAAGGAAGGGAAAGAGGAAGAAGGAAAGAAGAAGGCTTTTTGTAAGGTTAAGAGAGAGAGGTTGGATGGACGATTCTTAGAGGGACGTGAGGAGAAAATGGGGTAAGGGGGGTAGTGGTGATGGTGAAAGAGGGGAGAGTGACATTCCAGAAGGCGGCGGCGGTTCTCGTGGGAAACCAAAGAGAGAGAGAGAGAGCGCGCGAGAGAGAGGAGAGAGATCGTCTCGAGGAGAGGCTGCGAGCCTCAAGACACAGTTCTCAACTCTTGCGACGAGAGACTAGCGAAAAAATCGACTTTTCGTCAAGATCGCCTGGAGGGTTGCTCCTCTCCTCCTACGCGATTGCCAGAGAAATTTCTGCCGATCCCATTTCTGTAATCTAATTATCCAACTGACGCCCGTAACAAACCAGCTCGTAATTCACTTGCTGACAGACTTCGAATCAAACTTACTATAAATTATTTGAATAGACATAACTAAACGGATTATTTCAAAATTATTTATTACTTTCTAACTTCTACTAATCCGCTTATTCAGATTATTTTCAGAACTATTATGTAACAACTGATCAAGAAAACAAATAGAAAAAGAAGAACTATTTTGTTGGTATAAAAATTGTTCTCATCCAAAATAATTTGAAGGCCTTCAAAATTTAAAAATCTGATGTACAATACAAATAAAAGTGATCAACTCCTCAGTCCTTATGAAAAATCATATGGACGTAAGTGTGACGAATATATAGCTGCAAATTGATTTACATCGGTGAAGAGGAAATTGAATAAATTGTCAATTGTGAATATAATCTGGCCGAGTGCAAAGGAAAGAATATATGGTTTATAACTGGTGCAAATGATCGAAATATATTGGAGAACTGAGACCAGATATGAAAGAAGCGTCTCTGCGAATCGGAACTTGTGACGAATCGCGCAAGGCCTCTCGCATTGAACGAAGAAAGAAAAGAGCAATAGCGCCTTGTTGGATCTTCCTGCTTAAGTTCTCGGCGCGTCGAACCGTTACAGCCGATCAAGTTCCGATTTACTTCTTTTACTCATTGTTTGATCGGGCTTATCGATCAAGGCGAAAAAAATGTCCAATCAAGAGTATGTATTATACTCTCCATGTTACTGTAGAAATAATTTTTTACAGATTCCTTCAACTATATGTCAGAAACCACATTCTTAGAGGGTTTGAAGATACTACTACATTTTTGAAGGTTCTGAAAATTTCAATGATGGGGAGTAAGTCTTGAGCAAATTTTGTGGTAGTATTAAATAAAAATATCTCTAATCCTTATGTAATTTGGTTAGAATTAATATCAGTAATTTCGAACTTTCACTAGTTTTCGTTTTTAAATAAGTTACTTTTTCTCAATGCCTTCAAATTCTGATCCTCCAAAACGTTTCAGTGCAAAAATGCATAAAACTCTCAAATTTTTAACAGAATTTCGTAACCCAGCAGAAAGCAGATTTTAGGAATTACTAAATCATATACAAATTTTTTTTATTCAATCTAAAAAAAAATGTGGACGATCGAATCAAACTTTTTCCTGAGTGTAAAATTTGTGCTTCCATGAAAATCTTTTTAGAGATATTTTGAAGAAGCCTTCACCAAAAAATATTTTACTTGTTCGTAAAATTCACAGGAAATTCCGTTCCGTTCAATCTAATTAAAAGATTTTCCATTAAAATCTACTGAATCCAGATTTTGTAGATTTTCCCGGATGCTAAGTGAAACTTACAGAAAATCTGTCTACTGAACTGAATATCTTGTAAAATCTACGAAAAAAGTAAGTTGCAAAAATAAATACCCAATTTCCTATAAATGTTATCAATCTTTTTTCAGCGCTTAAATTTAATGATTTGAGTAACAAAAAATTAGCAGTTAACGCACGATTATCGCAAATTGTTCTCTTTGTTATCCGAGTTCTAGATTGAAAAGAGCATTGGAATGAATATAGGAAAAATAGTAAAGCCTAGAAGCTAGGAGGAGCAACAGTGAGAAAGTAGTTTGTAGAGAAATAAGGTTGTGTAGAGTGTAGGACACCCTGTATAGATGAAGCCGCTGCAGGCGTATATACATATACCGCCGCGAGATGAGAAGAAGAAAGAGGAAAGAAGGTGGAGAGTTAATTGAATCCGAGCAGCGTATAAGTGGAATGGCCTATTCCTCCTTCGGTCCCGCTCGCTTCTCTTATTCTTCTTTCTTCCTGCGTGCCTCCCTCGGCTCCAGCATCACCACTACACCCCCCCCCCCCCCCTCCCGTCCTGCCTCTGCCATGCAACTCCTCGTACCCCCTTCAGTGGGGTACAACAGGACCAAGGGAAGGTTGAAGGAGAGAGGAAGGAAGCATTCCTTTGTCTCCGCGCGTACAAACCTAGATCATATGTATATGCAATATATGTATACACCTACACATCTTATATGTATGTATGTACATACATCATGCAGCATCCACCGTATGTAATTATACGTATACCTGTACGTGTATACTAATGTGCGTTCTTCATATTCGAAAAATCCAATACTACTTTACAATTTTTTATCTTACCATCATTTCGATTAAGGTCGTTCATAATTCTTTGTAATCCCTCTTAATCCTTGATAGTTCTTCATCTCGTAGTCGCTTCTATTTCCTCTTTTAATAATTTTATAAGCTGATTCTGGAATTTTTCTGTAATTCGTTATAAACTGTCTAGTAGTATTATTGGTATTCAGAACGATTATATTAAACATGTATAATATTTTTATTTTATTTTGTTGAACATGTACTGTAAATTGAAAACTGATATTTTAGGGTAAATGAGATTTTTAAGTGTTTTTATGATATAAAAAGGGTGGATCACTTAATGATTGGGTGTAGACCAAATTGCAAGTAATTTGAGAACATTGAAGTATGCTTAATTAAATTTATTATGTTTTAAGATTTCTAAAAGTATTAAATGTTTCAAAAGATCTTATAAGGGATGTAGAACAATTTCTCAAAACTGATCGCAAGATCAATCACCTTTGAATCGGGAACTTTTAGCGTATGAAATGAGTAGGAGTCAAGAGCAATCGATCGTCGTCAGCTTTAAAAACAGCATGGGAGTCAGGTGAGTGAAGCGATGCTTGACTCACACTGACTCCCAGTTGAGAATCAAAAAGAATCAAAGAAGCACCAAAAAAGGGGTGCAATATAATAAAATGTACAAGTGAAATAGAGTTTGTGCAATTTTATGATAAACAGTTCCTTGGTAATAATTCTGTCATATTTAAAAAAACTTTGAAATAATAACCACGCTTACAGGCAAAGAGGATGAGAAAGTAAAGTTGTTGCGGGTGAAAGTCGTTGTTTTAAACTTGTCAGGAACGGTATAAAATTGCATCATCTGTTGTTTTGGAAAATTTTGATTGACAGTCTCCAATCAGAAGAAGTATAGAAGTTTGAAGGTTAAGTTTTTCATATAAGTTTGAGTAAAATTCGGATTGAAATTGCGGTTTGAATCATTCCGAGCTCGGTTTCTATTGGATTGATTTTTATCCGATTAGCATCGAACAAGATTCGAAACGTTTTTGGTATTGGTTTGGGAACAGATTCTGCAATAGTTCTGATTCGTTCGGATTTAATTCCAACCTAAAACTTTCGCCCAGGATATGTATACGTTAAAGGGTATGTAAACCAGCTCATGTCGTTATAAGCAGATCAACTTTCTTTTTCAACTTTATTCTAAAATAAGTTATGCATTTTTTTCAGCAGAAAAATTTAAAGAATATGTATGGATGGTACCAGTTAGGATTTTCATGATAAGAATGATTGCTGGCAGTGATCTCAAGATTTTTAAGATTATCTCTGAGTAGGTCATAAATATGAAAATTTGTGTTTCTATGAGTTTATTTGATATGTGATTACACATTTAATTCGACAGTGTTCTGTTGAAAGTGAAGTTCTTCAAGATATGAGGTGATCTGGCAGTGTCACCTTTGAAATCACGCGTTCGATATTTGCGTACCCCGAAATAGCCGGGGCCCTCGAGACAAGAAGACGACGATATCGAGGTGGTGAGGAAGAAGCAGCAGCAGCAGCAGCAACAGCAGCAGCAGCAGAAGAAGAAGAAGACGAAGAAGAAGTAGTAGAAGTAGAAGAAGAAGCGTATACCGCAAAACCAGTTCGCGGGTGAGTAAACAAAAAACGAGAAGGAGCCAACGCCGCGGTGCGGCGTAGCCTCGTTGTCCGGGGAGAATCGCTGCTTTATTGCTAATTCGAAGACATTCGCCTGGTAGAAATGAAACTTTATAGTTCGCCTGCGGGCCCGGGTGCAACCAGGTGAAGGCGCCGATTTTCAATGATACCCAGGGACCTAAAGCTCGATAGTAACGCTTTCAAAAGGCATCTTTGCCGAAAGGTTACACGATGAATTCCAACCTCTGTGTCTGCGAATTTCAATATTTCATTGTTACACTTAAGTGACAATGTTAACATCTACAATTGTTGTTTCTAAGAAATATAAAAAGGTATGAAAAATATTAATTATAATTCTTAAGAAAAGGAAATTCTTTTACCAGACCGGAACGTAATTATTAAATAAAGTCATATACTGCTAATAAAATGTATAAAGGAGGTTAGTACGAGTAGGAGATGCACGTAATTTAATAATAATTTTATAAAATGTCCTCATTGAGTATATCATTCTTTTGACACGCTTTTGATATTTTCTTTCAGTCAAACCTCATTTCTATTAAGTATTCATTTGGCAGAAATCTCAATCTCCCGAGTAATCACTAGATTGTTACCAGGCTGTATAACCACTGTTACAAAAATACAAGATGGACTGCATCCAGTGGGTTTTCAGGAGAGCGATATTTCTGTTAAATAAATACCTGCCTTTAATATTCCCGAATGTTAGATATCGATAAAAAATTTGACATTGAGATTAGATTTTAAAATATCATTAGGGATATTATTAATATTTTCTAAAGTTGTAACAACATAGAGTAACGCAAAGCTTAACTGGAGAAGGTATTAATGAACGTTACTTTACCTTTCTCAATTTTCAAAAGACACTAAGAGTAAAAATTATACCACACTTGAGCTAGGACTTTGTTATTGATGATGTTATTGACTTGAAGGGGTGGACACTTTTAAAATCATGTAATATTGGTTTTTGAAAATGCAAGCCTCATTCCATGCGTGGGATATACTTCTATGGGATCAACGCATCATGGATGATTCAAAAGTCCGGGTTCTGAGTCCCATGTAGTTCAACTCACAGCAGGCGACTTACGTCAGTGTCTTGAACATCCCACGAAGCTTATTACATGGCACAAGTATGTAACGACGTCGCGTATAACACGCAATAAAATGTCCGAGAGTGCAACACGTTGTAGTTAGCTGAAGCATTTTCAGTGAACGAGTAGCTCACTTGACAAAAGACGCTGATTTCGAAATAACCTTATTAAATTTTGATATATTCACAAAAATATTTAGTAGAATCACCCTAACATAACCTCAATTCTTCTCCGCTTGTAATAATATTTAAGTGCAGTAAGTTGATTTTTTTATTTATATGGTGTTTATCACTCTTCAATTTTATTTCACCCGACGTGAATTTACAATAGGCTCCTAAAACGTTTAAAAAATAATTTATTGTATCAAATATATGGATAATATAATATAATACAATAATACAACTCACACAATCCCTAAAATGAGGGCATGTACGGGAAAATCCGGACGGATGGTCACCCTAATAATACGATATATATTCTAATAAATGAATCAAAGAATTCACATTTTCGTTGTTACTGGAAGGTTACATTTTTTTCCCTAGTTCTGATCCAATTAAATCACATTCAAAAAGTTCATCCAAGTGAATAAGAATTCTATTTATTGCTCCTCGAACTTCATAAAATCGTGCCGTTTTTTTAACGTCGTGTCTTGATGTCTGTTACTTTTTTTAAAAATCCGCTCATTACTCTCGTACAATATTTTTGTTGAATTCATAAACCTGCGTTGTGCTAAAGAAACATATTTGTCTTAGAAGTTTTCAGATTCACATTCAAGAAATAAGAATTAAAACTACACCTTATATTCAAATAAAAACAGATATATTAATATTTAACGGATAGACTTGCATACCGAGCGAGAATGATTCTCGTTTAAATTTGATAAATCTCGTCTCGTGTCATCTCAGTTAAACGAGCTTCTCGTTATATAAACTAGAACGATCGAGAATAGAAAAAAAACTGTTTTTCCAATTTTTGTTTCAAGAGTGAAAAATCAATGTTCAATCATATAAAAAATTAATGAAAAAACAGTGTCATAAATGAAAATTTGTACTCTCACTTTACGAGACCTTACTAATGAACCTAAATTTCTTAAATAACGTGAAGATCACCTCTTTGAATTCCCAAATTCGAAATATTTTTCACACTGTCACGCCTTAAATCAACGTCAAGATGTTTTCGAAAATGATTGAAAAGGTTTGTGACTATTTTTAAACTCTTTCAATTTGAATCTGTAAAATTTAACTCATTCAGATTTAGAGAGTTAACACCCTGAATATGACTTGCACTCAATTGAAAAAGTATACAATTTTTCGAATATTCGAAATATATAATTATTTTCTCTTCTTAGACATTTTAAAACTTCTAAACTGTCAGCCAAGTAACGAGAACTATGCTCGTAAATATAGACTGGAACGAGCGGGAATGAACAAATGATTTTCGATGAGCTCGCTCGAAAGATGTTCTCGTCAATCGAGAAAAAACATAACGAGAGATAAGAAATTCTTGTCTCGGTATGCAACTCTATTAACGAATAATTAATCAGATGGTATGCTTATAGAAATTATGAATCTGAAGTGTATAAATGACTATCAATGATGACTAATTAGGCGTCACAATATATCATTCATAATTTTTTTAAATCTGACATATAACTAATACTTGAATTCTCAATCCCTCATTTATTCTCCACAAAATTCTTCTCCTACCAATTAAGTAAATTAACTTTGAAGAAATCCCTGTGCATCGCTATTAGATTAAATTTAATAATGTGGAGAACAGTCTCGACGCGAAGAAACAGGTAGAGCGTGTTCGAACTGGCATAAGTGTCGCTCCCTGAATAGGAATCGAGTTAGGTGTTGTGGATGCGGAAGGGGGGAAAAGGCTGTTGGCATCGTCCTCCCCCTAATTGACAAATTGGAATCTCATTAAAGAAGTCTGTGATGCCGTGGGCCAGTGCCAGACCGGCCGGGTCCAGAATGAAACAAAGTGGAGGAAGGAGTGAACAGAAAGCGAGAGAACGAGAGAGAGAGAGAGAGAGAGAGAGAGGAGTGTAAAAAGAATAAGAAGGTATAGAAGAACAGGAAGAGGACACTAGAGTTTCCTAAAGTGAAGACGGCCGACGCTAACAGGGTTGCACTCCTGAGATGCCTGTAGGTTCGTTCAGCTTGGTGTCCTGCCTGCGAATGCCACCCAGGAAGCGTTCGCGCGTGCGCGATCTGTGTGGGCTCGGGTGGAATCGACCACCGGGCCTAGCCGAGTTTGCCTGAAGATCAACGGAACGAGCCGAACAAGTCCGAAGGGAAGGTGTCCTGGGCCACCCGGTAGAGCGCGCGCGTGCCGCATCCTGTGTGGTCCGCTCCTGCGAAACTCTGCTTTGTGGTACGTGCGTGCCCCGCAAGTTCATCCAGGAGCGTATTCATTCTGGTTTCTGGCGCCCCTCTTCATTCAAAACCAGTTTCTTACAGTTCATACAAATATATGTAAAAGTCCAATTGAAATTGATAAGATAATGTTGTTATGTGAAAGAAAGCGGGATGGATATTAAATTTTGAATTTAAGGAAATCTGATTTTTTTTTAAATTTATTAAGGTTTAGAGTGATAATGTTGAGTTCAGAGAACACGAAACTCATCAAAAGAGGATATTGATCGGAGATATGAATCCTCTAACTTTCTCTCGCTCTTGTTTCTCTCACTTGATCGAAACGCTCTTGACTCGTTCCGCCTCTTGATCTCGAGTCGCGCTCGCGCTTCTCGGTTTCTTTCACGCCGCCTGGCCCGGCGTGACCACGTGCTAACTTACGAGCCACGATCGTTGTATCCGAACTCTTGCAACCACCTCCTCCCTCACCCTTCCTCACCCTCATACTTGCTCCTTCTTTTCGGTCCTCTTTTTTTCGAGAGTCTCTTCGTCTTCAGCATCTTCCTCTCTCTTCGCTCGTTATTCTTTTGTTCTTTACGACACTCTTTATTCTTTTATTATATTTGTGACTCCACTGTGGAAAAAACTATTAAGGATGGATTCTCTGCTGATTTTTATTGCCTTTTTAAACATAAATCCAAAGAGTCAAGATTCAGATATGAGTCTAGCTCTGTGGGATTTGAGTTTAATTCACATTTTCGGGAACGTTGGTCTACATAGCAACCGATATGTTGGTTCCATTCGTAATTTTCTTAGTATTTATTTTAATATTTCATTGTCTAAATTATATTCTAAGTGAGATTATGTGCATATGAGAATCCACTTCGAACGTTGCGTTTTGTATATGAAATATTACATTTATGCTACGAAATGTTTCTTTTGACATTTTTTCACTTTCTTCAATATTGTAAATCATTTTACATTTAGCTTTAGGGTAATAATAGAATAAAAATTGAGTCCAAGAAATTAACTTTAGAATTTATAAAAGATTTCAAATACTGTAATGCAACATTATAGAATAAGTTTGTCTTTTTCTAATTATTTAGTTTTTGTTACATCTCAAAATAAGTCAGATTTTAGGCTAAAATCAAAAATTTTCTTTAAAGTATATGAATTACACTGTTAGAAATTTCTGTATTAAACTTCCATTACATATAACGTAATGTATATTAAATTTAAAATACTTTCATCTTGCAAAATACAAACTTTTATTTGAATTTTAATACACATGTATATATATTTTAATAATATTTCTTAATTTTAATATATTTTGATGGAAAAGTTATTAAATTTAATAATAATAATATACAAATCTATTAATTTTAATAGACTTTAATACACAAGTGGTAAATTATTCTGTAAACTTTTGTTGCGAGCGACAGGATTTTTTCTAATTCATAAAAATAAGTATAGCTTAAAAATAAGTTTTAAACTGATCAGAACCTTGTAAGAAGGCAGAATTTTTTGCGAATCACGGATACTATAAAGATAAAATGTTTACTTTTAACAATTAGCAGTATGTAATCACCAAAGCTTTGTGATAAAATAGTTGCCAGCATCTAGCTCATCAGTGTGATCTCTCTTAAAGAATGCAGACTGGTCAAGTGTTACCCGAGAAGTTTCCAGATTTTGCAAAAGAAGCACAGAGCTATTCTTGGCATTGCTAAGAGTTTTAAGATATTTCAAGAGATACAGGATTATTTTAATGGCCTCTAGAATTTGAATGCCTCAAAAATGTTGTTGGATGTAATTATGTAAATTAAAAACCAAATCACAATGAGAGGTAAAAAAACATTATTAGACAATTATCTCAACTGATATATAATTAGTTTAGAAAAAAAGTGTTTCAATCAATGTCACTTATAATGTCATGAAATGGAATAAAATGCTGCCAATTACACGGTCTGTAAACCTGTACATCGGTATGAAAATGAACGAGTCGAACACGAGGAGCGCGTGTGAGCGCGAAACGAGGCAGAAGCGGGCGCGATGATTAGCCCGATCTATAAACCGTATTTTCGCGTGTAAAATGTAAATGATTCTTCTCGTGTTAGTCAGTCGCAGAGAAAAAGATCGAGGGCCAAAAGGAAGACAAGGATCGAGGGAGTCAAGTTCAAAGCGCCGCCTATATGGTTACAGAACCTTCCTTTAACGTTTAACCATTCCTGCTTTACTCTTTCTCTCTTTTTCATTCTCCTCCTCGTTTCTCTCTTTATTCTTCCTAACAAGCATACATGCACACTTCAGACTAAGTGAAACACATCTAAAATATCAATCGTGCGATTACGGTTACCATTTTTACCATTTTTACAATTTTTTATTCTTTTCTTAAATTTGTAAATGCTAAAAAAATTTTATGCAATTTTCAACACTGATGGCAAATTTTCGAAAATTCATACACTTTTTTATGTACACTGTTAAAAATCTTATTAATTTTAATACTTTAATTTACAAGTGGTAAATTAAAATTAATAGATTTGTATATTATGTAAAATTAATATATACATTCATATTAAATTTAATAACTTTTCAATCAAAATATATCAAAATTAAAAAACACTATTAAAATATTTTTAATTTAATATACTAATCTATTATATGTTTACAAAAAAGCGGTTAATCGTACTTATATATTGGCTAAAGCTAGAGAAATTTTAATTCATGGTAACTCAGTAAATGTAACCAGATATATTTTGCATGTGATGTAAAAGATTTTTTCGCGATTAACAGTAAGGAAGTCAAAAACGTGTTCGGTAACCTTAGTTATAAATAGTTTGGTAAATATTGAAAATGTTTAGTATAATCCTTTGAGAGAAATATTCAGCTACTGAAAGACTATGCAATAGAAAAAATTTAAAAATTCATGATCTTGAGAATTTAGCGTTTTATATAAACATACACATAACACTAAACTTTAGTGGTGATCTAATTTGACCACAAAATTTAGTGATTCTTATGCGGCTTGCTTTAAAAGCCTAAGAAAGAAATATTGACTGTTCGTGTTATATATGAAACTCACGAAAAGCGCTATTTGACTCTTGTATATGTATTATTTCACACTCTGCGGTTAAAATTATCATAGTTATGGTTACGAAACATTAGACTTCCTCTAGTACAAGTTTATGGCACTACACGGCAATGTGTATCCTCATTTACTAAACATGCGTGTCTAAATTTTGTTGGCCCTCAACTCAAACAATAACTTTCGATTTATTAAAATGGCTTTAACTACGCTTTCAGGTAAGGAATAAAACATAAAGACCTATTCATTCATATTTCAAGTATACTACTCATACTTTTCTTCTTTCATAAAACACATGCAAAGTGCCTTGTTTTAATTAATATACCTTTTTTTCTTGGTATTTGTTATTTGAAATTAGTATAAAGCTTTTGAAAATCTGTCAAGTGTTAAAAATTGAATAATATAATTAATATAATTAAGCCTTGAAAAAGTTGAGAGAGTTTCAATTGAAAATTTAAACTCTCCAAGTTGAGAGTAGAAATTTGCATACGTTTTGCATGCAAACACACATAGAGTGATATTGAATGAATATTTGTTCTATAAATGAATAGATAAATTTTACAAAATTTTCTGAATGGTCGTTCAGCTTTTAAATTGGTCAGTCCGGTAAGTCGCAGTCGATTTCTATAGTGTTCAAATTTCTTCAACTTATTTCTGAGGAGCTAGATTTATTTAACTTTTCTACCGTTTCTAGACCTTTCACAATATTTGGGTGTAGTTTGGCATATCCTGTGAGATCGCGGTGCGGCGGTCTCAGTTCACTATATAGATACGGCTTTGAGTCGTCGGTGATGGATGGTTCCCTCTGGCCCACGAACTGCTCGTCCTTCTCTCCCTACAGGCAGACCGCCGACTCCAGGGCCGCCACAACAAGACTCCTTCCAAACAAAAGTCAATCATGTCCTCCAACGCGTGTATAACATTCTCCAAGAATGCGTCCTCCTATCCAAAACTCGCTCTCTATTTAAATAACCACTACACAAGAAATGCATTCTTCAACATTTTAAAGGCTCTTACTACTGTTTTGCTCGAATCTCTCTGACCAAATATGTCTCTTCTACCATCAGATCAATAAAAAAGAAACTATATTTCTGATTCAATTCCTAATTTTATTAAATTTTTTAATTTAACTTTATGTTCTATAAAAAATAGCGTTCCAGGTTTGAATTTGGTAAGATTAGGTAAAGATTGGCTGGGATCTTTAAGAGTTTGGATAAGTGAAAAGGATGCGAAGAAGTTGATTTGATGATGCATGATGGACTGGGAGAAATTGGAGAGGAAGAGAAAATAATGATCGCGGTTGAAGCGATGAATCGATCGACGCCTTGCGTGCCCCTACGTGGTTCATCCCTGGCCCCAGGGGCCCCGAACAGCCCACTCCATCGAGTTCGTGCAGGTATATAAATTCTGGTGCTATTATTGGGGTTTGTGCCTTGGCACAGGGACCTTTGGGCCCCATGGCGGCCCCTTTGAACGACTCTTTTCGCCTCTTTCTCTCCCGGTCTCTTCTCTCTTTTCCTCTACCAGTTTAGCCTTCTTTCCTCTCCCCTCGCTCTCTCCTCACCCTTCACCTCGTGCTGCTCCTCTTGTTTGTTTTCCCTCGCATATTCCGTTTACTAAACGCACCTTAAATTACGCAGCCAATGATAAATATTTGCCCTGTCCATTACGCGCAGTCTGACGCGTAGGACCATTCGTTTTCGTTCGGTTCGGACGCCTCCGTTCGGCACCGTTCCTGGATCGGATCAGTGGCGGGTTCCGCCTTTCTTCGTCTCCTACAGATTGCGTTACCTTGAAAAAGCTCCACAGTCCTCCTCAGTAGAAAGGGTTGCGTTGGTGTTAATCGCGCTCTCAGCTACTCATCAGCCAGGTCCTTCTCTTCCGACTGGATTATCCTCGAGAGACTAAACTACTCTAAACTACTCTGGGAAGAAGATACTAGCGTGTGACTTGCATTCAAAGAATTTTATGTTAATCATGCGTTATAAAGAAGTAACGACCTCATCTTATAAAAAGAATACTACTTGACAAATCACGAATCAGATAAATAGATAGATTAGGATTTTTAACTTGAAATTCAAATTCAAATACTTTTCATTTACTTACAAAGCTGTTAGAAATATTATTAAATTTCATGTACATTTGTATGAGAAATTTAGTATCTCTCTATATTATTTGTAAAACAATACACTAGATTGTATACAAATGGTAAATTAAAATTAATAGATTTGTGTATTATGAAAAATTAATATAGATTCATATTAAATTAAATAACTTTTCAATCAAAATATATTAAAATTAACAAACACAAAAATTTCAAACTCAACTAATTCATTTGAAATTATTAAAATATATATAGATCTGTAATAAAATTCATATAAAAGTTTGTATTTTTTAAGATGAAAGTATTTTTAATTTAATACACGGAGAAACTTTGTATACCAATATATGTTTTGTTTAGTGAGGATAATTCTAAAAAATATTAGGAATCGGGAAAATTGATGTGCAATGGTAATTATTCCTAGCGGATTGGAAATTTTTCGCAGTCAAAATATTAAAGATCTGAAAAATATGAAACTTCAGTATAGGTTATAGTAAAGTTCAATAAAATCTATAGTAAATTATAATATAGTTCATCTAAAATTCAGTATTTCACTGGGAAAAATTTCCATTATGACACGTTTTTCCCTAAATTGCAACATAATTTAGGAAAAACTGTAAACTTGAGTTTCTCCGTGTATAATTTACTGAAAAAAAAGCAATTATAGAGTTATTTTTACAATAAATATTGGATTAAATAATAAAATAGATTATTTTTTTTTCATATAGATACAAATTCATTTATTAATTTATTATTTAAGATGCTTAATTGTAGTCACCGGTATGTACAAGAAATGCAAAAATGTTAATATTTTTATACATAGCTTATAAATAGTATTAAAATAGTTTCGGAAAAAACTAGTCAAGAGATAGCCTTAATGGTCTATACCAGGCTATCCATATTCAGCTTCGCACCAATGAATATATCCAAACTTTCCTTCTTGTATTTAATATATCAAGTACTCCTTTTGTGACATATTTCAAGCACTCCAGTAAACTCAGAGAAAATATGTGAAATTATCGCCAGCAACCTTTTTTGTTTTTTTTTTTAGATTTTAATAAATATCACTGATGAGGGCTCCGATCAGAGCCGAAACGTTTGATTAAATTTGACTTAATCATTTTATGGACCCTAAAGCCAATTTTCCAACAACATACCATTCTATTGATATTAAAGGCCAATACAATGTACAATACTTTTAATTATTTGAAAAATTAGTTTGCATGACCTATAGGCATTTAAACACGTCATGAATTTCCATAATTAAAAAAGTTAAGTAATATTGATGACTAAATTGATTTGAAATATTACCAACCAGTTTTGATGATTTACGAGTTATTTAAGAAGCTATATAAAATCTTCTGTTTTATTCATACTTTGATGCATTTCAAAATTCATAACTGCATATTTTAAATTTCATATACTGTTTATCAAGTTCAATGTATTATATTATATTTAATATAAACAATTTTAAGAGTGAAGTTTTTATCTCTGAATTGTATAATACCTTCCATGAATTAATGAATCGAGTGTGCAATTTTTGCATATTAGAGATCATTCAAATCTCGCATACTTAGAATTTGATTAATATGATATACATTAATATAATTCTACTTAGGAATTTTAATCTAATCTGAAAGTGACCTGTTTATGACTTGTTTAACTTCGAACATATCTCAAATAGCCGTAAAATAAAAGTAATGGTTTTATTTCTTGTCGGTATATATGATACAACTGACCATATCAAATTTCGAACAGTTCCTTCAACGTGGATACATTGAATGTACATACATAAAGCGACAAAATGTTCATTTGGTCACGCACTAGCCTTAGAAAAAGACGTTCATTATCAGTAAGCAAGCAAACTGTTAAACTTTTAATCCCTGGACAAGCAAGCCTCCGTATTTTTTCAGTCTCGAAGTAAGTATAACCGTTTCTAGTGTCTATGCACATTTTTGCACTTCTAGTGCTCGACACCTACGTCACTTCCTTCTGTTTGATGAATCACGCATAGGTTCCGTTTCTTATGAAGTTAAGTGGGTGGGTGTGTGTTTCTCCGTGAATGGTGAAGGTGCGACTTTCCTTCACTATTGATTCATGCATTAATATATTCGCTTGTCAACTCATTTGACAGAAAAGACGCTTCTTTTATTTTGTTTCAACATTCAAAGTGTCTTAAACATAGACACAATACTTCATCATCCATATTTCAGGTCTGCAACACCTAGTTTATATGTATATGAAAGAAAGATAAATTATATGTATTGCAAGAAAGTATAGATTTTGATTATAACCTATAATCAACTTACACTGTTAAAATTTTATTTATTTTAATAGACTTTAATATACAAGGGGTAAATTAAAATTAATAGATTTATATATTATGACAAATTAATATACGTTCATATTAAATTTAATAAATCTTCAATAAAAATATATTTAAATTAACAAACATTATTAACATGTATACACATGTCTATTTAAATTCGAATAAGTGTTTGTATTTTTTAAGATTAAATTATTTTAAATTTAATATACGTTACTGAAAAAAACATCCATTAAATATAATGGAATTTTAATAAAACAATTTCTAACAGTGTATCAATGGTCAATAATGTAAGGTAATATAATTTTAATTATGATGAATCTTCAAGTAAATTTAACTTCCTACACTGTTAGAAATTTCTGTTAGAAAATTTTTAAAAAGTTGTGACTGAAGCTTTATCTGAAAATTCTGAAACTTGAACTGTAATTGAAGCTTTATACAGTTATATGTAAACAAAAATTTTGTTATTGTTTCGTAATTTCAAAGAAAATTTCGGAAGATTATAACATTAATATAATGGTACGTATGTTGTTGAAAAAATTTGCTATGAACTATGCTGAAGTTTCAAATCATTATTATAAAGATTAGTATTTTTACTAACAAAAATTCTCAAAGTGATACGTTTTTCCCTAAATTGAAAAATACTATTGTAAAAATCGATATAAAAAGTTTCTCCGTGTACTTTAATGGAATTTCATTACAACAAGGTAATGTAAAATTTCAATCGAGATATTGTAAAGTAAAATCACAGTACTTGTAAACCAATTGTCAAATTACATTACGTTATGATTATAAACTTCCGTTATACAGTATTGTGAAACTATACTATATTATAATTTACTATATAAACTGTATCGAAGTATACTATAATCAACTATAATCTATACCGAAGTTTCATATATAATTTTTCGAATCTAGTATTTTGATGATAAAAAATGTCTAGTCTGCTAGGAATAATTACCATTGCACCTCGATTTTTCCTAAATTCTTAATGATTTTTTTTAATTATCATTATAAAATAAAACACATATCACTACGCAAAGTTTCTCCATATTAACGTAACGACTTAGGTCGTTCCCTCCCTTATCTAAACTTATTACTTAAATGCAAAGCATAATTCAATGAAAATATGTCTTATAGAGAAAGGAGGTGGCAGAAAATAAGAAAGTGAAGGAAGAAATGGATGTGAGTGATAAAAAAATAAGAGTTGCAGGATAAGAATTGAAAGAGAGGTTGAGGAAAGATAAGTAACGAGATGAAGTGCATCGGCGATGAACTAGTGATAGAAAAAGAGAAGATGATGAGAAGGAAGAGAAGTAAGAAAAGACGAAAGAGGGTAGGGGTTGGAAGAGAAAAGTAGTGAAAAGAGAAAGAGAGAAGATTATAAAAGGAGATGGATGCTAAGGGTTAGAGAAAGAAGGGATGAGAGTATTGGAGTAAAGAGAAACGAGGAAAAAGGTATAAGTTGCTGCCTGCTTCCTCCTGTGCACCTGTCCTCTTTTACCTGGTTCGCCCCGCCCCGACCAATAGCCGTTCAACCAATCTCGTGACGTCAGACTTTAGGAGCAAGATCATGTGGTGGGGAAAAAGCACCTCGAGTTGCGGAGCACGTTAGGGAGGAGGGGTGGCGGTGCTGGCCGAACCGATCCGCTCGCTTCAACAACACCAAATCAATCCTCGCATTTCCCACCTCTGGGTCGTTCGGAAAACGCTCCCAATCTTTAGCTCACATCGTTGCACCCTTGCGAATTAACCTTTTTCGCGTGCTCGCGCGCTTTTACCGTGAGTGATTATTCCTCAAGTGCTGCCAATTATTTGAATTCTCAAATTACTGGATTACACTTGAATCTTTGGATTAGCAGTTGAATCAGAGTTTGGATTATAATATTAATTTCTTAATGAGAAACTACATTCGTTTGAGAATTGTTAAGTGAGTAACTGGTAGAAGAATTGTGATGTGAGAAAGAAATGATGTAGAGGAAAGGAGTGGATCAAAACTGAGAGTCTGTTGGTAGTTGGTTTTGATTGTTCGGGGTGGATTGTGCTGGGGGAGAAAGTGAGAAAAAGTAAAATTAGAGTGTGGGTGTTTTCGTGGTTGGGGTGGCGGCGAAAGTGGCGTGAAATTACGAGCTCGGGAGGTTAGAGTGCGTAAGGGTGTGATGCCCTGGTTATGGTTAGGCGTGAGTGAGGTCAGTGGTCAGAGGAGGAGGTGGTCGACGGGCCGTGACTTGAGAAAGAAGAAGTTGGTAGCAGCATCCACGACCCTTAACGTAGAGCAGAAGAGAGCAGCGACCGCGGTACCAAGAGGGCCGTGATTATGGTGTGGAATCGTATCCTGGTAGCAAGGCCGGCGTACTTGCACCGGGTAAGTGGCTCTAGGCTGCAGTTTCCGCGTTACCTCAGAATTGTCCTAGTGCTTATCATACTTGGAATACCGAGTCCTGGCAGCAATTTAGCATTGGCCTGCGGCCCTGGAAGGGGTGGAGGTCGCAGGCTATCCCTTCGCAAACTTACGCCCCTCGTGTTTAAGCAACATGTGCCCAATGTAAGTGAAAATACCTTACCAGCCAGCGGGCTTAGCGAAGGTCGTGTGTCCAGGCATGATTCCAGGTTTCGGAATCTGGTACCAAACTACAACACAGACATAATCTTCAAGGATGAGGAAGGCACTGGAGCTGATCGTCTCATGACACAGGTAAATGCATCCTCTAATCTTAAATTACTTATTATTTATTACATTATTTACATTCGGACTAATTATTTTCCTAGTTTGTCTCTTGCTTCTTATTCAAAGTGTACAGACTGACATTTTATTTTTTGAGATTTATTGATTATTTTATTTGAATTTTTTTGAGTATACTCTTTAAATAATTGACAGAATATGCAGGGTTTTTCAATTAGAGATTTCATTTTGATTTATAAGGATAATGCGTGTTTTTTGTGAAAAACCATTTAATTTTTATTTCATTCAATAGCGGAAGGTTTGCCGTCAATAATGAAAAACAATATCATTGATATGGCCTCGACGGCTATACGTTTGCAGAAGCATGCTCTTTTTATAACCCGAAAAAAAAAGCCTGGAAACTCTTCACGCAAAAGACCGATGGTTTCGCCACTTGTGTGGCACGTAGTGCCGTCTTGTTATAAATAAACATCGTCCACATTCATATCTTCCAATTCTGGCCATAAAAATTCATTAATCATGGTTCGATAGCGCAATCCATTCACCAAGAAAGCCGCTCCAGCTTCATTTTCAAAAAAATTAGGCTCAATGGTCCCTCCTGCCCAAAAACCGCACCAAACAGTTACACGTTGCGGATAGAGAGGCTTTTTAATAATCATTTTTGGGTTTTCCGAGCCCCAAATGCAACAATTCTGCTTATTAACGTAACCTCCAAGGTGAAAATGAGCCTCATCGCACATAGTGATTTTTGGGTGAAATTCAGGTTCATTTTCATGCATTTTTGTAGTGAATTTTAACAATTTCAATGCGTTGTTGAAGCGTGTATCGTTCCATTTTTATCAATGGCATAGTTTTTAGTTGTCATTTGTCAAAAAATGACACCTCTTATTATGCCAGCTGCCAAAATAGCAGGCTATTTAAAATGAAACTTCTAATTGGAAAACCCTGTATTATAATGAAATTACAGGGGAAAAATAGTTTTAGTAAAGTTTATAGAACTGTTTAAAAGTTTCGGATTCAGATACTTACGGAACCGAGTTCTAGAAAATTTAAAGAACTTTTCAGAATAAAATGCAGAACTTTCAATGATTTTTTTTTGTCATATTGGAAGCTGATACTGATACTTTATACTATTATTTATCATACAATCAAGTGCATAAGATAAAATTATAATAAAATAATATAAATTTAGATAAAAATTCGTTACACTTTGGTATGGATTGTATATTTTGAAAATTGCTCTTCGTCAGCAAACTATTTTTGAAATCGTTCTCGGCGTATTTTGTCGCATGAGGAGTACAACGTGTTGATAACCAACTTTCTTGATTCCAAGTATAATATGTATAATCTCTTTCACAATATGTATAGACAAAAAAGTAGTAAAGTTATCATTATGAGCAATGTAATACCAATTTAACGTAATATCAATAAAATATTAATTAAAAATTTATATATATATATATAATTCATGCAATAAAAGTCCTTAAAAGTCCTTAAAAGTTTGAAGGAATAATGCTGAATAATTTAAAGATAAGACTTATGTTGCGAGAAAAAAGCAATATTACACTAAAAGGGCTTTGAGACTAATGACTTTTGATTATAAGCTTGAAGCGTAATAATTCATCACTTTGAATTATCATTGACAGAAAATCTTATCTATAAATCTCAGATAACAATTTTTGCCATTTTCCTAAGGTATTTAGTACAAAGTTAAAGTTCTATGGCCGATATACGTTCACCTAAAATGGTTTGCTTGTAAATGTGAGGTAAATCTTTTGGATATTTGATCGCGTCGAGTATCAGTTGTAAGCGATCGATTGATCGACTTCCGTCGCTTCTTCGAGCCTTCCACCTGTGCACTAGGTGAAACCTAGAAACTTCGAGTAACTTCGCTCATCACACATTCAATATCTCTTATACACATACTTGTTCATACAATTATCCTTAATATTTAAACAGCATCCATTTGTGCTTCGTTCACGTTGCTTTCATCGGTGTTTACCGTCCATTTCGCATACGTTCGAGAGTAAACGTTTCGGTAACTTTTTTCAGTTGTGCTGCAATTTGACCGTTGACTAAAAGACTTTAGCTGAATCTCGCCGCGTCTCGTTTGTTTGTTTATCCATAAAAAGGGGCGCCAATTTCTAAAAACTCTTATTCAAGTTTCAAAGAATATTAATGTCTAACATGACGTCTTTACTTGCCTTTGTGAAAAGTAAATTAAGGAAAATGTTATGACACATGTCCAAAGATGAACTAACTTGTTTAAATACCAGATATTTTGAATGATTTATCATTTAGACGAAAAAAACTTGCATAGACAATTTTAATCCCAAGTTCCATAGAATCATGTAAAACAATAACTGAAACTGTTTCAAGTTTTAAGAAAAACTGGTGAAATTTGATATTTTTTCTAAAGTAGTTTTGAAATTCCTGATGTTTAAATTTGAGCGAAATTTAAGAAATATTCAGACGACTAACCACATACAATTCCGAGGTTTATACACTTTTCTTTGAAACATAATATCTCAGTTGTGTTAGTTCAATGAACTGAATTCAAACTTAAATGTGCATTATATGTTGCATAACTGCATTGTTGACGTGTTGATTTGATGTTAGGGAGGTGACAATTTCAGTTAAATAGGCAGCGGCTTCCTCTCTATTATAGCATTTATTAAAATTTCACAGTTTGCTTTCATGGGAGAATTCTTGTTCGTCTGCATATTTATTGATTTTTGAGCTGAATTACCTCTCCTTTCATAACTGGAATTCCATCTACGAGAAAAATGCAAACGACCAACTTCGTGATATTTCCAAGAAATTAAACGTTTTTTTTTTTAATGTGAGTATAAAGATACTTGTTATTATATTTAATCGTCTATATAATTTAGAATATTTCTATAATTATTAAATATTGTAAACGTATTGGAGATTTAGCAGTGCTTATGAATTTGGCTTTTATCTTTTGGTCTTCTCGGTGTATAGCAGAGGGTCAAGAGAAAGTTTAAAATTACCTTTTTGGAGTCGTTGTTAACAATCAAAGTAACGACGCTGCTTATTTTACTTGGTTGTAATTCAATGCAGAGGGTGACAGGCGCAATTCGCGTTTCACAGACGATGTTAAGGCGTAAAGGCTGATTTTCTCGGAAACAAAAGTCTGTTGTTGCGGGTTTCATTGATTCGTGACGACCAAGCTAAATTCAAACCATTCAAAGTTTTGAAGGTTTAAGGTCTTAAATAAATTCAATTTACTCAGAAGGATTTATAATATTGTCCTTCTTTTTTTTACGTTTCTTTCCTTTATTTTATGCCTGTTAATTTATAAATATTCTATTTTTTAAATATTATTTTATATTGACTTTAAATGTAACTTTTTGAAATATTTGATTATGCATGTGAAAATCAGATTTGATGGTTTTTTCTTCTACCAATAAATTCTGCTTTATCACGATTAATATAAAAAATAACGGCATCGATAGATATTGACAGAGTTTCCTAAGGATCTTTATCGGGTATGTTGAAAATGAACCTCGACCGGCGCCGGATTTCGGTGTCTCAACCAGAACAGTTTAGTTTCCAGACAAATATTTCCGATACATAATGCGACTTAGAAGACAGAAAATCTGTTATGAATTTGAAAAGGCTTCGCTAATCAAAAAAAAAAAAAATGAAAACATTGGAAATGATAAGATAACCTAGAAATTCATGACACTTTTATAAGACTTTATACCTATTCCAATGCATTGCGTAACGCTTATTCATACATTCCAGATTAATCTTTTCAATTTAAAATGCATTGATATAAGTCTGTAGTTCCCCGATTTATACTGAAAATAAAACGCTTCCTATTGGGAGCTGAAATCTTGGTTGCGCTAGTGTCGCGAATTAACGCAAGGGGGTCTTATGTTTAAAATGAATTTTAATTTGTACATAAAAGTAATTTCACAATTATTCTGTCAAGTTCGGACCAATGAGTAGATAATAAAAATAAATATTTATCGAAAACAAAGTTTTTCAAATAGAATTTTCATCGTATATTTACTGAAATAATCAGTGAAATTTGACTGATTTACAGTAACCTCTTTTTAGCTATTTGAATCAGTCAAATTTCACTGATAATCAGTAGATTTTGACTGATTCAAATTTAGAGAGCATAAAACGTCTTATTCTCATTATAGCCGCCTTGGAATTATAAATGGCGTCTTGCAGCTCTGTGATTCCCAATACTAATCGAGAATCAACTATATGACTTTTGACTAATCCAATAAGTATTTCAAGGTTTATCCACATGTTAGATCGATCAGATACAAAAATCTTGAAATAAAATTAATTTTTAAGTGTGAAATATTTTTTTGAGGAAACGAAGTGAAACAGAGAAAAGGGACGAAAATTACATACCTAGCAAGAGATTAAGCAGTGTTACGAAGGGTAGAGTGCAGTAAAGCGAGAAAGCTAGCATGTTTCTCACTAAAAAAGAGGAATCTGAACGAAGTTTGCAAAAAAGGTGAATTAAGTTTTGCTCAGATCAGCAACTATATTTTTAGTTAGGGAAGGTCGCTGACATTACCTCAATCTTGGTTAGTCGTTGCCGCATGGAATAAATATAGGGAAAAACTTTACCCGCTGCTCTAAGTGATTGTGGGTAGGTTTATGGCAACCATAACCGGTATTTGGTTTGGAGCGTTAAAGCTCCTCCAATTACGGCAAACAAAGTTAATGATGCGTTGTCGTAGAACTTCCTTTTTCTCGTACTCAACTTTTCCTATACTGGATAAAATTCATTTTTTCATTTCTTACTTGATACACATACAATTGCTGGAAAAATCCAGTCGAGGAAAATAACCAAAGTTATATTACGGTCGGACAATGCCAGCGAGATGCCCTACTCGCAGAAACAACGCCGATTTCAAAGTACCTTCTTGCCCTCACTGTAAAAGCATTCCGAGAAACTCCATGGAATCGTTTCCTTTGCCAATGTTATACCCACCTTGAAGGTATTCTCAGTCAAAAAAAGTAGATTTGTTTTGATCGCTTTTAGCGTCAAAAGGTATAATAATGTGGAACTACGGAAGTGAGATGTTCTTTGTTCCGAGAGCGGTAAGAGATGTAAGGAAATGAAGTGCAAGCAATTAAGATCCATTTTCATTAGGTCTGGATAATTAAACGAAGAGAATGATAAGAAGAAACGAGTCATGCAGTCTCGATGTCTTATGGCTGATTATTATTATATTAAGATGAGGAGCAAGGTCGGTACGTTGGTATCGCATGGCGCCACGTGCGTAGCACTATCAGGTTACCATAGTTACCGACGGTCGTCGATCGTTGATCGCTAGTCGTCATTAGACACCGCAGATAGCTAGATATGCGGCTAGATATCTATACTTCAAGTCGGTTACATGGTGTATATACGTCTATTCAAGTTCTATGCGCGAGTTATCTACATCGGCAAATCGTAATCCACCGACTTGCACATTCGCACCCGGTTGCTCTCACTCGAGCAAGTACAATGTCGTAAACGCCTTGCACCTTACACCTGTCCAACACAAGGTTTATTGCACGCCCGGTATTACGCGACTTCTTCCAACATATCCGAGCAGGTTCGCAAATGATACGCTAACAAGACATCTTTATATTTTCCCGGATATAAATACCTAATTGAACAAGAAAACAACTGGGATCATTTTTGTCGCTCAGTATTTTTAGTCAATATAATTACCTGTCTTTGTTATGTGATTATTTTTCTTCTTAAATACGATATTATATTTTATTCATTTTGGAAAGGATAGTTATACAAAAAAGCTGTAGCTGCCACTTTCAATAAACAAATGTATATCATTGTAAGATAAAATAGTACAACATTTGCAGCAAAATATTTCTGTAAGTTGCATTATACTATTCGCCGTTTTTAAAAATTTTTCGATAGATATAATTTGAAATTTGTCAAAGTAAAACTTATTATTCATTAAAAATTAGGCGGTTGAGTTCGAAATTTTTTCCACTGTCTACGGTTCATTTGAAATAAAGCAGTTTGAACTTTTTTCTGTGTGAAGATTACAGTCTTTTATTGTAACAATTCTTGTCTGTGTCATCTGGAAATACAATATCTTATTTGAGATCGCGTGGCGAAGTTGTTAGGCCGTGTGATAAGGTCTGTTATTACCAATGACATACTACTGCTTTATTAATAAAATAATAATTTTAACAAATTTTCCGAAGAAGACAGCAATGTAGGAAAATATAACGCATTACTGTCTTCTTCGGAAAATTTGTTTAAATTATTATTTTAAATATAAAGTGGTCGTATAAAATTAGTGACTTTTATTGTTCATATCGTATATAGATTTCTTGAAATTGTATATACACCGTTTTACTGCAAGCTAGTCGATTTGCCAGAATTGCAATTATTATAGAAATGTACTTTGTTATAAACTGTCTAAAGACCTTTAGTAAAATATCATCAATTTTAGTTGAGATTATTATAAACTGATTCTCAATATTGTCTCATCCAGAGTTATATTTATTCTCCCTAGAATATTTTATGAGTTCACAATAGCTTTACTCAAATACATATTTATAACAATGAAAATTGAAACCATAACTCCTTAAAAGTGGAACTCAGCAATTTTCCAACACAAAATGCAAGTGAATTTTACAAAAAAATATTTCATTTTCAAAAATCTTTCAATGCTTAATGCAGGATTAAATAGGAAATAAAAAAGATTGAACAAAATTTTCATTATGAGGATTGCAAGTAGATGATTTTTTTCTGAAATTTCACATGCCTACAAAATTCGTGCAGGCAGATCATAAATCGGAGTTTAAATTTCGATGGGAGATTATCAAAGAAGGATTTTATCGTCGGCCATTTCGATTCGTGGGGATATCGGCAATAAATCGCACAGGTCTGGACTAGGAGGAGAGATCTTGGGACTCGAGGGAGTGAGCGTGCACAGCACACGTCCGAGTTGCTTATGGGTGCCTGCCTGTCCGTGACGTGTTACTAATGAGCGCGGGATTAGCGCTGACCTTACGTCGCGGCTCCATGGGGTACCAAACTACTCTGTATTTCTTGCGAAGATACGTGCACGCTATTATTTCTTTGTAAAGCCGCGGGCATTTTGTTGCATTTATTTAATAAGATGACGGGGTTACCACTGTCACCCCATTACGATCGGTCACGTGTCTACAACGTTACAGAAACAAATCGTTTCTGTAGCTACTTATTCTTCCCACTCATGTTTTTACTTTTATTCCCCCTTTTACCTAGACGAGAGAGTTAAATAGAGAGATTGTTATTCATATGCGCCATCTATTTGTCACTCGTCATCTTGAACGCGACAGTAGTAGAAAAATGTCGTGTTTGGTCAGACAAGTCGCCAGTTAAAGAAATGACAGACGACGTGTCGCTGTTTATCTTTGTAAAAAAGAGCCCAGAGATAAATTCTTCGATCTGACACTGTGAAATATTTCTATTTTCGTTTTTGTTATACACCACTTGTCTCGAAAATAGAAAATTACATCTTTTTGTCAAGAATTATTCGCCTGTCTCTCTTCCTACTTGTACTCATCTATTGAAAGTGCTATCTTTATTGGATGTGCCACTTTTGAGATTAATTTTTAATATACTCGATTTCGAGAACAATAAATGGCCAGAGATTTGTTTCCTGATACTATTTGTCAATTTTGAAAGAGAGAAATAAACTAAAACCCAAAATTATATATTCGTAAGAAACGCTTATTAGACTTTTTTCTTTGGTGCAAATAGCCGAGCAATAAACCAAGTGCAGTATCGTTAATCGGGTCTTCCTTTGTCTAACTCTGCCGCCAGACTGTTAATTAAGGAGAGGGGAAGTTTTTTTAGCTCGAAAACAGTTTTACATCGTGTTAGGGACAGTTACCTGAACAGGTAACAGGGTCTAAAAGTTGTTTTCACCTCTACTCTTGTTATTCTTTTTCCATTTGTCTCTTCTGCAAATAATTTAACATTTTTTGTTTCCATAATTTCACAAAATTGCAATATTTTTTATCCTCACTTTCCACACGTGTTTAGTAATTTGCAGCGATCTTTTAAACTTGAAGTGATCCTGGTGGAAAAAGATTGCAGTTTTGTGAGGAATAAAGCGGTAAAGCCCTTTTAGGTCTGAAAGAGATTGAGTGTGCAGGCGCATAAGTTGAAAACCGCAGAATGGCCGTACCTACGTAGGTATGTACCTACGCAAGGAGCAAAAGCCGGCATCATCTCGCGAGTTCGATTATGTGTGGGATAATGCGATGAGAACAAGAGAGAAGGAAAGATAGAAAGATAGAAAGAGAGAGGGAAAGAGAAAGACGTAATCTGGTTGGTCCGTACGGATTTGAACGGGGAATGGATGAAGGCGGGAAGGGCCGAGGGCTTCGAACAGCCGCCATAATGCATGGTAAGAAGTGCGCACGGGGTCAAACGGGTCAAAGGAACGTCATGGCGTTGCTCGCATATGGCGGACCAGCTCCGAACCCGTATCGTCTTTCTATATACCCTATACGGCCAACTTTGCCTTTCCTCGGCAACAACCTATCAACCAAAAATAAATTCTTATCCCTGCAGTATTTTTGAAAATTATATTTTAATCATTCTGCATTGCATTTTTCACTTTTTATAAGTATATTGCGCGGAAGTTGAGAATTCAAATTTTATGGAGGGAAAACGGAGAAAACAGTGTAAAAGACTTATATAGAATTCTCCCAAAATCTTTTAAACGCAATAAACACATAAATTTCGGTAATTTTTCTGAAAAAAACTTCACACGTTTTTCTAAGGTGTTCGGTAAATTTCTATGTTTTCTAACTTAGGAAATTTTCCATGTACTATCTCAATGCAAATTAATAAATTTTCTTATCTAGAATAGGGAGTTTTACGTAGAAAATTTTTATAAAAATTGGGGATATTTCTAATGAATATCAAATAGTCTTTAGGTTTTAAAATGTTTGATATAATAAATGGGGGGTTTCATGCCGTTGACATGAACGAAGGCCGAAACGAATCTAAAGAAAGTGTTGCATTTGTGGGATAGTCTTGGCTTGTAAAGTGATCTTTGCGACCACTTCCTGCCTTCGGAGCAACCGGGGTAACAGGGGATCCAATGACCAGTTTGAGGTCGACGATGACCGACGTGGGAAAGGATCGTTACCGCCTGGACCCTCTTGGCCACTTTTCTTTTCTCTCTCCACTTCTTTCACTTCTCTTTTTCGTGCGTATTCTCTTCCCCCGCACACACTTTATATAATTTATTTTCTGCTTATCTAGCGAGAGTTGAGCGCACCACCATTATTTATCCGCGATCATGCGTCATCCGCTTTCGCAGAATCTTCCAGCAGAAAGATCTTACACTCGGTTCTGCAAATCTGCAGAAGAATTTTCCGAATCTCAAATTATTTTATTTATCAACTTTTACAAATCTTGGTTTGCTTTTTCTCTTGTTTACTTTTTTAAATAGATTTTCTCGCTCATTTATATTCATAGACATACTTGGTGGGTTATTTAAATACGATCAGTGCTGCAGCAGCAGCAGCAGCAGCAGACCTTAATAAATAAATAACCATATAACTTATGGACTCCATTGTGCATTGTAGCAAGAAGTCGGCTCAACAAACAGGAATACAATGTCGTATCTGTTACAATGCATTATGGTCAGAACACGTCTTGTAGTTGTTATTTGCATGATATGTACTTTTAAACCAGGTCCGCAACCAACATGATAATACCTACCTATCACTGAAAAATCAATTTCGTTGAATTGGCCAAATTTGGGTTTGATCAAATTTTTAAAGCAGTTTTTAAGCTCAAAAAAACATTTATTAGATTTCGACTAAAGATTTGGTTGTTATTTGTGTATGTAAAAGAAAAAATAAGAAAGACCGAAGAATAAATTTATTATCGGCTTCTTGAAGTCGATGTTGTTTGACACCTGTTAAAAATCGTATTTTCCTGATTGACATGCCTACAATGATAGTCGGACTACTGACATGTCTGTCAAACACGAGAGAACCGCCTTTTGAGAGGGGCGAGCTTGTAATGAAATTATTATTGAACTACTCAATGTCACGGTGCAACATACATGAAAGTTTTATATTCAAGGAGGAAATATAAATATTCATCACCATGGTTTAATATTTATAATAAATAATAAATTTTTTAACAGAAATTTCTGTACAATTATATTGTATAACTTATACTCTAAATTTAAAACGGGATTTCCTAATTTCTTCAATAAATTTGAAGGCTGAAGAAGTAGACAAACAAAATTACTATTTTCATGTATCGGCATTTCAATCAATCACTGGAATTAAGTTTGGGATCAGTGAACGGCACTGATTGTCTGAATCACCCTATACACTTTGATACGAGTGATCGCAGGCACTGAGTAGGGTTCTTACATGTACAGCGTAGGTGGGCAGTAGGAACAAGCATCGAACAACGCGTTTATTCAAATACATTCAATTAATCTCCATAGACCGATAACAATGGCTCCCTGGCGTGTATCATGACTGCGAAGACAATTGCGCTCCGTTCCACATGGGCCAACTACATCTTCCAGACATCGAGATATAATTATTTCTTACAGATACTTTATATAACGTCTTCCCTCGTAATTTCTTAATATATATATATCAACGTAAAATCACTATAATTTTTTTACATAAAATATTATTATGTTATGAAATATATAACTTTGGCAATTCACACGTTTTCAGTTACTATATATTTCCTGGGTGGTTTTTTTAGGTGATAATTTATTGGACAGGTTAACTTTCTCGGAAACAAATTTACAGTACAAAATGTAAAGGTGAACAAATATTTATTGATGGGGACTTTCTGATTATCGAGAGATGAAAGAAATTTCATTGTGTGAGAGTTTTAGTGACTCGGTGGTGTAGGAGCTATTCAAAGAAGAGTGACAAATCTTCTTGGAGACTGGAAAGGGTCGAGGGGACTTAAATGCCGGATCGAGGGTGAGTTTTCAAACACGTGTCCTATCCCAGCATTTGATTCACCGGGCCTTTGCTTCTTAACATGAGAATTTCAATTATAAAGCCATACCACTCTTTATAATGCAGGCACGCGTATGATTTACAGTGGAACGACAACACGGTTTACCGCATACGTGTGTGAGGTAAAGCTACACTTTTTTTTACATTCAATTTTCATCAGTGTATGCTATATATACTCGTGGATAAGTCGCTCTGAACAGATTTTTTATAGTTTTTATAAATATGTTTGAGAAAAGGAAATGAGCATTATCTTTCTGAACGATTTAACCAGTATGATGTATTAGGTATAAGAACGATTTACTTAGTTAGGGTTAACTTGACAATTATCGCGTAATTAAATTCCTTTTTCGGTTTAAGAGCAAATAATTATCTTCAAATTCGAGGAATTGCTTGAGAAGTATGTGTAAGGAATGTGAGGAAAAAAGATGGAAATAAGGAGATACGTATTTCGCAAACTGTGAATGGCTACGCCCTTGATATAACATGGAGTAAGGGTTGAGACGCGAGAAGAGGCCTAATTAATGGGGCGGCACCTAAACTCGTCCTTTACCATTATGAATTCTTTCATCCCCTCCCATCTTCCATTTCCCTTCCCCTTCTCTTGAGCGTTCTTCCCATTATAACATTTCTCCTTCACATTGTTTTTTTTTCTCAGTATGTAACTATCATATTTTCAGATTATTAATCATGTTTATACCCAATTTTATGTAAACGGGTTATTACTGAATTTTTTTACATATAATAATGAATTTAATTGGATTTAAGCATAATAAGAAGAAAGTGGAGTACCCTATGTTTATTTTAGTTGTAGAAGAAAACGTGAGTGTATGTTTAATTGGAGAAAGTTAATGAACGAAGACGCGTCATAAACCAGAGCAAATCTTGTTAAACGGTCCTTGAAAATTTCGAAGGACATTCTCTAGAGATCGCAAAACACACAAAGGGAGTTAAAAAAACCAGATGCAGTTTTCGCAATATGGACGAGCCACTTTTAACAGTGGAGCCACAGATAGAATTCCGCGACGGTGGAAGGGGGGACCACACGCGGAAAAACAACCCCACCAAGAACTCAAACCCTTTATTTATCGTCCTAATTTAAAACGTCTTTGGCTCACGGCCCGCGGACGTCTTGGAATGCCATACGGCATGCCATGCCACGGGTTCCCATCACCAGGACTACAATAATTAATTTAACTTCTTGCTCTCCCAATAGTGGCTACTAATGATTTTCTTGTTCCTCTCTTCCTTTCTCAAGAATCTGTAAGTTACAAAATACTAAACATTTACAAGACAATATTGTGATATGTTTGATTAATAATGACAATTTTATTTTCACTTAAGCTCATATTCATTATTTGTACTACTTGCCAAATGGAACAAATTTGTCAAATTTGCACAAAACTCGTAAAAATAGTTACAAATAGAATTTTGAAAAAGTTTTGAACCAAGCGCAAAAGTTATACGCAAAATTTAAGAAACTAGGTGCACTTGAAAAAACAGTTAGTTGGACCAATACTTCATTAGTTAACACAACTACTTTTCTGATTGATCTTTCTTATTCGAATTTTTAAAATAAAAGTGCAAATAATAAAATCATCAAAAACATGTAGTTGAACCAATCAATGAAATATAACAATGGCATATTTTACAAATTGAAAAAGTTGGATCTACTAACCCCTTTTTTTAGCACATCTTAAATGGTGCTACGACAAAATGGCATCTTTTGCAGAGAAATGAAAAACTAGATAATATGGATATAATTGTTAATGTTACAGTGAGATTGAAGTCAGACTTATTATACAGAAAATCAGGTGCGTTTATTTTGCTTTACTTACGAGTCGAAGTCGTAATACTTCATCAATAAGTGCATAGGTATAGGCGAAGAGTTCTTCGCTTTTTTAATAAAACCTAAGTATTTGAATACGTTTGTATATAGAGCAGGCACGTTTAAATCCTCGTGACTGCAAGAAATTATGCCTATAAGTACATTACCTTGTACCAAAGGCCCACCGCTATCACCCTAAAAATAATGTATTATATATTTTAAATAGTATATTATAAACAAATATAGAGAAAAATTTGAGACATTACTGTTGCGGATTAAGAAGTACTTAGTAGTACTTAGAAGTATTTAGTTCATACCTTATTTTTCCATCAACTATATATTATAAAGTTCTAGGTTCAATTATATGGTTACACTGGAAAAATATGCTATTGCTGGATTTGCGTAGCATTTTTTCCAAATTTACAAAATATCTTTCTGAATAGTTGGGAAACGTAACAAAAGACAATAAAGCGCACGCCTGTTAACTTCTTTTTAGTAAAAATTTGGAAAAAATAAAAAAGTTATCTTACACGAACTTTAACAGAAATTTGGCCACGTGGTCTGGTTGATCCATGGCCTTAAAAGAATATATTTTATAAGAATCAATAAATATGCTACAAATTCTATAGCATATTAATTTGAATCAATGATATAAATGCTTTTGAAAAGAATGCTATAGATTCGATAGCATTTTTTCCTCAGTGATATATGCAGCATCTATATTGGGCTTTTTTTAGTTTAGATAATTAAACAAGAAAAATTTTTTATATGAAGTTTCAGCGTAAATGTTTATGTGATTATGTAAAAAGTTATTCATTTGAAAGGTTAAGCATTATTTGAATGTAAAGAAAGGTGTTTTCTTACATCGTGGATATTTTCATCTCGTTTTTCTCCCTTTGCACAAATATGGCTATCGGGAAGATTTCTTGGTTGCCACCAATATCTACAGTAAGTGTAGTTTACAGTTTTAACGTGCAAAATTTTTAGTTTATTTGACATCCGCTTGGTTTCGTTTTCTAGGATGATTTTTTCGCTGCCCCATCCGTATGCTAAAGCTTCTTCGTTGATTTTTGGTTCTGATACCGGCAAATCAACAACAGACACTTTTTTCGACAAAACAACTTCTTTCGTAAGCTAGACAAGATTCAAAAATTTCATAATTCAAGTGAGTTCTTTTGATTGTTTGGACAACTCAAATTCTTGTATTTAAATACAAAATAGATAGGTAAATAGATATTTACCGTTATAAGTGCAATATCACCAGGAGAACAGCCTTTACCAGAAATAAATTCATCAGGCGTACTCACATCTGCAACGTTATATTTAACACCATTTTTTTTAATACTCCCTACACTCACAAACATATTTCTGTACGTCGGGTTTGTTTTTTTCCCTATATAAACACAATGAGCCGCAGATAAAACGTGTAAAGGAGTAATTAAGGAACCTCCACATAATTTATACTTCCACTCTGTTCCATCATAGACTGGTGTCGATATAAAAACAACAAATGTAAATTTATTTACACCACAAGAAACTTGCATTCCTCCAATTATTTTACTTTTAATTAGATAAGATGAATTCAAATCTATAAATAAATAAAGAAATTAGAAAAAATAATTAAATATTGATGAATTAAATTATATGAGATAATTAAAAGTATAAATACCAATAACATAAATAATAGTTATATGAATGCAAAGTAGAAAAACAATAACAAGCTTCATTTTTGCAGATTTTTTAACAGAAAGATTTCTCTTTAAAACAACTATTTATTCAGTAGCAACTGAGAAAGTACTTTAAAAACACATTGATTAGATGTATGCACCAATCGCTCTTACTTCTTATTTCACTGTTTCAGAAGGTCTGACACTTACAAGTAATTAAATAACTTTACCATTATTTACATAACCTTCATGCGTGTTTATAAAATTTATTTGTAAGCTCATTGAAACTGCTGAAGTTTTTATGAGCTGTATATTCTCATCATTAGTCTGAGAAAGTATTATATCTGTGCAAGTTTTAACATCTTTTTATTGCAACGAATTTTTATTCTTTGCGTCGTACTGAAAGTTAGTGAAGGTTTTGCACATATTGTTTTTTTTTGTCTGCTGTCTAAATCTACTATCAAGAACGCCAAATATATATGTCGAAAGCTATCTACGTTTTTTATCCCAATAAGACTTTAAACAAACATTGAAATAAAATTTCAAAATTATATATTAAGTATCTTTGAATAAACAGTATATAATTTATATAATGCAAATATTGTATTATATCTATTGAAATAAGTTTATTTTGGAATTAAATGATATAGTATTTGTTACGAGTTACGAAATGAGGTTTTTGCTTTTTTTCAAACAGGTTTCGAAAGTATTTATGCCTAAATTTCATGAGTTCATGAAGAGAATTAAATTTTTTAGATTGCTATAGTATCTTGATTTTATCCTAAACAGCACCTGCATGCTGATGATCAACTTGCATTATGTGATAGCCCATAAGACCCTAATCGTCTTTAATATCCGTTAACTACCGTTTTGTTAGTATCAAAGCCAACTGAATGGGGCAGAATCAGAGAAATGTCTTGTAAGAGCGCGTTGTGCGCGAAGCTTTAACGAGGCGGCCAAACACGAGGGAGACGCAAGGTGGAATAAAGGGGCAAGAAGTAAAGAATCATGAAAATAAGTAAAATACGATATATAGAAGCAAGGAGAGAAGTTAGAGAAGCAGAGATGCAGAGATGCTTTCCAAGGTAAGGTGTGAACTTTGCTGCTCTCCTCATACCACATATTACTTTTACAAGAATAGCCACATATATGTACGAGACATGCACATAAAGAAGTTTATAAGAGAAACATACATGTGTATATCAGGTACTCGAAAGGAACGAAAGTACTCGTTCTGTTTTATGAAGATTCCCTGTTTTGACTCTGGTTGGCATGTAACCACTAGAACCACACGCCGCCATGACAGTTCGACTCCACTTTAAAAGATTCAAGACCATAAATAATATCAGAAATCACCAAATTATGTTCGCTCAAGGCGCTTTTAATCTGATTGCTTTGTTTTATGAGCATGAGATTTGATATGATTTCGTTTTCAATGCTTCCAAGATATCACTCATAATGTGTTATTAACGTTTTGATACTTCACATTAAATATTTAACACCTAAATATAATAAATAAAAATTGCGTTAAAATAATAGACATTATTATTGCACTTAGGATTAGATCACCGATTTTTTATTCCACCGTAAAAAAAAAGTGATAGTAATTTCACTCAGAATTTCGCTAAAACACTGGTTAGCATTTTTTCTTTAAAATTGCAGTCTAAATCCTGTGTATAAGTTTCCAAATTGAAACTTAGAAAACACTAGAAAGAAAAAGAAACACGAAGAAAATAGTGTATCGGTCACGGTGAGGCTAACAAGTTCGGACTAGTCTTCTTATTTCCAGTTATAGCCGTTCGTTGTGAGCCTCTTTTTGAAAAATAGGAGGATCTTTTCAACACGATTAGGTGTTCCATGGTGTCGCTGTTGTTTTTGCCGTAGCTAATCGCACATTACCGGAGGCTGCAGGTAGTGATTTAGCACAGTAGGAATGACTTTAGACAGAACTTCCTATGGTGTCGGAGGACAAAGAAACCACCAAGAAGTAGAGTCGAAAACGGAAGCCCGGCTGTGACCTGGCGCCCCTTTTGATACCTTTCGGCCCTGCCGAGAACTATAATAGGAGCCCGAAGCTACTCGTAAACAAACATGCTGTTCAAGCGACAATTCTAGTCTGAACTAAATCTTACTGAAAGAAAAACGAGTCACTGGACACGACCGTTTTCATTTTTAGAAGAGTGCCGACACGCTTGTTTTCAGTAACAGTCATATACACATTGAACTCGTTCCGCTTCAAATCGCGTTTTCCGTTTTGAGTGTTACGTACTTCGTATGGAATTTTAAATTATTAGAACTCGAAGAAACATTTCCAAGAAGGACTTTCCAAGTTAATGTTGCCGTTGTAAAAATCGAGAGATAAAAGTCTCTTTTTGAAAACATACCGGAAGTTTAGTTCAAAGGTATCTTCATGCATTGGCAATCAATTCCTGAGAACGACACATATTTTTAAAGAATTAGAACTATAAAGTTTTATAATACTTTAGAATTTAGTATATTTTACGTGACTTTATATGTAAGCAACAAAGTTCAGTTTCCTTCTTCTTCTTCTTCTTCTTCTTGTTTGTGGCTTCTTGCTGAAACTAGCAAATAGCCATATCACCCAAAGTTCAGTTTCAAAATTACGAAATTATTGAATATTATTGATTTTTGGTTTCTACATGTTAATGTGGACAAACTAAAGAAAATTTAATCCATAAAATTTACAAAATGCCAAAGAAAATACTAAAAACTTCCTAAATTTTCTAGACAAATTTTCATTTATTTTAGATATAAATATGTAGAAACCTTAAATTAATAATATTTTTCAATTTCGTAAGTACCACATACCCTTGAAGAATTTTCTTTGTAATTTAGTACGTGTATTGCTAATATATAATATTCATATTCTGGATAGTAAAGAATTTTGAAAATCTTTCTGTGGAAAAAATGACGCTTTCGACTGCGCCAACTAATTAATTCATATTCTGGACTTACATTGACCCTTAATTAATAATTGAAGATATTTTATCAACCTTGGACCCTAAAGCCAATTATCAACATCAACATATATCTTCAACTAATATATAATATTTTGAATTCACACTATTTGTTCAATTTGCACAATTGGTTCAAATTGTAGTTATCCTTGTTATACTAAATAGAATTTCTGTTGCTAACTCAGAATCCCTCCCCTTGTCAGAGCATTATAGATGGAAGACGAGAGAAGCTTCGAAAATAAGGCGAACAGTTGGCAACAAGACACCTTATTTAAGGTCACTTTTAGTGAGTTAGTAGGACTGAAGTTGATATTTGAACTCAGAAGAAAAGAAAACATTGATGACGCAGTGGTTTCGATTATAATGTGCATGTAGGTATAGACGAAAAAATATCTAATTACAGTTGAGTCTATATTCACGGTATGTTGAATATACAATAAGACGAGAAACTGACAAATATCAAAAGATGAAAATGTAAAGAAAGAGAAAAAGGGATGAAAAAGGGGAGATTGAAGTGGAGCGCTTCCGGTCGATCGACTCGCTAGCGTCGTCGTGTTTCCACATGGAAAACGATAACCACTCGTTAACGGTGATTAAATGGTGAGCTAAACATCGTGCACGCGAGACGAAACAATCTCGGAGCCGGTGAATGCTGATTAAAATAAACAAGGTGCCGGTTGCTGCTGGTTTCACCACGTTTAACGTCATCAACGTGTCACCAGTCATCTACTTCTTTTTCCCTTCAGTCTTGTACCAGTGGTCCAGAATATCCACTTTTCTCGCAGCTTCTGCGTTGCAAACTCGATACCGTGTTTAGACTACCATATCCAGATCAAAACGTTTATTCGATTAAAGGAACAAAATCAAGAAAAAAAAAATCTAGCTCCAGTTTCTTCCATATAATCCATTTCAATTCAAACTTATAACTTATAACAAAAAATATATCTTAATTATTTTTAATTTCAATCTTAGTTTCAATCCGTTACTGATTTCTCAGTGAATGTAACTCGAAACAACTGCACGAAAAAAAAGTGCAGCTTTGACAGGGAAGTTAATCCTTGTTACAGCTGAAAATTTAGCTGGAAACAAACAAGTTAAGGTAAGATCTTTGAATCAGCTAAAGTAAATATTTTTGACCAATTCAACGGTTTCAGCGATATCATTTGTTCGATATTCGCAAAAATATATTTTAGTTCAAATAATGAAAAATAGTACACAGAAAAAAAGTCTTGAATTTGTTACGTCTAACAGACGATTTTGGCATAAATTTAGCTACCTCGTGTATAAGCGCATATGTCTGTCCTTCTCTAATGGTCTACTTAGTTTTTTTCCGTGTGATTAACATAACGTCTGTGAACTTTATTTGTGATAACAATTAAAAAATTGATAAGAATCGAATTATAAGTTAATGAAATTAGCAACTGACCTTTTCATCAAATAATTCTAGCTTATTTATTCTAATGTATTTTTTTTTCTTACTTTCATTGAATAAAAATGAATACATTCTTGAATAATATGCAAGTATTTAAAATTTTAAAATTCTCAAATGCGCATTGTTTGGTTCAGGTCGGTGTTTCCGGTGCGCGACTAATCGAGCCCCACAAATATTTAGGGTGTCCACTGCATTCAGGGACAAGGGCTTCTTCGGTAAAGCCTGATCTAGGAAGATTCTGTTTACTGTTTACTCGAACGACGTCGCACGGTAGTTAAAAGCTTACCTACCTTCGGGAAGCATGAAGAATCGCGAGTCCGATAGTAGATTCCTTTCCCGAAGAATGTGTATTCTCTTCTCTCTTGGCAAGGAAGATTCTTTAAATTCCGTGACGACTTTGCAACGAAATCTCGAAGGACTTGCGTTTTCTTCGCACATTAAGACGAAGGATTTACCATGAAAATTTTTCCCTCGAAACGAGTTTTCTTCTGCAGGTGCGCTCAAACAAATGAGCCTTCTCTCTTTTTCAAATATACTCAGCCAAAGACTAAACACAGTGGCTCAACCCTCACATAACTAAATGAACGGAGTTTGAGAGGAAGAGTACACATTTAAAGAGGACGAATACATTTTAAATTCTCTAGTTTCAAAATCTTATAAGAATTTTAGTTTCTACGGTGTTTCAGGGAAGAGAAGGTTTTATTTTATTTGGAATGCCTTTCAGGAAGTGTCTGTTGTGTAGCTTCAGAGCAAACTTTGATTTCAGACATTTTATCTATTCAGCTGTTCTCTTATCACTTGTGAATGGATTGACAATATAAACTTTCTGTTTCTCTTATTTCTTTCCTAATGGAACTCACGCAAATAAATAGATGAGAAAAAAACCTATATAGTATAGGTGAAGGTACCATATTCATCATGATTACGTTGGGCTCTTAAGAAGTTTTATTGCTGTTATAACCAGCTTGTTTATTGCCTCAATAACACTCGCCAATCCCCATGAACCTCTGATTCCTTAGGACTCAGTATTTATACGGATCCTCTCTTCATTATAAATATAGACTCATATCATAAATGTAATTTCGGTGCGAAATTGTAATTTGAATTTAAATACATCCACAAAATAATTTAATGGTAATCTACAAAAAGGAACAAAAAAATTTGAATTGCCAGGGGACATCGAGGCGCCATCGAGAGAAAAAAAGGCTGGTTGCTTTTAGTGTTCAGACTATTTTTTATTAATTCGGTAGGACCGGTAGAAGGTAGAAGTTAGAAGGGCTTCGCGGCAGGCGTGATAAATTCTGGTAATGGCCAACCATCTATCTAGGGGAATTACACATCTTGTACAATGGCTCCTTCCGATCATACAATACCTGCTGTATTAATAAAAATACACCCAGTCACGAGGATCGGCATTCAACTCTTGATAAATAAAAAGAGATGATAAAAATCGAGTCATCCAGCACGCGGCAGGAATCGGATTGATTGTGATGACCTATAGACGAACTGCATGAGGAATCGATTTGTCGATGCAACAATAAATCACTGACTATATTTTCAAGTGTGAAATCACCTGATTATTTCTCTTTAAATCTCTAAAAGTAATTCTTCTTTTATTATCATTTCACGTAATTGCAAGGAGATTGAAAAATTACTTCCGTAACGCCTGTCGAATAAATAGAACATCAATCTTAATAGAGATGGGAAGACGAAGAAGATGACTCAAGAGACAAATGTTATGATAGATGTCATCGATAGAGAATCTAAATGAGTCTCTTTAAAATTGGTGTAGGTTGAGGGACATTCATCTAAATCTAAAAGATAGGAGGTAGAGGTAGAATATCGATGTGGGTAAGAAAAGAGAAGAAATCAATAATCGAAGTTCGTTTTTCAGTTGGGGTCCCCTTAAGGACTCTTGTCCTCTTTCGAGGTGTCCTTTTTCTTTTGCCGAGGATTGCAGAGGTCGGTGATAGGGGGATAGGGAGGGGGGTAGATGGTGAGCAGAGATAATGAAGCTACTTAACTTAACCCTTGCTCGAGCTCGTGCTCATGGACCAGATCCAAGCAGGAGGACCGGTGAGACCGGAGGCCACACACCAAGAAAGACTAATAGCCGGGAAGATAACGCTCTTAAACACTTTGCCCAGCCAATGCTTCTTTCCAACCTGCTGGCCTACTCGGTTAGCTCTCTTTTTCTCTCACTCTCGCTTCCATCTTCCCAACTTTCTTTCTATCACGCTCTCTCTTCTTCTCTCTCTCTATCTCTCTCTCTCTCTTAGACACATACATGGCCTGTCCTGTTCTGTTTGGTACCTCACCAACGGGGTGCTCCTTTGCGCCGATAAGGCCATAACCTCCTGCACCTAATCCTCGTACTAACCAGTTTTTGACTACCATGCGGCTTCTAGAGGTTTTCTTATCTAACGTGTGATTCCTGAATCGTTCGCTCTGTTATTCAAATGAAAGGGAGAGAACTTACGATAAAACACGACCCAGGACGGTAACCAGTCACGATAGCTTTCAAATCCAATGAAAAATCAAGCTTTATTTTTATTTAACAAAATACATGTATATACATTTATATCACATCTGATATTTACATTTTATACGAAATTTTGGTCTTTAAAATTTTTTTCTTCATTTCAACTTTTTTATTGATTATTTATAGTAAATTAAAATGGTACGTTGTTGGAAAAAATTGTCTTCAGGGTCAACAAATAATTAAGTCGATTTCATCAGACGTTTCGGCTCAGATCGGAGCCCTCATGAGTGATATTGATTAAAATGTAGAAAATACAAAAAAAAGGGAGGGGGGGGGGGGCGCTAATTTAACATTTTTAGGAATAACTATAGTACTTAAACATATAATATAAAAAACGAGTACTTGACATGTTAAATTAACTTTATAAGGGAAAATAGAAGGTTTAAATATTCGACCGGAACAAAAGGTGTATACTTGAATTGATTTCTTTGGTGTGAAATTGTATTGAACAACTTTGATCTGCCCTATTAAAACACTTTAAATAGATGTGCTACACTTATTAGAGTACTTTACAGGGATTCCTTGAAAAAACATAAATTATATACATAAGTTTAAACCCGAATCTACTTTGATTTAATTATTTTTGGACCTTAAAGACAATTTTTTCCAACAACGTGTCATTTTATTAAAATGAAGGGTCTATAAAACTCACACTAATTTTAATTAGAACCTTTATTATATCTCCACAGAAGTATTTATTTATAAATAACGTTAAATTTCTATTGTTTAAATACTTTAATTCTTTGAAAAAGCGAGTAATAGAGTTCTAAGGTAACAGAAATTACGATACATTTATTTAGGTTTAAGGCACCGTAATTTGCAGATTATGTGCTGAAAAGCTTCTTTTGAACCTTTCATAATTTTGCAATTATCGATATATTGCTAGAGAATACACATAATGCTTTCCGTAAACTTGGGTCTTGTTTAAAAGCGGCAGGTGTCTGGTACCCTTTGGGCCACTTGTACAGGCACTTATGTATTCAATTTTATTCATGACTCACAAAACGTCGTGCAGTTGCGTTTATCCCCCTTTTGAATACTTGAATTCTTCCTCGTTGACCTTTGAAGGTTCTTCTCTCGCTACACCCAAGCGTAACGGAAATTAATAACGGTATTGTTAAACGGATTTTAATAAATGCGACGTGCTAACATTTACAATATCTTACAAGACACCATAGTATTTTATTATACTTTCGAATTTAGAATATTTCAATTTTCAATAATTAACAACTGCTTTTTAAAAACAACAACTCTATCTCTGAATTTGTATTTTTGGCATATTTAAAATGTACAATTGGGGGGGGGGGGGGGGTGTGTCTCTCGTTTGTCTCTGCTATGACATTTAAAATATGAAAATTTTCTATTATGAATATAATTATGAAGGGAGACTAACGAAGGTCAACGCAATAAATAAGAAACGAGCAAATTTCACATTTTTGTGCTATAAAGGGAAACATTATAGTTAATTTTTAAAGTGACATGTTTAATAACATGTCTGTTATTATATTGACCCACAATTCATAGAATTTTTTGTTAATTTCTCGTTATTTTGGCATCTTGTGGGACTCGCGTTAACCTCAAACTTGTCTTATTTATAACATCGAAAATTTGTATTTAAATTACAATATTGTGCTTCATTACATCTCAACTCCATTCATCGAACTTGCTAAAACCTATGTTTTTCCTTTATATATTTTTTGGGTTTGGAAATATTTGAGATTTAAATTTCTGAACTGTGAGAGAAATGCTCATAGTGTTTGTGTTTAAGGGCCAAGCGTTAAGAGATCAGATTGGATAATCCAAAATATGTTTTACATATTTGTTACCTGTCTCAGTTGTTAGATATGCTTTTAAGAGCAAGTTTAGTAATAATATTCCACATTACGAAAATATATATTGTTTGATAAAAAATAACAATTCAATCAATATTTGATGAATTGATAAAAATAGCATGGAGACGTGTTTGGACATGAAAAAAGACAAAATATGAAAAAGCAAAATAAAGCAAAGATGTCTGAAGAGCTAAGCCGATATAAGTTGAAAAGGACAACTCCAGCGGGAAAAAAATGCTCCTGCAATACGGTAGTAGTGGTTTATGGTGAGTGTGCATGATGTAGTCAGGCTTCTCGTAGTAACATGATCTTGGCTCGCTATAATTAAAGTCCTCGATCACCGCTATCTCGGCCATCGGAGAACCGACAGTTTTCGTCACCCCAACCCCAATCAAACATTCTTTCCTTCCCACGTAAATCGTGAGATTAATTTTTTTCCTCATCCCTAGGATCAAAATGCAAACAAAAATAAATTTCGCACTCTTATGTATTTTCCACAGAATCGTTATACTTAACACCTGATACAGTTGTAAAGTAATAAGGATGAATCAAGTCATGATAAATCTTTTAATAGGGTGCTTGTACTACCATAAAACTAAAATGGTTGGCATATAAAATTCTTCAAGATTTCTCACTTAATGAGTCTCTTAATTAACGTGTTCTATACAATATTCCTTAAATTTTATTGTGTTGTAACTGCAGAAATCTGACGAAACAAAAAAATGCGGATATGCATTTGCATTTAGAATTCTATTAAATAAAAAATTAGTATAATTTATGACGTTAGTATTTTAAATGCCTTTTTCAAATATATATACAATTATACAAAATGTCGATAGAATCAGTAGACAGTATCATCTTGATGTGCATGTTTTACATTTTCGAGTCACGATGATATTGAAGAATTAAAAGCACAAGTGTAGAAATCAATTACATATCGTATCGGCTATTTTTCCTCGTTCTCATGAGCATGTCGATACCAATGGATCCCTGGCGATAACCGATACGTGCTGGAATGCATAATACAGGTTGTTATACGTTAATATATGTTATTCGGGTTTTATCTGTAATTGATAGCTTTGACGATCAAACAAAACTACTTTGTACAATCGACTGTGACCAGCTTTCGTTAGTGAACGTTCACGCTCGGGCGAAAGATCACGTCTCGTTCAACACAGCATTCAACATTCATGAACATTAGTCATTAATTATTTATAGAAAGACCTCTTCTCTACTCCATCAGGATAGCAAGTTTTCCTTTTATTTCATATCCTCGCAGATAATTACACTGACAATGACACTTTCTCAATTTTAAACCCAGAATAACAATTAAAAATATATTAATTTATAAAAAAGATGAAAACTTTAGTTCAATTTTATGAAGAGTTTTAACTGCTGCAAATATACGAATTTAATCAATGATACCCTCTACAATTTAGTTATTATATTACATGATTGGAAAGTAGACATGCGGAAGTGGCATATTTTATGGCTTTTTGAAAAGTTTTTAAAATTTTTTTATATATGTTGAGGTGGTAAAGTACAGGAAGCGGAAAGAAGCCCTGTCGGGATGTCGACAGTCGGGACGAAGGCTAAGAATCTTTTACCCTCTTCCCCAATCGTATCTCATCTTTAACGGTCTCTCGCCTCGAGTCGTATTCAATTAGCGCTAATTAGCATGGCTTCTTATGTCGCTCTTGATTGATTTACTTGACATGCCGTCGGTCAAATCGACGATTTAAAGCACATGAGAGAAATTTGTTCATGGAAGAGATGTGACTCGAGGAAGAAATGGCTCGGAGACGCGTGGCCTTAGAATCGCTGTTTCTAACGCGGTGTCGGAGCAATTACACGACTCAAAAGATAAATAGATAGCCCTCAACCCACGCTAAGCGGCTTCACTGCCGCACCGCGGCTGCACAGCCACCAGACTTCTTATTTTATATTCAGGTCCTTTCAACGATTTTTAAGACGCCTTTAAGAATCGTTGAAAAATGGTAATAGTCATGTAAATTATATTACATTCTACTACCTGACACCAAACACCTTTCTTTTTTTATTTATTCGATTGGATAACATTGTGTTTTATTCCACACTCTTTAAATTTACGTTAAGGAAATTAAGTTTGGGTAATTTTTATTCATTTTTATTTGCATGATTTCAAAAGAAATCAACTGATTCTCAATTTGCTTAATTTTAATTTTATTTAAAAGTGCTTATTATAATATATGAACAATTTATTTGAATCATATTGTACCTGCAGTTTTGTTCTAATCTTGTTATTTGACAATTATATTATATAACAAATTAATTAGTTGAGTTTGAAATTTTTGTCACTGCCTACATTATCGGAGGATCACTAGTCGCGTATCAGATAGGATACGTTGTCGACAGGTGTCCTCGTAGACAATTTCAAACTCTTATATCGCAAATAATGCAAATAAAATCAATATTTAAAGAATTTGAAAATCTTTCTGTGGAAAAAATGACGCTTTCGACTGCGCTGGGATTCGAGCCCAGGTCTGGCAATCGAAAGACCTGGGCTCGAATCCCAGCGCAGTCGAAAGCGTCATTTTTTCCACAGAAAGATTTTCAAATTCTTTATATATTATATAACTTCTCATTCCTAAAACTTTAAAATTTCAATTTTTAGGGCACATAATTCACTTGAAAAGAGGTGTTTTAATTATAGAATTATATTTTTACACATTTTGAAACTGTGCAAAGAAATATTTTCCACTTCAAAATCATACGGCGTTTCTCACTTGACAGAAAAATGCAGTTATGTTCATATCCTCAAATAATGTTCAATAATGCTTTCTCTCTTTTTATAAATCGTATAGAACAAGGAGCCGTGATTTATGATAGAATTAATGCGCAATTATTCCTAGAAATTAATTGGCATTCGGCGTCAATTACTAAGCGTTTACCAACACAGCTCGTTGAAACACGATTGGTACAAAACTGACAGTAAGTGCCCCGCGGAGCTGTTTGCTTGACATCTTAATTGCCCGTAGCAATCGCACTGCTGAGTAGTAGCATGTAATGTAAGTGCGCGTACCTACCGTAACGATACAATTCTTCCGCAGCAGCCATTACAATTCATACACGTGCACCAAGTATGCACTTGTTCCTTGATTTAATCTTGTCACAAACCAGAATCTCGTCATTCTTAGTCTGACATTGAAAAAATCGTAAAATAATCCTTCTGCGCGATCACTTCATTCTAGTCTTTTATGCTACAATGTGAAAATGATTGTTCTTTCAGAATGATTCATGAGATTCTAGCAAAAAAGGAACCCACTCGACTAATCTCAAATGCATTAATAATAATGAGAATGTTGCAATCCTTTCTTATTCCTCCTTCATTTAAAAAAAAAAAAGGTTCAGGAAGTGTGATATTAAGAATTCAAAGGTTGTTAATTTGCAGCAAATTTGAGTGTAGATCCTAATAAGCTTATCTATTAATGTACAACAGTTTGCAAATTGGCATCAAGGACAAGCATAGATAAGATTTCTAATTGATTTCCTTATTATATTGGACAGAAAAAATGGGCAATTATTCACGGATGGAAGCAGCGGAAAAAAGCAATAAGGTAAATTGAAATTGTAAACTATCAACATTTTTTTACTCTCGAACATCGAAAACCGTTTTCAGTGGGGCGATCAGCTTGATCCTTATCGAATCGACAGTTTAAGACGTTGGTACATGAATGACGCATTCGTGCGTTCGGCGATTACGAGTACTCACGCATATTTCTCTTTCTCTCTCTTTTTCTCTTACGACCAAAGGGGGCGACAGGTTAAATAAACAGCGATTAATTCCTTGTTAGGTCCAAGCGCACCGGCATTGGCATTCTTGTGACAACGTTAAGCTCGTGATATTTAAGACTCGTCGTCCATTCTTGAGCGCTCGGCACTGTAGATCCAAATGTAGAGGAAGGGAGAGAGAGAGAGAGAGAGATAGAGATAACTATCATCTTAGAAAAGGAAGCATAGACCTGTATCTAATCTGGCCACTTTGGGTCTGGCGAGTAGCCGTGTTTTGCCTAGGGATCGTGTTAAGGGGATTTACATACATTTCGAACCTAATAACCCGATCCCTGATCCTGGCTACGATTTGGAACACGATACATATCCTATGTGCATCACACCTTTTTCCTTACTGATCTGCCGACTTCAACGTCTGCAAAACTTCAGCTTAAAAGATAGCAAGTTATTTTATTCTATCTCCTGCTCTAATTAATTAATTAATTGCTCTGATTATAGAATTAATATTAATTCCAGGAAGGCTTTTTTCATTACCTGACTGTTTGATTAGAAAGAATAGCATATTACAGAAGTTATTGTCCTCAAATGATTAGTCAAGAGTAATATATGTTGAGTCAGCGAATGAAAGGTGAGAAGGGAAAATAGAAAGAAAAATAAAAGGCGTGCAGCGAGTAGAACCGAATCGAATTATTAATCAATGCTTAAAGTATCTATAGTGCGTGGGTGGATGAAGAAAGTATTTATATCTAGAATCGCTTTGCTACTTTTCGAAGAGAGCGAATCCTCTAGTGGGCTTCTCTCTTTCTTTTTTAAAGTATCTGAATCGACTCATTGGTAGATCGTATAATCAGTATCTTACGAGTTGCCGATTATTTTTGTACAAGCTGTTGTTATGCCATTCATTAAGTACCGTTATCGACTCACCGAATATTCTTTTAAGCTGGTGCGGCTACTACGTAAGCGTGAAATTCTTTAAAATATGTGTCAGCAACAAAAGTCACAAATGATTGCGAAAGATATACGTAAAAGATTTAAAAGGATGGCCAACCTGATACATGAGATGGACGATCCGCTTTTGCTTTTGGATAGAACACCGAAACCATGTTTTCAGCTGCGGATAAAGATAAGACTTTTAAAAATATGCTACCTATCATAAACTTGAAGAAATGACTGGTTGACACAGCTTTTTTATTAGTAAGCATTTTTTTCAAATCTTTTTTGTTAACCTTATTCAATCATTAATTATATTCAATATATCTTGAATGGAAATTTGTTTATTTATAATCTTAGGCAATTATTGGCAATTGAAACAAGATATTTTCTACGCCTGAGTTATACAAAACAAATTTTTTAATCAAAATTTGTGAAGAAAAATCGCAATTTCATAATTTGTTTAGAAAATTTAAGAAATATTTGCTTAAAATGTAGTGAAGGGGATCCACCACCTTTAATGTTTTTATTTTTTTAGTTTAGACCTTCCATATCATTTTTTTTATATTAAATACCTTTATTTAGAAAGTTTTTGGGGTTTTCTAAAAATTCCAGTGCTTTTATGTTTATTTAAACTAAAAATATCGAGTTTTTTGAGCTTTTTTTGACATTTTTTGACTTTGAATAACTTTTTTGTTTTTTAACCAATTGTCATGATTCTTTTTTTTATTATGTTCTTTACAATTTGTAAGTTTTTTTGCAGTCATGTTACCTTATTTTCCATGCCAGAAAAGTTACTACATATTGTAAGGAAAAAAGAAAAAAAAAGAACCACGACAATTGGTTTTAAAAACAAAAAAAGTTATTCAAAGTCAAAAAATATCAAAAAAACTCAAAAATTTTAGTTTAAAAATACATTAAGGTGCTGAAATTTGAAAAAAAAACGTCAAACCTTTCAAAACAAATGTACTATAAACATAAAAAAAATTATATGAAGGTCTAAACTCAAAAAATAAAAATATTAAAGGTGGCAGGTCCCCTTAAGCAGAGAAAATTTTTAAAAATATTAAAAATTATCACGTCTTTGGAGAATGTGTTTATTCATAAAGAAAATTGCACTATTATGCTTTGGTCAGTCTCATGAAAAGATAGCAAAGCCTAAGATTCTTATCTGGTCCATTTTCTCCAAAATCCTTGTAATCTGTTGGGAAAACGTCTTTTGAAGAACGCTGAAGAGTTTTACTGGACGGTATCTTTTACAGGAGGGATACATACTTCATTAGAAGACAAGTTCGTTTTGTTTTTTTGACCCAGTTGGAAAATAAGGTGTAGGTTGGAGTTTAGCGGCGCATCACAGACAAACATTGATGTATACATCTCTCTGTGTTTCAAGTTTGAGTGCATCGGAGCATTGTCTGATCGACTTTGACCGTATGTCATCACCCGTACACTTCGAAGCAGGCTCGACTGCTGGACTCTTTGATGACGGGAGTGACGTGCCCAGGGGGCAAAACAACACGTTTGGGCCTCCCGTAATCCGTTCCCACAGACAAAAGAGATTCGTGGCCCGTCGCACTCGATCTTCCTCATCGGCGTCCTCGTGGTCATCTCGGATGCAGGTAATAAGGATGTAACCCGAGCTTTCCAAACACTGATCCTGGATCGTCTCCCTTACTTCTACAACGGAGTCCTGATCACCTTCACCCTCTGATCAATTTTTCCTTGAAATCGCACTTCCATATTCTTCTTTTTCAAATTTGAAAAAGATCATCTACAATTGTGACATATGTTATTCTATACGTCTGCACCTTATACTTTATACACGGAGGAACTTTTCATAGCAATATATGTTTTACTTTATATTGATAATTCTAAAAAATATTAGGAATCTAGGGAAAATTAAGGTATAATGGTTATTATTCCTAGCGAATTGGAAATTTCTCGCAGCCAAAATACTAAAGATTCGAAGAATGATATGAAAATTTAGTATAGATTATAGTAAAGTTCGATACAATCTATAGTAACTTATCATAGAGTTCAGTATTTCGCTGTCAAAAATTCTCATTATGACACGTTTTTCCCTAAATTGAAACATAGTTTAGCAAAAATTGTAAATTTGGGTTTCTTCGTGTTTCAAGAATGTGTGAAATCAATCTAGTCTTGAATGGTCACGAATCAGACAGAAATTGTAAAACGATCTTGGATAGGTGTTGTTAACAACCTATTGAGATAACAATTATAGGAAAAAGCTTCTCGTAACTAGATAGCATCTAATTGTTATCAATTACTAATTTGCTTTATAAATACGACCTTTCGTTTCTGTCTTTCTTTACACATAGTGCTTGGGGGCTTTGACTCATGAAAAATTTGGCCCATGATGCTTGATGGACCGATGAAGACAAGAGGTAGGTGCACACGGGAATATAAATGCAGTTTGTTTTAAAGAGTAGACCTGTGTAGGAAAGGTGGGTAAAGGAGATGGTTATGGATGGTGGCAAAGAAATCAGGAGGAAGGAGGAAGGAGGAACGAAGCGTGAGATAGGTCATTCGGTAGACGGATCGCATCTTGCCAAGCCGGACCTTCTGAGAGCTCCACAAACACTCGAAAGTCTCGCTTGATTCTCTTTAGTAGAACCATCGGGCCATTGTTGCCACGTCATCTTACAAAGTTAACACCATTGTCGCTACAAAGTGAAGTATCAAAGTGGCGATCGATCCCGATACTCACTGGGTTTCAGAGACCGGAAGTCAACTTCTTGTCTTGCACTTTCATGGCTTCCACAAGATTCCTAACCGCAATCTTACAGACTTTACTACGAACTAGATCCACAGTTCAATCCCGAAGAAGAGCAATTATCTAAAAGTTTGATAATTTGTCATATTATGATTGAGAATACCTAAACAAGAAATGAATGTGCATTTAGAAATTTGTGAGTCTCGTTAGTTATGAAAGGATATGCGAGTTTGATGGTGTTAAGTAAGGACAAGGATTAAGTAAAGGTGAGGGAGGTGGAAGAATGACTTCCTGGTCTGAATCAGCTGATCGTAGGGCGGATCGTTCAGAGCGAGAGCAGTGAATGGAACAGCCAAAGAACGAAAAGAACATCTCGTACTGGGCCACTAGAGACCTCTGATGAAAATCAAGTGGGGGTGGGGGGGGGGGGAGACCAGTTTAAGTCTAAAGGTCGAAAGAAGAACCATGTGGAAGGTTAGGCCATGAGATCGAGCGGGAGGGCAGGAGCAAGGACGAAGGAGGGAGGAACCAGGAGAGTTAAGGTGGCGGGGGCGGAGCCCACCTCTGGATGCTGGAATGGAGCCAGGCAGCAAGCACTGCTTCTCCATCTTCCTTTATCATGTGGGTCCACGAACCCAACCCCCTTGTACTGGCCCTCCTTTTTTACCTAATCCTTTTTTTCCACTCATGCCTTCTTTCCTTTCTTCGCCTTTTCATAGATTACTCTCCCCTTCACATAACACGACTTATAATTGCCTGATTATTGAAGGTTTCCTTTTTCCAACTTGTTAACAGGTCATAGCTTGTCAAAACTTGTTTAGAGTGTCACATAGTTTTTTTTTATAGAGATGTGAAATTTTGAGGAAAATAAGTTAAGACCATGGATCAACGAGATCACGTGACCATATTCCTGTAAAAGTTCGTGTAAGATAACTTTTTTATTTTACAAAATGTCTTCTTGGAAATTTGGAAAATACAAGAGATACTGTATGTATTTACTCTGTAAATTAAAAAAATTATCTTACATGAACGAATAAATTTATAATGTAGTCCTGGGGTCCTATTGATTGATGGCCTTAATTCAAATTTCCGGGGTCGTAGATTCATCCTGATCATGAAATTGGTTATGTGTGATATCATGAGGGTTCTTTTGAGTGGGTTTTGTATATTTGAAGTTTTAACTGTTTAATATGAAAGGATAAAGCTATTCTCACAGTAAAAATGCTTGTTAAGCGTTATAGTCTTACTACACCCTTTAAAGTCAGTTCGCGGTGAATTATTATCTTCTACCGATCTGCCCATTCTCTTGGTCGAGTATAACTAAGTATCCAAACCCTATAGCGAATATAATGAAGAAGAAATTTATGGGTTTTATGTTTGATAATCCCATGAAATGTGCGCTGAATCAATTTAACGAGGATGGCGAAACTTTATTAGTCAGGCAGTTAGAACCTCTTATGAAAAAGTTGTTAATTGTGAAACAAACATTACTTATTTTTACTTATATATTGAAGCATACAAGAATTTTCATTTATATCTTTTCGAATTAAGTTCCCGTCCACATAATATTAATCCTATTAGGCGAACGTGAATAGAAATTTTGAAAAGTCTGCGATGATATGGCAAGTAATTTTAGTACTGCTTAAAAATCATTTCCAGGAGAGTCATTTATATGGCTTAGAGATTTTTTTAGAGAGCAAAAGTTAATGATCTAATTTATAGAGCGCCCTTAACTTATTATTCGTAGAACTATTAACGGAGGTTAGCAAAGGTTACAGGACATAATAAACACAATGAGGAGGATCGTTCAGCAATATGGCGCGGCATTTCTTTTTAAGTCAAAAAGTCAGTGATTCCTTCTTCCTGGGGCATCTTTAGTGAAAAAGAAAAGAATATTCTTTTGCACGGTAGTAGGCCACCATGTAGGATATACCTTTTTTCCCTAATGGATTGTAACCCGGCCCATTTTTCACTCAAAATGGATTTTCATAAGGCCGACGAAGATTCTTGGCTTTTGCCTGACCGCCTCTTTCTCTTTTTTTTTTCTCTTATTTTTCTTACTCACTTTTTTTATTTTCATTTAGTGCTTCTTCGTTTCGCTCCTTCCCCTTTCTCACGCGAACGCGACTCTGCCAAAATGTTTGTAAATGTATATATAAAGTTTTGGGAGGGGCTCATGGATATCCCGCTGGGTGAACAAGACGCCCCATCGAGCACTTGGGCTCTTTGGCCCCCCTCGCCGGATCCTTTTCACTCTTTATACTAGGCGCTTTTAACTTTTACATTATACAAATTGGCTTCCTCCGCCGTTTCATACTTGAAAACACAAATTCTCAGCATTTTTATTAACTCTCATATGATAATTGTTGAATATGTGCTGTTTTTAGATCTTAAGGGAATCCGCCACCTTTCATTGGTATATTTTTGATTTTTTTGATATTTTCCAAAAATGTTATTTAGCGAAAATTAGCTTTTTACACAAAACAGTTTGTTTCTTTATTTACTAATATTTCTGAATTGTATGGAAATAGTATATAACAGGTATCCCTAGAAAAACAGAACAAAATTGCGGAAGAAGGAACTATGTATGGAGCAGAGGAGTTTTGATACAGTAACTTTTTTTCCAGTAATGTTACTACATTTCCCATACCCAAAAAGTTGCTTCACATTGTAAGGAAAGAAATAAAAAAAATTATTCAATGTTAAAAAATGTCCAAAAAACTCAAAATTTTTAGTTTAAAAATACATAAAGGTGCTGGACCACTGACTAAAAGTTAAAGGATTTTAAATTTGCATTCACTGTGATTTTCAACTTAGAAAGCATGCATACTTGAGATTTTTTAATTTGTAGTCGTGTATTAAGTTCTTAGAAAAATTGTCATTCAGTATTTTTTGAGTCAATGTACGGATACGTCAAAGTTGGCCATGAACCAAGTTCTTAAGACGAATCGCTCTCCAGAGACCTTCTACTGAATGAGAACAGCAGTTGTAGTACACTTCATTCGCACTACATTGAATATACATATACTCTTGAGAATATTCCGTCTAGTACACATTTTTTCTTTCATTCACAATGAATCATAGATAAATGAATCAGCAAAATTTCGCAAACATATTCTTGATCTTCTTGGAAACTAAAATATAAGAATTATAACAGATTTAGCACTACACAAGGAATTTTGATTTCATTGACTCTTTTTTACCATGCGTACAAATTGCTTATTGTTAAATAGATTCTTTGTAACTTATGAAATTCGGAATAATTTCTAACAAAAAAATATAAGATTAAAAAATTAGGAAGGTTGGGTTTAGTATGAAGGTTAAAACGAAAATAATTTAAAATCGTTACGCAATATTATAACGAATTGTGACGCTTCAACAGATCCTTTAATTTCTCAAAAAAGATAAGATAATTTTTAAACGATCTTTGAGTAATAATTTATGCTTGTTATAATAAGAACATAAGTATCTAAATTATATTAGAGAAACAGAGAAGAAGAAATATTGAGAAGAGAAAACATAAAGCAACTAAAAGCTGAAAAGATTTTTGAAAGTGACAACCACTTCGCTTTTGTAGTCACGCCTCAAGTCGATTGACAAGAATAGTGAATCGAACCGGTTGTTCAGTTAACGTGAGATTTGCAGGACTACAAATTTGATGAAAACGGATCGCTCTCGAGGGAATTAAGGTACATATTGAAAATCAGACCGGTGTCACTGGCTGCCTGTTGGGGGCTAATTGTTAACCGTGGGTAACCCATTCACAGGGTCTGTCGCCTTCGGGATGATAATGGGCCATGTTTGTATGATGAATCGCTCGAATCGCGTTCGCGTATAGTACATAGTCCAAACCTTTGACTCAACTTACACGTGGCGACATGGACGCGAGAACGAGAAACGGCTCCGTTTACCCCGAGAGGATTCAAGCTTGATGGATAAAAGGAAAGACCGGTCGACTGGTTGTCCTAGCAGTCAATAGGACCTAATTGCTTTTACACAAACCATCCTTTAGACGTGGGCTAGAAATAGCTGGCACTGCCGCTTCGAGGTTGCTTTTACCGCGTCCATCTTTCTCCCATTCAAAACTCAAAGGATCCAAAAGAATAGAACCCAAAACAACTCTCCCAAGTCAATGGAGAAAAGTTGATTCAGTTTTAAGTGTTTACAAACAGCTGTTAACAATCTTTCACAATAATATATTTTTAAAAATATTTTTAAAGGAATTTTCTCGAATGATTTCTACATTTTTTTCATTCATCCTGTTAAGGATTGTACGGCTCTAAGAATCAGAATGATTCTATGAAGGCGCATTTCGTGGTTGTAATATAAGCATAATAGATTTTTCGGCTACCTTTGAAAAGTGAAGCACAGGTTCGTAAAATCTACGTAGAAAAAAAATTGCCCTTTTCGCATCTTCGAGCAGGAAGCAATCAAGTTTTTGACGTAAAAAAACATTTGTCCGCGTTCATAAGGGTAAAAAGCATCCTTAAACGCGATTATCCCAAGGAGCTCAAAAATCAAGTCGAACTCTGCTAACTTTTGTGAATGGAGGCACAATGTAAAGAAGGACTCAAGGGGTTTCTCCTTCTCGCGCCCTCGATACGCCGCGTTCCGGATTAGATGGGGTTTACATGGGTTTTGTCAGTCGCAAGGCTCTTTTCGAAGCCACAAGACTCAAACTATTCTCCCCTCTTCTATATTTATCTCTCTGGTTCTTTGATTCGTTGCATCTCTTACTGCAGGATGACCGCTCTTGAGCCGCTCAGAGTGCAGGTAGCAACGAAAGAAGGAAAAATATTTAGTCGATCGTCGTGACCGGATCCTCGACGCTTGTATTTATACTCTTGTTTGCCCCTTGATTCGCTACGGACGCTCCTTTAAAAGTCTCTCGGCCCGCCTGTCACACCGGTCAAAACACGCATTTACTTTCCACCGGCTGCTCTTTACCTGCTGGACCACCCTCTGCTCCGCTTTCCTCCCGCAGTCCTCTTCTAGAGCAGTTCAGCTCAAATTATCTAACTCCTCTTCAATTCCATCAGAACAATTTATCTTCTTAAGTATACTAAATTAATAGGAGTATAACAGATGTTAAATAACAATCAATTAATATTTTTCAAATTTCTTAACGCTCCTAAAAAGTTCATTCTAGTACAGACATCTTATACTTTCATTTTATCTTTCTATTTCTGGTACCTATACTGTTGACACATTTTTTTTGTATTTTTACAATACTCTGATCGTAGTTTATTACCAAAAGGTAATGTAATTTTGCAACACATAATGTATTGTAATTAGACAACTGATGGTGCAGGGAAAAAAATTTGACTAAGCGACCGAGCAAATCAAGAATTTAATGAACTTAAAGAATCTATATCACTGGAATATGTGAAACTTTTAATTAAATTGTATAAACTGTTAGTCTAAAATAGGATTTGTCAGGTAAATTTCTAAATAATAAAAGTGACTTTTTTCGCTAAATTGAGTATAGTTTTTATACCTTAAAATTAACCCAAGATTCAGTTGGAATAGGATTTCACTTGTTTCTCTGGTATCATGAAAGTGAATATCGCTCTTCTAACTAAATTGAATTTGGAAATCAGTTTTGTTGCTTATCTACTATTTCTCATTATTTGAACTAAGATATATTTTTGCACGAACTATTTCCAATTTATTGTTAGATAAAGACAGTACGCGTTGATATGAACGCGTATTGTAATTTCGAGATATTACTTTACAAATACTGTGTATTCACTCCACACTACCTCAAATATAATTTTACATTAGATTTTGATGTGAAATTTCATTAAAGTTCACTAAATCAATAAAATCAGTTTCCTCCAAGATTTTTCCATAATAATGAATTTTTTTAGCTGAAAATTTAGGACATAATAAAGGATATGTTAGCGGATGTCTGAAGACTTGAATTAGTTCTAAATAATAAAAAATAATAATTCCTGTTTTACTGACACTAAAATTTTTCAAATTTTTTAGAATTAATTAAAGTCTACAGTCATCCACTAATATGTCCATTATTATCTCCTAAAGTTTCAGTTAAAAAAATGCATTACAGTGGAAACATTTTTGGGGAAACTGATTTCATTGATTTAGTTAACTGTACTGGTTGATTCATGGCCTTAATCACACTGATTGAAAGGAATGGCCGTTACAACCATATTTATGATTAATTTAACCTTATACTTTATTGTTGGCATAGATACAGCAATAGGGATGTGTATTTTGAGCATCCGGTTATAACTGAATAAATATGAAAGAATTAACCATATTATTGGTTGCTATAGCAATATTTCGATTGCTGTCTTCAACATGCTGCATTGTTCAAAGAGACATATTATATTATTAATACTCCTGAACTATTTCTATGAGTGCAGAGTAAAATTTCTTGATTAAATTTTTTTTTTCAATGTAGATGGAATTATAACCTGACTAATAAATGTATATTTTTGATTTTCCAGAGGTGCAAAGAGAAATTGAACACGTTAGCAATATCAGTGATGAACCAGTGGCCTGGTGTAAAATTGAGAGTGACAGAGGGTTGGGACGAAGAGGGCAAACACGCAACAGACTCTCTTCATTACGAAGGACGAGCAGTCGATGTTACCACCAGCGATCGCGATCGTTCCAAGTATGGCATGTTGGCGAGGCTTGCCGTGGAAGCTGGCTTCGACTGGGTTTACTACGAATCCAGATCTCACATCCACTGTTCTGTAAAGTCTGGTAAGTATTATTCATTTACTTACATCACATTTATTTAGCATCCAAAATTCATGTCAACACTTTCATTCTGAGCAAATCTTACAATCTTAACTTCAATCTATCAATTATGTCTTTAAAGAAATCGACTATTGAAACTAAGTAAAATAAAAATAACAAAGCTTCCCTAAAAAAACTTGTTCGATAAAATTGAACAATTTATAGTGATAATCGTACTGTTACTTGCTTACGAGAAAATTCCGGTCCGTAAAAAATAATCGTAAAGTCTTCAGAAGCGAAATGGTGAGAATCTTGAGGAAGGATCCTTCAGCCGTGAGAAACTTGAAAAGGTGTTGCTGATTCGGTGTGCTGAAAATAGAAAGGAGGGTTCATATATAAATGAGGTGAAAGACCCCCTCCTCCTTTTCATTTTGATTTTTAAGGACTCGCTTGTTTTAGTGAAAAAAGTGAACAGACCTTGAATGGAAACACTTTTTTAAAATTAATTGAAAGGCGGAGTCTGAGACCATCGATCTAGACGTTTAATGTAAATCCTAATTACATTTTGTTATTTCCAATATAATCCGTTGATGTAAATCTTGAAACGCATATAAAAAAAAGTCGTAGAATTTAAATAGCTTCAAGGATCAATTTAGTGGATGATGTATCATTTTTTATAGCTAGTTTTATCAGATTACAATGATAATTAAACATTCATCATTCAACTTGAGGCATAAAAAGATATTCATCTAACGAGAAAAATTTTAAGTTAACATGGAATATGTATACAGATATAAGAGAAATAATTCTTAATAATATTTATCGAGATATAGTAAATCAAAACTTTTTGTCATTTACATTAATAAATTTCAGTACAAACCTAATATCTTAAGAGTAATTTTATGATTATTATCTTTATGATTAAAAATATATTGAAGTAAAATTTCATTAATTTTTATTTATAAATAACCAAAAAACGTTTTACATTCAAATTCTCAATTGATGAAGAAAAAAAGCTTAACGACATACTTTATGTGAAGAATGTGAAGTACACTGTGCAAATTGCAACGCAAAAATGTATTACTTGCTCAAGTTTCCCTCATTGTGTTTTGCAAATTCTCCGATAACGGCGCCACTATCTAGAAACAAGAATGTTTCCTCACTTGCCGACTTTGGAATATCATCATAGGATACTGTAGGTTGCAAAAAAATCAAGATTTCAGCAAAAATATCTTTTTCACGTAAGATAACCCTGTTTCATCAAATATTCAAAATTTAATGTTTTCCTTTCTAACGATCGATTGCAATATTTTTAATGGAAATAATTAAATCCACTACCCACACCAAAACTTATTTTTGCAAGGGAATATTTTTTAAATTTGGGAAATAAAATAATTCCACTTCTCATTGATATTGGCAAATTGGACTTTTTTTATTATTATCAATTTATTTTCTTTATTTTTTTTTCTGTTCATGTCAGTTTCTTCGGCTTGTTGTATTTACCTACGTACGCAATCAGTGGACCATACTCATTTCAAACCCGTCTCCGATTACAAAATAAATGCCAATAAATCGGGGCCAGCCTGCCGGCTCGAATTAATACCGAGCGCCACATTGGCGCGAAATTGATACGACCCAATGGGCACCAAAGCTTGACGGGTGCGATCCACGCGTCGACTTTAACACGCGTGACCAATTTTTTCTTTGGTCCATCTTTCGGATTCTCACGCATCACCTCGGAATACAATCTCCTTTCACTTTCTTTCACCCTCTGCGTGCCATATGGGCTTTTCTTATATCTATTTTTTGTACTCATTTAAAAAATTTTCACTTTCACTCTATACCTTATTTCACATGAAATCGCAAGCCAAAAATAAACTATTAAAGTCATGGATCAACCATTACAGCTGACTAAATCAATAACATCAGTTTCCCCCAAGATTTTTCCACAATAATGAATTTTTTAGCTGAAATGTTAGGGCATAATATGTTCTTTATTATCTCCTAAAGTTTCAGTTTTAAAAATTCATTATTGTGGAAAAATCTTAGGGGAAACTGATTTTATTCATTTAGCCGGATTGATCCATGGCCTTAAGAGAATGTGATACCTACGAAATGTAGCAACTTTATGTAAACAAAGAATTCCAATTTCTACATTTCTACATTTTTACATCGAAAATAAATAAAATTTAAGAAATAGTGGAGAATAAAAAAGAAGGCAGACGGACTACTTTTGATTTCCTTAATATATATAAAATGTTTCTAAGATTTAACTAAAATTCTACTTCTTTCAATTATTTATCTCAATAGTTTTTGATTTTGGAAATGAAATTTCATTTATTTCAGATACAGACATGTAGAAACCTAAAATCAATAAAATTTACTGTATTATTAAGTAATACATGCCCTTACATAATCTATGCTTTGTTTGAAAATAATTTAGACGAATTCTACCGCGAAATTTCAATCAATAAAATTTCCTTCCTTCTTTAAAAAGTTCTCATTTTACTATATAATAAATGTAAAAGATATGAAAAGAGAAGGATGCAGGTTTCATTGAGAAATAGAAGGCATGACCTTAATTCTTAGTACGAAAAGAAAATTCGCCTAGACCCAACATTCCTGAATTTGAAATGTTACGGATGGATCAGCGATTAGGACTTGTTTGTTCGGGCTATCGCTTTCCGCGCGTTAAATGAGATTATTCATAAATACGATTTCCCACGCTGACTGGTCCTCGCACTTGTCCGCTCGCGTTTGTGTCACACCATAAGTTACACGCGGTCACAAAGACAACTCTCGGATCCAATTACGAGATCGAAGAACCGATCTCGCGATTGGCTTCAATCTCTCTTCAAGCTTACCAACTTGGCGGCGAACATAATTCAAAGATGTGAGCCAAGTATATTCAGGTGTCAAATTAACCCAAAAAATTTATAAAGCGATTTCAATATTTTCTGCTCTTTTAAATTCCTTTATTTGCTTTCTTTTTCATGATTATTATCTTTTGATAATTTTTAAAATCTTCCATATTTGACTGTAAAATTTTGCCAAAAATATTAAAGATTATAGTAGTTGAAAAAAATAAATTTAATCACAATTACACATACATTATTATGTTGGAAGCGAGGGGTAAATCACTTCGAAATCGTGATTTTTCGAGATTAAAAACAACTCGAATAGTGTTATAAAAAGTGTCACTTTAGTGACGTAAATCTGGTAAAATCAAATTACAATGTAATTTAACGCTGAGCGTTGTCTTCCTGATTTCGAAGTGATTTACCCCTCGGTTGCAAGTTTCGGATTAGATTTCATTCCCCGCGAGACCACGCATTTCCAAAATCTGTTTTGGAACCGAATCGATCCGTGCATTCCAAGAAATTTCAAACCCAATCAATCCGAAATACATCAGAACTAACTTTTCAAACTGAATCAATTCGTACAATATGGTTCGGTCTGAAATTTTTTCTGATGACTTCGAATTAATAGGATTTCTTTGAATTTCGGATTGATCTTTCGTCAGCGGGACTTGGTTTAGATACAGATTTCGGAATAGGGCGGAATGAAGCGGATAAAAACTTTTCTAGTCCTGAACTTGCACCAGGGCAATACTGTATTTTAAAAATCGAAAACTCATTTTCTCAAATTTTTTCAAAGATTTTTCTCAAAACATTAAAATTAATTAATTAATTTCGCAAAATTTGAAGAGATTTTGTGTGATATTGAATGGTTGTAAATTTATATTAAAAAATTCTTTTTGTTACAGAATCATCTTCCGCGGGCAAATCCGGAGGTTGCTTCCCAGGCAAGAGTATAGTCAGGACAGAAAAAGGTACGAGAAAGCGATTGGATGAGTTACAAGTTGGAGAAAGGATAGCAGCATTAGACTCTCGTGGTGATGTCGTCTACAGTGAAGTGATCGAGTTCCTGGATCGACAGCCATCCGAAAAAAGACAATTTATCCGTATTTCAACTGAATCTGGTAGAACTTTGACCCTGACACCTGCACACCTGGTACCAGTTGAGGGCAAGTCTTCTATTTTTGCAGCAACGATCCAAGTTGGTGATCGAGTTCTTGTAAGAGATTCTGATGAAATGAGCGAAAACAAAGCCGAAGAACGTCTCCGGTATGACAGGGTACTTGAAGCAAAGCTTGTACTCGAGGAAGGGGTTTTTGCTCCTCTCACAACAGAAGGAACTCTTCTCGTTGATGATGTTGTTGCTTCCTGCTACGCAGTCGTGGATAGTCAAACTATAGCTCATTACGCATTTCTACCACTCAGACTCTGGAAGAGTCTCACATCCGGTGTCAGCAGGTTCTCCAGGTTCCTCAAGGAATCTGTAACGAGAGAACCGGAAGTCAGGTCGGTAATCACCGAGCAGCAGGATTCGAATAGTTTGCAACAATCGGAAGGTGTCCTTTGGTATGCTTCCATGTTGTATTCTGTGGCCGCATACGTACTTCCGGCGAAAATGTTGTACTAAGGATTTTAATTCCGACGTGTAAATTTAGAAACGTGAAAGACTGTTAGATATTTTAGAAATAGTGAACGCAACCTCTTCCATAAAAAAATCTTATCACACTCATGAGCATCAAAATGATTTCAAAATTGGTATCTATTATGAAATTGAGCAATAATAATTGAATTAAAAAATTGTGCTAGTCGTTAAGAAAGTTTTACTTGAAATAAAGAACACTTTCTTATTTTTAATAACTATGGGGATCCATTAAGTTTCCTTCACTCTAAAAAATTATTTGTACATATTTCAATTATTTTAATTAGACTTTTCAAATACAACATCTCTCAAAATTTGTAATATCAGTTTGATATGCTTTAAAAGAAATGAATTGGAAAACAGATAAATGTAATAATTTATTTTAATGTATTTGCATGTGCGTTAGTCTTACTGAGTGAAGTTTTTTGGGAGTAGATCGCGTTCGCTTATGTCGGGCAATTAATAAGTGCTAAAGTGTATGACGCTGCCGTGAAGTACGAACATTTATATATGCCTTTCACCCCATCTGTGGAAAATTTGATGTATGTGTATTTGTGTATGTTACGAATGTATGTATGATATTTAATGAGCGTCGTCGAAGACGAAGTTGGCCAGTGCCCCCGTTCACCGAGTGACGTGCGTGTAGTATATTATGATACGAGTGTATAAAATAGCAAGTGTGTATTTTACTTGGATATGCCGAAAAGAATATGAAGCTTTATTAAAGTTTGCTTGAGTGTATGTGTATGAATGATACGTGTGTAGGAATCAAAGGCTCTGTCCAATCTGAACGATCGGATAGAACTCCATGTGTAAAAAAAATTCTAGTATTTCATTAGGTTTTTCGCTTTGCTCCAAGTCAGGTAGATAAAATTAGTAATTGTGTATAAATTAAATTCTTAAAATCAAGTAAGCATGGCCATAGGTGAAAGAACAAGACGTTAAAAACGTCTACTGTTTAGGCATATAACGTTTTTAGCTTTGATTTTTTCGATATTCAAAAGTACGAGTACTGAATTCTTAGTGTGTACGTTATTTATTATTATTATTATTATTATTATTATTTTAAATATTATTAATTATAAATCTGATAGGACAAAAATATAAAAATTGCGTCTGAATCTTCTTTCGTGGCATATCACGATATTGATTTTAAATTCGAGATATATGTGTATAGTTTAAAAAATTACTTTAGTAGGAACAAATTTTCTAATTTTTGTCTAAACGAGATGTAAATTGAAAAAAGAATACATAATTTAAAAATAAAAGTTTTAAAATTAGTTTGCGCAAGAATATTCGGTCGCAACTTCTGATGTGAAGCGCATAGTTTTGCACATTTTACTTAAAACATGTTCAGTATATATTGGAACCGGTGCAACGATAATGCCGTTATACGTTTCATATAAAATGTAGACTTCATTGAAAATGAATGTTTTAGAAATTATGCGTATGTGTGCATGACATTGATAAAAAAAAATATTTTTTCCGCATAGTCGTCACTTAGTATACATGCCATGTAAATATATGTATTCCTTTAATATTTATTCTAATTCGAATCGCGATATATTGCATATTGTAAGAAATTGGATGCTTTTGGGGTGGAAAGCTTATTTTTTTCTCAAATTGCCTGGGGGTCTATTGATTATCAACAAGTTTTGGATGTTACTTCGACAATTGAGACGTAGTTTAAATGAGCTTGAAAGGCCTTTAAAGACAGTATTACTTCTTATCATTTAACAATTTCGCTACGTCTCGTTGCACGACTTCAAAGAATTTCCTTTAGATTGAAGAAGAAAAATTTTATTCCTGTAACGTATACATAACTTCTGATTAAAAATGAAATACAAATGCTCACTATAAATTCTGATTTTTTGGTTTTTATTTAAAAATGTGTACTTTTATTTTTTTTTAAACCCTGATGTTTTTTCACAAGGTAATTTTCAGGTACAAAACTAATTGAGCCGTAATGCACACAAGTTATATTTTCTTCTTTGATGTCAATAATTATTTATCGACTTGAACCGTACATATGGATTCTCGTCGTTGTACAGTAATTGTTAAGCAATCGCTCATCATTTTTATTAATCGTTATTATCTCTCCGCGCCATTATTCCTGATTTAACTGTGCTCTGATATAATTATTATTGTATTGATGCATAAGTTATCCCGAAATATTATATTATTATATATTATATTATTACCGTAATTATTATTAATTATTATTTGTACGTAGTTCAAACAAATCGAAATTTATGTATATATTACCAAAATAGAAATGCATTATTAAAAGAAATACAAGTTATTTTTATTCCGCAATACGTTTCTCCCTCCGATTTCTTGAGAAAAATGATTGAAAGATAATTTAATTTAGAATGTAAATAAATTTATATTCAAATCAATTAAAATAAAATCGAAATTGGAATTTGTCTTCTTGAGTTTCGCTTCTAAATTCAGAATGTGGAGTGACAGTTCGACGAACTGTAACTATTTTAGCCTTAATTCTTCAGTATATCATGAATAATAAAAAGTTCCGAGAGCCAATAATTAATTAAATCTCAATATGTCTGAAATCGGTGGCAGAGAAGAAGACGAGCTTGGAAGGGTAATTATTATGTCATAATATTTACCTTAAATTATTTAATTGAATGAATGAAAATGAACAATTTTTTTGCAGCCATCAAATACGGTTTTAACCCAAATTTTGCAGGAAGATGAAAAAAAATTCTTTGACATCGTTGCATGCGGAAATGTTGCAGAAGCAGAACAATTTCTGCAAGAGCATAATGATTTCAATATTAACGCTGTTAACTTTCAAGTATGTAAATGATAAATAATACGTTTTTGAATTTTTTGATAGCGAAAAAGGCTATGACGTATTTTCTCAAGTTATTCCATAAATATTGCTATCGAATTTTAAAAAGGTATATCACGTGACTAAATTATTCATTTATTTGTTTATTTAAGATAACTTTTTAAATTTAGAAAGTATCTTTCTGAAAATTTGGGAAACGTAAGAAAAGACAATAAAGCACGTCTGTTAACTTCTTTTTTAATAAAAATTTTGAAAAAAAATCGAAAACTTATCGACAATTACAGTTGATAGTAAAAGTTTTTGCAAAATTTTCACTCAAACGGAGTTGACAGACTTCTCTTTATCCTGTTCTGCAATATTTTCCAAATTTTCAGAAAGATATTTTTCAAAATAAAAAAGTTATCTTACACGAACTTTTACAGGAATTTGGTCACGTGATCTGGTTGATCCATGGCGAAAATCTAGATGATATAATATAAAAAAATTAATATTTTCAATAGAAATGAAAAATTCTAGTCAAAATAGTTTTCTTACTCATATGTAAATTGGCAGAAGAAATGGGAATTTGGGAGTCGGGTATAAGGAAGCAGCTTGAGTAAAAAAATGTAAGTTAAAAAGTGTATAAAACAAATAGTGAAAACAAATCGGCAAGTAAAAAAAGTTTATCTGCGATCTTCACCCTCTCTAATTGTGAGAGAATACGTGGGCCTCCTGGCATGTATTCCTGAGCAAGCTTTTACCTTTTTTTCCTTTTTCTTTTGGTACGAGCTCCCAACCGAGTTCCCAAAATTGCTCTGTCTGATTCGAGTAGAAGACACTGCTCATCGTACGGCACAACTAAAAGAGAAGAACAGAGAAAGAGAAAAAGAGGCCTTCCTGGTGTATCTCTGGCCATATTTCAGAGCGTTCTTTACAAGACAATGGTTTCAAGCGAGCAGCGATAAAAATTATTCAAATGACTGTGCCTCTGTAAATTCCATTGAGAATGCGGACCAGGACTTGACCACAGAATATCTCTCGATCTGGCTTTCCTCATTGCTCTCGTTTCAAAATTTTTAAAATTAATCACTGTAAACGGAAAACCAATAAACTTGCAGTGGCAAAATTTTTAAAACTACATTCATAGCAAATGGATCTTAATAATTTAATAAAATAGGGAAAAATCTTTCGGAGTAAGTGAAAACATAAAACCTTTTGAAATCTTGTGAAATTACATAAAATATTTCAAACTTCATACCTGAAAAGTCACTTAAAATTAAAGTACATTTAGAAAAAAGTTTTGATTGAATGGAAGAAAATTATTAATATAATAAATTATTAATATAATAATTTATTTTTCCACAGAAAGATTTACAAATTCTTTATATATTTTAATATAAAATAAAATTTGATTCAAACAAATTATCTTTGAACCAAATAAATCTTAAATCAAACACATTAAACCATAATTTATAAATATATTAAATAAAAAATGTTATTTAATTCAAATAAATCTTTTGTTTAAATTAAAAAAGGTCTTTCAAACAAATTACTATTTTCTATCATTCAATCAAATCTTTTTTTTCAGTGTATTAATCTCTTGGTAAATAGTTAATTATTAAGAAATTTGATTAATGCCTGTGGGAGTTTTATATTGGAAGCAAAAGGGACACATAATAGAATCTCATTCTATATTCTTTACGAGTTTTTAAGTGGTATCTTTTTTTCCCATAAAAAAAAGGTATACACTTTATCTGAATTAAGAACTGACATGATATCATGTGTAGTATTTTGTATATGATGCTAATAGGTGACACAAATTGATTTCCTATTTAGAAAGCGACTTGATAATAATATGCATGACTTTTATATAGGAGCTGATGAGTCACATAGTAGTTCGCAAATCCGTGTAGAAACCACATGGATTCCTATATTTATGATTTATTATGATTATCAAAATTCTCAAATCATATGACAGGTATATTTATTGCTTGAAAGTGTCTTGATTTGAGATATAGTTTTGCTTTTAAATGATTGTATCTATTATTTAAAGAAACTTTGCACTCAGTTTAATGCATAGGCGCACATATTAAGGGAAGCGATCTATGTCTCGAGTTGAAAAAATCGATTTTTATTTCAATAAATTCATTCTACACATATTCAAAAATGTGTCTGTGAAGTTTTAGGATAATATTCCGAAAATTGACTAATATGTCAGTTATTAAAAATACTATTTATTTTATACTTTTCTCTCTACAAAAACTTTAACCGCGTTTTCCCAAAATCCGGTTTTTCAAAACGGTGTGATGGATTGCAATTCAAAAAAACATAATCTAGCAGGGATTGAATGTACGCGTTTGCCAAAAAAAATTGTTTACAAATATTTTTGTATAAAACACAAATGCAAAAAATCGAACTTTTTACATATACTGATGATGTAATGTAAAAAAAAATCCAAAAATTAATTCAATCCCAAGTAAACGTGATAATTTGACTTTTTAATTAGCACTTTTTTGTTATAGATACCTTTGAAACGGCACTACATGTCATATCGTTTACCATTGCGCGGCGCAGACTCAACTTCGGGCGCATGAATTTTGCAAACCATATACGATTTTCACGAATTACAATTTTTTATAATTTTTAAATAAAGAATTACGTGTGCGCGAAGTTTATGAAGTACCTAACATGAATACTTTTTTTCGATTTACGCGCAAAGTTTAGTTACGATTTTGGCCCGAGACATAGATTAAATAATATATTTTTTGAATAGTAAACTAAATCCCATTTTTAGATATTTCATTGTATGATGGTATAGTCTGGTATTGATTGGTGCTCTTCATTGAAAATGATAATACATGTAAAAGCGTTTGTATAGTTTTGGAGATTCCGTATTTGGGAAATTTCATTGAAAATCGTTGGCTTGGTGTGGATTTCATTGAGGTTCAGTAAGGGCCGTTTTTAAGGCGCCCGACAGCTGGTCCGTTAACCACAGGGACTCTTACATATATCACGAATGGTGGTGTAGGTGCTGTCGGGTCCCTGGAGACCCGTCGAAAAGCCAGAGTGTATATGTTAGAATATTGTGACTGGAGCTGTGGCTGTGACAATGCTGGAAACGGGCGTTTATTGTCAAGCTGTTTTTTGTGTGAACGTACCGCAGATGGGTCCGCATGGTGGGTGACAAAAGGCCCTTGTCCCATTTAGAAAAGATAGTAGACAAGTCGCACGCCCTTTGAAAATTGACTCGAACCGCCATCACTCGCTACTCAAATACAAAATCTTAGCGCATTCTTCGTGAAAAATTACACCTAAACAGCAAAAAATGTGTCTTCAATATACTTTGTCCAATTTTTCAACTATTCTTTTCTAATAAAATCAATTTAATGCGGAAGACGCTTGAAACGAGTGTCGAATCATTTATTTAATCGTATCAAGTTTATCAATTATAAAAATGATTGATTGACAAATTTTTACATTAATTAACTGCTTAATTTTAGATAAAAATTGTATGTATAAATTTTAGAGAACAATTATTATTTAGATTGGTTAGTTTTTTAATTAAAATTTTCAACACACGGAGAAAAATGGATTATAAAATGTAATATCCAGATCCAATGACTATAGGACAGCCATTTAAATGATAAAAGCTATAATACTTCTGATAATCTAGATTATACTGTTTATAATCTAAATAGCTGTCCCATAGTCACAGAATCTGGATATTAAATTTGATAATCCATTTTTCTCTGTGTAGATTGGAAAATGGTTTGTTTTATAGGGAAAGCTTTCTCTGAAACTTTTCCAGATGTTTTTCGGAACTTTCAAATCTATAATAGAAAATGTTCTTTTCGTTGGAGTCGGCACGATTGTATAAGGTTGAGAATTTTAACTAGCCTATAAACCACTAAAGGGCGTCATCGTCAGTCGGTCCATTCATTTAAGAGTTCAGACTGCCGCTTTTTTATGAGTATTGTACTGGTTAACAGAATACATATATACACTGCAGTTCCCAGCATGCGTCACTTTTGTGGTCCTAAATCGGACCCGACAAATGGTTACACGCGTCCCTCAGCGGGACTTGGCTGGAAGTCGCAAATGTCATGGTGTGAGTGCACACTGATATCATTTTGTGTCGGTGTTTTGGGTCAAAAAGCTGTACCGAGATCTCCGATCGATATCTCTACGATAGGTATGCCGATTCGATGACGTCGACATCATGTCTTGGATAGACACACCTACCAGTGTGTAGTCAAGGATCGTCTACCGGAAATACCAAAGAGAAATATACTCGTGAGATTTCCGCTTATGGCCTCAATGGCAAATATGGAATTTGATGTATCTTGACTTTCTTTGAATTTATATCACAATTTGCATATTTAATTAAAGAAGACAGTTATTGTGTGTATATTGCCAATACTGAAAGGAGATTTTTTTCAAGAAAAGTCTCAAATTATAAAATTATTATTTTGTAATAATCATTATATTTTTGTTGCTTATTTTTACGCAATATTTTTCGAAACTAATTGAAAAAGTTCTCATGGTAATCAAAATTAGAACGCGAGGATCGTTTTTGTTATACTTCAAACTCTTATATCGCAAATAATGCCAATTAATTCAAATGACTGCATCGAAAGACCTGGGCTCAAATCCCAGCGCAGTCGAAAGCGTCTTTTTTCAACAGAAAGATTTTTAAATTCTTTAATATTTTAATAATTCTATAATATTAATAATAATAATTTTATTAGTTCCTTCATATTTAAACAATGTACACCCTTTATTTTTAGGAAAAATCTTACTTTTATATTCAATTTTAATTTCAACTAATTTAAATTTATTTAATTAAAATTATTTATATTCAATAATAATATATTTAATTATTGTTGGTGATCTATTTATTTTATTTTTATACTTCAACAGATTTGCTATCAAATTTTTTTTTTAATTTCAATTTTTTCATAAAAATGTAAAGAGCTTTTGTTGACATAAAACTAAAACTTTGCTCATAACTTTTTAACGAGTTGTTTCACTGTTTTATAGGGTGTAACGGCTTTGCACATAGCGGTACTAAATAGAAATATCCCTATGGTAGAATTCCTCCTAACTCAGGAATATATCGATATTGGAGATACAGCTCTACATGCAATTAGGCAAAATGAACCGAAAATTGCAGTAATGATATTAGATAAATTGGAACAAATTACTCCAGGATTAGAGCAGGCTGGAATTACCGAAAGCTCAGATTTTCAAGATGAAACGACTCCTCTCTGTGTTGCCGCTCAATACGGCCATTTTGAGATGATTTCAATTTTATTGGAACGAGGACATACTTTAAAAAAACCCCATCCATCTATTTGTAACTGCTGTGACTGCAAGTAATTTTTTATCTCAATTCTGAGGATCACAATATTCAATGTTGTTTAATTAATTAATGTTTTATGAAAACTCAGAGATAATTTTATCAATAAACGATAAATTGAAGTATCAGTATTTTAGGAATCAGAGAGCTCATGAGGATCCATTGACTTTGCAAAAAATGAGATACTCCATTTATAAAGCTGCATCAAATCCAGCCTTTATTTGTCAGACAGCCGATGATCCAATTCTCGAAGCCTTTCAGTTATCAAGAGAATTAAAGGAATGTGCAAATTTCGAAAGAGAGTTTTATTATGCATATAAAGATCTCGCTCGAGTACGATTTTTCTAATAAGTAATATAAAAAAATGTTAATTCATTGAATTTAAATTTATTTAAAGAATTTAAAATTCAAATTTATTTTTAAATAATCTTAAAAAATTGAAGATATGTGTTGATATTGATAGTTGGCTTTAGGGTTCAAGGTTAATAAAAATTCAAATTTTTTAATTTCAATTTTGAATCTAAAAAATACATAAAACAATTTTGCTAACTAAGGGCTTCCTTGATGGGGAATTTTATTATTTACGTCTTTTTTAAAAATTTTATATGTATCCATAAAAACTTGGAAATGCTTCCGACTAAAATACTTTATAATCTTTAAAAAGAGATGGAAAAATGTACATTTTTTTACAATAAATTAGAAACTTTAAAAAATGCATAGCACGCACAAAAAAAGTCCAGTTAAAACAACTGGAATTCTGGTTAGGCCATATTTAACATTATTTTCTGGTTATTTCAAACAGATTTTTTAGTAATTCCTAAAAAATGTGGTAAAAATAACCTGAATTTGTAGTTATTTTAACCATAAAATAATGTTAAATATGACCTAACCGGAATTCCGGTTATTTTAACTGAACTTTCTTTTAAGTGTATTGAAAACCCTAAATCTAACTATCAACATCAACACATATCTTTAATTATTAATTAAGGGTCAATGCAAGTCCAGAATATAAATATGAATCTTAAAAAACCAAAAAATCGACTTAATTTGTTTTTCATAAATACTTTAATATCCTCATTGATTTTTAATTTTCAATAAATGCCAAATTTTTATTGCTAGAGCGTATCGCAATTTGCAACAGAATTAATCGGCTGTGCTCGAACAGCAGAGGAAGTGGAATTGATTTTAAAGCAAGCGGCTGGTTTGGATATATCCACTAGATTTGTATATCCACGATTGATACTTGCAATGGATTGCAAGCAAAAGAGATTTGTCGCTCATCCTAATGTACAACAGGTATTCCTAAACTACATTATTAATTGGATAATTTGTTCACTATATCTTTTTCTGCGAGTTATCTTTTCGCTATTTTAATATCCGAAAATATCTTTCAAATTGTTCGATATTCTCCATGTGCCATAAAAAATTTGTAATTTTTAGAACAAATACTTAATCAAATATTTAAAATGAATCTTCTTAAAAATTGATAAAAAATCTTTGGCAAACTTTTTGCATATTTTTTACGCCTAGTGTTTCGAAAATGTTAATTTTGTTCTACATAGAGTGAGTATTAGTATGAATTAATTTGTATTTCAAGGTAATTGAAAAAAAATGGATGGGTGATTGGTACGAATGGAAAATGAAGTCTTCCATTAGGAAAACTTTAATGGTCATTCCTCGAATCTTCGCGCTGCCATTTATTGCAGTGATAGTGCTAATTGCTCCAAAATCTAATACAGCAAAGCACTGGCAACTTCCAGCAAATAAATTTTTATCGACTTTTGCCAGCTATGCAGTATTCCTTATTTTTGTTTTTTTGCAATCAAATCAAGACAGAAAGGAGCAATTGAGAGGTCCACCAACCACAGGTAGACACATTTATATTATTAAATAGAATTACATCAATTGGAGATGAATAATATTATGAATTAATAAACTATAATTTTAAAATAGACTATGATTTGCAGGATATGAAATAATTTTAATAGTATTCGTGATATCGTTTGTATGGTCGGCATTTCGATTGTGTATGATTCAAGGCCCCAAACGGTTTTTTCGAACATCTTGGAATTGGTAAAGAAAAATATAGTTAACGAAATTGGAAAGAAGTTTAATGAAATTCATTTAACAATACAGGTATGAAGCAACGATGATTTGTCTCTTTGTATTAGCATTTTTATTCTGGATTGCTGCTGCAATAGACGTGCAAATAAATGGTCAGCGCAATCTCGAAAGGAAGTATTGGCACAAGTTCGATCCTACTTTGATAGCTGAAGGGATTTTTTGTATCGCTACTATTATGGCATTTTTCAAATTACTCTTTGTTTGCCAACTAGACTACCGTTTAGGTCATCTTCAAATTTCCTTGGGAAAGATGGTCACTGACGTTGCCAAATTTATGGTTATTTTTTCTATAATTATAATGGCTTTCTCGATAGGTAATATTGAATACGTAATTAATAATGTTACTATAATATTTATATGGACATATTAAATAATTATCGATATGGTATAGGAAGTAAATCTTATTAATTTTAATAGACTTTAATATATAAGTGGTAAATTAAAATTAATAGATTTTTATATTATGAAAAATTAATATACTTTCATATTAAATTTCATAACTTTTCTATCAAAATATATTAAAATTAGCTAACATTATTAAAATATATACACATGTGTATTAAAATTCAAATAAAAGTTTATATTTTTTAAGATGAAAGTATTTTAAAATTAATTTCAAGTTAGATAGTTGGTGAATGATTTCAAATTCTTTAAATTTTAAATTTAATATACATTACTGAAAAAAACTTCCATTACATGTAATAGAAGTTTAATACAGAAATTTGTAACAGTGTAGGTATAGATATATTGTTATGTCATTAATGTAATATTAATTGTTTAAGGTCTTGCAAAATTTTACCAATACTATGAAGGAATGGTATTCATCGATGATGAAACTAAAATTAAAGTACAACAAGTTGAATCATTCGTGAGCTTTATGTCAACTTTAAAGACTTTATTCTGGGCAATTTTCTGTCTGAGTGCAATCGAGAGTGCTGATGTGGTTATCGAAAATCTTCCAGGCGAATCGGAAACGGAAACGATTGTCAATAAGCACACTTTTACCGAGTTTGTGGGATATATTGCTTTTGCGAGTAAATTTATTTGCGTCAAAGTTTATTGAATTCCTCGGTTATACCATTTCGTTCTACATTTCTATTATCCTACAGCTTTCGAATTCATTTCTGTGATCGTTGTACTCAATATGTTGATTGCCTGCATGGCGAATACTTTTACTAGAGTGACGGAAAACATTGCTGTGGAGTGGACTTTTAGAAGAACGGAGGTACTTCACTGATAACATCATTCTTTCTTATTGATTATACACTGTAAAAAATATCTGTAAATTTTCCTACTATGTATCATAGATTTGAGGAAAATTGACCGAATTTTCGGACTTATTTCCGAAGTATTAGGAAATATATCAAAAAGGTGAGAACATTTCACAAATCTCCTAAGTTGTAGGAAATTATTTCACAAAAACGGAAATTTGTTCACTTTTTTGGGATTGCTTCCACTTAAATTATGAAATATAACTTTCTTTCCTAATAAACTGTACATTTCTCCGACCAAACAGTAGGAACTATTTACAGTTCTATATCAGAAATATTTCCGACTATATCTTTGGAAAAATTCACAACCCATTTGTATTTTAAGCTGTCCGACTATTTTCGGAAAAATTTCCGAAAATTTTTTTACAGTGTATAAATGTTAATATGAAAATGCTTGCGTCGAGAAAGTTGAATAATATTTTTATTTTTATTTGAGAATAAATAACTACGCTGGAAATAATAATAAAAATACGTTTTCCTCTTTGCAATTATTACACTTTAAGGTTTATATTGAGTTTATGACGCAAACAACTTTGCCGCCACCGTTTAATCTGTTGCCAACGCCTGGGGGAATTCACTCGATTGTCGAATACATCAAGGTACTTGTTAGGCCACCCTCTAACAAACGAGCCCGTTGGAACATCAAGCACTGCTGCTACATAGTTAGTACATATCATTACACGCAAAGTACCTTGATCCGCACTAATTAAATCGTTAGGTAAACATTTATTACAGATCTAGTGCCTTTGATGATGCTATTTAAGTAAATATCGAATCTGCCACCTTAAGCATTAGGTTGCAAAATAGAAATACAATTCTTTATTGCTTTTTAATACAACCTCTAAATCATAATTTTATTATGGTTTTATCGATAAAAAAGTAATGACCCATTACTTTTATTTGAATCGCTCAACCTAAACCGTTTTTGTCGTTAAAATAATGTCTGACACGGAAAGAAATAATCCGTTAAAATTCTATGAATAGTTCAGCACTTTTTAACGGGATTATAAAAATTATGAATTTTTAAAGTAAAGGATAATCAACTATTGAGAAATGTATACAAAAATCGAGCGCGAAGCGCGAGTATCATGATAAGAATGTGTTCCTTATTAAGGTAGTTCATCCACGAAAATTAGACTTCAGGCAAAAATAGATAATTTTGCTTTCAAGAATAGCAATATTATTATTGAAGGGCTAATTTGAAAGAGAAATGATTATTTTCCAAGAAAAAAATTTGAAACATAAGAAAATAATGCACTGTAAAAAATTTTTCGGCACTTTTTCCGAAAATAGTCGGACAGCTTAAAATACAAATGGGTCGTAAATTTTTCCAAAGATATAGTCGGAAATATTTCCGCCATAGACCTGGAAATAGTTTCTAATGTTTGGTCGGAGAAATGTACAGTTTATTAGGAAAGAAAGATATATTTCATAATTTAAGTGGAAAAAATCCCAAAAAAGTGAACAAATTTTCGTTTTTGTGGAATAATTTCCACTTTTCATGGAAAAAATTTCTTACAACTTAGGAGATTTGTGAAACGTTCTCACCTTTTTGATATATTTCCTAATAGTTCGGAAATAAGTACGAAAATTCGGTCAATTTTCCTCCAATCTATGAAACATTTCTACTTTCTATACGAAAAACTATGCCTTCTAAGGATTTAGGAAAAATTTCCTAATACATAGTAGGAAAATTTACCGATATTTTATACAGTGTGCATTTATTAAATTTTATTTTCACCCGAACTTTTTTTTCTTATTGTTTCATATCAAATTTTAAAAAATGATGTGATTCACGATCATATTTCAGGAAAAAGATTCTCTACAACTTGACCGTTTCCAATTCTCAAAAATGAACAATTTATTACCAACTTCACCATTTTGTTTATAAGAATGTTGTTTTGGAAATTGATTTTTAATGGTTTCAGCCATTAAAAAATTTATTTCCAAAAATTGAGAATAGTAGGGTTGTGAAGATTGTTTTTCCTGAAAAAAAGATATGTGATTTATTAGAATCGCATCATTTTGTAAATTTGCTATAAAGCGATAAGAAAAAAAGTTCGGCAAAAATAAAATTTGTTAAATACATTATTTTTCTGCATTTCAAATTTATTTCATGGAAAATAATCTTTTCTCTTTCAAATTAGCCCTTCAATAATAATAATAATGCTATTCTTGAAAGCAAAATTACCTATTTTTGTCTGAGGTCTAATTTTCGTGGATAAACTACCTTAAGGCTGATAGAGCCTTAAGTAAATTGAATTTCCTTTTTCATTTGAAATCAAAAACAAATTTAGTAACTTTGAGCAAATGTAAATCACATCTGCAATACAATATTATAAAATTGACTTAAATTTCAGTATCAAATTACAAGAAATAAATATAAATGGATGCGAAGAATGTAAGACCGAGCGCGAAGCGCAACTATCGAATCGCGCACCCTAGGCGCGCTCGAATTTGCGAGCGATATTTTTTAATTTTAAATCCTTTCACAATGACAGAAGTGTACATTTTAATTCCTTATCTTATATTTGCATTGCAATATTTTTTGTAGGAAGAAATAGATACAGGAGCCAATCAAAAAGATTTCCAGGTAGTAATGTCACAATTAATCCTGCGATACTTTAGGAAGAAGGATACAGAAGCAGAGGAATCAGAAGTTGACGGACTTCGAAAAGAGCTTGCGGAATTACGAAGTTTATTGAGAGATGCTTTAGCTCCGGCATAAAATAAAAAACCTCCCTTTTTAAACTATTGGTGTCTTTGAAGTGTAACCAGAAGTTTGTTCTTCACGTGTATACTCCAAGGTACATCACATTCCACTCTGCATAAAGGGGATGTAACATAAAAACGCTTAATACAAGCAATGGAATTTAATTTGCTTTTATTAATATTATATCTAAATGTATATGTATGTATTCATATTTTATATATATATATATATATATATATATATATATATATAACTATATTTTTATATTAAAGTTTTATATTTTTAGTTTTTAAATTGATTATTTAGAAACTTCCAATTATACATATTTTGATGTAATGGACAATTTTGAGGAAAAAAGTAATTCTTACGAAACCTTTTGTTGGCGACGAGCTTCTTATATAAAAAGATTTATACGACATTTGCATCTGCTGAAAAGAGAAATCCTAATCAAAAAACTTTCATCCCGAAAACCTAAAAGTGGGAAGAAAATGTAATTTACGATAAAGCAGGGAATAAAATTTTTTTTAACACTGATGTAAACTATTATTCAGTGTATTAACTTGATCAATATAAAGGTAAAAAGGATTAATTTTCATAGAAGAGATATAAATAAGGATACATTAGAGACGTGAAAGAATTTCCCGTGCTGAAGATGAAAAAATCTGATTTAATCCTGAAGAATGTAAAAGTTTTTGTTCATCGTATATAGCGGGAAAACAAAAGGAGAAAGGGCGAAAGGAAGGATTTGATTCATCCCAGCTACGAGATTTCTTATAACAACTTCTTATTCATACAATTTTTCTTGCGCATTTCAGTCTATTTTGCACGAGTGTGTTTCGTTGGGAAAAAATTCTTGAAGGGACATAAATCACGCTTCTTACGTCTTTATCACATCTACTTTTATTATCTACTCTTAAGAAATGACTTATATTCATTTCGTGAATGTTTTAAAATTAAATTTGTCCTTTTATTAAATTTGAAAGTTTGCTAGAAAAGTGACATGCTATATTTTACTGATACCATAATAAAAAGAACATATCGAGATTTGTTAAGTTAATTTTTATATTTTAATATATATATAGTGTTATAACATATAGCGATATCAGGCCAAGTGATTTTGAATGAAATTATTATCTGCTCATAAAAGTTTTAAATCTAATAAGGAAAAAAATAAGAACAAAGAAAAATTGTAGATTTTAGATATTTTATATACATTATATATTTTGCTATATATGAAATCATATTTATTTTGTTTCACAATGCCTATAACCGAAATAACATAAATAATAAATAGATAAATATATTTATGATACATCCAATTCCCATTATAGGCACTGTGTGACAAAAATAAATTCTAATAAGAGTATATGAGATCCTGGAAACATTTTTTGTATTTCTTTTCTGACCCTTGTGTCTAATCTCTTATAACTCCTAATCTTGTACGTTTACTCAGTCCCCTAGATCTCTTTATAAAAGGGGACAAGAAAGTAAAGGGAGAAATAATAAGTAGAATAAAATGATAAATTAAAATTTCTTTATTCAAATAGAAAAAAGTGAAGAGCAACATATAAAACATTTTCTTTGTTTATTATAAGCTCCTCGATATTAAGTATTATGTAATTATTAAATATATGTAAGACTGTTCATTTACAAAACTAAATAATAAATGTTATAGTGTGAGGATAAGAGTCGATACGATATTTACTAATTCGCAAGTAGTTAATGCAACGTTATAGTCAGACAAAAATGTTTCGATTACTATATTTATGCTTGCGATTTCATTTACCCCTTGATAAGGATTTTAAAATAAATAATCCACTTAAATTATTTTCGTTATCTATAAATTTATTTATCACTGGTAAAACACAAAACCGTTAACCATGATGAGAAAGTCATCAGAGAAGTTTACGACCTCTGTCAAGCCAACCACAGTACTTATTTCCAGTCTCAAAGAACATATATAAAAAACCATTCCCTTAGATAGACTGGGGACAATATTCTTTTTATTTCTGAAACTGCTCGACGTGAGACTTCTTATCATGATTCGTGTATCAAAAAATTATTGATCTTCAATTTATACTTGATTTATTGGTGTAATATTATATCTCAAGTAGTAGGCGGGGGAAATGGATCGATATTAGAAGCAGCTAGGACGAGCTTAATGGGTTGAAATTGGAAATCATAGTCTTTGATCAATGATCTTCGATGCACATCAAGCAAGCGCTAGAAGTAGATAGACATTAAATAAGTTCAGATCAATCCATTTTGAGACAAGAAAAAGGTTTCAGCTCGGTTTAACAACATTTTTTAAAATTAATTGCAGAAATATACTGTATATAGAATATGCTCCTATAGAAAAATTTCCAAAAGTGGAATGTTCATAACAAGAGAGAAGGCTAACAGAGAATTTAAAGTGCGTTTTTATGTTAAACGGAGAATAATAAAACAGTTACACCAAAGAATCTATTGAAAGAAACCCGAGTCGAAATCTCGAGCAAGTTTTACGTTTTTAGGTACTGCTTACCTCCTGCTTCTTCTCATTTACCACTGCTTTGATACTTTTCAATGTATTTAGAACCTGAAACTAGCCCCTTGTTTAAGCCGAAAGCCGAACTGTGCTGAAAAAGGCAATTTGTCCACGTTTGAGAAGTTTTTCAGGGGGAAAAATTATATTGAGTTTGCTTCTGTTTTGAACAGCGTAACGAATAAGGATTAATAATTCAGGTTCTAAATATTTTGAAAAGTATCAAAGCAGTGGTAAATGAGAAGAAGCAGGAGGTAAGCAGTACCTAAAAACGTAAAACCTGCTCAAGATTTCGACTCGGGAAAGTACACTGAGAAAAATTGATGGTAATATTTAATATCTTGGAAGTTTCACTACAGGACGGCGATCTTAAGATATTGTAGTTGACTATTTAGATATTAAAACTTTATATCTATTAGATAAGCAGAAATTTCGTCTTTAATTCAATTAATAATAATTTTTACTAAGTATTAGCAAAAACTAACGATTCAAAAGTTCATTTTAACAAATGATAAAATTTGCGAAAAAAAGATAGTTTATTCACTCATTACTATCAAAATTATGACTATTTTCACTGACTTTTACATTCTCAGCAGCCATTTTTTGCTATTTTTGGTTTAGAAAGTAAAAATTAATTTCACAATTTTATTATAACAATCTATCAAAGAATTCGTATTCAATCTCAAAATATTCAGTTTTTAATTATTTTGATATAAATGTTTTTTTTTATTATAATGTGACATGTTTGAGAACATATCTGCTATTATATTGACCCAAAATTTACGGAATTTTTATTAATTTTTTGTTGTTTTGGCATAGGGTCAGTTTCTTATTATTTTATCCGATTAAAATTATCAATGTTGGATATAAAAAACAGCAAAAAATGGTGTGGGGGGGGGGGGGAGGCAAAATGTGTTATATTTTAAAATTTGGAGATTTTAGTAATATTTCCTTTTACTATAACGCATTTCTAATTGTCTATTACTAATTTTTTTCTCTTTATAATTATATAATTGTTTTTTTAAATTTTTTATATAAAATTAGAGTAATTGTAAAGTATTATGACGTATTAATTTCTTACGTTAAAGTAAAAAAATTTATACTTTTGTGACAAAATGCAAACTTTTGCATAAATTTTTTTCTCTTTCATTATCTGATACTTTCTTTAGAGATTAGCTTTCGTTGCTTCCGGAGAATGCGCATTCCAACGTGTCGGAAGCGAACCATTGGATTCTGGCTCAGTTTACACGCAGCTTCCAAACATTTCACATGAACGGGGTGGTTTGATGTGAAGAATTAAAATAAAAAAAACCTTTATTTTCAATAAAAGATATATGAAAATGTGATTAATAAAATTAACTTTTACTATATATATAATTATCAATTTCGAAATTCAAAATCAAATAGATACAATAAAAAGCAATATTAAAAATAACAACTGCTCGATATAAAATATAGCAATAAAATATATATATAAAATATAAAGCTTATGAGAATTGATCGCTTCAGGCGAAATAAGGTGCGCTTGAAAGGATTCTAGCTTGAATACAAAAAATGGATTTAACTTCCAATTGAGAAGTAACAATGAATGTAAGTTCATCAGTAATTAATTTTTTTTAAATGTCTATTTTTCACCAAAACAATTTTATTTATTTATTTTTACATTTTAGAAAATAAGTTTTAAATACAATTCTACTTTAAATATAGAATAATTTGTTTTTTTAGAAAATGCTTTTCAGATGAAACTAAATGAAACAAGTAAAAATAAGAGGCTCACAATAATTTTATTGTAGAAAAGAAAAAAGTAAAACAGAAATTATTGGACACGAGTATAAAATATAGTTTTTATTTGTGGATAATAATTTCTTTTCGTTTTTATTGTTAGAAGTTTGCCTCTGTATAGCTCCTAAGCAAAATCCTTTTAACGTAATAAATTTTTCTTAGGCTACAACAGTGGTTTTTGTTCATTAACATAAAAAAATTTCTTTTTAGATAATTTTATGATAATATTCAAATTTATAAATTTGTAAACGATTTAATTTTGTACATTACACGCTAACTATAATAGGATTAAATATGATGGTCATAAATAAAAATCTCCCTTGATGTAAAATCGCTATTTTATTATGAATTTATATATCATAATAATACTTAGAGCAGAAGACATAAAAATCCCATGAAAAATATGGAAATATAAATGTTTTTTCATAAAATTCAATACTTGTACTTAATTTACGAAAAACAATATCTAATTTTATTCAACTTTGTAGAATTTATAAATGAATTTAAAGAATTTCTGCAAACTTTAGCCAAACCTCCAATGTTTATTTGCAAAAAAAAAAATATTTTATTGAAAACTCGAAAACGTGCGACCTAATTGAAATGTAATCCAACAAAACATGCTGTTATCACGCGCTGAAGTAAAATATTGTGGAAAATTCAAGTTTGAGAATAAAGTTATTGAATAATTTAATATCTATTTTGTTTAAAATTATTTAATATATTTTCTCAAGCTGAAGACATAATACATTATGAACTACACTAACAATGAGTCAAAACTAAAAGTTTATAAAATTATTTATTTTTTCAAAAATATTTTTGGAAAACATCATTAATAAAAAATTCTGATGCAATTTAAATGATTTGTGCAGGAATACCTTTGAGAGGACTTGAATCCCAAGATGAGTGATGAACTCTCCATTTTTTTCATAGTAATTTTAGCAGTCGGAGGAGCGTCGTTGATGACTCTTTTACTCAGTTGCTATGCTTGTATCTTACGAGATCTTTGCTGTAAACAGGGAAAGAAACTCAAGAAAAGGTCGGTAGCAAAGAAACGTATCCCTGGATCGCAGAATAATGACACATTTAATCAATTTGATACAATAATAATGAATGACATTACACAAATAGAAAGCATACCAACAGAATCTGAAAAAGTATAACATTTTACGATGGAAATTTTCATTCCTTTTCAATTCCATTCAATATCTTTAAAAATAAAAGGAAAACAAGGGATTCTTGAAAATTTAGTGTCATCATATCCATTCTATTATGTACATATAAAAATGCATTTTTATATATGATTATACGAAACTTGGTATATATTTACATAGTTATGGCAAAAAATGTATAAAATTGATATCTTCAGAAAGTATTGACTATATGACAGTCGATACAAGTAGAGGGATCACTGCGTCCGCGTATCTATGAATGTATAAAAAATAAATTTGTTTTATATCCATTGATTAGTTTTACTCTAACCATAACAACCTAGTAAATGGGTGTTCATAATTTGTGTTGGTAACTGTACTGTGACTATTTCAGTTTGTGAATATAAATACTCTTTTAGATATTTTCTGATCGGCAGTTCATTTGGTCGTTAAGTTGATGTAAAACGGAGAGGACCACTTCATGAAGAGTCTGAAGAAGAAAATTAAAAAGTTAAATTTCCATGATTAATTTTTATGAAATAATTGAATAATTGTATAAATTGAAATTAATAGATTATGTACCTGAGGCTTGCAATGTTCCTCCAACCAACTGAACACACAAGCTGATAACTCCGCAAAGTTTGCCACAGATATATTTTCGAAGGTTTGAAATAATCGATCCATAATAGCCTGAAACTACGATAAAAATAATTTAGAAAACGGTTTCAATATGCTTTACATGGAATAGTTCCTTTGGATCATTTTGATTAAATTATTACCACTTGAAATTTAGTTTCATCCTTAACTCGCATTTCTGAGTGACCTGGCTGTGTTTGATGAGCTTTTACAATTTGCTCATAGTTATTCTGCATTATACGAAGAGCCACGACTTCTTTACGAAGAGCATTTCTCTCTTCTTCCTGTTTTTTCTTTTGTTGCAGAAGAAATTGAATGTAATCAATAGACTTTTGGAGCACAGTAGCCTTTGATAGTTTATAACCTGAGGTATCTGTGTGTTGACATGTTGGTACTAGATCCTGAAGGGAATCATAACCCTTCTTAATGGCATCTCTACGCTTTTGTTCAGCTTGTGTATGAGCTTCTCTTCTGCGTTCTTTGTAACTGATTGTAGAGTTTTTGTTGTCACTGTCCTCATCCTCTGGAAATAATCAGTAATTTAAATTTTGAGTTAACGTTATTTATTTATTGAATGATAAGTACCTGTATTGTGAGCAGATGATGATGGTGTATTCACTGATCCAGTACTACTGCAACGTGAAAAAGCGTATCTTTCAGTTGGGCTGGAAGGCTCTAACTTCATATCACCATCAAGTGTAGAACTTGTAACTCCACTTCTGATGGCTGATGCTGATTCTTCAGGAAAATAAATAAATAAATTTGCACTGGAGATACTAATTTACAATTTCTAAATTACCTAGTATTTCATCATTTTCTGAACCTTTAGTTTTTTCAGAAGGTTTAAAAAATTTGTAATCACAAAAAGTAAACACTGAATAAATTTGAGGTTATATTTTTACTTTAATATCCAAATGGTTAATTCACAAGTTTCTGATGAACAAATTAATTTTAATAATTACACTTTTACATAAATCTAATCATTTATATTTTTTTGCACAATATTTTTTTATAAGCATTAAATAAACACATGTTTTTTTACTTACGAACTTCATAACCTTCTTTAATTTGTGCGTCGGACATGATGTCTAAAATATTTTCTGTCGCGTTTCTGCCTAATACAATTAAAAAAAGAAGGAAAATAGTCAGAGAATTAATAAATGAATCTCAAACAGAAACAGCTGATTTAAAGTCAACATGCATACTCACAAGTTTTAGTTTTAGTGGTGGTCCTCATGCCATAATCTACAGAACAATATGTTTTATAATAATCAATTGAAGATAGAAAAATTATTGACCAAATAAATATATTCCGTAATAAAAGAGATCATAAGATATGTTCATCTTTAGAGAGATGAAATTATCACATTGCAGTGACGCAGAAAGCAAACCTAACCAAACCTATGTGGAAATCTAAAGCTATCTATTCCAAATTTTCAACTTTTTGCGACTCTAGCGATCTCATACGATGAAATCAAGAAACTAATGAAAACAAAGGTGGAAAAACAAAAAACTCAAGTGTTTGACATTTAACGCACATGCGCACTTTAGGAGAAAATTGTCAACACGTGCCACAGCAGACGAAATTGTTAAATTTCAATCAATTTAATATTTACATTTCTTTTCCATTTTTATCATCCTGAGAAAATTTCAGATTATATATTTATTTTATAACTACTTAGAAACAATTAAATAAATTCTTTTTGCATAAATTAATTGAAATGTAGATAATCACTTATTAAATAGAGCATCTCATATTAGACTACTTGTAAGTGTAGATAATAAACCCTTTTAATAAAATCGTTAACAACAAATTTACCTGACAAAATTTATTTATTTTTATTTCTTTACATCTGAATGCGTCTGAGATATCTATTTAAATTGTCGTAGCAAAATATCGACATATAAGAATTTTCTAAATATGTAAATGATAAATTCATTTAAATCTATGTATACGCAAGGTGTGAGCACGATACATGACATTAGTCTTGATGCATAATTTATTTACTTCATAGTGATGTAATAATGATCATTTCTATATGAAATCTTCTAAAAATATTAAGATGAAACTTGGTTTCATGAAAATTCACAAAAAGAGCGGTCAAATTTAAAATGATTCCTTTCATATCAATATTGATCTAATTTAAAGAAGAATTGAGGAAGTATATTTTGCGAAGTTGAAATACGTTTTAGTATTTTTTTAAATCAAGACACCGTAAACGTTGCATACAGTCAAACCCAGGAATTTTTGTTCTAAAATTGTCCCAGAAAAATTTCTTTTTGTACAAAGGTCACTTACTTATGATTTGAATCAAAAAGCATCAAATAATTTTGTTATATCTGAATTTAGTACATCTCATATCACACGCTCCTTTTCTTTTACTTCTTTTTTTCTTTTGTCTGGTAATTCTGACATTGATACAAAATATCATTTGAATAATTACTTTAACATTAATATTATTCATATCTTATTGCTTTACTAAATTTTAAACTAAATTGCTGTGGCAGTATATTTGTATAATAAAGTATTATTTATTATCAGTATTCCATTCTTTATCATTATAATAATCGTGGATAACAATGCTCATTATTACTAACTACTCGTCTGTGATTGGTGCAAATCATGTAATATTGTTCCATCGTCCTGCTGTCGAGCATTGCACGGAGAAATAATCGGCATTGGAAATTGATTATGATTTTTATTTCATGAACTTCATTTGAAGTAGATGAAGTGAAGTGCATGTGGTAATTCAAAAAGAGATGAATATTCATATTGAATACAAAAAAAACTATTGACATTAACCAAACTCAAATTTAAAATTTTATTTTATTTACTATTCTTATTAATATTACCAACTACACTGTTCTAAGAAACATTTAAATCGTACTTTACAAAAAAGTATTATACATTTTAAATTGAAGACGCCAATGTGATGCTTACATAAACAAGTTATCAAACCTTCTACCATACAATTGAATTATTTATAATATAATTCGACGATTAACCGCCTCTTGAAATCAGGCATATTTTATTATTAATAGAAAAAGAAACAACACGAACCTCGAAGATTAATTAATTTAAACTTCATGTGCAGAAAGTTTATGGAAACTGTTATCTATCAACTCATCAGAGTTAACATTTTACTTATAATCAGTTATTCAAAGCTTTATTTTTTCATTACGTTAAAAAAGGATGTCTGCGATCTTTTAAATTTTCTTTGAAGATCGATTGCAATGTTTATTTTAAGCCTAAAGCCTTATTTGAAAGTACTTTGAAATAAGTTATTATAAGGCAGATTATAAGTCCTATGTTTTTTGTTTTAACAAATCCATGCAATAAAGTTTTCTCAATATCTAATTTGATTTAAAGAAACTTTCGTGAAAAAAATTTTCGGATACACATTCTAAACTAAGGTGGTTCAAACAATGTAAACAAATGAATTATTCACAAAGTTGGCGAAGTATTTATCTTTATAGACTCACTACTGACCAGAGACGCATACTGCAGATATTTTTTAAGAGAAATTATATCCTATGAGAAAGTCAGTAGGGAACTAAAAAAATTGATATGGTTATTAGTGCGATTGATGTATCTGCACGAATCAGTTTACCATGATTCTCTTAGACACAGGATTCGCTTTTTTCGAGTATTAACTAAAAATCATTCTATGAAATTAATAGCCTGTCCTATTTTCCTTCTACTTATGAATGGCGATCTCAATATTAGAGACGATTTTATACACCATCGTTAATTGAAACATTGATTCAATACCTATAAGGTTTCCGAAACATTAGTAAATTCCAAATACGAAAACAAAAGAAAAACTCCTTTGTGTTCAAATTGTCGAATCATATTTTTTCATTTTGTTCGGCCCCTTTTGCACTTTCAGAGTTAACAAAAACAGAACTAAATATGTGTGACGTAAACTAAGTCAATGCTATGTTTAATTCTTTTATTCAGTGAAACGCATCATCAATTCGTATAGGCACTGCATACAAATTTTTATAAAATGAAAATTTTAATTTTAAAAAAGAAAAAAACTTGAACGATTCTTTTTTAGATAAACAATTTTTTATTTATAGAAATTTCCATATTGCATGGATCGAAAATTGAAGAAGAAACTTGTTTTTGTATTCTTTAAAAAACTGAGTAAACAAATATGTTTACATGTTTGATCTACTCCCATTTAAATATAACTACACAAAAAAGTAAAGGATAATTAGCATTCAACTTCATAGAAACAGAAAATATGCTTTATAGAGCACTCTGTATTTCGAAACTATTTTGTCTCTAAGTGTTTTTGTAAGTATGCATAGAGCCGCGATTTCATTTACAATATTTAGTTACGTCTTTACCATTGAAATTCCTAATTATAATAAAACACGGAAGAAATCATTTAGATTTCTATCGTGCAGTTGCCTATGAAGCTCAATTATCGCCTCACTAAATTACGAAACTTCGTTGCGAAAATGCAGGACGAGCAGGAAACAAATTTTGTACTTTTTAATGATCGCCTATTCATTACCACGTGAAACTTACGAAGTTTGCAAAAAAGACAATTTTCACGGTTTTGTACAGTATTCAGAATCTGTTTAAATTTTTGAACGCTTAGCTTGGCGAGACTTGGCAGTGCGACGAGGCTTCTTCGTCGCATCGCTCGGCGATTCTTCCGAAGATGCTTTTCGTTTCGACATTACCGATATAGGTGCTTTTGGCGGTGCCATTTCTACTGAAGGTGTGGTAATTTGAGCCGCAGTCGTTGGTGGAACTGTTTCCGTCGGACTATCAGCTTCTGGGATAGGTATGAAATCAAATTCCTCACCAAGTACTCCTTCAGGTAGAATACCTTGGTTGGCAAGAGTTTGCAAATCTTCCATTGGCAATGGTATAGATTGTCCGCACCCCCCACAGACTGGTATAGCTGGTGATCTAGAGCGCCAGTACTGCAGCTCCGTTTTGCATTTATTTAACTCCTACAGAATATTGTTTCAAAATTGATAAGTCTCGAGTTAATGAAGGTTATTAGATTCAGAATAATATAAAATACATATGGGATCATTCTTTTTACGGGGTTGCTACAGATGTGTCTAGCGATTTTTAATAAAAATTTATTTTTAACAGGTTTTCAAGATCGAAATTCTAGTTATTCAAAACTTTGATCATTTTTAAATTTAAATCTTCCATAAAATGAAATTTAAAAAATCTCAGATTTGACTTCCTCTAGAATTCAAAAGGAGAAAAAAATCTTTAGATTTGTCACATTTCACAGACATGCTATTTAAATATTTTTAATTCAAAACAGGTTTTATAACGGTTAAAATATAAAATAATTTTTTATTTTGAAAAATGGTTTAAAAAAACGTTAAAAAAGTCGAAGTATTTTTACACGAAGAGAAAATTCCAGAGAATTTTTTTTTTCAATTTTACTTGTGTATTGAGAAAAAAATTTTTGAATCTTGCTATTCCTGTTTAGTTAAACTTGTTAAAGCATTCAAATGACAAAAAATTTTACTGCCATTCGGCATAGTGGTGAAAATGGGCCTGTGAGTAAATACCTTGGTAAATACCTGTAGGAGTGTACTGAATTTTCGTGACGTTTCTTCATTTTTCTTATCATTTTCATCGAGCCGTGCAGCGTATTCGACTATCTGTTTCTGTTGTTCAGCAATTTTCGCTTTACACCCTCTCAAGTCTCTTCGCATTAACGACAGCTGACTGTTGTACCTCTTCATACCTTGTTTGATTTTACGTATTCGTTTTCGCAGCACCATATTCGACTGAGGCGGAGCTACGTTCGATTCCAGAATGCAAGGCTCATCAGAGGAATGGGTCGGTGATCCTTCTTCTCCACTTCCTGACTTTCCTCCGCTCATTGGTGCAGATTCCAGGCACATGTAAGGCTTAGTTACATTACTAGAAGCTAAAAGTGATAAATAATATTAACATGTGTATTAGATATAATTATTAAAATATTTAGTAATACTTGGTACGATTGCATTGGCTTTAGGGTCCATAAATGAAGAATTCTATTTAATCAGACGTTTCCATTTTAAACCTAGTAATATTGAATAAATTATAAAACTTACAAGAGAATGTTGCAAGATCTAGAAAGTCAGCTCCGAAGTAAGGAATTTCTGGAAGTGTAGGTTCAATACGTTCTTTGAAGTATTCCATAGCCATGGAGCTTAAATCGAACAATTCATCTGTAACTTTGTAGGGTCTGGCGAGTTTTGGAGTAACTTTTATGTAATGAAGAATGCGATATACTTCATCCAGAATCTGAAAATTAAAAAAAAGACAGTTAATTTAAATAATGAAAGTATTATTGAAGATATAATAATCAAATAAAAATGAATAAACTCACTTCTCCTGGGAAGAAACAGCAGTGTTTCCTTTCGATGTGCTTACCAAAACTCATTTGCAGTAATGTAAGTCGCATGTGCAGTGTTTCAATAATATCTGATTCGCATGCCAGTGGATGGTTACGACGTGCTGATTCACGTCGAGGCATCTGTGCTTTGATAGCTTGGAAGCGACTGAGCATTTGTCCTTGCAGTCGTTGAAAAGTCGTATTGAGGATTCCACCGCACATTCGATCAAACAAGTGACAGACCTATATGATAAAAAAAACGATTGAATAATTTTCAAAATAAATTGCAAATATGAACTTCCACTGAAAAAATGATTAAACATACTGGTCGTAAGCTGGCTATTGTGTTGTAGTTCAAATACCCACAAATCTTTTCAAGGATTTCGACTGGCAAATCCAAAAGAACAAACTGACTTGGTGCCGTCTTCTCTACTATTTGTATTCCAGAACATGGTTCAGCCTGTGTATGTGTTGGTTGTTTGCGAGATTGTACAACTTCTATAGCTGTTTCACAAACTGAACCTCCCCCACTGCTTCCTACCATATTACTTGACTGACGTGTGGACACCATTTTTCCTAGCGTCTAATGACCAGCTGTAAATGATAAAAAAGTTAGATTCCCTAAGAACAAACACTAGATACTTTTAAAATTGATGCAGATACTTTTATCCTCACAATCTGAATTCAAATTAAGAAACTGTGGAGAGTTCCAAATTTCATTTGTATCTAATTATCTCTAAATTTTTGCAAAATCTCTTAAATGAATTCTGATTTCAACCCTCATTTTAAGTTTCACAATTGTAGAATAATGCTTTTTTGTAGACAGGCCTTTTATAATATATAAAAAAAATTCGAACCCAATGAAGATTAATACTAAGAATATTTTATAATTTCCTAATCTGTAATCAAAACAGTTTCTTTTTCAAATTTGTTGAAAGAACGGAACCTCAAAATGGCGGAAACACCTGGGCCCTTGTATGAGGTTAAATATTTCTATACGGAAAGCATTCACGGAATTTCAACTTTTTGTTGTTTTTATTATATTTTAGTGTTTATTTTACACATTTTATGAACGTCAAGTTAAAAATTGGGTTCTACATAGACCTGTAAAAATTTTTGATTTTAGAAAGTTATTTTTAGTTACAAAACAAGTTATTAGATGTAAATTTTAGGAATAAAATTTACTGCTCCAAAAAATATTATAATATTACTTTTTTTAAATACCACTGTAAAATCATCTTTTATATAACTTTACTTTGAAAGGAAAGAAAACATCCAAAGTAAAAACCAGTACCTAATAATTCAAGGACTTGAGATTTGATGTAGGTGATTATTATGACACTTGCAAAGCACATAATTGAAAAAAAAACTATTTTATAAGTGTTTTAACAATTGAGTAAGCAAATTTTGAAACTATAAAAGAAAAAAAATATTCACGTTGAAGAAAGTCAAACAAATTATTGCTATTCGATGCATTTGTACTTTTTTACATCAAAATAAGTATTGTTTTATAAATAAGTATTTAAAAACAATTTCGAATAATCAATTTATAAACTTTCTTACCTGCAAAGCAATTAGTATTCAATTCTTGCAACAAAAAAGAACATGTGTTTTAAATTCAGAGCTTTCACTACTCTAAATACTCTCCGAATTTTGATAATGCAAACCTAATCAATACCTAATCTCTGAATTAGAATGATAATAGTTATTAAATGCTAATAACAATCAAAGAAGGCAGGCTAAAACACAAATAACAAGTGCAACTATGGATCACAAATGAGAATTCGTGGAAAGGACCATTTTGGAGCGCGAATAGGAGAAAAAATGAAATATGCTAGGAGTATCTGCATACTCAGTAAAACAAATTATTTATCTGTAGAAAAATGTACTAGCTTTAATCGATGCGTCCGTCGTCCGCGGCGGTACGATTCGGGAGGAAAATATACAAGTCGCAAAACGTAATGATGAACGATTTCATCAACATATACGGTAAGGAAGAGAAATCAGATTTTGGAAACGAGCGCGTGAAAGACGGTGGTGGCAAATAATTAGGTATAATTAGTGAAGAAAATTTTCATCCTCATACCCTGTATTCGAAGAGATATCACTGCATCTGCGTTGGCGTTTTCAGCGACATTTTGGTGATGCCCCTTCCCGTTCGTCTCTCACCAAAGTCTAAAGCAACGAACGAACGAACTGCTTGACTGCTCGTTGCTCTTTCCTTCCTTTCCTCAACTGCTTAACTTCCTCTTCTAACCCCTCTTCCACCTTCTATCACGTTCTAATATTCACTTTCTCACTTGTCGTCCTGCGCTTCGAGCTCTTGCAATGCGTTTGTCCTACTCCCACTCTTTTTTAATCTATTCTCCACAGACAACTCTGGACTCTGGAGGTATTCGTGCATGTATGATGTATACAAAGATGGCGTAACCAAAGGAGGGAACGGCAATACAGCTTTTCCCGCTTTTCTTAACCTTTACACCTCTACGAAGTTCATTTTTAGATCATGTATATCTTCTAACACTTAACAAAATGCTGTTTGTGTCTCAATATAGATTTTATCTCAGGTATTTCGAACAAATTCAACTAAAAGTTCGTGCATTCGATACAATAAATCACAATAATTGGATATCTGTCAATCTAACATGATATTCTACTATCGTTGTCACTAAGGCATGTAGTTAAAACACAAATTACAACTCGGTAGATAAAGATGGGTATAAACAACACGAATTTTCAAATTCATAACATTCAATCAAAGTAGAGTTTTATTTTGGCGATTATGGAGAATTAGATACACCTATCGACAACGTGTCCTATCTGATACGCGACTAGTGATCCTCCGATAATGTAGGCAGTGACAAAAATTTCAAACTCAACTAATTAATTTGAAATCATTTACAGCCGCAAGGCTGAGCCACTAGGCGATATAAGGAGATCTTCCCATGGACTTGTGGAGAAGGAGATGTCGGACGCCTGTGTAGCTCAGTGGTTAGAGCAGTCGACCGACAATCGGAAGACCTGGGCTCGAATCCCAGCGCCGTCAAGAGCATCTTTTTTTCCACAGAAAGATTTTCAAATTCTTCAAATATTAATAAGTGCACATATGACATCGGATATTTTGCAAATTACTATTCGAATTCATTTAGTGGAGCTATAAAATACTGTGTTCTTTGATAGATGACAGTTGACATTGTTGACATGGGCTCGTATTCATATAGTTTAACCACCATACTACCAGCCTGCACTTAATGTCATGATTCAACCGGAACATATAATCAAATTCCTACATTACCGGCGTTTTCTGCCTCTAAACTCATGTCCATACAAAATGAACTATGTATCGAGTTCAAAATTTGTGAAATTAAAAAAAAGCTCTGAGGAAACATCTGTTAACTAAAGATAGAGTCCCGTGAGGGAGATACGTAGAATAGTCATTCTCCAATTGTGTGGCTGCTTTAGAGTTTGAAAAATTTGTCAAACTCTAAAGCAATCACACTATTGGTCAATGACTATTTCACTATTCTACTAATTTCCCTCATGGGACTGCAACCTAAGATTTTTATAATTCTAAAACAAAATTTTTTCTTAAATATTTTTTGTTGTAATCATATAAATCTAAGAGTTGACAGGCCTTATTTAATGCCATTTTTTTTAATTTTACAAATTCTGAAATCTATGTCTCATTTTACAAAGACATGGATTTACAACAGAGTTGAAAATGACGCGCGATTTAGCGTTTTTGACGTATATTGCATAATTAAATGCATAATGTAAAATACGTAGAAAATGTAAAAAAACTGAAAAATGTCTGCATGTAGTAAACTTTTGACGTAATATACGTAAAAATCAGATGTGTGTACATACGTTGAGTCAGGCCGTGCAAATCTAATGGAAAGGTGGTGGACCGTTAGCAACTAGCGCCGCGTACAGCACTGCGCATGAACTACCATTATATGTGCACGTGTTAGTGCATATACATGCATACGTAGGTTCTTTAAATGTGTTACAAAGAATATATTCAAATAAAATTAAAAGGAAATTGAAGATTTAGCGCAAAATTGTGAAAATTTAATTCAAGAGTGAGAAGTTATGTTGATATCAACTCACTCTTTAATTACATTTACACAATTTTACCTTAAATCATGGTTTTCTCGTCATAAATAAAAATCAAAAATATCTGTAATTTGTATTTTTATTTTCAGAAAATATAGTTGCTTAGCACATTTTGCGTTGATTTTTGTACTACAAGATAATCGAACACTTTGTGGGGTCGAGATAGCTCTCTTCGGTGTTGTGTGAAAGTCTTCTCCAAGTACATCCTTGCTGCTTCCTGCTTCTGGGATATCTTCTGATTCTTTTTTCTGGAATATAGATTAAAAGCATTTAATTTATATGAATATTTGAAATTTATTTTGTAGGTATTTTATAAAATAAATAAAAATAAATTTTATAAAATAAAACTCTAGTCACATGTTTCGCGAAATTTTGGTGGGAATTTATGACATTGTGGAATTTGTATTGGCAATTCTCAGCTATTTTTACATAAATAATCCTTTGTAATTTTATACTATATATGTACTTGCATCTATATCTTCAGTAAAATTTAGACAGAAGTACACTGCCGGTCGAAATTATTTGTTCACTTGTTGTTTCAGCTATTCCTAAAGTGTCTTAATTTTTATGATAATAAGTTGAAATTTTTTTCCTATCATAAAATAAAAGTTAATAAAATTTTGCAAATAACAAATAAAACAAAATAAAAAATAATAAAATTAACTAAATAACAAAATTGAAGACATTTTTTTTTTCACAGAAAAATTTCTTCAATTTATATTGGAAAATACCATCTAGTTTTAAATAACGTTGGATTAATTCTGAATCATAGGTTGATAAGGTCGATATAGTAGAGTTCCGTTGTCACGTACAGTGATACACTCTTCTAATGATCGACATAATCGACTGAAATGATTTAGAAAAATCAGAAAAAATAACAAAATGTTAATTTTATAAAAAAATATTTCAAAAAACTTGAAATTTCAATCATTCTGAAAAATATTAACAACTCTGAAATTAATTAAGATTTTTAAAAGTTTTTTGTCTCATTTAAATGGTAGGTTTTCATAGTATTTTGCTAACTAATCAAGATATTTTCAGATTTTTTTTCCTAGATTCTACCCGGCGTCAAAAATGATACAAAAAGGTCATAAAATTTTAAAAATGTGTAGCTACTTACAAGAAATTTTTAAAAACCAATGTGTATCATATTTTAATAAAATTTATAGATTACTGTCTTCATTTGAAAATTTTCGACATGTTTGTACCATGTTTGACCCCAGGGTAGAATCCAAAAGAAAAATTCTAAAAATGTCTTGATAAGTTAACAAAATACTATGAAGAGTAACCTTCAAAATAAGACCAGAAACGTTTAAAGGTCTTAATTAATTTCAGTGTTATTAATATTTATTCAAAAAGATCGAAATTTGAAGTTTTTTGCAATAGATTCTTATAAAATTATCATTTTGCCTTCAACTTGGGCTCACTAGATGCAAAATTTAAATAATTATAAAAATTAAGACACTTTAAGAATAGCTAACACAGCAGGTGAATAAATAATTTTGACCGGTAGTGTATATACTACTTTTTTAGTTTGGTATCTCAAAATTACGTGCTAGAATTTTATTGTCATTCCTAAGGAAGTTTTAGATACTTCATCGAAGTTTCTTGTACTATTTTATGTAAATTTTCTTACGATTTTTACATTTTTTCACATTTTCAAAGTTTACTTCGAAACAGGGCTCATATATGTAATATTTTATTTATTGCACTTAAAATTTTAGAAATAAAGATCACTAATGAGGACTCTGATCAGAGTCGAAAAGTTTGAAATTATATACAATATGGTATGAAATTAAAAATATTGTTACTTACGTGTGCAAACTGCACGCTACTTTCTTCAAAGTCTCGTGTGCCTTCTGCAGGTTTTTCTACTTCGGGAATAAAAATTTCGAAGTCTGATGGGGAAGAAACACTCGCCGGTTTAATGTTCACATCACTTCCACTTGACACATCACTACACGACGGTAAATTTAACGTCGGAAAAATGTCGATGACAAATAAAAAATTGTCTTTCTAATACTTCGAGGTATCCTAACCTCGACAAGTAGGGATTTGAGCATGCTTCTATCCATCGTTGTCCGGCATTTTCTTTCTTCGGAAACCGATGAATTGACACATTGTTCTTCCGACCCCTTTTGGAGGTACACCCACTCACAGCACACTGAATTTCGTACTTCGAATTCATTTTAAATGATTATAAAGCGCGATCGCGTACGAATTGTTGATACATATATACAACAATGGCGGAACTCATACGAAGCCGTTCCCTTTGCCGCACTCCGCCCGCTTCAGACAACTAGCGCCGCGTACACCACCGCACATGAACTATCCTACGGGGACACCCAATACATTAGAGGTCGACCTGCCCTGCGTTGAGTGAAGATAGGTATAGAGGAGACATCGAGGGCGATTGAATGGTCCAAACCTTGCGGGGAAAGACGCCAGGGGTAGGTAAAGTTCCAAACCCGAACACCAGGATCGACACTTTCGAAAATCGCCAAAATCTCACGGATAAGAAGTAAGTTGTAGGAGTAAGGCCGAAACTTGTGTTGGTGAGTCTACTGTATTCGTGATGGGTCAGGTAGTCCTCGTCAATTCAACCCTAGCTTGTCGACAAGCTTTTACAAAATAGCTTTTTCTTACTACCCTAGTCGAAAGTACGTGGTTTCGGCACCAATTTCACGGCAGAAAGTCTAACTTTCATGCATTGGTCAAGCTATATGCGCGCCCTCTATAATAGCGGGAGTAAAAACGTAAATAACCTCAAGCGTCAAAATTTGTCCGCTCTCTGCTAATGTTTATTAGTGGCAATGAGTGAATATTATTTAGAATGTAATAGTAGTGACAGAAGTGTAACAAAAATAAAAATAAAAAAATGAATGACATATCATCTGATGAATCGACAGATGAAGAAGACATTAATAAAAACTTTGAAACTGAAGCTCAATTAATAGTAGAAACTGACACCTTACCCAAAAAGTCCGTTGACAGATACATGCTAGTCTATGATAATTACCAAAGATGGAAACAAGGAAGTAGAAATCTAAACCTTAATTCATAGATGTATTTGATGCCTGCCCCCTCGACCAGCAGCAGTCGCTCCGCTCGTGTCGCAAATGTCGGGGCAGACATCAATATATTCCAATGGACACATGCAATTGTTTTCGTACTTTCGACCGGGTAGCAAGAAAAATAGTATATACTACATGGGCAGAAATTTGAGAGCCCTGAACTGCGTGCCATGATGCCCTCGGCTTCGCCTCGGGCATTATGGCGCGCAGTGCAGGAATCTCAACTTTCTGCCCTTGTTATGTAATATACTATTACCTCTTTTCCTTCTACTTCGCTCTTTACTAGTCTTTACCTAAGATCGGATATATATTTAAAATATACATATATATAAATAAAATAATATATAAAATATTTTATATTATAAATTTTATAATAGAATATATATAAAAAATATTTTATATTATAAATTTTATAATAGAATATATATAAAAAATATTTTATATTATAAATTTTATAATATAATATATATATAAAATATTTTGTTATAAATTTTGTATTATAATATATAAAAGATAATATATAAATATTAAATATATATAAAAGAACAATTTATTGAAAATAACAATTTTTTTTTTATATTTATTACATATTTATTGACAAATTGTTTTCAATATTCTTTCATTATCTTGATTACAATTATAAATAACTGGCTTATATCGACCCTCAATAATATTAATAGATAGATGATTTTTTACTTTGGCTTTAGGGTCCAGAAATAATGTAAACTCAGGGTTTCATTTTTTCCTCAAACGTTTCGACTCAGATTGGAGTCCTCGTCAGTGAGATTTATTTCTATAAAAATACAAAGAAAGAAAAGAATAAAGAATTAAAGAATAAAAAATTGCACGTGTGACGGATAAACATTGTGTTGACAAACGATATAAATGAATTGCACTTGTGAAACTATAGAATAGGTCTAACTAATAAACAAATACATAGGGAAGGGACTTAAAAAATTTGAATACGTGTAACGGATAACATTATGATAAAATTGCACATGTAAACCATATAATTGGTCCATACTAACTAAATTCGAACAAAAATAAATAAAAAGTGTGCAGAATTTTTCTATAAAAAATGCAAAGGAAGAAACATTAAAAATTACACATGTGACGGATAGACATTGTGTTGACAAACGATATAAATGGATTGCACTTTTGAAACTATACAATAGGTCAAACTAAATTTACGTATGAAAATTGAAAATTGTACAAAATTTGCTATAAAAATACATAGGGAAGGAACTTAAAAAATTTACACGTGTGACGGATAACATTATGATAAAATTGCACACGTAAACCATATATTTAGTCCATACTAACTAAATTCGAAAAAAAAAAATAATATGTGTGCAGAATTTTTATATAAAAAATGCAAAGGAAGAACCTTAAAAATTACACATGTGACGGATAGACATTATAGTAAAAAATGATATGAAAGAATTACACGTTTGTAACTATAAAATTGGTCTAAATAACTGAGTTTGCGAAAGAAACTATACAAAAGGTTTTTTTTGTGTGAAATTACATCCTGTGCAAAATTTTCCCCTATAAAAATGCAAAGGAAGAACCTTAAAATTGCACTTGTGACGAAAAACTTTGTGGTAAAACTGATATAAAAGAGTTGCATATATGACACAATCAAATTGGTCTAAATATATAAGAATACATAATGAAGAAACTTAAAGAATTCAAGTGTGATGGATAAACATTGCAGTAACACGGGACGGAAAAACCATTGTGGTACAAACAATTTTATAAAAAATTGCACGTGTGAACTGTAAAATTGGTCTGAATAACTAAATCCACAACAATATAAGCCATACATAATTTGTTCTGTAAAAATACAAGTGGAAGAAACTTAAAAAATTGCAAGAGTGACAATTAAACATTGTGGTAAAAGGGGGAATAAATTCTAAATTTTTCAGCCTCATCAGGAAGTTGTATATGGATACAATTTTTAATTTATTTTAATAGAAACATTAGAAGCTAAAAAATAATTGAGACTAACCTTCAGTCATAATAATGTTATCCGTCACACGTGTAAATTTTTTAAGTCCCTTCCCTATGTATTTGTATAGCAAATTTGGTACAATTTTCAATTTTTTATACGTAAATTTAGTTAGACCTATTCTATAGTTTCAAAAGTGCAATCCATTTATATCGTTTGTCAACACAATGTCTATCCGTCACATGTGTAATTTTTAATGTTTCTTCCTTTGCATTTTTTATAGAAAAATTCTGCACACTTTTTATTTATTTTTGTTCGAATTTAGTTAGTATGGACCAATTATATGTTTTACATGTGCAATTTTATCATAATGTTATCCGTCACACGTGTAAATTTTTTAAGTTCCTTCCCTATGTATTTGTATAGCAAATTTGGTACAATTTTCAATTTTTTATACGTAAATTTAGTTAGACCTATTCTATAGTTTCAAAAGTGCAATCCATTTATATCGTTTGTCAACACAATGTCTATCCGTCACATGTGTAATTTTTAATGTTTCTTCCTTTGCATTTTTTATAGAAAAATTCTGCACACTTTTTATTTATTTTTGTTCGAATTTAGTTAGTATGGACCAATTATATGGTTTACATGTGCAATTTTATCATAATGTTATCCGTTACACGTATTCAAATTTTTTAAGTCCCTTCCCTATGTATTTGTTTATTAGTTAGACCTATTCTATAGTTTCACAAGTGCAATTCATTTATATCGTTTGTCAACACAATGTTTATCCGTCACACGTGCAATTTTTTATTCTTTAATTCTTTTCTTTCTTTGTATTTTTATAGAAATAAATCTCACTGATGAGGACTCCAATCTGAGTCGAAACGTTTGAAGACAAAATGAAACCCTGAGTTTATTATTTATATATTATAATACAAAATTTATAATATAAAATATTTTATATATATATTATATTATAAAATTTATAATATAAAATATTTTATACATATATTATTTTATAACATTTATAATATAAAATATTTTTTATATATATTCTATTATAAAATTTATAATATAAAATATTTTATATATTATTTTATTTATATATATGTATATTTTAAATATATATCCGATCTTAAGAAATGACTAGTAAAGAGCGAAGTAGAAGGAAAAGAGGTAAAAAGCTATTTTGTAAAATCTTGTCGACAAGCTAGGGTTGAATTGACGAGGACTACCTGACCCATCACGAATACAGCAGACTCACCAACACAAGTTTCGGCCTTACTCCTACAATTTACTTCTTATCCGTGAGATTTTGGCGATTTTCGAAAGTGTCGATCCTGGTGTTCGGGTTTGGAACTTTACCTACCCCTGGCGTCTTTCCCCGCAAGGTTTGGACCATTCAATCGCCCTCGATGTCTCCTCTATACCTATCTTCACTCAACGGTACATATAATACATCACGTATGTTAAATGGTTTTCTACATGTATCTTACTACGTAAATTACGTCTTTAGTTTTTTACACAATGTATTTTTTATGTGATGGGGGGTAAATTACTTAAAATACGTGTTTTTTTTCGTGTATAAAACCATGTATTTTACGTAAAACACCTCGAGTGACGCGTCACAACCCATCTCTGGTAAAAACCCATGTAATTTACCTGAGTTTATTGTCTTCACAACCCTGGTTTACAGACAAAAAAAATGTTGGTAAGGTAGGAATTTTATCATATGGTCCGGTTGATCTATAACCCCATGGAGATATAACCCTATGTAATGCTGGTAAATTAATTAAAAAAGGGAATTTTCTGTCGCAGAAAAGGTTAATCAGAGGAAGGAAGGAATGTTCTGTACAGAAAATCTGTTTCAGCTATTAGCTTTTGAATTATATCACAGACTATAATTGTAATTATCGACGCGACATGAAGCCCGGTTGATCCATTAAAAATAAGTATTTATGTACAGACATTGAATACGTTCTATGGTTGACAATTGAAAAAAACTAAAATTGGTGAATAAAGTAAGGCTGCTTTATAAAATGTTTCAAAAATAGTAAAACATTTCACATTAACACTGCGACGCCATATGTTAGTGAGACACAAGTTTTTCAAGATTTCTCACTCATGAAAATGGAAGAATCTCCACATCTCACTTTAACATATGGAGTCATCAGAGATGGGTAAGTAAAATTATATATTTTACATGCTTTTGTACATGTATATTACATTTGTTCTGAGCTATTAAGAGAATAGATTAAAAGACATTAAATATTTATTTGGTAACAATAATTCTAATAGATGTATGTACATTTGTATTCAAAATAATAATAAAAAACGATATGCGTGCATTTTTTAAACTTTTAACAAGGACGTAATACACGTAAAAAGTGTATTAATAATTTACCTAGGGTATTTTATATACCCATCTCTGGGTGTCATAAAGTGTTGGAGTGAGATGACTTAACAATTACACGTAAGCGGTTAGCGTATAACAGCGCCTTATCGGTTAAGTACAAGTTTATTCAGTAACTAGAGTGGGAATTTTAGTCTTTTGCATAATATCTTTATTTCAGTATATTCAATAAAACCTTTTATTATTTTAACAGAAGAGTTATCAATCGAAGTCGTATAGAGGTGCAATCTCATGGAAGCGTAAACCCGAAAGCGCAAAGCAGAAAATTGAATGAAAGAAAGAGAGAGGTGTATCCGTGTATCTTTTTCACTCTTACAATATTCTGCTTTTCGCTTACGGTTTTACGTTTTCATAGGACTGCACCATATAGAAACAGTTAAACCTTAATTATTTGATTTTCCCCTGATTTTTTTTTCCTATCACTGATAATCATATATGACTAATAAAGTCAAAATTCATGGAAAATAAACATTTGTTTAGCAATTTTGCATACTCACATAACTAAAATAATATTTGTAATGTTAGATAATTGGCTTTAGGGTCCATAAATGAAAAAAACAGTAGTTTCAATCAAACGTTTCGACTCTGATTGGAGTCCTCATCAGTGATCTTTATTTCTAGAATATGAAAAAACAACTAGTGAATATTGTGCATTTGAGTACAACTTTGGTATTGTCTGCAGTATAAAAATATGAGAAAACCTACATAAAATCAAACATAAACATTTTTTGGTGAAACACGAGAGAAATCTTAAGAATTGATATTGAAAAGTAACACATACATTTTAAAAAACATCTGAGATAAAAAACTAGTCACGTTTATGTACAAATGTAGCTTAAATTGTAGATGCAGGTATAAAATGTGAGAAAAAATAACTCAAAAAATTACGAAAAACTTCGGTAAAACTTTGATGAATATGAAAAAAACCTTAAAAGACCTTAAAAATACGCAAACAACACTTCCATAAAGACTTCGATAAAATTTCAATGAAACCTCTAAAAAACTTCGATAAAATAAGCATGAAATTTCTTTGGGATTCTGTGAAAAGTAAAAACATGAGAAAAGTTGTTTAAAAATGTATAATTTTATGTCAACTTTCTCATGTTTTTACTTTTCACAGAATCCCAAAGAAATTTCATGCTTATTTTATCGAAGTTTTTTAGAGGTTTCATTGAAATTTTATCGAAGTCTTTATGGAAGTGTTGTTTGCGTATTTTTAAGGTCTTTTAAGGTTTTTTTCATATTCATCAAAGTTTTACCGAAGTTTTTCGTAATTTTTTGAGTTATTTTTTCTCACATTTTATACCTGCATCTACAATTTAAGCTACATTTGTACATAAACGTGACTAGTTTTTTATCTCAGATGTTTTTTAAAATGTATGTGTTACTTTTCAATATCAATTCTTAAGATTTCTCTCGTGTTTCACCAAAAAATGTTTATGTTTGATTTTATGTAGGTTTTCTCATATTTTTATACTGCAGACAATACCAAAGTTGTACTCAAATGCACAATATTCACTAGTTGTTTTTTCATATTCTAGAAATAAAGATCACTGATGAGGACTCCAATCAGAGTCGAAACGTTTGATTGAAACTACTGTTTTTTTCATTTATGGACCCTAAAGCCAATTATCTAACATTACAAATATTGTTATTGAGGGTCGATATAATTCCTGTTCTAAACTAAAATAATGTTTTGTTATGAGAAAATTCTTTGAAAATAAATAAACCCGTCTTTTTTTTTTAAATTTAAATATTTTCACCTGTTGACGCAAATTCTGTTGTTCATTATAATTCAGTCATTTCACGTAAAACAGTGAAATATGACGCCGATGTTTTCACTACCTAAAAATAATAAATGTTATTTTGACACAAAATTTTCGAGCTTACTTACTTATTTCATACCGATACGATGGGTATTCCTAGCGGACTCGGTCAAGTAAACGGTCAGCGAATTCGCTGACCATTCACTGACCTGGTAATAATATGAAAAAGAGGAACATAAAAAACACTTAAATTGTTGCTATTATGATTCTGTGGTACGTTTTGAATTTGAAGATATTGAAGTTGCTACAATAACTTTCTTTTAACGTTGAAAAACTAAAGAAACATAATATCTGTCATTGAAGGCAGTGCAGTGGTTCATCAATTGCCATGAATACCGTCAGGATTGACTACTTGTTAGAGTGAGACGAAAGTACAATAGTTGTGTCTCACTCCAACCAATGGTCAACCCTCACGGTGGAAACGTACCGTAAATGGTGAACCATTGCACGCCTTCAATGACAGGTATTATGTTTTTTTAGTTTTTCAACACTAAAAAAAAATTGATGTATCAACTTCGATACCCTCAAACTCAAAATGTACCGCAGAATCATAATAGCAACAATTGAAGTGTTTTTTGTGTTCCTCTTTTTCATATCTTATTATTACGAGGTTAGCGAATGGTCAGCAAACGGTTAGTGAATGGTCAGCTTGAACGGGTCCGCTTGGGGAAGAAATGAGTAATTAAAGTACCATACTTACTGCGGTGAAAGTATCAAGGGACAAAGGACAAAATTTTCCAACGCTCAGTATGCAAGGACGGCGGGCTTTTAACATGAGAATTTCAATCGCTTGTCGAAATGCTTTTCCTTTACTTTGACAAGGAAGAGAATACCATTTTGACCGATAAGCTGCTTCAGATACAGCTTCACTTTCGATGATAATTTGTTGAGAAGACCAGGCAAAAAAATACAACTGAAGAAAACTTCCCACAAAATACTCAATACTCAATGTCATTCGTGCGAAAGAAGTACTTGCGCCCTTAAAATTAATGTACGAGTTTATGAAAATAAAAACAAAACAGTTTGGCAACATTTTATAATCAAAATTAGTCCTCTAAAAAGATCAAATTTAAATTTGTTGTGCTTTGAGAATTTACTGAGTATTTTAAATTAGAATTTTTAAAATCGTATCATCCCTGGCGAAAGTATCGGATTGAAATTTATTCGGAATTATTCGTATTGGCTCGGATACAGATATCGGAATGAATCGGAATAGTTCTGATTGACTCGGAATGAATTTCAATCTGATACTTTCGCCAGGGATCTCATTCTTAATAACTTTTAAAGCACAAATGTGTCCCAGTTTATACTAAACGTTAAATTGGAATTATAAACACATAAATAGCTAACATTATTGAAATTCACTCAAATATGAACAATATTATTTGAATTTCGCACGAGAATGGATAACCCAAAATTTGAAAAGGCACCACATTCAAGTTATAAAGAATATAAATGTAAAAAAAATAGATTTTTCTCATGAAATAATGAATAACATAGAACTGATGCCGTTGTACTTGCTACTAATTTGAAAATTGTTTAATTAATAAAAAAAAATCGATTTGCAATATGAAAATAATCCCTAAATTGGATATTAAAACATAGAAAGACAGGAGGGTCGGCATACTTTTAAAAAGTTTTTCGGTTTTGCTCTTCTCATAAAAAGTAGGTTTTTTCACAAAGGTACCAACGTTATTCATAGATCCTATGTTCATTTCGGCGTTAGGATTTTTAACATTAATGTACATTAATATTTATTTATTTTTGTATGTAAAATAGGTTTCAATGGATTAAGGCGATGGACCAACCTGGTCACGTGATTAGATTCCTACTTTACCGGCATTTCAGTTTGTGTAACCTTATTTCTATAAAAAGTAAGACAGATAACTGAAAATCTGTAAAATTAAATAAAAATACATATTTCTAGAAGGGTTGTTATCTCATTTTTTACAGAAATGGGGTAACACGAATTGAAATGCTGGTAAGATAGGAATCTAGTCACCTGATCCGGTTGGTCCATGACCTTAAAACATTTCAAAAATTAATATAACCAAATAATTGCCTACCAAAATTATTTGAAATCCAGAAAAGCATATTTGCATGACTGAGCAGAAAACTTGACCCAGAACACAAAAACTATAGAGTCGTTCAATTTTTTCGATATATTTGATCAGCAACTGATGAAAAGTAATACAACTTTTCAAATTCTCGTAGCATTTTGTAGAAGTCCTATGACCTTCGCTGTTTGTAACAGAATTGCATGTCTCTTGCAATTTTTGTTGTAAAATTTTAAATTGTCCAGCAGTGAATACATTGATTGTAAAAAGAAATATAGCAAAAGTAATGCTACACGTGCAGACGCTGAATGTAGCAATAGACTAGTTTTATTTACGTTTCATTAATTTGACTTACATTATATAGCATTATATAGCTCCTGATAGCTATTTGTATCATTGTGCAAGGTGTATAAAAAGTATGAAACGCCCTGTAAAACTCGATTATGCATTTTATCGAAAATGTGCTGTATAAAAATATATTGTTGATTTTCAAAAAATAAATCAATTGCGAGTAATGACATTCGCCTGAAAGTCATTTTCAAGGTCATTTCAAGGCTAGTTCCGTTTTCTCAAATAGAATGAGCCCCTCAAAACAACAAAAAATATGGTTATGCCATGATTTTGCGTTAAAATATGGATCACAAGACCTAATTTGGCTACTTAATCTCTTCACTATAATGTGCGGTTTCAACAAGATAAAGTAGCTCCTCACTACCCTGCTAAAAATTACGGACAAGTTTTGGATTCCGAAATTGGTTTAATCCAAAAATTGTACAAAAATAGTGAGGAATTTGTTTGGTTATGTCCGAGAATCATCCGGACAACAAATGTCGACTCCCGACAGAGTCCGATTTCATCTGGGATTTATCAGGAATCAGGAACCTGAAATAATTTTCCTCTAAGTGTACATAGAAAGTAGTCGGGTCTAATCTGAAACTTGTCCGGACGAGATCTTCCACTCCGGAAAGAGTCCGATTTAAACCAAAATAAGTTCGGACAGACATACGGAATCTGGAACAAGTCCGAATTAATCTGAAAGTAGTCCAGGTGTGAAAATTATTATTCGCTAGAATTAAAGTGCAAATGGAAAAAAGTCTGGTTAAATCCTGAATCTGTCCGTCTGAAACACAAAATCCGGAACAAGTCCGAATCAATCTGAAAGTAGTCCGGGTGTGAAAATTATTATTCGCTAGAATTAAAGTGCAAATGGAAAAAAGTCTGGTTAAATCCTGAATCTGTTCGTCTGAAACACAAAATCTGGAACAAGTCCGAAACAATCTGAAATTAGCCCAGGTGGAAAAATTATTATTCGCTAGAATTGAAGTGCAAATGGAAAAAAGTATGGTTGAATCCTGAATCTGTCCGTCTGTAACACAAAATCTGGAACAAGTCCGAATCAATCTGAAATGAGTCCGGGTGGAAAAATTATTATTCGCTAGAATTAAAGTGCAAATGGAAAAAAGTCTGGTTGAATCCTGAATCTGTCCGTCTGAAACACAAAATCCGGAACAAGTCCTAATCAATCTGAAATTAGTCCGGGTGGAAAAATTATTTTTCGCTAGAATTAAAGTGCAAATGGAAAAAAGTCTGGTGTAATTCGAAACTGCTTTGTTACATCCGAAATCTGGTCGATAAAATGATCGAATCTGGAACGAATTCGAATCGATCCGAAATCGGTCCGCATGTTGACATAGCAAATTGAAGTGGAGCTATACATAATTATCACTTTAGTGGACATATAAATAACTCTGACAGCTGCTTTATTTTGCCTTTAAGAAACATTCTTAATGCAAAGTTAAACAAATGGACACGTCTGAAGTACATCAAGAACTGCGTAATGTTACGAGTTACCTGAACCACAAAATTGCGGACCTAAATCGAGACTTGACTAAAAAAAGAAAAAGATGTACAGAAAAAGACAAAGCTATATTGCGCAAAAATCCGAAAAAAGCTAAACATTCTGAAGAATTTATTCAGGATACTGACTCTAATGATGACACAAATGACAAGAATAAGACGAATGCTGTTGAAGCTGAGAAAGGTGAAGGTGGAAAAGATAACGGAATAGAGAAGAATATTTTTGAAAGTGTGGAAGCTGAACAAGTCGAGTTAGATAACTCAGACAGTTTTGAAGGTAGAAAATATGAAGATGAAGAGGACAAAGGAGATCATGTGAATGATCCCGAAAGTACGGAAGAAGAAGAGTCTGAGACAGAAAAAGTCTGAGATAAAAAAGATGAAGATGGAAATGAGAAAGGAGATGAGGGGACGAAAGATGAAGAAGGTGAGCTAGCTGAGTAGCAGACGTTCTTAGAAGTAATGGTAGATGATGTTGAAGCAGAATAACAACAATAAATAATGTAAAAATGAATTTAAAAAAAAATTAGTTTAGTATTGAATATTTTATCACATTCCTATCCTAAATTCTGAAGTATGAGTTATATAAAACTTGATTTACTCGCTTTTCATCAAATCCCGATGTTTGGAGCTAAGATGAATCAGAAAAATCGATTTGTGCGATGGTATTTGTTTACGTCTGTCTGTCTGTCTGTCTGACTTTGTCCTCGTTCTGGTTATTCTTCTTGTTGTTTATGAGCAGGATAACTTTCAAAAAAATTATCTAATTGCTTTCCGCATTCCTATTAGCGGCCATGGAGATACAAAAATATTTAGTGGAAAATATTAGGAAATTATAAAGTTCATTGGTAAATTACATTCTATGATGTAATATATCCAAAATTCAGACTAGTTCAGATTACTTTCGGATTAATCGCATTCCTTAGACCGCATCAATTTCGGATTTGACCGGATGAGATCCGTATTAACTGCATTCGATAGACCTCACAAATGTCGGACTTGAACGGATGAGGTCCAGATTAATCGTGTCCGTTAGACCATGCAAAATACGGACATAAGTGTATATAATCCGGATTGATCGAATCCGTCAGACCGTACAACTTTCGGATTCTACAGGACAATATTCGGATTTATTACTTTTTTCGTGCTACTTCATCCGGATAATTTTCCAATACGACCGGATAGAATCAGGATGACAAAAACCGGATGACGTCCCGGACAACACCGGGAAAATTTCGGAATCCGAAACTTGTCCGTAATTTTTAGCAGGGTACGCTATAGAGGTGTGAGGATGGTCACCAATTTGAACATCTCTTGGTCAGAAATCCTCCACAGCTATAGCATCACTTCATTTAATAAGCTGGATCGCTTGAATGATATCACAATTAAACAATTAAACTTTGTAACCTTCATGTCACCTTTTGGGATCAATCTGATCCTGCATTTACCCTATTCTTTTCAGGTAAAACATGTACTTTATGCTTTATCGATTTCTAGTAACAAAAGTGGTACATTCCATTTGAAAAAATAAAGCTGATCTTGAAGTGACCCTTAGGTGAACGTAACCAGTACCTGGTTCACGGTTTGAAACCAAACAATTTTCATCTCCAGCACATTTTCAATAAAATGCATGATAACCGAGTTGTTAGGGGCTTCTATACTTTTTATACACCCTATATATCAGAAACTTTTAAAGTATATTAATTTATTGCTTTAAGTATAATGCATAAGAATGATATTCTTTACTATCTAAAAATACCTGTAATGTGTATGCAATTTCATAAAACGGTGTTTGCCAGTAAGGAAATTTAAACCATAAATTGAAGGGCAAAGGTCTTTCAGTTGAATTTTTTCCCTTTGACTCTGAAAATAATATAATTTACTGAAAGTAATTAGAATTGTCTATTTTTCTAGCAATTTTAATAATTAATTTTTTGATACATATTAAAATCCTCACCTATAATGGGGACTGTTACATAATGCCATGCTATCATCTGTAATATAATCGAGAATACTGTACATGAAATAATGCAAATTTTATTACATTTTTTCATAATTTGCAAATCTGAAATTTTGTAATTGATTTTCCAAAAAGTGCTTTCCGTGTAAGAATTGAATTCTAGTACCTCTTTTCTAATGTACACAAATAAACACAATTGTCCTAATGAGGAAAACACTACACAAAGACAAGGGGCACAGTATGTCATTGCCTGAATAATCAAAATATTTATATTATAAAAATTGATTGATTAAAAACTCAGAAAATATTCAGGGATCATGCTCAGGAAATCTAATCCCTCTTTTTCAATTTTTTTTCATATGCTTACTATAATGTCACCCCAAGAGTAGTAGAAGTCCATCGCTTCAATCATGGAAGCAAAAAACATTGTAAAAAGTGTATAGAATAAAACAAGGTTCGAAATAAATATTTGTCTTTTACTTTCTGAAGGCCACATGCCAATGAATTGCATAAAAAATCTTACTAATTTTATCGAGGCATAATTGTTGACAATCTGATGATCCATCGTCATGGCTTACCTGCCACTGGAAAAATAGAACTTGGAGACAATGCTTTTCCTAGGATAATAAATTATGCATGGAAAATGTAGCTACGCATGTATGCAACGTATTCTTATCAGAAATCGAAAGCTATCCAGTAATTTGCATTAACTTATTTTTTCATGCTCTATACTTTTAACTATCATTTCCAGAACCTAGAATCTTGCATTGAAATGGTAATGAAAGATTTTTTTCAGAGGCGAATGACCTTATTTTTATACAAAGATAATTCAGTCTTTTAAATATATATAATCTAAGATGGTATTTCATAGTAATTACTAACACTGACAAAGGAAAGCATTTAAGTATGAACATTTTCTTGTTTTTTTAACTTATATTACATACTAGCACTTTTTAAAGGTATATTATCATGTAGCTAATGTATTATAGACAATTATCTGAAACTTTGAAGGGGTATGATTGTGAGAATATTAATTTTTCTGCTTCATGGACATAGATTCTACATAATAATAGAAGTAACTTGTCAGACTTGACAATCTCATGACTATCCCTTAATATTTCTTTCATGAGCTTGATCGATAAAGTAAAAAGGTCATATTAATTTTTTTTTCAAGAATTCATAGCATCAGTCTTGATTCTGCTACGATACAATCTACTGCAAAGTACATGCTCCTATTCATCCTCAGTTTAAAATATTTAAACAATTAACAAGTGAGCTTTTAAAAAATACATGAGAGTATTCTCAAGTTTTTATCAAATACAATATAAAAATCGCATAAAATTCTTAAATATTACTCAAAACATATTATAAATTATCCAAACTAAATTAAGTAACTTTACGTGTATGAAAATAATTCATGTGCTTAAAGCTAACTGTGTTACAAAAGCTTCTAAAAAGTGTATACAATTATACGATAATGAATATCAAGATGACGTTACAAAAAATGCTTCAAGAAATGATTAAGTTTGGATCTTCTCTTTAAGTATAAAATTCTTTCTTTATTCCTGTCTATTAATCACGATCATAAGTTAATTCTTTCCCCTTGCCTGTCCACCTTTCTTTCAACTCCACTTTTAATCCTAAATCCCTCAAGGCTGCTTTCATGTCATTTTCTAATGTTTCACCATGCTTGTCAACAGCATTTCTCAGTATGTCTTCAACTCCATGTGCGATAAATTCTTTTGCTTCCATCGAATTTCTTACTGACATGTTTCTAATTGCCCAGGATCCTTGTTGCAGAACATTTAGACTACCAGGATGCGCTTTCATAGCATCAACAATGACCATTGGTGCTCCACAATCATAAAATACTCCAGCATTTGAAGAACTTCTAAGTGATAAGGCCGATATACATGCTAATCCTGCAGATACTACTGTCTCTGATTTCTGTGAAATTGACAACTACTAATTAAAGAGCCACTTCTAAGGAATGAAGAAGTATAGCGCATGAGTCGTGATAGAATTACCTTTAACCTACTGATTACTGAAACTATTAAAGGAGCACTTCCAGATGTAACAATGTGTGCTTTTACATTATCATTTCCAGCAAGAGCTTTGATCAATTTTAATGCCTGCCAATTCAACTTTTCTACATCTGGATGATCAATCATAACATCCAGAAGGAATTTCAAGCCACCAGCATCTTCCACATCTTGGCAGAATTCATTTCTTACGATTAGGGATGCTAAGGTAAGCATTATATCACCAGTCACTCCTTTATCAGTTCTAAACCCTGAGTGGAAAAAAAAGTTTAGTAATATATTTTCCTTAAAATCTTGGTGTCGCAAACAGCTCTAAAACTTTTATATTTGCATACTTGGTAGTAAACCAGTCAAGACATCCAGAGCACCTTTAGCGATAACAGTTGCATGTTCGTGGGCTTTTCCATATTCGTGTCTTACATCATCATCTAAAACTAAGGCTCTAAGCACTCCACAAACATCTCTTACTTCAGATTCTGTTACTTTTTCGCTCAATAATATATTTTTCAATTTATCAAAAACCTTGGCATTAAATATATTCTGTCGATTTAATTCATGTTTTATGCAACATTCTCTTATCCATTTCAATAAGCACTGCAGTATTGGTGTATCATCCACAGTATCTAGAATTCTACGACCGAATAAATATATGTATTTTTAATGATGATTTTGCAAAATTGTAGTGATTAATTACACTAAATATCATCTAGCAAAAGATAAATATATGTATAATAAAATCATGCTTACTCCATCTGAAGAGAAATTCCCTTTTCATTTAGTAAATCTGGATGTCCAGTCATTAATGATGTTATTGTTCTCAATGCAGGCTTTATTATTGAAGGGTCATCTTTGCATTCCTTAATGATATCAGTTAAGATGGAATAGGCATTGTGTTTCGCTGCATACACTCTGCGAGCTATGTCTTTATCTAATTCAGTCTTCAATTTCTCCAGTTGTGAATGAGCTGAATCATATTTTTTTTCTGTTAAACAAGCATTCAATTTCTGCAGACAAGAGAGTATATCAGAATCATCGCATATTGCCATATCTTTAATAATGTTGCTGAGATCGACTCCCTGGAACAATTTTTATAATTCACAGGAGGAATCAAAACATATTATCGATTTTGTAATACATATAATACGCGCTTTCTTCAACAAATATACTGTACGAGATTTTGAAAGCAATTCGCGCTCCACACTGACGTCACTACTTAAAACTAGTGTCATAATTTTTGAAACAACAGTTTTTTGACTTAAACAAACAAAGGATTTTAAATTATGGAAATTACATATTTTTGTGGTATTTCTTGAAATATGTATAAATATATAACATAAAAATCATATATCTTTAAAAAATATAAAAATTACAATGCGTGTATATAGATACATTTGACTTATATTTATTATCTTACCTGATTTTAAAGTAAAAAGCAATGAATATTTCAAGAAATATAAATAAATTTTATTTAAGTAAAAAATAATTTTTAAGTTTCTGATAAAAATGCATACGGACAGATGAAATCCTACCATTTAAGGTTCTTTATGATTCATCAAAAACATTGAACCTGAATGCATAAAGATCCGCATAAAGGAAAATGAGCCTTACCTGGGCTTCAAACTCCTTTATTGCTTCTGCTATTGCTTCTTCAGGACACATTGAAAATTCTTCAATGTATTCTTTTACAACTTCGTCATAAACTTTTTGACTTACAACGCGAACCATCTTCCTGAGTTTGAATCTGAGACTGCTATATAAGGAAATGAAAGCAGGCCTTTTGCTCACATGTGACAATTGCCGCACGATACGAGACTACTACAACCAACGCTGTGGAAATAAACAAATATATGTCTACTAAGTACATCATTCTGAGTGCAACAAAAAAAAACGAATTTTATTTAGCAGCGCCTCTTTTAGGAATAATATTCAAACATATATACCTTTTATAAGCAGAAGTGAACATAAATTATTGTTTATCATTGTGTGCCGTCATTATCAACTATTGATCATATGATGATTTAATCTTATTTTACCTAGAGTCAGCAAGGAAGAAATCTACTTGTTCAATATTTTGTTTGCATAGACATTATAACATTATATTTTGTTTACTGAACCACGTGGGGTCAGTAATTGCAACTACACTTATAACGTTATTCTGGATTATTCAATACGGTAGAACCTTGTTGGTTTGAAGCCTCTGGGACACGGAACTTAATCTTCTATTCTACTTGCTTTAACAATGCATCAACAGCTGTCAATAGCCTAAAGTCTAAACGTTGCGCGATTAGTAACTGCGCAACTCTTTCCCTTGTCTTCACCCCTGATAGCTGGAGAATCCCGAAAATCGTAAAATTGTCAATTGTTGCAAAAAACCACGAACAACTTTTTAATATTGTCACTTCTTCCCATTTGTTAAGTTCAGTTAGATTTCTCTATTTCTCACCTAAGACTTTTTGAGGTTATATCGCCGTCTGATAATTTTTCAAATGCGCATTTCTCTCATTATACATTCACTTGCTGTGAATTAATGGCTTTTTGGAATTTTATGACCGATTCCTTTATCACGTTATTGACATATTGCTATTGCTTTTTGGTTTCACACCCCGACATAACACATTTTTTATACATTTTTTTCACTCTAATTTCAGCAATAATGTTACTCAACTTTTATCAAATTCATCGCTCATGCAAATAACTATAATGTACTCATTTCTATTTAAAAAACTGATTAAAAGTATTGTTTTGTTTTACATATTAGCAAATATATCAAACATGATAAATGGTTACTGTCTCTTACTGTTCATTATGCTGTCGTCTGCTTGTCTACGGTTATAGTTACGGTTATAGTTATATAATATATATAATAATTATTTGGCAACTTTGGCCCAGAGATAGCCAAGCTTGTACAGACACTACTGACTCTACAGAGCCCGCCAGAGCCTAAAAATATCCTTATTTAATCATGGGTTTTTCTTTCCGTTTCAACTTTTTAATCACTAGTATAAACATTTTCTAGGAAATATTCACGAAAACTGAAAACTATTCATTTGATGCAAATTACTATTTTTTCGATGCATTATTCTCTACATGCAGAGAAGAAATTGTATTTAAATAGCAGCCGTATAGCAGAGTTGACCTCCGTATATGGGATGGCCCCGCGCCCCAGGTGAGTTGCAGAGTAGATTACACTAGAAAAAATCCTCTGCAAAATCACAAAAAATTATTAGACATAAAATACCAGACATTCCTAGGTTAAAGTTACAGAAAATATAGTGTAAAATAACTTACACACGCAAAAAGATGTGTAGCTGGTACACGGAAAAAAATGAAGTGTCAAATTGAACATCTGGAGTGTCAAACTGATTATATTGGAGTTTTAACTATGGGATAACATTCTACATGGTGTAAAGTACTATCTGTGAAGTGTGAAAATTAGATGTTCAGCTTGACTTTCCCAGAGTGTATGAGAATCCTGGAATGTAAACCTGAGTATCTCAGGAGCGTTAGCTCGATTATCTCGGAGTGTAAGTGTTGACACTGTTGACAGGTTAACTATTTCAGAATGTAAACCTGACATTCTGCCGATATTCAAACAGACTATAAAATTATGGTCTCCCTGACTATCAAGAAAAAATGATAGATAGTACGTAGTATTATCTGCAATATAAAACTGACATACCTAAATTTTGACACTCTAAGTTTGACACTCCATTTTTCTCCGTGTACAAAGAAATATATCACTGTTCCAGCTGTATTATAACTTATTCTAACCATAAAGATGGCTGATATAACCTAACAAATCCTTGTGACAGCTACACATTTTTTCTGTGCAGGGTGTAAAATTTTACGCACATTCCGTTATTTTCTACGCCCCTTGTAAAATTACCTACAAAAATAACGATATTTTACCCGAGCGCTGTGATTTTATATAAAATAGTTTCTCTTCATTGCTCTCCATTCCAGTGTAATTTTACACTAAGAATAACTGTTATTTTATGTTCAACCATTTTTGCAAATGTCATCTTACATGTTTCTCGTGGAATTTCAAGATTTTTGGTGAAATTTCCCTAAAAATCTACATAAATTCACACGATATTAATAAAATTACATTGTTTTTGATAGGAATATTTCGTAAGACAAAAAGAAAATTACCTTAGGATTTTTTTTTAAGTATATTCTGTAACTCATTCGTATAGATACTTTGTACATACCCTGGACACTTGACTTCCTTCTATTTTAATACATTTGTTGGAAAATTTTATTCTGAATATTTATGAATTCACCTTGATAGTAAATCATGTTAAAACAGAAATTCTTCCTTCCAAGTGAAATAAACATCGCACTCTAAAGTTTTAAAATAAAAGAAGGAAAATGTATTTTTACAATTTTTGTGCCCTATCAAACGTGATCGTAAAACTCGATTTACTGTACATGAAACCATAATCCCTTCTATATATATGAGAAGTTGCTATAAAAGTACAAGTCGTTTACTGAAAATAATTTATAGTTCGTTTAACTAAATCAGTTTATCAAATATCGTGCTGCTTATTCTTATAATAATTGTAATTTTAACTAAAACAAATGCTTGTTTCGACTAATAAATTAACAGTACCATATTTCATAAATCGGTTTATTTAAAACAACTGCCAAAGCTTGATCTGGGACATGTTTCCTAGAATATATGACATTACACATGTCTGATATAATTTTTAAAATTTTCAATCGACACAAATAAATATTGAAGATTACGAGTAATCCCACATTAAGCAACATCTAATTGTTTTTTTTTTATGACATTTCATGTAAAACGTAATAAAATATCAAATAAATTCGTAAGTTGGTATTTTTTATTGTATTTTATATAAATTTAACGTCATTTTACCTTATTATGTTGAAAATAATAAAAATTTTGTCCCTAAGAGAAAACATATTTGCTAACTTACGCACCAGATATCTTACCCGCGCAACATCAAAGTGATGTAAAAATGGTTTATGCTATAAAAAGGTCGCTGCTTGTAAAAGGAAACCGTAATGTGAGGGAAGAAGGTATTAAGTCACGCGCAAATGTGCTTCTAGTTAGATAAATCGCTCCTCTGAAATAAATTCCTATAACTTTTCCTATAAAAAACTTAATCATCACTCATTACATTTATTTCTAGACTTACGTGATATATGAAATGGTATAAATTTATCCTTAACAGATTCGCGTCTATACAACTATTTTTCAGCATATATCTTTTTGTATTATGTATGCATAACACTAGTTATTTCAATCATAAATATGCAAGAAAGGTTTCGTCTTGGTCCCGCTACTACATTATATCATATTGTGGTTTGACTGAAAATTGTCTTGGGAAGAAAGAACGAGAGATAGAAGGAAGGTGAATCTAGCACGTATCTGGAAAAAGTTCAATATATAGCAAACTTGCCAATCCAGAGCTTACTTGAAAATGCACAGGAAAACAGAAAAATGAAGCGGAAGCATTCCCGGTAGCTTTGGTTATTTATAAGAGTGATCGCACCTTTGAATAATATCTTTTGTATCCGCTTCGTAAGAATCCTAGAATATTTGCAAATATTCATCCCAAGAAAAGTTTCTTCATTTTGGATTTTTCTTTTACCGGAGATGATTATTGTATGTAAAAGAAAGAAACAAGTTAAACTGATTAAGTTCCTAGACGTCTTAGAGTGCATGTGATATTAAGAGTATTTCTAGTGCTATATTGTGAATTATGCAAAACGGCTAATTGGTATGGTGCTTTTGCATTGCTGTTATATAAACTGCTACGCTACCACATTAGAATACTGAATGCCCTGTGACCCAACATCGCTTATAAATGGCTCAACCTTATTTATCATACGAAAATAGAAGAACGTTTGCAAATCATTTTGCCACAATTCCTTGAATATGAATAACGAAATATTAGCTTTAAGCCAGGATAAAAAGATATTTTATAATTTATATTTTATAAAAGATACTAATAATAAAGATATTTTTTAAAATTTGAAAAAATTTTCTTGAGAATTTCATCCAAATTTACCTTTTTAAAATAATGCAAAATGATGAAATAAAATTGAGATATAAGGTAAGAATAACACATTTTAATTCAAAACTGAAAGAATTCGAAATCGTTCGAATCCTCAAAATACAAAAACCATGACCAAATTTGGACCAAAAACCATTACACAAAACAAACAATTATGAGAAAACAAAAAAGGAGGAAAGAAAAAAAAGGCAACCTTTCAAAACCCCTTCTTTTTTTTCCTTTCTTTCGTCCTCTTTTGTTTTTATTTCCCACAACCATCTACGTAAAAAAAAACTACTTGCGATGTTTCGGTGCTCTTCCAGCATTCTCTTCAAAGCTGGAATTCTAAAAATAAATTTTTTAAATTATCTCCTATAAGGGTTCGAATTAAATTTTGGACACATTTTAAGCATGAGTTATTTATCGATCACAAATATTGAATGTAAATTTAATATTTATCAGTGAAAAGAAGTTTTTATTAAATCAGGATATTTTTATTTTAAGCTCCTAGGATGTATCAAAATTGTCGTTTTCAAGGATTTAATCTAGAGTGGAGTTAAAATCTCTCGAAACTATTTCATGCAGATATATTTTATATAGCCAGTCACATCAAACCTTGTGACATGTAGGTTGTATTAGTATTTTTATTGTTTTAATTAATAAATCAATTATTCTAATAAAAAAATCCTCAATCTTTTCACAAACACGGAAAAATCTTCTGTTGGAAATTTACTAGAAACATTTGCAAACTATAGGGATATTGTGCTAACTATATTGAAATTTATTATAATAAGAGTAAAGTATTCTACGCTTGTATGAAATTGTTCAATTTAGGAATAGTGCATTTCAATATTTTCTATAGTAAAATCTTAATTAAGAAAAATTAGTTGAGAAAATATTATATTGTACAAAAATAATAGAAGTAATAACGAGTAGAAATAGCAAAAACTACTATCGTTTATAGACATTTTTTTACGAAGAGTAATATCAAACCCATAAAATATTAAGTACTTCATAGGTATAATTAAAAGTTAAAAGTTATATCAACTGTCTTTAAAGTTTCCTTAACACTAGAAGTACCGGAAAATAAGAGATGAAATGGGTCAAATATATTTTAATTCAGCCCTGGCGATTATAAAAAGTAGCTAACGTTTTGATATGAGATCCTAAGCGTCGGGTTAGCCGCCCTTGTAGAAAAAAATAATTGGACCCGATTGGGACCGATTGATCCGATTGACTCCATTTCACAAACATCATTGAAACCGATTTATTACTTGGATTCAAAATGGTCTTGCCGGATTAAATCCGATTAATAAGTCGGTTTCAATGATGTTTTTGAAATGGGGTCAATTGGATCAATCGGTCCCAATCGGGTCCAATTATTACTGTCTTCAATGGCGAGTGAATAGCTCATAATACAGGGTTTCCCAATAGGGGTGATATGATTTTGAATGTCCCTATCGGGCTCATTTGAACTGAAATTTTTGACGTCTGCTGTCAGTTGTCATCAGTAAGGTTTGCCATTTAATCATGAGTAGTTTCATGCTTCCACAACATTTGGAAATTGTCCAATTATTTTATCAAAATTCGAGAAGTTTTGTCGGTGTTCAAAGAGCATATCGTGCAAAATATGGTCGTCATTCTGCTCCATCCGCGCTCTCAATTCGTCGAATAATCGATAAGTTGGAGAGTGAATTTACTCTATTGGATACTAAGCCTAAAAATCGTATGCGTACAATTGGAGAGCTTGAAACCAATATCCGAGCCGCTATAGCAGCCATACCACCAGAAATGCTCCACAAAGTCATCGAAAATTGGCTTGAACGCATTCGGGTTTGCAAGAAGAGTCTCGGGGGACATTTGGCCGATATATTGTTTAGATCATAAATGGCATAGAATATCCAATATAATAAAAAAGATTTCGATCAATTCCGAATGAATATTCAGTGTTTTTTTTCAATTTCAAAACATATCACCCTTATTGGGAAACCCTTTAGATGTATTAGGTAAATAGGCATTGGTGGATTAAGAAATCGTGTGTATTTTTCTAACGCGTGAAGAATAAAAGAAAGAACGAGGGGCGGCCGCCCTCCCTCTTTCCTTTGTTTCGCATGTCTCAGAAAAAGACACACGATTTCTCGATTCGACACTGATAGAAATGGTTCGGGAGATTTAGCCATTCGGTTGTAGGTTGGGAATTTATAATTGTATTTATAATACAATACATTTGTCTGAACCATGCAGCATGTTGAACATAGCAATCGAAACATGGTAAGTGAAACTGGTTGAGTCAGAAATATAATATGGGAAGGTTAACAATAAATATTGCTATAGCAACCAATAATATGATTGAATCTCTCATATTCATTTAGTCATAATTGGTTGGTTAAAATACAATCCCTATATTGCTGTATCTATCCCAGCAATAAAGTAAGGTTAAATTAATCATATATATGGCTGTAAAGGCCATTCTTTACCATCAGTGGACACTGTAAATAGGTTGGGTTCGAATCCGACAGCGTTTAGAACTTTAAAATAATAAAGCGAGCGAATTAATATATGTTTGAGTTGTGAGTAAAAATATCGTTTGTGAGTTGATGTAATATATAAATTAATATATAAGTGTTAAATTGTATAATTATAATAATTCATTAATTTTGTTTTTTCTTTCTTACTTCGACTATAGGACTTTTTGCAAAGGACTATGGTAATTCTGATCACGCGTAGTTTTTCCAGTTTACTATAGTTGATTATAAATACTGTAATCCTTTTCAGGTAATACTTAGATTTAAACAATCAGGACTATAAAAACTATTCCAGCCATGGGAGAGAGTTAAAACGAACACGACGAAGTGGCGCCACCACCTTTTCTTCATACGGTACTTGAGGACTTCAAGTTGTTTAGGTCGCCACTCTTTCGACCTCTCGTACCGTATAATCACTAAACTAAGTCTAGGCAGTTCCTAAACCCAGTTCCCCTATTATGAGTCTTGAGTGTATGTATTATAATAATAGTCTATTATGATTTTTCAATTTCTAAGTATACTACGTATTTATTCTTCTTCCATAATCCTTTTTAAATTCAATCTTGTAATTTTTTACTACTAATTTATTAACGTCACAATTCAAAGAACTTTTTTCTTTTTGTGATGTAATAAACAATAACTAAAAGAATATAATTACCGAAATGTTCAATAGCAAATATCTTACAAACTTGTTCGAATTTTACTGCGTATATAAATTGTTATCAATATTTCTTTTGAAATTGAATGACCTAAATACCAAAAAGAGCGATCCGCAATGTTTCAATGATCTGTGCCTCTTTTGTTTTTAAGTGAATGGTACATGAATAATATGTTGATATAGGTATAAAATGAATTTTTGATCCGGCCAGTGGATTAATATTTTCTGCACAAAATAGCCGTCAAAACCCATGCATTCGGTGTAATTAACTGTGCGTTAAGTAGGTATGGATTCATATGAGTATATATGGAATACAGCTGCCTTGTGTAGAGTTTCATGATGTACGTGCACACTTGTACTTGACACATTAAGCTTCGTGTACAGAAGTCAGGCGCAAGTCTCTACCAGCTGCTCGCATTACGAATTGGAAATACAGAATCGAATATCTTGATTAAATGAACTTTACTTTGATTCAGTGAGCAGAAAAAGTTGCCTCTTTGATAGTATATACTTTAAAACCATACACACTTATTACTTCATCCCGTGCTTTTAATATTTACGAAATTAGTTTGGCCTGTCATACTCTTAAAATTTGAAATAGTAGATATTTCTACTATGGAATAATTTTAAAAAAAAATTTCACGGATTAATTTTTCACCAACGTATATTTCCGGCTACTTAACAAAATAACAGGTCATTTTTATTTGGTAAGATTTATTGTGATTTTATTGTGATGAGATCGCAGATTTTTAGACCTTTTTATTCTGGAATAAAAATTCTCAATTTCTTCTTAACTTCTACAATTGTATATATAATCTTTCTTAGGGTAGATATATTTTATTGTACAATTTTTATTTGTGAATTTAGTTATTAAGACCAATTATATAGATTCACACGTGCAATTCATTTATATCGTTCGTTACCACAATGTTTATCTATCACACGTGCAATTTTTTAAGTTTCTTCCTTTTGTATTTTTAACACATCACTCAATAAGTTTCCGATATGACGTATAGATGGCACCACTGCTGTTAAATCCATATGATTTCTGGATAGTACCAACCTTCAAACATTAAGTGTCAAAATTTCATAACAATCTGATGTTTAATTCGGAAGTTACAGAGATTTTGGTGAAGCAACTTTTGTCATTTTCAAAACAATGGATAAAAAAGAGTTTCGAGTGTTGCTCAAACATTGCTTTTAAATGGGAAAAAATACTATTGAAGCAAAGCAGTGGCTTGATAAGCGTTATGGGGACTTTGCACCAGGGAAATTAACAATCATTGACTGGTATACCGAATTTAAACGCGGTTGTACAAATACCGATGACGTTGAACACTCTGGTCGCCCAAAATCAGCAGTTGTTCCGGAAAACAACAAAAGTCCACAAAATAGTTTTGGGCGATCGTAAATTAAAGTTGCGTGAGATAGCTGAGACCTTAAAGATATCAGAAGGTAGTGTATTTACAGTTTTGCACGAATCTTCGGGGACACGTTAGTTGTTTTCGAAATGGGTGCCGCGTTTGCTCACACTCGACAAAAAACAACGCGTCAAGGATTCAGAGCGCTGTTTGAAGCTGTTCAAGCCAGGCAAAAAGGATTTTCTGCGTCGGTATGTGACAATGGATGAAACATGGATCCACCACTACACACCTGTAATAAGAAGACCATCAGCTGAGTGGACAGCAGCTGGTGAAAGCCGTCCAAAGCGACCAAAAACTCAACAGTGGGCTGGAAAGTTTATGGCATCCGTATTTTGGGACGCACATGGTATTTTTTTTATCGACTATCTTGAGAAAGGTAAAAAATGTGCTGTTCCACCAAGGCAATGCACCGTGCCACAAGTCCATAAAAACGATGATCAATTTGAATGAATTAAGCTTCGAATTGCTTCCTCACCTATCATATTCTCCAGATCTGGTCCCCAGCGACTACTGGCTCCTTGCTGACCTGAAAAAATGCTCCAGGGAAAGACATTTGTCTCCAATGAAGAAGTGATTGCCGAGACTGAGGCCTATTTTGAGAGCAAAGACGAATCATTCTACAAAAAAGGTATCAAAAAGTTAGAGAAGCGTTAGAATAAATGTATTACGCTTGAAAGAAACTATGTTAATGAATAAAGTCGAATTTCTCTAAAAACCTGTGTTTTTCTTAGTTAGACCGGAAACTTATTGAGAGATATGTTATAGAAATAAATTCTCACTGGCGAAGACTCCAATCTGAGTAGAAACGTTTGAAAATATGAAACCTTGAGTTACATTTTTTCTGGACTCTAAAGACTACTAAGAACAGCAACAATATTTAATATTATAGAATATATGAAGGCTGTGTGCAACAAATGAAATAATTGCTCTATTACATTCGTAATAACAGATAATATACGTACGCGGAAATCTAGTGAATTACTGCAGATGACACAAAGTGACGTGTCAAGAGCTTCCTGAGGTTTCAAATTGTGTATCTCTGTGAAGATTACACACTAGGTGAACTGAATATTCATGATCACAACTGCTATAAATCCTGTTCTATGAATATTGACCTTCCTTGTTCTTCCCTAATCGGGTATTTACTAGAAGTAATCAAATTTATTACACTACAACATATTTTAATAAGTTTTTACATTCTCGAAAGTTTTATGCACTTGGCATTCATCCAAGTTGATTTCTGTAGGCTACATAACATACCTATAAAATGTTTTAGACTGTATATCTCATTAAAAATATATTTCTGCTGTTCACTTTCCGCTTCATAAGAGACATCACTGCAATTAGCACAGATTGCAAATTGCCTTCTTATTAAGTTAATCCTCCCGGGGATTTTCATACAAAGAAGCACCTTCACCTGACATTTCCCCGATAATCGAAATATCTACATTATATTATGTGCTTTCATATAGATATATCTACCTCATATAACACGTTAAAATATATATATCATTTTCCAAAACATTTTTGACGTTTATTGCATGTATATTAACTATAAAAATTTGAGACGATGATTTTCGAATATTTGGTTGTTGATGTACAAAACTTAGTGATTATGAAAAAATATTAGTAAATTATGATTATTATTTAAATAACAGTCCTTTTTACATAAATTACATTTTTATAGCCAACTACAACAAAATAACAATTTTGAAGTATCCATTTATTTTATATTCCTAATTAAATCACAATAATAAATTTAATCAGTCTTTAGGCTATTTTACATATTATAGGCTTGGATATCCTACATTGATCAAGAAATATATGCTTTATAACAAATCATGTTTTATTTTTTTTTCATATAAAAGGAATGAAGAAAAAATGTAATTTTTCATTAGATCTCAACGCACGTAGTTATCTGATACTTTTATCCCGTGAAATTGTATTGGGGTGACCTAAACAGCAACTCGCCATAAACGGAAAATACTGCATGCAATCGAGAGAGGAAAAGGCATAGAAAAGAAAAACGATAGAACCTGTACTATTGAACCGATAGCTATTTTCCTACTTACTTCGCCTCTTTTTGAAAAATTTATTTTTATTTTACACCATTTGCATATGTATATGTATGTATATGTGTACCCTCAGCCTATTTTCACTCAAAACATAATTTTTCCCGTTTGACACTATACCAAGATTGCATTTGCTTTTCATCTTTTTATGTAACATGGAAATTCAAGATGCAAATAACGCAAACTGCATATAAGTGAATTCATTAACATAATCAAAGCATCGCTAGGGTTGAAATAATGTTGTCCTCGGATCCTTATCTTCTGATATACATATGTATATGGTGCTTGTTATGTCGGATACTGAAGAATGTTCAAAATCTCAAATAATAAGCATTAGAAACGACAGAAAAGTTTTTAGAATATGATGAAAATCTGACATCCATATTATCCTTTTCCAATTTCCGTAAACGATATCATCCTATCAATGTACAGGATTCGAATGTTTACATTATTATATTTATGAATAATTATCGTTGATATTGGGCATCATATCTACAACGTGATTCTTAGTCCGCCTTGTGATATTTTTAGAATTATGTTTTGTAAAGTGACCTTTATTAAGCAATAGGATAAATTCATATTGGCTTGAATTGAGATGAAATTAATTAATTTTGTTACTTTTGAGAATTTGTTTTTTCTTCTTCACTTGGTTTCTCGTATATGGATAGCGTTGTGGCTAAGGTGGTATTCCGGCTTTGTGAAACTTCAGGCAACGGTATAGAATTTAGAGCTCAAGGAATGCCCTCGCGGAACAGTATGTATCAATTGTCTATTGTTTTCCAGGTATTCTAGAATGTTTCAACTTCAATCTATACACATACCATCATACTTCTGTACCTGATAGGCTTATAGAAATCCGTTCTTTCAAGGAGGTCACATCTGCGGGACGTAATAAAGCGCTCTCGTACGACAGACAAGAAAAAAAGGCAGTAAAAAGGTCGCTATCGGCATCCACACACACACACACACACATATATATATATATATATATAAGGCATGTACGACAATACGTATGTAGGAAATTGAAAATGCTTTGCATACCACACTTTGAATTGAGCAAGAGGATTTTGGAAACGTGTATCGCTAATACCATCTACACACTCGAATTTCGATACGAACTCATTGGCCAACCATTTCATTGGATTACTCTCGTCTGGAATTATCATTAATTCACCACAGCAATGGCTTTTCGATACTTTACACTACCTTTTCTATAATTTTCAGATTAATTTGTCAATGTGATAAAATATTGATCATTACTATAACTTTATTAATATTACAGAAATAATATTGTTTTAAGGGCATGTAATACTCAGGAAATTATCAAATTTTATTGATTTTAGGTTTCTACATGTTTGTGTCTAAACTACATAAAATTTAGTTTTCAAAATTTGTGAAATAGTGGAGATGATTAAAACGGACGTAGATAGACTACTTTTGGTTCTGAAAATGTAATGAAGTGCAATTTTAGCAAAATGTAACGGAATATTTTTTTTCATTATTAAAACCAAAAGTAGTTTATTTACGTCCGTTTTTGTCTTCTCTAAAATTTCCCAAATTTTGCAAACAAAATTTTATATATTTTGGACACAAACATGTAGAAACTGAACTAAATTGCTCCTATGAACTTTCTATTTACCTCGAATATCACATGCCCTTAAAGTTGATAGAGCATTGTAAATGTTTAGGTTGTGTACAATTTGAAAATTTGATAAATAATCATTTTTTGATGAAATCATAAATGCAGTGTTTCAATAATTTTCTTAATGTAAATGTCATCATTATAATTTGCCAGTAATTTATTGACGTACGTCACATGTAATATCAAAATTAATGCGGCATTGATGCAAACATTATGGATAATACGAAGTACACGTGCCACTTGCTCCCATAACCATATAAAATCAATCTGTATCCGCACTATAATAATACATATTGATAATCCATAGATTGATGATATGCAATATAATGATTATCTTTTTCAGCTTTAAATTGAATAATTATATTATTTCACTAAATTTCGTTATTTTATATCATACTAGCGTAATGTCAACTAATTTCATATAATAATTAATTGCAAGAAATTGATATGCAATCAGATATATCAAATTATATATTTAACAAACATGATCAAACATGATCCTATAAGTCAAGAGTGAAAACCAAAAAAAAAATTAGAAAAAGCATTATCCACCTTTTTTAAGAAAGAGAAACTAAAAATTATAAGGTTTAATTATAGTTAAAATACTATTTTATTTGTTTGAAAAATATTACAATGAAACTTGACTTATTTGAATCGTTACATTATTCGAAATTATAAAAAAAGGAACATGTCTGCAATGAATAGTTCTAGAGATATTGATGAGTTATAAAGCGAAGTAGCTTTTAAATTAGCAATTATTTTTACTACAAAATCTAAATATTTGTTGACACCTTAACGTGTAGTTTAAATTGATTAAAATTCAGTTGAATCGAGAGATATTCGAAGTCTCTCCTGTATGTGCATATCAGTAGTATACTTGAGATTTGGTCAGACTTTATCTACTCTCCTTACAAACTCCTAGTTTCTTTTTATGAAACTAACTAGACTTTCCTATGTTATATAATATATATTGAATAGTGAATTTGATTGATTCTACAGTTGGTTTTTATTTACTCATCACTGCTTTGAATTCAGAGAGCATGAAGTAATACGATTCAGAATGTAAAAAATGATATTATGAAAATTAATAAATTTTGAAGGACCCTCCCTAAATCTGAAGCAGTCAAATTTAAATTGAATTGAAATTTGCGACACAGTGTTCATGATGCGATCAATCATTCTGATTGGATGCCAATTCTCTAAATTAAAATTAGTGAGCCTTTCATACTGATAAATCAATAAAAAAAGTTATTGATTTGTTTTAGCGACTTACTATTCACTGATTAAAGTTTAAAGAGAATGAAAAATAACTGGATTTTATCGAGTTTTGAAGAAAATGCTCTAGTGGCTTTTCGAGAACGGAATCTAGTCTTTAATTGACTGAAGATTTTTCAGCAAATTTTACACCATTTTGTTTATTTTTTATTTAGTACTACACAGTAATTTTTTTAGGATCGCAATTATTTGGGGGGGTCTTCAGCGGGCGTTTGATTGGATCCCCCTCAAAATAGCAGTGCCAAACGGTTCCCATGATACATGATTCAGTCCGCATCGGTCGTCTGAGACCGAAATGCAAAATTTTGCGTCATTCGTAGTCCAGTTGAGGAAGTCCTGACGTAGGGTTATTAAACATTTTGAAAATTACCAATGTGGGGGACTTTTTCTGAAATTTTTTTTGGTGATAAAATGAGCTTTAAAAATTGAATAAAACATAATTCCAAAAATCTGCTACGTCAGGACCTCGAATTATGTATATGTAGATTGTTACAGCTGTTACAACCAGACCATATAATCGATATGGTGATTATTTTGTCTTAAGCTTTTGTCCATGCAAAATAAGATATCAACACGGAAAAAAATAGTTTAGTAAAGTTTATAGGACTGTTTAAGAGTTGGGGATACAGACATTTACGGAACAGAGTTCTAGATTTACAGAATTTTTCAGGATAAAATGCAAAACATACAGGAAAAATCATTGAACGTTCTACATTTTATTCCGAAAAGTTCTTTAAATTTTCTAAAACTCGGTTCCGTAAATTCCTATAGGTCCCCAACTCTTAAACAATTCTCTAAACTTTACTAAACTATTTTTATCCGCGAAGACAAAAATTTGTAAGATCAAAGAAAAGGCACCAATGAAGGTCTGTCAACTGAAATTTGTATAATTATAAAAAAATGTATTTCAAAAATTATTTTTTCAATTTAAGGAATCTGAGAGTTTACAGACCTTCCTTAGTGTCTTTTCTTTGATCTCACAAATTTTAGACTTGACATCTTATTTTGCATGGACAAAAGTTTACGGACAAAACAATTACAATATCCATCATATGGTCTGGTTGATCCATGGCTTTAATCACCGGGCATCGAAAGCGTTATGTCGTTCACTTTATGTCCTGAAATGCAAAGAAGATAATTGAAAAAAAAATCAGACCTAACCACGTTGTCGTTCTGACCCGACAACATAGAGGACCAGCACTCATGGTTTGTAATACTACAGAGGTAGGCGTGGCACCCTCGTTGGTCTGTTGGAAGTTTGCTTCTGAATAGGTCAGAGGGAGAGTTAGATATATATATATATATATATATATATATATATAGAAAGAGCGAGAGAGAAGATGGGATGAAGAGGAGACAACACAGGATGACTAGAAGTAGGATCGGTTAGGAAGACAGAGATGTATAAGACGAGGAGCAAGGAATTGTGGAGGAAGGTCGTTAGACCAAGAGAGAAAATGAAGAGAGCGTTGGGGGAGATAAAATAGGGAAGCTGGATTGCAAACGAAAGCTCCACTCAGCGGACGAAAGAGGAAACCAGAGAGCGATTGAGCGAGCGAAAGAGCATCGCTGGTGGGAGGAAAAGAGCGCGTGAAAGAGACCAAGAGAGACGGTATCAGAGGAAGGAAAAGGAAAAACTTTGGAAGTTGCGGCCGACAAAGATGGCGCACGTTGTGCGAGAGAGATAGAGATGCAGCGGCATTCGGTGAATTCAGTCACCGCCCGATCATCGGCGCGCACGGTTTCAGAGGTGTCTTTGTTCTTCGAATGTTCCAATTAATGACATTTAGTAACACTAACACTAATACCATTTTTTTAAGCCATGTGTGAACATAAATTTTCAATTCTATTAAATATTCAGTGACCATCATTTTATGGTTTCATTTTTCATTAGTGATGAAAACACTAAATATTTTTGTCTCTTTGTTGCTGCAAAGTCCAAGGGATTTTGAAAGTGTAGAGAAGACAATAAGACGATAATTGCACCTATGGGTTTTGTTATTGTAATAGTTTGTTAATGTTGATATTGTGTGTGATTCTGGAGATAATTATCAACTGAAAACTGATGATTTTTTTACAGAGTTTCAGGATGTTTGTCATTTTTTTGCAACGTAAAAGATCAATATGCATGAGAACTTTTAAAAATTGGAATTGAAGATAAGAAAAGGGGAAATCTGTTGAGAATAGGAGGTTCGTATTTACATGATTTAAGTGTTTTATATGCGACAATACCTCTGCCCGCTTGTTGGATATATGTATTATGTATATTGTCTGTTCTTATGTGGAAAATCGGTTGAGCTTTTTGCCTTATTCTGTCTGGAAAAACACTTGACATATGGACCTTCTAAAACTTTTACTGAAGGGATAACCTCTTCTCCATAGTTTTATTGCTATTTTATAGCAGGATGACCCTTTCCATTCCCTTTTTGTGGTGAATGGCAATAAAATACTGAGATGATTTGAAGCTATGTGAATTATTCTTGTAGATTTATGCAGAATATTCCTTTTTATTCTATAAACAAAAAATTAAAATAACCTTGTAACATTTTGTATTTGTGCAAAAATAATAGAATTATGAGTTTGGATTTTTTTTTAATTACCGGGTGAAACTCTCGTCAAAACAAGGGAGTGGTCAACTGAATCCCAAGGTCGAAAACATGTAAATTTATTCCATTTCCAGATTGAAAGTACTTTACAAACTTGCATAAGTTTGGTACTTTCTGTGATTAAAAGTTCCTTTGAAAGATATGAGAGAGCAGAAAGCAGTAGAACAATGCCGTACGCATCAGACTGCAGCAAAAGTTTTTCCTTTTGGCATTTTTACCAATGAATTTCCATTTTTTATATTTTCAAGATATTAATGTTTAACAAATTCAGTTTATCAGATAAAAAATCTGCACAATATTTTTAAAATGTAAAACTGTAATAATGAATTGATGAAATTTCACACTACAGTTCTATGCATAAAAATGCAAAATCGTTTCGAAATATTACATCAATTTCAACGTAAAATATTAAACTTTAATCCTATATAATATTGAATGGGTAATTTTTTCAAAATGGTACATGTTACAAGTTTATAAGATTCATTTATGTTCTAGAGGGAAACAATTTAAAGCATATGAGTAAAATTGAATATGGAAGATGAGATCGAACTTAAAAAATGTCTATGAATGAAAAATAATAACCTTTATAAGTAGCAGCATAGTATCCATTTCAGAAATAAAAAAATAGTATTCAAAAGAATAAAAAATAACAAATACGTACAGGATCCGTGTGTGGAATTTTGGATATTAATTAAATTAATTAAAAAGTATTTCATTTCCATAATAAATTTTTCTACTATTCACGCATCAATTTTTATTCGCTCATAAAATATTCTCAATCAAGAATTATCAGAAAATAGTTTGACATTAGATACTTTCACTTGATATTCAAACACAGAATAGTAATTGCTTCCCCTATGGGGTAATCAAATATTCCATAAATGCTTTTGTACAAGGATATGTGTACAATTGTTATTGAATTCCAATGACGTTTGCTGTTTATATACGCATTAACACGTGAACTGATTTATAGAATATGTTAATCAATTCCCTCCACACTAGTTTCTTTTTCGGTATTCGTTTATTAAAATTTGTTTAAAGATTCGATTTATGGAAATTTATAATTTTATAAAGATGATATGATCATTTAAACAGGACTGAAAATCTAAAAAGTCTTTTAAAAAATTATATAAGTGATAAATATGATACAAAAAAGAAAAGAGCTTCGAAAGAAATTCAACTTTATGAACGTACTTTAAAATTATGGACATCGATAACGGTTTTCCAATTTTCAGATGCCTAATTAAATTCTCATGGTAATAAGCGAAATGCAATTTATAGCCTGACATTGTTTTAGTACATCGCTGCTCCATACCATTTAAATAAAAAATAATTCAATTACACAGCGTAGAGAACATCGATTACTGGGAAATTACTATCATATTATCCTTGGTCGATTTTCGATTCAACCTTATACAATGCGATTCACGGCTCGCAATTATTGAACGTTTATACTGAATAAGAAGCTTTTCCAATTAATCGATTCTACGTGCATTTCTTCTAAGCCCAAATTGACGAAGAATGTGTTTGAATAATGTATTTTCATTCTAAAAGTCTATTTTTATTAGAATTAAAATTGAATGTATATAAAGATAATAAATGAGGAATTTAACCCTTAGCTGCCACACTGGGGTCTTTCGTGGAAAGGCCTCAAACTTTTGGAAATTCTCCCGCTTTGTGCCCGAAAATCGAGTTTCTGTTGCTATTTTGTTTTAGATGAAAAAGTCTTTTTGTAATTAGTATGGCTGCTGGTTAATAAAGTCTCTTTTGTTCATAACTAAACTATTTTTATTAATATATGTTAAAAAATAATGTTTATGTCCTAAAAATGCAGTTTCGAAAAACGACTAAAAATCTCCCTTTCATTTCGCAAAATAAATACGTTTTTTTGAGCAGACACTATTCTACTATTTTTTTATTTAAACTACTATATTTCAACAATATGTAACTACAATTTTAGCTTCCAATTCTAAAAATTGATAAAGTTATGAATTTTTAAGTAAAAAAAGTAATTTTTCGGTGTTTTTTGCAAATTATATTTTTTTAAGCGTGTTAAATAACAAAAATTTTGCAAGCCACATAAATTACCTTACAAATCAATTTTTAAAGACCAACTATGAATTTTTTCATCTTAAAAAACTAATTAGTTTGCTCAAAATTCATGATTATGTTGTTGGGGTCATGGACGACCCAGTGTGGCCGCTATGATTGGCGCCAGAAGTGTGGCAGCTAAGGGTTAATTTATAGAAGATTTTATAACAAACATACACTCACTGTTTTTATGGATAAATACAATTTTAAATTTTGTTGCGTTATTAGTCTGTTTTCCGCTTATTTTCATTAAAATCACACTTTTGATAACTTAATCGTCCTATCTTCGATTTATATGAAAATACATTTTTATTCAATTATCTAGAGTATTTTTGAAAGATTTTCTGTGAACTAATAGATACGGGTGTAGAATGAAGAAGAGTATGCAATCGTCCAAATCTCATCGTTTACTGGATTCGTCAGCTCAAAAGCAATTACTATAGAATTAAAGTTCACACTACATTCCTATAAGTTCGTTTTATGTACAAATACCTCTTGCTTAATTATCTCTAATAAATTAACTATAAAGTGAATAATTTGATGATCAAGCAAAAGCGGCCAGTGTTGTCAAACAAATTTCACGTACTCGAATAGAATTCTGTATGTTTTCAATTTCATTTGATTAAACTATTTTTGTTCACATAAAATTTTACTTGTTTCAACAACGCACTTCAGTGATAAAAGCAATTTTTTGCTGATGGGTTGACGAGTGTTCCTTTTTTGAATCGATTTTTTCTTTTTTTCTTTTTTAAGAATCACTGGCTTGACACTGTGCTATATTTCTTAAAAGTTTAATCGATAATTTTATAAAAAGTTTTACTAGCGTTATTGCCTCAGCTCATAAGTTTCAAAGGTGATTTATTACGTTAAACATCGTTTTTTACAGCCTCATCGTCTGAAATTCATTTTTAGAGACTTTATAAAAAATTCAATGAATTGACTAATAATTGTGAACAGTTAGAGGCATTAGATATAATTACTACGAACATATTAATTATAATTCAAAAGCTTTATTGGTTAGATTTATAAATATGTTCTTTATAGTCAAGAAAAATGTATATATATACTTTGAGGTTTTTAGTTTAATTAATTTAGTTTATCATATTTCTGTACGAACAAGGGTACATAGTTCGATTAAAATTCCGTTGCTGGCATACCTTTGATAGATATATAGTTGACAAACTTTTTGGTTTTCGTGAATGTTGATTTTGCAAAAATTCATATTATTATTTTCGTTTCCCATAAATTTTTAGAATTCAAAATATTAATATTGTGAACTTTATTATTATCGAAAGGTAACTCAAGAATTTCTAATTTTCCGGATTTTCAGTATTGGAGAGGTAAATAGATGAAGTGCTTTCTGAATATAAGTTACAAAGTTCCATAAATCACAAGAGTTAGGCGACGCTGTTTGTGAGTTTAACTCAGCAGTGACATTTTGTTTACGAATTGGAAATTTCAACATTTCTGTATTGAGATATATTATTACTCTAGTTCAAAGTTTCTCAATTTTAGACAAATGATTGAAAATTATTTTAACCATTATATTCTATTGAAAAGCTAACCACTTTATGTAATGAAATACACATATTTAAATTTATTACTTTATTATTATCATTACTCAGAGTTCTTGAATATTTTTCTATAATATAATATTTTCAAGATGTTGCATATCGACATTGGTTATTCTATAAATATAAAGTGTTCTTGCTCTACCATAAAAAAGTCGCAAAAGTGTGAAAAGGTTTTTGCGATATGACATACAAAAGCCGTTTAACAACCGGAAAAATGAAAACCGCATGCTGGGTGCGCTAAATACGTTTTTTCTTCTATCTTTTTAAAGCTCAAACTCCAGTAAAAATGGCATCTGGCTGTAAAAAATGCACTATAGAGAAATGTTCTAAAATTCAAAATATTACTGGTTTGATAAATATTGAGGGGACGTGTACATGTCATCATAATAATATATAGTTATTCCGGCTACTTGTGCACCATTCCTAAGCGTAAAAAAGCTTGATTCTTATGTATTTCAATTTTTGCTTTAAAGCCTTTATTGCAGGACTTTTGAATTTAATTGGTATTAAGTATAGCGTTTTCATACGTAGAATTATATTTAAATTTAAGGAGAATATTTAGGCTATTAAAACGTTTACATATTTAAACATAATTAAAATTAGATACTGTATAAAATCCATTGATGCCTCCCTTCCGGTTAGGTCATGCATATCCTTTTTACTTGTATTTTTCCATGCGCAGAACCTAACCGTATGGAAGATATCAATAAACGTTACTGTAAGAATATTTTCCAAATTGTTTCAATCGATGATGTCGATTATTTACTTTAATAAAATTTTAATCTCGGATATATATTCTGCGAAAAAAGGAATACTTTGACTCCTGGTTTCATTATATTGTTATATTATATTATTCATCATTATTATTATATTTTTTCAATCTCTTTATCCTCTTTTTTCAAAACTTAATTTTAAAAACTTTCTTTTTTTTCACTTTTTTATCAATTTTGAATTTCATGGTTTTTCAGTTCACGAATTTTCCTATAACATTTTTCAAGGGTGGGAAGGAAGGAAATTATTAAGCTTGAGATTCGAGATACTGGATTTGATATCGTTCATTTTTGAATATAGTAATTCAAAATATATGTACGAAGAACACACAAGATTTTTTATTCTTCACGTTAAATATTTTTATTCTAATCTAATAGTGGTCTTGACTTATAATCTGTAAATGACGATTTAAAATTGCCTCATATATTTTTGATTTCTTAAACATTTTCAAAGAATGTTATTTTTTTATTCTCTATATTTATAGTTTGTTTATTTATTTACTAATATTTCTGAATTATATGGAAAATAGTATATAACAGGTATCCCTATAAAGAGAACGAAATTGCTGAAGAAGGAACTATGTATGGAGCAGGGGAGTTTTGATAGTGAGTATTAAGGCTTCACTACAAGACTTTACTTTAAACTCCGTTTTCCTCAAGTCGTGATTTTCCGAGTTTGTTGCCACATATGTTTGAATAAAACCTAAAGTATTAGACACAGGCCTTAGAAATATTTACCACTTATTCTTACTTATATTATCAATATTTTTGGGTATGGAAAGCACTCTAGCTAAAAAAATAGTTACAAAAATGTTTTTTTATATTTTAGGATAATTTTATAAATTTTTTTATTTTATTTGTAACTTTTTTTTCAGTCATGTTACTTTATTTCCCATACCCAAAAAGTTGCTACACATTTTAAGGAACAAAATAAAAAAAGAATCATGAGATTCTGGAGTTTTTACATTGGAGTTTTTACATTCTCATCATGGATGAGAGAGTATTGGTTTTATGAGAAAAATGACTTTCGAAATTTTCATCAAATCTTTACGTTTTGAGACCCCCTGAGTCCGAAAAAAAGGTTTTTACGAAAATGTCTGTCTGTCTGTAGGTCGTGTGCGGCATAACTCTCGATAGAATTATCAAATTGAATTGAGCTTTGGTACACTTTATCAGAGCCGAAAAAGTAAGGACAAGTTCGTTAACCAGCCACATCCAATCAAAATTGAGGGATTGAGCACTACTTTTGTGTTTTTGAAAATAAATTTTTCAAAAAATCAAAAATTTCAACACTGGGTTTTGATAGTGCTCATAAATCTCTACAAATTATTCTGATAATATTTTTTGATTAAATCAAAATTAAAAATGTTACAGCATATTCAAATTCGAAAAAAATCAATATCAAAATTCCATTTTCCAGTTAAATTATACGAGATACGAAAAAACGTTATGATACAATATTATTGAATAAATAAAGACCTACAAATTTGAATTGTAACATTTTTTCATAAGATGCATATTTTTCTTTTTAATTAAAAAAAAACTATTGAAAATCCAAAATTCAATTTTTTAACAATAATATGTAAAATACAAAAAAAACTTAAGAATACAAAGTTGTTCGTTTCAAAATGATCTACAAATTTTGTCTCACACAGTTTCTGATAAAACATATATTTTTCGTTTCAATTCCAAAAAATACGGTTAAAATTCAAAAATTGCATTTTTTAGACAAAATATGTGTAATACAAAAGAAACGTTTGGATGGAAAATTGTTTGCCTAAATGAGGTCTACAAATTCTCATTAAGACATGTCGGGACAGGATGTATATTTTATGTTTTGATTTTTAATATTAAATAAATTCGATTTTTTTCACCAAAATATGTGAGATACGAAATAAGCGTTGTTCTGCAAAATCGTTTCCTTAAATAAAGTCTACGATTGTTTTTCCTTTTTGAGAGATATGGAAGAAAATTAATTCTTTTAATTATGTAATTTATTAAAAAGTTACTGAAATGTATACAGAAAATCGAGCGCGAAGCGCGATCGCCATGATGAGAATGTGTTCCTTAAGGCTGATAGAGCCTTAAGTAAATTGAATTTCCTGTTTCACTTAATTTCAAAAAGAAATTGAGTGACTTTGAGAAAATGTGTAATTCACATCATCTGTAATATTATTATAAAATTGGTTTGAGCTTCAGTATCAAATTATAATAAATAAACTTGAATGTATGTGAAGAGCACAAGACCGAGCGCGAAGCGCGAGGTCCAGAAAGAACGGAGCGCGCAGCACGACGATCGAGCATTACGGAGCGCGAAGCGCGCGATGAGAATGTGCCCGCGAAGCGGGCAGATTTTTTTTATTACATATAAGAGTAGCTAGAGAAGTACATAGGATTTTTTTGATATATTTATTTTTTCCCAAATGGCTCACTTCTAAAGTAAAAAAGTATAAAATTCCATAAAAAATCGTCAGGAAATAGTTGATAAAAAAGGAACTATGCAATATAATAAAAAAATCCTACGTACTTCCTTGGAAAATGTAATTCTAAATATACACTTGAAATTTCAAGTGAATCGGTTGAAATTTGAGTAATGTGTCCGGCCGACTTGAAAATTGTAGTTTTGAGATAAACGCGTTTGAAGTTTTAAGTAGTAGGAAATTATGATTATCATAAATATTTTGTACAGTCAAAAACATGCATAATAAAAAGCCTATTTTGTAAACTCGATTTATTTCATAGTTTCGTTGAAAAAAAAATCACAAAATATGCCTATTTTTGTCTGCCTCTAGAATGGCCTAACCCCTTAAAAAATAAAAATATTAAAGGTGACGGATCCCCTTAATTTCTTCCAACTGTTTGGCAATATGTCTATACACAAAAGGACCAACAAGGAGTAGTTTCGAGGAGGTTTTGCAGTTAGAAGACAAAGACATTTATATGTCATAAAATTATTCGGGAAGATCCTTCTTCGTAGAAACAAGGTAATATTTCGCAGTGGGAGTTAGTTCCGGCTCGGCGTAACCAGACCAAAACGCTGCAGGGAAGCTAGTCGCTAGGTCACAGGGGATTTATCACTTCGTAGGCACTTACTTTGAGCATTGCTAGCAGTATCATTTTAGACTCTTGTTGGAACAGTCTGGACATGTATATACTGGATTTTAAAGTTCTTCACTTTGTGATGCTGTACTTCTTCGTCTGGAGTCTGGACGCATCCTCAACAAACGAGTTTACCCAGAAGCAGCTTTGCAAACTCTGCAAACTTAAATTCTCTAGTCACAAGTCTGCTAGTGTTGCTTCAAACGTAACGTATTTGCTTCGACAAACAAGTATTATTTCGGAATCAACACGACACACTATCTATATTACTCAAACGATAATGTTTATATAGCCCAAACTTGAATTCGGAATTTTCAGCTATTAGAAAATTTACTGTTTCATTAAAACTAAGAAATTTCATTAAATTTGAATCATTTGACTGTTTTAAAGGTGATAGCTCGTTCTAGTTTTCGATTTGATGTCTCATCCTAATTTACAAGTTTCCATTATATGTCTACTTGTTAACTTAAAAGTAACAGTTTTATTATTATAATTATGTGAACATTTAAAAAAGGTTTAACGGCAGAAAGATGTTGAAAATTTTTCTTCAATACTGAACGGAGCTAGGACCACTTACATCGATTCAAATAAATTCTGTAGAGTTCACATAGCTTTTTAAATGCTGGCTATTTCTGATCTTAATTTAATTTGAATTTAGGACTTTTAGTGACATCTATTAGATTTTAATTGCAATTAAAATCGTAATTCAGCCATTTTTAAGGTGATAACTCGATCTAATTTTTTATTTAATGTCTCATTCTAATTTACAAGTTTTCATTACCTACTTGTTGACTTAGAAGTAACAGTTTTAGTATTATAATCATGTGAACATAATTGTGATATTACAACCAGAAAAAATTTCTTTGAATCAAACAAATTTATGCATTGCTATAGAAAAGTTTTTTTGATTTAAAGAAACTTCTTGATTATTTTTTTTCCTCTGAATTAAATTAATGCCATTTAAACAAAAAGCAAATGATTTGTAAACAAGATTTTGTGATATTTAGATTTTTTCATAAATTATTGAAAAGCACATTAAAATTACACTTAGTGGTCCGTTGTCTTCAATTTTTCGAAACAAGTAAGGAACTTATTTCAATTTTTGCTTTATTCTTCCGATCAATTGTTGCTCGTTTTGAGCTTTCCAGCCTTTCTCGTACACCTTACATTTCAGAACAGACCAAAAATCTTCGATTGGTCGTGCTTGTGGGACGTTTGGAGGATTGTCTTTCTTTGGTACACATGGAATGTTTTGTTCAGTGAGCCAATTCAATGTTTTTTTCGCATAATGACTGCTTGCCAGGTCCGGCCAAAACATGATTTCATCTTGAGTATGCTTCCCTCCGATGAATTGCTTCAATTTCGGCAAGCATTGGTCGATGTAAATGTCGGCATTGATCGCTTTTGCACCACGTGGTCGAATAACTGATGCTGAAATACCTTTGGATGAAATCGCAAACCAACACCTTCGGCTCAAATTTCGTTTTTCCAGCATATTCTACATTGTCTGACTGAATATTTCGGTGCTCGCTTACGTTTACGATAGGAAATATTATTTTTTGTCAAAATGCGGTGGACTGTGCTGCGAGAAATACCAAATTTCCGCCCTAATCCCTTGCTGGATTGGCCAATCTTGTTTTTGGCACTTGACAGCAAACTTTTCGTTGTTCTTACCTCCAATTTTGGTGGATGGTCAAATTTTTTTTTATTTTATTGTTTTTTACCATCTTGACAATCTTTTGAAACACGAAAAATAATTTCTGCCATAAATATTTGCGACAGACTTTCGTAAATCGAGTTTGTATGCCATAATGGAAACGAATTTTTGTGGCATTCGCATTCAGAGGTTACGTTAATACTTCGTTTAGTCTTTTGTTTGATTTGGTTGACATTTTCGCATTTCTTGATGCAATTTAATAAACGCCTGAATGTAGGCTTAAAACTTATGAAACATATGTTATATATATTTTCTTTAATTTAAAGAAAAAATTTTCTTCGTTCAAGGTAATGAAATTAAATAAATTATTTCTTAAGTTCTTGCAAGTATTGTATTTAAATCAAAAAAGTATTTTTTTAAATCAAATGAATAATGTTAAAAAAATAATTTATTTTATTTAAAAAGGGCTATTAACGTGATTTATTAAAGTCAAATAAATTTATGTTTGTTCTACAGGTGTTTTTACTTCGAACTGAAGAAATGAAATTAAAAAAAACGATTTCTTAAATTTAAATAAAACTTTTTTCTGGGTGTAATATAATAATAATAAAATTAAGGAATGTTATTTGATTCATAAATCTGAATAAGTATCAATAGTTATACCTACTATTTTTCTGGGATAGAGCATAAACTAATTTTTTATTCTATAATTTGAAAGCTATTCTTAACAAGTTTCTCGTCAAATATGACTTGCACAAATGCAGAAGTAGATGATTTGCTCTCTATCTAAGCTAAGAACATATGCAAGGAGATATGTTTTGCATTTACATGCTTACACTTGCCAAAAAGGAACTTTCTCAGAGAAGCCACTGGAATTTTCCCTCGTATTAAATATAAATGGTCTGTCTGTCTATCGCCGAATATACCAGAACTATAAAAATAAACGTTCATCATAAAATCTGAAGCTCGTCCCTGATGCTTATTTGCTTCGGGCTGTTTTTAGGGATGGTCTTCATATACAAATTCCTACATTTTCTGCCTCGGGCTATATTACAACGTGCCTTTTAGAAAAAGGAGAAGATGACTGGAAAACGATTTTTATGAATGGGAGCAATGGTTGGAATACCAATGCACGGAAGTATATGGCAGAGAATTAGAAACCACTTTGTATGATAAATGTGGAAATAGACTCTCAAACCGCAGCACTCTCGGACGAATCACGTCGACAATTTGAAGAGATGCATATTTAAAATAAAAATGAGAACGGAAGCAATGTTGAGGTTTTATGTATGAAAAGTATAAATCCATCTCAATGTCCGGAGATTGAAAGTTCGAAAAAGGCCGAAATACTCGTATTTTTGCCGGATGTTTCATTCTATTAAAATACTGATAAAAGAATAAAATTGTATTTGGAGTATCTAGAATTTCCATAACTAATTTTCACATTTCATTTTCCTGAGAAAATGAATTGAATTGTTACAGGACAATGATTTCAATATGGAGAAAGCTAGTTCCGTGAAGCTTTTGAAGAAACAAGGAATGTGTCCTTCCATCCTTAATTTAAAATTGCTATCTACAATATCAGTCGTTTTTTACAATTCACAAGAATGTTTTAATGAAAATCGCTGCTGTTTTCTATTACGCTTTTTTGTATCGTAATAAGGTACCAAAGAAGATATTTCTAGGAATACGTTATTATACTTATAGAAGACAGAAGAAACAAGAATATTCAAAATTTCGTTTGTGAAACGATATAAATTTGCAATCAGAATGAAGACTATCTTTCAAAGCACAGAAAGGTATTAGTTGTCTGATAAAGGGAAACAAAATTATAAGATTTTTCTGAGTAGACTTCAAATAAAGTTCTATAGGCAAAGCTCGGGACCTCAGTTGAACTTCTATTTAAAGAAATCCCACTTTAGAAGGACAAAGTCCTGGCTCTCTTTTTTAGAGAGGCTCTCTTTTCATAAGATAGAAAAGAAATAAAAAATGTCTTCTCATCTTATAGATCTCACTGGATGTAAGATTCTAAATTGACTATCTTACTGAATTATTAAATTATGATTATTTTAAATTTGATTATAGGAGGAATGAAAAACTATCGATAGTATTCTTGGCGTTATTAACCCCTTCCAATACCACGAATCTGACTCGTGGTAATCCTACTGAAATAATTTGATTAACTTCGATAGAAAAAGATAAAAGAACGATTGAATTTGATAGAATTCTTATAAAATCTAGTCGTGTTTTTATATTGAATTGAATTTTTCTATCAAATTTAATGAAATTTTTTCCAGCAGAGAAGAAAATTGGGCCAAACATGAAAACCACAAAATAGGTCAAGGGGTTAACACTTTATGGGCTAGTTAATCTAAGTCTTAGAAATAAGTTTCATTGCTTTTGAAACCTCTAGACAAGTTGAATCCACATCCATAATCAGAAATTCATTGCGAAAGGAAATGAAATGCGTTTAACAGTTAATATACATTGGTAAATTAGTATTCTAACAGTTGCCTAATAACCCATGACTGCGTTTACGAGTTGATAGAACGGAGGGGAGTTACATGTGAAGGTTTTGATGGGCATACTCAAGGGAAGTCAAGACCTTCAGGTTGATCTAGTACTATTACTGCCATTCTATACGCATGAGTTGTTAACATCCTGAACATAAATTGATCCGATCAAAGTCTCCTGGTTTATGTTTCCAAAAGTTTTACTATTTGTAATGGAAGTTTAATACAGAAATTTACTAAATATTTTTTTCCAAATATCTCAAAAAGGAAAAAAATTTATAGACCGTTTTTAAGTAAACGATTTTTACATTCTCATCATGGATGAGAAGGTATTGGTTTTATGCGAAAAATCACTTTCGAAATTTTCATCAAATCTTCACGTTTTGAGACCCCCTGAGTCAGAAAAAAGGGTTTTTACGAAAGTGTCTGTCTGTCTGTCTGTCTGTAGGTCGTGTGCGGCATAACTCTCGATAGAATTATCAGATTGAATTGAGCTTTGGCACACTCTATCGGAGCCGAAAAAGTAAGGACAAGTTCGTTAACCAGCCACATCAAATCAAAATTGAGGGATTGAGCACTACATTTGTGTTTTTGAAAATAACTTTTTGAAAAAATCAAAAATTTCAATACTGGTTTTTGATAGTGCTCATAAATCTCTACAAATTATCCGGATAACATTTTTTGATTAAATCAAAATTAGAAATGTTACAGCATATTCAAATTCGAAAAAAGTCAATATCAAAATTCCATTTTCCAGTTAAATTATACGAGATACGAAAAAACGTTATGATATAATATTATTTTCTACATAAAGACCTACAAATTTGAATTGTAACATTTTTTCATAAGATGCATATTTTTCTTTTTAATTAAAAAAAAAACTATTGAAAATCCAAAATTCAATTTTTTAACAATAATATGTAAAATACGAAAAAAACGTAAGAATACAAATTTGTTCGTTTCAAAAAGATCTACAAATTTAGTCTGAAGCAGTTTCTGATAAAATATATATTTTTCGTTTCAATTCCAAAAAATACGATTAAAATTCAAAAATTCCATTTTTTAGACAAAATATGTGAGACACAAAAAAAACGTTTATATGGAAAATTGTTTGCCTAAATGAGGTTTACAAATTCTCATTGAGACATTTCGGGACAGGATGTATATTTTATGTTTTGATTTTTAATATTAAATAAATTCGATTTTTTTCACCAAAATATGTGAGATACGAAATAAGCGTTGTTCTGCAAAATCGTTTCCTTAAATAAAGTCTACGATTGTTTTTCCTTTTTGAGAGATATGGAAGAAAATAAATTATTTTAATCATGTAATTTATTAAAAAGTTACTGAAATGTATACAGAAAATCGAGCGCGAAGTGCGAGCGTCATGATATTTATTATTAGGATATTAGGATAGCTTATTAGGATAATTAATAGAGATTTATGAGAACTATCATAAATCAGCATTGAAATTTTTGATTTTATCAAAAAATAAATTTCTAAAACTAAAACAATGCTTTTATTTTAACAATTTTGGTCGGATGTGGCTGGTTAACTTACTTTTTCGGCTCCGATAAAGTACGTCAAAGCTCAATTCAATCCAATAATTTTATCAAGAGTTATCGAGTATACGGCCTACTACTACAGACAGACACTTTCGTAAAAACTGTCTTTTCTGACTCAAGGGAGTCTCAAAACGTAAAGATTTGGTGAAAATTTCGAAAGTCATATTTTACATATAAATAATACCTTCTCATTTATGATGAGAATCTAAAAATTTAAGAAGTGAAAAATAAACTGTAAAGCGCGGAAGGAAAAGACATTCACTTTCTTTAACTTAATTTTAAGTGGCTAAGCAACGAAAATCCCAATATGGATTAATTTTGTATTTGCACTATATATGAATATTGTGTGAGGTAACAGAATACCATTTTCATATTCATAAGCACATTATTTTTTTCTATTGTACGCTTTAAATTCTGCATTCATGATAGCGTATTTTTTTTTTTGGAATTACGGCCGTCGCGTTTTTAAAAGCAGGAATTATTGCTTCCGATAGCGTTTCATCCTAACCCATATTTTTGGCGGTCAGCGCTCGAACGATTAAGCTCAAAGCGCTCAGAGTGAACAATGCCTCTTGGCGAATCTATCTCTATGCGTTCAGCATGTGTGTCTGCCTGCTCACTTGTGTGCCACGCGAACGTGTAAGTTATCTATCAGTAAAGTGTGCCGGCGAAGCGCGGCGCGGCGTTTTGGATCTCCGCCAAGCGCCACAGCCGATCATAACAGATACTTACGTGTCTTGGATGCTTTTCGAACTTTTGAATCCTATTTGTGTAGCGGAAGTGATTTGTGTCCATCAGTCGATTGAGCATTTCTTAAACCCAATAAAGCGCTCTTGCTTTGTTTCCAACAACTTTTATTCCGTATACCGCAAATCGAAAGATATTCATCGCAAAATCATGAAATAATATAAATAAAGTTATTATGTTTTTATATTTTATTTCATTGATACAGGGGCGTAGCGAACCTTTCAAATATGGAGGGGGATGATTTCGTTAAAAATCCTGACCCGTATGAAAAATTTACCAATTATATAATTTTGTTTAGTACATATTATACTTAAGTACATTTGGCTGAAGAAAAAAAGCTCTTTCGTCGACTCATTGGATAAACTAGCTAGTCATTATTTCGAAAAGTTGATACTTTCGTAAATGCCGACTAACGATTTTAAAGAAAATTCTAGAAATTTTTTGGAACAATTATGTATGAGGTGATAAATCGAATGAACGTTTCGCGTGTTAAGAATATATTAACTTGAAAGCTTTCGAAAAATGCCAACTCATTGCATTGATTTAAAATGGAGATTCCAGACGGTCACTTTCGTCACATTTTATTTGTATGATGTTTATAGTTTATAGTGAAAAATCATTAACAGAATGACAGTGCCAGAATTGGTTTGTTCGATTTCGTTTCGTAGATTTTAACCTCAAATATGAACCACGCTCTGGACGACCAATTGTAGTTGAAGACAACAAAATAAAAGCAATAATAGAAAATAACCGGCGTAGCACGACACGAGAGATCTCAGAGAAGCTTAACATATCACATAAATGCATTAAAAGACATTTAAAACAACTTGGTTACATTAATAAGCTCGATATTTGGGTTCTTCACAAATTGAACAAAATTCAACTCACCAAACAAATTTCCATTTGCGATTCACTGCTGAAACGTAACGAAACCGATCCATATTTGAAGCGAATCATAAGGGGCGATGAAAAATGGGTTGTTTACGATAACGTCGTGCGAAAAAGATGATGGAGCAAGCGAGATGAGCCTGCACAATCGACATCAAAAGCCGATATTCATCGAAAGAAGGTTATGATGAGTGTTTGGTGGGATTTGAAAAGTATTTTTCATTTTAGTTGCTCCCAAGAAACCAAACTATCAATTCGAATGTCTACTGTTGCCAGCTAATGAAATTGGACAATGAAATCAAGGAAAAGTGGCCAGAACTGGCAACTCGTAAAGACGTAAAAGGCCATCAAGATAACGCCAGACCACATACATCTTTGGTCACTCGCAAAAAATCATTGGAGTTAGGCTGGAAAGTGATGCCTTTTCCACCGTATAGTCTTGACCTTACATCATCAGATTATAATTTATTCCGTTCACTTCAGATCCATTTGAATGTGAAAAAACATTTGATTTAAATGAGGCTGTGAAAACTGAGTTGATTCGGTTTTTTGCCTCTAAGAAGCAAACTTTCTATGAAAGCGGAATTATGAAGCTGACTGAAAGATGGCAAAATTTCATCGAACAAAATGGTCAATACATAAATGATTAATGTTTGTTATTTGTATTAATAAACTTTCTTTGAAAATCATGAAAAAAAACGAAATGACTTTGTTGCGAACCCAATAATATATGTAATCTATGTTTCATTCATGATTGTTATGAAAAAATTGTCTTTTTTATGTATCTCATACCCAGTAGAAAAAAGTTGACTCAATAAAGACTGATCATTTGTTTCTGTACTAATGTACACACCTTAGTATATATTATGTTATGTAATAGCTATTTTACATATTCTCAGGTTCACTTGAATATGAGTACATTATTTACTTGGGTAGAGTAGGTCATTTGCGTAAACCTGATATTATCCGTTAAATAATTATTAAATTTTTGAACCCCTCGTAGAATTGCATATTATTTTGCTTCACGTGAAACAAGTCATAAAGGTGCGAGATAAAGCTACTCATCTCTCTACATGATTATATTTTAAAACCCTTTTGGTGAGCACTCAAAGTCACAAACAGATAGTGCTTCACTTGTTTCAAAATTCTGTCGGAAACACGTTCTTCAAAGAGTCATTCATAGACAGATGCGCTTAACAAAACCAAGTAAAAGATACATTTAAAACAATACGTTAAAATTTAGCTTAATCTAAGCAAAAAATAAAGATAATATAAAGTAAAATAATATTGAATGATAATTATTCAAGACATTTTCAATTTTTCATCAAAGCAATAAAAACCGCATCAAGTTTTGACACAATACAATCAATATAAAAATTTTTCAATTCAATCATTTGCTTTCCAATCCAAATAAAAATTTTGTTATTTAATTTTTTATGCTTTCAGGCGTCTTAAATTTTAATTCACTTTTGAACTTTTTCTTAATTAGAGATGTTTTTAATTTCATTCCTCTAATTTGTATTCAAAAGATTTAAACTGCTCTAATTTTTTTATTAATGTATTTTTTATCAGATCAACAATTTCAATATCAATGAAAATACTTCGATAACAAATATCTGGTAAAAATCTAAGAATAGAAAAATAATAACGCAAAAAACACTCAAAGACGCAGAAGTGGTAAATCAAAAGCAGAATCGAGTAGTGAGAAGCTTAAAATGGAACACAGTGTATTATAAATCGATTTTAAAACGACTTTTAAGTTCTTGACAGGTAGAAAGAAGCTTCAGGCTCTTTGTGTTCCAGATTTTAAAATATGGATGCCTCAAATCTTATTTTATATCAAACTCGAAAAAATTGTATTTTAATTGATTCATAATTGAGGGCTAACAAATCAAATGAAGATTGTCAGCATAAAATAATTACGAGTATGATAAAATTGAAGAAATCGAGAGGAGAACTAGAAGAAAATTGAAAATTTTCTGACTTAAACACCTTAGTCGAACTTTGATTACTTGTATGTATTGCATCCTATCGAAGATGGTAGGATTATACTTTCAGAGAGTGGAGTTTATCTACATAGTTAAATGGTAGTCTCTTTCTACAATACCGAACATTGTATATATGGAAAACTCCATGTGAGGCAGTAACAGTAACAATAACTGTACCGTGAAAATGTACGTTGGTTCAAGAAAGGGTGTAGGCGATGTTACTTTCCTGGTTAGCGAATCGGTTTCATCCTAAGGCACTTTAGTTTTCTTAGATCAGACCGTTGTGATATTCTTGTTCTCGTAAAAAATGATCTTGAGAAGTTCTATCCGTGGCAAACAACGATCCGTTCGGAATTGAAAAGGCCGTCTAAGATTTTTATTCGATGTTGCAAGTCTACGATAAAAGAAAGTGTGCAGCTGTTGTCACATTCTGAGTTGAACGAAATCTTCTCAGAAGAGGTAGCGAGGGACTCAGATAAATAAGCCATAAACGATATAAATGAAAAATGGAATAAAAAAAATAAATAAAAAAACAATTAACGATCCATTAATTTGAAAAATATTTTTCATCATCAGAAAGAGTCATAACTTTTAAATTGTTCTAAAAATGATCGTTCAATAAAATCCAGAATAACTTCTATGGTATAAAAGTATCTTAATTCATTCTTTTCTCCATTAGAGAATGGAGAATGACCAATCTCAGTCGAAATGGATGTTCATCGAATTCTTTTTTTTTAAATGACGATGTTTCGAGGACATTATCAAATCACATAATTAATTCACGTAATCACGTAATTAATTTATAATAATTATGAAGATTATGGTAAAATTATTAAGATAATAAATTCAAAATTATCAATAATATATCTAAATACCTGTAGTAATCCTTCAACATTTGCATCAAACATTGCAACTAATTATTTGTAAATTTTTTGCATGTTTTAGTCAACATAAAAATCAAATTTTGTCATATTTTAGTTAATTTGTTGTAGTTGCAATGAATATTTGAAAAGATTTTTTTCTTGTGAGTCCCAATTTTTGTAAAGAATTGTACATTGTTCTTATATCACGTATATGATTTCGATGAAACTAATAGAGGACTACTGAAAAGTCAACAGAAAGGTAACGGTGTTATGTATGTGGACAAATTTAACAGTACGGTGGTAAAAAGAATATGTTATGATTCATAGATTAAAATTTTTGTTTTTACAGAATATATAATCAATTGTATTTTTTTATTTATTTCTTTTTTTAAATTCTTTAAATTTATAAAAGCTGATCTAAAATAATATCATAATAAGAATTATAATCTTTCAAGTTAGTCATAACATTAATAACTGTTTTTCTTTCTTTTTTTATGTAAAACATTTTTGCAATTATTCTTTTCAAACAATTATACTCTTTATGTAAAATTTTAATATTATCCTAGTCAAAATGATGTTGAATACCTGTATCATTTTTATTATTTATTCTGTGTTTTGTAATCACATTATGGTATTTTTCATTTAAATTTATGTTTTTTCGTCTTATTTTCTCAGTATGAAGACATATTTAGACTTAAAACTGATCTTCTATACTGGGATATTTGATGTTTTTTATTTGTAAATTTTATTGATGTAGGGCATACCCCAGGTAGAAATTTCTTAAGTTTCACTTGACAGTTGATTAGTTAATAGTAAGTCAAAACTAGTAAGAAAATATTCGTAAGGAAATTGCTAATTATTTGTGAGTTTAACTATTACAAGCTAAACTGGAGTAAAACTTGTCTAGTTTCCCCCGTGATTAACTTTTGAATATTGCCTGTAAGTAACTGTTGAGGCATTTGTAAGCGAAAACTTGGAGTCATTTCATTGAATGTGTGCGTACTAAAAATACAAGTTACATGTCAACCTAAAATTTAGTGCGTTTATGAGGTATTGGGAAAAAACTTTTGCATATTGAAGAATGGACGAAAAAGGGGAAGGAAACGGAAACCGAGTGAAACGGTTTCTCCTCAAAAAGAGAAAAATTAGCCAAAAGTATCAGTATGAGTCAGGTAAGTACTCATCGCAATACGTCTATATTTTATAGCTTATGACATTATTTTTTCAATGAAATTCACAATTTACCTTGTTTTATTTCTTGGCCAAAATGTTGCAAAAGCATGTCACGTACAATTTATTTTTTAATCTACAAAGTCCTTTTATTAATTTCTTACTTAATCTATAAATTCCTCGGAATCCCGCATAAGTTTTCGTTACCTGGTTTTCAAAAACCTTTCTGTATTCTCATTTTTGGTATTAGGTTTTTATATAACGGTTTTTGTGACAGACGGATCAACTGATGCCGACAAATTTTTGGGAATCGACGTTCAAGGCCCATCAACATTACATTTTATTGCTCAAAACCTTCACTCAGATTTGTGTACATATGTGAGATTTCAATTCTTAACAAAAAACTGTCTATTGCCCCAAAAATAACTAGAGAGTGCCTTAATAACACTTCAAAAGTTTAGACTCACTAATAACTAAAATGACATAGCATTACATTTCTTCTGAATACCTAACAAGTTTTCCTCAAGAGATCCTCACTAGTTGAAAAGGAAAACTTACAAGTATCTCAAATAAAACTTTTGCAAATTTCTACTTGCGACAGACTTTCTTTTTGAATTTAAGTGAAACAGGAAATTCAATTTACTTAAGGCTCTATCAGCCTTAAGGAACACATTCTCATCATGGCGCTCGCGCTTCGCGCTCGATTTTCTGTATACATTTCAGTAACTTTTTAATAAATTACATGATTAAAATAATTTATTTTTTTCCAAATTTCTCAAAAAGAAAAAACAATCGTAGACTTTATTTAAGGAAACGATTTTGCAGGAAAACGCTTATTTCGTATCTCACATATTTTGGTGAAAAAAATCGAATTATTTTAATATTAAAAATCAAAACATAAAATATACATCCTGTCCCGAAATGTCTTCATGAGAATTTGTAGACCTCATTTAGGCAAACAATTTTCCATCTAAATGTTTTTTTTGTATCTCACATATTTTGTCTAAAAAATGGAATTTTTTCATTTTTATCGTATTTTTTGGAATTAAAATGAAAAATATATGTTTTATTAGAAACTATGTGAGACAAAATTTTTAGATCGTTTTGAAACGAACAACTTTGTATTCTTACATTTTTTTCGTATTTCGAATATTATTGTTAAAAAATTGAATTTTGGATTTTCAATAGTTTTTTTTTTAATTAAAAAGGAAAATATGCATCTTATGAAAAAATGTTACAATTCAAATTTGTAGGACTTTATGTAGAAAATAATATTGTATCATAACGTTTTTTCGTATCTCGTATAATTTAACTGGAAAATGGAATTTTGATATTGACTTTATTCGAATTTGAATATGCTGTAACATTTCTAATTTTGATTTAATCAAAAAATGTTATCAGGATAATTTGTAGAGATTTATTAGCACTATCAAAAACCAGTATTAGAATTTTTGATTTTTTCAAAATATAAAAAATGGTCCAGTTTTCTCAATTTTGGTTGGATGTGGCTGGTTAATGAACTTGCCCTTACTTTTTCGGCTCCGATAAAGTGTACCAAAGCTCAATTCAATCTGATAATTCTATCGAGAGTTATGCCGCACACGACCTACTACAGACAGACAGACAGACAGACACTTTCGTAAAAACCCTTTTTTCTGACTCAGGGGGTCTCAAAACGTAAAGATTTGATGAAAATTTCGAAAGTTATTTTTCACATAAAACCAATACCTTCTCATCCATGATGAGAATGTAAAAAGAATATTTGACTTTAGGTAGCGTTTACTTCATCAAAAAGAATTATGAACAATAGACTTCTGGATTTTTTTATAATGGAAAATCCATTCCACGTGCATAAAATGTGTAAAGTTGAAAGCTTTTTACGAATAATTCCACGACTCTTGACGACTGTTTTTCATTTCAAATCCCTGGACAGATTAAATGCGTATTTATAGCCGACATCGAAAGGTTGCACCAGAGTGTATTTATGAGATAAGCATATCCTAGCGTTGTCCTCGTAAATCTGTAGATATTTTGATCATGTCTCTTCTCACTAAATTTTATGCGAATTATGCATTCTGAATGAAAATATATTTTAATGTTGTACGATGATTTCTCATGGTATTCACCAACATCCGCGTTAAAAATATTTTACGCAATATGCTGTACCATCTATAAAAATTATATGTATCCCTTGTAATCCAAATAGATATAAAATGGAGAAATGAGATTATTAATCTAATAAAAAAAATTAAAACACGAATATTTAAAAATGCGGTAGAAAAAATAGTATAGTAGGATATATAAGCATAAAAATGTCACTACTTGGATTTCGTTCAAATTCAGATAAATCTTCTTCGCTGACATAAAGTATAAATCGAAAAACGAAAAATATCCTTTTTTTTCATGCTTTGGACTATTTTGATTCCAAAAATATTTGTTACAGTTTTTGAAGTGGGGATTATAAAAAAATTATTTTAGCGATTGCTTAAGAACAAAAATTTTCGAAAAATATGATATATAATTATTGAAAACAAAATCTCCCTAATTTTTAGAATGATACCATCGCTATTTTCTTTTGTAGAGTTACAACTATCGATGTTCGACATGTAATATGTGCTAATTATTCAACATAACATTCCATTCTAATTTTCTTCTTTCAAGCAAAAATTCTTCATTGTAATTATAGTTAATTTATATCAATCAGAACCACAATACCTTTTTAGAACTCTTAAGGTAATATTTTGAGAAGTTTGGCGTGCACGTTTTTGCTTCTTACGCAGAAATCGGTAAAGTTATTTATCGATCGGTTATTGGAATAATGATAGAACATTACGTTACGTTATATATACGCATAACAGCAGTAAAACCAATTGCTACAAAACATATTCCCTAGAAATAGAAAATGCCCTTTGATAGGAATATTTTCCCTGCAAAAGAGTTTTCTTTATTATATATATTGAAAAGAAATATACACAGATCTCACGTTTATTTGTTACAAATCATTAGCCAAGGATTCTGTCGGCCAAAATTACGATATGTTTTTTAAATTTGAAAAAATGATTATTTCTTGCACCATCTTCCTTTTGTTAAATAATCGTGAAATAAATAAATATTTTTGGCAGCAAGATCCACCGAAGAGTTTTAAAGAAATAAGTTATTTTTACTTTTTCTATTTTATGCATTATATCCTAAAATAATCTCTTTCTAGAGCTATTACTTTATTTAAAATTAATTAAGTTTTATGTCAAAGTACAACATATACCTGAATTTTAACGCAATTCGAGCGAGGTAACTTTTTCTACATGTGGAGAAAAATGCATGGTAAAAGTTTCTTGAATGTGTAGTAAAAGTCGTGGATTTCCTATAAAAAAGAAAATATTTCTAGGAAATGTATATCACTTTTACCACGTACCTAGTCAAGTACTCTTAATGTTCATTTTTTCGTGTCTTTATATACTCTTTTTAATAAGCCTTTTTAAAGCTTATACTCAATAATTATTTATTTTGTCAGAAAATGAAAAAACGAGGAGATAAGTGATAATTAAAATTTGTTCTATAAGTCGTTATTACGTTAATCCAGTTATTAAACCGACAATGCGATTCAGTTTAATTAAATTCTGTTGGCTTACATCACTCGCAACATTAAAAGTATCCAACTTAATTCAAAACTCATTTTACCGCAACTATATATTTGTCGAGAAATTTGTAGAACAAGTAAAGCAGTTATTAATATTTTTTATGAAGTTTTAACTTTTTTAAATTATGAGAAAGTATGTTAATATTAATATATTCAGAACGACGTGCAGCATGCACTGGTGATGATGTACACCCAGTGTGTATAAATTAGCATTTTACATTTTATGTAATTTATTTTAAATCCAGTTGTATAATAAATTGCCTAGAATCTTTTTTAATTAAAATTGTATGCATAACGAACAATCTTCGATAATTTTTAGGCTCATCTTTGACAAACTGCAGAATCTTCTTTATGAAGCGTTTCATTATGAAATGTGCGCTCTTGGCGAGTTTTCTTCTTAATTACTTACCTTTGATGACATAAAAGAGCTTGAAAAGTGCTAGTCCATTTCATAATGCTGGAAGGGTCTTCTATATTTATCATCGTGTGTACAGTCTTTCATTTCCAACTTCATGAAAAAAAGAATTATTCAATGAATAAATAATAACCATTTATAGGGAATTTAAAATTATTATTTCTATAAGTTGCTGGGTTGTTTTATACATAATTCAGCTATTTATTCCTCATTTGGATCTTATTTCTTCCACTTATGTCGAATATAGAGTAAACATGTTATTATATACTTGAGACACAGACTTTTACGTTATCTAAGTTAGAAGAGTATTTCATGCTGTAAGATTTCCCATGAGCAACATACTTTAACCTTGCAAGGTGACTGCTCATCTTCACTGTCCACTTTTATACAACCTCCATGAAATACAATTTTATTTCAAAATTGCCAAGAAACTGAAATTGCCCTAAAATTGTTTTCCGTCAACAGTTTATCACGTTCATATTGCCAACGCCGAAGCATTATTCAGCTCAGAATAAAACTCTAAATTTTTTAATTATGAAGTTATTTTAATTTTTAAAAAGAGGAAATATTTTGCATTGAGCATGTACATAATAAATGAAATTTGTATTAAAAATTTTAATAAATAAATTATAATGCTACTGTGCTAGTCTTTCAAATCAGATTTTTATCCACTCGAGAATGTAAAATCCTATAATAGATGTCATATAGATATTATAAGAGACAATGGGTGAATTATTCATAAACCCTACTTCGAACTAGACGGACAGTTATCTACTTCAGCGCAGAATGAATTTTTCTCCAAGTGAGAATTTTTTATTCCTCTATACGTGACTTTAAACCTGAAAACTTAAGTGCTCTCATAACAGATGAAAATGGAAATCGAGTGTTGGCAGAGAATTTTTGGGTAAGCTTGCATTCAATCCAGTTTATTTATAAAATCAAGTAAGTTGAAGTTCCTCTGAGAATATACTTGCTTCAAATTTCAGCTTCAAGCTTTTAAACGTGACGTCATGAATTGGACAAGTGGTCTGACGTGACATATGACGGTTCAAGGAAAATTCAGAATGAATCACTAAAAGCTTTCAAGACATAAAAGCTCAAACACTTTGTATGGGTATCTAAGCATGGTTTCAAAAATATATATTTATTGGTAATATAGCACAAAAGTCTTACTATATAATTTAAAAAAAAAAACATATTTGGAAGTTCAAAAAATGAAATCTTTTAGTGTTACGATTGTTTTTATTCTTCAGGCAAGGGAAAATGAATGATATATTTGCGTAAAAAGAAAACTGTTTCCTTGAAGAAAAATTGATTCTAAAAAGGGCTGGAAATACTTGTGAAAGTGGTATAATCGAGTTTATTGAATTATGGAATGGGTGGAGCGGAAGCCTCAAATGAACGCTACCCACTAATTGATTTCACAGTAGAGAAAATTTCATTAATATAACCGGATTCATTTTAGGAAAAGCGTCGTCTAAAAGGAAACAGGCAAAGTACTGAAAGCTCACTTGGCATGCGCAAAATGCGCTTTCCTGAGAAACCTGAAGAAATTCATATGCTCGAAGTGCATAAGTTCCTTATCCTATAAGGCTCTTCTTTATGCAGTGAGGTGCGTCTACCGTTCTCGTTGTTACTCAAACCATAAGCATTTGTGAGGCGCGACTGAATCTGAATTTATTCTTATTTAAAATGGAAAACTTTTCTCCAGAAACTCAGCAAGCCAGTGCTGGAGCAGTTGAAAACATGTAATTTAGTTTCGTTGGAACCCTTCCGATATGAATGTATACGAAAAGAACTCCTTCTTCCATCTCACGCGAGTTATTGGAGATATTCGTTGAAACGTGCATGTCGATAGGTTTCTATGCTCACCGACTCGTTTTCGGACCTTTTTTTCTATTAAGAAAAGTCACTTCTCTTCATTGGATACACTGTTAAAAATCTTATCAATTTGACAAAGTTTAATATATAAGTGGTAAATTGAAATTAATAGATTTGTATACTATTAAAAATATTTTTGAATTTTATCTGTATTTGTATATGAAATTTGATATCTCTTTATATTATTTATGAAAAAGTACACTGGTGTATTAGATTTAATTAGGTGGTTGAGTTTGAAATTTTTGCCACTGCCCGGCAATCGAACGACCCGGGCTCGAATCCCGACACAGTCGAAAGCTTCTTTTTTTAGACTGAAATATTTCAAATTCTTTAAATTTGAATTAGATTTAATATAAAAAAATTAACAACTCATATTATTTGATTTAAAGCAATATTATAAAGTTATTTTTGCATTGAATCTAGGATGTTAAAAATAAAGTAGATTATTTTCTTTCGTACAGATACAAATTCATTTTTAAATTATCCAGAATATTCAAGTATTCTAAAAATGATAAGTAATTGTAATTGTTAGCAGTGTAATATTATTAATTCTAAAATTAGTCTGCTTAACCTATAAGTATTTAAACGCGTCATAAATTTTCATATTTAGAGCAATTTTCAGATCCAGTCTTTTCCTGTACTCGCATTTTTGACATAATTATCGAAAATTTGAGTAATATTGATGATTTAATTGATTTGAAATATCATCAAGCAGTTTTGATATTTTTCGAGTTATTAAAGAATCTAGAAAATATCGTGACATGTTTCCATACAATTAAGCTAATTGGCACTGAAGCGGGCCCCCATTTGTGGCCGAAACGTTTGCCTTCTCTATTTTTTATGTGTTTTATCACATAAAAAAAATTCGTAATAAAACTGACCCCATGCCAAATTAACTATTACAAAATCTAGAAAATATTCTGTTTTATCAATACTGATACATATTAAAATTCATAATTGTATATATTGAATTTCATATACTTTTATATTAAATTAAATAAACAAATCTTTAACAGCGTAATTTTCAAAACAATATTTTTTTTAGCATATTTTTTCAATTTTCAACTATATTTGATAAGTTATTGATTATTTTTGTCCTAAAACTTTTTTAGTACATCCACCAAAAATGAAAATTTCCACGAATTATTAAATACTTGTGTAATAGACTAATTTGTATTGAAATTATGAGAGATAAACATTTTTAATTGAAGACTACACTTGTATCATTTTATAATTCTACTTTCCTCTTTAGTATCTTCACATTTTTAAAATTTTTTACTGGAGTTGTAGTTTATTTTTCTAATGAAGAGTCATTTAGAAGAAGAGATGTACTTTAAACACATATTTACCCTTCATGAGGACATAACTTCAACTGGAGTAATAAATACATATTTTATTTCTTACGCTCGACTCTCTTTTAATGCAAAATAAAAAAAATCAGTCAACTTATGTTTCTTTGCTTTGATTTTGATGTATGAATTTTTTTGCATTTTGTTATTTTCATATTCAACAGACAGTTAGCACCAAGAAATATTATTTCTTTTCTCTTTCTGTTCTTCAAGTTTGAGATAAGAAAAGTAATTTATTATAAGGAAGTAGTTGTAACACAGGAAACTCGTTTTAGTAGTAACGGAGAAAAGAAAAAGTAAAATATTCTCGCCAGCTTTGTCCTGGATTCCTCGCCCTGCGTTTTACCAGATTATAGCAGCGTAGTGCTGAATCTCAATAGCAAAAAGATTTTAGTGTATCGTATCCATTGCAGTTTCGATGAGTGTGTTACACGAAGAACGTGTTTTAGGGAATTTCGCATGAGAGGAATACAGAAATGCACATTTTCAGCAAAATATGCGAAAACTCCTGGCAAGGAATTCAGGCAGGTTTTTGTTAAAGTGCACAAAATATTACAATATTATATTGAAAATAATAATCTGTAAGTACATTTCAAAATAATCCAGAATCCCAATCTCATGTATAGTATATGCATATAATTCTCGTATTAAATTTTCCCTTTTTGTTTATTAAATTACGCATGACTGAAAAATGAATATCAGTTAAAATTTTATGAAAAAAGTGCCCATAAAAACCAGCATATTGAATTTGTTAAAGTTTAATTTGGTTAAAAAGGATATCGAACTTTTGTTTTCATTTTATTGAAATAGTATTACAATAATATCATTATTTAAGAATGTTATTATGAAAAATACAGAATTTGTTCTGTTGAAATATTTTAATTAATTCAAGTAACAATAGGTCAGATTCAATAGCTTTTACCATTGGGGAAGTTTCTCGAATTCTTTGAGGTAATTGGAGTAGATATTCTCGTTGAATACACAATATAGGAAAATTTGTATTTCAATTAGAAGTAAACTTATGGCGTTACCTTAACGTACGTGAGTGGATTTTCGACACGAACCTTCGAGACTGGTGTGAGGAACCTTTGTCTACCTAAATGATGTGGCAAACCCTGGGATCAAGTGTTTCTGGTCGGGCTAAGCAAGTTGAGGTGCTCATGTTTAATTGACCGTTCTTATCTTAATTCCCTTGAATGACGATGAATCTCGTTAATTTCGAAATAAACATTTGATCTCAAAGAACCCGTCTTTATTAGATTTACCGGAAAACTTCTTGCTAAAGACGACATTCACTTGCTCTATTTGATATATTTTACAAATTTTAATTATTGTTTGAGGAAACAGTTCTCACTAAATTTTTTATTATTAAATAGCTTTTTCGAAAGTGATGATTTGAGGATTAGTGAAGAAGCTTATCAAGGGATAAGATTATGACCTTGTCTTTGGGGAATCCTCGGTTTCGCTATCTAATCCCTGGAATTTGGAAGGGTGAAATACGATACAAACTTTCGACCAGTGGAAATTCCAACTCGAAATAGTTCCAAAATCCACAGTCAAAAAGTAAACCTTAACTTAGTGAATATTTAATATTTGCAAAGTTTGTTTCGATACGAACAACTTTTTTTTCAGGCGATGAAACGAAATTATTGGTAAATAATTTCCGAGGTTCCTTAACGTAATGTAATATTTTAAAGCCTACAAATTAATTATTTTTCATATATATATGGGATCTATAACTTAATTCGTGCGGTTTCTTTTTCAAAATTTGAACGTTTATTTAAGAAAAACATGTATAATAGTATTATTCGAAGTATTGCCCATCTGAAGCTATGACTTTTTCCCATCTTTCTGGCAATTTATGGATTCCATCCCAAAAGAACTGCACCGGCTTTGTGGCCAAGAATGAATCAAGCCAATTTTTGATACCCTGTTCTGATGTGAACCGTATTCCAGTGAGGGCGTTCTGCATCGACCGGAACAAATGGTAGTCAGAAGGAGCAAGGTCTGGGCTATAAGGCGGGTGGGGTAAAGCTTCCCATCCACTGTTTTCCAAATAGTTCTTAACCGGAATAGCAACATGAGGCCGAGCGTTGTCATGATGGAAAATTATTGCCTCGTGTCTGGTCGCATATTCCGGGCGTTTTTCGGTTATTGCTTTCTTCAAACGGATTAATTGTGTTCGGTACCGTTCTCCATTGCTGGTTTCACCCGGTTTTAGCAGCTCATAATACAGCACACCCTTCTGATCCCACCAAACACAGAGCATTACCTTCGCGCCATGGATATTCGGCTTTGCCGTTGATTTGGCTGGTTGGCCGGGTTTCACATATCATTTTTTGCGTTTGGGGTTGTCGTAATGGATCCATTTTTCATCACCAGTAACTTCCACCAAAATACGATGACTTTCGGGAGAATTTTTCTTCATATTAAAGTAATGAAGAAGAACTCCCCGCAAAAAAACTTTTTCAGGCACAAAATTCGACATATTTGAGTGAAAAAAATTATTGTTGTTTACGCTTCAAATGAATGACATATACTGAAAAAGACGCATAATGACAGTAGCTTTCCAACGCATGTTCGGAATATTGGAACGATGGAATAATAACGAAGTTACGCTATGTTTTAGCAAACCGCACGAATTAAGTTATAGATCCAATATCTCAATCGCTAAAATATTATTCCCTCTTAAGAATTCTTCATTGAATATTGTACTTTGAAAATGTTGAAATACCTTACAAAAGGTTATATTGACCCAAAAATCACAGAATTTTTATTGATTTCTTGTTGTTTTGGCATGGGGTCAGTTTCTTCTTATTTTCATCATTTAAAAATTATCAACGGTAGATATAAAGAAAGGTAAAAAAGGAAGGCAAACGTTTCAGCCACATGTGGGGGCCCTCTTCAGTCCCATAAATTAAAAGATCAATTCAAAATTTCTGTAAAAGATTAAAATATAGAAGATAATGAAATTAAAGAAAATCATAAAACTCAAAAACATATTTCATAGTTTGCAAACAATACGTGTTGTGGATACTAAACTGCTTTATTTTGATTTGCAAACATGGGATAGGTTTTATGATTTTCCTTATGTTCACTATCTCCTATATTTTAATCTTTTACAGAAATTTTGAATTAATCTTTTAATTTATGGCACTGAAGAGGGCACCCACATGTGGCCGAATCGTTTGTCTTTTTTTTTTACGTTTTTTTATATCTACCATTGATAATTTTTAAATTAAGAAAATAAGAAAAAACTGACCTTATGCCAAAACAACAAGAAATGAATAAAAACTCTTTAAATATAAACCTTTCTGATATGTTCCTTGTATCGAAAAATTTGAGCAGTAACATATATGATTGTAAAACAAAAGTTATAATTTAATTTTGTTTGAAATTGTAAGACGTGATAATCAATAAAATTGACCACTTGTTTATTTTATTATCTGTAGATGTGGTTTTTCGAGAGCCGTAAAAGTAATTAGTTATTCATCCTGTTGAATTAACATTGACTTTTACGGGCATTAAGTCACTGATCCTTATAGTATGTATACGTACTTGGTTTTAACATTGCATCTAGCTCGTTAGCAGTAATAATACACGTGTGGTATGTGATCCGCTTCATTCGAAGCTAAATAGAACGAATTTCCGAACTCATGTTTACTGTTACGGAAACGCGGTGTACATGCGTGTACATTGACGAATAAACCTTTTATGTTTCGAACTCAAATTCTCTGCAATAGCGTTGAAAACAGGCGAAACGTTGCAGTGGTACAAAAGTATCGACTCGTTCGAAAGTAGCAATTACTAGTGCTCTAATCAGCGATGAACTGTCCGCGCGATGTACTCAAGAGCCAAACTTCTGAAATGTTTGCTTCATCAGCGTTAGTACTTAATGAGAACTTGTATATATACATAATGCTATGTGCAAATATATATCTAAGAAATTTAAGTTCTGAAACCTTGCAAGCAGAAGAAACTTGTGTGAAAATGAAGTTGAGAGGGTAAGAATAGGAAAAAGAAAGAAGATAGTTTATAAAGTTATATTTCTTAAGGCCATAGACCAACCTAATCCCGTGACCAAATAAATTCGTATAAAATATCTTTTTAAGAAATTGGGAAATATAATAGAATACAATGAGGAACATCTGTCTGATTCGTTTTTGTAAAAATTTTGCAAAGAAGTTTTTTTTGCATTTTATTAATTAAGTAACGTCCAAGAACTATTATTAATTTCTAATAAGCATATTATTGATCAGTTAAGGTCGTTAACTGCTTACCGCAAAGTTTTTTACGTAAAATAATACTATAGGAAAGTTATTGGAAATTACACTTAACTTATTGCATGCAACAAAAATAATGTTGTAAATGATAAAGGTAAACTCTCGTTATAACTTTACAATACGCAGGAAATTCATGCAAGTGAGGAATCATAAAACAAATGTAACAAGCAAAATGCTCATGATTTGGAAGCATTTCCACAAGTTTGAGATGCCTGAAGCCCTTTTTGATCAGAGTTCACAGTTATATGCGCTACTATAAAGTAAAACTTGTTTGCAACTAGACAATTGGTCTCTGAATAGTGCTTTAACTGTGCTTATAATGTTAACTTCCAGGGCCAGCTCAAGAAAATTTGGTGCCATAGGCAGAATAAATATTTGCGCCCCTTGAGAAACCCAAGTTTACAAATTTTGCTAAATTACGTTTGTAACTTGTAACTTCAAATTAAATCATTGCACATTTGGAAAAATGTCGCCTATTTGGTAGAGTCGACCCTGTTAACTTCTGCTTAATACAGTCTCGTGTTTTCTTTTATATAAATAATCTAGAGCAAACTTTTAGATGTATCTTATTTTTCAACTCTTTCCGATTCGATAGATAGAGCATCAAATTTTCGATTTGATAATGAAGGGTCCATCAGGTTTTGCTGTAGATAGTTAATATTTAGTTTTCTATGACTGATCAACGAAAAAGTTTTATTTTATGACTTTATGCCTTAGTTAACGTGTGTTTATCCAACTTCAGATTATATTTGTCCGAAACTGCAAACTTAGTTGTGCCTTATGTTTGAACGGGAAATTAGAACTTAATCCCACTAGAGCTAAGTTTATCTGTTGGCAAAAAAGCTCTAGCGAGAAGATGTTCACACCAGTTGGCTAGAGATTTAGTGCTGAAGTTGCAACCATCATAAGGATTGAAGCTTAGTTCCAACCGATTTAACATTTATTGATAGCTATGCATTACTTAAGATGTATTGTTCAAATCCCTTTCAAGATCTTCGAGTTTTCATTGTTATGTCAGAGAAGCATTCAGTCATCGGAATTGAAGTTTCAAATTCAACGAAACGAGAAATATACATATCCATACATAATAATGTCATTTCTATAACAAACAAATATTTTATTTCAAGAATTGCAACTTATATTTTTCGAGATGGGAGATGGATTAAATCGCTATGCTATAAGAAGATAGTTGTTTTGGGGTCGCTGATTACAAATCTGAACTCAGATTTTGGAAATTCAAAATGGCGGCTCCAAGATGGTGGTCATAATATTACATTTGATTTAAATTGTTTTTGAAAATTGGTATACAGGGGTTTTTGAGGTCACTAATTCCGAATCTGAACTCAGATTTTGGAAATTAAAAATGGCGGATCTAAGATGGTGGCCAAGATCTTAAATGTTTTAAAATTTGTTTTTGAAGATTGATATAGAGGGTTTTTCGGTATAGCTGATCACGAATTTGAACTCAGAATTATGAATGGTAGATCCAAGGTGGCGTCTAACAATGAAATATTATTGTAACATTTATGAAAATTGGAGAAACGGTATTTTTGAAATTGCTGATTATGAACTTAAACCATAATTTCAAAAATTCAAATGGGAAGGTTCCAGATGGTGGAAGTAAAAATAAATGGGATTCTGAAAAGTGCAGGTTTATTGAGGTACAATTGGAAATAAGCAAAGTCAAGAGATTTTTTCGAAAATATTAATTAAAAAAATATTATTCTGGCCGCCATATTGGAGCCGCCATTTTTAATTTCCAAAATCTGAATTTATATTCGTAATCAGCGACTTCGAAAATATTATAATGCAATTTTCAGAAAAATCCAATAATATTTCAATTTATGGACGCCATATTGGATCTGCCATTTTGAATTATCAAAATCTGAGACTGGATTCGTGATAAGCGATCATAAATTTTCGTAAAAAAATTCGTAAAAGTTCCTCCAATAATGAATTATTTTCAGAAAAGGGTTGTTTTTTTTAATTTGTTTATTAAAATTGACAAATTTTTACAAAATCTGGTACTTTTAAACATGAATTTATATTCTATAACATCGTAAAATAACAAAAAACAGTTGGATAATCGGATCAAAATTACATTTAAATCGCGAAAATTTGTAAAAAAATAAATGGCATCAGGTAATGCCGCTGTGCCGCAAAGGGTTAAAACATCAAGAGAGTTTTAATTAAAGATTTGATATACAATAGAATATTAAAATAATTATTAAAATCATAATTAAAGTTCTATGATTGATGTAGATTAGTCTACATCATTTACACAAAGGAAATGCTCCATAATTTATTTAATTTGTAAACAGATAAAATTTGAAATGTGTAGATTACTTTAATTCAAAGCGTGGATCAATGTGAGAATAAAATATCACGTATTCACAAATTCATTGCGGAGTTAGAAGTTGAAACTGTAACGAAGCAAAATAAAAGTCTGATTTGGTTCAAATCCCCCCGGCCATCTTTTACGAATCAGGACGTTATCGGTGTAGTCTTTTCTCTCCCGATGTGGAAATCCATGGAGGATTTAATCTCAAACCTGCAATCTAGCAAACGAATCTGCAAGCTTTTTACAAACGTTGGAAATTCTTTGCCAAAACACGTGCATTCTGGAATTAAACCATTAAATGTCCCGGCTTTTAAACAAAATTTGCATTTACATCAAAACTTGTTCGTGAAGATGTAAAATGAGTTTAGGAAACTTCTTCTATCCATAACTAGAATTTATAAGCACAAGTAAAACTCCAGTTTACTATACTATATTCTTTTTATTTGATTTCTCTTAATAAAATATGAGTATAGTTAATAATTAATAGGTTTGTGTCAAGCAGAGTTGGACATCATCGATTGTAATTCCCTCTGCATGGACTAATATTGGTGAAGCCATTGATTAACTTGATTTATAATAGAACTCAAATGAGTCCATTTCGGTTCAGCTAAATTCAATTCGATTCACCGAGTCTGTTGTTTGTTCTGTGAAAAATATTAACTCGTTTTCTCAAAATTGATATCATATTTTTCCGCAAACTCCAATCAAAGATCGATAGACTCATAAGCATGATTTCATTTCAATTATGTGTGAAGAACAAAGTTAATTTATCTACTTCAAAGTCATTCACAGCTTTGCGCATAGCTCTCTCTTTATATTTGACTGTATCTAACGCTCTCAGAGGCGATTTATGGAGAGTAAGTTCAAGTACGGTCGGAACATCAAATGGGTGTTCCTGCAGAAGTGTGTATCTTACTCTCAAGGCCATTTCTGAACTGCTATTGTAAGCTTTTAATTGATTAGTTAGATTTAGATATTTATTATAGCTTCAGTAAATAACATTATTATTTCTTACTGAATTATCAAAATCAAATATCTTTCTGTGCAAAAAAAGACGCTTTCGGCTGCGCAAATTTCAAACTCGACTAATTAATTTGAAATTTTTTATAAATCCTTTCACTTTTGTTGAACACTGTTTATTGCAAATTCGCATTCTCCATTCAAAAATACATAAGTATTATTCAAAAAATTTATTTTAATTCGCAACGGATTTCCCATTTGAATTTTCAAAGTTACTTCTCTCCCCATCCCCCAGAGTGTGGGGTAAATTTTTGCAAAGTCGCTTTTTTTCCCCGCAAATAAAAAGTTTTTATTGAGGACATTTTTTTTTGGACGATGCGTATTTCTTGAGATATCTTAATGCCTCAAGATAGAAACCTGACCCTGTATAATATATTGTGCCAATAAGCCTTTTTATATGAAAAATATACCATATAGAAGTCTTTGTTCCCAATTTACATGTATAATTTAACTTCAAACATTAAATTTGAGAAGGTTGTAACACAATACTCTTGATAGAATGAAGGTTGATTATACATACCATAATGTAAAATTATTGTGGATGACAGAGCAAATGCAATCCTACACGAAGAAACGTTTTATAGCTATATATGTTTTATTTTATAATAATAATTCTAAAAAATATTAGGAATCAAGGGAAAATTGAGGTGCAATGGGAAACTTTAGTATAGGCTATAGTAAAGTTTGATACAAACTATAGTAAATTGTCATATAGTATATCTGAAGTTTAGAATTTCGCTGCGAAAAATGATCAATATTACACGTATTTCCCTAAATTGAAACGTAGTTTAGTAAAAATTCTAAACTTAGATCTCTCCGTGTACCTAGATAGCACAAGTTAAGCAAAAATATGCTTTTCATTTGTCAGGAATATATAGAAGATTCAAGGCATATTTTTTATATTTCTGGCATATTATGTGCTGCATGGGTATATAGAGTTAATGCTAACACGATTAAAATATATTGGCATTTCTGTATCAATAATATATAATGAAAATATTATTGGATAAAGAAGCGATATTAAAACGTTTATGTAAACATTGAAAGTTAATAAAATTGCGTTATTGAATTTTAATACGAAATCCATTGGAGGTACAGTGGAATAACAAGAAGATATAAATAGAATATTTGTCATCAAAAATTAAATGAATGAATTCAGTAATAATTATTATTTTAGTTTCCATATGAACGAAAAATTCCCATGCATCATTTTAAAAAGTTTTTATGATTTATTTCATTGATAATTTACAATTTAAAGAAATAGAAAATTGGAAAATAGTTTTTACTCTCTAAAATGAATTGAAAGTTAAAAATTAAATTTTAATTAAAAGTTTAAAATTACGATTACTAGTAGAGTAAGTTGAAAGGGAAAAAAGATTTCAGTCAAAATTGATGGAAATTCTATAACGTTTGGGTGAAATTGCACTAGTTTTCCGAAACGGTTATAGAATTTCCAGGACTTTTCTGTATTTAATAATTTCGAAAAAGCTTGCGAGAACATTTTTTCTTTCATGTTAATTATATTTTAGAGCCAAGGGCGAAAGGTATTTAATAAAACCTTTTTACTCTTCACTTTAAATACGAATTTGTTGGAAATTTAAACGTTGAAAGCGCACCTCATTATTGTCACAATGTACTTGAGTTTGAAAAAGTCTCATTTAAATTTCCGAACTCAACTGGCGGCGGCGTATGCTCGTCGCAAAAAAAAAAGAAGTGTTTGCTCGAGTGTAAAATCGACACAGCGAAGAGCAAAGAATAAATCCGGCGTCACGGTTCGTTAGTGATATTGCTCAGATAATACCAGATGACAAAACCTTCTGGATATATAAAGTACAGTTAAACCACGTGTAAATACTTGTAGTATTTTTCCAAATCTACATTTGGTATACCTACCAATTTATGACTATCCAATATACTAATATCAATACCTAAATCTTCTCTTATTTCAAGTTGGTAGATTAACGCAAAGAAGTACAGGGTTTTTCAATGAGTGGTTTCGTTTTGAATATTTTGGCAGCTGTCATAATAAGGGGTGTCAATTTTTGACAGATGACAACTAAAAACTATGCCATTAATAAAAATGGAACGATACACGCTTTAACACCGTAACTGTTTGGTGCAGTTTTTGGGCAGGAGGGATCATTGGGCTTTATTTTTTTGAAAATTAAGCTGGAACGGCTGTTTTAGTGGATGGATTACGCTATCGAACCATGATTAATGAATTTCTATGGCCAGAATTGGAGGATGTGAATGTGGACGATGTTTATTTCCAACAAGACGGCGCTACCAGCCACGCTGCTTCTCAATCCTCAATCAATTCAAGAACTCAAAGAGAATATTTGTGCCATTATCGATGAAATAGAGCCCGAAATGTGCGAAAATGTAATGGAAAATTTCATGAAAAGAGCATGCTCCTGCAAACATAGCCATCGAGGCCATATCAATGATATTGTTTTTCATTATTAATGGCAAACCTTCCGCTATTGAATAAAATCAAAATCAAATGATTTTTCACAAAAAACACACGTTTTTCTTATTAATCAAAATGAAACCTTTAATTGGAAAACACTGTATATATAATACACATGAATGTAAATAGATACATACTCGCTGAAACTCTGAGTAGAGACATTCCTTAAGATTCCACATTGTGCACTAATTAACTAGTCATTGGTAAACCATTGTTAACTATATACCGAAGGTAGTCCTAGCACATGCTTTCAAGCATACAGCTTACAAATCTATGTTGGAAACATTCTACCACATACATAAACACACACACACACACACTTAAACGCACCCAAGTATGTATAATAAGAATCGCTTAGTTTCCATGTCATCTGCCCAGGATTCTGTATCGTATATATAGTATAATAAATTCCCTGATACTGTTTGAAGTATGATAAAATATTTCCATAACATTTTGAACAATTGACTTGCTTTCATTTTTATCTGATAAGGCAGAACAAGCAGAACATTTGAATGCTTTGACGTATTGCTTTGTTATAGGAATCAGAATAGTAAATTGAATTTTATTAAAATGGAATATTCTAGTCTTTGTGCCTGAATTCATTGTTAGTATCTCACATAAACTGAATTCATCTTTTTGAATTGCATGGATTCTTTAATATATTTACAAATCCTGTTAGGTTTTTCTAGAGAATTTAAAAAAAAGAATAATAGGAGTAATTTGTGTGGACAAAGATCCTTTTAACTTTTGTATTTCCAATTTTCTTAAAATAAGAGATATCGACCTGCTTATGTTATAGATTAAGTTTAAATTGAGCGTATTTACCGCCATCAGGCAATCACAGGTGCAAACTTTACTGAACTTGGTTACTATAAGCTTGCTGAACTCACGTTTAATTAAACATTAATTACGGGACATTAATTATAGGTTACAAAGATGTATTGCATCGCTTACTGTGAATAGGAAAACCAAAGTTAGTCAGGAATATTTCAAAACATTACAGGTTCCAATGAAGCTAATGACATTCTTTTCCTCAAATTATTTTTATTTTCAGTCCATTTAGTTGTCAATTAATATTGCTGTGTGTTCAAAAGCGATATACATATATGACGACTGTCCATTAATTAAGTAACACAATTTTCGTTCGATTTTCACCACCTTTCCGTTGACGAGTAATCGTGTATGCAATTCTCCATTCCACTTTCAATTTAAATTGCTATACCATAAAACTTGAAATATTGTAATTGTTAATAGTATGAATTCGATGTGACGTAATTTGTCAAAATTTTATTTCAAGCAAGTACAAAACTAAATATCAGGTTACTAAATTATGCTATAAGAATATTTAATATGTGCATTTTTAAATTGAAAGTTGTACTTCAACAAGTCATATGGATCACAAAAGAAATTACATTTTGCATAGCTTAATGTATTCTCTTTATATTCTAGAAACACTGCGAGTAATGAATGAGACAAGTAATATACAAGTGAAATGTATAACAACTTTCTAAATTTTCTATAAGTATAACTTTCTTGCATAGGTTGTAGATTTTTAAATAATTGCAAATAACATCAATTAGGTATAATTTCCAGAAAACCAGAGAATGAAGTATGCACTGTTAGAAATTTCTAGCGTAAATTTCCGAAACACGTGACTGGAGTTTTATTCAGTTACAGTTTCGTAAAATTAAGATAGAATTTCAGAAAATTCAGTTACTTTTTAGTAAATTTAAGAAACAATTTCTCAATTTTCACTTAGAAAGTATTGAATATTCTGATACTTGTACCTGGAAATTCTGAAACTTGTAACAGGAATAATTTTACGTTTCGGGTAAATGAAGTTTTATGAAGTTACATTTAACTGAAAATTTTGTTACAGTTTTGTAATTTTATGATAAATTTTATGAAAATTCTGTTACAGTTTGGTAGTTTTAAGATACATTTTATAAAAATTCAGTTGAGTTTCATGATATTAAGAAAAATTTCAGAAATTCCAGTACCTTTTTTGCAATTTTAAGACACCTTTACTCAAAAACATCATAAATATTGTCAAAATTTACGTTACCTTTGTAACATACAAATTTTGTAAATTTCCAAACATTTTTAACAATGTATTATTTAATAAATTACATTCTTTTAAGAAAGTAAAAAGTATGTAAATATTTTCCGTACAGGCGGAGATATTACTTTAATCCTCAATGGTCCACTTTTGAACTTTGTGGGGAAGTTATGTGTTATAAAAAGAAGTTTAACAAATGTGGGAAATTTAGAAGCTCTTCTGATTTTGTGTCTTAGAATTATTATCTTAAAGAGCATCATGGTGAAATGCTAACCTTATTGTTCTGAACAATGCCGTTTTCCTTGAATGCTGCCTTTTCCACAGCTTCAGAAACTGCTGGAGTTATTTTCTGAGAAATTAAATCTGCGAGCAAGAAAGAATCTAAATTAACAATCTGTTTGACATAAAAGGTACAATCTAGAAGATTGGAATAAGTAATTCAGTTTGAAATTTGTTAGCTTTTGTCAGAGCATGTGAAAGTGCAAGTGACATTAAGAATTATTGTTTAGAGTTATGTTAATTTTCAAATTTCGAAAACATAATTTTATGTATTTTTGACACTTGCATGTAGAAACCTAAAATTAATCAACTTTACTAATTTCATAAGTATCACATGCCCTTAAATATGATATTTCTTGCAAAAAAATGTTCCAGTTGTTCAGAATCACAAAACTGACACTTATTTCTGTGATGATTGAATAGATTTAAAGAATAAATTTTGCTTTAAATTTCGAATCATTATTACTGTACTCTAAAATTTAATATTATTCTAATAAAGAGGATAATTGTATGTGACTATTGTTATCCAATATTGCTCCACTTATTTATTCATTTTAAATTTACAAAATAAGGTTTTGCAGCATTCCTGTTTAGTAAGTAACTAAGTTTGTAATTCTACTGTAGTCCTTTAGTAGGAGGTTGTAACCATATACCACGAATGTACTGCTCGTCTCTTGATCGGGCATTATGTATACATGAAAGCAAAGCTTAACCAGTTCACGGAAGTTAGTTAGATTGAGATATTGCGGTCAAATGAGATCAGAATATCCTCTACCTCTGGATTTCGGAATTCCAGTGTTAACGTTAATATATGCATTTGGCATATTATCTTCGTAGTGCTGATTGATTCACAGCATTAGTTAAATTTAGAATGCAGTATACTAAAACATGCAAAAGGAAGTATTATTCTTAAATTTTGTATTTTTAAATATAATAAAAAGGTTTTGAATATCAACATTGTATGGGTCGTTACCAAAGACTTATAAAATCTATTTAAGTCGCGGCAGTTCCAGGCATTTCCATTATTTAATATATTTTTTTAAAGAAAATAGGATAAAGTACTTACTTGTTTTGTCCAAAAAAGGAAATTAAAATAAATAGTGAAAAATTGAAAAATACGTTCCATTTTAGACGACAAATATTAGAAAAAATTAGCTGATTCTAAAATTATATCTTTTCTTAAAATTGATAGCCCCAGACTCATAAATTTTTGGAAAGAACTCGTATGTCTTTTCCTTATTATTATAGGGAGAAAAAGAATATATAAATGTGTAAAATTATTATATTAAGTGTATTTCACTGATGTAATAATTTTAAATTTCATCGGGTAAAGTGCTCCCGAATAATATTGATTGTAAGTCGTCCAAATAAATAGACCATGAAGAGTATTTATCTGCAGGTGTAATATATTGGGTTTGCGAAACATTTTATCAGATTGGAAGTGAAGCTCCCTTGTTTGTTTCTCTTTTGAAATATTTGGCAAGGGATATAAAGTTTACCTGTCGTCTTTATCCGTAGTTTGAATTAAATCTGGCACGAGATATCTTCATACATTGTTTTGTGTGTCCAACGAGAAATTGTAATAGCTATCATTAGCCAATCCTCGTGGAAGGTAATAGCGTTCTCTGTTTTATGTACCTATTTGCTATACGATTACGTCGCTTTATTTTGCAAGATGTATTGTTTGCTCAACCTTATACGGTGCACTCATCTGTAATCGAGATTTTATCGTTGCGTCCAACAAAAGGGTTTTGTAAAACTTTTCATTTAATTAAGTGTGTGTATTAGAGTCTATTAGAAAACTATAGTTCTTTCCAGAATGAAATATTCTCATGACATACTCATGTACATTCTAAAATATTGATCTCGAATACTACTTTTTTGTTCTAGTGCACATTTCTGAAAGGAAAATATTGGACTGGTATTCAACGATGGTGGGAAGTGACTGGAAACTTGAAGAAGTTGGTAAGTTCTACGTTCCTTACTGTCGATTTGTCATCTACAAATATCAACGCGAGTTAAAACAGGACTATTAGTTCACACGAGTGAAGTTATAGCTGCAGGACTTTATTGAGTTTATATTGAAAGTTGTTGAAGCGATAATTGTTATTTATGTAACCTTTCTCAAGAAGTTGGCAAAAATAGGAAGAAAAGAAGTACAAAGTGAATAAGAACTTTTTCAAATAGGTATTAACTTGAGTGAGTAAATCTTGTTAGACTTTTTACAATTAATTTAGTTGAAATGCGAGAAGTTTCGTTCTGGTTTTTATTCCCTATACGTGCGCGTATTGTATGCCATTCTGAGATATTGCCGTCTATTGTGACTGCGAGAACTACACAATTTTTTCTTTCTTGAATATAATAAAACTAAAAGAAGGACCGTGAAAATTAATGAATACTGCATAGACGTTTTTGCGCCATAAGCACACCATCAAGAAAGAAGCTCCCGCATTTTTCGCATATTGTAGAACTCAATTTATTCATCATATAAACATTTCAACGAAATCACCCGTGTGGAAAAGCCGACTGGGGCCAGACTGGGTTCCAATCAGATTGCACATTCACCAGGCTGGCCCCAGCTAGGCTGTCTGACTGGGGCCCATTTTGGGTTGTAACGCTCAGCCCGACCAAAGCCCATGTTTGGGAAAACTGATTGGGCCCAACTTATGCAATCCGTTCCCTGTCCAGATAATAAATGGGTTTTAAATGGGTAGTTGTTCTTTTGCCCAGTAAAGAAATTGTTAGAACTGAATTCTGTTCGATTTCACCTTCATTTGTGGAATGCTGATGTTCGGAAAAGTTTGGAGTTTGTTCTGCAATAAACAACACTCAAAATTATAAACTTCATGTCTTACTTTTAAGTTTAGGAAAACATAACCTCAAAATTTGCACGTCTGCATGCGATTTCTCGTTCCACTACGTTATAAAAAGAAAAATTCACTTTTATCAACACATCAATTTCTGTCTTATTTATTATTTTAGGTCTCTGATAAACTAAATATATTTTAATTTTTTTTCAGTTATTTAATTTTTCATAGTTGAATTTAAAAAATATTTATTCTAACTTACCATCATCAGAACTCGAATTTTCTCTAGCTGCCGCCTTAAATGCCTGAATTGCTCGATGTTTTTTCACCCGAACACGCAATTGATTATTAGCACGTCGCTTTTTATCCATTTTTGTATAATTATAAAACAGTGATTAGTATACTTTTTCTAAAACCTTCAACGTTATATGTGCGTTTGAATACTTAATTACTTTGGGTGGCTATCAAATAGGGGGCATATTAGTAGACTTCAATTATAGTATACTATACTGTATTATTACTATTGTTTTTTTTGGAACATGGGTATTAATTGGTGTTCCCATTTGGGGCCAATTTGAGATGCCCAACCAAGACCCATACATGGGGCGCCAAGTTGGGCCCAGCTTGGAGCTCAATAATAAATTGGGCTAAGTTAGGAAAATTTCCACACGGGCACTTTTATGATTAACATCAAATAATATGTTTTATAAATGGATATTTATCCATGAAATTAATGGTAATTCAAAAAATTTTAATTCAACAATAATATTCATTGTAATGTTTTATTTGTTTGTATACAAAATAAAGGTGCGCTTCCAAAAATGACTTATTTCTAATGTTTTGAAATATTTTTGCCCTAAAACCATTATTTTTCGAGAAAAATGAGATTATCAAAAAGAAAAAAAAACTGCCAAAACCCATTAAAGGTGCAGTTCCGATTAGGTGAACCTTTTTTCTTTCCATCAAACACCCCATATTTATCTATTTTGACGTGCTGATTACGAATATAATAGTTAAAATTGCCGATTAGTCGATTTTCATGGTGAAACCATAAAAAAACCATAAAAATCATGGTTGTTTGCGTTTAATCGAAGATAAGTGTTTTCCTTGAAGTTTATTACATATAGTATATTGTGCAACTAGGGAAAAAAAAAATTATTTTGCGAGTGTGAAGTTTGATGCCCGAGCAAAGCGAGGGTAACAACGACACGAGTAAAATAAATGTTTTTCCCGTGTCGCACACGATTTTTTTTCTACTAGGGGGTCAGAAAATGAATTTGTCTGACCCGTACGGGGCAATAAAATCCACTTTATAACCCGCTAGTAGAAACAAATTTTGAGACTTGTTTGGCGAAATTTCTGAGTTTTCTTTTTATTTAATTCAATCACTTTTAATATTGTCTTGGATTGTAAATCGATTTGAAACGAAAGGTACATGTGTTCATTACCGAAATGCTTGATTCTACAATTGAGTGTACTGAGGACCAAGCTGCGCTGTGTCAACGTTGGTTTAACATTGCATTCTATGCTCCATAATTCAGGCTTAAGTTCCCCAGCCCACCCTTCTCTTCTCTATCTATTCTCTCTGCTTGAATCACACTCTTCCTCTTCAATGTCCATATATATATATAGATATATACAGTTCTATCCATTACTTCGTGCGCGCTTGATACCTGTAGAGGGATGGAAATAGTTCTTAATTCTAATAAACTAATCGTCAAACACAAAGGGCTTGAAAAAGCCACTCGGCCATGACTGAAACAAGAAAACCTACTTGGAAAACAGTGCTCTTTCAGCTTTCCTCACTGGCACTTAGAGCAACTCTCTCATGAATAACGCAAGGATAAAACACGACTTCGACTCCGTGACTAGAGTTTCGAAAGGGTTTAAATTTATCTGACTTCACTAAATACAATTGTGAAATGATTGTGAATTTTCCAAGGGGGAAAGTGCATTGAGAAGTAACCTCAAAGCTTCCATATTTTATCTGATTCAAGACTTACACTTATAAAGCCCATTGCTAAAAGGAAGTTAATAATAATTCGTTTTATTTTATCCTTCCATATTGAAGCTCCTGCTTCTGAATGTTTAGTTATAAATTCTAAATCAATATAAATAACTGGATTAGAAATTAAACAATTTTAAGTGGAGACGATTTCTAAATTTTAGATTTTTCCAACTTAATGTTCAGATCGTTCATGACTATAGTTTTATTGTATTCTGATCCCTCCATTCTATACAATATCTTTTCATTGTCTAGTCTAAAAATTGTTCAAAACATTGTTAGAATGAAATATTGAAAAATGAGAAAATATATGTGACGTGCTCTGAGAAAAAGAGCCTAAGCGTACCAGCGGTAATTCCAGAGAAGAAAGGAAAGAACAGACGAGCGAGCTAGAATCGGTTTCTGATATACCCGACTCTCTCTCACTCATACTATCTTGAAGCCAACATCCGTGTGTTGTTCGGCCTTCTTTCGGCAAGAGAAATAGACTGATTACACTCATTCGCTCAGAGACACAGCAGTTACAGTTTTGATTGATTTTTATAGATTTCGCAGGTAAATGAGGATACTCTCTAAATCTGAATCAGTCTGTGGTGATTGTTATCACATACTCCAATCATTAAAATCAATTTTTTTTGTTTTTATCACAACGCAAACACATGATACATGAAACACATCATTAATGTTACATTTATACACTCAAATTCTAAAATGCTTAAATTTTTATATGTTGTATATATATTTCATACTCTTACCTATTGCATTGTACATTTGTGCTCAGGACCCTTCTTATTTATTTCTATTTCTAATTCTATTTTCTTTATTTCAGGTTCTATTCACTTTCACTTTCTTTTTCTATTATTCTTCTACAGAATTTACGCCTTATAGTTCTATAAGCCTTGCCTAAGTAAGTTTCTGTAGAGAATCTCATTTAGCATCTTTTCTTCAACGATTTCAAGACGGTCGATCATAAAAATCGGCATCTTGTAATTGTCGCCCAGCTGTCGGGTTTTTCCTAATCCAAATGCAAACATTTTTATGCCTTGAGTCGAGAGTCTCGTCGGTACCTTACCTGAGGTACTCTTTCCAATTACCTGAATATTTCCCCTACTCTTTCATACCCTTATACCTATTTCTCACTCTCTAGTAGACTCACTCTTTACACCCTCAATTTATAATTTCAAAAATTCAGTAAGTCTTGACCTTCCGTCCTGAGCACCTCTCTACAGCTCGAATATATAAACTATCATTATTCGCATATTGGAGTTGATTATTTTTCCCGTGCACGAAATCACTAAAAGTCAAATTTTGACTGATTGAATCAGTGATTTGCCTTTTCACTGATTCATCAGTGAAAAAATATTTTTCACTGTTATTTCAGTCAATTTTCACTGAAATAATCAGTGAAATTTTACTGATTTACAGTAACCTCTTTTTAGCTATTTGAATCAGTCAAATTTCACTGATAATCAGTAGATTTTTACTGATTCAAGTTTAGAGAGTAGTTTTAAAGATTTATTAATTAAGGGCAGAAATAAGAATTCAAATATGTATGTAATTTATAAAGACACATGTATTTTTTATTCTAGTAATTTTTACAGAGCATGTAATAGTAACTAACTGTTAATAGCAACTATTATCGACAATTTATTCATGTTCTTGATCAAAATCTATTGTTATTTGGTATACCTCGTTACAAGTTGTAACTAAATTAACACTTTTACGTCAGAAAACTGTGCGACATTAAACACAATTGATTATTAACGATAACAACGAGTGTTTTGCACCATAAAGAGATTATACGATGCATGTGTTAAAGTTCATTAAATGCATGTTTAATTCAAACAAGATACTTGTTCATCAAAAAATATAAATTTATTTTAAATATAGGTAAAACTAATTTTACAATCGGAGTTAACAAACTAAATTTGGCTTGACAACGGTGTTATAAATTCAAATGCTTCGAAACATTACAGCAAGAGAGGAGATGTGTTTCGTCTTGTACCTCTTTTGCCACTGCCGCCTAACCCCCAGGTTAGATTCGTCCAGTTCGTCTTGGGCCCTTTCCGACGTTGTCAGAAGAGACAATTTTCTGGGAAATTCCCAATATCACTTCTCCTGGCAACGTCGCCTTTACCTTGGTGAAAATGGTCACCAGATGACGATGTGCCGTTAGGCCTTGGCTCAGGCCGAACGTTCTATGGGCGCTGCGGTTTATGAGGGCTGTTTACCCTTTTTCCGCAACGTGCCTAAGGGAACATCGTTGTGTATTTTTTCTACGTAGACTTATTGTAACAAGGCGTAAGAAATGTAGAAAGTTAAAGTTTAACGAATTTAATGTTAAAAATGTGTGTTCAGCATTGGAAATCTGAACGAGATATAAAGAATGAAAAAATGCTTTTTCTTACTACCTTAGTCGAAAGTACGTGGTTTCGGCACCAATTTCACGACAGAAAGTCTAACTTTCATGCATTGGTCAAGCTATATGCGCGCCCTCTATAATAGCGGGAGTAAAAACGTCAATAACCTCAAGCGTCAAAATTTGTCCGCTCTTTGCTAATGTTTATTACTGGCAATGAGTGGATATTATTTAGAATGTAATAGTAGTGACTGAAGTGTAACAAAAATAAAAATAAAAAAATGAATGACATATCATCTGATGAATCGACAGATGAAGAAGAAATTGATAAAAACATAGAAACTGAAGCTCAATTAATAGTAGAAACTGACACCTTACCCAAAAAGTCCGTTGACAGATACATGCTAGTCTATGATAATTACCAAAGATGGAAACAAGGAAGTAGAAATCTAAACCTTAATTCATAGATGTATTTCATGCCTGCCCCCCCGACCAGCAGCACTCGCTCCGCTCGTGCCGCAAATGTTGAGGCAGGTATCAATATATTCCAATGCACACATGCAATTGTTTTCGTACTTTCGACCGGGTAGCAAGAAAAATAGTATACACTACATGGGCAGAAATTTGAGAGCCCTGAACTGCGTGCCATGATGCCCTCGGCTTCGCCTCGGGCATTATGGCGCGCAGTGCAGGAATCTCAACTTTCTGCCCTTGTAATGTAATATACTATTCTCAAGCACGTGGTGTAGTCGGTGCATCTGTTTCTAATGCCCGAATTTTTCCAGACTTCGACCGCCTCACGGATACGGTGAGAGCGATGTGTGCGCATGAAGAGAGAGAATCAACCGGCAGCACAAACGGAGAATGTTAAACACGTTGTTACTTGCAAAATATTCAGGGAAAATTATTCCCGACTAGAGATAATTAAAAAGACGGCTTTAATTAATCTATAACGATCATAATCAATAAATCGATTTTTGCACGCTTAGTCTTTCTCGGAATGCGTCATTATTATTTGTTATATAACACTGAAAAAACTGGTTAATATAACCAACTACTTTGGTTTGTAGAATATGCCTCAGCTACTTTATTAGTTAGTACAACAATTTTTTTTGTTGGTCTTACTACCCAAGTTCTTGCGATAACAATTGAGATAGTAAGACCAACAAAAAAATTTGTTGTGCTAACTAATAAAATAGCTGAGGCATATTTTACAAACCGAAGTAGTTGATTTTACTAACCATTTTTTTCAGTGAATGATAAAATGTAATGAAACGTCAATTTCTAAATATAATAGAACGTCAATTAAAACTGGTATAAAAATCGCAAATTTCATAACGTAATAAAACGTAAATTTTATTCCGACATAAAAAAATTGAAATCCCTACAAAAATGTGTATCTATTTACGAGCTCATCACATAATATCATAATTCTACATTTTTTTTATGTACTTGGTACTTACAGAAACAATACAATACAAAGTGTATGAAGAGAGAGAATCAACCGGCAGCACAGACGGAGAATGTTAAACGCGTTGTTACTTTCAAAATATTCAAGGAAAGTTATATCTGACTACAGATAATTAAAGAGAAGGCTTTAATTAATCTATAACGATAATAATTCAGAAATCAATTTTTGGACAATTAGGGTATTTTTCTCTGAGCACGTCACATACTGATAAAAATAATAATGCATTGAATATTTTGAAGTATTTTAATAAATTCTATATAGTAAAAAATTAGATATTATATAATTTGTAAAATATGTCCGTATATTGAAGATTCGCTTCTCCTTATTTCAAAGTTGCTGACATACATATATGAGATTGTTGATTGTGAAATTCTAATAACCTTCTATAACATAATGTCAGAAGCATGTAACTAGAATTTGCACTTTGCTGACATGATTCCACATTGTTATGCTCGAGCTTCGTGAACATTGAAGGCATATGTTCTCAGAGCCGTAACTTTATTCAAATGAATAGTATCGATTTGAATACAAATCATATCCAACTTCTTTGACAATCTCAAGAACCTGAGACAATGTATTTTTTTTGTTTTCTTTCATCTTACTTTCATTAAAAAGTTAAGTCCTAAGTTCTCTAAATGACTTTTAATTAGGGTACTATTATTAAAGCACTTTGAAATCATGGCTTTAAGAACCGTGTAATCAATTCTTCCCTCAGCTTTCAGTTTCTCCATTCGGACCAAAAGGTTTTACCCATCAGTCGCGTTTACTTTACCCGGGACTAGACTTCTTACTGAAAGCAACCTTTTTTCTAATGATGTATTAATTGATTGAACGACTTGTCATGAACATATTTGGAACAACTCAATTAGATATTTAAATCCGAATTAATGTTTGTAATTAATTAAACTAAAATTAGTTACACTTCGATTAAATTTAGATGGCTCGTTAACGCTTTACGTTTTCTCATCTAAACGATCTCATGTACAAGTGTAGTTCACTTAGCACTGAGAAAGTTTGTAGTAATCACATGAATAAATCACCAAGCAATTTATTATACTTATTTCTCTGCTTTAGAAGCTTACTGGAATGCTGGATAAACAAAGTATTATGATGAATTTTTAGTCCAGTCTTCAAATGTTGTAATTCAAATCTGCTAATCCTTCTATCCTATTTAAGTAAGAACAATGTAAATAAGTTAAATGGTGAATGTATTCATAAGAATAGGAAATAGTATATTATGTGCCTAGGCACATAATGAGGATTATTATGCGACGAGCGACAATGCTCGCAGGAGATCGAAGCTGAGGCGCGATCAGTCCTGCGAGCATTTTAAGCGAGTCTCGTAATTACCCGAATTGTGTGCATTGGCACATATTCTATTTTATGTGACTTTGCGCATATACGAGTTTTTATGCGTACACTCGAATCCAATCTGAAAAGGTCGAAACTGCCGCGATTATCGCCCATCTCACTTAACATTTCACGAATACTTCCGGCCATTTTGATTTTCTCGATCTTGTGTAGTAGTAGCGTATTATAATAGACGCATGCGCAGTTCAAATGTACAAGGCTTTGTCAGTACGGCGCCAACGCTCTTGAAGAGGAAGAAGAATAAGATTACGCTCCGCTGTATGGTTATTACGATACAGAGGAATGTAATGTAAAAATTGAACTGCGCATGTGCCTGTAACCATATAGCGGAGGGTAATCTTCTTCTTATTCTTCTTCTTCGTATATGCGCCGAAGTCACCTAAAATAGAATATGTGCCGATGCACACAATTCGGGTAATTATGAGACTCGCTTAAAATGGTCGCAGAACTGATTGCGCCTCGGCTTCGTCTCGGCTTTGCTTCAGCTGCGCCTCGACTACGCCTTGGCTACGGTCTCCTGCGAGCATTGTCGCTCGTCGCGTAATAACCCTCATTATGCGCCTAGGCACATAATATACTATTAAAAGTTGTTCAATATTATTTTTCACTTTAATGGATCTCTTTCTCTGAAATTTGTTCTGCTACGGTATATTTCAAATATCATTCATTCTTACTTCTTGAATCACAATGTCACGTCCCGCGAGGTAAAAATATAGTATAAAAATACACGTTGTTAGCGTTAAAATCAGTCTTGTGTGCAGAAATAAAGTGTGGCGTTTTCCGAAAATGTTTTATAAGGATTCCCAACGTGAAGTACGCGTATAGTGCATTTTAAGAGTTTACCTAAGATCCGGCAACCATAAATTCATCGCAGTCCGTTTTCCAATCTTTGAAAGGATCTTCGACTCAGTGTCTAAGAAGGATAATTGCTCTGTCTTCGCCACACATGTCGGATACGCATTCTATCCCAGTCACACCTGTGGGATACTCATTTCATCGCAGTTACACCTGTGGGGATCCTTGCAACAACCCACTCACACCTGTGTGGACCATCTTATAAAAGCAATTTTAAGGATTTACAAAGATACCGAACTTCTCTCTTCCTTGTTATCTTCTCTTTATTTTACCTATTGTCTGTGCCAAATTTATTAATTATATGAATGTAATTGATTTAAATTTCAATTGTTTATATTAAAATTAATAATTTAAATAAATTCAATTTGCCTTTACTAATCATTGTGTCCTTTACTGACTTATCCTCATCCCTAAGCGAGGATGATTTTATCCTAACTTAAAACGAGGAACCTTCGATTAAAGTAAGTATTTTCGCAATTGTGACGTAACAACAACAAGGAAGTGAAAAGAAAACTTTCAAGAGATGAACGTAGAATTGTATCTTGACTTATATTTAAATTTCTCTTTCCGTGTTATTTATGCACTTTAAAGAACGAAAAAGTTGAATATTGTCAATAAAAGTATCGAACAGCTCAGATATAAATAATTCAGTGAGCTAGTTCGGAATTATATAAACTTAAAGATTACCACTTGAAGTTCAAGATTGAGGAGATAAATTCTATATTCTGTAGATATAAGATATATACTTGAGATTTCCAGCGCGACTCAAGTCGCTCGTTCCTCAGATTGAGACCTTTTGTTTGAAATTCTAATGCTGCAAGGTCCGGAAGATTGAAAACAGGCCGGGATATAATTCTATAGTGTTTAATGCTCCTGGTGGAAAATGGATTTTCTGAAGCGTCTTGCCTCATTTCACTCTAGGCTCTCGAAGCACCCGCCTTTTTCAAGTTCGACCAACGAGCATTCGACCTCGAGTTCACGCACTAGTGAATAGCTTAGCAAGGTCTATATTCCTCCTCCCCTTCATGCACTTCAATTATAGATTAACAGAGGGTCATTAATGAAACCTAGAGCTATCAAGAATCCAAAAATTCGAATATTGACTGCGGTTTCTTAAGGCTACCCAGATTTCTATTCTAATGTTAAGATCCAAATCATGCATGCAAGCAGTTTGTAGAAATGGATCATTTCTCTCAATAAAAGTCGTCAGATAAAGGAAAATCCTAAAAGGTAGGAAGTTTCCATAGCCTTAAAATTCCATAGATTCTCTTGTCAAATTCCGTTTTCTCAATTTGCGTTTATTGTACGTAAATCTACCAATTAATAATATAGGCACCATGCGCTTTTAATATTTGTTATCACAGATCATATTAATGTCATGTTTATGAATTTATGAACCCGACTTAGTCATTTGAATTAATTAACTTCGTACTACAATACCACTTCAAGAACATTTCACTGTAAAAAAGCATGGGGATTTCTTTAAAATTCGAACAATATAATAGCCTGAATAAAAATAAAGAATAAGCTTGTTTTTTTAAAAAAGGATAATGGTAAAATTAGTTTGGCGAGATGCTACCACAGTGCAAGAAAAATAATGAGGTTAAGAAGGATTAAGCAGTATATCTTAGTGTAGTTAGAGTGGCTGCTAATATTGTGCACCAGGTGTCTTCTACTACTACTACAACTGCCATAATTGTGGTAATTATAATTGTCCATTCTCTCTTAATATATGAAGATATACCTTTATTGCGGAAATTATTTTCATAATATTAAACTAACTTTGTTGAGACTTTATTTTAATGAGGTTTTTCATTAACTCTCAAAATATTACATGAGACAAAATTAAAGTTGAAAATTCAATGATTCAAATATACCAAAAAAAGTGTCAGGTTTATTCTAAGGTTGTATGTGAAAAAATCGATCTCTGGTAGAATCTTTTAAAAAAGGAGCTTATATTTAAATAATAGTACATTATGTAACGCTTGGCTCTAAGTTGCATACGATACTTTATTTTTATTTCTACTTTATTTTTATTTCGGGAGTGTTTGGTATAACATTAGCAAATCGGCAGGGGTGGATTTGCACAAGAGTAACATGGGCAGTGCCTCAAAGAGGGTGGCAAAAATGAGGGTTTATGTGCATTTTTCTTCAAAATTTTTAAATATAAATTTTCAATACTTAAAAACCAAAAAATCTAGATCTCTTATACTTTATTTTTTTTTGTTCAACGTACAACGTACGTTGTGTGGGATTCGGCCGCAGCAATACCCACTAAACTCAAAACTCCCCTGCTTTTCCACCAGACCATGACCCCGGAACTGCGTTAGCTTTAAACTTCAGGCTCATGTTCTATAGGTGCTCTACGCCGAGTGTCGGCGTCCCCATCTGCTGCCTACTTGGCTTTATATGCGGCCTCTCAAAGGCGCCTAGTTTGCCCAGGGCGCCTTCGCTGGTAAATCCGGCCCTGAAAATCGCAATGCAACGGAAGCACGTTTTTCGCATCACTCTAGGACTGTTTGGTAACATTAGCAAATCGGTGAATATTTGGGGTGGGGATTTTTACTGTACTTGGACGGTAAAGCTGACTTTGTCAGCTCTTGCGCATGCGTAGTTTGTGAGTTTTACCGTCCAAGTACAGTAAAAATCCCCACCCCAAATATCCACCGATTTGCTAATGTTACCAAACAGTCCTAGAATGACGCGAAAAACGTGCTTTCGTTGCCTAAAATGATTATTTATATGCTCAATTAATTTCAAATTTTTCAACCGGACCGATGCTGAGATAATTAATGTCTAAGTTGACTACTTTATCACGTAATTCATTGGCAATGCATAGGCGAAATTTCGGTATTTGTGCTGCTTAAAAATACAAATTTTTGAAAAAAAGATCAAATCTCTCCACCGTGTAGTTTTATATATAATCTAATGATAAAAATTGAAATTTCAGGTACTTTCAAACAGATAAACGTAACAGTATCGCGATCTGACAACACTGTTCCCTTTTTTCAGCCTTTCTGCTCTAGGTACTCGACATACACACACACACACACACACACACACACACACACACACACATACAATCGGCTTGAAATCATACGTGAAATCAAGTTGGCTGTATAAAACCATGAGTGTTATTTATCAAAATGTTATTAAATCAACAAAGACATTTTTTTAACTTTTAACAATAATCGTTGACATGAAGCTATTCAAACGCATATCACAGTTGCTCAATGATGGTTAGGTTTAAATTGCAACGTTGCACGATCTACGATACGCACGCATACTAAGAATTCTAAGCCAGTCGTGTACTAAAATTTTGACGATGCGGACCTATGAAATTTTTTTAAAACTGCATAGCGGCATAGAGCCACGGCTCTACTATTTATACGGGGATGGGACTTGCATTCAACCTTAAACAATTCCTGGTTACGAAATGTGGAGACTTTAGTTTTGTGGTAATTATTCGTACTACTTGAGCAAAAGAATGATTTTCAACCCAACTGTATAAAATATTTGAATGAATTGAAATTCAGAGTAGTGACCTTCCCCCTTACTCTTTGTCTCTCTTTCTCTCTCTCTCCCTCTCTCTTGCACTTAAGATATGTTCATGTAGCAACTATGTTTCTGGAAGGTATGCATATGTATGCCGGGATTTGGGGCACGCAATAGTCATGTATATGTTCATGCAACACACGTGCACACAAATTCACTTGACATTGTGCACCGGGAAACGCATTTAGTTAGGCGCACCTGCACCTCATGCTAATTCGATAAGTACGTGTGAAGAGCGAAGAAAGCAGCAGTGACAGTGAATGACAGTAACAAAATGAACATTATTAAGCAATGTGTCAGTAACAATATTTATTTTTCGACGTTTTTCGCATTATTAGATCATCTGCCTGAAGAACGCATTTAGAATGGAAATAAAGAATCCAACTGGAATTAAAATAGTTTTATGTGAAATCACCTGCTTCCAGGACCTTAATATAATATATCCACAAAGAGTAACGAAATTAAAATAACTGAAGTTATGATAAATTAAAACAAGGTACATTATATCTTGAAATATATTTTTCTGTGAATGTAATTAATTTAAATTGTTTAATTTATTTTTTATCACAAGTTTTAAATTGCCGCTGATTTATTTTTAATTTGTTTATCTTGACGACTCGTCTACAAATTCGGAATAGTTGTATTTATGATAACCAATTTAATAAATTTTAAAGAGAGTACTTATTTAGGCAATGCTTTCATGGGTTGATGTATAATTATATTTCAGATTCAGGAATATAGTTGGAAATTGGGTTGAGCTGAATTATGAAAAGATGCCAATTTATATTTACGTGTAATATGATTTATTCGCTATGCAAAGAAGCATAGAGCTTGTGGAAACATAATATTTTATTACCTAGATGAATCGAATTACGTGTTGCCTTTCGTTTAAAGTTTCACTCTTCCATAAAATGGAGAATATCAATTTTCCGTGTACTAAAATTTACCTTATAATTAAAAGATCATGATTAATTTGATCTATTTAGCTTCATTTTAAAATAAAAATTGTGCAACGAATCAATTTGTAAGTAACCTTTCCAATTTTTGTACACTATTTTGTGGATAAAAATTAAGTTGACTAACTTTTGAAATATTAGTTACTTTACTTGGAGTTACTGAAAAGTTTTTCACAAAGAGTCATATGCATCTTGCAAGTTTGATACAAAGCAATTTTCAAAATTTCAAAGAATGCAACTACGTAAAAAGAACGAAAAAATATTCAAAAAAGTTCTCCCTAACCTACATTCATTCAATTTTACTTTTTTATTTAAATGGTATATTTTTGAAGACTGCACTGATTCTGCATTAAGTTCTCGTTTAAAAGCAATCTCGCACTAAATGTCACATGCAATAGCATTAAATCTTATTAGAATGTGAAAGCGGACGTTTTCGATTCAGGAAATATTGCAGAACCCGTTAGCGATCAACTTTCGACGATCCATCTTGCACACTGTTAAAAATCTTATCAATTTTAATATACACTTTAATATACAATTTATGGATTAAAAATAATATCTTTGTAAATTATTAAAAAATCAATATACATTCACATTGCATTTAATAAATTTTCAATGAAAATACACTTAAATTGATAAAAACTAACAAACTAAATATACAAGTGTATTGAAATTCAAATAAAAGTTTGTATTTTTTGAGATGGAAGTATTTTAAATTTAATATACGTTACTGAAAAAAACTTCCATTACATGTTATGAAAGTTTAATACAGAAATTTCTGAAAGTGCAAGGGACCACTTTATACCATAGACACTATCGGATAGTGATAAGAAAAACATTTTTTGAATCACCTCCTATTTTTAAAACATTAATCCAGTGATAGGCCTCTCGTTGAATTAATCAGCAAAATTCTTGGTAAACCCCCAGATAATTATCCACATTCCCAGTTAAGTAGAGAATATGAAGTTTCTCTCAATAAAACTTATTAGAATTTGCCTGGAATTCAATTAAAATTTTGGTAAAATAAATTAAAATGAAAATTTTTTCAATAATATTATACGTATAATGATTTCCTATTACTTTTGGAGTTGGAAAGTTTCTATAAGGATGATTTAACGCAATTTCAATGAATTGCAGATAATTATCTAAATTAAATCATATTTGAACTAGTTCAAAATAATTCAAGTGAAATTAACTCAACGGAAATTTTACTAAGTTCTAACGTAATTAAATTAAAGTTGAATGCAGGAAAATAAGTTTAAGTAAATTAAATAAAATTCAAAAATGACTTTAAATGTTTCCGTAGTTCCAATTAAATTTACTTTTTAACTGAATTTTCAATTAATTCAACATATTTAAAAGAGAATTTAAGAAAAGACAAACCAAGTTGATAAAGATGTATTGTTGAAACTGAATTTAGTTAAAATAAATAATTTACTTGAATAGACTTTAAATCCATTGCGACTGAACATTCTTTTAAATCCTTTGAAATATACATTTATCGTAAGTTAGATTCACTCGAATTGATTTTATATTGAGTTTTAATTGAAAGGTATACAAAAATTAGATTTTTTAAAGTAAAGTGTAACTAAATGATAATTAATAAATAAATTTCAATAAACTGATGCTATTTGAGCTAATCACAGTGATAATCTAAATATTAGGTATTTTTATTGAAACTAGAATCAAAAATCATTTATGTGGTGTTAGACACTCATAAAAAATCATAGTTGATGACTCACAGACAGTTCGTCGTTTATGGATTATAGAGAAGGATTTTGTCGGTAGATGCAATATATTGCATCCCACTGGAGGCAATTCGCTCCAATAAGCTTTGAAACGAGATTTTATTGAATTCAAGGCAGATTTATAACTTTTTTACTTCCCTATATAAATGTAAAAGCCAGTTATAGTCTATATATACTGTTTATGTTAATTAATTATTACTGTACGAGTTACAGCGCGGTAACTACATCTCAACTGAAACAGATTAAGGCAATTTAAAAATTTGAATATTCACGGCTATTAGGAATTTTAATTTTTATTCAGTTATATACTCAGAAAAGTGATACGAGAATAACTCTCTCATTTTGTATTAGTTATTTGTTTTCAAGAAATTACTACTAGTTTCATCTATCTCTTATAAATTATTTGATATTTTATTCAATTTTTCAATTTTTTTGCTCTTTTCGATGATTTAATATTCTATTTCGTAACTTCGTATCTCGTATGAAATAAATAATTGAAACCTTCACGTGGCGTATTGATTCATATGCACGCACAGGATATTGTCATGCCAAATCTACGAATAATTTGGATTTACGCAAATTCCAAAGTGATTGATTCTCTATATATTGAAACAAAGGAATACCTGCTAAAATACGTACACTGTTAAAAATCTTATCAATTTTAATAGACTTTAATATAAAAGTGGTAAATTAAAATTAATAGATTTGTATATTTTGAAGAATTAATATACATTCATATTAAATTTAATAGCTTTTCTATCAAAATATATTAAAATTAACAAACATTATTAAAATATATATACATGTGTATCCAAATTCAAATAAAATTTTGTATTTTTTAAGATTAAAGTATTATTATATTAATAATTTTCGAAAAATCGAATTTTTTTTTCAGGCCTCACAGTCCCTTTGGGATAAAAAATAGGGTGTATAGGGACCTTTTTTCTCGCTCACAGGGTACATTTTTTAAACAAAAATTAGGTATGAAAGAAAGTTATTAAAAATAATAAACTCTTAATAAAAGGTAAATAAAGACGCAATACTTTTTTTCTACTAGCGGGTCATAAAGTGGACTTTATTGCCCCGTGCGGGGCAAACAAATCCACTTTCTGACCCGCTAGTAGAAAAAAAATCGTGTGCAACACGGGAAAAACATTTATTTTACTCGTGTGGTTGTTACCCTCGCTTTGCTCGGGCATCAAACTTCACACTCGCAAAATAAATTTTTTTTCCCCTAGTTGCACAATGTACTATTGTGTCCAAACGGGCGGAAAAAGTCGCATTGCATTCTTGTGCGTAGAGCGGCATGTAGTCAATAATTGTGCCTCGGCGTCAAAATCGGGCGAAATGTTCATACCGCCCGCTTCAAAGGGCGGAAATGTTGATACCGCCCGCTTCAAGGGGCAAAATGTCCATACCGCCCGAAACTTGACTGCCCGCGGCTAACTACGCACTCGCACGCAACGCGACTTTTTCCACCAATTTGGACACAAAACGTCGTGTGTAAATAGAAAATTACCTACATATCACGACTATGTATGTAAGTCTAATTAAATTAAATTTAAATTAACTGCCTGTTTTTTTTATAACAAGAACATCGTGAACACTTACAAGAACAAGAAGGCGAACTTTACGGTCCTGGAATAGCAGACTAAATGTAAGTCACTAAAAATGATCATTTTTTATGTTATCAACCTTTAAATCCATTTTTCTCGGAATCATGTTTTTTTTTTACGGTGTGCAGGATTGCTCAGAGTCTACTTCACGAATTTGCATGGAATTTTTTTTTTATGTTCCTTGAACATTTTGAAAGGCATTGACCCAACGGTTTTGCAAAATATTGTTTCGTTTTTTTTTGTTGTTGTAAAATATAGCGGAAAACAGGGCAAAAATTCGTAATTTTCGAAAAAAAGGAAGCCATTTTTTAAATAAACAATGTATTAAAAATCGCATGAGACAAACAAAGACAAACAAAAATTGGGTACATTTTATTATTTTAGATCACCACGAAAGAAGAAATCGTGCACACCGGATGACTATCACTTTTCTCGGAGGTTGAAGCAACGGACAATTATGCCATGTTCAAAATTATTAACTGCAAAATAAAAAATTGTATAAAAGCAGCATAAATAAATCATTATTTAAAAAAAAAATTGTTGAAAAATCTATTTTTGTCGCAGAGAAAAAAATTCTTGAAAAATGGGTCAAAAATCGGGTATCACACAGGTGATCCCCCTTAATACAGAAATTCATAATAGTTTATACGTCATATTACTTGATAAGGAAATTAATTATACACATTTTATTATTTGTTATCAAGACAAATCTTTAATGAAGTATTAAAACTAAAGTTGAGTTTGCGGAGAATTTTCTTCATAACAAGTTTAGCATCCTCGTAAACTTTATAATATGATTTTCTTGTGTTTTATTTATAAGCTATTCCTCGGATAAAGCAGAAGATTTAAAATTTGATTGTTGGATTTAAATCTTATTGAATTTAAGTCTAGTAATGTCTTTATAATATTCTGAAGCTAGTAAAATATATTATTAGTGATTTTCATGTAATTGAAAGAAAATTTTAAACACCAGAATAAAATAAAATAGTATACCGAATTTTCAAATAATATTTGTATGTTGATTTTTTGTGAAACGTCTGTCTGTAAAAAATCTACTGATTTTTCATTTATGGAGCTGGTCGAATCACAGGACAGTTAAAACTGAGCAGTTTATTCGTATTGACTTTTCTATACCTTGATGCAATTTTCTGTCGTTACAAAAATTCGTGCTATGGCAGATTCAGTGAAACCTCATTCTCCAATTTTTCGAATACTTGTTCAATAAACATGTAAAGCTGGAATTTGTTATCCGTTTAATCTCTAAAATTTACATAATTTCCTTACAAAAAATTCGAGCACTTTGAGTACATTTATTATTTACTCCTTTTAATTTAAATTGGTAAAATAATAAAAAATAAAATAAAATAAAACTTGAAAGTGAACGACAACTTTCTGAGTAGAAAAATTTATTCTACATATGTGTCTATAAAAGCAGAGCAATAAAGCTTGTAGAATTTATTGTCCCTCTTGCATAAAACTACCCAGATTGCCTAATTCAATATCTCACGATTCCAACCACCTGCTTCTCAATATGGCTTTTGCACAATGTACATGCAGGAGCAAGTGCGGAACGTAATTTGCCCTAAATTTAGAATTAATTTACAATCAACACAAAGTTATAGTGTTTTAACATAACATATTTGTATCATTAATACCTTTTTTGCTCAAGAATAATACTGACCAAGAAGTCTCACTTTTGCGATGATGAGAGGGAATCCCACTCTTTGGTGACAATTGAATGTGCGAATGCGTATGTGTATTTGTTTTGCGCAAAGCGCAAACAAAAATTTCAATCTTAACGAAAGTTTAAATATCTAATGTTTAAATGTCAGTTGTTTATGTTAAAAAAATGGCAGAGGTTGTTGTTGTTCAGGTAAGTAACTTGGGAAATAATTTATTTTAAATAATACCCTCTAAACTCACTCAGAAAAAAAGTTGCGCTTAAATATGAGCTTATGCAAAATTCTGATAAAAAGAATTAGAATCTTCAAATAAAACACATTGACTGAAAAATTCTGGTCACAAAAATCAAAATTATTATTGAAATAACCTTAATTCTGGTGAGAAATTCAGAATCTGATGTAAAGTCATACTCAACTCGATGTCCTGCTTAATTGAAGAAAGAATTGTGAACTGGACAGAAAACTGGGAAAAATTTTAGTCTCAGTGCTTATTTCATCAATTTTATATTTAAACATTTTTTTAAGCGACTTCTTTCTAGTCAAAATCCGAAAAATTTTAATTTCAATCAAATAATCCATTAATTAAAACTTTAAATCTGTAGTTGTTTTCTATTCTAAAATCTTTGTTGATTTCGCATGAAAGAAGTCTATAATTTTTGTCTGTTTAAATCTTTTGATGGTTTATTTGATTCAAAATAAAAAATTTCATTCAGATAAAACAGTTTAGGAAATGAGCATTTGGGCCAACTTTTTTTGTCGTACTTTCCATCCAATTTTTACTTAGTATTTAGAATTTTCTTAGTACTCCTTTACACGCTCAGAGATTTTTTATTTGAATTTAGTTTGAATTGAATCGCAAGAATTCAAATAGTTTTCTTATAAATGTAAATCCTGAACATTTTACACAAATAAAACTGTGCGAGGTTAGCGTAATTACAATACATCTTTACCGATTTTAAATTTCGCGCATTATGAAGAAATTAGTGATGACGCTTAAAGAGGAGTGAATTTCGTCATTATTAAGAGATTCTGCCTGCTCACAAAAGTAAGACGTCGTTATTCTGAATGTCGCAATTTCAAGACCCAAATGTACAATATAAATATCATGTTTTTTGCTTCTTTTTGACTCGTTTTTGCCCGTAACTTTCTTAACCCATTTTGGCTCCCACATTTTTTTACTCCACTTTTACTCACAGCCCCTCAATTTCTATGGCGTGTGTTAATATTTCAGTTAGTATAAAATAATTAACTTGATATACAAATTTCACTGAAATGAGTTTCTCGAGTATCCCGGTGCACCACACAGGAGGTATATCTTTGTAGAATTCAAACAGACACTTAAAGAAACTCACTACCCATAATAATGTTAAACAACCTCTTCAACGTGTTGCACATACGAAAAGTTTATGTGGAGAACATTAAATACTAATTTAGTATGACATAAACAGAATGATATTTCGTTTTTTAAGTGTGCGCGTTTATGTTTAACCACATTTATAACAATGCGATTGTCTATTCTGACAATTTAATTATACACCGAAAATAGTATTGCTCATAGTAAAATAAAAGACGCTTTAAATATGTGCTAACTTATTTTGAAAATATATTTTTTGCCAATATTTATCCGTTTTATGTTATTTTCTTTAATTTGAAAAATATATGTATATGCAGATCGTAAATCTCAATTATTAATAAAATATAGACCAGGTAAGTATGTTGTATGCTACTAAGAAAAATGAATTCAATATCTATAAATCATTATTCCATACTTTATACCATCCATTTTTCTCAATGTCTTACTTTGACGAAGCACGATAAAATTTACAATCTAGATAAGTCAATCTTTATTGCTTCGCATATGAATATTGAGAACCTGTGCAACATAAAATTATCTTTAAAGTTCTCATAGTAAACTTGAGAAAACTTATAACTAAACGAGAAAATTAAAATATTTTTTTACTGCATCAGCAAATATATATTATTAAAATTTGAATACCATACCATTTGAATCATACCACTTTAGGCCCCCCAAATAGGCTGGCTTTAAAATACATGAAAAAAATTTTTTTTATTGATTTTACACAGTTTTTGTATACAAAAATGTCAGGCGAACACAACTCTTCGAAAAGTAGGTAGGTCGCTTGCCCAGATGATTTTTCCATGAAGGACCATCTGAAACAGATAAAATAAAGAGTTTTAGATTTAGTACGACAGTAGCTATGTCCTGGACCTCAGCCAAGTAAAAATTTTATTTTTTACAATTTTTTTTGTATGCAAAAAAACAGTGAAAAAAACGTTTTTTTCGAAGAAATTCCGCCATTTTGAAATTTTTACATGGATTTTATTGGTTGACGTTCAGGATATAGCTACTGTCGTACTAAATCTAAAACTCTTTGCTTCATCTGTTTCAGATGGTCCTTCATGTAGGAATCATCCGCGCAAGCGACCTACCTACTTTTCGAAGAGTTGTGTTTGCTTGACATTTTTGCATACAAAAACTGTGTAAAATCAATAAAAAAATTTTTTTCGTGTATTTTAAGAGTTTATTTATTAAGCCCAACAAGTTTTATATCAATATTTATATTAGCAACCACTAAAAAAATTTAGAAATTTTTCCAATTTCCAATTTGTTAAACATTAGGTAGTCCAATTTTACAATTTCCAAAGCTTCTAACTTTTGCACGATGGAAGAATCTAAATAACTCATCAAAAAATTATAAGTTTCTCAAATTTGTAAGGCAATTTTTTTAAACTTATCAATTAAGGAATCACAAATATTTTGATTACAAAAGTAAAAGATGCAAAAGTGAAAAGTTTAAATAATTTTGCTAAATGTAATTATTTCTGAAAAGACAGGGAGAGGGGATAATTTAGAATTACAAAACTTCTCATGCTGGGAAGTTAGTAATATCTTCAAATGTGCGAATGCTAAAAGTTTTAGAGAAGGAATGAGAAGTACGCTTTGAGATTAAAATATTGCAGATATCATTGAATTGGTAGATTTTCGGAAACACATAAAATTGAAAAATTCTACAATAATTTAAAAGCATTGACATAATTGCATTAATTAAATTAAAATACTTTCTTCGAAATAGTTATTCATGTACTGATAAATTCGGGATTCAGGGCACGATTTCATATCCCTGGGCAGCAGCTTGTTGCAAATCTTGGTTCCCTACCTATTCTTGTTTCAATTCAATTACACTGACATTTAAAATAAAAAGCTGCAACAGAATCTCTAAGAGGTAGATTCGAGATGATTAAACGGAGTGGAAAACCAGACAACAAACTGAGAGAAAGTCTCGTTTCATGAAGAAAAATGGTAATAGCTGATTATATTACGGGCTTTTGTGTGATTATCCAATATATAATACACTGGTAGCCTTTGTATTTCATAACTACGCAAAGCGAACCTTAGTTTTCGCATGTGCTGCAGATAAGCTCGCGTATCGATTGCGGCTCTCATAAAATTAACAAAACGTTACAAGACCGCGACTGGACATTAATTTATTACCACGATCGTGCACGGCTATAGTGGAGCTGATATCCTAAACTAAAAGTTGATACTCATTCATTTTCAAAGCAGGCAAATTACATTAATTACTTACCTAATTATACGTATATTACGCGATAGTGTCAAATGAGGGCCATAACAAGAAGATTAAGAGCAATGCTAATTCAATAAATTGATAATAAATTAAATTAAACGGACTGAGCATAGTAGACTTGAAAAGTATTAAGTTTTTAACGTATATCGACTATACTTTCCTAAAGAGTGGACAATTAATACTAGTTGGTTCTTAAAAGTTGTCTTGCTGAAACAGTAGCCGTCTAGCTTAAAGTGGCTAATTGTTCCTTGTGATATTAATGTGACTTTTAATTAAAATTTTGTTCCAGCACGCTATGTATGAATATATCTTTAGTACGTCTTTTTTATGGTGGTTCTTATTCAAGAAAGTTGATGTGCTATGTATTTTTAGAAACTACAGGTGTAGTAGCTCACGGTACGTGTTCACATAAAAGCAATGTCTGCATTTCGGTGCCTATTTGTTGAGAGACATACATATATATTCCCTGGCAGTTCAAGACCCGTGTGAGTAATAGTGAAATGCAGAAGACTAGTTATATCTATGTCATCTTTTGATAAACTTGCTTCACACACATATTTAACATTTCTACGTGGCAAACTCATCCAAATGTGTCGTGACTAATTACTGTCTCTGGCGTTTATTTAATACGTCTGTTAGAAATGCAAACACCAAACATTGTCATAATCACAAACAACATCATTGATCATAATCTAACATTAATAAATGCTAAATAATTTATAAAAATATAATAAATAAATAAATAATAAATAAATTTTATTTATATAATTTATTGATAAATCATTTATTTTTCATTTATTATTAAGATGCTTATTTTGTAATAATTTTAGTTAATAATATTATATATTGATAAATAAATCTCGTAAATAAATCAACTATACTATTTGTTATGAAAAACTCTTTTTTGTGATATAGTTGTCGCATTTCCTTATTTATCACTGCTATTGATACCTTTCTCACTTTCTTCTAAATTTCCACTAGTCTTGATTCGAATTTCAAGTGAACTTCTAGCGAGTTTGTTGAGGCTTTTTTTGCATCGAGTATATTATATTAAATTTTTTATATTGGTCATTTTAATGAAATTGTGTCAGGTGTTTAAAAAATAGAATTACACAGGGACATTTTTCATAGCAAAATATGTTTTATTTAATAATGATAATTCTAAAAAATATTAGGAATCTAGAGAATTTTCGCAGTTAAAATACTAAAAATTAAAAAAATTATATCAAACTATAATATATGTTATAGTAAAGTTTGATAGAATCTATAGTAAATTATAATTCATCTAAAGTTCGGTATTTCGCTGCGGAGAATTCTCACTATTACACGTTTTTCCCTAAATTGAAACGTAGTTTAGCAAAAATTGTAAACTTCGGTTTCTCCGTGTAGGTTTGAAAGTGAAGCGTTACATTTTAATGTTGATTAAATTAATATTTTACTAATAGAAACAAACTAACTTAGTAATTATCAAGGAAAGGGATTTTCTCTGAGGGCAGAATACAAATAAGAAAGGACACTCGGTAAATTATCGGTTTTGGCCACCTCAATAGTAAGTAGAGAAACAATAGATTCAGTGCGAAATGGGACTCAAGAGAGAAGTAGAGTAAATCTGTAAGGCGGTAGAGAGAAGGATTAAGAAGCAATCTTTATTGAACTTTAGTAATAAGTAGGTCTATAAAAGATATTTCAAAGTGAATAAAAATCTGAAATGAAAATATATACATACTTAAATGTATAATTTCTTCACTCTTGCTGCATTTTATTTAAATAAGTATAACATTTTTGTACAGTAGAAGAACAAAACATCATTGAAATAATCATATTAAGAAAGGGATGCAGATCATCAGACTTTTCGTCTGTAGATCAACTCAGCAACGAATTGGGACTTAAACGAGCTTAAACTGTCATACCCATAGCTTTCAATAAAGTATAATTGCCCTTTCAAGCAGAATTGAAAATAATTGAAAACGTCTAACACTCCTCAGCAGTGGATAATTTTAATTCCCGGTTTTATTTTAATCCAAGATTTGAAATTATCTGTAAAATATTCGATGTGATAGGGGTTTGTGTGGAAAGCCAGCAAGTTTTCGGAAATATAATTTCATGACAAATTTATCCCACTATTATGTAAAATTTGAATTTATATCACGCCTTTAGGAAGGTGATTAAAACTGTTCAAAATTAATTGGATATAAAAACATTCTTGAGGATAACATATATGCTTCCGTAAATGGAACGAAACATTACTCCATATTCATATATACATCTGGGTAGTTCAGAAAATGATGTCTGTCGTTTCTATTAGAGGAATACTCGTAAAATAAATGGGAACTGACCGTCGCAAAAGTAATTAAACTTGTACTATCTGTGAGTAGTACACGTTTTCTACAATGCGTTCCTACACTTGAATTTATACCTAAAATAATAGTTAACACGTAATAATGTACAGTACCAAGAATAGCCAAGAAATATTATTTATAAAATATAAATTCCTATGAAAATTAATACTTATTATAATTAGATAAATGGATAGTACTGTTTGATATCTTGAAAATGGCATTAGAAAAAAAATCTGTTATTTTTACTGAGTCCATGAGTTGAAATTGTGACTTATGGATTCAATAAATGTAACAGATTAAAAATCTTATTAATTTTAATAGACTTTAATATACAAGTGGTAAATTAAAATTAATGGATTAGTATATTATGAAAAATTAATATACATTCATATTAAATTTAATAACTTTTCAATCAAAATATATTAAAATGAACAATTATCATTAAAATATATACACATGTGTATTAAAATTCAAATGAAAGTTTGTATTTTTTAAGATTAAAGTATTTTCAATTCAATATACGTTACTGAAAAAAAATTCCATTAGATGTAATAGTAGTTTAATACAGAAATTTCAAACAGTGTGTGGATAATCAAACTCATCATCTCACATTGTATGGCTTAATATCTATAGATATTTATATCAAATCTAACAATCCATTTTTTCCAGTGTATACCTGTGGAAATTTAAAGCTTTGAACCGTTATTTATTTCTATTGAAATTCCTCAAATGTACATAGACCATTTTTAACTAGACAAAGGAAATTTTCCCAACGTGCCTGCGAGTTTTCCATGTTAAATTAAATCTTTGAACGTGAACCTGATACCAAATAAGAATGAAAATAAGAAATAGGAGAGAGAATAAGAAATATGAAGGTTGAAGGAAATAAGAATATACTTTATATACTAAAAAGTACTTTTGAACAATATACTTTACAGCGTTGCCATCATGAAAATTCTTAGATTTTCAGATCTTCGAACCAGTAAATAATTTATGAATCGCACTTATGCCGATTTCACGCTTTGATGCGTTCGAAGAAAAGTCAGGTTTTATGGGAAACGTCTGAATCGGATTCAAGCGTAGGTGACCTCTTCACAGTTTAAAGAGAATATATATAGAGGAGTGACAGAAAAATATGTTCAATTATCACCTCCTCTTTAACAGGTAGAACAAATGGTTGTATGGCAATAGAGTTTTAAGCACCATTTTGGTAGCTTTACAAGTGCGATAAAAAACTCGCACAAAAAGACTCAAGAAAACGAGAATGAAGTGTCTTGATTATTGGCAAATAGTTGAATTTCAATTTCAATTTAAAAACGTTATCTAGTTCCGAGAAATTGTGAGGCAAAGTATTTTGTTGACTTTTCCGGGGATCAACAATTTTATTTTCTACTTGAGAAAATCCAAGAAAGTATATTCAGGAATAATTTTATTGCTGAATTGATCTAAGAAATTACTTGTGAAAATAAAAAAAATAGTTGTTGAATCGCATGTTTTTTCGAATTTTAATCAAGATGAATAATTCAATTTTCAACAAAATACAGTAAATATTTCCAAAATATTGCCTCGAAAAAAATTATTCGAAAAATTCATGTTTTTATACTCTGTTTTACGAGAATTGTTTTCTTTTTCTAGTAAGTATTAAAAAAAAATTGGATAACTTCTTTTCTCGTACTAAACTTTATAAAAGTATATAAACTTAAATTTCCAAAAACGAATGGTTATAAAAATTATCATTATTTTTTATTATTCTTCTTCTTGAGTGCTATTTTAATCTTTTAATTTCTGTAAAGAAGAATAAAAATATTCAAATGAAGCGGTATGCTCCGTTAAGCAGAGAAATTTTGACAAAGAACATTTCTGGCTAAAAGCTTGGGATGAAACGGGTTACAGAAAACGCTGAAGCGTATAGATGAACTTAACAAAAGGATCACTCGTAATGTGTCAAGAAGAAGGCGGAAAAGATCGTTGGTTCAGGTCGATGAACGCCGAAAGTGACGCTTAGTAGCTTTTAATGTCGTCATGAAACTCTTTGAACTCCAAATCACGTCTGAATTTCAACATTGAGCGCTGCCTCTTCTACTCTAGCAAGTATTATGAAGTCTGGCCCTGTGCCTTGATTTATATTACTCGAGGTAATCATTAAGTGAACTAGGAATCAATGAACCATGACTCTTACACTCGACGCCATTTTTGAAAATTGAGTTGGTTATAGATATGTACTAGCTTCTGCAATATTTCATACGATTTTATTGAAACGTTTCTGATACCAATAGCTGCATTTACTTATCCCAATAATCGAACATTTCGATAATTTTATAAATAATATCATGCCCATAATAATATTTTATTAAAATTTTATTTGGACCTAGAAATGGAATCGAAAATATTTTCTATGCCAATCTGCTTTGCCCTCTGTAATTTGATTTTTAAAATGTCAAAGTGAAAGGTAAATGGCTTCGTGTTTGTTTTGTATCCCTGGTATTATTGGTTTAGAAACGGTCATATGAAGGGAGAGACTCAAACTCTATCTTCGCTTTTCATCTTTCATCTTCTTTCCTCTTTTTTCAGCACTCACTGCAGTTTCGTGTTTGCAATAAAAGCTCAGGCCGTTAGCCCACCTTTAGAGTTTTAGAGGGAAAGGAGCTCCGTTTACTAAAGAAAGTTACATCTACAAAGTTTGTGGTTTAGAATGGGACTGCCGGAGGACAGCGGCTGCGCAAAGGATAACAGTTCAGACCGTACCACTAAGCTGACAAGAGTTGTGAGCCAAAGTAAAGTGTACTCTGTCTATAAGTAAGGAAAAAAAGAAAAGCCTGTTTAAAAGAAACGAAAGAAAAACTACGAAATTGACTACTTCTATTAGTTCTACTCATAAATTAAAAAATAAGTGTGCTCTCTATAACATTTAATATTGGGAGAATATGTGGAAATTAATGCATAAACTTATAGTGAAGAAGAAAACATTGAAAAAAAATTCCACCAACTAGGGTGCATACACTGATAGAAATGGTTCAGAAGTTTTAGCCATTCGGTTGTAGATTGACAATTTATAATTGTATTTATAATATAATGTGTTTCTTTGAACAATGCAGCATGTTGAATACAGCAATCGAAATATTGCTATAGTAATCAATAATATGGTTGATTCTTTCATATTTATTCAGTTATAATCGGATGCTCAAAATACACATCCCATATTGCTGTATCTACACTGAGAGAATTTTCGTTAGAGTAAATGATAAAATTGAAGGAAAGTTTAGTATAATATTGTTTTAAAATGGGGAAAGCCTGGATTTTATTACACTTATTCATATTCTGGCATCGAAATTCATTATAGTCAAAACACTCTTTAAAACCTGTAGAAGAAAAATTAGTATTTTAACTTTAATTATATAAATACCAAATATTATGAATCTCCATTCAAAATCTTTAGAGTACAAAAAAATGATATTATGACTACTAAGGTTTCTAAAAATGATTCTAATAAGTTGAACAATGAATATTATAACCTGGAGGGCATATTTGAGAAATTCATATTATGAATATGAACTTGCCAGAAACCTGGCGACGCGCAGCGAAAATCAAAACATTCATTCTCGGTTTTTCGTATAATTCGTTTCAGAATGTCGTCCGAGTGCTTCCGAGATTTTCCGATTGGCTTCGTAGACTAGATCCAAGTCTGACCAACTCAGTAGTGGCTTATAAGCGAGATTTCTTTCGGAACATGGCAAGCGAGAATAGCCGAGAGGCTTTAGGCGTTAGGAATTAGAGGGTTCGAACCCATAAAGCGATTCTGAAATTTAATTCAAGTGTTATGCGATTATAAATAGTCTATCATTGCGTAATCAAATATGTGAACATAAATAAGGTATGATGAATAATATTTGTGTATGTGTTTCCAATGAAACCTCCCTCTTCTCAGTGCCAAAGCCCCCCTCTATCTTCCTCTTGTTTTGTACGCATTAGAAAAAAACACAAGAATTCATAATCCGAGCCGTCACTTCTGAAGGTCAAACTTTTTGGTGGAGTGAGTGATTTTTCATACAGTGGTTTTCAGATTCACATATTTTTTTGTTTCGCTTCGCAACTTTGATATAGTGAATTTCAAATTCTCATAGGTTTTATAATAGTTAGTAGAACATATGTTTCATTTATTCAAACGAAAATATTAACTTCGCTGCTTGAGAACTTTTAGCATCTACGATGGGTACGTTTCACTTTCGAGCATTCTCATATTTCGACTACAGAAGGGCTTAGAAAGTCAGATCAATAAAAGTGGATTTTACCATCTCCGATGGTAATAATTCCAAATTAAAGAAAAAACATTTTCTGCATTGCATCATTTTGTAGTGCCACTGTTGATCTTCATTGTTCCGTGTAATTTATCAAATGAAGTAAACAAACCAAACTAAAAGCTTTTTACGATTGCATGCATGCTTTTCAATTTTTGAAATGATTGATAAATTCCATTTGTGATTCAATAAAAAGAAACATAAAACACCTTCTCATTTTTTGAAATTTTTTACTGCTGATGAATTGAGGCTACAAATGTTTGATGAAAGTTATTCTTTTGCAGTTATTTTTTACTGCAAATCAATAAAAAATCGCTAAATTAATTTAAAGTAAAACAAAACTATTGACTAATTAGACATTTTTTTAAATCCACAGTTGCAAAGTCAGGAAAAATACATAGTATGAATGAATGTTTGAATTTTGTATTTAATTAAGCAAATTGCAAGATAGAGAGTTCATTAAAGTGAGCATTATGTGCTTCGACAGTGCTGAAACTTTTGTTACCATACATTGACGTCCTCAAGTATCAAACTCTACTGAAGCTGAGATGATACTAGAAATTATCCATTATCTCCGATGAGATGTATTACAGCTTATAACGGTAAAGTCTATGTTAAACTGCGTTTAGAGTGAAAGTAATCAATGTTGAGTTCCTAGATAATCAGCTTTATAATTAGTATAAGCAATATAAAATCAACCTACCTTAATTGAAATAATAATTCTTATAAAAACTTCATAGGTACATGAAGTCGTAAATAATTTTTGTCCGTATCCACTTAAGTCATGCGCTGTCTGACTATTCTCGACTTGTTCCACTGTCACAGTTCAATATTTTTTGTTCATCTTTTAGTCTTCTTAAACATTATTTAATGATATAAGAGGTAAGGAATAGAAAAAAAAAAGCATTAAGTTTTCAAATTGTGTATAGATCGGGAAAAATGAGAAGTTCAAAAACCCAGAATCATCCCAACGTCCAAACAAAACTATAATTTTAAATTTTTTAAATTTTATTTGGATTTTGAGGGTTTGAATTGTTTCAGATTCTTGAAATTTTTAGAGATAATGAGAAACCGTACGGTTCACAATTTTTAAAACTTTTAAGATATTAAGGATTGAGAAATTGGAGGTATCAGGATGATTATAAATCATTTATCAAAGTGTAAGTCTAGAAAATATAATCGCATCATGATATTATATTTATAAATAGCTTTTCTAATATGTTTTGATAAATATATCAGGAAACCGAGAGAAAGGATGATTTTAGCTTACTTTAAGGGTTCTATCTGAAATTTAAGTCTAATTATGTTTTCAATTTGGTTCACTAAAATCAATCAATTGCAGTGCCAAGCACGTACTTAGACCGACTTGGTCATTGAATTTTCGAAAAGAGTCGACAATTCCCAGTGGTGATTTCACAATCGTACTGTTTTTTTTTTGTCCAGTGTTGCTTCTAGACGATCGTCGTGGACGAAATGCCAGAAGAGAAAACTATAAAAGAAAATATGAACTCAAGGAAAACAGAGATCCCAAGAGATGCTTTTATAAAAAGCCATCCATACTCGTGCAAACAGAGAGAAGTTGCTATTTCCGATTAGAGGATTTCCGGTGGGACATTCCCTTTAGGAATTTGTAATCAAGTCTCTATTCAGAGATGTTCTCTAAAATACAGAGGCCGTATGTTCCATGATCTTTTTTTAAAGCACAAGTTCGTGTATCTTTTATGAAACTGACTATCGATTTTCGACCTTATGTGTATAGAAAAAAAGCTAGGGTATAGATTTTCGAAACCTCGACTTTAAAAAAAAAGGAGCTTGTATTCGAGTGCACGCCTACTTGTTTATTTCTAGCCGTACTTGGACCTTTTGTTGAGAGGCACATAAATGTCACTTGCGATTCATAGAACCAATGGCTTTCGGACATTGCATTCATGTCAAAGTACACGTTAATCTCAAAGATTCAACTATTTTCTTTTTATCAACTTTTATAACCAAATAAAAAAGCACCAAAAATGTGCAGCCACTTTATACATTTCTTGTTCACATAAAAATGTAATGCAGCTGATTAAAATTGAGTAGCAAACTTTAAATAAACTTGAAAAATCTTATCTTGAACTAAATCTTAACCGTTGTTGGAAACAATCTCGAATAATGAAAACGGGATACGTGATATCACTATTAAGTGTGGAAATCAGCTGCCATCTAATATTAAATTATCATAAGAAGAGAGAAACGGAAGGAAAGAGGAGAACAGCTTATTATTTGAAGCACGTGTTACTAAATTATACATTAATTTTCGCGTCACTTCCATTTTCCTGAGACAGTTTCTGATTCTCGGTTTATATAAGTATTGATCATACGCCTTTTCTCAGTTATACATATATATCACCAAAATTTATCTTTATTCTTGTATTATATAGTAAGTGAAATTCAAGTTAACAATAGACTGTAATTCATATCGGGCTTTATCTGCTTTTAATAGACATTTCATGTATTCATGCATACACAAATAGATAGGTTTTCGGATAATAAATAGTACTCTGATATTTATGACTACAGATTTTGAAACGAATTCATTATTGTACAAATTTGCTATAATAAAACGATTATTATAATGAAGTAAGAAATCAGGTTATTTCTCTTACAGAAAACTTTTCGTTTACGAGTTTGAAAACAGAATTTAAAACTATAAGGTCACTTATTACAAAAAGGAAGTGAGGTTAGTCGTTGATGAAACTAACGTTATCAGAAAGTAAGTATAATCAAGTTATAAAGTGAAAATGGACTGATGTGAGAATAAAAGTTTTTGCGTTAAGAAATTTTATTACTCCCTATTTGGAGTGGTGAGAAACTACCCACCTGAAAGTTTGTTTTCTGGATAAGAAAGAAATCGGTCCATTCTAAAAAAGTAAAAAAACAAAAAAAAACGTAAAAACAAGAAAATAAGGCCCTCGTAAAAGATAATAAATTGCTAATGAAAGAACTGGTTGGATATGGAAAATCGTGATGGAAAAACTATAAAAAGGAAAAAGGTCGATTGTGGACTCTGAAAATAAAGACATTGATTTATATAGCTCTCGACTACTGCTCTTTCTCTATAGTTTCTCATAATACACACCTAGTCAACACTGCTATTTCTCATCCTTAGCTCGGCATAGTCCGTTAAATTCGTACGAATTTATCAGCATTACAATCACTGTAAGTACAGGAAAGCTGCTATTACATGATAGAGAGCACAAAATCTGAAATACTCATTCATTTTTCAACGTGATATCATGATAATAAATAATTTATTCATAACCTCCTAAAATAAATATATCACAGAAATGCGTGGAATATTTTTGGAGCGATACATAATGAATTTCAGACCTCGAAGCTTAAGAATAAAGTAATACGAGGGTGTTTAATATAGACGTAATGAAATGAACAAGAATTAATTTTTTTGGCAAAAAACGGTTTCATTTCTCAATGTACTTTCCTTTTAGCTCGATACAACGAGTACACGGAAAAAAATAGTTTAGCAAAGTTTATAGAACTGTTTGAAAGTTGGGGATACAGGCATTTACGGAACCCAGTTCTAGAAAATTTAAAGAATTTTTCAAAATAAAATACAGAACGTTCAATGATTTTTCCTGAATGTTTCGCATTTTATCCTGAAAAGCTCTTTAAATTTTCAAAATTCTCAAAATACCTTTTTTTACATTCTCATCATGGATGAGAAGGTATTGGTTTTTACGAAAGTGTCTGTCTGTCTGTCTGTAGTAGGTCGTGTGCGGCATAACTCTCGATAGAATTATCAGATTGAATTGAGCTTTGGTACACTTTATCGGAGCCGAAAAAGTAAGGACAAGTTCGTTAACCAGCCACATCCAATCAAAATTGAGGGATGGAGCACTACTTTTGTGTTTTTGAAAATAATTTTTTGAAAAAATCAAAAATTCCAATCCTGGTTTTTGATAGTGCTCATAAATCTCTACAAATTATCCGGATAACATTTTTTGATTAAATCAAAATTAGAAATGTTACAGCATATTCAAATTCGAAAAAAGTCAATATAAAAAAATTCCATTTTCCAGTTAAATTATACGAGATACGAAAAAACGTTATGATACAATATTATTTTTTACATAAAGACCTACAAATTTGAATTGTAACATTTTTTCATAAGATGCATATTTTTCTTTTTAATTAAAAAAAAAAAAAATTGAAAATCCAAAATTCAATTTTTTAACAATAATATGTAAAATACGAAAAAAACGTAAGAATACAAAGTTGTTCGTTTCAAAGTGATCTACAAATTTTGTCTGACGCAGTTTCTGATAAAACATATATCTTTCGTTTCAATTCCAAAAAATACGATTAAAATTAAAAAATTCCATTTTTTAGACAAAATATGTGAGATACAAAAAAAACGTTTAGATGGAAAATTGTTTGCCTAAATGAGGTCTACAAATTCTCATTAAGACATTTCGGGACAAGATGTATATTTTATGTTTTGATTTTTAATATTAGATAAATTCGATTTTTTTCACCAAAATATGTGAGATACGAAATAAGCGTTGTTCTGCAAAATCGTTTCCTCAAATAAAGTCTACGATTGTTTTTTCTTTTTGAGAGATTTGGAAGAAAATAAATTATTTTAATCATGTAATTTATTAAAGAGTTACTGAAATGTATACAGAAAATCGAGCGCGAAGCGCGAGCGTCATGATGAGAATGTGTTCCTTAAGGTCGATAGAGCCTGAAGTAAATTGAATCTCCTGTTTCACTTAAATTCAAAAAGAAATAGAGTGACTTTGAGAAAATGTGTAATTCACATCATCTGTAATATTATTATAAAATTGGTTTGAGCTTCAGTATCAAATTATAAGAAATAAACTTAAATGTATGCGAACAGCACAAGACCGAGTGCGAAGCGCGACGATCGAATCGCGCGCCCTAGGCGCGGTCAAACTTGCGAGCGAAGCGCGCGATGAGAAAAAAAAAATTAGGCATCACAACAAAAACTTTTTGTTAAGCAGTTTTTGTTGTCATTGAAAAATTTTGGTTGTTATCACAAAATTATTTTGTTGGGCCAATAAAATATTATGTTGTTGACATAAAATTTTGTTGGGTCAACAAAATATTGTGTTGTTGACATAAAATTATTTTGTTGAGTATTATTTTGTTGGCCTAAACAAAGTTTTGTTGAGCTAAAAAAACGGTTTAGTTAGACTAATTAGATACGCGATCACGCATGCGTGTTCAATTATTGTTGGCCGTAGACGCGAGCACGTTCATGACTAATATGACGGATGCTGCTGTTGTTCTCTATGCTCGATTGAAATATATTTTCGTTAGTCGATTGTATGTGATTTTTTTAATTCAAATAGTATTACAGACAAGGAAACAAGACGACTTCTAGAGAACTGGGGTTTAAGGTGCCTCATTCACACCTTCAAAAGTATTAAGTATAGTCAAAATGTTAACCTAGATATATTCATCATTATACATTTTATCATTTTTAAATACTTTTTATATATGTCTCAAATTAAATTGATAAATATATTAAGACTTAACGTTTTGCTTTTTAGAACAAGGTATAGGTAAAGAAGCATTTGAGGCTCTCATGCCCAGCAGTTCCTTCCTCATAAAACTTTTAGAAAATGAAGTGCTTGGAATTCAAATGAAATTTGAAAAAAAGCTGCGAAATTATATTATTTCAAAAGAACAAAAGTATTTTGTTAAGACAACAAGACTATTTTGCCAGGCTAACCAACGAATTTTGTTGAGCCAACAAATGATTTTGTTAGGCCAACAAAACAGTTTTGTTAGACCAACAGAACATTTTTGTTACATCAACAAAACAGTTTTGTTAGACTAACAGAGACCCAAAAAAAAAATGTTGCTGGCTCAACAAAACAGTTTTTTTGCACAAATAACAACAAAATTATTTAGTTGCGGTAACATAATTTCAGTTGGTCAAGCAAAACTGTTTTCTCAGTGTAGTATTTATAAATGAAGCTGAAAAAATATTCTTCCCATGCTGGTCATATAGCAAGCTAACCAGGAAGGAAGCAATTGAACACCTAGATCTGCAATGTTAAATATGAAGAGTATGTTCATACACACGTATACACACACACTGTTGTATATATAATATGTACAACTGTGTAGTAAACATACCTAAATTTCCGGTTCTGTAAGGACGCACACGAATGACGCAGTTGTAAGAGAAAGGGGATGAAAATCTGAATCCTTTCCACAGACTTTTCTTGTAAGACCTGAATCTTATAGAGGATATCTTGCTTTGCACTCAAATACAGGAAGACTTGGTAAAACTTGAAGTTGAAATTTTGCTCGCGGCAACGCGATAAAGTCTTAATGGATTGTATCGTTCTTCGTATTTCAAGGGCTTTCAGACAAAAGTAAAAAAATAGAATGAGCGAAATATTTAAACCGATTGCGACTGCAATCACTCGTAAAGAATTTTTTAAAAAAGACAATGGCAACAAAGGCAAACTTATTTTCGTCACACAGAACATGATGTTAAAAAAACTGAAATTGTTAATAAAAAAGACGAATTGTGAAATACGTGAATTTGTGAAATTCGAACAATTTAAACAATTGAATAAGAAATTGAAACTTTATTGAATGTTCCTGAAAAAAGGAACAAAATTGTTGCAAAGATTTAAACTAGAATTTAGAGCTACATTTGTTTCGCAGAGAATTATCGCAAAAGGATTTAATTGTAAGTGCAACATTGAACAAACCCTATTCACCTTGTGCAGTTCATCAAATTGGAAAAGCCAATTAAAAGTTATACAAGGCGTTGAACACTGAGTCCAACTTTTCCAATCGAACAAAAAAGGTTTCCATTCACACTTTATGCACTGTCGTCGTTACATCGTAAAAGAATAGTTACCTTATTCAAAGCACACAGACTACTGGCACTTTTTCCATTAGGGAAACAATGCTTGAACTATCCAAAATTGCGTAAATTTTTTTCTCTAATTTTATCAGCAATTTTATCATCAATTATGTTGAAAAATAAAGCTTTTAGGGAAACATTTAAAAGCTTTGGATTAAAATTTGAAAAGGTTATAGAGAAAATTATTTGAAGGGGAAGAATCGAATAAATTAAGAAATCTGCAAAAACCAAAGAAATTTGCAAAAATTCAAAGAAATACAATTTTTCTAAATGTAAAGAAATATAATATCCTTGAAATGTGTGCAAAATTCTATAAAAGGCAATAAGACCACAATTTGTTATTATAGTTATTTCTGTTTTAATAAGTGAAGTAGTCTTATTTATTTTCGTGTACACATAATATTTATTGAAAAAGATTATGTACAATTGAGATACACTTTATTGTTTGGTTATTTCATATTTATAAGTAGGAGGATAAATGAAAACGAGAAGATGGTTCTAAAAGTACGATGGAAAAAGATTCAAAGACTCAGTTTTCTACAAGTTACCTAAGTTGCCAGAAGTTTATTAACAACGATCGCTTTTTGCATATAAATTGCACACTCCCCAATGTGAAACCTATTCCTATCTCGATTATTTAGTTTCACGATCATAAGAAACATGATATGGGGATAAAAAGTTATATATTCGTGTGGTATACGGTCCAGTTTTCTATTCTAAAGCTTTCAAATAATTACCATATGCATTTTAAATTTGCAATACAAAAGGGAACACTATAATCTAAAGGAAATAAAAAATTTCGAATTTTCTCAAAACCTATTATAAGTATTTGATAAAAATATTTACTTTTGAAAACCATTCCCAAAATTCTTCAAAAAGCTTTGAAATTTATAACAGTAATATATTTCACTAAAAGACTGTAAATATTTTTTACTTTTGAAAATGTGTCGGAAAATAAATGGTAATAATTTTTAGCATCCAAATTTATGTGGTAATATTTTTATATGAAGCATGTTTTTCACATGGGACAATTACACAATCGGTCCTAATATTTTGAAAAATTCTAATGGATGGTTTGTTGAGCATCTATTATTTTCTTTCTCTTTCGGATAAATATTTCCCAATAGCTGAAAGCAAACGTAACCAAACAAAGGCGGAGTGTTTGGCTGTGAGCCAAACCTGACAATACCATGACAATAAGTCCTAGGTAATCAAAGCTCACCCAGTTATTGAACTAAAACAAAAATGGTAATTTATCTTGAAAATTTTTAGTTTCAAATTACACCTGATTGTATTCATGTAAATTTATATAATATAATTAATTTATTGATCAGGTTTCTGAAACTTACACAATAACCACTGTTCTCAAAGCTATTAACTTTTGATGAATTTCATTGTAACTCAAGCGTTCGACACATTCAAAGTTCAGTAAGATAGCTAAGTCAAGACACATGAGTTCATTAATGGGCAGAGTTCTGACCTGGATGTAATTACAGGAATATCACACAACAGGAACTGAATTACCAAAGGACCTATAAATGAGGTTTCGACGGTTCGATGAAGATCATCGACATGTGCTGGATGAGTATTAGACACAGTTACTGTACAGATGCCTGCAAGCAATGCTACTATATATATGAATTTAATTTGGGATAATCCTAATCACAAACTGCTCTGGCACCAATTAAAGTCCCATTTATGCGTGTAGAAATTCGAGGAAAAGGACGGCATTTCTATACAATAGTTCGAACTGAAACCAATTTCAACAAGCTTTTTCATTAAGGGAGGAGAAATTTAATTAAAATTAACATTCTTTTATCAAAACTTTTTTAACACATTTAGTAATTAATTCCTTCTCACTAAAAAATGTTTTTATGTGTAAAATGAATGAACTGTTACTTATAAATAGCAAAATTTAATACACGCCATGAACATGTAAAATTACATTACTTTTTAATTGTAAGTGCAACATTAACCGTTTTCCATGCGATAAGCTTTCTTTTAAATCTTGTAAATACAAAGCAAAACCGGGAATAAATAACTCTGGTTAACATAATATGACCTATGTGTTCATGGAATGAGATATATTATTTTTCCTGTGCTAAATCCAAATTTTTTCTGCATTAAAAAAATAACAGAATGACACGCAGTTGACTAAAAAATTAATATTATTTAGTTAAATATAAGGTTTTTTGTAAAACCATTTTTTTGGTTTTTTTTCTTTTTAGTTTTTTTAAATTATCTCAGGAACTGTGTAAGATATCGAAAAAACAAAACAATCAATAGATTTTGCATTAAAATACGCCTTGAAATCGTGTATTTATTCCCATTTAAAAATTTTTTTACACCCCTTTATCGTACGATTTATGATTTTTCAAGATATAATTTAAGGGGGTCTTCTGGTTCGCCGTCTGATTTTCACACGCATTTTCAAGAATTTATTGCAAGCAAACCACAAAAGATAATGACATAAATTTTTTTCTATTGAATAAAGCATTTCAATGTCTTCCTTTTATATTATTTTGAGTTTATTGTCTTGTTACTCGTGACGTCAGTATGACCTTGACCGGAAGCTTGAAAAATCCCTGTGCCGACGATTGAGCCAGTTCTGGTGGTCTGAAACAAAAAACACAATTACAACTTTATTTGTTATTTCATTGACTATCGTTGTCTGCTCAATTGTTTAAAAATATAACAATTTATAAATATGGCAGCCATTTTTCTAAAAAGAGTCAATTTTTTCATGTTTGAGGAGCTATAAAAACGAAAATAAAAGGACTTCTGAGCTAATTGAGCAGACAACGATAGTTAATGAAATAAAAAATAAAGTTGTAATTGTGTTTTTTGTTTCAGACCACCAGAACTGGCTCAATCGTCGGCACAGGGATTGTCATCCTGACATCACAAGTAACAAGACAATAAACTCAAAATAATATATAAGGAAGAAATTGAAATGCTTTATTCAATAGAAAAAAATTTATGTCATTATCCTTTGTCGTTTGCTTGCAATAAATTCTTGAAAATGCGTGTGAAAATCAGACGGCGAACCAGAAGACCCCCTTAACTCAAAAATCTCAAAAACCTGACGGACTAGGAAAAAACAGAGGTCAAATTTGGATTCAACACAGAAAACTTCTCTGGAAATGATATATCATAGGTCACATGGATATAAATATTTTTAAAGAATTTGAAAATCTTTCTGTGGAAAAAAGACGCTTTCGACTGCGCTGGGATTCGAGCCCAGGTCTTTCGATTACCGGTCGACTGCTCTAATCACTGAGCTACACAGGGGTCCGACATCTCCTTCTCCACAGGAAGATATCCTTATATGCAATCGAAAGACCTGGGCTCGAATCCCAGCGCAATCGAAAGCGTCTTTTTTCCACAGAAAGATTTCAGACTCTTTAAATTTGAATTTAATTTGGATTTATTTGCGATATAAGAGTTTGAAATTGTCTACGAGGACACCTGTCGACAACGTATCCTATCTGATACGCGACTAGTGATTCTCCGACAATGTTGACAATTTCAAACTCAACTAATTAATTTGAAGAAGATATTTTTATTAAGGAAAGTTAAAAGTCAAGGGGATGCAGAAATATCTAAATTCTTTAACGTAATTTTCCTATCAAGTAAATAACAAGATTTGATTGATTATTTGAGTAAAGCAAAAAACTTTCTTTGTGCTATCAATGTAAAAATTAAAAATGAAACTTGATCTTACTAAAAAAATGGTTTTTTTCGAACTTTACTTAAAAAAAGCTATATATCTCAATGGCTCTTCTTATCAGCTTTAGTTTCATTTTTTATCATCTCATTAACTCAATATATGACTACCTAGTAAAAAGGGGCCCTTTATACTCAAGTAAAAATGTAATACATCTTTTACGCAACTTTATATTTTGCTCATATAAAAATCTTTTGAGTATACTTCTTTTTAGATGAATATTATAATAAAGATCGAAATGAAAAAATAATATTTTCCTTTGCATCCATTTTTATCTTTTATTTAGTACCTTATAATTTACACAGAAAAGAAGTCTTGAATTTATTACGTATAAGAGACGATTTTGGCATAAATTTAGCCGCCCAGTGTATAAATTCATAAGTCTGTCCTTTTCTAATGGTCTAGTTTTTGTTACATCTTAAAGTCAGTTGATTTTTAGACTTGAATTTAAACTTTTTTTTATTTATAGAATAAAGCTAATAAAAATGTATCCTAAGATATGTGTGGCAGATATGTAGCTGGCAATTTTCCATGGAACTAAAGTACATACGTTACGGCTATATAATAGCAACGAGCTAGCATTAAATTTAGTATTATAGTATTGAGTATTTTCTGCTAGAATTGATATTAATATTTTCCTTCGCTTGGAAATAACTTTTCCCAAGATCTACAGAATCAAATTATTGATCTTCGATTTTCAAAGACCAATTATTTTATTTTCTTATTAGCTAGTAGATAAGAATTTAAGTACTTCTTATTTCAGCAATAGAACTTTATTAATAGAATTTTATAAGATACGTGATCTGTTATTTGTTTTTATACTGTAAATTTTTTATTGTCTTGATCCTAATATTAAAATTTTTATCAAGAACATCACAAAAATGAAGGGCTTCTTAACGAGTAAACAGCGAAATTTGTACTCAAAACATTTTCTGTTGATAGTTGACGACGCAACTTATAAGAAAAAGAAAATATATTTTAAATCAATAAAATTTGTTTTATTTAGTAAAGTTTTACATAATTTATCATTTTAAAAAACGTGTAATTTTAGTATAGAAGCTATCTTCACCGATAGAATTAAAATTGAATGCACTCTTAAAGCATTAGTTTAAATCGATTTCTTGCTATATCCGAGTATATCTCACTATTACATCGTTTTTACATTAACCCGTCTTTCGGAAATAATGCATGAACCTGAAATTTCTTCTGAATTTAGAATTCCTATCCGCGAAATACATTTCTTGGCATGGCAAAAAGTTTCATTTCATTTTCTTGACGGATTCCAACAGGAAAAACAAATAATCCTTAGAATTATTTTCATTTTTTACTTCTTAAGGGGATCCGCCACCTTTAATATTTTTATTTTTTGAGTTTAATGGTTCCATATAATTTTTTATGCTTAGTATTTTTATTTAGAAAGGTTTTAGATTGTTTTTTCAATTCCATCACCTTTATGTAATTTTAAACTAAAAATTATGAGTTTCTTGGGCATTTTTTTGACTTTGAATAACTTTTTTGTTTTTAACCAACTGGTATGCTTCTTTTTTAATTTTGTTCCTTACAACATATAGCAATTGCTTGGATATGGGAAGCACTCTAGCTAAAAAAATAACTACAAAATTTTTCTTTTTATATTTTGGGATATTTTTATTTATTTTTTAAATTTTATTTTATTTGTAACTTTATTTTCAGTCGTGTTATTTTCCACCTTATTTTCCATAAGCAAAAACTTGCTACACATTGTAAGGAACAAAATAAAAAAAGAATCATGACAATTGGTTAGAAAACAAAAATGTTATTCAAAGTCAAAAAATGTTAAAAAAATGCTCAAAAAACTCAAAATTTTTAGTTTAAAAATACATAAAGATGCTGGAATTAAAAAAAACCGAAATATTTTTAATTAAAGGTACTAAACATAAAAAAATTATTTGTAAGGTCTAAACTCGAAAAATAAAAATATTAAAGGTGGCGGATCCCCTTAATATAAAAAAACACACATTAATGTTTTTAAAAATATAATAATATCGGATGTGCTCCATAATGTTCATAATTTTGTTTTTATATTTTGTAGAACTTATTAATTCATGAAACACATTCAATTATTTACAGAAAGTGTGTCTTGAAGCTCGGAATAGATGGAAATACCCATTTCAGCTGCATACGTTTAAAGGTAGTACGGAAATTGTCCAGTTTACAAGATTATAGAGTATAAAGGTGTAACGAAGTGGGACTGGACAAGATCTTGCATCTACATAATAGTTAACTTCATTACCAGAAGATGTTCTGCTTCAAAGAAACTGTCAAGTTCAGACCTTTAACAAAGTAAATTAATTAAAATCAAAATACCTAAACCTCAATTTAAATTGGGCTAAATGTTTTTATTTTAAAAGTATTTTCTTATATAGAAGTTTGTTTGAACAAGTAGATTAAAGGTATGTAAAAATGTGAGATATCTTTACGGAACAGTTACTCAAGTCTTATATTATTTGCTCCTTAAACTGGTGACCACCATTTATTCTACCAGATCAGCGACAGTTTCACTTTTATTTCGTCGGTAAACTCAGTCTCTGACTCTACTATCTTCAGGAACGACTTTAACCTATACGTATAAGAGTTAGTCCTCTACTTTTTTCTTCAACAAAGGCTGATGAACCTGACTTCCGTGTCCTTCTTATCCTCGATACTCACACTCAGCTGACCGCAAAAGTTTAGTCATCTAAACCAGGGCCGACTTAGGAAAAATTGACTTCCTAGGCAGAATAAAAATTTGCACCCCTTCAATCTGAAGATAGATTAATCTATCTTATATTAAGCAATCTGGACTTATATTTACGCGATGAAATCAATACAATTTTTTAATCTCTATCATAGAATTGTAACATAAAATTAAGTCATTGCACATATTTTGTATTAGAGTTTTGAGTCGGCTATATTACTTTGAGAACGGTAACGAAAATGAGAATATTACCAAGAATATAACCGGCAGATAAATTCTTTTAGAATTTATAAGAAGTTTATTATTTTGACTTGTTAAACGTGTTAAACGATGAAAATGAATTAATACTGTAATATGAAATTATCTCTTAAACTTTGTATGCATATTTTATTTGTGCGGAAGAAAGTGGAAAACGAGATCTAAAAGGGAAAAAATATTATAGGTTATGTTCTAGAAATTTAGTTAAAAGTATTATTGCGGGAATTATTATATGGAAATATTACATTTTTATATTAGTTGAATAAAAAAAATTCCCTAACTTTTTTAAGTTTTACTTGACTTTTTCTGCCGATGTATAAATTCCGTGGCCTGCATCTACTCCGGAAAATGTAAGAAAAAATGAAAACTGTTTTATTCCTTAAAACTTTGAATTACATTGTATGATAAATGATTTTATATATAGTCTATAATTATAGAGATAATATAAATTTAAGTATAATATTAATTTAAGATTTTTAGTATTCAATGTATTTAATTAAAAATGAACATAACCTCAAATTTCAACAATATATAATTTTAATATATTAAAAGTAAAACTATTCTTAGGTTCTTCTTTATTAAAAATATATTTATATGAGTGATCAGCTCTTATTTAACTATAAAGGTACTATAAATATTGATAAATAACTATTTAAACCATAAATTCTTTAAATTCCCTTTAAATTCTTTAATATTCTCGGTTATATTACTTAAACTTAGATTCTCGAGAATTGAAGAACTCTATTCTGTATTTCAAAGTGACATGTTTGATAACATGTCTATTATTGTATTGACCCAAATTAATATAATTTTTGTTCATTTCTTTGTTGGATAACATAAATAATATTTCATTAATTGGTCAATAGGCAGCGCTTTTATTTTTTGGGGTAAATCTAAAATAAGAGATGGATATTTTATATTTTTTCCATCGATTTGTCGTTATAAAAATGAAAATTTCACCCTGACTTTGCCGCCCTTGCGTTTGCCTATTTCGCCTATATGGTAGAGTCGGCTCTGCTCTTGACAAAAGGCGAGTATTGCTGAGAAATGCTGAAAGCAATCTGTCCTTATACAACTTCTTTAATGGTATTTGTCGTACGGTTCCATTATCACCGCGAATTAGTTAACTTTGTCGGGGATTTTTCCTAAAGCACTAACTATACACTGAAAAAAATGGTTAGTAAAACCAACTACTTCGGTTTGTAAAATATGCCTCAACTATTTTATTAGTTGGCACAACAATTTTTTTTTTTGGTGTTACTATCTCAATTGTTATCACAAGAACTTGGGTAGTAACACCAACAAAACAAATTGTTGTGCTAACTAATAAAATAGCTGAGGCATATTTTACAAACCGAAGTAGTTGGTTTTACTAACCATTTTTTTCAGTGTACTAATGAAATAAGACGATCGTCGATTTTTTTCTCAGCTAACCCTATAAAAGTAATAAAATAAAATTGCATTCATTCTTCAGTAGTTTGGCTTTTCCTAGGAAAAAATCCGTTATGTTAATGAAATTTAAAGCTTAAAGAACAAACCTGCTTTTGAAAATACAATAAAGAGAAAATAGATTTAGTTTTAGAATTAAAATAGCGAATCCACATTACAACATAAGACTTTGAAAGAGAACAGCAATCTGAAGTTTAGATCGGCAATAAAATGTACAAAGTCCTCATGAAAGTTTCGACTCTCAGCGTGTAGAGGTGCAAGAAGTGTCCCACAAACTTTTGCAGTCGCTAGGCTTGTTTGCGTGGTTATTGTACAAAGTTTTTGCAGCTTAGAATATATGTCTTGCAGTTCTACAATATATTCATTAGTTTCTTCTAAGAACACTAACCACAGTGGAATTTATAACTTTACTGACAAATTTATGAATACCCTTTATGCGACATTTTTTAAATCCTTAATAAAACTTGAAGATTAGAAAATATTTCATATTCCCGGATAGCAGAACGTGCAGCTCCATATTCCAGAACTTAAATGAACTCCCTCGAATGTCTTTGTAATTTTGAAATATTCGCGACATCCAAAAGAGAGGATTAGTTAAATACCTTTAATGTGGCATTTAAGGGGGTCTTCTACCTTGTTGGTTCAAAAAAATCGATTTTTTTTTGCATTTTTGTGGCCTAGAAGGTGCTAGAAATATAATCTTAAAAGGGTATAACTGAAATCTTATTATTTCGAGGTTTCCCGAGCCATCAAATATAGCTCCGCTCCGCGATTCATGCATGAATATCTTTAAATGCGATTTCCCAAAAGTTGCGTTTTTGCAACTGGTTGACATGATATCTTGAAAAGTAATTGATCAATTATCTAAAGTCATATATCAAAATTTGTGAAAAATAGGTCGCTATCGTCTGACACGAGCTTTTTGGATTTTTCCCATTTCAAGAATTTTTACAGCTGTTCTTGGCCTTGAAAACATAGAAATTTTTTTTTTCTTGATTGTTAACTATTTCCTGAAATTTTTAAATTTTGCAAATTCCTTGTGTCAAACGATAGCCAAAGGCATAAAAAAATTGAATCATTTTGGTTTTTTTTTTGTTTCAGACGACTCATGAGCTAAATTGTGTCAACCGTTTTGGTATACATTTTTCGTAAGGGATATTTTAAGGTCAAATCACGGTCAAATTGGAGGCAGTAAAATGTCAGTAAAATTTTTGTTGAAAGTATATAAATAAATAAGTTAAATGCAAAAAAACCGCACCTCGATTGCATTATTGGTTTCCCTACAATTCATTCTCAAAAAACAGTATCAAAAACGAGGCCACAAGGTAGAAGACCCCCTTAATGTAGAATGGAAACTGATTCGACGGTTTGACTTTCATGTTGACATGACTCAGCCATAGGGGGTCACATCTTGGCTACTTTATGGCACAATTATCATCGATAAATGCAGCATAACTGTGCCGTCGAAAACGAGTGCTGTGGTTTAAACGTGATGTATCAATTACTGCAGATTTAATGCACCTTCTAATTTTAACTTGAGATTGATGAATTATGTAACATTCTTCATTCTGTTTTTTTTCCATAAAACTTTTTCGAGTCCTCTAGAATAATAGAAAAAAGTTATCGATGTGCTATGTGCATGAAAGTTATTTTTGCACATTTTACATAGTTAACAAATATGTGTATGTATAATAGATTATTTAGCCAATTTATTAAATGCCGAGTCATGTCGCCATTTGTTGGTGCCCTGAAGCAGACATAATCCGAGAATTAGAATGGTACATTTTTTGTCGTATTTGTGCGGCCGTAAAGCAGGGACTGTCCCTTGCTGAACTTTCGCCATGTCATGCCGTATTGATGCAGTCTTAAACGACCCATAAATATCATAATTCTGATGCATGAAAAAACTCTGCCTGAGGCGGTCGCATCTTAGCTTAAACATGTATGCATTTTAGTGCATCTAATGGCGTTTTAAAGTTACACTTAAGCCTACGATCCTGCTATCTGGGATGCTCACAGTAGTGGGATGATTTTGTACGTAAAATATCATATTCATGTAGGCAATCTCAATATCGTACAGTGCTACCAGATGGTTAGAATATAAATCTTCAGATTTTCCAAATTTTTCTTTAGAAATATTTAGAAAGATTTATTGCTGAAATAATAATTTTAACAAATTTTCCAGAGAAGACAGCAATGCGAAAAAATGCAACGCATTTCTGTCTTCTCTGAAAAATTTGTTAAAATTATTATTTCATTAATAAATTAGTCGTATGTAATTAGTGACGTCAGACCCTACCACACGGCCTTAACAATACTGTGATGACAATTAACTATTGGGTTGTCCTAGAAGTAATTGCCGATTTTTTTCATACAAATTAAACACATTTTTTTAAATACAAGGATTGAACTTTAATCAAGGATATATTTTCCATTTTGTTCAATGGCCTTTTGCCATCTTTCTGGTAACTTCATAATTCCACGCTCGTAGAACTTCTGGTCTTTATCGGCAAAAAACTGAACCAAGTGCGATTTCACAGCTTTATCATTATTGAAAGTTTTACCATTCAAGGAGTTCTACAAAGATCGATGGTTCTAAAAAATCTGATGGTTCAAGGTCAGCGCTGTATGGTGGATGTAACATTACTTCCCAACCAAGCCTTAATAATTTTTGTCGAGAGGCTAAAGATGTGTGTGGTATAGCGTTGTCATGGTGAAAAATTATACCTTTAAGATTCACCAATTCTAGCCGTTTTTCTTTGACCGCTGCATTTAATTTGTTCAGCCGTCGACAGTAGACATCCGAATTAATCGTTTGGTTCCTTGGAAGCAGCTCAAAAAATACCACACCTTTCCAATCCTACCAAAAATCATGCAATTCAGCTTTCGATGTTGCACAGTACATCCGCTAACATGTACCATATTTTACGAGGGTACTTAAAAAAGTGAAAATGAGCATCAGCGCCGCCAAATTATGATAGCAAGAATTAATATTAATGCAAACGAAACCCCTGTACCCCGCATCCGTTATCCAGTAAGAAGGTAGGCATTGAATGGCATTGAAATGTCACAATTTGGAATGAAACGGAATTGAGGATGAAACTTTTGAATGCTTTTTAATGCCTAGGAATTAAAATGCATTCAAAAGTTTCATTCTCGATTCCATTTCTTTCCAGACTTTGAAATTTCAATTCCACTCAATGTCTACCTGCTTACTAGGTATATTCTAAAGGCCGGAACATTTTTAAACGTAAATCAATGATTTATACTATCAGATTTTATTAAAAGAATATCAAACTATGGTTGCTATGGTTACGACAGGTTAAAAAGAACATCGCTAGCGACAATAGCGCCATCCCTTGTTGATAGCAAACACTACAATTTGTTCCCCTTTACTCCTATAGGAGTGGACCTACTGTCCGATGTTGATGTTGTTTGTGGTGGCTCATCACGCTTGGACCATGATCGTTTTCGAACGACGTTATTCTAAACATTCCATTTTTCCTCACGAATGATAATTCGTTTTAAAAAAGGATAGAATTCATTGTGTTTAAGAAGTAAATCACAAGTGTTGATGCGTTTTGTTGAATGAATTTCTTTCAATTCATGTGGAATCCAAATATCAAGTTTTTTAACGAGTCCAAGACGTTGTATATGACGGTCGACTGTTGATTTTGGTATTTTTAACATTTCTTTAATCTCTCGCACAGTTACATGACGATCCTATTCGATTATGGCTTTGATTTGGTCATCATCAACTTCATTTTGCCGATCCGAACTTTTTAGCAGCCTGTGCTTCGTTCTTTCCTTTACGGGAATAAAAAAACAAAATATGACAAAAATACTCGTTTTTACACTCCATCTTAAAGTTGATGCTAAACTAACAACTGTAAACGAAATTACGCGAAATTTGTTTGTAAAACCAGCTAATAGTGACAGCTAACAAATGCCAGGAGGAAAAAATCATGGCATTGAAAGAAGCCATTTAAAAAGATAGTCAAAGACATCTATACGTAAAATCGCCAATTACTTCTGGGACAACCCAGTACGTCTATTCAAGTTGATAATATTATATATATTCTTTTAAATATAACCAGAAAATACGAATTAGAAATGATTTTACAAGAACGTGCATGTGCGCAAGATTCCAGCGCAGAATACACATGAATGTCGGTATGAAATTAAAAATATTAGTAGAGTATGTAATATTTAATCATTTTCTTCAATCAAATCATATATCAGTGTTAGTTTCTACATAGAAAACTATATTTGAACTTAAAATTGTGTTCAAGTATCCCATGGCTTTAAGTAACAATTAATAGGCATTTAAAAACACTCTTCTAATGATTGACATTATCGTCTGAAATGATTTGGAAAAATTAGTAAAAAGTCAAATTCAAGAGGATTGCAATTTAGACTAATGAGCCAGTTCATCGATTCAGATAAGTTTTCAAGCCGAACTGATCAATAACCACCAATAAGCTTCAATTTTTAAACTACTCTTTTGGCTGACTTGGTGCACTTTAAAAATATCTTCAGATATCCATCAAATTTCTTCAAATTCTTTATATTTAACAAAAAATCCATAAATCTGGCAGCACTGCGATCTTATGGCCCCAATTTAATATTTGTGCCACTGTAATGCTCTGATTTTAAAAAAGACGATTGAATATTTGTTCAGAAGGTTCAGAAACCATTGACGCACATGACCTTTTGCATAAGATTTGATCCTGAATCAGAATTGTAAAAATCGAAATTCACTTCGTTCTTCATGAAAATAGAGTGAGTGGCGATGATACGATTAAAAATCAAATTTGTTTAAAGGTATATGTATAGCTGAATCTCGTTGATAGGAAAATCCGATAAATTGTTTTTCCTATTCAGGATCTCTATATCCAGATTGGGAGAAGAGAGGAACTCTCGGCAGATTTTATTATTCAATAAAATTCATCTGACTCGAACAACTTTGCAGCCGAATGACGGCAATACCGAGGTGTACCCATGGGATATCAAAAACCAGGGCAAAGTAGTAATATCCTTCGCGTCTCTTCGAAAGTTCTTGGATGGCCCAGTGGCTTGAAACGCAGGAGATAGAAGATAAAATATTGAGCCGTTTTCATTCTGCACTGTCAGGAGCTGCTCGTGGTGTAATTAAAAAGTTCACCACGTTAAACTTCATTTGCCACCTGTGTTGTGCCCGACACACGAGTTTCCCAGGCTGTTTCGATGCATTAAAATCCACCCTACTCACCATCAAGTTACCTATTTAAACATAACTTATAAAAACTCGAAAATATACTTTCTTTTTAAAAAAAACTTGCACTTTTCAAATTTGAAAATAATATTATTTCACTTGGGAAACGAGGAAAATAAAGAATTTCCAAGCAAGAAAAACGACGACAACCTCACTTTTGAAATTACACTGCATAACATTTCTGTTATTATGATACAATATTGTAATAGAAGTTTATTACTAAAACGTAATTTAATTTTACAACACATGATGTATTGTAATTTCATAACTGATGATGACGCCGTTTCATAGCAAATTCACAACACTTCACTGAAAAGCAGTTTTTTTAAAATCAACAAAAACATTTTGTTGGTATTTATGTAACAATTGTTTTTGCCAAATCAATCGAATTTTGGTTATTTCAACAAATTGTTTTGTTAGGACAACAAACAAATTTATTTCTTAGTGTTGTATTGTAATTTCGAAAAATTACTTTATAAGTATTGCAATCTTACTTTACAATACCTCGACTCTAATTTTACATTACATTTTGGTAATTAAATTCCATTAAAGTATTGTAAAATCACAAACATTTTCAACAGCCCAAGTGCGAATTGCCGAAGGTGATAATACGGCACAATATTGGCCCAATCTCGGCAGCCAAGAGTCGGCTATTGTTATTGGGCCAGTGTCACTGTTTGCATCGGTCAAGTGCTGGGCCGACGACGGCGGCCTTTTTCGACTGTTTAAATTTACCGACCTTCAGCCGATACTTGGCCCAGTATCGGCACGATACCAACCCGATTGTCATTTTTACTATGGCATCCAGTTCTGAAAGTAGAAGAGCCAGAGTCGGGCTCATGGACGGCACATTACTGGGCCATGTGTCACTTTTACCACGGCAAACCATTCCGGAATTGAGCTAACCAGAGTTCGGCACAGCATTGGCCCGTTGCTGTGCCGAAAACAAGTGCTGGCAGCCAGAGTTTGGGCCAGAATTGGCCGCCAAGTACATACCGGAGTTATCATTCCAGCAACGGCACGATATTGGCAACCGATCTTCGGCAAATTTTTGGCGATGCTGGGCCAGTGTTGGGCCGTATCTAACTTCGCACTTGGGAGTGTTAACTTTATTTTGAGAACTTATTATCAAGTTCCGGGTCATGGGATTCCAATTTAAATAAGCTCTGCCGCGCATCCAAATTTTAACAATTTTTTTCTGTTGAACGCGACGAATGAAAGTGCATTTATGAAAAGTATTAAATAAGTACTATAGTTCAGTTTTACGGAAAAATTGAAAATTGAGTTAAGGCCACAGATCAATCGGACCACGTGAATAAATTATAAATTTATTCGTTCATGTAAGATAACTTTTTTAATTTACAAAGTATCTTTCTGGAAATTTGGGAAATGTATCAAACAACAATAAAGCACGTCTGTTAATTTCTTTTTAGTAAAACTTTTGAAAAAAGTTCAAAAACTTATCGACAATTAGAGTTAACTGTAAAATTGTTTGCAAAATTTTTATTCAAACGAAGTTGACAGACATTCTCTATCGTTTTCTATAGTATTTTCCAAAATTTCAGGAAGATATTTTGTAAAATAAAAGTTATCTTAGACGAACTTCTACAGGAATTCAGTCACGTGATCTGGTTGATCCATGGCCTTAAGCATGTCATAACTTAGATAATTTGTTCCCCACTTAAGGGCATGTGATACTTCGCAAATTAGCAAATTTCATTGATTTTAAGTATCTACATGTTTATGTCCAAAGTGCATAAAATTTTGTTTTTAAAATTTGGGAAATGGTAAAAAAGATCAAAACGGACGTAGATAGACTACATTCTGTTTCAAAATTTCGTTTCGTTTTCATCTTCTCTACCATTTCCCAAATTTTGAAAACATAATTACCAATCACATATGACCACTTCATTAATTAAATATATTATTTATATTTATTATTAATTTGTTAAAATGATTATTTTATCAATAAAGTGGTTGTATGTAATTGGTGACGTCAGACCCTATCACACGGCCTAAATGAAGTTTTAAAATAAATAGCTGAGAAAATGCGTTTTTCTTTATGGAAGAAAAAATAAGGTTAGAGACACGATGAAAGCAGTATTAGTAGGATAAATAAGGAAATCAATATATCTGAAGTATATGGTCCTTATGGGAATTGTTGATAGAGATGCTTTTCCCCAGAAGCAGCAGTGCATCTTTCTTATTCCTCTTCAAAGTCTCGAATTGTTCCTTGAAAAACTTGTACTATTTCTTATAGCAATTGAATTGTTTCTATACTTTATTGACTTTATTAAAGTATAGTTTTCGATATCCATATTTATAATAAAAATCTCTGTAGGATAGTAATCATATATTTATCATGCTATTAGTTTTAAGTATTTTTAATTGTTCGAAAAATCTATATATATACATATATCTATACTGCCATACAATTAAAAAACTTACCTAAGTCGCATTTCGAGTTATTTAAATATGTTCATCTGTTAGACAGAGAGAAATTTCAGGTATTTTACCCAGCATTTGTCCTCAACTACATTCTTCAGGCAAGGATAACCAGAAATCTAATTAAAATGACCAATTTTGCGGTCATCTGAAACTGGAAACGTATTTGAGGACAAACTTAAGGATGCAAATTTTGCTCATTGTGTACGGCGGTATAGTAGATAATAAATATTGAATAAGAATTTAATTTAGGGAAAACATTGTTGTCTTGCCAGGCTGATAACTCGACAAGAGATACAAACTGTGCAAAAGTTTATTTGGGCTCACACATTCTACAGGACAATCGCAGTACTGATTAAACATTATAATTGCGATTCGTATATGAGGTTTGTTGGATGGCATCCTGGGACTCTGAGCTCTACACGGTCTACTTCCCTTCAGCACTTGGCAGGCGTTTAAATTATTTTGGGAGTGCAAGCGAAACTTCAAGTGACGTGAGAAATGCCGTGTGTGGTGGAGAAGTGTACTTGGGCATTCCCCTTTTGTTCATGGGATTTTAACGACCTACATACCTTTCCAAAGCATTGCAAACTCCTCCCACAAGATACTTGCTCAAAACTTGATTTTTCTTCACCCATAAATGAAACTGGAATTCCGAAAATTGACTAATTTCTTCTTCACAAAATTTCTATTTGCTATAGAATAAATAATAATATCTATATTATTTCACGTGATAATGTTCTTTTCGTGAGATATGCTTTTACTCCTGTCAAAAAGAAGTAAATTGTTCTCTGTCAACGTCACAGATTTTTTCATCTATTTCTATTCAGTGAAATGAGTGCTCTTATATTTTTTCCGTGGATAAATAAGGAGTAGATAATAATTTATAAAAATGACCACATTGCGAGCGAAACTAGAAACGGTCATGGCTGTAGCCAGCGTACCACATTTCACGTTGATAAATAGCTTTCTACTCCCCGTTGCGTAAAAATGATAACTCCTCCACCTCTTTATTGCTCGCATCCAACAACATAAAAACCCATCGTTGAACGGAAACGGAAAAGGCTGTTATTAGCAAAAAATGAGCTTCAATCTGTGTCACGATTCACGATTCAAGTACAAATATAATAAAATTGTATCGCAGAGAATCATTTATACAATAGGAAATGATATAATTTCACACTTATCTTTTATTGACTGTGAACGCCTTGTCTGGTAGCAAAAAAAGTGTTTGTCTAGCTTTGAAATACATTTTCTACTTAAACATATGCGATAAACTATTCATTAAAGAGAATCCGTCACCTTTAATATTTTTATTTTTTGAGTTTAGACTTACCATATAATTTTCTTTATGTTTAGTACCTTTATTTAGAAAGATTTTGGGTTTTTTTAAAAATTACAGCACCTTTATGTATTTTTAAACTAAAAATGTCCAGTTTCTTGGGCATTTTTTCGACATTTTTTGACTTTGAATAACTTTTTTGTTTTTTAACCAATTGTCATGATTCTTTTTTTATTTTGTTCCTTACAATGTTTAACAACTTTTCGGTTATGTAAAAATAAGGTAACATGACTGAAAAAAGTTACAAATAAAATAAAATAATAAATAAAAATTTTCCAAAATGTAAAAAAATTGTTGTAGTTATTTTTTAGCTGGAGTGATTTCCATAGCCAAATATATTGATAATATAACAAAAAATAAGTAGTAAAAACTTAAAAGCCTGTGTCTAATACTTTAGATTTTATTCAAATATATATTGCAACAAACACAGAAAATTACAACTTGCGGAAAACATTGTGTTACTAAATCATATATGTATATACATAAAGGCAATATATATATTGTGTTTTTATAGGGGTACCTGCTATATTCTATTTTCCATATGATTCAGAAATATTAGTAAATAAATAAACAAACTATTTTGTGTGAAAAGCTAATTTTTGCTAAAAACGCGTTGTTCGTAAATCGTAGTAACTTTTAATTTAATTTACTTTTGCAAGAAAAAAAATCAGATTACCCTGAAAATTTATACACAAACTGAGAAAAGTATAGAGAGTAAAAAATAACATTTTTGGAAAATGTCAAAACAATAATAAATATACCAATTGAAAGTGGCGAATTAACCAATAATTTGAGGTACTCCTTTCAGATTGTTGAGAGAAAATCTGCAAGATACAGAGTAAAGTGATTAGCAAATTGAAATGATTCATATGGAAGCAGCATCAGTTCTGAGCCATCCGCAAGATGAGTTATCGATTGAAATTTTCTCTCAGATTCATCGGCTTTTTTTCTTTTTAAAACTGCTCTTCTCACCAGTACATTCAAACTCATATACCTCGAAGCGAAACGCAAAAATATAAAAGCAACTTCGCCTGGGTTTCGTTGTCATTAGTTACCGTAGTAGCAACTCCATTGTGTAGATTAGAATGTAATTGCATTTACGAAGCAACTAGAATCTCGAGTGCGAATTTTTCATGTTCGGCCACTGACTTCCTGAATTCTAATTATCGAAAGGAGATCTTTTTATCAGGAGTAGTATTGTAATTTAAATTTAAATTTAAGAATTTGAAATCTTTCTGTGGAAAAAAAGAAGCTTTCGACTGCGCTGGGATTCGAGCCCAGGTATTTCGAAATGAATTCTTTATTTAGTGTGGATAAAAAAGCTAAACTATTTTTCTTGTTTTTTAATGACTTTTAGATTTATCCTCTCTAAATTTGAATCAGTGAACGGCCACTGATTCGCAGTGACTATTCACTGATGGCAGCAGCTATAAGTCTTTCACTAAGAATCAGTGAAATTCGACTGATGAATCAGTGAAATAGATTGAACTCACTTATTGAATCAGTGAAAGCTTTAGGTGGTAGTAATAAAACCAGCAATATATTTTCACGATCGATGAACTCGTTTATTTTAGGCTAAACAACACTAAAACGAAATTACGTAATTATTATTATTTTTAAGGGACGATAAATCAGTAAAGTGTAGATGAAAGTTTTGAATTCGCGAATTCAAAAGTTATGTTCACGTGACGCATCCACTGATTCCTCAGTGAAATCAAAGCAGGGTACTGATTCATCAGTTGAAATATGTTCACTGATATAATCAGTGACTATTTCACTGATTCAGGTTTAGAGAGTGTGTTATTTTAACAATATTGTTCATATATTGCTTTTCGTTACATTTTAAATGTTTTATATCTGTCTTATATTAAATGAACTTGATTAAGAGATGTCATGGAAATTGTACGCGGGTTCGACGATGAGAAAGTTTCGTCCAGTGGTTTATTAAGGAGAGCTATGTTTCATGTTTGCATATCCCCATGTGTTCCCAGTTATCCTAATTAATAGAGCTCTCTGAGAGATACGCAGATCCGCCAATCTCTTGGGATAAGTACATCTTTGCAAGTCTAATTCCTGGAAAATAGAAATCTTGACTCTTTATAATTTCATATATTTTTAAATTGCAGTTTGCTAGGCAACGAAACATCTTTTTCTCATTAAAGAAGAGTATAAGTTATAAGATTATGTAGGTAATCAGAATAAAGGGCAAATTTACTTTCTACTCTGTTTTCAATAAATTTATTATGAGCTTTATTGATTATGAGAGTTTGATATGAAGCGCCAAAGTTAATTACAACGATACGACCGACGCGTGTTTATTTTGTGGTATGGTTTCAATTAATTACGTAGAACTAAATGTATCAAGAGTTAAACGCAAATTAGCACATCATCAAGTATATTTGTTCAACATAATCTCGTATTTTGTTATGATAACTAATTCCATGATTGTTTACCAACGATTTGCTATTATATATAACAGTCATTTATATAACTCGATTATTTGGTTAAATCACTAAGGAGTAAATATTTTTGATTATAGGGTGAGAACAAATGAAATGGATAAGATTCCTGAAGGCTAAACTAAGGTCTTCAGAGTGCGGAGATGCATTCAGTGACCTCGGCCCTGGGCGTCATCGCCGTTCTAACTTTCATAATTAATGCAACAGCAGGTAATGATTAAAAATTAAGACATTTGGAAAACACGATCCAAAAATAAATATAATTTTCTAGTACGTTGAAATGTATATCGTTCAATGCATAATACATCGGTCAGCTATTTCGAAACTTTTTCCGGCATGATGGACGAGGGCAACTTCAAGTTTATCAGAACATCAATAACCACTTGCGATTCCACGTAGAAATATACTACAACGATTAATTATTGTACAAAATCTGCAATGCGGAATCAAATATGACTTATTAATTGGGAATTCATTTCAAATCTACAACTTTTGATTTTTATTGCAAAAAGCACAAAAATTATCCATGAAAAATCAGCAATAAGAACTTTTATCAAGTTTTATTTTAAAATAATTACAAAAACATTTTTTATTTGATTGACCTGTAATGAATACTTTAAAAGTAGAAAATTGCAGTATGCATATATGCATGAAAATTAAATATTCAAAAATATTCAATTTTAAATGTAAAAAAAGTATCTTGAAACAGCATGAAAAATGTTTTTTCCATTTAGATCAGTCCCAATTATTGAATTGAAATAATTTAAAATATGTATTAGAAGTCGAAAAAAATAAGAGTTTTCTCAGACCTTTACCTATCCATATCAGTCCTTGCTATTCCTTTAGCAATCTAATAACACAGCTACCTTTTCAATTCTCATCCTTAAATCCAAATCTAACCTTCGTCTGTCCATTGCAATTGATAGAAAGGTTAGGATTGAACAAAATAAACGCGCTAATAGATTATCAAAGAGATAGAAAATAATTAAAATGAGTAGACAAAGAGAAAACTTGGATAAAAATAAGGATTAAGAAAGATAGACATGCAAGCAGATTATAAAAGAAATAAAACAGAAATGACATAGATATTCAGAGGGTGAGGAAAGATTGGCGTAAATAGGTGGAGGATAGGAAATAATTGACGTGGCTAAATAAAGGTACAAAAAGATAGATATGTATAAGCGAAGGATAAGGAAGAACAAGAAGATTATGAATTAAATGGATGAAGTTTCATTATAAATTGAAGATGAGATGGAAATTGACCAAATTGACCAGCGTGCACGTATTAGATTTAATATAATAAAATATTAAATTTATTATATAAAAATTAACAACTCACATTATTTAATTTTATGCAATTATAAAGTTATGTTTGGATTAAATCCAGGATTTAAATAATAAAGTAGATTATTTTCTAACATATATATACAAATTCTTTTTTAAAATTATTTAAGATATCCAAATATTTGAAAAATTAGTTTGCTTAATCTTTAAGAATTTGAGCACTTCATGAGTTTTCATATTTAGATTGGGCTGAAGTTTGTGACAAATTTTCTTTTTTTTCGTCGTATGATCTCCAAAATGATCAAAAATATGCAGAATAGTGATTTGTGACAAAAACAACATTTTTTATTCTGGAAAAAAATTGTAATGTTTGACCAAAGGAAGCTATTTATGGAGGAATTTTTGAATTATCTTGCAAACTAAAAAAGAGACATATATATGGACTTCGGATTTTGATTGTAGTCACATAGTGCTACAATAAAAAAATATTAATTAAAAATTGAATTTGTGGAGCGAAACTAAAATTAGCAAAGTTTGACCAAGGCAAGTCATCCATGGACGAACTCGTTGAATTACGATACCCACGTTCTAATATGTCGTATCCCACATTTTGAAAATTTTTCAGGAAACGATAAAAACGTCTTGCTAGCACAAATAAATAAATGTAAACAAATTTTTGTTTTATACGTTCATAAAAATGCATAAATAATAATAATTAAAGCAAAAAAAAAATATTTAAATAAATTTTATGATATTTATGTGGGTTACGCAAGAAGAAAAAATAAAAATATATTTTAGAAAGAAAATTGATTTAATCGTTTTATAATTAAATATTGTTTCATCCTATACATAACATTTTTCTCTCTTATTTTGTATTGTTTAATTCATAATTATTATAATATAACATTATTGATACATTTTATTTTGACTATCTTTAATATTGCTTAAAACATTTTTTTTTTCATTTTAAGTACTCTTAATTTTTTTTTTTTTTTTACTTCAGGTACATTTTCTTGCTGAGATTGTTGAAAATTTCTTATCCTCTTTCGTCTGGTAATATCACAATTTTTTTTATAATTAATATCATTATCTTCAGGTTTTATAAATCTATTATTAGTACGCAGTACTTTGCTTTTAACACCAAGATTAACTTGATTAGCTTTTTGTTTTTTACTCTTAGTCTTTTCAGTTACCTTAACTATATTTTTACTCTCGGCTTCCAAATTTTTTATTGATGGAGATTGGTCAGAAGCAGAGTCAATATCGTTAATATATTTTATATTATCATAGAAGCAGTGTGTATCTCTCAGCAACACTTTTTTTAATGCCTGTAATTGTTGCCATTTACTTTTAGTTCTTTTTAATCGATCTACAAACAGAGGTTTCAGCGGATGCTCTAGATTTAATTGGAGTTGTAAAAATATTATTTGTAATTACCTTCTTACTCATTTTATTAAATAATTTCTCAAAATAAACTTAAGACTAATCACAAAATAAAAATTGACTGTCACATCGCTGGCGCTGACTTAACCAATGGATGTGGGATACGACATATTAGAATTCGTGAAAATTGGCATGTGGGATACGACATATTAGAATATTTATTTAAAAATATTAAATAAACAATTTGACTCACAAGATTTTAATATAAGCTGTAAAAAATTATTATTAATCCATTTTTCAAAAAAAGTCAATTTCTCAAATTTTGTGGGATACGACATATTAGAACGTGGGTATCGATTATCTCCTAAACCAAGAAAGAGACATATATATGGACTTCATACTCAATTTTTAATTTATATTTTTTTATTGTAGCACTATGTGACTGCAATCAATAACCGAACTCCGTTTCTTGGTTTAGAAGATAATTCAACGAGTTCGTCCATGGATGACTTGCTTTGGTCAAATTTTGTTAATTTTGGTTTCTCTCTACAAACTTAATTTTTAATTTTTTTTTCATTGTGGCACTTTGTGACTGCAATCATAACCCGAAGTCCATATGTATATCTCTTTTTTAGTTTGCACAATAAAAAATGTTTTTTTTTCTGAAAAATCACTATTCTGCATATTTTTAATCGTTTTGGAGATGATGAAACGAAAAAAAACAGAAATTTTGTCAAACAAGACGGCATTAACTTCAGCCCAATCATATTTAGATCAAATTTTAGCCCAAGTCTATCCCTATAAGTCGCATTTCTGCCATAATTATCAAAAAATTTGAGTGATATTGATGATTGAATTGATTTGAAAAATTATCAAGCAGTTTTAATGATTTACGAGTTATCAACTATTAATAGCTAGAAAATATTCTGTTCTATCGGCACTTTGACTTATGCAAAGAACTTCATATATAGTACATCCATATTAAATTTATTAGGAAAATTTTGAACAGTTTAGTTTTGACATTTCGGTTTAATATTACAATTTTAAAGATTCGAAAATAATGAAAATAGACTTCACATCTATGTACTCTCAGTAGAGATAATATTCCAAAGACATAATATTCTCGACTTTTTGATTTTCACTCATATATCAAACCAATTCCCTAGTGTGTAATCCTTGACATAAGAAATGGAATTATTATGAGGGATTATACAATATATGGTATCCTAAGCACCCTGAGTCTAGTATAATCGAATCCAGCCTATACTATATATATCTAAAGACTCATACGACTTACGATAGAGTCAGCAAGAGCAACTGCTAATAGAAGTGTCGAACGCAAAAGTAAGAGATGTCATTACTTCATCCGTCTTTGCCCTAGGCGAACTATCATAGCGGCATCCCACTTTCAACGTGTGTACTTCTTTCAACTTCCTACTTTTTCCTTACTTTTATGAACTACGAAGCTCCGTGGTGAGCGTATAGCCCGATTGGGAATTTGTTCTGATTCTCCTTCGAGAGGTTAGTAGAAAATTCTAGAAATTCCTCTAAGTTTTGATTCGAAAACAAAATTCCAAGGGGATTCATTTATTACTTCTCTTGTCCTACACCATGACATCTTCAAAGTATTTGAAGAGTGAATCGGATCATTCTACTAAGAATTTTTACTTCCATTCTGATCAAATATACAATATGTTAATCACTCTAGGGGCTTTAATTGAAATTTTTCGACTGAATATTTTTAAATTCCATCAACTGTTTGAAAGCGAATATTTTATTGATTAGACATTCAAATGGATTGTTCTAGTGGTGTATAGAATTCTGTCAGCTTAGGGGTCGTTCAAAAAATACATAACGTTTTTGGAGGGTTGGGGGCGGCAGGATATTGAGTTCGTTGTGATACGTAATTGTGATATGGATAAGGGTTTGAAAAAGTTTGTTAAACAGCGCTTTAAAGTTGTTTTCATTTATAATTTTATCATTCATCCAAGTTTTCTCATTTAAGATTCTCATAATTTTTCGAAAAATAATTCATATAATTCAGTTCTTCTCATCTAATTTCAAAACTTTATAATTTACTATGAATTTTCATCATGCAACTTTGTTTCGCCTTCCAATTCTTATTACTTAATTGTAAAGAAGATGTTTTATTAATTATATATGCACCCTAAGATATAGAAGAACTTTTTGCTCGACTTTTTGTCAATTGACAATTTCAATTGGAATACTGAAAATAGTCAAACTCTAGATGTTGAATTTTAAAGAAAGATTTTGATGTCAATAGATATATTTGAAAAAATCTGCCCGCTTCGCGGGCACATTCTCATCGCGCGCTTCGCGCGCAGCTCGCTTCGCTCGCAAGTTTGAGCGCGCCTAGGGCGCGCGATTCGATCGTCGCGCTTCGCGCTCCGTTCTTTCTGGACCTCGCGCTTCGCGCTCGGTCTTGTACTCTTCGCATATATTTAAATTTATTTCTTATAATTTGATACTGAAGCTCAAACCAATTTTATAATAATATTACAGATGATGTGAATTACACATTTTCTCAAAGTCACTCTATTTCTTTTTGAATTTAAGTGAAACAGGAGATTTAATTTACTTAAGGCTCTATCAGCCTTAAGGAACACATTCTCATCAGGACGCTCGCGCTTCGCGCTCGATTTTCTGTATACATTTCAGTAACTTTTTAATAAATTACATGATTAAAATAATTCATTTTCTTCCAAATCTCTTAAAAAGAAAAAACAATCGTAGATTTTATTTAAGGAAACGATTTTGCAGAACAACACTTATTTCGTATCTCACATATTTTGGTGAAAAAAATCGAATTTTTTTAATATTAAAAATCAAAACATAAAATATACATCCTGTCCCGAAATGTCTTAATGAGAATTTGTAGACCTCATTTAGGCAAACAATTTTCCATCTAAACGTTTTTTTTGTATCTCACATATTTTGTCTAAAAAATGGAATTTTTTAATTTTAATCGTATTTTTTGGAATTGAAACGAAAGATATATGTTTTATCAGAAACTGCGTCAGACAAAATTTGTAGATCTCTTTGAAACGAACAACTTTGTATTCTTACGTTTTTTTCGTATTTCACATATTATTGTTAAGAAATTAAATTTTGAATTTTCAATAGATTATTTTTGAATTAAAAAAAAAAAATATGCATCTTATGAAAAAGTGTTATAATTCAAATTTGTAGGTCTTTATGTACAAAATAATATTGTATTATAACGTTTTTTCGTATCTCGTATAATTTAACTGGAAAATGGAATTTTGATATTGACTTTTTTCGAATTTGAATATGCTGTAACATTTCTAATTTTGATTTAATCAAAAAATGTTATGAGGATAATTTGTAGAGATTTATGAGCACTATCAAAAACCAGTATTGAAATTTATGATTTTTTCAACAAATTATTTTCAAAAACACAAAAGTAGTGCTCCATCCCTCAATTTTGATTGGATGTGGCTGGTTAACGAACTTGTCCTTACTTTTTCGGCTCCGATAAAGTGTACCAAAGCTCAATTCAATCTGATAATTCTATCGAGAGTTATGCCGCACACGACCTACAGACAGACAGACAGACAGACACTTTTGTAAAAACCATTTTTTCTGACTCAGGGGGTCTCAAAACGTAAAGATTTGATGAAATTTTCGAAAGTCATTTTTCACATAAAACCAATACCTTCTCATCCATGATGAGAATGTAAAAATGTGAGATAAAAATAATAAAAAGAAAAGATCATTATTGATGATAAATATTACAAAAGCAATTTATCATTGTAGAGTTGTTATATCTTGTAATATTTTTGGGAATAAGATTTTTACAAAGGGATGTAATTTAAACTTCATAGGTGCTTTTACTATATTTGTGCTTCTCTTACACTATTATTTATTATTCTTTACCAAGTTTTTATCGCTATAATGTAAGTTATTCATACGAAAAGTTAAAAGGATTACGTAAAAAATATAAAACTTTTTCAAGCTTCAGTAGATTTAATTAATTTTATCTTCTGGTTCAACTTGAAATAGCCTCTGCTTATGCACACATAGCAGGCATTTTCGTGTTGAAAATTATCGATTATAACATGTATTTTTGTGTTCAATAAAGTCCCATGATATAAAAATGTTCAGAAGTTCACAGCAGTTTTGAGATCAGATGATTCTTCATAAGTAAATATTAAAAAATCCAATCTTATGTAAACCAGAAAACTCATTGAATGTACTCAGTAGAGTGCATTTTAAAGTGATCGGAACATATAGAGTATTTTAAATTTTTAGTTTCAAACTATAAAAAGTGCATGAAAAAAAACAATTTATATTTTCCATAAATAGAGCTCAAATCAATTACACTAAAGCTAAATTAAATAAGACAGAAGTAGAAATTTTTGTTATTGCTATTTGTTTTACTAGTTCCCCAGGAGTGAAACACGTTATTCTTCCCAATATGTCTAGTGACAATTGTATTTTTAACGTCTGTTTTGAGACGGGAAAATAGCAATAGTCGTGAAATCAGTCATTTTCCCGTCTCAAAACAGACGGTGAAAGTACAATTTTCACTAGACGTGTTGGGAAGAGATTGTTTTTTCATTTCAAATGTCTATACTCTTTTGTTTTCGAGAACGCTTGACTTTTAAACTTTACATGCAGGATAAAAGTATTTAAACTTTTCTTACCTATAAGTTTGTAACTTTTAAAATACGTTAAAAAGATCTACATCAGCATTGATGCATAATCTCGTTTAGAACGTATTTCAAGCATAAGTAAGCATGAGTTTGGAAAAATATAAAAGCTGCTCGTTTCAAAGAAGGGTTGACTCTTGACATAAACATTATCAGACACTAGAAAATTGGCAGCCTTTTATATCACTATTTTTAAGGAACATTTTTAGAAATGAATTTTTCATATAAATCCTTGTAATCCTTTTTATTTTATCTCACCTCTTGGGAAATAATTCTAAAATGAAATCAGTTTTCGCAATCATCGCCAAGCTTCGAAGGAAGAAGGATAATTTCCATTTTATCAGTTTGGAAGAGAAGTTGAAAAATCTCGATCAGTTTCGGCGCCAGAAGGCTTTCTCTTGTTTGCAAAAATGGATAGATCATGTTAGGAAACTTTCGATATTAAATCGTGAGCACCATAAAGTCGGTTATTGCAGACAACCTCTCGAATTTATTGTAGATTCTATACTACAAAAATAAATTTATTAAACTTTCGCTTCTCAAAAGTAATCTTTTAGATAGAATTTTCAACTAGGGAATTTATAATAATAATAATAATATACCTCTTCGTAATTTTTGCCTGGACCTTGAAACTCGCATAAAATTTACCATAAATAACTTCCTCTTTTATCGATTCATGTTACCTTGAACCTTGTTTCTGATGTAGAGATGGGAAACGACACCGTTGAGCTCAGTATCAATCATCCTGCGAAGGAGAACCGACAGTTAACAGAAAACAACATTGCAAACAAGACGATCAATGCAACATCAAGAAGAATGTCGAACAAAATTGGGTTCGAATCGTCGACAGTTTACGGAGAATTCACCGCACTTGAGGAAGGAACTCTGGCCAATTTAGCAGGCCGATTAGGGGAGATTCAAAAGGATCGAGATTCCAACTTGACAGAAGGAATGGAAGTCTGGTCTATCAAGAAAAGCAACCCTTCTCAAGAGAGCATCGCAGAATTATCCACGAAGAAGCTCAGAAAAAAGGCAGGGCTAGAATTGATGATGAAGAATCACTCTTTTCTCGAAAATCCACAAGAAAGTTCCTCGGGGAAAAGTCTGGATCTTTCAAATGACGAGGTTGCCAAGGTGGCGTCAATCGTTTCGTCTGGAAGCGACGTCGAGGAATCCCCTCGAGAGTTAGAAGATTCAAAACCAAATTCTTCAGTAGAGACTCACACTCAAGATTACGCTGAGGGAGAAAAGTTTCGAGATCAAAGTCATCAACTTCTCGAACTTACATCTAATGACAACCTAGACAAGCAAGTTTCGACGGAAATTTCAGTTGAATATAAGAAGACTTCAAGTGAAGAAAAAACAGGATTTTACCAAGTTCCAGCATCGTTGGAAAAAAACGAATCTCAAATGAGAGATGAAGGAAGGAAAGTTTCCACGGGTGAGAAAGAACATCTTAGGAAAACTCTTGATTCTATTGAACATCAATCGACGCGGAAGAATCAGGGTAGCAAATCACAGAATGAGTTTTTAAACGGAAAAGGTGGATCCTTTCACGAGATAAAATCTTCCAGAGTCATAAATATACATCATGAGGCGAATCAATTGATCCTTAGTGGGAAAATAGTTCAGCCGAAAATATCCAGCCCTTTAGGAAAGTACACTCCGTATTTTGAAGATGGAGAAGAGGATGAGAATGTCACTGCTAGAATTGGAAATACCGTACTACTTGATTGCAAAATTGGGATGCTGAGCAACAAAACGGTGAGAATATTACTTTAACTATACAAATTTAAAGATTTTCTGCAGACAAGACATTGTTACACTGAGAGAAATCGGCTTTGGTTCCTGTGCACATAGCACATAAATTTTTTGTACAGTACTACTTTTATAGTTATCATGACAGTAATTTGGACTTTTTTGTGTATTCGGTTGTTGTGACCAAAGTTGATGATTAGAATGAGCTTTATACGTTCTTTATATGTACTGGCAAGCTCCTTTGGTTACTATACAACCGCAGCGTTCGCTGTTGCGCTAGACAAATCAAGTATAACTTTCATTTTTTACAACGAGGTAAGCCTGTCGTGACAACTATTAAATCTTGTAATAGTCACACAATTTAACTTGCACTGCACTGCAGATAAGTAGTTACTTCCAAAAAGATATATTTTGTGAAAACTATAATCAGTCAAAAAAAGTTTATGGCGATGAAAAAAGTGGCAATTTTTTAACTTAATTGACGAAAGTTATCATAAATATCATTATACCGGATTATTTTTCTAGATCTTTTCGGTGAAACTTTATTTTTTGTAATCAAATTGAATTCGTATTTTGATAACTAGGAGAACCATACCTATAACCTCAAAAATAATTTTGGCTGGGTATTTACTGTCCATAGACAATTCATTACAAATTAATCTTAGAAAATGATCATAACCTAGTGATTCTGGTTTTTATGCAGAAAACTTAAAAAATAAAGATGAATTTTCATAAAATAATGTAGATTCTATAAATAAAGCAATTTGATAAGAACTGTACTTGGTCATTTTAACTAAATTCTATGCGCGGCTTTGCGATGAACTTTGGTTCCTATAACCGCAGCTCTTACGGTATTTCAAGTACATAAGAGCAGTTACCCCGAACACATTAATTAAGTTTCTGCCACTCGGCCTACCAGAATCGTGGTCTCAGTAACGTTCCTTGCAGTTGGAGTAAACACTTTTCCAAAGTATGACAGCCACTACCATGATTGTCATGACAACTTTAACATTTTTTGTAAAGACGATTTTAACAAAAAAACTTTGGTTTGTGAAACCCGAAATTTCTCTCAGTGTAGGATATATAGGTACATGGTTTGTCCGAAAAGTAATGTCAGTGAGTCGATTAAAAAAAAAATTATTGAACAGATCGGTACAACAGATTAAAAGGTTTCAAAGTAGGCTCCAGGCATCGAAGGCTTTACGGTAGGCCTTCTCCTGAATTTCCTTTATAGTCTTAATGCAAGCATCTTTGACTCTGTCAACTGTCCCGAAATAATGTCCTTTCATGGGAGTTTTCAGGCTCGGAAATAAAAAGAAGTCTAGGAGAGCCACGTCAGGACTGTAGGGCGGCTGGGGAATTGTTGGAATCTTTGAATCGGCTAGAAAGCGGGTCACGAAGAAAGCGCTGTGTGCTGGCGCCTTGTCGTGGTAAAGTTTCCAACGAGCGATGCATTACGGTTTGCACGGGAGACGAAAATGAGTTTTACGGAAAAGCCTGCCCTTACTCTCGGATAGTCGAAGACGATTGAACCACCGCTCGTTCGTAAGCTGACTTTTCCCTTTACCAATCCCAACCGGTCCTAAAGCGCTTCGAAGTATAGTTGCTTCACAATAAAATCACTGACATTACTTTTCGGACAAACCATATATATGTATTTAGTAGATAGATTATTTTCTGGAAAAAGAGGGAATACCTCATGTTTCACTAAATCTGAGCTATTACTTGAATTATTGTACTTATTTGATAAAAATATAATGAGAAATAATGCTAAACTGAAAATTCAATAATGAAGCAATTCAATTTCAAAATTAATAATGAACATTAACAGGGAAGAAAGTAACCTTAAGAAAAATTTTCTGGAACTCGTCAGTTAAGTTTTATGCAGTTATAATTCCGTAAAATTAAGATAAAATTTAATTAGTTTTTAATAAATTGAAGAAAAAATCTCTTAATTATCGGATAGAAATTACTGAATATCCCGACACTTATGTCTGAAAGTTCTGAAACTTGCAACATAATACATTTTACGTCTTGGGCAACTAAAGTTTTATGCGGTTACATGTAACTGAAAATGTGGTTACAGTTTCGTAATTTTCAGATGCATTTTACGAAAATCCTATCAGAGTTTCATAACTTTAGGATATATTTAAAGGGAATTCAGTTGATTTTCGTAATATTAAGACAAATTTCAGAAAATCCGATAAATATTCGCAATTTAAATATACGGTTACTTAAAAGTATCGTCAAAAACTCCTGAAATTTTCCTTTACCTTTGTAACATCAAAATTTCGTAAATTTTAGAACATGTTGAATAGTGTGCATACTGAAATAATGCATTATTATTGGCTTTCAATAATAATTCAATATTATGTCATTGTCTACTTCGTGTTTTCCTTAATCTAAATGTTCCGATTTCTGATTTCAATTCTGAAGTCAACTGACCGGATTAAACAAGGGCGAAAGCAATCAATTACGTTTGAAGAGGCAATCAAATATTAGGAAATCTGTTCTCTTGAACTGGGTCTAAAAAGCAATAATGTTCTCTCACAGTATTTCATCAATCAACACTTTATTATTTGTACATCTCACGAAGGAAATAAAATAAAATTCAAGGGGTTAAATTATTGCAGAGTTTAGGTATATACCTGGATTCTAAATTCATTAGATTCAACTGAATTTAATTAAATTAAAGTTAGAGTAAAGTCAAGTAAATTCGAGATAAATTCAAGTAGAATTTAAGAAGAATTAGAGTGAGATCAGATTTAAAAAGAACTTCAACTCGGGTGTATTATTATTGTTAAAATGTGTCGTGAGATTGAGAATTCTCGCGAAAATGTACATTAATATTTGTAATTTATTTTAAACTATAAATTTAATTAAGTAAATTTATTTTAAATTGAAATATTCAGTAAAATTTAATATTTTTTACTTTAATTTTGTTATAGGTTACATGGTCATATCATAGTTCTGATGTAATTCGCCTTTTAACCGTCGGTCGGATGGTATATAGTTTAGATGAAAGAGTCAGTCTCTCCTTTCGGTAATTAGATTTTATATTATACAATAACTGATTCAAATAATAAACAAACTAATGCATATGGATTTTTTAAAATTACAGGTATCCAACAAATTGGAGATTGAAAATACAATATGCCTTACCACATGATTCAGGGTTGTATGAGTGCCAAGTGGCAACTTATCCGCAGCCATTGGTGAAAAAAATCTACCTCTTTGTCACAGGTAAAATGAACATAAATTCATAAAAATAATGAAATTTTATCAAAAGTGAGAAGACTTGTCTTACTAATTATAAGATATATTTGTCAGTTGACTGGGAATCATATTTAGTGCTAGATGAGATTGATTAAAAAATATTTGATGGCGTGAAAATCTCTCACAAATAAACCATATAAAAGCCATCAATATTTAATAATTACTATGGGCCGTAGTAGTGGTTTATTGACAGCACTTGGCTTAGTAGACTCTCGAATTTTATCGTTTCAGTCGTTCCATTTTAATTAAGAATAAATTCACACTGTCAGACACAGGAATCATTTAATTTTTTTTCCAATCCTATAAAAAATATTATTCCCAGTATATTCATTGTTTCCAGTAAAAAGTAATTTCGTCACAAAATGCACAATTATTTATTATTTTAAAAGTTTAGATTAATAATTTAGAAATTTATAATTAACGTGAGTAATTTGAAGCCTTTACCTAATCTAAAGTACATAACAGTATAGCACTCTATCCATGTAATTCTCTATAATGCTATTATCAAAATGTGAAAATTGAACGTAAATATCCTCAGAATGTATAATGAAGTGATAGATTTTATCTGCAAACTATATACTAAAAGCGTTTATCAGTAACTGCATTTACTAAACTATATTCCGTTATAAATAATGTTTTCAAATACGGTTCATGTCCCTATACATACTTGAAATTTTCTATAATTTAAAAAAAAATCATATCAATACTATATAACAAATACCAAAGGATAAAATTTGAAAAGGTTCAGTACTTGCATTTTCCTATTTCTCAATCTCGGCAAAATAGAACAAGCCATAAAGAAAATCTCATCACAGAGAAGATAGCTTTGAAAGAATAAAAGTCACCTCATCTACCTGCGATTGTGACGATACTACATATACCTATATTTCTATAAACCTCTATACGTTCAATTCCAGAAAAAGGCTGACTTTTCAGCGCCTATTATATATTATCATAAAATGTAATCTTACTCCGAAATATTCAAAGATTGAAAATTTAATCTGAACTTTAATTAGAAAATAAACTTTCATATTCGCTATAAAAATTTCAAAATATAATCTTATATACTAGCATTTTATAATTTCTATTCAAGCTTTGAAAAGTAGAAAATTTTAGATCACGTTTAAAAAACTAGTAATCTTGAAAACTAAGCTGATGAGTAAAGCTTAGTTTTTTTTCTTTTTCTATACTATATGTATATAAATGTGTGTGTGTGAGTATTATGGTCGCGACAATTTTCAAGTAAGGTGCTCATCAGGATCGCCTCTAAATCCCCAACCCTGTCTTTACCTCATTCCTTACGTTTCCGACTCCGCGCAATAGACCCGCATTTTCTCGAGCTCGAAGAACTCGTGGTCGGTAATCTGATCTGATTCGAAGAGGAGAACCAAATGGAACAAAAGCTGCTATAAGGACTAAGTGGGGCAAAATAAACTGAGTTATGGCTAGTTTTCTTCAATTTCGAAAATGTCTCTGAAGTCTTGAACATCTTTGATTACTTGTTTCAACTTCTTGACGTTGAAAATTATTTCCACTTTCTGGAAAATATGACCTAGAAAATAAACTTGTGAAAATTTTCAAATTTAGACTCGCATTGTACTGACTCTTACCAACTCGTTACAAAATTTACAATTTCTCCAAGTTCAGCAGATTATTATGAAATTTCGTTTAAACTTGCTGAATTTTATAATTTATAACTCTCTATTTTGACTCATTTCGAATAGCTCCCGTGTAGAAATTTAAGTGGGGCGTCCTTCGGGCCCTAATGGGGCTAAGTGGGGCCCTGATGAGGCAATCCCGTTAGCACCCGATAGGAAATGAAACGCCTAACCTGATGAGGACCACAAAGTTATGCCTCTACTGTGGCCCTGATGTGGCTCCTATGAGACCCCTTATAATTTTCATGTGCAATACATATATTCTTATCTATTTAATTTTTCATCATTGTTTTTCGTAAGGATTATATATATATACATATAATTCATTAATTATTTTCTTCTTGGATCTGCTTGTAATTCATGTTGATTTTTTATTCAAAACCAGAAATTGTTAAATAAGTTCATAAGTTGTGTGAAAAATTTCGTGGATCAAAAATTCCACATTGAAAATTTCAACAGCACATCGCTAGTGATAAATCATAACTATTTGAGGTTTGGAAAGGTTATATGTTTATAATTAATTTGCTTACCTTGGTCTTCATTGCGTAAGTAAGGAATACCAGCAATGTACCTGTGTTTTCGAACACGTAAAGTGCTCTTAGCTGTCGGCATTTCCTGATCAATTTTTTCAACTTTTATTGTATTTCACTCAACTTTTCACAAACGCCTAAATTGAAATAAAATGCCACAACAACATAAAAGCATTATGGCGCTCATAACACCAGAGTAGATGGCGTTGCGACTATTTTTCAACTATCCCTCTCTGGCCCTCATCAGAACCGCACAATTTTCCTCATTACGGCCCCAAGTGGCCAACCTCATCGGGCCCTCATCGCAAACTCGGACCAAATTAGACAATTTCTGCATGGGCTGCGATTCACAAAGTTATACCACTTTTAAAAGTTGTACTCTTGCATTTAACAAACCATACCTAATATACAAGTTGTAAATTACAATTAATAGATTTGTATATTATGTAAAATTAATATACATTCATATTAAATTCAATAACTTTTTTTAAGATGAAAGTATTTTAAATTTAATAAACGTTACTGAAAAACGTTTCTATTACATGTAATCGAAGTTCAATACAGAAATTCCTAACTGCATATTTATGCCCAAAATAATGCAAATTTGGTCTTAAAAATTTTTTAAATGTTAGAAAACATACAAATAGATGTATAGAGACTATTTTTGGTTTGCATGTTTAAAAAAGCTTTAATTTAAGCAATTTATCAACATTGCGATAAGTACATTCATATAATTATAAAAAATAAAAATTTCGTTTGATAATTTTACTAATTTTCGTTATAAATATGTAGAAAATGGATATTTTTTGTTGGTCAAATGAACGAAGTATCATATATCCTTAAAGGACATCAATCTTTCTGGATCACTCTCGTGGGTATTTCACAAGCCATTTTACCACAATCCTACTTTTGTTGTACAAGTTAGCTCTGCATGTACAACTCGAACTTCGATACTTAGATTGGCGAGAAACGAGACAGTTCTGACAAGACAAGTTCTGTTGTTAACAACCACACTAATTCGTAACTGCGATACAATGTCGATATTCGGTGAAGCATAACTCACTTTCTATCGAATCTGTTTTCTGTCGTAACGCTAATAGTATCAATTTCGTCCTCCACTCTGTGCGCCTGCCTGTTATTAAAACTTGAGGTATATCCGACACACATATCAATACTTATACAATACAACTCTGATTAATTCTTTTCCGCTGTCAGTTGCATTCGTACAATATGCAATATTTTCGCTATATCAAGTAATTTTACAGTATAAAATAGCCTTGGTTCTTTCATAAAAATGCTTTCTGAGAATTTAAGCATTGGTTTAAAAGTTAACTTTAATTTAGGAAGAGGAACAACTATAGCGTAAACAATTCAGGACTGCCTAATCATCAATTCATGGGCTTGCACTACTCTAACTTGATTTTCTCAAAAAGCATTTTCTGTTTAATGTTCCATTTCCACACAAGCGTTGAATTCGTAAGTCCTTCTAGGAGATTTCAAATTAATCAGATCTTTTTTTTTAATTAGTCGAATTTCGTTATATATTGACTGTAAAAGAAACTAAAGTCTACATTTATATATATTTATAAGCGTCACATACATGTTGAATAAAGTAACTATAATAGTATATACCTTGCTGGAAGTACAAACATAGAAAGAGATAGAGAGAGGGGTATAGAAAGAGATAGAACCTTTTCTATCTCTTCCAAGTAGCCGATTCGCATCCCCAAAACACTATGTCTTTCTATCTCCAAAATTATATCCACCATGCCAAGGAATATCTATCTCTTTCTATCCCTCAGTTTATTTAATTTAAGTTTATTTATTAAATTTATTTAATATAGGTCGATATACGAAAAATAGACAGAGATAAATAAAACGGGATTGAAAGAGATGGACGTGAATTTGGATTGACAAAGAGATAGAAAGAGATAGGGATACATTTTTCTTATCTCTTTATATCTAAGAGATAGAAAGCGATTAAAAGTGAAAGGATTTCTATCTCTTTACTTCAAGCAGGGTAGCATACTTTAAGAATTTTATCTAGGTAGAAAATATAAAAATCAAAAAAGTTGACATCTGTTGATTCCGCATTTCATTAATAAAAATTGAAAAAGTTCTTTAACGATAAAAAAATAATAAAATGTAATTAGAAAACTAAGTGATTTCAAATATAAAAGATTGCCGGGCAGTTTCAAATAAAAAATTGAGCAGATTGAAATATATGCAAGGGTTTAAATTTAGATTAGAAAGAATAAAAATCTTAAGAAACTACAACTTTCACGATGTTTGATGATAAAATATTTTTATGTGCCTCCGGCGCATAAACGCGTTTTTACGCTACAGTTGAGAGTAGCGTAATTTTGTGTATTGCGATACAGGGGAACATAATGTAAAAATTGAACTGCGCATGCGCCTATTACGATACAGCGGAGCGTAATCTTCTTCTTATGCGTACAGCGTTGGCACCGTACTGACAAAGCCTTGTAAATTTGAACTGCGCATGCGTCTATTACAATACGCTACTACTACACAAGATCGAGAAAATCAAAATGGCCGGAAGTATTCGCGAAATGTCAAGTGAGATGGGCGATAATCACGGCAGTTTCGACCTTTTCAGATTGGATTCGAGTGTACGCATAAAAACTCGTATATGCGCCGAAGTCACATAAAATAGAATATGTGCCAATGCACACAATTCGGGAAATTACGAGACTCGCTTAAAATGCTCGCAGGACTGATCGCGCCTCGGCTTCGTCTCGGCTTTGCTTCATTATGCGCCTAGGCACATAAATACTATTACATGTAGGAAACTTATTTTTATAAATTAAATTATATGGAGTTTATACCTTTGGGAAATCCTAATTTACTTATATTTCTAAAGTTTAAATTGGTACCGTAATTTTGAAAGGGTCAAATATATTCTAATTTAAAAATTCCCACAGCTCAGAACTTTCCACCGTGAAGCAATAAAAACTTAGAAAACAAAGATATTTAAAGATTGTAAATTACTTCCTAAAACATTCAGAAATTAAGGAATGAAAAATGTGTTAATTAATATATAATATTTAAAGTTATAGTACTAAAGAACTAGAATATTAATTTAATTAAAGACATGTAACATTTCTACATTTACAGAAACATTACTTGGAGAGACTTGGGAAATAGAAATTTGTAAAATCTATAACGTGAAACTAAGCTGACGGAAAATTTTTTCGTGTTCTTTAAAATATTTTAAACAATGAAATTAATAATTTCGTGAACTGTTTGTATTCATGTCTCTAGTCTTTATCATGAGCTAATATTAAAATTATCATAGTTTTATTTCTATTGGAATCGGGTCATATTGTTTGTTGAATGTGGATTTTTAATTATTGTTTTTTTTAGAAAACTAACCTACTGCCAATATAGATAAAACTATAACAATGGAATGAATATTTCAAAGGGTCTAAACTTCACTATTCCCTTTCTTTGATGATTCCTCTAGTAAAAATTATTCAAACCTTATTATGATATTTGCTAATTATTTAAAAATTTTATGTTTTAATAACTTCAAGAAATTTTAGATACGATTACAAAAAAATCCATTTTTCTGGATACTACAGTCGATACGAAAATAACTCCAGCAATTGATCCAAATTATTCAACATACAAAAAGTTATTTTATTCAATTGAAGTTTTATGAAATAATTAGCCAAACTTATTTTTTAGTGTATTTGTTAGCTTGGAAGATCCCTTATCAAGCTCATGTGATCAATAATATGTGAGGATCAATTTATACTCTCTGGAACAAATTCTGATTATGCAAAGCATATGTGAGCTCAGTTTCAGTATTCCCTCAGTAGTTGGTGTTCTTACGGTAAAGAAGTGCCAAACGTGCATGCGCGTATTGTAAGTAAGAACAAAAGCTCGGGGCTTTGTATAGCCCAGCATTCCGACGCAGTGCGGAATTCCGGAGCATAGAGTAAAATTAGTGAGTCACTAAAAAAGCTCATATCTCAACGCTACGACGAAATGCTTCGGTATCAACATTAGCTCCCATGTTATCTATCATAACAATAAGGAATAGTAAACATACACTTTTGTCAAAATGAGAATGCGATCTGTTTTTTCAGGTGATTAAATAAGTTCTACTTAAGGACGAAGAGACCTCTTCTGTATAGACATCGAGCACTAGTTATTAAGCACAACGTAAATAGAAGGGTGTTAATAAATGAGGAAGTCGTCTTCATTAAGGACTACACGCTATAAACCAATTAATTTAATCCCATGTTTACTCTCTGGAAAATCATAGGATGAATAGACGCGAAATAATCACTGCAAAGTATTTAATTTAGGTTCTCACAAAGTTGCTCTGTTAGAACTAACGACCATTTACAGTCAGTACATTCGCAGAGTAAGTAATTAACAGTACCCTTAACTCATATTCTACTGGGTGTAAATACTTTTAGTTAGGAACTTTTTAAAGATTTTCTATTTTAATGACAAGTGCAAAGAATTTAGAAAATTTTCACTCAAGAGTATAATTATTTAAAGAATTTGTAATTTTTAATATAATTATTAACTGTATAATTAAGATCGTTAAAAATTAATTGATACATAAATATATATTTATGCAAAAAGGAGGTAATTTAAAATTAAAAAACTTAAAAACCCATACACTGAAAACACGATATAGTTGGTAGTACTATATTTTGGTCCTCACAACAAAACAGTATTGTTCTTTTCACCAACGCTACCGGACGGTCCTCACAACTATACCAGTATAGGCGTAGCAACTATACTGGTACTGGTATTCCTAAACATCATATATATTGCTCCACGAAGGATACAAGTTCGTTGATGTGACAATGCGATATATAACGATCGTAAACAAAATACGATGCCTGTTATAACGACGCATGCGATAGAATTGTTGCATGTAAGTGATAAGGCAATTTATCGCTTGAATATATTTGTTTATATATATATATATATATATATATATTGTATATTATTATATAATTATTATATACACTACCGGTCAGAATTGTGGGACCACCTGTTATTCGATGATTGCTTAAATTATCTTAATTTCAATTCGTTAAATTCGTTTCGTTAAATTTTGAAGAAGTGATTGCAAAAAAAGTCAAAATTTCAATATTTTCTAAATTTTAAATAACTTTTGAAACAATCAACATTTTTTAATGTTCTTAGGCCCATTTTAAAGCTAAGATTCTACAGAATTGCAGTAAATTGTCATTATAAATCTATAATTTTTTTCTTGCATAATGCAAAGAGTTGAAATTGTAACAAAAATGTAGGGAAATTTGGAAAACATTTCATCTGTAGGTAAATCATAATAAAGATCATATGAATATATATTTTAAGGGAATTCAATACAAAATTCATGATTATATGTTTTATGTATCTTATAAAAATGTTTTTCTCAGCAAAAGCAATACTAGAACTTTTCCAACTTTTGGATTTGAACTTTAACCTCGAGCAGTATGTAAGAAAACAATTGCACATTAACTCTAAGAATTTTGTTCAATTTTGTAGAAATTTAGCTTTAAAATTACTCAAAGAACATTAAAGAATATTGATTATTTCAAAAGTTATTTAAAATTTAAGAAAGCATTGAAATTTTGATTATTTCTGCAATAACTTCTTCAAAATTTAACAAAACGAATTCATGCTGGGCTCATTTTATAAAAAATTTCGATAGCTTTGAATTTAATTAAAAGAACGAATTTTTCACTTACATAATTCAAATTAGGATAATTTAAGCAATTATCGAAAAACAGGTGGTCCCACAATTCTGACCGGTACTGTATATATATATATATATATATATATATATATATATATATTTATATTAATATATTTTCCAATCCCCAATCAGACAATTTTTTCTTCTATTTATCGCAATTCTGAATTTTCGCGTATAAAAAACAATCATCAACGATAGTGCTCAAGCAAAGAAAAAAATTTTATTCTAATTTAAGAAATCGTTTTTTAACTTCATTTCTTCAATTTAAAGTAAAAACACCTTTAGAACAAATAAAAATTAATTTGAATTCAATAAATCACGTTTTTAGCCTTTTTTCAAATAAAAGAAATTATTTTTTTAACATTATTTATTTGATTTAAAAAAATACTTTTTTGGTTCAAATGCAGTACTGGTAAAAACTTAAGAAATAATTTATTTAATTGTATTGCCTTGAACGAAGACACCTTTTTAGTTCAAAGAAAAATAAATAATCAAGAAATTTCTTTAAATCTAAGAAACTATTCTTTGACCGTATAGCAATGCACAAATTTGTTTTATTCAAAGAAATTCTTTTTAAATTAAAGAAACTTTTTTCCAGGTCCATGGATTATATGAAAAATTAAATCTTTCTTATAATATTGAAATATATACTTATGATTTAACCAAAATATATCTCAAAATAATAAATAATACAAGGATGGTATAATATTTTTAAATATCTTTCGATGACAATGAATTAAAAATATATGAATAAAGATAAGGTTGCTTAAAGTATTTTCGAAAATTCGATTGTTATTTAAAAATAAAATCTTTTCCTAAATTAGCATTTATGTAAACACGAGGAAGGGAAATAATAATAAAGAATCCCGTGAATCCACTTCGACTTGATTTCAAAAGATCCACTGAATTCACCGTAAATTTCATTTATGTTTTATTTCTCTGGACCAAGTGCAATAGTAAAATAGTTGGAAAATTTGTCTTCGCGCGATTCCGTCTAGTCGATGGTGAATAGAGAAGCAGTAGATAGCGATACAAAGACAAAAGAAATGGAAAAGTACGAGTACCAGAAAGAAAGAGCTTCAAAGAATGAATATGGTTCTTTTATGTGGTGCTTGACTATCCAATTTTTCAGACAATTCAGATAAGAAAGTATTGCTTCTGCCAGAAACTGAAATAATGCATTTGTATATGAATAGCCTGAGCTAAAAATTTTTTAACAATCTATCATTTCCTTAATGATCCGTTAGTGTTTACACGATCAATAATATCAGAAAATTCTAATTTAACTTTAGTATAAACAAGACCAGGCTATTTAAAAATTACTTACGAATAAAATTTGATCTTTCTGTAATCAGGATCCCCCTGAATTTGAATCGAATCAAATGAAATTGACACGAGTTTCGTCAATTAATTTCAAATTTAACTTTAGTAAAGTTGTAAAGACAAGTTCGTTGATGAGAATACGCGGAAATCATGAAAAGGAGAAATACGCAATCCAAAAAATTGTAACACTGTGAATCTCTTCGACACAACTATTTCTCCCAAAGAAGCTTATAAAAGAAATTACACAGGTACACTTGCAGGTACATTTCCCCTCTGAACCTCACGTTCACGGCAAATTGTACGAATCTTATTACATTTTATCTGTAAGCTTCTATGGAACATCCTTCGAGCGACATTATCGCTAAGACAATCTTATTAAATCAAGACTGGGGAAGACGTGTAGTATTGTATATATATATATCATCAATTTCATTGTGTTTAATACATACTATGGATTTAAGGGGGTCTTCTGTAGTAACGGCTATTTTACGAAGCATTCTTTGGAATTTAACTATGACAAAATTTATCAATATTTTTAAATGCGGTTGTTTTAAAAGTTTTATTAAACCTTGAAGTAAAAAATGAACTGGTTCTCTTGGGGAAATGTTCATCGGTTTGTCCACTGGACCCTTGCGAAGAGAGCCCTTCCAAAAAATCTGGGTCATCGGTTCACACGATATCTCAAGTTCAGTTTCTCTGAAATTAAAAACGTATAGTGTGTTTTAATCTGGCAAAGTGTAATTCTTGTCTGACTACCCTTCAGATTTTTAACATAACAATTTTTAAAATGGCGAAACTTTGAAAAAAATGATTGTTTTCGCCTTTTTTCGATCATAAAAAGTTCATAAAACATTTCTTATAAATAATAGGGAGCCAAATGATATTCAAACGATAGCGAGAACGATGCCACACATTTAAAAAAAAAACGGACCCAAATTCGTCCGATCAGTCGTTAGAAATCGTGTGAACCAGTTTGAAAAACGTCGTTTCGAGAAAAATGCGTTTAAAATTTTACGTTCACTTTTCTCCGGGGAATTGGCACTCACAATTAATTAATATTTATAGTAACATAAACTGTTTAAAAATGCAACAAAAAATTCGATTTTTTGAAAATGTTACTACAAAAGACCCCCTTAATAACATTATAGTTACTACCTAAAGGTGAAAAATCTTTTGTCACAATGCGAAACCGTCAACATTCATTTTCTTGAAACTGGATGCAATTTTTTTCATTCCAGCGTATTCAGCGATTTAATATCTCGGACTCTTTTTTTCTATTGTGGTAAAAATAAAAAAACCCTCAAATTTTGATTTTTGCATTCAAAATCATTTTCTCAAAACAGTCCAAAGCATGTATTTGTTGAATTTCAACCACAATTTCGATCTTTGAAATATTTTTTCACCTTTCTGTAAAATTGCGGTTTTATCCTTTGACCTTATTTTCATACTATCCTTCAAGCGTTGTTATGGCACTGTACGCAATCAATCAGGAAAGTCTTGACGATTACGTTTGACATGATAAATTACCATCCCTCACGTTCCAAACACATATCTTTCAAATATGATATTATGTGACAGCTGCAACTTTCTCACTACCTTAGCACATTTTTCATTTTTCAAATTTCTTAACCACTACAAATGTATTTTTTAAACAACGCCGGCCACATGAATTTATATTTAATTTTTATGTAAACAAGTTGAGTTTCAACTTTTATTGAGTGGTTATTGAACCACATTTTGCATCTGCAATGTTCAAATTGTAATTGAATAAATCATTTGATTAGGTGAATAAATTTTAGATAAATTAGGTGTGATCGATTTTTAAGACCTTTTTTACTATATTGGAATGACCTACTTAAACGTTATCTACTAGTTTTAATTATACCAATTTATCCTCCTCACTTTAAAAATATTTAAACTATTTAAACTTGCGATTGGAAGGAAATGGCTATACTTTAGAATTGGACAATCAAATTTGCATAATGTTCAGCTTCAGATAAGAGGGTCAAACGACTCGTTGGACTCTTGTGGCCGTTGTCTCGAAATAAAATCCAGTATCGCCTAATATTTCGATCAAATAAAAAATAGTTAATTTGTCAGTTGGAATTAGTTTTTAAGCCTCAAAACATGAATACGTTTACTATTACTTGAACTAATAAAATATCAAAATTATAATTAGTATTTATCATTATACCAAGATGATATATAAATCCACTTTATTTGAATCTAGTATTTATAGTTCATTAGTATGTACATAACTTATATAATTTCGGTTTAGACTATCCTCATTTACATATTACGGAGAGTCCGTTCAATATTACATTCAATTTTCAAGATATTTTCTGCATAACTGAAAATTAAACTTCATTACTGTGCATCAAAACCAACAGTCTTTTTATATCAGTAGAAAAAAACATTATCTTTTCCACCAACTGTTCATTTTGAAAAATTAGTTTTTAATAGAAGCTGAATTGAAGTCGTTAGTGATATTTTTTTTCGACAATGTGAACAAAACAAGTTCACTTACACTTACAAGGCCATTAGGTAAAATGAATTTGCCATTAGTCAAATACTATTCGCTATTACGAGTATAGTACTAAAACTCTTTTGTCAGGCGAAGGATAAATTTAAGTGCACATTTTTGTCACTTTTCTTGCAGCGCCAATTCTTGCCATAATGGACGACTCCGGAAGAATAAAGTCCGGAGAAAGACATCTAAAAGCAGGAAGCGCGTTAAGACTGAGATGTGAAGCAAGAGACGTTCCTGAGCAACATAATGAGACTGTCATATGGACCAGAGGAGATGAAATTCTTACCGAAGACGTTAGGTTTGTATCTGAACTAATTTTCTTTAATCTCTCACTCTGTTGTACACTTAAGGGGACCCGCCACCTTTAATATTTTCATTTTTCGAATTTAGACCTTACATATAATTTCTTTTATGTTAGGTACCTTTATTTAAGAAGATTTTGCTTTTTTTTTAATTCTAGCACCTTTATGTATTTTTAAAGTAAACATTTTGAGTTTTTTGGGCATTTATTTGACATTTTTTGACTTTGAATAACTTTTTTGTTTTTTAACCAATTATGGTGATTCTTTTTTTATTTTGTTCCTTGCAATGTGTAGTAACTTTATGAGTATGGAAATAAATTTAACATGACTGAAAAACAAGTTACAAATAAAATAAATAAAAATATCCCAAAATATAAAAAAAAAATTTTGTATAGTTATTTTTTTTAGCCGGAGTGCTTTTCATACCCTAAAATATTGATAATATAACAAAGAATAAGTGGTGAAATTTTCATAGACCTGTGTCTAATACATTAGATTTTAATCAAACATATGTTGCAACAAACACGGAAAATCACAACTTGCGGAAAACGGAGTTTAAAGTAAAGTCTCGTAGTGAAAGCGTAATACTCACTATCAAAACTATCATATATGTATATACATAAAGACTATATATATATTGTGTTTTATATAGAGATACCTGTTATATACTATTTTCTATATAATTCAGAAATAGTAGTAAATAAATAAACAAACTATTTTGTGTAAAAAGCTCATTTTCGCTAAAAACGCGTTATTCGTAAATCGTAGTAACCTTTAATTTTTTTTTCAAGAAAGAAAAATCCGATTACCCTGAAAATTTGTACACATACTCAGAAAAATATAGAAGATAAAAATATAACATTTTTGCAAAATGTCAAAGAAATCAAGCATATACCAATTATAGATCTATTTAAATTGTAATTTTTTGTGAATTTGGAATTTATGATACATTTTAAATGATTTTGTTTACAGTGAAAATAAAACAACAGAGATCATGGACGGAAGAGAAATTCAAGTGGTTATTAGTACAATAGTTGTGGAAAAAGCTACATCAAAGCATGCTGGTAATTACAGTTGTGTGGTACCTGAAAAAGCCAAAACAACCGTAGTAGTTCATGTTTTAAATGGTAAGCAACCAATATTTTAATTTAAAAATTTTTTTTTAGTTGTTACCAGTGTATGTTAATAATAGTAGGTATGATGGCCTTTCTGGTATTTTTTAAAAGATGTATTTTAGAAAATTAAAAATCCATTTCAAAATCCTCTGAAATAAAATTTTATTTTTGCCCAACTAAGTCAACATTTCGACTGAAGCTTCAGTCCTTATCAAGATTAAAAAATAATAATAATAACATGGATTACGTAAATAGAAATTAAATACATACAGTTCAAGGTTAAGATTAAAACTAATAAAAGTCGTTACTTTAGAAAAATCGTTGCTTAGAAATAAAATTTAAAAATGAGACATCAAATGGTGTATATTTGTTGTGTTAAAAATCGTTGAAGTAAAACATTTTATGCTAAAAATTAATATTGCACCTTTATGATAGTTGAATAATATTAAAATATATGTCACTTAAAGTTTATCATATCAATTTTATTATCATGGAAAAGTAGAAAAATTATTAATGATAATTCATCAAAAAACATTTCGAAATCATTGCAAAAAACTATTGGACTAAATGAATTCTATTTTGAAGATAGTTGGAATTTCATACATAAAATTAATAATTTAAATATATCTAAAAATTTTATGATTATTTCATTAGATATTGTATCAATGTATACTAACATGACCTGGGATTTGATTGTAATATCTATCAAAAATAGATGGGAAATTATTAAACAACATACTTTTTTAAATTATAAAGAATTCAATACATTTTTCAGAAATGTAAGACTTTTTGTTAAATACTTAATCTCTAACATGACATTTTTACAAACTATAAATCACTGAAGAGGGCCCCCATATGTGACCGAAACATTTGCCTTGCTTTCTTTTTGAGTATTTTTATATCTAATAGTGAAAATTTTAATCGAAGAAAACAAAAAGAATCTGACCCTATGCCAAAATAACGAGAAATCAAAAAAAATTCTACGAATTTTGGGTCAATATAATAGCAGGCATGTTATCAAACATGTCACTTTGAAATATAATAAATACTAATATTAACACCATTTGATATCTCATTTTTAAATTTTACATCTACGCAACGATTTTTCTAAGGTAACGACTTTTATTACTTTTAATCTTAACCTTGGACTGTTTGTATTTCATTTTTATTTACATAATCCATGTTATTATTATTTTTTAGTCTTGATAAAGACTAAAGCTTCAGTCGAAACGTTGACTTAGTTGGGCAAAAATAAAATTTTATTTCAAAGGATTTTGAAATGAATTTTTAATTTCCTAAAATACATATTTTGCAAAATACCAGAAAGGCCATCATTTCTACTATTATTACCAATATTTTAAGTTTGAAAAGGTGAAGCTTATGGAGATTGTACTCTTATTATTTTAATTGATACTCAGACAATGAGTTGGTAAAATTTTCAACCTCCATAATATTACTTCGAAATTATTTTAACGCGTTCGAAATTAAATAAACGCCTATATTACATAATTTAAAAACAACAATTCTCTAACTTTCCCCTTTGTATACTGAATTACAAACAATTGACTCTTTGCAATTGAATATTATTCACAATGACTGTTTATAATTGTTTAATATGTCCTATTAAAATAATAAGAAGGGAATAACAATGTTAGAGATAAATGTTAATATTTATGCATGTGTCAATTATTTTAAAGATTGAGTATTAAGCTTTTCAAAATTATTTCGCATGCATATAGACATTTTTTATCTCAATATATAAGGCTATGCCACATTTTAAATTGATATATGAAACGCCGGAAGAGGATAAGACGGCGAAATATATAGTTTTCTTCTTATCGGATAATACGCTTCCACGAATCGACCGAAAATTTTAGAAATTGCAGAGCTGGATTCGACATTACTCGGTCATTCTCTTTCTCCTTTTTTCTCACGACTGTACTTGAACGAAAAACTAATCTTCTGGGTTGGCCATATATATATACATATACATGCATAGACTGCTTGAACACTGTCCTCATGATTAACTCTTTTATTTTACTCTCGCAATACGTTTTTTCTTTTAAATAAAAAAAGAACTCAATAGTTAACACCTTTTATTTTTTATTACTATTATAAGTTACTTCGTTAAGCCTTTTTACTTTGACTTTAACAGAGTACCTTTTTAAACTTTTGAATCAGTCGTATCACTTTGAGTGAAAAAAAATTTTTAACTTTGCTACTTTCCTAAATGCTTTCAAGATTTTATGAATTTTCTCGATTTTCCTGAAAACATTTTTTAACTTCTTTCATTTTTGTCACTTTTATCTGAACATTCTGAAATCTTTTTGACTCTCCTACACAGAAAAAAAAGTCTTAAATTTGTTACGTCTAACAGACGATTTTGGCTTAAATTTAGCCACCTTGTGTATAAGTGCATGAGTCTGTCCTTCTTTAATGGTCTAGTTTTTGTTACATCTTAAAGTTAGTCGATTTTTAGACTTGAATTAAAACTTTTTTTTTACAGTGTAAAATTCTAAAGTTCCGTGAAATATTTCAAAATGTCCATAAATATTGATTAATTAAAAATCTATTAGAGCAGGATAGTTATAAAATTTTTAACTATTCAAATTTACATTAATGTACACTGTTAGCAATTTCTGTATTAAACTTCCATTATATGTAATAGAAGTTTTTTTCAGTAACGTATATTAAATTTAAAATACTTTCGTCTTAAAAAATACAAACTTTTATTTGAAGTTTAATACACATGTGTATATATTTTAATAATGTTTGTTAATTTTAATATATTTTTATTGAAAAGTTATTAAATTTAATATGAACGTATATTAATTTTACATATAATATACAAATCTATTAATTGTAATTTACCACTTGTATATTGAAGTCTATTAATATTAATAAGATTTTTAACAGTGTATGTTACTGTTATAAAGTCATTACCAGTCACAGTTTTGAAGAATTATATATTCAAATTCAAGTAGTCGAATTTTTTTATCTTTGAAAATTACAAACAATATTCTCTAAGCAAATATGTGTTCGAATGTTTGAGCATCGTATTTTATCTACAATGGTTTTCAAAATTTCTAAAATGACTATTATGAGAAAACTATGTAGATTTTTTAGTGAAAGGGAAACTGCAAAGTACTTTTCGATGCTGGAAAATTTGTAGAACAGTCAAGAATGAACTTTTTAACGTGCATAAAATAGTTTTCGAATAAAGGGGCGTACATTCACAGAGAAGATATCTTCTTTGAAAAGTTACATTAGGAAAAGCAGAAGTAGAGGTGTGACACTGTAGAGATTAGAATGCATCTTTACTTCAACAAAGCTGCTGAACTCTTCTCGTTTTATCTCTGCTTCTCTCTTTCATTCCTGACCCGACTCATGATCCTAGCTATACATATTCGACGCACGATGAAAGCGCGGCTAGGCCACGTAATGTGACGCCAGTATGAAAATGAGGACGAATCTCGTTGAAACGAGTTGCAACCCCGAGAACCGTTATCACCCTTCTCTCCACTTTTTTTTCAGCCATTTGCAAGCTTTATTGTAGTCTCAACATGACATTCTTGTTGTAACTGGTGCACTAATGCTTTCTGTCCTATGTATATTGCTTCAACGCCAAAAATAAAAAATAAAATATCATTTAAAATGTTCATGCAAAGTGATACTCGTGACAAAAGCTTTCAGTCTTGAAATTATTGTTGATGCAAAAATTTTTGTATTTTATACTTATAAAATTTAATTTTTAAGAAGTGAAAGATCAAAAATAATTTTTCTCATCCTTTGTTCTAGCGATCCCATTGATGAAAGGGCAGTTTTGGGTACAAATGGGGTCCTTTTTCACTGCCATAAGCCATTTTAAAAAATAAGGGCATGTGATATTTGGGAAATGGTAGAGAAGATAAAAATGGACGTAGATAGACTACTTTTGGTTTCGAAATAGAAAAAAAGTTCAATTTTAGCAAAATATATGGAACATTTTTTTTTACTGTCAAAACCAAAAGTAGTCTATCTACGTCCGATTTTACTTTTTTTATCATTTCCTAAATTTTGAAAACAAAATTTAATGTGTTTTGGGCTTAAACATGTAGAAACTAGACCACATTGTTCACATGAACTTGCTACTTTTCTCAAGTATCACATGCTCTTCAGTGCCAAATGTATCTTTTTAAAACCTAATAATCCAAAGCTGAAATGTGTGAAATTTTAATTAGTAGATTGTGCTAATTATCAATTGCCGCTTATTTTTTTACTGCTTACTACTCATAATTTCTTCTCTAAAAGTTTTTTTATACAATATTTTCTGCAATTAAACGGTGTTCTGATATACTTGAGAGTTTCATTTTAATAACTAAACTGTGTTTTAGTGTTCAAGTTATGCTACAATAAATGAACAGTTCCGTCTTTCAAGTCAATTTTGAATATTTTACAGTAATAAGTTAAGGGAAAGGAAGAAAAAAAATACCAAAAAGACAAAACAATAAAATTAGCATAGTCTACTAATTATAAATTGCACGAATTTCAGCTTTAGATTATTAGGTTTTTATGAAAATACACTTGGCACTTAGTTATTGTATAATTTTTTAAAACGATTTATGTCACTGAAGAAGGACCTCATTTGTGCCCGAAACTTTTACCCTTTCTAATTTTTATGTTTTTTATCATCTAAAAATCAGAAGAAACTGACTTCATGCTAGACTGATTACTGTAGGGCAGTAAAACAATAATCATGTACGAGAACATGTCACAAACTAATTACCAGTAATAATACAATAGAAACTGAAAGTTATAAACTCTCCATCTCTGTATCTAAAATAAATCTCTATAGTTAGTTCTATATGGGTAGCTATTATATATATGTTCACTATGGTCGTTATTCCAGATTTAAGTGCCTCTTTCACCAACAATATGACGTTTCCTTCCTAAAAGTTTTACGGAAATGAGAAGCTTAGTGCCTATGGCTATTATCTCGTATGCATGAAATTTTAGTAATGGCGAAGATAGATATTCAGTTTTTTGTCCGTTAATGGATTTCTCGTGATTATTTATTATGTAATAAGCTTCCTGACTCTTAGTGAACAGGTATAAAAATTCACGTTATTTAATACACTCTCTTTATTTTGCATATAGAGACATCAATTTTTTGTGAATAATCCATTTTAATTACCAAAGAAGAGTCTTATTGCAAAACACAAATTTAATTATTCATACGGTTAGACTCAAATAAATTCATAGTGAAAATGATATATATATATATATATATATATATATATATACACATGCATATAGTAATGCTTTATGAATATTTTATATATTTCATTACGAGTTATACATATTCTGAATACATTAATATTTTATAGTTGGCTAATAACCAAGGCTTTCTTTCTAAAATCACAAGTGCTCGCATGTTGGAAAAGATTTTAAAATAAGAGAAACTGTTCACTCATATTGACTTGTCACAGTTGAAAAATGACTTGCTTTTCTACCAGTGCTTGGTTAAATAAAAGAAATGTAAGGCTCAGAATGGGAATTTCAGATTTCAGAACCTTAAGATTTTTTGATCTTAAAAAATAGTGCAATAAGAAATCGAGAAAGAAGAAGAAGCGAGGATGAATTGACAAATTCCACATCGATCTTGGAAACCAGCCAACCTACAAATCCTAACCGAGTTTTACCACAAAAGCAAAAGGAACACCTTCCAAAGTGATGATCATACGATCTACTAGAAACTCAAACCCTTGACATTCCTACCAGTTTTTTTTTACACATACGTGATTTTTCCCAACTTCATGAATCCATGACTTATTGACAACAATTTCATTCAAAACTTCTCAATCCATAGTATCAAAAAAATTATACTCTTAAAAATGTTAGGAAATTTAGAAAATTGTTATGTTACAAAGGTAACGTAAAATTTGACGATATTTATGATATTTTTGAGAAAAGGTATCTTACAACTGCGAAAAACGTACTGATATTTCTAAAATTTTCTTAATATTTTGAAACTCAACTGAATTTCCATAAAATGTATCTTAAAACTACCAAACTGTAACAGAATTTTTATAAAATTTATCATAAAATTACGAAACTGTAACCAAATTTTCAATTACATGTATATTGCATAAAACTCCAGTTACCCAAAACGTAAAATTATTCCTGTTACAAGCTTCAGAATTTCCAGATACAATTAGAAATTGTTTCTTAAAAAACTCCAGTCACGTGTTTCCGAAAATTATGGTAGACATTTCTAACTGTATCTTTTCTATAGCTTTAATATTACAATCTCAATCAAGACAATTTTTTGACAATGAATGTAATTGTGAAAAGGCAGAAGTAGAAGTAGGACAATCTTATGTTTTATTCTTACTCATGTGAAATTAAATTTTGAACAATATTTACTGAGTCGAATCTAAGATATGAAGATGTGGAAGTAGAAAATTGGTCACGATGTTAAAAGATGAAGGAAACGCTTTTTCTATTTTTATTTCTTCTGAAGTTAAATATATCTACTAGTGCGAGTATGTTGTCCACATAGAATGATTATGGTATGAGTTAAGATCTAAAGCTTGAAATGTAGGTATGAGTGTTGGATAAAAACGTACGTGAGAGTAACGCGTGGTCTTGGCTTTTCATGTTTCAGGAGAACTGCCAGCGGCAGTACACGATGGGAGCGGAGTTTCAAGATCTGTCCTCAACCTTTGGCTGATCCACCTCACTGTAAGCTACGTTTTCACCAGATGACAATTCTAAGGTAATCATCAATTGCATTTGATTCTTCCTTTATACGAATTGCTCGAAATTCACTTATATTTCTGTTAATTTAATTTAATTTCATAAATTCAAGCAACAAAAATTAATAATATCTCTTGTCAATTAAATAGAAGTGGAACTTCAATGAGATTTCTTACGTTTTTCTCTTTCTTTTTCATTACACACCGAAAAATTTAAACCAAATTCTTAGCTATCCCAAAATTCTTACATAGTTTCTATGAGACTCTGTAAACAAAATTAATAGTTAAAACTGCACTGAGAAAACTGGAGTGTCAACCTAAACATTTGGAGGGTGAAGCAGACTATATTTGAGGTTAAACTATAGGACAGCCTTCTAGATAGTGTAACTTATTATCTGTGAATTGTGAAAATAAGATGGTCAACTTGAATACTTTAGAGGGAAAAGTTGATCATCGCAGAGAGAAAAATAGATTATGAAAGAGGGAAAAACAGACTATAATCTACCTGTATGGCTAACCTCAAAACTATTACATTTAAGCTTTCACAATTATTATGTTATTATAGCAAGTGAAATAGGTACTCACCAATTAGTTGGCAAAAATAACCCTCGTGACACTTTAACACGTAAAGGACGCGAAACTGGCAATGAGGTTAGAGTCCACGCTGGTGATATTGGAGGAAAAATAGGCGAACCCACGTGACTTTACAATTTTGGCGCGTATTTCACCAATCGACACTCTTTATAGCGATTCTGACCCTCTGGTAACAGTTAAGCAGAATATCAAATGAGTGTCTCCCTGACCAAAAAGAAAAAATTTCGGAGAAAGTGTTGTACTATCTAGAAGTTCAGAGAATCTGCATTTGGACACTCAAAGTTTGACACTCCAGTTTTCTCAGTGTGACTAAACTACACGGAAAGAAATTTGATGGCTAAATGTATTACGTTTCGTGAAAAGAAGTACTATTTTAGAGAGTAAACCAGAAGTATTGGAAAAAGTTGTGAAAAAGTCCCATCATAATGGTACTACTCTCGCAATTGCGTTTCGAAATTTTGTCTTATGATGTAAACGCGAAAGATATGCATACACATCTTTAAAGGTATATTTTGTTAAAAAAAAGTTGGCATTTGAATTTTCAATTTTTACCATCATTCTTGCTGATATTTCCCGAAATGTGTTATATTAAATAGTATATTTTTGGGACTAACTGGCAGAAATTCCAAATGGTTCTGGTTTACCGTCAAAAATGATATTTTAAACCATCAAATTTCTATCCGTGTATCAGCTAAATTATGTTTATAAAATATGTGACGAGCTCCGAAAAAAAGACCCTAAAGCGTCCCAACGGTAATTTCAAAGGAGAAAGGAAAGAACAGGCGAGCGGGCTATAACTAAAACAAAGTTCAGTTAAAACAACCGGAATTCCGGTTAGGCCATATTTAAAATTATTTTCTGGTTAACATGTTCACGCCGGCGCTGTAATTCATACTCCTCGCCCATTGGCGGCTGCGCTTACAGCTTTTAGCTCTATCGGACCACCGGACGGGAGCTAATCCAGTTCACGCCAGTGCTATAATTCATGCTCCTCGCCCATTGGCGGCTGCGCTTCAAGGACAAAGGCATCGGCATCGTGGAAAGTTTTGTGTGATATACTAAGGCTAAATTCTCTGTGAATTCGTCACATCCTGTCTGAATCTTCTAAATTTTTACCGTCTAATAGCACAATCAAATGCGTACCACCGGTGGTACACACCGCCCGATGAGGCAGTCTAGTGCGAGCCACCGGTGGTACGCGCCGGCGTGAACGTGTTAAAATAACTGGAGATTCAGGTTATTTTTAACAGATATTTTAGGAATCACTAGAAAATCTGTTTGAGATAACCAGAATTCTGGTTGAAATAACCAGAAAAAAATGTTAAATATGGCCTAACCGTAATTCCGGTTATTTCAACTGACAGGTCCAGGTTCTCTCCCATAGCCGCCTTTTTAAGGCTTCCTATTCAGGGCTGCCTCCCGAAAGGCCGCACAGCGCACACCCACACACCCGTTCTTGATGTGGGCCCCCTTGAGCAGCTTCGGCGTCCTTGCCTCCTCCAGAAGCGTCTCACTAATTCCCTGGACTGTGGCGCCCAGTTCGTCAAGGTTGACACGCTTCTTGAGTTCGCGCAATTCCCAGCTCATTCCCTCTGCTGGCTTAATGAGCACCGCTTCTGGGCGCACACGGCGAGATTTCTCCGGCGTTCTGGAGAGCTTTTTCTCTTTCTTCTTCTTCTTTCGAAGGACCTTCCTGTTAGGGACCTTCACCCACTCCTTTTCTTTGTTGAAGGCTCTCGACCTCTTATCTGCCAGCTTCTTCGCCGCAGACACCTCTTGGCTAGCTGTCGACTCTCTCGGCCGTTTGCGGGTGTCCGGTATGGATCTCGCAGCCGGCTGGGGGAGGGTTTGACTACCCTCGTCCGCAACTTCCTTCTGTTTTGGTGGTCTTACCTTCTTCATCTTTTCTACCATGAGGCCTCTCATCAGGTACTCGAAGGAGTCGAGGTAGCAGACAGTATCCTCTATATCATACCGCAGCGCTCCTAGCTCCTTCTTCGCCTCCTCTATGCCGTCCCTGATAGGGAGGTGCATATTCTTCTTGGTCCTGGAGAAGTTCTCCATCTTCTCCAGGGCCGTTTCCATCTTCCTTAGTATCTCCAACTGCTTCTCGTTCCTCTCGTGGAGCCAGTCCCGGTACTGCCGTACCTGGGACTTATCGTTCTCGAACTGATCCACCGTCTCCTCCATCACGTCCAACTCGCCTCCAAACATCTCCTCACACATTGTTTTATTTAAATTTTTTAAACTCCATTTTTATTCCCACGATTAGCTAGAGAAATATTCGGTCCGCCCCTGCAGAGCTCCACATGCAGGGGTAAGGCCTCAATACTCTAGAAGGTGGCCTGGTTTCCTAGAGACACCGTGTGAGACACCACTCCCTGGTGCCATGCAGCCCTCAGCACGGTAGTTAACACCTTGGCTTGGGGGTTATTCCTTCGGGGCCATCCCTGGAACATTGTCCGCGACTGCTTATTTAGTTTTGTATCCGTATTCAGCAATAACCCTCGGTACAGGGCCCTTCTATCCGCAACCTGAAGACGCGTCCGGTAGCCTATTCTAGGGCCCCTTGATCGGTTTCCGAGGAAACCAATGCAGGCTCGGGATATTTTATGCACTGAGTACTTACAGAAACAACATTATTATCATCACCAGCACTTTCATCATGGAACCAAATCGTTCCGGAGTTCGACTGCCTCACGGATACTGTGAGAGCGATGTGTGCGTATGAAGAGAAAGATGGAAAATCAAGCGGCAGCACAAACTAGAATTTCAAACGCATTGTTGCTTGCAAAATATTCAAGGAAAATTATTTCTGACTACAAATAATTAAAAAGCAGGCTATAATTGATCTATAACGATCATAATCCAGAAATCGATTTTGTACGTTTAGGGTCTTTTTCTTGGAGCATGTCACATATTAATTTTCAGTTATTTAAACTTTTTCTTATTCAAATTTGATCAACTTCATTCTGAAAGTATATAGCAATAAATATAATAAAATTCTCAATTAATTAAATATATTGTCATTGGGAACTATGATATAATTAATCTGACTCTAATATCATGCCTGTGAAAATACCACTACGTATTGTTTGAGGCTAGAATGACGAAGAACAATCGATCTCATAAACCGAACAAATCGCCTCAAGTCTTTGTCACGCCTTCATCTGAAGTTCATTAATTTTCATAATTATTCGGGTGATTAAATCGTCCGACCCCCTCCCTTTTAACTTTCCATTTCTCGATAATGCAACTTGCAAACCGCGGAAAATCCTGCTCGGTAGTTACAACCTTTTCCGACCAAGTTTTTTATTCAGACTCCTAATCCGAGTTTCAGATGAGTTTTCAGACGAGCGCTCGAAAGCCCATCGACTTATAAGAAGCTTGCAGAAAGTTTCCAAGCTAACGTGAAAACTACTGCAAAAAAATAGAATAAAAATCGTCTGCAGGCGTCATGACGAAATCGAGCGACAGCTCAGGATTAAAATTGAAATTCGACACCGCTTCCATTTCGAAACGATTTACGTCTTTCAGATAATACATATTAGGATAGCTAGTTATTTCAAATTTCAAAAGACAAATGTAATAAAAAAATCAGTTATAGTTTCTATTTATGAATATTGTAAAAATGCAACACAGTTTGTTTTATTTTTCTTGAAGTTTTGAAGTTCTATCAAACTAATCGTGAAAATTTGTGTATAAGACTAAGCGGTCTGAATACATTGACCTAATCTTTTTATGGTAGAAGAATTCAAAATAAAGAGAAAAGCCTTTAAAAGCCTATTATTATCTTAACAAAATCATGTCAAAAAGAATAAGAAAATTGATATGATTTCTTTGAGTCTGTGGAGGTATTGAATCTTTTTATAAAAACTGAAACCAAAATTGTATAATATAATAAAAATTCGAGTATAATAAAAGAATAAAATTAAAAAACGATGTAAAAATGTTAAAGTGAAAAGGTTTTCTAATGAAACTAAAAAAAATCCTGATCATCAAAAAATTCGCGGTCATTATATAGTTTTCTCGGTCAATGAGGTGGTCGACTTGGCAAATTTTTTTTCGTGAATTGGGAAAGTAACGGAAAAAGCAAACGTGATCTAATTAACAAAAGGTGAATTTAACTCGAGAAAGAGGTCTATGTTTACATTCACATAAATTCAGTTAGCAACTCTTGTGTACATATTCGGTGATGCAACACGATAGCAGGTATATTGAAATTCGATCACCAATTTTATTTCCAAGTCTACGTCGTTTGTTTCTATACACTATGTACACGAAATACGAATCAAACCCAAAGCTCGTATTCCGCAAGTATCCGCTAGCATTACATCGTTTGTTACGTTGCATCGGTGAGAATTGTGCAATGAAACGAAAATAAATTTCCATTGCGTGGCAGAAAAATACGGAAGTGCGGTTTTGACTAGTATAATAGATATTTAAATTCTGCGGCTTGCAAAATATAGCCACGGTGCCCGCAGTGTCATCGAGTTTCGATATTATTTTATCTTCCGTATCGGAAATAGAAGGCGGATCGCTTGCACGGAGCAGCGAATCGCACGACTGGGTTGTTTCAAATTCATCTCTCGACAGAAAGAAACAATCATAGAGTCGACCAGCTTTCACACATGCATTTTAAGAAAAATATCTCAACTTCAAGACGTTAAAATTATATAAGAATACACGGAGAGAAAAGTTTTGTTTAAATTAAACATATCGTTTTTTTGATTGAGTTTATTAAATTTAAGACAATAATTTATTTGTATTGACCAAGAATTTGTTTGATTTCAGTAAATACAAAATATGTATCTTCTTGATTAAAAAAAATTATGTATTTGAGACGATTTGTTTGATTCAAACAAGGGATTTTTTTAAACTGATTAAAAGAGTTTGCTTAATAATAATTTATTTTAAATAATAAGATTATTTGTTTGATTCAAACAAATAAAATTGGCAGAGAAGTATGCAATGCATCCGCGCTAAGGGCGCTGACGGTACTTCCTGATTTCCTAACCTCGCGTCATGTGTTCCGGGTACCAGTTCTGGTATATCGATCGGAAATCTAGTTGAATCCAGTGCAATCTAGTTGATCCAGTGCAATAAGATTCGAGCTAATATGGAAAAAATATCCGAATTATTAAAATCGTGGGAAATCCCAAATAATATTATAGAAGAATTCGAAGGTAAGACACTTTCTTTCGAGCTACTTTACTTTTTTATTACACTCTTATTGCACATATAGTTTGCCTAACCTCATTCTTTGATTTTTTATATTTTTTTCATGCATCGTTACTAATTATCATTCCACTGTTCATTTCATTATTTCTTCATAAGTAGTTCAAGAAATAGATGAATTTGTTTTATTGAATCTGAAAGAAGATGAGATTAATCAACTCTTCAAAGGGAAATCACTTGGGCTGAAAGTGAAGTTTCAAACTAGATTGAAAGAATACGTTGAAAGGCAGAAGGTAAAAATTTTACAAACAGGATTCAAAGTGATACATTGAGAATCATAAAAATATATCTTAAATATACGCTTTGCTTTTATACAATTACATGGATATAATAGTTAGACTACTTTATTGTCTTTAATAGGATTGTTCAGAAGTGTCAATTCATGTCACCAAGCGTAAAATTGAAAGTAATAATGACTCAAATTCAACAAAAAAATCGCATATAGGTGTTCATAAAGAAAACCTCGATGTGAATAACTTTGATAACACATTTGACATAGAATGTGAAACTTTGTTGGAAAACGAATATGAACAAAATTCCGACCAATGTCAAAACCAAACGACAGCTAATGAAATAACAGAAACGAGCATTGATGATATATTATTTAATTTGCATGAACTTGTGAGTTTTTACGCAATTCATTACCTCTCCCCTTTTGAAAGTTATAGTAACAATAGATAATTGGACATTTCATTACCTTTCCCCTTTTCAAAGTTATAGTGACAATAGATGTTTGGAAATCTATATTTTCAGGATTTCGAAACGTTTTTACGTGAAACAAATACTGGTGCAATATTCCTTGAAAAGAATAAAAAAAAAGTTTTGGATGCTCAAAAGCAGAAGAGATTAGTTGATTTGATTATCAACCATTTTATGGAACGTCGCATTTGCACTTCTGGCAAAGTTCAATTGTATGTTTTCACTTTTATTCATTTTTATTCCCATCACGGAGTTTTCAAATTTTTTAAATAAGTTCTCTCAACCATTCTTTTATTGCTTCCATTATACATTTATTCAACAGCACAATTCATTTTGTGAAAGTGTTAAACTGTATAGTTACTCCAGATAATTATATGGTTGAGAGGTTGAGGTAACTCTTAAAAATTTGTGAACTATATTTTTCTATAGCAATGCGTGGTTGTCATAATCATACAGTTTCTTCCAGTATTTCAAAAAGACTAACATTAGTGATTTAGTTATCCCATGTATTTTTTTTTTTAAGTCCACAATTGAAGAATCATCACTTTGATATTCTTTCGAGAAAAATCTCAGGGACCTTTCCGAAAGAAGACCATTCTGTCTACTACGTTGCTCCAAAAACAAATGGACCAAACCAAACACTTTCGAAAGGCAAGCTTGTAGATCGGTACCGTAATTGGATGACTGCAAATGCGAAAATAGGTCTGATCACTCGAAAAGGGAACAATACTAGCGAAGGCGAAGAGACTACTTTGGATAATGAGAAAAATCTTCATTATGCTCGTAAGACTGAATTTATAAAAATTAATATTTTATTCAATGAAATGATTTTTCGAATTTATAATCACAGTTTTGGAAGATGAGCGGTCGAAAAATGAGGCTGTTCAGTGGTTACTAAATAATCGAGAACCATGGGACTCAGTAATTAAAAACTGGAAAAAGTGTATAGACTTTAGATTACAAGATTTGATCTCAAAGCCTGGAAATATTCAAACTATATTTGAACATTGGCCTGTATTGCAACAACCACGTGGAATAGAGCTAGTAGGTTTTATTAAATGTATGGCTGATTTCTGTATGAATAAAACGTTTTATATCATTTTGAACAATTGTTTTTTTGATTCTAGATAAATATTGATTTCGCGTACAAATTTCGCAGAGAGGGTCAAATATTTGTAGAATGGCCAGAGTTCTCTAGAAAAATTTTTAAACTTATGCAACAGGAAATAAAGGACAAAGCTGCATTAACTTTGTTAGAAACACTTGAGCTACCTAATACTTCTGATGGTACTTAAATAAAAATGAACATTAAATAAGAATTAATCACCATTAAATGAGTATCATATACATAATCTATAATTCATTTTTCAGATACAAAGAATCTCAAATTGTTACTTCTTTTACCAGCACTTATCCCACCAACTTGCAGGTTTAAAACAAACAAAAAACCACTTTCATTTTGGAAGCCAAGCATCGCCACTTCTCAAGACACCTTTATTTTACATGAAAAGGTAAATGTAAAAAAACTTTTTGTTACGTATATTTTTTTGCCATTAAAATTTATTTATGCGTTGTGCTTCTGCATTTTAGATTCCTGGGAACATTGACAAAACAGTCAAAGACTTGAGAGATAAACTTTGTCTATTTGAATTATCATTGCAGCCATTCATTCTTGTGGTAGGACCATCACAAGAATCCATAGACGCAATTTATGTGTGCATTGATTCAACGAAATATAAGGTGCCACGGATGTTAAATGCAGTAGACCTTTGCTATAAAGCGATGCATGTTCTGCACGCCGAATATTCGCCTGTATGCGAACAAGTATGGTTATTATTGCAAAAAGCAATTTACCATCAGGAAACAGATTGGGACAGAAAGATAACGGGTGTAAATACAATTTTAAGAATGTTGAAAGATATGCAGTAGGTAACATTGGACTGTATTTCCATGAGGCTTATTAACCTCGTTCCATAAGGAAGAACGAAGTTTCTATATGGTCTGACTCTCTACAAATCATAAAAAATACTTCAATTCGAATTCTCAAAAATAGATAGAACTTCTTCCCGTTATTTAGTAACGGAAAAGTAAGTTCTCAAGAGATTTAGATTTTCTTAAACTATTGACAAACTGATCTTAATTTGATTTAATACTTTTTAATTTCAAAGAGACTTATTTACCTTGCTTTATAACGTATAAATAATTTTTCAATATGGGTTAATTCCTTCAAAATTTCAAAACACTTGAACTTAAATTTTGAAATACCAATCCAATTTTTGTCGTTATTTAGAAACAAAAGTGTTTAAAAGCTTTTAATTTCTTTGAACTTATATTTATACTTTGTAATTTTGAAGATACTTGTTTTCCTTATTTAGTAAAAAATACTTATGTACCTTGTAATGAGCAAGGAATATTCATCTTTATAAACGATTCAAATTTTGTTAAAATTTTAAAGAAATTTAAACTTTAATTCTAAAAATTCGGTGGAACATCTTTCTGTTACTTAGTAGCGACAAAGTAAATTTTAAACATCTTTAAAATTCCGTGGACTATCAGCGAACTCCAATTTTAGATTTCTGCTCTTGAATTCCAAAAAAACTCCTTTTTATTATGCACTGAGAAAATTACATAATTTCAAGAGCTGCGAGTTTAAAACTTGAAAATATTAAAATGTACATGTGTTATATTTGCAGTGAGAGATACCAAACCCCATCATTTTTGATACGTCACTTTAAACTTCGACATGTAATAACCGTAGGTGATCGGTATAAATGTAAACAAGAAAGTTGTGTTTTTGAATTTCAAGATTCTTACGCCTTTAAAAAGCATCTTGTGAAAAAACATAATCAAACTGTTGAAAAAAACCACATACCCATTTCAAAAAAACAGTTCATCCCATCATTTCCTGTATTAAATATAAAATCTCAAGAAACTTCTTCAAATGAATCGTTACTATTGCCAGACGACGTTACGATCACACCAACTCAACTAAAAACTGTTGTGAAAAACTCAGCGGTAAATTTTCTGGCTAAATTACACAATCATAATTCTATTCCACGCAGTGTAGTTCAGACCATTGTAGATTATACTCAAGATTTTCATGAGACAGGGTATTTAGAGCTTCTGAAAGAAAAGGTTTTAAATATTTTTGAAAAAGACAGTACCAGTGAAAAAGATATTCAAGACATAAAGATTATGTTTAATATTTGTCAAAATCCTTTTGAAGACTTAAATACAGAGTACAAAAGGCTGAAATTTTTCAAATCCACTGGTTATTTTATTGAACCACAGCCATACGTAATCGGGCAAACTGAAGTTAGTAAATTAGAAAATAGTGTTACAGTTAAAGTACCAAAAAATGTAGAAGGTCAATTTATTTCAGTTAGAGAAATTTTAAAACGCTTCCTTGAATTACCTGGATTTTTAGACGTTGTTTTAAATTATATCACTTGTTTATACGATTCGGATTCCAATTTCATGTTTAATATAGTTCAGGGAAAATTATGGACAAATATAAAATCTAAATATCAGGACAAAATTATCATTCCACTGATAGTCAACTACGATGATTATGAAACACAAAACCCTTTAGGCTCTCATGCTGGGATTCAAAAATTGGGTGCGACGTACTTGGTTTTACCAACATTGCCACCACAATTTCAATCGTCTTTAAAAAATATTTTTTTAACATTATTATTTTACGAACGTGACAGAGAGCAATTCGGAAATCGGGCTTGTTTTAGACCTTTGTTGAAAGAATTAATTGAGCTTGAAACCAATGGAATAGTTATTAATAATAAACGAATTTTTTTTTGTTGCTTACTCATAACAGGAGATAGCTTGGGGGTTCATAAAATATGTGGATTGGTTGAAAGCTTTTCTGCAAATTACACCTGTCGAATTTGTAAAGTCAAAAAAGAATGTCTCCGTAGCCAAACTATAGAAGTTGAATCTTTGCTCAGAACAATCCATGATTATGAAGATGATCTCGAAGGAAATGTTTCTAACACTGGAATAAATGACTATTGTATTTGGAATGATTTGCCGTCCTTTCATATATTCACAAACACCTACTTAGACTTGATGCATGATTTTTGGGAAGGTGTGTGTCCATATGATCTAAGTGGAATAATTCTCCATTATATAAGAAACAAGTTTTTCACATTAGAAGATATAAATGACAGAATACTCGGATTTAATTATGGTTCAATTAAACAAAATAAAGTTCCATTCTTAAAAAAAGACAAACTAAAAAACGGCAAATTAGGCTTCTCAGCGTCAGAAACAAAGACATTTGTTAAATATCTGGGTCTTATGATTGGAGATCTTATACCTGTAAATGATGAACATTGGAATTTATTAATATATTTGCAAAAAATTAACGATCTTCTCAGCTCTAGGTTCTTTAATAATAACTGCCTTGCTTTACTTAAAATCCTCATTTCCGACCATCACAAATTATACATTAGTCTTTTTGGAGAAACTTTAAAACCAAAACACCATTTTCTTCTTCACTATCCCCAAATGATTGAAAATGTAGGTCCCTGTAAAAATCTTTGTTGTATGAGAACAGAAGCAAAACATAGACCTTCTAAAATAGCGGCACATTTGTCTAATTCTTCTGTAAACTTACCACTGACGGTAGCAATTAAGCATCAATATCAACAATGTTATGATTTCATGTGTCAAGATTCTCTTATTTCTCACATAGAGTCTGGTGCTACACAAACGCCTTATGACGAGAAATTAATGAATTTTCGAGAGTATTTAAGTAGTGATTTTCTAAATGATTCAGGTGTGAATTCGCCATCATGGTTGAGAATCGATAATATAACTTATAAGCCATATATGGTGCTAGCTATATCAACAGATGACCATATTATGCCAAACTTTGCACAAATCCTTAAAATTTTAATAAATTCAGAACAAAAGTGTCTTTTTATCACAAAAAAGTTTAAAACTTTAGGTTTCTGTAGCCATGTAAATGCGTATGAGATTCTTTTAACTAACGATTTAGTTTCAGTTTATATCGACGATATCTTCAGTAAATTTCCAACTTGCATACAAAATGCAGCAGACGGGAGATATTTTATTGTTTATAATGAATGTCATTAGTATGAAAAGTTTGTAAAAAAAACACTAAATAAAAATTTTTCCTGATGAAAACATATTTGTATTTTATATATTTTCACGGAGAAAAAATTATTTGAATCAAATAAATGTAATTCTGAATACGTTCTAATCAAATATGGTTTCGATTCAAAGCACTTTTCCTTTCATTAAAAAATAGTGCATTTTAGATGAAAAAAACGTTTTGTTTCAAAAAAGTTCTTTCGATCTAAAATATATTTGATATAGGACGAATTCAGTTCTGTATTTCTTTGATTCAAGTAATCTTTTTTTTTGTATACATACCTTCCTCTTTTGAAATGAGCAAATTAAATTTTAGCTGAATAAATTATTTTTTAAATTTAAACGAAATTGATTTTTAATTTAAATAACATTTATATTTAATTTAAGCAAAATTTATTTTTAATTAAAACAAAATTAATTTTGAAATCAAACAAATATGGACAAACAAAAAATAATCCAAACAAAAATTTTAGTACTTTTAAACAAAATATTTGTTTGTATCAAACAAATTTGGTCAAACAAACAATAACTCAAACAAGAAGCTTGCAAGTTTTGAATAAAATATTTGTTTGAATCAAACAAAAACCGTCGAACAAAGAATTTGTTTCAATCAAACAAACAATTGTTTGGCCGTATAATAAAGGAATAATTTGTTTGAATCAAACAAATTTTGTTTGGATCAAACAAACATTTCTCTCAGTGTATACATTTTTCAATGAGTTTTACGATTTGTCAAATTTTATTCAGAATACATTTTTTATATGTACAAATAAAACAGACAACTTGTAATTTTTGTATATGTAAATAATGATAATTGATATAAATGCAAGAGAAATTTGAATAAAGCCCTAAAATTTTGAATATTTGTTCAAGGATGCTATTTAACTCAATTGACATTTGAAATTTTTAATAAATTCAGAATGGAATTTCACAATTCTTTCAGAAATTTATTAAAGGTATAAAGTTAAATAAAGTTACGGATAAGTATTAAATATTTTATTGAAGTACAAAGTATTATTCAAATATTAAATGCTTACGAAATAACAGCTTCCTAGATAATGAGAATTAATATTGACAAATGTGTATCCAACGTATGGCAAGTTTGCCAGTAATAAATCTCATTATTATAATTTTCATTCTAGATTATAAAATAATAAATGTTTCAATTTTAAAAGTAAGAATATATTTATTTTCTTCAATATTTTTAAGAAATAAAAGCATTACTCACATTTACACACATACAATATTAAATGTAAAATATCTGTTCATAAATATTATCAGTTATATTTAAACACAGCAGCATAATTTTCTTATGTTTCAGAATTATGTGGTGCATGTTTGGATTATTTCCAAATGTATATGCAAAAAGCTCGCTGCATTAATGCGAGCTTTTGAACATGTTTTTTTAGACACCAGTATTGCTATATATGTATAATATTCGTTAACATTTTTAAATTATCACATCAAAAACCCGCAGTGCGCTATGAAAAGTCAATCTCAATGATCTTTAAGTCTATAAGAATTATCTTAACTTACAGGAAATTATAAACCATGTATTAGAAGTCAACACATGGTTTTGAAACAAAAGATGATTCATACAAGCTTAGTAAAATAAGTATGAAGATTTGAAAAAAATATATGAAAATTTTAGAATATATTCAATATTTGAATAAGCCTCATTTTAAAATCAGAGCAAGCATCCACCAGAATGAAGAAAAATAATGACTTGTAATCATATTGATAACTTTTCAACTACATGATCTTAAATTGTAATTATTTTACATATAAAATAAAAACTGCTTATATATTTGCACTTAATAGAAGTGTTTACGGTCTCCTTCGTTATTTATTCATGAATAAATTTAACTTTATTCGGTTTAAACGTGACCGGATTTTATTTTACGATTCACCACCAATTCGAATTCGCGAGAGATTCTCGGGACTGAGAGTTCTCACAACTCATAACAATGTTTTGTATTGAGCGATGGACGGATGTAATGTCACAGAGCTCACTCTGTGATGTATGGTAGATGATAATGAAAGCATAGACGAGATATGGAACCATGAAGTGCAACTATACACTATAAGCTATAGTTTCCGTTATGGCGTTATGGCGCACCGTATGCCCTGTTCCCGCAGAATTATCTTCACAATGGGGGATTCTGCTCGGTAAGATAAAAGCGTGAATTATTAGTGCCTCTAATTTATGCTATTTCGGCGCGATTCATATCTCTCTTTATATGGATCCACGTTAATATGATTACATGTCATGTTCCTTACGCCTAGATAATTTATTTATTCAAGCTCTACTGATAATATTGAACTTATTAAATAAAAACCTGATAGAATTGAATATCCAGAAAGGATTCCTAAATGAGAGAAGCCGTAGTATTGATAGTTTCAAATTATGTACTTTATAAATATGAATTGATTAGGATTTTTCAGTGATATTACATACACTGTTAGAATTGTTCGTAAATTTAGATGTTTTTGAGTAAAAGTATCTTAAAATTGCGAAAAACGTAATGAGTTTTCTGAAATTTTTCTTAATACTAGAAATTCAACTGAATTTTTATAAAATTTATCTTAAAACTACCAAACTGTAATGCATAAAAATTTGAAATAAAAAATATGTGATTGCTATTCGCGTCGAGGTGCATCTTTTTCTTATTTGAAATTTTTTTATTCGACAAATAGTTTTCGAGATAAAAATTAAAAAACGTCGTTTTTCCATTGATCAGAAATCAATGTTTTTAAAAATATAACTCGCGATTTCTCGCTCAATTCACAATGAAATGATTCAAAACATTTACCATTTTAATTCGCTGACTCTAGCGGAGCCGTTGAGTCTTAAAAAACAATAAAAATCACTATTGTTAATAAAATATTTAATAACAAACTCAGGGCCTCCGAAACTTGTGCGATGCGACGTTCTCGTTAAGAAAGAGTCGAGGAAATTTCAGTACTCAGAAAACTTCCAGCAAGGCGATTGTTCCTTAGGAATCAAGGAACTTTTTTGTAAAATTTCACGCAATTATATTCATAAACAAAGAAACAGTGCAGAGTTAAAAAAAATTTTCGCGCAACGTCGCGCGATCATGTGGAGCGCTTTGAGCAGGAGCGCTAGCAAGTTTCAAACTGTTGAGTATTCTCGAAGGTTTTTTTCTCTTTTCACCTACTTGTTCGGAAATTGTTTTAAATTTTATTGTTTAAATATAAAAATGAATTTATTCTCACAAATCTGACTTGTATTTCGTATAATAATCTATACTCTCTAAATCTGAATAAGTCAAATTTTCACAGATTGAATCAGTGATTTGCCTTTTCACTGATTCACCAATGAAAAAATATATTTCACTGTTTAATCAGTTGATTATCACTGATTGAAACAGTGCAAAAAATATTTTCACTGTTAAATCAGTTAATTTTCACTGAAGCAATTAGTGCAATTTGACTGATTTACAGTAATCTCCTTTTAGCTATTTGAATCAGTCAAATTTCACTCTTTCTTCACGAGAACATCGCAGCGCACAAGCTTCGGAGGCCCTGAGTTTGTTATTAAATATTTTATTATAACAATAGTGATTTTTATTGTTTATTGATTTTTGATCAATGGAAAAACGACGTTTTTTAATTTTTATCTCGAAAACTATTTGTCGAATAAAAAAATTTCAAATAAGAAAAAGATGCACCTCGACGCGAATAACAATCACATATTTTTTATTTCGAATTTTTATGCATTACGACATTTTATTGATTATCGGGAAAGTACTGTCCAGTTCAAGCGTCACGTCCCCTTATTCGATCCGGGCATTGAATTTATTATGAAATTGCGAAACTGTAAAAAAATGTTCAGTTACATGTAACTGCATAAAACTTCAGCTAAACTGAAAAATATCGGTAAATTTTCCTACTAAACAGTAGGAATTATTCCTAGTTCTATGTCGGAAATATTTCTGACTATATCTTTGGAAAAATTTACGACCCATTTGTATTTTAAGCTGTCCGACTATTTTCAGAAAAATTTCCAAAAATTTGTTTACAGTGTACTCAAAACGTTAAATTATTCCTGTTACAACTTAACCAATTTCCAGGTACAAGTATCAGAATATTCAAAACATTGTAACTGAAAATTAAGAATTTTCTTTTAAATATACTAAAAATTAACTGAGTTTTCTGAATTTCACTGAATATTATGAAACTCAACTAAATTTTCATAAAATGTATCTTAAAACTACCAAACTGTAACAGAATTTTTATGAAATTTATAATAAAATTACGAAATTATCTCGGGATATTTGTAAATTAAAAGAAAAGTGTAAAATTAGAAATTCATGTCAATTAAGAAAGAAAAAAAAGTCGAAAATTAATGAGTTTTAAGATTTGGGAAATTGACAGATTTTGAATTTGTTTTCCAACGGATATGTAACGTTCTTGTTAAAAAAGAGCTAAGATTTCAATATTTTTAGTAAAGTAACGTTTATGTGTAAACAATCACAACTTGAAAAATGTATGTGGCAAAAGTCTCATTTTGTGAGAGATAATATATTACCAGTTTTTATAGAACGTCGTTAAAAAAGATTATAAAGCTATTCACTGTGTAATGCACACGGAACTTAGCTTTATAATTATCTTATTTGTTGCAGAAAGAAAGAAGAGAAGCAGACAGTCGTCAAGGACGGGTCATTGTCAGATATCACGCGTGTAAAAGCACGTCACATGCGATTATATATACTTGTTTTAAAAGAAAGGTACCTGAAAATCGATTTTTTAAGAGTACTTGTGTTAATTTTTAGTATAAATATCGAAAAATATGGCTCATGATCACGGAGTATTAAATTTAATTATTAAATTTAATCCGCAAGGAATGACCGACAACTTGAAATACCACTTATAAAAGTAGGACCTTGCAGCTCATCCTCTAACAAGACTCGATCCTTTCATTCCAAAATTTATCCAACCAATTTCTAATTTCATATTATTAAAACTGTAAACAAATTAGATTGATTAAAATATCATTAATCGAATATAAAATTAATATTTTTCAGATGCGCCAAAATCGAACAACTGTGAAGTTGATGGGATATTGTGAACAACCAGTACTATCCAGGGCCGTGAAAGCAAATTCGGACCTGGGGGAAGCAACTTACAGGCCCACATTTTTATATAGGTTTATTCATTTTTGTGGTAAAGGGGGCCAGGGTTTCTAGGCCCGGGGAAAATCGATCCTTCACCTCCCCCCACTCCCCACCTGTCAGGCCAAACTGGCAAACTAAATAATAAATAAAATTAAGGTTTAAGTAATATATACATAAAAATGTTGATCTGAAATCAATTCGTTTTTTTACTGGTTTCAAGTGTTCATAAGAAAGCCTATAATAAGAATTTATAATAAACGTTTAAAATGTATATTAAAATTGTGAAAATTCCTTTAAAAAATAATTATCAATTAGGTTGTGAACTTATTAAAGGTTTTCTTGGGAAAAAGGGATTCAATGAATAAATTACGACATTGTGATGTGCGAAAACGTATCAAAAAGGCGTATATTAATATAAAATAATGTTTCATCTATACAGGTAGAGATTAATTATCGATCGCGATAAATATATATTTTTTTATATGTAAATAAATACAACGTTCCTTTTTGTTATCTTATTAATATAATATAATATGTAAATTGCATATATTTGACGAAGTGAATGAAAAGTTTAAGAGTATTAATTATCAAAAATTCATCAGTAAATACCAATTATTATATCATCTAGACAAATCACGAATCCTTAAATGATAGGAGCGCTTTAAAAATCACTCATATCTCATGAATTAAAATTTATTGAGTTCATTTAATGTCACGAATCTATTGAAATTGATTGGTTATTTATTTATATTGTACTTTTTAGATAATAACAAAATTGGACTTTGAGAATGGTTATAAAATGAATGAGCAATTTCAATCCACCCATCATTTAAGGACTGAATAATAAAATCTGTAGATTTTTAATTGCCGGTTTCCAAAACCTTTGTAGTTAATTAAATGGAATGAAAGAACTTTCTGAAAATAAAGAAAACATGTTAATGGAATCGAGCATTAAATGAATAGCAATAATCGCTCCTTTCGAAACAATCGTTTACCCTTGCAAACCTTTAAGCTCTCCAGACGAAGAAAAGTAGAAACTGCTTGTACTACAAAAGATCTTGGTTGTGTAGAACACGATCGGCATAATTTTTTTCCTCCTTCTATGAATATTCTTCTCACAGTCTAGCACAAAGATTCCTATTTAAATGGAATCAAATGTCTTCGAGGTCTGTTTTCGAAACACATGTACTGCGATATCCCATTCAACCAGTGAATAAATTCGATTTATCGATTATGCAAATTTAAACAGAGAGGGCATCATATTTTTTCACTAAAATCAACATTTTAATTACTTTTTTCCATCTATTATCTTATCGTTTGTCCTTTGAATAACAATAAAAATAAATCTGCATTTTATGTATTCCTTTTTTTGTATTAGAATTCTTATATTTATGATAACTTCTGAGAGAAAATCTAATTCCAAATATTTCCTTTCTCAGAACCATTTTTAAAAAAGTATGTTTCTAAAAGTCCCGCTATTTTTTTAAAGTTACCTCAATTATATTGAAGAATGTGCCGAAGAAAAAATTGAAAAATCCGATATAGTAAATGGATTTTGGATAATAGCAAATGTCAGTCACTTGTGGTCACTTTTTTACAGTTAAAAATAGCAAGACGAAACGAAACCACTGAGACGAAAAAATTTTTCAGCTATTTCGTAATTTACGAGCAGAACTGATCAAACAGGCGATAGGTTCAGATTTTCTAGGTCGTGTCGAAAAATTCGACTACAGCATGTACGAATCTACCAACTTTATATATATATATATAGACTCTCGCAATGGGTATTGACTAAATTACGCAAGCAAGCGGAAAAGAGATTCCTCGCTTTGTAGTTCTGTAAATTGGTATTTCCCTGACACCTCCCTCCAAGTTCGATTTCAGTTTATTATCGACAACTCTTAGATAGATAAACTGTAATATAACTAAACATACATGCAACCTTTCCTTCATTCTCTCTTTTCTTTTTCTAATATACTCTTCCCTATATATATTATTGTAATAAAAAACTCATTGCTCTTTTTATAATCATCAATTCAAATTATTTTATCATTTAACTATATAAAACACTACATAATTTCATTTACTGTGAGACTAAAGGGAGATTGTAAATATAAATATTATAGCACATTTTCGACTTGTAGTTTTTATACGTTTAAAGTGAATGTAAAAAGTTGAAAAATGTTCATATAATTTGAAAAAAGTATGCAATCACAATAAATCACATTACTATATATATATTTCTCACATCTACGAAACTGTGAACTATTGTAAATTATTGTATAATTGTTTATATCTAATACTATACCACATGCTAATTTACTGTAAAATACTTTAATCTTAAAAAATTGTATACTTGAATGCTAAAAAAGTTGATGAGTGCGAAATCACTCGTCCCAGAAACAGTACTTGCAATGAATAAAAAGTTTGAGGTAATTACTTCTCACATATCGTACAATTTTTGCATTTTGTTATTTATCTTTCAAGAGTTCCTTCTATATGGTAAATCCATTATTTTATAAATAAATATATATTAAGTAAATTTTTATTATTATCCAACTTGATTTTTATTCTGTTTGAAAGTGAATGAAAGTTTTATTTCACGAAAAGGAAAAATTGCAGAATAGAATTGAAGAATGACACTGACGATCTCGTGGTGATAAAAGATGCAATAAAGGTGATAATTTTGGAGGAGAAACAGTGGGATATTTGAATATTTTAGGAAGCTAGGTGCATTGACTGAAAACAGAAAAGAGAAGAAGGGTCATGTACTCTGACTGGATATAGAAAATAAGGAATCCAGATTGTGAGGATCGAGTAATGGTATATCGACTTCATTTGAATTCTACACGCCTCGTTCCAATATAAAAACTAAAATTAAATCTGGCCAGTCGCTCTACTGCAGAGACTGCTATATTATTCCAAAATACCTGGCATCCCTTCCCGCTGCAAATGACGCTGCTGAATTTATAGCGAAAAAAGGGAAAACAACGAGATAGTCGCCGCGCCCTCTCAACTTTATTGATATCAAATGAACTTATAATCAAGCATAACTAGAAACTTAATCATTTCTTTTCAAGTTTCCATTATGTATTTCCTCTTGTATTTATTTTCATTATTTCAAGCAATATTTATTTTTTTATTCTATTTTTATATATTGTACTATTAATAAGGAAAAATAGTAACGAATAGTTAAAAAATGTATTTTCTTGTAAACGCATATATGAGTGCGTTAAAGAAAATTCAAATCTTTTAGGAAAAATCCACGAGCGTCCCGTTACTTTTTTATTTAAGTTTTACGGGCTTTTTATCACTTTTAATACAAGTAAAGTTTTCTTTATAGGTTCACATATGTGCTTCATTTATAATAGAAAAAATGTTTTTTAGCTATAAACGTGAGTGTCTGTAATACAACATTTTTTTTAGTTTCGCAAAGTTATTAACCTAACACATGTGTCCCGTTATTTATTAGTAAATCTGCAAAGCTAACTTATTTTTTATAAAGAAATTATAAGATTTTCTCTGATCTCTCGTTAGTGTTCTACTTATACTCTTCATTTAGCACAATTCTGAAAATTATTTTTTAAAACGTCAACATATAGAGAAATTCATATTTTGTAATGGCATATAAAATTTTTCTTTTTGTTTATTAATTTTTCGATTTTAATCGAATACATTTCATGTAAGTATTATCAGAAAAAAGGTCACATTTCAAATCTATGCAAACATTCAGAATTATTTAATTTACAATACTTTTACTCTTAATTTACAAAATAAGAGTATTGCGTGTATTAACTTTTGAAATCATATTAGAATTCTATAAATCCAAAATAAGAGGCTGTAAAAATTATGATGATAAAAAAAACTGAGTTGAACTCAAAAATAGACAAGAAGGTCATCAGAAAAGGAAGAAGGGCTGAAAACATTTGAATCAAAATGTGAGAAAATATGTCGAAATTAAAAAGGAAAAAAAGTGGGAAATAGTTTTAAAAATATATGTTTTTTAAAAATTAATATTATTATTAATGTTAAAAAATGTTCTAAGAAATTTTTCGACATCACTTAAATATTCAAATTTATATTGTATACATAGAGGACACGGATTGCTACCTTGGTTCCTTTGAATACCTCCTGAGTGGCAGAATGGTGGACTAGCTGACCGTTTCTGTCGCTTCGGTACAGTTCTGTTTTCTGTGGGGTTCCTTTTGTAACTACACAGAAAAAAAAAGTCTTAAATTTGTTACGTCTAACAGACGATTTTGGCTTAAATTTAGCCACCTTGTGTATAAGCGCATAAGTCTGTCACAGAGTCATCGACTTTTGTGAAGCATATTGAACGTTTGTTTACCCCGAAAAACCAAGGCAATTCAGAAAAAGGGCATCTGGTCGTTTCTCAGACATTTGACCTTAATTTTTTTACCTTTCCAAGGTCACAAAAACCATTTTTCCACAGGTCATTTTTGACGTGAAATTTCCCGCTCTTTTCAAATCCGCAGTCAGAAAAAAATTCTGTTTCCCACTTTTTCTAGAATATCTATTAAATATGATTTTTTATCTTGCATGATACGCTCACCTTGTAACAAGATTATTACTGATTATGTAACATGTACACATATATAGCAGATACTGGCATTTATCAAGATAATTTTTTAACTTTTTACTAAACATGAAGTGTTTTAATGTTGGAGTTTTTTGTGCGCTGTTACTTCTTCCTTATTCTTCCGGTTTGTATTTATTTCCATTCATATTTTAAGTATAATGTAGAGAAACTAACAGCATTTGCAAAATTTTGATTAAAGTTGTTTCTGAAAATATTGATCTCTGGTAGAATTTTTCAAACTCAAGCTTATATTTCAAATAGAATGTTTATTTATATGCTAAATTAATTTCCAAATTTACTACCCTACCAATGCGGAGATAATTAATGTCAAAGTTGAATACTTTAACACGCAACCCATGGGCAATGCATATAGTCACTCTCTGTATATTAATTTGTAGTAATTAAACGCTCTGGTAAAGAAATAAAATAATGGCGGTATCTACACGGAGAAAAATAGTTGAAGTAATTTTACTCAACTTCCGATCAAATTTGGGACATATGGACAAGTTAGAAGTTATTTAGTATCATTATAATTATTTGTGATATATTAAATGTTCAAAAATGAATCAAAGTTGAGTAAAATTCAGAATCTTTTATTAAATCACAAAAATTGTAGAGCTTTCCGTTCACTTTACTTTACGCTTCAATCGAGAGTTGAGTAAATTGTGAATCGCAAGACTTACTCCACCAGCTATATCTATTCATGCGGGAACGAATGAAAGTAATCTGCGCCTTGGGCACGCATAAAATATTTTTAATTTCAAAAACCTGTTGAATTTTCAGCATACTGATGTTCCAAGTTATTATATTTAATAATCAAAATCAATTAAAAACATACGAAATACAATTACAGTTTATTTTAGTACTCTCTAAATCCAAAATAGTGGATTACACTTATAAACTAGTGATTTTAAAAATTCATCGTACTGCAGTCGTGTTTGATTGAGTTTTGTCTGTTCGTCACGAAGCTTTCGTACATGCTCTGCAGTGTTAACCACTATTTGTTTTTATGATTATCCACTATTAATATAATTTATTTAAAAGTTTTACATAATCTAGTTATATAGATTCTGTAACTTTAATAAATTCTTGATACAACACTTTTTCTCAATTCATTTATAATTACTTCTTTCTTTTTCACTTAAGTTTTTTATAATTAAATTGATTTCATGAAAATTTAAACAACAAAAGTCTTGGTAAGTGTATTACATAAAATTTGAAAAATCTACACAGGATTTAGATTGCACATAAATTTATCAGGCACAATAATAATTTAGAATTGGCAATTGTAAAATCCATATTTTGAAAATATAAAACACAGAAAATAATACTTTTTTTGTGGCACACTGAGAGACTTTTCGTTAGAGTGAATAACAAAAATGTATAATATTTGAGTATGATATCATTTCAAAATGAGGCAAACAACAGGGTTTACATATCAGAAATAAATATAGTGGTTTTCAAGTGGCGAAGTTAATATTTTTGTTTGAATTAATGGACGACATTCTGAAACTAAAAATTTCAATACATTTTATCTTATCAAGCATATATTATAATAACAAGAAATCCGGACTGAAATTTTTTTAAAGTAAAAAAAACCCAATTTTCTAAAAATGATGAGATTTTATCAGGTATACAAATAAGTCTCCGCCGTTTGACAAAAGTTGGCGTCATCAGTAAGTTTTGGTTGAAATTGACAGATGTAAAACGTCACTTTCATAATTTTGGACATCTGTCAACAACATAACCTTGTAATATTAGTGAGTTTTTATCAGTGTAGACGCATGGTAAACAAACCGTTTTGACACATTAGTTGATTTTTGCGAAGAAAACGGCAGCTGAAGCGCATCGAGAGCTCCAAAAAGTTTACAGAGATGCTGCTCTAAGTGAAACAACGTGCCGTGATTGGTTCCGTCACTTTAAAGACGGTGATTTAAATGTTGAAGACCGTCCGCGTGAAGGAAGGCCAAAAACCTTCGAAGACGCTGATGTTATTTATTATAAGCTGTTGGAACCGAATGAAACCATCACTGAGGAACGGTATCGAACACAATTGATGTGTTTGAGTCGAGCACTGTGCGAAAAACGGCCACAATACGAGCAGAGGCACGAAAAAATGATTCTACAGCATGACAACGCTCGGCCTCACGTTGCCAAACCCGTTAAAACATACCTGGAAACGCTCAAATGGGAAGTCCTGCCCCACCCGCCGTATTCCTCAGATCACTTTTGACGTAAGCGGGCTCACCAAAATTGTTATTGTCAGCAGCCATCTTGCACTTGAAACATTACGAAATTTGAAGGGACGCAACTTTGAACTCCATTATAATTTAATGTTGTCGTAAATTCATGTATGTATGATTCTATAATGAAATTTAAGAAATTTGAGATTTTTCAATGATTGTATTAATATTTAGTACAAACATATCAATTAGATCTCCCGGCGAATACAAATTTTGGTCACTAATTGAGACATGGTTACTAATTGGGACATTCACCTTATGGCTCTGTTAAGGAAACCGTGCCACTTCAAGAGTTGCCTATTCTAAATCTACCTGGGCAATGATATTTTCATTGTTTAGATAATTTATTTACATCAGATACTTATTTACTTTCAAATTAATTTTTGAAAATAATAAGGTTTATAATTATTTTTGTCGAAAAAATATTGACAATTTGTATATAATTTTCGGGATTTAAACATATACAGTACTGATAGAAATGGTTCGGGAGTTTTATCCATTTGGTCCCTAGCGGACCCGTGTAAGAGAACGGTCATAGAATACTCTAATCGTTCTCTGACTGTTCTATGACCGTTCTATGACCTCGCATTATTACGGCTAAGAACGGTAAAAAAGACATTAAAAGCTTTGCAATTATGATTCTGTAGCGAAATTTGGATTAGAAGGTGAAGGAATAAATACAATTATCTTATTTTTCATCGATAAAAACTAGGAATACATCATGTACCTGTCATTGAAGGCAGTGCAGTGGTTCATCATTTGCGGAACGTGTCCACCAATAGTAAACCTTCACGGTGGAGACGTTCCGCCAATTGTGAACCACTGCACTGCCTTCAATGACAGGTATTATGTTTTTCTAGTTTTTATCGCTGAAAAATAAGATAATTGTATTTATTGCTTCACCTTCTAATCCAAATTTCGCCACAGAATCATAATTGCAAAGCTTTTAATGTCTTTTTTACCGATCTTAGCCGTAATAATGCGAGGTCATAGAACGGTCATAGAACAGTCAGAGAACGGTCAGAGTATTCTATGACCGTTCTCTCACACGGGTCCGCTAAGGGTTGTAGGTTGAAAATTTATAATTGTATTTATAATATAACATGTCTCTCTGATCAATCCAGCATGTTGAAAACAGCAATCGAAATACTACAAGTGGAAATGGTCGAATCAGAAATATAATATGGAAACCGAACAATAAATATTGATATAGCAACCAATAATATCGTTGATTCTTCCATATTTATTCAGTTATGATCGGATACTCAAAATACACATCCCATATTGCTGTATCTATGCCAGCAATAAAGTGAGGTTAAATTAATCATAAATATGGTTTTAATGGCTATTCCTTTCTATCAGTGAGAGTTTAAAAAATATATCCCTATAATCTAATCTAAGATTCTTGTAAAGAAGACTTTAAAAAAGTATTTTGCTTTACAGAAGGACAACCACCAGAGAAAATTCGACAAATCAACGTCTTTGTTCACTTAATAATTGACAATAAAGAGATTATAAACGGAGCTTTGATTACTCGTTGGGAGGCTATAACTGTTGCTCGTCCTATTGTCGATATAACGGTTGAAAGTAATAAACTAAAAATGTTCCTTTGTCAAACCCAGCATCTTCTAAAAATTACTGAAATAAATATACATCCACATTTCAATCCCAAAACAAATTATGGAGATATTGCAGTTATAGGCGTGAGTTGTTCTATACAAAATTCAAAACTTTATTCCTAAATTCTTCGGTTATTACTTAAACTGAAAAAGTAATAAAGTCATTGAATATATTTTATTATGAGAATTTCATTTCAGTTCGAAGGTCCAGTGTTAACCGAAACAGGGTTGGTCCCGGAGTTAGATGGCTCATCTCATTTGTTACACTTTGATGTTAGCATAAATTCAGAAATTAGTATTGAAAAAACGGAATGTAATTCAAACTCAGGTGATTTTACTGTTTTTATTATTTACTGATAATTATCCAGAGCTTTTAATATTTATTACTCTCTTCTGTAAATCTGAATCAGTTAAAATTTGACTGCACTGAAACAATAATAATAACTATAATAAAATTTTACAGTATTTACTATTAGAAAACGCTTTTTAAAAAACGTATTTCTCGGTGAAAGCAAAATATTTTATTGTCTTGAACAAATTTTTCTTTATATAATTAAACTATTTTTCAATTTATTTTACAGAAGTACCTCATGGAAATATAAATTGCTATTTGCATTTAATACCTTCTTTGCCATATCTATTTGTTGCGAACGCTACCGAATATTTCTTTCATGTAAGTATGTCAAGCTACTAAAAAAATATTGTTTAACATTTTAAAAGACAAACAAAACCGTGTTTTCCACATTTCACTTAGTGAAGAAGTTTTTTATTAGGAAAGTCTCATTAATATCCCCCTAAAAATACTGGTCCTTAACGTTTGGGCAAGTTTTTATCGATGTTTGATTGAAAATTACTGAAGTTGTCGAGAGCTAAACAAAAGTTGACATTGACGCGCGAAGCCATTGAAGACGGCATGAGAGTTCGAAGTGGCCTTGCGCGCATTTCGTACTTTGTATATACGGCAAGGGTAGGGATTTGGGGAACGCTCGGGGTTTGCAATAAACGAGTCTTGACTATATTATTGTTACGTATCATATAGCATATATATATATATATATATATATTATATACAAAACGTGTTTAAAATTGAAACATTTCGATATTTTAGGTTAACGGAGGTAATCCAGTGTATAGCGGAAACGTTCTTGTAGGAATTGTTTTAGGAATGACACATAAAGAAGACCCTATCTTTTGTACAAACATTTTTCACTTTTTCAAAGATTTTGTTGATAAACACATTACTAAACAAGACTACAAGTTGGTTGAAGAATGTGGTAAAACATTTTATCTGCATATTCCACGCCCACCATCTACTAATAATAACATAAAAACAATAGATTTTATGAGAGGACTCGGAAGACAAGATTCGCCAAGTAAATCCGCAAGTAGTCTTGAAAGTTGGCTTAGATTGTAAAATTAATTTTGTCACATTGAAAAAACAGATTTGATTGAATGAAAAAAAACACAGTGGCTTGTTTTTGTCAGTCTGGTACCGACGCGAATAACATTTGCAACTTATTTAATTGCCATTTTTGGCGCCTATTCAGGCACATTGCCTACTAAAAATGGTACTAATAGAATGAGGTCATTCTCATGTGCAAATAAAAAAAAATAGTATGTGTATCTACAGAATATGGTAAATTTATTGACATATTTCTGTATTGAATGATAAATCATTGTTTTAACGAAAAGCAATATGTGTGTTAATGAAATGAATTCAAAACAATTTGTTTAAAAATATATGTAAATTTACTTCGTTTTCAATATCACTCACGTATATAGTAAATTTAACGTTGAATTAACCTTGATTAATTTGTTTTAATTTGTGGCTCAATATGTACTGAAATGATTTGAAAAAATTAGCAATAAGTCTGAATGGTGAAAAAGTTGAGAAACGTTCCATTTTGACAGATTTAAGATAAGGTATATGTTTTCCGGACTCGTTTCCTCCCAATCAGCTACCCTGTGAGTCAGTTGCCAGCTTCCTTGGTCCCTTCGATTCGCCATCAAATTCATCACACTCTTATATGCCTACTTCTTCTCATTTTATTTCACCCCGTATATCCTCTCAAAATATTCTACTTTATGCTTTTCTATCTTTCCATTTCTCATACAAAACTAGTATTCCGATCACATCCTGGCAACCATCTTGAATTTTATGGACACCAGTAGCAGCAATATCGAATACCTTTACTCTCATATACTACAGTATACATACTACATATACATATCAATACCGAGGCAGGAAGAGAGGAGGAAGTTAAAGCAAAAGGTAACCTTTCTATGAGCGAAGAAGCATAGTGATTTTCTCTTGACAAGATTTAATCATATCAAGTGAAGAAAAAAGATGAAAGCACGAACTGTAGTTAAGTACTCAGTTTAATTTGGTCAGTTTTTGAAACTATGAAATTTATACACATCAGACCTACACTTAATGCGAGTACATACCTTTTTTATTTTGCATCATTTTCATAGAGCATATCAATCACTTTGGTTTCAACAAATATAATTTGTTTCTTTGCTTCATATGGTGATTTTTTCAAAATAATTTGAAAAAAAATCCTAGAATCTAAAATACGCGTCTTTGCGCTCGTCCAAAATTAAATGCTATTTATTTAAATATATACATATAGCATAATTTGATAATATACATATAATTTAGAGCGCAAATTCAAGTCAATAATTATAGGTTTTGCTTCAACAGTAACGCTATAAGTTTCATAGCATATTTAGTTGGATCAATAGCATTCGTTTTTGGAAGAGCATAAAGACGCATATTGTATAGATTCAACAGCATTTTTTAACCAAGTAAAAAAGTTGAAAAGATCTAAATCAATCAAAAAGATCAATAAAAATAGTATGTCATTAACTAAGTCGCTATTCAATTTCCTGTATTGACACATATTATATTTAGGCTTATTTCTCTAAGAATTCTTTAGTATTAGTTTTTAAATTGTAGAAATTTTCTGAAATACATATTATATTCAGAATAGAAAATAGCTCAATTTTGGAATCTGAATCCAAGTAGAATAGATTAAATTTAGTTTAAATTTCCTCACCGTCTGTCCACGAATAAATTTTGAAAGTAGCTACCTATACTGTTCCTAACTTTCCCTTATAGTCCGCCACTACTAAGCTTTAAGTTTTAGACGACATGATAGGGTGTTGAGCTAGCGTTACTTGTATACCTATAATGTTTGCTACTTGATATTCCGTATTTTGAGAAGGTTTCAGTAAGAAGAACAAGCTTGTGTTAAAAGGAAAGCCTTCCACGCCCAAAATGTCATATATATATATATATATAGAAGGGTAGCTTTCAGAATGGTACGAGGTTTTGGCCTCAGTATCGTTTTTCAAGAAACTGTAAATACAAATGCCCAAACAAAACTTTAAACTTTGGAAAAAATCAACTAAGAACTACTAGGATGTTTGATATTGACGTGATATTTCTATGAGAGTTCGCCACTAATAACAAACGGCTATCATAGTTCCTTCAAACCTCTTCTGTCAAGAGCCAAATCCATTCATTACACAGAGAGAAATAAGTCGTGGTTACATTAACCAGAAAAATCTGGTTGAATTGAATATGGTCACCAGTACTAAAAAGCACAGTCTGGGTGACAAATGATCCCGTAACAATAACCTGAAAACTGGTTGCAATAACCAGATTCAATACGATTTCCTATTTCTGATTACAGTAACCACACGTCGCAGTTGAAAATGTCTTTAAGCACAATTTCAAGTTATATCTGTTAAAGATTTCTGGTTACAGGAACCTGAAAATTGTAGTGGCTTCGATTCGAGGCAGTAAGGTTCGATTTATCTCAATTTATCACATGCTAGTCTGCAGCTAACTTCATATTAAGTTCAGTTGTCAATGGTTGTTTTGTATCAATGTAAAATCATACTGCTTATTTCACTACATTTCCTACAACAGGAGAGAATAATTCTGGCACAAAAAAAATACTATGAAGCATGTATCATTACCTTTTCAAGAATTTTTTCAATTTCTTCCTTCATCTCTAAATCTACGTTGTATTATGTTGGCACCACAATTATTCTTTTCCGTTGTAAAGCATATAGTGAAATAAGCAGTATGAGTTTCTTGAATAAAAAAAGAAGTATTTTAAACTACATTTATTCTATAAAAATTATTATATAAAATTTAATGAAATATTTTTTATTAATTATATTTTTAATTATGAAATATTTATTAATTTAATAATCTATAACATACACGAACAAGCTAATTTAAAGTTATTGAAACCAGAAAATATGGTTTTCGTAAATAGAAAATAGAAAATGGAAAAAAAAGAATCATTTAACGCTTTGACTAACTCACAGGTCACTGTGATTAATAATTCTGGTTCCTGTAACCAGAATAATTGGACACCAGTTCAACTCTTCCAAACTCAGTTCTGACCTGAAAATGTGGTCAAAGACAAATTTAACAATATGTATCAGGTTACTGTAACCAGGAATTTCTCTCTGTTTAGTTTACATTTTAGAGTGTCTGAAAGCAACCAACCTCCGGATTTTTTGCAAAGATGGAAAAAAGTGAATTTCGTGTATTGATTAAACGCTACTTTTTGCGTGGAAAAACCTTATCAGAAAGCAAGGCCAAGATCGATAAACATTATTTGGACTCTGCTCCGTCGTATGGAATGGTTCAGAAATGGTTTACCGAATTTCATTGTGGTCGTACGAGCACAGAAACATTACCAAGTCCAGGTCGTTTAAATAAGATCACTACACCAGAAATGTCCAATAAAATTCATAATATTGTTTTGAATGACCCGAAAGTGAAAGTGCGTGAGATAGCTGAGATCGTATCCATCTCAACTGAGCATGTGGTCAATATTTTGCAAACACATTTGTGCATGAGAATTTGTGTGACCACTTCGGAGCAATATTTGGCCCTTTTTAACTGCAATCCGAAAGAGTTTATACGTCGTTTTGTGACAATGGATGGAGCATGGATCCACCATTATACTCTGGAATCACGTGAAGGGTCAAAGCAGTGAGTTAAACCCGGTGAAAGTGCACTAAAGCGTCCAGAAACGCAACATTCGGCTGGGAAAGTTATGGCTAGTGTTTTTTGGGATGCACATGGAGTAATCTTCATCGACTACCTTGAGAAAGGAAGGACGATTACTGGAGCATACTATGCTGCATTATTGGATCGATTGGATGACCAAATCAGGAAGAAACGGCAACATTTGAAGAAGAAACAAACCCGTTTTCATTACTACAATACACCATCTCACACATCGAACATTGCACAGGCAAAAAAACATGAATTGGGTTTCGAATCGCCTCCGCATCCACCGTATTCTCCATAAAAGAAGAGATGACTGTATGGTAGGCGTTTTGAGTCGAAGGAAGAAGTTGAATGGGAAACAGAAGGGTATGTTGGAGGCTTTGACAAATCGTATTATTTGGAAGGCATAGTAAAATTGAATGATCGTTGGATTCGTTGTATCGAGCTGAAAGGAGAGTACATTGAGTAATAAAACCGATTTTTTCCAAAAAAATATATTCTTGTTTATTTTATTACGTTAATACCAAACACCCTAGTGCTATTGTTTATATTAAGAAGGCATATTTTTAAGCAAGAAAGCAAAAAAGCAATACGATTCTTACAATTCTCCTCTGAAATAAAAGAATTTATGTGCCTCCGTCGCATTAACGCGTTTTTATGCTATAGTTGGCAGTAGCGTAATGTTGTGTATTACGACACAGAGGAACATAATGTAAAAATTGAACTGCGCATGCGCCTATTACGATACAGCGGAGCATAATGTTCTTCTTGTTCGTACAGCGTTGGCACCGTACTTACAAAGCCTTGTAAATTTGAACTGCGCATGCGTCTATTTCAATACGCTACTACTACACAAGATCGATAAAATCAAAATGGCCGAAAGCATTCGCGAAATGTCAAGTGAGGTGGGCGATAATCACGGCAATTTCGACCTTTTTAGATTGGATTCGAGTGTACGTATGAAAACTCGTATTACGCACCGAAGTCACATAAAATAGAATATGTGCCAATGCACACAATTCGGATAATTACGAGACTCGCTTAAAATGCTCGCAGGACTGATCGCGTCTCGGCTTCGTCTCGGCTTTGTCTCGGCTTCGTCTCGGGTTTGCCTCAGCTACGCCTTGGCTTCGATCTCCTGCGAGCATTGTCGCTCGTCACGTAATAACCCTCATTATTATCATATATTCAATCAATTTCTTCAAGTTTTCTTCTTTGTGATTCTATTTCTTCACCAAGATATTCAACGCTATGATCATCGTGAAATAAATCAGAACTGCATTTTGATTTATTCTGTTTTTATTACAAGAAATTTCTGTGACTTTTTAAAGTTTTTTGCTTCTGTTGATTTATCTCCTGGAACTGTGTTTGTAGTATGAGTTTACCTTTCTGCACTTTCAAAGTATTATAAGAGTGAAGGAATAGAATTTCATGGCAAAGAAATACAATTTGAATGAAACGATATTCAGGTAACAGTAATTGTCTTTGATGCGGTGCGCTCCATGGTCTCAATGTGAATTTCCCTCTTACCAGAGATAATAATATGCAATGAAAGACTCTACTGCAACTAAAGGCATTCTTAATAGAGTCAGAGACTTTTATTAGCGAAAAAAAATATCTACACTCTCTTTTTTTGTCTTCTACTCTCAGTTTTGCAGAATTGCAGGAAAAATAGTAAATTTTATTCACCAATCACGATGGATCACGCAAATCAAGAAATATTTAATACTTTTCCCAAATCTTTCTTTTTTATTGAAATTTCTACGAAGCAAAGAAATAAGTGGTATCGTTCCAATTTGCTTTTCATTTTCAGTTAGCAAAGTATTATGAAATATGTATATGATAATAGTTCTTGTAATACTAATGTAACTAAAATAGTAGTCATTTAAAGAGACTACACACCATATCTGAATTTAAATAAAACGAAGAAAACATTTTGATTTAAATTTGATAATTATAAATTTAGTTTCAAACAAAATTTAGCATTACCTCCATTTAAGGGAGAGTTAATCAAATAATTGCTAAAAGAATTGGTCAGAGTGACTTGTTAAGATAGGTCCAGTGACTTTGATTTATATTGATTAATCAAATAATGTATTCACTGTAATTTCAACCTGATTAAAAAATTTTTTTTTATATTAATCAATCTAAAAGAAGGCAACGACCTGTTTCAGCAGGTCCTTCATCATTTCGTAAAATTTCAGCAAGAAATATTTTGTCCTCTTTGGAGAGGATATAGTAAGAAAAATATCCAAAGAAGATTATAATGGATTTCCCTATTATCTCTAGTCAACTTAGAATCTCTCTAAACATTCAAATCAGTAAATGGTTCCTAACCAATATGCCCGAAAGGTTTTCGAAATCTTGGCATCTTTTCTTATATGCAGATCAGATCCTAGGGATTACATTGAATCAAAGATGCACTCTTAACAAAGTGCATAGAGAAAAGGAAAACAAGGTAGGTAGTTTTCTAAATTGGCAATACAATGACTTTCTCAATTGTTCAGATGAAATAATTTTATGTTAGTTTATTAATATTTTAATGTTGAGCTTCAAAAGCAAGAATTACTGTCACATTTTCCTGTGTAACTTTGATTTCTTCATCAAAAGAGGGAATACAAATTGGTGCCGTGATCTCGTCTCACAAAGTGAGGCGAGATCACTTTCGAAGTAGCTCCATAAGCAGCTATATGTATATATATAAACTCTAAGATCAATCTTGCACCAATATTTCTAAAATTCTTCATATTTTTTTCTCTTAGCTAATCAAAAAATTAAACATAAAGTAAACTTTCGTAGAACTTAAATATTGTTTAGTATTTAAATATTCCAAGCGAGATAAAAAAATTATAAGCTTTTTTATTCCATTAGTTAAAATAATTAAATTGTGATCTTTTCACCATTATAAAATCTCATTTTGTTCAACAATATGTTTGTAAGGTTTAATAATCTCTCTCGGGATTCATAATGATCAACAGAGCTTTTATTCGACCATGAAATTTATTTCACAATCAATGTGGGTACATCCCTCAAGTTTAGATATTGTTTCTGCTTCAATACTTTCTTTCACCTTCCAGAAATACCGGAATATAATAAATTTCCTTATGAATCTTCTCAACGTTCTTGTTTTAGTATTTTCATTCCTCCTCTGTTCGCTTACTGGAAAAGGAGCAATTAATTCATTCCCCTCAAAATAATAAAGCCCTGATACAAAATTAAAAAGCCTTTTATCATACTATATTAATTTAAGCAACTTTTTTTTATAAAAAATACTTAGTGCTTTTAAACCAATCAGTAAAATGCCAATTTTAATTGGTTTCTGCTTCAATATTTTTTGACAGGATCGATTATTTTAATCTCACTTTTATCTTTTTCTATAGTTTTTGAAATAGATATTGTCATATTAAAATTTTGGAAATGGATTTTTGTACCCTGAAAGGATTCACGTTTACAATCTTTACTAAGCTACATTTCAATTTACGGAAAAAGTGTGTCATTTTTGTCAGAATATTAAATATTTATTATAAATATTAAGCTTCTTTTATAAATTAACATTTTAATAAAATGTAAAGCTGTATAAAATTATGAAAACAAATTTATTACACCGTTGGGTAAAGACATTGCTGAAATCAGGGATACTCGACATTGATCTCGACGGGGTAGTGCATTGGCGCGACAATTTGCACATTTTTACGAGACCATTTGGCAGTCACAAGATTGCTCTTGTCTCTTTGAGTTAGTATACTGCAGAGTGAATACCTCTCTTTTTATTTATTTTCTCAACATACATACACTGTTAGAAACGTTTTAAAATTTACGACATAGGATTATAGGATAGACAGATATAGAATAGAATTATAGGATATTTACGATACTTTCAAGTGAATGTATCTTAGAATTACGAAAAATTCACTGGATTTTCTGAAAATTTTCTTAATAGTATAAAACTCAACTGCATTTTTATGAAATTTATCTCAAAGTTAAAAAACTTCAACAGAATTTTCAGTCAGATGTAACTGCATAAAACTTCAGTTGCCCAAAACATAAAATTTTTTCTGTTGCAAGTTTCAGAATTTTTAAATTGAGTTATCGAAATATTCAGTAATTTCTAAACGAAAATTCAAAGCTCTTATATTAAATTGACTGAAAAGTAATTAAGCTTTCTTAAATTTTAACTTAATTTTACAAAATTGTAACTATATAAAACTTCAGATATGTGTTTCGAAAAATTCCGATAAATCATTATTATTTTATGAATTTAAAATATATATATCTACGTAACTAAATAGACGTTATAATTTCAGATACTTTTTAAAATAGTTTTTCAACAGATATCCATGTGTGTGTGTGTGTGTGTGTTAATCCTTCGTGGCCCTAGTGGATCTATTTAGGCACCATTGAAAACCGGGTCCACAAAGGGTTAATTACACCATCGCGTTATGAATTTTTACATGATGCATACAAACAACTTATATATGAATACAATGTAAATTTAATCCAATGGTGAAAATCTTAGAATCAATTTTAACTTAATCTAATTTGTACAGTACTCACGAAATGTTTCCAATTCGGAGTCAAATTTTTGCTCTATATATATTTACTCTTAAATTTTCAAACTAGCCTTTTATTCTTCACATTTTTAACAGTGTAAGGAGTGTATTACATTTATGGATAAATGTTGCATAGATATATCAACCTAATCCAAACGGATTCTAATTGTCACAAGAGCTGTCAACAAGATGCATACGAATATAATATAATCAAGTGTATTATATACAGAGAGATTAATAATGTCAAGTGAAGATTATAAAGATCTGTCGAAAATATGTCTTTTCACGTATATTTTTCCACTATACTGAGAAATCATACCAAACGAAATTTTATAACTTTAAATAATCATTACTAGAGCTAGTTATTTCTAATAAGTAAAGTGAAATATTCGTCAAAATTAATTAAGATTTCATTTATCTTTCTCATTATTCCTATTGTTTAATGCATTTTTCTTATTTTATTTTAGATTATTGGGAAATTTGTTAAAATTTCTATTTTATTAATTAAACGCTTTTATGTAATTGATGATGACAGACTTCACCACACAATCTTAACTTAAGAAAACTTGGAATTATATTTTTTTGTAAATTTGATATAACAAGATTGTATTTACGAATTCAATTTAAGTCTCTTTCTATTTCAGTCTCACAAACATTACTTCATTAATGAATTCATGATACTTCGAAAGATTTATAAAACCAAACAATTGTCTATGGTGAAAGATACAAGCATATCCTATAAGGTTTCTTCCTTGAAATAAAGGAGCACCTTTCTGTTTCTGAAACAAAGTAAAATTTTAATTATTAATTTGCTCTTAAGGGTGTAATAACAAATTACTGTTTTTTCTAAGTGTATACTGAAACCTTTTGTGAAAGATAATTTTATCATTTTTCAATTTCCTTGTAAAATTTGTTGTATTTCAATATACTTACTACACCCCGACTTCTAATAATTCTTGTTGGATATATTGATACTTCATTGTCGAACTCTTTGACGAAATTTTCATCTATTTTAAGTGACCCGGACTGAAAAATAGTAAACACGCAACTTTTACTATCTTTTCGAGTATCTTGACTATCTGTTTTTATTATATTTTTTGTTGACTGCTTGTTATTATTCGTGAATAGGACTAAATCTTGCATCAATTTTCTAATAATTTTGCTTACTTTTCTAGAAAATTGAATGTAAATTTAAATGACTATACTGCACCTTTAAAAAATGTATTTGATCAATGCCAAACAAATCTTCTTTGATTAAATAAAAAAATTCATTAATTAAATTTCGCGGTTCTTCCAGACAAATAATTGAAAACGGAGAAAAAATCTGCATTGGCCTGGATTCGAACTCATTTCAAATCATTGACATTATAAGCGGAACTTTTTTCAGTGTTTTCATCCATTTGCAAGGGTTCAACGAGATAGCCTATAAAAGAATATCAAAAGCCGCACTCAGAAAAAAGATTCATTTAAATTTAAAAAATCGTTTTTTAACTTCATTTCATCAATTTGATGTAAAAACACCTTTAGAATAAATATAAATTAATTTTATTCCAAGAAATCACCCTTTTAGTCTTTTTCAAATGAAAGAAATTAGTTTTTTAACATTATTTATTTGATTTAAAAAAATATTTTTTTGATTCAAATACTGTATTATTAAAAACTTTAGAAATAATTTATTCAATTTTATTATCTTTGAACGAAGACAATTTTTTCTTTAAATTGAAGGAAATATTTTTTCTTACTACCCTAGTCGAAAGTACGTGGTTTCGGCATCAATTTCACGGCAGAAAGTCTAACTTTCATGCATTGGTCAAGCTATATGCGCGCTCTCTATAATAGCGGGAGTAAAAACGTCAATAACCTCAAGCGTCAAAATTTGTCCGCTCTCTGCTAATGTTTATTAGTGGCAATGAGTGAATATTATTTAGAATGTAATAGTAGTGACTGAAGTGTAACAAAAATAAAAATAAAAAAATGAATGACATATCATCTGATGAATCGACAGATGAAGAAGAAATTAATAAAAACTTTGAAACTGAAGCTCAATTAATAGTAGAAACTGACACCTTACCCAAAAAGTCCGTTGACAGATACATGCTAGTCTATGATAATTACCAAAGATGGAAACAAGTAAGTAGAAATCTAAACCTTAATTCATAGATGTATTTGATGCCTGCCCCCCCCCGACCAGCAGCACTCGCTCCGCTCGTGCCGCAAATGTCGGGGCAGGCATCAATTTATTCCAATGGACACATGCAATTGTTTTCGTACTTTCGACCGGGTAGCAAGAAAAATAGCATACACTACATGGGCAGAAATTTAAGAGCTCTGAACTGCCTGCCATGATGCCCTCGGCTTCGCCTCGGGCATAATGGCGCGTAGTGCAGGAATCTCAACTTTCTGCCCTTGTTATGTAATATACTATTGTAAGTCACGTTACGTATGAACTATGCGACTGCGTATACATTAATTTCTTTAATTCAAAGAAAAAAAACAATCTAGAAATTTCTTAAAATCGAAAAATCTTTTCTTTGAACGTATAGCAATGCACAAATTTGTGTGATTCAAAGAAATTTTGTTTGAATCAAAGAAGCTTTTTTCTGGGTGTGGCTGTCCATATGTTTACCTTATCCCACCGCACTGTATGGACGATAGAATAAATACGAGGTTCGGCAATTACTGCAGGTATAAGAGAAGGTTCCTGGATTTTCACACATAGCTAAAACAAAATTAGATTTATTTACTTAAATGTATTCAATGACTTGTAAACGCTTTTATATTGAAGCATCAACAACACCAGAACGCTGGTTTTACGGGATTTATTCTGCTTTGTCGTATGGAATGGTTCAGAAGTGGTTTACCGAATTTCATTGTGGTCGCACGAGGACAGAAACCATACCATGTCCAGGTCGTTCAAATAAGATCACTACACCAGAAATGTCCAATAAAATTCATAATATTGTTTTGAATGACCCGAAAGTGAAAGTGCGTGAGATAGCTGAGATCGTATCCATCTCAACTGAACATGTGGCCAATATTTTGCAAACACATTTGTGCATGTGAATTCGTGTGACCACTTCGGAGTAAAATTTGGCCTATTTTAACTGCTATCCGAAAGACTTTATGTGTCGATTTGTGACAATGGATGAAACATGGATCCACCATTATACTCCGGAATCAGGTGACGGGGTTTAAAACAGTGGGTTAAACCTGGTGAAAGTGTACTAAAGCGTCCAAGAACGCAACATTCGGCTGGGAAAGTTATGGCTAGTGTTTTTTGGGATACACATGGAGTAATCTTCATCGACTACCTTGAGAAAAGAAGGAAGACTACTGGAGCATACTATGCTGCATTATTGGATCGATTGGTTGACCATATAAGGCAGAAACGGCAACATTTGAAGAAGAAACAAACCCTTTTTCATTATTACAATGCACCATCTCACACATCGAGCATTGCACAGGCAAAAAAACATGAATTGGGTTTCGAATTGCCTCCGCATCCACCGTATTCCCAAGACAAGAAGAGATGACTGTATGGAAGGCGTTTTGAGTCAAACGAAGAAGTTGAATTGGAAACAGAAGGGTATGTTGGAGGGTTTGTCAAATCGTATTATTTGGAAGGCATAGAAAAGTTAAAAGATCGTTGGATTCGTTGTATCGAGCTACAAGGAGAGTACATTGAGAAATAAAATTAATTTTTTCCAAAGAAATAAATTCTTGTTTATTTTTCGACGTCAATATCAAACTTCCTAGTAAGTTTACAGATTTGAATTTGTTATGCAACTACTCACCACTACAATTGCTATATTGGCTTCAAAATCCGGGCAGATGTTGTTTTGTGCAATCATATATTGTGAACTCTTAAACATTATATGGAACTCATCAATTTTACGATTCTCGAAATCAAATGAAGGAATTAAGGCATGTTGATCAGACAGTAGAATCGCGCCATATATTTTCCGATTCCCTTTACACAAAAAAGCCATTGATTCAATTATCCATGGGTAATTATCTGTCTTATTCCACTTTCCAATTTTTGGTGATAATTGAATTGGGTTGTATTCTATTTTAAAAATGCATAAAACAAAAAATATTATCTATTGAATCGTACTTGGATTTATTTAAATAAAAACTCTTTGCTGAAAATTTCGAGCACGATTTTATTTTTGCGCTTCGCGTGCCGGTATAATTAGACCGTGCGTTTCGCGCTCGATATTGTATTTTGACTGTTACCATGACAATCGTGCTTGACATTAACCGGCTTAAAAAAATATAGATAATAGAAACTAAAAATTTTCGTTTTCTCGACAAATGATGTAAGATATGAAAAACACACAAGTTTTATAAAAGTGATCAGCTATGTCTAGTTTTTATCGAATAAAATTAAGTTTTTCATATTTCTCAAATGAAAATTTTTTATCACTAAGAGATACCTTATTTTTTACTTAAAATTTGAATAAAAATCAATATACACCTTCAGAATAAATGATAGTTAAAAACGCACAAAATACTACAGCAATAAGAAATTTATTCATTTTCGTAAAGTGATAATGAAGTGATTGTAGTACATGCTTATCGTTATCTTATATATATATAAGACATCAAGTTCAAAGAATAAACTGACCTTCAATAATATGGCTCTCATCTACCCTGATGAGCAGTATTAAGAAATATAAATTATGGTTGCTTTTATTATACACAAAAATCGCTATGCAAATAGTTTTAACCTATACGCACATAATGACATAAATTTGATGAATTTTTATCAATTTTTTAAGAAATGAATATTATTATTATTATTATATCAGTCCTATTCAAAAATCGATAACAGTCAAAGAAATTTTCAACAAATAATTTTTCTGTATACTTCCTGAATCTAAATCAGTGATTTTCTGAAGGATTTGTAAAAGATTTTTTGAAGGACAATTCCCAACTGAGTGACCTTTTGTAGTAATGCCAGTACCACGCCAGAGCAGACTTTCGGTACAGGCATATTACCATTTGCAGTACCGCCCTAGTACCAACGAACAACTCTCAGCCAAGTGACCTTTCGTACCAATGCCAGTACCCAGCCGTTTTTCATCTGGCGATACTAGCGCGTTACCAAGCCAGTTGTAAATTTCCTCCTGGGATACTGTAACTTTCCTAATTTTAGTTTAATCGAAAAATGTTGTTTCTTTTTTTTTTTTTTTTTTGGTGAGGAGGAAAAGTGGCGAAATCTTTTATAGACGTTGTACAGGACTCTCCTAGGACGGGTCTAAGCATACCTATTAAAACCAAAAAAAAACCCCTCTCTCGAACCAATACACCGCCCGCGGAACCGCCTTTCGGCTTTAAACATCGCGGGCAGTTGGTTCCAGCTTAAAGTCGCGTACGACTCTTCCGTCATCCGTTCGCCCGGGGCCCGGGACTCCCATCCGCGGGCTAACGCCCGTTAGGCAGGCCGACTAGCCGCGCCAACCAGGGGAGGAACAAGAAGATTCCTCCCCCGGTCGACGCGGACAGCCAAGTCTGCCCAAGACGCAGGACCGCGGGTGCCGGCCCCGATTCGATTTCTACTGGCCCCCGTTGTTACCGCGCTCTGCACGCCATCAAGCTCCCTCGTCTTCATCGCCAGGGTGACGAATGACTCGATAAGCGTCCATATCTGTTCAGACTGGAGCATGAGAGAGACCATCGTGTCAGGAGTGAGTGTGCGCCCACTGCCCGACCGACAGCCTCCCTTTCCGCGCTCCACCTGACACAGACAAAGAGTGTGTGCTCTGCATTTTCCACAAGGGATCCGCAGTAGCGACGCGACTCATCGTCTCTTTTCTTGAAGCGCTTCAGGTACGCATTACAGCAACCATGGCTCAAAAGCGCTTGCGCCAGGTAAAAACCGACTTGACCGTGTTTCCTACCCAGCTAGGTGGCGAGCTCCGGGATCAGACGGTGTCCATAAAGTTTTTTTCAAAAACACAAAAAATGCTCCTGTTTTAACAATTTTGGTCGGATCCATTTTTTCTCACTCAGGGGGTCTCAAAACGTAAAAATTTCATAAAAATTCCGAAAGTGATTTTTCACATAAAACCAATACCTTCTCATATTATAAGAATGTAAAAATGATTACAGCTCATAAAAAAAATTGATCCAGATTTGGCATCAACTGTGGAACCTTATTACGACCCTGTCCCCACTCTATCATACGTTACCATTAGCTGGATGGCGCTCTTTACGAATCGAGGATGTATCTAAAACTATTGAAAGCGTCTATGTCTAATGTGTTGAACTATATAGAAGTACGCGTTGAAAGCAAGGACTACTGTCGCGGTTTGTTTAATTATGGAAACTTAATATTGGAAAATTAATATTGGAATCGTAAAATTATCAAAACATGAGTAAATTTTTTAATAAGGTCGAGAATTGAGAGAAAATAATTATCTTTAGAATAAACAACAGCCAAAAATACACTGATATTGAAGTAATTGTGTCAATTTTTTTATCACAAGGTTACAAACATTGAGCACTAAAAAGTTCATATAAATTTGTCAGAATTTTTCCTCTTTTTTATCGGACTTTTTTCTTTTTTTATCGGACTTTTTCGACGCAAAAAAAAGCAAAAATTTCTTTTCCCTTTCATCGATCCTTTTCTCCTTCTTCCCTCTTCTCTTTACAACACGTTTCTACCTTCATTTTTCTACTTATCATTGACAACCTGTGTGAAAGGATAAATTATTTAGACTTTTATCATCATGCACAATTATGAAACAATGTTAGTAATTGTATTAAGCAATTTAAACATTTATGTAAGTAAAACTGAAGAAATCTGAAAATAATTCTGCTCCAAGCTGGGTTCGAACTCGCGCACTCGTGGTCCGTAGGCTAGAACGTAGAACCACCGGTTTTGCCAAATGACTTTATTCAATAACTTAATGGAAAGAGCAATTAGCAAAATTGTCTTATCAAATCGGAAAATCGGAAAAAATACAATACGTTTCAAAACGTTTTTAAGTGTTTTGTCTTGGAAAACTCGAAAATCAAGTTTAAAATCAATGACAATCGTAACCGATGCGCTTCTCGGATAATAATGTGAAGCGCGTCGTTCAATTTTTCATGGTGTTTCATTTAAAAAAAATAAAAAGTATTGAAAAACATCAACCATGCCGTAAATATGCAGATGATCTTTAGTAATTAAATACTTTATGATGCCTCATCATTTATCGGACTTTTTTAGATTCAGTTACTGTACATATTTTCTTTGAGTAAGGTACTATTTCCGTCAAAATTTGAATAACAAATTTTCCTACATAAAAAATTAAATACTTTGATTTTTTTAAATAAATTTTTTATACTCTTATTTCACTTTCGCAATAGTATATAACACGTGGATCAATAAGTCCCGGGACTGACACATAGATGACGTTGCCAACAAAAGTTCTGCATGATTTTTCATGAGTACCAACCTTCAAAAGATACCTGTCAAAATTTCATGACATTCTGATGTTTGGTCCACGAGTTACAGTGATTTAAGTGACGCTAGTCTTGATATTCTCAAAACAATGGATTCGAAACAATTTCGTGTGTTGATTTACCATTGCTTCTGAATGAAAAAAAAACACAGTGCAAGCTCAGCAATGGCTTGAAAAGTGCTACGGGGACTCTGTTCCATCAAAAACAACCATTTGTCGGTGGTACGCTGGGATTAAACGTGGTCGTACAGACACTGAAGATGCTGAACGCTCCGGCCGGCCAAATGAGGTAGTTACACCGGAAACCATCAAAAAAGCCCACCAAATCGTTTTCGAAAACCGTAAATTAAAATTGCGTGAGATAGCTGACATCTTAAAGATATCATACGGCAGTGTGTACGCTATTTTGCATGAACATTTGTCTATGAGGAAGCTGTTGTGAAAGTGGGTGCCGCGTTTGCTCACGGTGGATCAAAAACGACAACGTGTCGTTGATCCCGAGCGCTGTTTGGAGTTATTTCGCCGAAATAAACCGAATTTTTTGCGTCGGTATGTTACAATGGACGAAACCTGAATCCATCACTACACTCCGAAGTCAAAGCGGTCGTCAGCCGAGTGGACTGCAGTCGGTGAGAAGCGTCCAAAGCGGCCAAAAACGCAAATGTGGGCCGGTAAGGTTATGGCCTCAGTATTTTGGGATGCTCATGAAGTTTTGTTCATGGAGTACCTTGACAAAAGTAAGACGATCAATAGCGAACATTACATTGGCTAATTGATGCGTTTGAAGAACGAAATCGGTGAGAAACGGCTCCAAATGAAGAAGAAAAAAGTGCTCTTTCACCAAAACAATGCGCCGTGTCACAAGTCGCTCGTTACCATGGCGAAATTGAATGAATTGAGCTTCGAATTGCTTCCGCAACCACCATATTCACTGGATCTGGCCCCCAGCGACTACTACCTGTTTACAGACCTCAAAAAAATGCTCCAAGGAAAGAGATTCTACTCCAACGAGGAAGTCATCACCGAAACGAACGTTTATTTCGAGGCCAAAGATAAATCTTTCTACAAGAAAGATATTGAAATTTTAGAGAAGCGCTGGACTGATTGTGTTGCTTTTGAAGGAGACTATGTTGATGAATAAAGTCGACTTTTGCCAAAAAAATGTATTTTTCCTAGTTAGTCCCGGGACTTATTGATCCACGTGTTACTTCTTTTCAAATAGCAAATTTTCCTACTTTCTACCCCCTGAGGTAGAATTCCTAAAAAAACAGGAAAAATTCAGATATATTTTTCTCAGTGTAGAATGCACATCATAAGTCATATGCTATATTCACTTATTGTACATACGTATCGTTTAAAACAATTTTTAATCTGCGTATAATTACACGTATAAAAATAATGAATTTTATGAAGGATCGTGTCGATGGAAATAGACAATATGTTTCTCTAAATGAGTTAATATTACACCACAGAAGAAACACTCAAAAAGCTCCGTTTTTTTTGAAGATGTTAACTGTAACTATAACCCCAAAAGAGATTTAATGGAACCAACCACCCGTGAAGTTTAAAGCCGAAAGGCGGTTCCGCGGGTGGTGTATTGGTTCGAGAGAGGGGGTTTTTTGGTTTTAACAGGTATGTCTAGACCCGTCCTAGGAGAGTCCTGTACAAAGTCTATAAAAGATTTTGCCATTTTTCCTCCTCACCAAAAAAAAAAAAAAAAAAAAAAAAAAAAAACCCAAAAGAGATTCTCTCTTGCGACCACTACTTCTTTGACACTTTACGCTTCTTATTTTTTGCTAACTCATTGACCTGCTATATCTTAAAATTCAGAAACATCTTATGCCAGAACCATCTTATGACACCCTAAACATCTTAAACTAAAACACATAACCTAACTCAATCAAGTATCTTATTTTCTAAGACGGAAAAAACATCTTCATTTCTATCAAAATACGTAAGTCATCTTAATTTTGAATAAGATACTTCGTGAGACATCTTATTTCAATACAGAAGATGGCAAATTCTCATCTTATATCTTACGTTATGGAAGCGTTATGGAACTGTCTAACTAACGACCTTTAAACTTCAGACAGAAGCGTAAATGACCAACTGATATAAGAAATAAGATTCTTTTGCAGTTGTTAGTGATAAAGAACAAATTTCAGGATGTTGTGTAATTTCAGATAGTAGCTGTAAAGTCGAAGTTCGAAAAAACATGAATATTGTCATTTTCAGTAATTCAAAATATCAAGAATTCGAAACCGTTCGAACCTTTAAAATACAGAAAACAGGACCAAGTTTGGACCAAAAACCACTTCCAAAAATAAACAATTATGAGAAAACTAACAAAAAAGGAGGAATGAAAAAATAAGGCAACCTTCCAAAATCCCTTCCTTCTTTTTCTTTCTTTAATCCTCTTTTCTCTTTACTTTCTTTTTTTCTTTATTGAACTTAATAAATGATTGTCCTAAAAAATTCAGCACGAAACACGTCAAACTATACATGATAAAACGGCCTTCAGATTCGTGATCAGCGAGTCAGAATCCATAGGAAATGATGGGCCTCGTTTCTAGCTCAAGACACATTTTTTCTGTGGGGCTGTGTAATGATTATATTAATGATAACAATTTTTCATTGTTGACAAAGCATTTAAGATATCTTCCAGAACAATTTTTATCGCATCTAATGAAAACAGAAACATTTGAATTTATGAAAAACATTATAATTTAATAACCATTTGTTAATTTGGTATTATTGATACACAAGTGAATTGTAGCTTTTTGTTTTGTGATAGTGAAAAGCAAACCAGCATGAAACAATATAATTCGAGCAAATACATGTAACACAACTTACACTTAGAAATTTTAGTTTGCTTGTGTTATGCTTCAAGACAATACTTCCTCGATGAATTTAAGATGTTTCGAAATATTTACATAACCATATTTCTGTTGACAATAATGTATGGAGGCCATTCCTACAAGATACTTTCCTTGAAATACACTAGAACCTTTTTGAGTCTGAAAAAAAAATGTAAAATTTAAATTTTCAACTTATTCTCGAAAGACAATGGATTAAAAATAAAAAGAAACTGTTTTCCTCTAATGTATAATGAATACTTTCGAAAAATAAGTATTTTATTGTTTTTAATTTCTCTATACGGGATTAAATTTACTCACTTTATTACTCTTTGCTTTCATCAATATCTGCGTGCCGTTCACATTGATGACAGTCTTTTCGATTGTAAATTTCCCTTTCTGAAAAAATATTATACAAACAATTTTCGATGTGTTTTAGATTAAAATCAACTTGTTTTATCAAAGTTTATAATTCGCGCTGTATAATAATCTCATTACTCTCTCAAGTTTATATATATATAATGTTGCAAGTACCCTTTTCAAGAACTTTGCAAAAATTAGCAGAAACCTTACAGATTCTTTATACTAACTAACTTTGTACTTAAAGATTAATTAAAAAGCCATTTCTCTACTGTTGTCCTGAGGAAAAAGAAACATAAGCACAATTTCTATCTAATCACGAAGACACTTATGAGATTAAAATCATCACTATAAGAAATTTTTGCAGTTATAAATTGCTGAATACTCCGATACTTATATCTGAAAATTTTGAAACTTGTATAAAAAAAAACTTGTTACATTTTTATGCTTTCCAGATAAATTTTATGGAAATTCTGTCGAAATTTTGTAATTTGAATAAAAATATCATAAATTTAGTGAATCTTTAGGTATCTTTAGTTATTAAATTACGGGACAATTATCTTATACATTCAATTGCATTATCCAAGATGTTAACTTATGCAGACATCAATATATTATAGATATTTCAACCAAACGTATAAAAGATACTAGCCCCATAGTCCAATATCTAGATATTAATCTTGAATATCCGATTTTTCTCCGTGAGACATGACATGAACATAAGCGTAGAAACATTTCTCTACTTTGCCTGGACCGAAAAAAAAAATCTCTTTCAAATTTCGTATGAGGTGACATTACAATTTTCGTAAGCGACTTTTTTGTGTAATATTGGTATAAAAGATTATGAATTTTTGGATAAAATCAGATGATTATAGTATGACAGTGTTGTATCCCAAAACAGTAAATACGTACTCTGCTTGCGAAAAACGCACGTAACCCATACCGAGGAATTAACGGTTCCGTGCACTGCCAAACCAACTTGGCCATACCGAAAGAGTACAGGTTCCGTGCACTGCCAAACCAACTTGGCCATACCGAGAGAGTACGGGTTCCGTGCGTTTTTCGCAAGTAGAGTGGGGTGCTTTCTTAGTATAACTCTGGAACAAATTTTCTATATCGGCTTTACTATTCTGTCATTCATGATGTCCATACAAAATTCGCTTAAATTTGAGCAACAAAAGCAAAACGAATGTGTTGCATTTTTAGTAAATTCAGATAGTGTACGAAATTCGGAAGAGATTTTTTTCGGTGTGCAAGCAATCGCGTAAAAGTAGCACTTATGCATCTTTTTCCTAAAATAACCAGTCTATTCGTCGTATATTTTTACCCTATCCCACCGTACTCTGCAAGCCACCTGGAAATCACGGGGTGTAGTAATTATTGCAGGCATCGGTTGCTCCGGCTTTTCAACCCTATTTTTTAGCTAAAACAAGATTTAGTCTATTTATTTCGATACAATTCATACCCGTGCAGAAATTTTAGTGTGACGTCCTTCGGGCCCTAATGGGGCCCTGATGAGGCGATCCCGCTAGCGCCCGATGAGAAATGAAACGCCTGACCTGATGAAGACCATAAATTTATGCCTCTAATATAATAAAATAATAAAATACAATAAAAAAAAATATATATATATATTCTTATTTATTTAAATATATTTTTGTTTTAAATGAAAAATACATCCAAAAATGGGCAATTTATCAACAAATATTTATTAAAAGATGAGCAATATAATCAAGAAATGTGACTTATGTATTACCAGAGCAGATGGCGTTGCGACTATTTTACAACTAGCCCTTGTTGGTCCTCATCAGAACCGCTAAATTTGCCTTACTACGACCCGAAGTGGTCAACCTCATCGAACCCTCATTGCAAATTCGGACCGAATCAGGAAATTTCTGCACTGGTAACATTACAGTGCTTCATATGAAAACAACAACTAATTCAAGTGTAAGGATTTGAACATTCTGTGTAACAACTCACAACCAATATTCCAATACCGTCTCTTGAATCTGGAGAGTACTTAATGTGTAAAATTGAATAATTTTCGCCTTTAAACATTACTTTGAATTTTGTAATATTGCGATTAAGAAAACAAGAAGTAGCAACTAAAACGTGTTGATCAGAGAGTAAGATCCCACCACATATTCTATTCCTTTCACTGCATATAAAAGTCATACATCCGTTTATCCATGGGTAATCTTCTATCTCAATCTTCTTTCCAGTTTGTTGTGTTGATAGTGATATGTTGTATTCTGTAAAAAAATGGCATGAACTATTTAATTTTCTTAATTACATTCGTGAAAAACTTCATGGGCAAAAAGAATTATTTAATTTTTGAAGGGAACCTCAAAATCTGAAATTCTCAAGGATATAAAGGCTATTTGAACACTTTCAGGGCTCACAAGAGTTCCATTTAATTTTCGCAAAATCTTTTCCTCATAGCTCAGGAAATCATAAAAAAAGAAAATTGTATAAAAAGATCGTAAAGTGAAGGTTTGCAAAATAGAACAGGAGGTACACTGAAAAAACAGTATATCTAAGAGAACTATATTTTGGTCCTCAGAAACAGAAAATATTGCTATCAGACCAATGCTACGGTATGGTCCTCAGAACTATACGAGTATAGGTGAGACAGCTATACAAGTTCGTTGATATGACAATACCACGTATAGCGATCGTAAACAAAATATTATGCCATCGTTAGCGCTCTTGTGAATTTTCGCGTGTGATAAAACAATACGCAATACGCAAAAATTATCTTTCAAAGAAAGAAAAAATGCTCCAAAAAAAATGGACAAAAGCTTGGAAAAAATACCTCGAAAAAATGACACTTCTTTCTCATTTCGAGGTTAGAGTCACGTGCATGCGAAACAATGTATAGGTCGCGCGGCAAACCAGTATAGTTGTCTCACCTATACCGCATGGGTCGAGACACTATATATCGGTATAGGTCGAACAGCTATACTGTTTTTTCCGTGTATGGGTATAAATATATCATTACCCGTGTGAAAATTGCCTTTCCTTGACTTTTTTAAATAGGCCTGAATCAGGTCCTTAACAAGCTGCCTGATTAAAAAATAATTTAACGACTCTGATGAAGGTTAAATGCGGCCCGGATAAGTTACCCTTGTTATTAACTGAGGCGATCTGATATATATCGTATTTACGGCACCCTTACGGCCCTTTCGCTATACCGTAACGCATCGGAAGTGATGGCCATAAAATATTGTTATACTGAGAGGCCCACGATTTCTCTACCAAAAAATCTCAATATGAGTTTATTGAAATTGTATTGATTTATAAAATTTAAAATGGATCCTACACGAAACAGAAACGTGATCAAGACCTTATTCGAGCGAAAAAATATTGATCAATACAACAAATTCTTAAAGAATTACGAATACCCAGAGAAACTTTTTATAACAATATATGTTTTATTTTAAAATGGTAACTCTTAAAATATTAGGAATCTAGAAAAAATCGAGGTGCAATGTTAATTATTTCTAGTGGACTAGAAATTTTCCCCAGTCAAAATACTAAAAGTTCGAAAAATTATATGGAACTTTAGCACGGGTTATAAGGTGAATATCCGAATTAGTGACCAAAATTTGTATTCCTCAGGATAACTAATTGATACGTTTATACTAAATATTAATAAAAGCATTGAAAAATCTCAAATTTCTTAAATTTCATTATAAAATCATATACACGGAAAAAAATTAATGGTTGAACAAACGATATTTATCCCTGATTTCACCGTTAATATCCTCAAAAAGGAACAAAGGATATTGAGAATATAGTGAAAGCGGTAATGTTTTAGTATTACTTGTTTCAACTATTATTATCAACCGAGCACATTTCGAAGTATTCAAATCAAAGATATAATATAGCTGAAATAAAGATGTGAAAATCTGGAAATTAACTGTGTGGGTTTTGTAACTGTAATGAAATAGTAGAAATAAGATTAAGGAAGATGAATACGGAAATATGGAAACATACATATGACGTGTTCCATGGCAAATCGGACGGGTTCAGGACTCCATGTTTCCGATTTCCTTGAAATTTTAAGGATTGATAAACTAACATAAATAATGAAGAAACCCAAAATTTGAGATTATTTCATGCATTATTTAAAAAGTTATGGGATAAACGAAAAAAACAAATATTTTTGTTCTTTTTCAATTATTTAAAAACTGAAACTAGGAAAAATTCTGAAAAAAACTACACAAACGTATCATTAAATGGCCGATGTAGTAGTATTTTTTGGGAAAATTTTTACTCCAAATTTAATGATAAAAAAAATTTTTTTTTTCAAACAAATTGATTTTTTGAAAAAACGCCATCTTTGAAAAATCTGAAAAAATTCATAGTGATAGCCGCAAGTATTACGCAAATTTTAGGTATATAATTAAGGTGCGCACTCAAAAATTGTGCAGGAGATCGAAGCCAAGGCGTAGTCGAGGCGTAGCTGAGGCAAAGCCGAGACGAAGCCGAGGCGCGATCAGTCCTGCGAGCATTGTCGCGAGTCTCGTAATTTGCCGAATTGGGTGCATTGGCACGTATTCTATTTTATGTGACTTCGGTGCGGATACGAGTTTTTATGCGTACACTCGAATCTAATCTAGAATTGTAGTTGTTTGCGGCGCTAGTCATTACTCTTGATATTTCGCGACTAGTCTCAGCCATTTTGATTTTATCGATCTTGTGTAGTAGTAATGGATTTTAAAAGACGCATGCGCAGTTCAAATGTACAAGGCTTTGTCAGTAGGGTGCTAACGCTGTACGAAGAAGAAGAAGATTGTGCTCCGTTGCATGGTTTTAGGCGCATGCGCATTTCAATTTTTACATTTCATTCCTCTGTAACGGAATACACAACATTCCGTTACTCTCAGCTGTAACGGAAAAACGAGTTTCCGCGCCGGAGGCACATAAAAATTATTAACACATTTAGAATTTTGTTATGTTGAACATAACCATCTGAAACTCTAGGGTTTTTTGAGTCTGTTGATAAAATTTCAGACTATTCCGAACAAAGTTGTACGAAAAACAGAGAGTTGATTGTAAAAAATAGATTGATTTCGTACCTTCAAAAAGTACGGTTTTCTTCGATTATAAAAAAAACTACAGCTCTGACACAAACATTTATGGAAGAAAAAATATGCTGAACGACATTTAACATGTACTGACATGTTTTTTTGATCATTTTTCCAAATTTTTTATTTAAATGAAAAAAAAAACGTTCGCGCATTGCGGTATCCCCTCATTTACCTACTGGGCCACGCGCTCCGTCGGTTATGGAATCCGAAGCCTCAATTATAATACGAAAAAGGTTTGTCGCACTTACAGTGTTTATTCAGTTATTGAAAATTAAAATTCGTTTTTCTCAAAAGAAACTAAGTGTTATATCTGCCCAGAATTTGGTGATTCTACCCTAGAATCCGGTGTTACTATAATACTTATATTCAGAGTAAAATTTCGATTCTGTTCACAATCCGGATGGATATAACACATGGTTTTGTATGTGTTAAAATTTCAATAGATATTAATAACTACCTTCACAACAAGCTAGAACTAATAACGCCCCAATTATTGCAGAACAAAAATGCTTTTTCATTTTCGTAGACTACATTCAAACTGACTATCAAATCGCTATTATTCACTGTCACATAACTAGTCAAAAGCTATAGTACTTGGTTAATTAATTTTATAAGCTAATTCATACCAAACAATCCGTTTTAACTTTTTATATCCAAAAACCTCAAAACAATCTTTAATTTTTTAGACGTGTTAAGATAAAATATTTTATGATTATGAGTTTTTTCTAAATTTATTTATTCGTACTGCGTTTGTATAAATATTAAGTACTTTATGTTAACAATTTTTCATTGTTGACAAAGCATTAAAGATACCTTCCAGATCAATTTTACCAACATCTTACGAAAGATCAAAAATTGAATTTTTTTTTATATTTCGATAGTTTAGATATTCAAGAATATCTTCTTGAAAGGATTTTTTGAAATTCGAATTATTTTAAAAGTTATAGCCATTTTAGTGTCGTGGCAACTCGACCGGTTGAGACGGAACGAATCTAACAATAGGCGGTTCACAGGCACCGACTACCTGAACACGAATAGGGCCTGAAACTAACTTAAAAACTTTAAACGCGTTTTTCTCTAAACTACTTTTTTCGAAACATTTGTCAGAAAATCTCAAGTTCTAATCGACCGATTTGCTTGAAATTTGGCATGAATTTTCTTTATATATCCCACTTTGGTAAGAACCAACAAAAAATAAAAAATTTCAATTTCTTCTACTTTTTTGAAATTTGAAAATATTAACAAATACCTGAAAAAAATCTACCTCTTTTTTGAGTAGCCCCCATTTTGCAGGAAATTTTTTTTTATTTTTCAAGGTTTCTACCATAATGATATTTGTATTGATGAAGAATTTACCTTTTTTTTCTTTTTCAGATGACCAGAAGGGTGGGAATCGCGACAAGATGGACACAATATTTTTTTTCCCCCTCTACTTCAACAACGTGTAACTTTGCGAGATATATATATATTTTGTGAATTTTTAAAATATAAATAAATAAATGATAAAAAAATGGATGGTTAAAAATTTAATTGCTTTTTTGTATTGACCGTCAAAAAACGCCCGAAATTCGAGCTTCTAGACTAGAACACCCCCTTAAAAACCGTTTGTTAAATTGGTTTTTAATAATAATTGTTAACGTGTAGGAATTTCTCGTTAATATTTCTTACTTTTATAATAAATCTAAACGATTTTTTCAGATGAAAAAATAATGTTCTTTCTCCCTAATTCTCTAAAATGCGTTTGCATGAACATTAAGCACTTTATGTATATTTGTTCCAAATGACGCAAACTTAAATAAAACTTGCTTATTTCGATGGTAAAGAAGTATAACTTATTTACACCCTCTAAATAATTATCAAGATAATTAAGAAACCAAATATCAGTTTATAATGTGTAAATTTATCTGTTGACCTTTCTTTTTTTGACAGATGACTCACTGATGATATAAAGATAAAGAATTTTTATCTTTCAAGAGTATTAATGCATCGTATCATGATCGCCTAAATTTTCCTTTTATATTCTTATCATAAATGAAAAGATATTAGATTCTTTTGAAAAAATGACTTTTGAAATTTTCATCCAACCTTTACGTTTTGATACCCCCTGAGTCAGAAAAAATGGTTTTTACGAAAGTGTCTGTCTTTCTGTAGTAGTAGTAGTAATAGCTTCTTTCTTTTTTCTTTTTTTTTTCAGGGGCGAGGGAGAATCCATTTACGCACGCTGTGTGGGACGCAAAGTCGCGCAACGCATAGTTCCCGGGATATGATCAACCCGGGGCTTATCTTCCCTAGCGGAGCAACGGTAGCACTGCGGTTTCTCGGTGCAGGCTCCCGCGGTGTGCCCTTCCACACCACATCTCCAGCAGCTCCTGCCCTTGTCTCCTCTAAAAGCAAGTACGCCTTTCTAGTTCCTCTGAAAGGCCTCTTCGTCATGAACACCTTCACTTCCGATGATGTCTCCTCCTGCAGACAGTTCCTGACTGCCTCTGTAACCTCCTCGGACTCCTCAGTGAGTTCGATATCCAGTATCTCCTCCTCGACCCTGAAGACAAGGTGGCGGACGGATCCGGTCTCTTCAACTACATCGCGAAAAGCAGAGTCCAACCTCCCTCTATCTTTCGCAGCACATTTCACTTCGACCAGGAGGTATTGCGTCCTGGTCTCTCTTATCCTTCTTATCGTGACCTCTAACTCCTCAGGATCTATTTTTCTTTTAAATTTAAAAAAATACTATTGAAAATCCAAAATTCAATTTTTTGACAATAATATGTGAAGTATACGAAAAAAACTTAATAATGCAAAATTGTTCATTTTAGTAAGATATACAAGTTTTGTCTGACATAGTTTCTGATAAAACGTATATTTTCCATTTCAATTTCAAAAAATATGATTAACATTTTTAAAATTCAATTTTTTAACCCTCCGAATACCGGCTTAGGTCTCTGAAGACCCCACGCTCTTGTTTTTCTAATGTGAAATTATGTCAAAGTTTTCACCCGGTATTCGGACGGCTAATCAAAATATGTCAGATACGAAATATGCATTGGAATGCAAAATCGTTTGCTTGATTAATGTCTACGACTGTTGTTCTTTTTAGAGATATTTGGAAGAAAATAAATTTTTTAATCCTGTAAATTATTAGAAAGTTACAGAAATGTATACAGAAAATCAAGCTTGAGTGTTATGATGTGAATGTGTTCCTTGAGGCATATAGAGCCTTAAGTAAATTGAATTTCCTTCTTCAATTAAAATTTTTTAAAAATTTAGTAGTTTTCATCATCTGAAGTTTTTAATCATAGAGAATAAAAAGATTTGATAGATGAGAAATAATTAATAAGAATTTCAGTTCCACTGAAAGTGTAAGAATAAATGTAAAATATACGCAATAAAAGCCCATTTTTCTTTTTTATATCTACTTTTCTTTTGGAAGTAGCGTTAAAAAAACTCAAAGAATTTTAAGTCAACTCAATATTGGTATTGAATAAGGTTTTGAAGTATTGAAAAACAAAAATTACGTTACTAACATTATATTCTGCTTTCTTTCATCAACTTAATAGTATGTTATGTGCCTAGGCGTATAATGAGGGTTATTACACGACGAGCGACATTGTTCGCAGGAGATCGAAGCCAAGGCGTAGTTGAGGCGTAGGTGAGGCGTAGTCGAGGCTTAGCCGAGACGTAGCTGAAGCAAAGCAGAGACGAAGCCGAGGCGCGATCAGTCCTGCAAGCATTTTAAGCGAGTCTCGTAATTACCCGAATTATGTGCATTGGCACATACTCTATTTTATGTGACTTCGGTGCGTATACTGTATGGTTATAGGCACATGCGCAGTTCAATTATTACATTACATTCCTCTGTATCGTAACACAAAACATTAAGCTACTCTCACCTGTAGCGTAAAAACGAGTTTACGCGCCAGAGACACATAATAGTATATAACGTGCCTAGGCGCACAATGAGGGTTATTGCGTGACGAGCGACAATGCTCGTAGGAGATCGAAGCCAAGACGTAGTTGAGGCAAAGCCGAGACGAGACCGAGATGAAGCCGAGGCGTGATCAGTCCTGCGAGCATTGTCACGAGTCTCGTAATTTCCCGAATTGTGTGCATTGTCACGTATTCTATTTTATGTGACTTCGGTGCGTGTACGAGTTTTTATGCGTACAGTTGAATCTAATCTAGTATTGTAGTTGTTTGCGGCGCTAGTCATTACACTTGATATGTCACGACTAGTCCCGGCCATTTTGATTTTATCGATCTTGTGTAGTAGTAATGGATTTTAAAAGACGCATGCTCAGTTCAAATGTACAAGGCTTTGCCAGTAAGGTGCTAACGCTGTACGAAGAAGAAGAAGATTGTGCTCCGTTGCATGGTTTTAGGCGCATGCGCATTTCAATTTTTACATTTAATTCCTCTGCAGCGCAATATACTACATTCCGTTACTCTCAGCTGTAACGGAAAAACGAGTTTGCGCGCTGGTGGCACATAAAATATTGTTTGTCCGTTTTACACCGATAGTTAGCTTTATCAGTATCGTTTTCCGTGTGAAAAGTTGATTTTCCCGCACTAGTGTGGTAAAATTTTAAGTGCGCGGAAAATTAAAATGAACTTAAAGAAAAAGAAATTCTAAAACTACTTTAAGGGTGTATTCTAGTTCGTGGGCTAAAAAAATAGGCTATTTTCGGGAATTTTTTGAGAGCATGCTATGGAAGTTATGGATATAAAAATTTTTAGGTATGATAAATAAAGTCTTAAAATACAAAAACAAATTTTCTTTTGTTCATTTTTTTCAACTTTTACATACGAAATCCGTATTTGAACGCAACGCAAAAACTTAGCAGCAAGTTGCCTTCTCCATGATATCTTAGGAACGGCATATCTGATACAAAAACACCAAAGCTTATTGGATTCGGTATGACAGTGGCTACAAAATGAACTATGGACATTAATTTTCAACTAATTTTGTTAATTTTATGTAGAAAAAACCAAAAAAATTGAAATTAGTTGTTTTTTTTCGCTGTTTTTTGTTTAAAAAATATAGTAAAAATCAAAATTTTAACATGATTGTAGTTCACTTTGTGAGTTCTTATGTGTAGAATATGTGGTTAAAATTTCAGAAGGATCGGTCCACTGGTTCTGGAGAAATCGTGGAGCTAGTTAGAAAAAACGTTGTTTTGAGAAAAACGCGTTTAAAGTTTTTTTTAACAAAAAATCATTAAAAAATCTTACATATACATATAACATATACATACATATACATATAAATTCGAAAAATGTAAAAAAAAAAAACTCGATTTTTCCAAAGTGACCAACTAGAATACACCCTTAATAAAAAGTGTCGGTAACAAATTTTTAAACTACAACAGAAATGTATTGTTTCGAGCCCTACTTGAATGTGTTACCGAGAGGACATGAAAATTCAAGTACACATTTTAAAATACATTTCAATAATCTTCAATCTTTAGTTATTTTTTTTCATTTTCAGTTTGTAAATTCGTAATTGAGGAGAGGTTACCTAGTGGACACTTTGGCCATATTTTAATTTCCTATTTTTTTAATAACAACCCCTGACATTTTAAAACTTTACTGAAAACTACTTTGAAGTGAGTACTATATCTTATAGTATTATCAAGAATATGTATGATTGATGATAGGAATACGTGTAACAACTGGGAGGTAAATTTCCCAGTTCATTGTCAGCAACCCGTGAACTATTTTCGATAATTTCTTTAATTACATGAGAACATCAGTTTCCTACCCCGAATAAGAAATTTGGATGCAAAATTGTGAGAAAAATTTCAGATAGTCAATCCGAGGGGCCGTTCACTGGAAGAATCAATGATTCAGTAAAATCTTAGAGATTGATTCTGAAAGTTTGAAACCGCGTTCATCAGTAAGATTCAGAAGAATCAACGGGAATCATTCTGAATCGCCAATCGTCTGATGCACAGTCTCGCGCACAGAAAATCAATCAAGGATCAACAAAGAATCAGCTGGACTCAGGCAGAATCAATCGTAATGATGCAGCTCAATGCGCGCAACTGACGGAATGATCCCTGTGATTCTTCTAAGGTTGGAATCAATTCTTTTCTTTTTTAATTTTCAGAATCAAACCGGATCATGCTTCAAGTGTGGAATCACATGAATCGTGAGCTAGTTAACTGAATAATTATGCTCACGTAGAATCGATTTTGGGTGAACGGCCCCTCGAGTCAACCACAGTAAGGTTATATTTGATTCTAGAATCGGATTTCACTTTTTAGAAAAAAATCAATTTTATCTACACTATATGCTTTATTTCATAGAAAATTACATATTTTATGCATCCAGAATACATATTCTATAATGAGCTTTTTACATATATGCCAAAAAAAATTATACTTAGAAATCAAACTTGAGTTTTAACATATTTTTACAGACAGCACTCCATGTATGAAATCAAGATACATCGAAAGATTTAAATAACCATATTTTTGTTTGCATATAAAGATACAAGATAACCCTACTAGGTTTTCTCCTTGAAAAAGAGCAGCACCTCTTTGATACTAGAATAACCCAAAATTTGTACTTTTTACATAAAGTCAAGATAATTAAATGGAATATTTTTTTTTACACGTACGTAAGAATTCTACTTTGAACATCTGTTTAGAAAGCGCAAAAAGATAAAGTATCCGCAAAACCATTATTGCATTGCATCAAAATATCATTTCATAAATGTCTCATATTATTTTTCCATGATAAATAAATATATTTATTCATGCCATTCAACGCTGCTTCCATCTCTTGGAATGTTGAATAAACAATATAGAGTCAAGGAATCTCGATTTTCTTCTATTTTTAATAACCGCATAACCTATATAACAGTAACGTCGCTTGCTAAACAGACGTTCAGAATGGTATTTCATACGCACTTCTAAAACAAAATAGTATGAGCAACTCGTGCGGGTGTGCGTATTCGTCTGCAACTGGCGACTTTCCGTATAGAGTTCTGAACCGATTATATTACGTTGAGAACAGTAACGAAATCAGAATATTACTAAGAATATAACCAGCGGATAAATTCTTTTATAATTCATGAGAATTTTATTATTTTGGCTTCTTAAACATCTTAAATAATCAAAATCAAATGATCTCTTAGTATTTGGATAATATCCTGTTTATATGGTAAACTTCCATTTTCAGAATTAAAAAAAAATCTCGATTTAACCTCAAAGTGTGCTCTTGAAGCTCGAGCGTTTCAATTGGCTGGTTGCTGTTTGCAACTTTGTGTGGCTGAAGTCGATATCTGCTTTAGCTTTCCAACAGATTGGTCTGGATCGTCACTGGTGGAATAGACATCCCCCCTTCTGTCGCAGTTTCGCGCCTTTTATGTGCTGTAAAACTACCTTGGTTGCTCTATTTTTTTTTTTTTTTTTTTCAGGAAAAGAGAAATGCTTTATGCACCGTCAAGGGGATTCCATGCCCCCCCCCCCTGGTGTGTGGGACTCTGCTGCCCACGCAGCCCTACCCACTGAAACTTCCTCCCTGTCTCTAAGCCGTGGAATCCCACCCCGGGACCGCCGTTAGGCATTACTTCATGGTGGGGAACATCTTAAGGTGATGTTAGCCTCTCCTCATTGCTTCTTCTTCTGTTCCCTGGCGTAACAGATCCAGGTTCTCTCCCATAGCGGCCTTTCTAAGGCTTCCTATTCGGGTCTGCCTCCCGAAAGGCCGCACAGCACCTCGGCTTCCCGGTGCAGGAACCCACGAGATGCTCCTCCTCACCGCATCTCCAGCAGCACCTGCTGCGGCCTGGCCATCGGCAGTCCGCCGCTGTGTGGCCAAAACCAAGGCAGCGGAAGCACCGGTTCACCTCCTTTTTCCTGCGGACTCTGCAGGAGACCTACCCGATCTTGATGTTGATCTTGACCCCTTGAGCAGCCGTATTCAGCAGTAATCCTCGGTACAGGGCCCCTCTATCCGCAACCTGAGGTCGCGCCCGGTGGCCTGCTCTAGGGCCCCCTGACCTTGGTTGCCATTAGGAGTTCTGAAAGGTACTTGCATTAAAGCTGCAAGTCTCGAGATTAATCTGGATCTTGGGTAGAGTCGATATCTGGTATAGATATCCTACAGATAGGACCGAGCCGTCACTGGTGGAATGTACATCCCCCATTCGGTCGCAGTTTCGCGCCTTTTATCTGCTGTAAAACTACCTTGGTTGCCATTATGAGTTCAGAAAGGTACTTGTATTAAAGCTGCAAGTCTCGAGATTAGTCTGGATCATGGGTAGAGTCAATATCTGGTGTAGATCTCCTACAGATAGGACCGAACGGTCACTGGTGGAATAGACATCCCACCTTCTGTCCCACTTTCGCGACTTTATATTCTCTTATATGCTTCAAATTCTGTAATATTCTCGGTAATATTATTTGATCTTATTGTAGATTTTCGAGACTTTAAGAACTCTATCAACGCATTCGTTACTCAATATACTATTTTTTATTTTCAAGTTTCCTTGTATAATTTATTGTAATTCAATGTACTTACTGGACGAGTACCACGAAAGCCTCCTCTTGGATATAGTGTTATTTCATTATTACAATTCTTGATGAAAGCTTTTTCAATTTTATGTATGCCGTTCTATAAAATATCATACATGTAATTTTTAATAACTGACGGGTTATAATTTCCAAGGTGCATTAATTTTAAGACTCTTTCTAGTATACAGTGTGTCTGACTACTTGTGAGGCAGACATTAATTTCTTATGGATGACCAAAAAATGAGTCAAAGCCCTAGCGGACCCGTGTGAGAGAACGGTCATAGAATACTCTGATCGTTCTCTGACTGTTCTATTACTGTTCTATGACCGTTCTATGACCTCGCATTATTACAGCTAAGAACGGTAAAAAAGACATTAAAAGCTTTGCAATTATGATTCTGTGGCGAAATTTGGATTAGAAGGTGAAGCAATAAATACAATTATCTTATTCTTCAGCGATAAAAACTAGGAATAGATCATGTACCTGTCATTGAAGGCAGTGCAGTGGTTCACCATTTGCGGAACGTCTCCACCAATAGTAAACCTTCACGGTGGAGACGTTCCGCCAATTGTGAACCACTGCACTGCCTTCAATGACAGGTATTATGTTTTTCTAGTTTTTATCGCTGAAAAATAAGATAATTGTATTTATTGCTTCACCTTCTAATCCAAATTTCGCCACAGAATCATAATTGCAAAGCTTTTAATGTCATTTTTACCGATCTTAGCCGTAATAATGCGAGGTCATAGAACGGTCATAGAACAGTCAGAGAACGGTCAGAGTATTCTATGACCGTTCTCTCACGCGGCTCCGCTAGGGAGTTCAAAGTTTAATGAAATCTCTTGTTGTAAGACAGAAAGGAGGTTTTCCAACTTTCTCTTAGAACAAGATTTTCCATTCATCTTTAGACATCTTTAGCTCAAAAAGACAAAAATTTCAAAGAGTATGTTCTGAGTTAACAAATTATTAATTTTTTGGCTTGATCTTCTCTTTTTACTAATCGAATATGTTGATTTCAAGTATTAAAAAATAAAGCATTGGCATTATAATGCGGTAATATACTATTTTACTATAATTTAATTGCTGTAATATACTACTTTACTAGATTTTTTGTTCATTTATGTTGATGCCGTAAAGCATAAACCTACTTAGCGATCTTTTGCAGGGAGCTCACAATAAAATAGGATGAAAAAAATGACAGATTGTACCACTCAATTTTTAAAAATAGTATTGAAAGCCTGTCAGTATTAAGATAGTACTTTAGTCGTATATTTTTACCTTATTCCACCCTACTGTATTGGCCTTCAAAAAACGATAGGGTGCGACTATCGTGGCAGGTGTAAACATCCATATTGGAATTCTCTCGCTCAACTAAAACGAAAATTTCATAATCTTAACGGTAGTTGGAAATTACCCGCGCCTGATGAAATCTGGTCATTTTCATGCCACTAAATCTTGGCGTCTACTACACCTATTAACTTGATTTTTTTTATGTTGCCAAGAATTGAGTGATGAACAACTTTGACCATGGAAATTTTTTTATACGAACTTGGAGGAAATATAGCCGATCTGGAAAATTGTTGAAAAATGCCATTTTTGAACACTGGGAAGAATTCTGTCTCCTTGCCGCTGTAATTGAAAAAACACAAAACCCATGGTTAAACTTGTTTATCACTTAATTCTTGTCAAAATAAAAAAAAATCAAGTTAATAGGTGTAGTAGACTCCAAGATTTAGGGGTATGAAAATGACCAGATTTCATCAGGCGCGGGAAATTGCCAACTACCGTTAATCACATGTGTATATGTAATACATTTTATATTTCTACTGTTTGGGCAGAAAATTCGTGCTTTTTCTGCCTATTTATATAATATATACTATTAAACGCTCTAAAGTCAGATAAAATTGATCAAATTAACTTTATTTTATGCAGAATTACTCACGATTACAACTGAAATATGGGTTTCAGGATCTGGGTACATGTTATTTTGTAAAATTGGATAATGATTATTATCGAAACTTATGTCGTATTTAGAAATATCAAGCTCTTCAAGGCAGGAAGAATCAGTTAAGGCATGTTGGTCGGACAATAAAACAGCACCACAAAATCTACGTTTATTTCTACGTAAAAAAGCACAAGATTCGGTTATCCTGCTGTAATTTTGACTCTTTGAGTCTTTCACGCCAATCTCTTTTGACATCTTGGGCGAATATTCTGTGAAAAGAATTTCCAAAGCATTATGTCGATCATTAGAAGAGTGTATCGCTATCAGTGACAATGGAACTCTACTATATCGACCTTATCAACCTGTGATTTAGAATTAATTCAAAGTTATTTAAAACTAGAGGGGATTTTTCAATATAAATTGAAGAAATTTTCCGTGAAAAAAGGAACGCTTCCACTCCGCTGGGTATCGATATAGTAGAGTATAAATATTTGAAGTAATTCAAGCTAATAAAAGACTATGTGTAAATTAGGTCTCATTTTGGCCATAAAAGTTATTTTATTTCTCAACATATAAATAGGAAATTTGTTTTGTATGCAATAAAGTCTAGTGAAATTCACAATTATGATAATTATTAATAATTACCTTCAGAATAATCGATGGCAAAGATTACACAAAATACTGTAGTAACAAAATGTTTATTCATTTCGTTAGGTCAAATTTATTGAGTGTTCGTCACGATTTTATGAATAAAGAACAATAACCATCGTATAATAGGTTACAATGATTTTATCATGCTCTCAAACGTGTGTCATTACATAATCTGATAAGCAATGTTCCACATCGTAATTTATAATTACTTTTGGTATGAATCTCTCTTAATGAAATAATGTTTAACTTATGTAATGATCTTGTACTTTATAATTTAAAAATTGAACTTCGTATGCGCCTATTACGATACAGCTGAAAATAATGTCCACGCACGAAAATCGTGATAAAATTCTTTTTTCGGTCATTCACAGAAACAAAAATACCGTTTTGTAGGATTTGTCATGACAAATTTTTTATTTCAATACAATTTTTATGCAGCCTTAATAGTTTTTTCACAAAAATAGTAGAGCTTTCCGTTCATTCTACTCTACGCTTCAATCGAGAGTTGAGTAAACCGTGAATCGCAAGACTTATTCCACCAGCTATATCTATTCACGCAGGAACGTATGAAAGTAATCTGCGCCTTGGACACACATAAAATATATTTAATTTGGAAAACCTGTTGAATTTTCAGCATACTGATGTTCCAAGTTATTATACTTAATAATCTTAATCAATTAAAAACATACAAAATACAATTACAGTTTATTTTAGTACTCTCTAAATCCAAAAATAGTGGATTACGCTTATAAAATAGTGATTTTAAAAATTCATCGTACTGCAGTCGTATTTGATTGTGTTTTGTCTGTTCGTTTCACATAATATAGTTATATAAATTCTGTAAGTTTAATAAATTCATGATACAAAATTTGTTCTTAATTAATTTATAATTACTTCTTTCTTTTTCACTTAAGTTTTTTAAATTAAAAATACATGTTGCTAAGGTAAATAACAATATGGTTGATACTTTCATATTCATTCAGATATAATCGTATGCTCAACATACACATCCCATATTGTTATATCTCTCCCAGCAATAATGTAAAGTTAAATTATTCATAAATATGGTTGTAACGGCTATTCCTTTCTATCAGTGTGAGTGTTCTCTCAATTCTCTCTTTCAAGTTTATATTTCAAGTATGTAAATACTCAGTAATTGACCATGTATTGGCAAACCTACTAGACCAGTAAAACATAGTTCATTCAAACGTATAGAAGAGTATTGAATTTTAAATTCGAGGTTGTAAGAAAGTAAATTTCACGACACTATATTGAGAATGAGCCATAATACTACTATATACTACTATATTAATATCTTATAGACATTACAACCAAACACATAAAAGATGCTAGCCCCACATTCTAATATCTAGACATTAATCTTAAATATCCAATTTTTCTCCGTCATGAAATGAACATGGACGTAGAAACATTACTCTATTTTGCCTGCAAGCAGTCGTGTAAAAGTAGCACTTATGAATTTTTTCCTAAGATAACCAGTCTATTCTTCGTATATTTTTACAATATTTCACAGTAATCTGCAGGCCACGTAAAAATCACGTACAGGATTCGGGAATCATTGCAGGCATCGCTGTCAATACTATTTAATAGCCGAAACAAGATTTAGTCTAATTATTTATAGTACATTACGTGCCCATGCGCAGAATGAGGGTCATTGCGGGACGAGCGACAATGCTCGCAGGAGATCGAAGCTAAGGCGTAGTCGAGGTAAAGCCGAGACGAAGCCGAAGCGCGATCAGTCCTGCGAGCATTGTCGTGAGTCTCGGAATTACCCGAATTGTGTGCATTGGCACGTATTCTATTTTATGTGACTTCGGCGCGTATACGAGTTTTTATGCGTACACTGGAATCTAAACTAGTATTGTAGTTGTTTGCGGCGCTAGTCATTACACTTGATATGTCACGACTAGTCCCGGCCATTTTGATTTTATCGATCTTGTGTAGTAGTAATGGATTTTAGTAGACGCATGCGCAGTTCAAATGTACAAGGCTTTGCCAGTAAGATGCTAACGCTGTACGAAGAAGAAGAAGAATAAGAAGGATTGAGCTTCGTTTCATGGCTATGGGCGCATGCGCAGTTCAATTTTTACATTTCATTCCTTTCTGGCGAAATGTACTACATTGCGCTACTGTTAACTGTAGCGAAAAAACGAGTTTGCGCGCCGGTGGCACATAAAATATAATTCATAACTCCAAAACGCTCCATATGACAATAACAACTTATTTAAGTCTGAGGCTTTGAATTTTCTGTATAACAACTCGCAATGAATATTGCAATACCGTCTCCTAAATCTAAAAATAACGTAATGTGTTAAATTATTAGGTGCGTAACTAAGTTCCCGCTGTTTGTGAATAGATGGCTCCAGCGGTAAGTGCTGCTCGATTTTGAAATATCCAAAACGTCATGAACCAAGCTTAGACATATGGTAAACAAATCGTTTTGACACATTAGTGATTTTGTTTTGGCGTCATATACTTTTGGTTGTTTGAAAATGTCTGATTTTGTGCCCAATAATCGTAATTTGCGGGAAGTGTTGATTTTCTTCTTTCATTCGTTGAAAATGGCGGCTGAAGCGCACCGAGAGCTCCTAAAAGTTCACGGAGATGCTGCTCTATGTGAAACAACATGCCGTGATTGGTTCCGTCGCTTCAAAGACGGTGATTTCGATGTTGAAGACCGTCCGCGTGAAGGAAGGCCAAAAACCTTCGAAGACGCTGATGTTATTTATTATGAGCTGTTGAAACCGAACGAAACCATCACTGGGGAACGGTATCGAACGTAATTGATGCGTTTGAGCCGAGCACTGCGCGAAAAACGGCCACAATACGAGAAGAGGCACAAAAAAGTGATTCTACAGCATGACAACGCTCGGCCTCACTTTCCCAAACTCGTTAAAACCTACCTGAAAACACTCAAATGGGAAGTTCCACCCCGCCCGCCGTATTCCCCAGATATTGCGCCGTCCGATTATTACTTGTTCCGGTCGATGGCACATGGTTTGGCTGATCAGCAGTTCCGCTCATATGAAGACATTGAAAAATGACTTGATTTGTAGATAGCCTCAAAAGAAGAACACTTTTACCGTAACAGTATTCGAGCTCTACCAGAAAGATAGGCAAAAGTTGTAGCTAACGATGGCCAATACTTTGAATGATTCATTTGTAACCATTTTTTCCCAATAAAGTTTCATTTTCATAAAAAAAACAGCGGGAAGTTAGTTGCGCACCTAATAAATATTATTCACCATTAAAGATTACTTTGAATTCTTTAATATTTTGATTAGCAAAAAAAGAAGTAGCAACTGAAATGAACTATTTAATATTATTAACCCCTTAACAGCCGATGGCAAAGAGTTTCACCATTTAGGACTTTTCCCAGACTGCCGCAGAAAGACAAATCTTTACTATGGAATGTTTTAGTGTATTTATGTCTACAGGTGTTTTAGTTAATAAATAACTTTGTCATGAAATACTTTACTCTATTAAGCCCTTCTTCCAAATTGCAATAATTGTACACCGTACGTGATAAATGAAAAAGTATGTTGACAAACACATATATCTTGAAAAATTAGTATTTAGTTACAACCCTCAAAAATCACCCCTGAATTTAGAGAAACTACCCCTAGTGAAGGAAAGTCGTTTACTCATTTTTTTATTCTACAGTGTTAGACATTTTTGCAATTTCAATATACGTTGGTATAATAAATTTAACAACTCAAATGTATGAGTGAATGTGTATATTAAATTTCATATATCATTCATATACTGATCAGTTGTTAGAAAAATCAGATAATGCCTTTTACACAAATTAGAAACATGTTTTTGAATAATGCTTTTGAATCTATAGCATTTCTGCCAAAATCATGTACTTTATTGATTTTAAAAAATATGCTTCAAATTCTATAGCATATTTATTTGAATCAATGATACACATGCCTTTGACAAAAATGCTATAGATTAGACGGCAAATTTTTCACAGTGTAAAAATGAAAGAAAATAAATGTCCAAAATTTATTTTTTGTATTATTTTTTATTACTTTTCACACAATCCTTGAAAAATGTTCAGTCTATTCAGACTTCCTTTAAATTAGATATTTTTTAAATTTGAAATTATGTTAAACGTTCTTTTACCCTTTATAGAATGTCATCACTCGCTACCGAATCTATTTTGTGTTTAAGTCTGGTATTTCATCAGATAATCCACTCTGGATAATATGAAGATATTTCGAAAGATTCAAGTAACCATATTTTTGTCTACATATATGTATGCAAGCAAACCCTATGAGGTTTTCTCCTTGGTATAGAGCAGCACCTCTTTGTGTCTGCAACAGCGTAATATTTTCATTTTCTCTAATGCTGAATGTTAGATATAAACTAACAAAAAGAATGTGTAACATTTTTTTGAAGTTTCCATGCATATTTTATTGTATTTTAATGTACTTACTGCACGGGTACCAATACGACCTCCTCTTGGATATAGTATTATCTCATTATTAATTCTTTTAAGTAAACCTGGTTTCGTTATAGTTGACCCATTCTACAACATATGAGACATACAATTTTAAATACGTTACAAGTTATAAATTTCATATTTTGTAAAGTATTTCAAATTAATTGGGTGAGTTTGAAATTTTTGTCCCTGCCTACATTATTGGAGGTTCACTAGTCACGTATCAGATATATAAGATAAGTTGTCGACAGGTGTCCTCGTAGACAATTTCAAACTCTTATATCGCAAATAATGCAATTGGATTCAAATATTTAAAGAATTTGAAAATCTTTCTGTGGAAAAAAAATGTGCTTTCGACTGCGCTGGAATTCGAGCCCAGGTCTTTCGATTCCCGGTCGACTGCAAAAATTTCAAACTCACGTAATTAATTTAAAATCAATTTACAGTCGTAAGGCAGAGCCATTTGGCGATATAAGAAGATCTTCCTTTATAAAGTATACTATTCGAGTAGTTCTGCATAATTTCTCTTTCTAGTTTATATTTCTAGTGGATAAACATTAACAATAGCAGTTTTACAAAACTAATAAGAAAGCAAAGCATTGAAAAAAAAATCTAAAAAGTTTGGTCTGAAATCCCTCTACATTTCTGAATACGCAATATCTACGCATATGTAAGAGGAAGCAAAATGTATAATTAATTGGTTGATTTACTCGATTTGTCTTAAATATAGTATAATGGCGACATATTCAACAAGTTGACTGTGTGAAACCTCACGCTTTTCGGTACTATTCGGTCTTTCTCTTTAGTTTGTCATAGTGTTGCTAGATTACAGATGCTCAGTCTGTGTACCCGTCGAACTTTGCTAAAATTTGATACAGAACCCAATATCAGAGTGTGCTGTTACACTGTAAAATAATTTTTGAAAATTTTTCCGAAAATAGTCGGACGGCTTAAAATACAAATGGGTCGTAAATTTTTCCAAAGATATAGTATAAATATCTCCGACATAGAACTGTAAATAGTTCCTACTGTTTGGTCGGAGAAATATCCAGTTTATTAGGAAATATTGATATATTTCATAATTTAAGTGGAAAAAGATCCAAAAAAAGTGAACAAATTCACGTTTTTGTGGAATAATTTCCGCTTTACATGGGAAAAATTTCCTGTAACTTAGGAGATTTGTGAAATGTTCTCACCTTTTTGATATATTTCCTAATAGTTCGGAAATAAATCCGAAAATTCGGTCAATTTTCCTCAAGTCTATGAAATATTTCCACTTTCTGTAGGAAAATCTATGCTTCCTAAGGATTTAGGAAAAATTTCCCAATACATAGTAGGAAAATTTATCGATATTTTTTACAGTCTAAAGTTGTGTTCTGTTACTATTTATGACTGTTCGAGAATCTCAAGAGAAATCTGAAGATGACATTTGGCCCAATTTGTGAGCCTAGGGTGATTTATTTGTCAATCATACTTTTCGGTTGTTCTGTCACAGTTCCGTAACAGTGACAGTTTTGTTATTGTTCTATTCTGTAACACTTCTATTACTAAGTTCTGGAACAGTTCTAAAACTTTGGGCCGTAACTCTTACAGAACTGCTGTCACGGAAGAAATCTATTATTACAATTTTATAGATGTTATAGTATCTTTTTCGTTGTTCTACAACAGTTACAGAACAGTTGTGCATCAGTATTTGCTGCATCTATAGCCTGGTTGTTTTCATTAATATTTTTTTAAGCGTTTAATGGTGAAAATAAAGAAGTTGTGCCAACCGGATGAAACATATTTTTCATATATATGTTTCAACATTGTTGATATATTGATAGTGATGTAATAAAATGAACAATAATTAATTTTTTTGGCAAAAATCGGTTTTATTTCTCAATTTAGTCTCCTTCTAGCTCGATACAACGAGTCCAAAGATCTTTCAACTTTTATATGCCTTCAAAATAATACGATTTGTCAAATCGTTCAAAATACCTACTAAACAGCGGAATAGGGCGGTCCTTATTTATTTTTTTCTTAATTCGTTTGCTCCCACTGTCGGAATTCGTTTGTATGCTCAAAAAAAGGAAGTACATCAAATTTTAGCCAAATCGGTTAATATTTACCCACCAAACATGGGCCTTGGAATTTCCCATGGGATTTACATAGGAGAAATCTCACGAAAACGAAAAATCTGCATCACTTTTTTAATTTTTATTCCAGTCATTCTATTTCCATGGAAAAAAATTTGCATGGTATGCTTAAAATATCTTCAGTCAAAAACTCAAAATTTAGAAAAATCACAAAATGGAGGCCATCTGAATGGGCCAAAATACTATTTCTTACAGTTATTAGGCGGTCGCCATTTTTTGATTTTCCAAAATTTTGAGTTTTTGAGTATAAAGATATTTTAAGCATACCATGCAAATTTTTTTCCACGGAAATAGAATGACTGGAATACAAATTGAAAAAGTGATGCAGATTTTTCGTTTTCGTGAGATTTCTCCTATATAAATCCCATGGGAAATTCCAAGGCCCATGTTCGGTGGGTAAATATTGACCGATTTGGCTAAAATTGAGCGTACTGTCTTTTTTTTTTTTGCGCAGTAGCAGAATTATAAAAATCTTATAATAATTTTGCAGAAACCCTTTGTAAGTAACATTTTTTAGGAAGCTTCGAAAACAAATTAATAGACCAAGCGACAGGGAATTTGTTATGAATGATTTATGACATTATTTATTTCAGAAAACGGACTGTGCCATCAGAAGAGAGGTTGGTAATAGAGTAATTTTGTCATGTTTTGGACAACGAAATATGATTTATAAATTTGTTATTAACATTTGAGACCAAAAAATCGCACTTTTTTTAGTTTTTTGTTTATAACATTAAAGGTAATAATCCAATCTTGATGACATTAATGTTATTATTACCTTTAATGTTATAAACAAAAAACTAAAAAAAGTGCGATTTTTTTATCTTAAATGTTAATAATAAATTTATTAATCATATTTCGTTGTCCAAAACATGACACAATTACTCTATGACCAACCTCTCTTCTGATGGCGCAGTCCGTTTTCTGAAATAAATAATGTCATAACAAATTCCCTGTTGCTTGGTCTATAACTGAATAAAATTACAGGTAGAATTAGAAAACTTGAGAAATCATATAGAAAGCTTAAATGGTAGTATAAAATGAGTAAGTGTCGTATATCCATACCAAATTCCACCCTACTGTGCAAGCCTCGCCGTAAAGAACAGCTTCGCCAATTGTAGCGGGCATCAACATCGGTTCATCAATTTTCTGGCTCAGCTAAAATGGAATGTAATTAGTTTTCAACTTTGGTTTTTTGAGAGATCATAAGGAAAGTATAAATGCAGACGAGTTAAACACGAAGTTACGTGATACAGGAAAGAAAAAAGTTACAGTTTACAGAAATTATGCATTCACTTAAGTGAACAAGACAGGGACTCCCAATTTAACACGTGAGTTTTCTTGTAAAGTAATATATAATTCGCATAGTACGAATAGTAGATTACGATATTCTCTCCTACTTTGGGTAAATTTTTACTGGAATATATTTAAAATTTCTTTGTTACACATTTTATCTTGTGCTTTTTCTGCAGAGTGTCTCTTTCCGATAAGCATGTGTACGCCGAAGATCGTGCAAAACTCTCACTCTTACTTATCCTTTCCCAATGACCTGTTCGAAAATGTCTTCATAAAAAAGTCGTACACAGGAACGCTGGTTTTATAGAATTCGATATCAAGGAATGAGCTAAGGAGCAGCAGAGTACGGGATAGACATCTCCAAAAGCGAAAATGAAGAACAACAAAAAAGGAAATATTTCGCTCATGAAGAACAAAGTAAAGTTCAATAAAAAATAAAGCTAATCCTATATGCATTATCACTTCAAAAAAATACGTTCCACATTTAAAAAGTAGTTATTTGAGCCTACTACCCCGACTTGAAAAAAATACCACTGCTACTTCATTAGTTAGCACAACTATTTTTCTAGTTGATTCTACTACCCGAGCTCTTGTAATAAAAATAGAGGTAGCAACATCGAGAAGAAAAGTAGTTATACTAAGCAATAAAGTAGCTATAGCATATTTTTTAAACTTAAGTAGTTGGGTAAATTAACCCTTTTTTTCCAGTGCATCACCCTCACGTATATTTCACATTTATTGTTACAATTTTACTGTAACTGAAGTTCTTATGAATTATTTTTCATCTATCAAATCTTAAGATTCTTTATGATTGAAATCTTCAGATGATGAATATTAAAACGACGCGGAACATAACTCTTGATTCGTGTCTGGTTGTTTATGATTTCACGCTTCACTGACTCTGTACGATTATAAGAACACCATGTCTAAACAGTTCGTAAAATCAGCGTTCCAGTGTATCATCAAATTCAGTTTATTTTATAAAGAGCTACTTACGATCGCTATTGAAAGAGGGAATATAATTTCTGTAAAGGGGTTAATTCGCAAAATTGAATAAAAAATATTTTCGAATCTTATGTCTAATTTTGTTACATCAAGATTTTCCGTGCAAGAAGAATCAGTAAGAGCATGTTGATTAGATATCAAGACTGCGCCACACATTCTGCGTCGCTTTTTATACAATAGAGCAAAAGAACCGCTAATCCTGCTTTGATTTGTACTATTTGGGATGATTATTTTCGGTCGTTGCTTACGTTCTGTTAAAACAAAGTTTAAAGTAGACATTTTAGTAATTAAAACGTACTTGATGCTGTCATTTGATTTGAAATGTAAAATATTTTAAGTTGATGGAACTGAAATTCTTATTAATTATTTCTCATCTATCAAATCTTTTCATTCTTTATGATTGAAAACTTCACATGATGAAAGTTAAACCAACGCTACACACAATACTTTATACGGCCCTAATTATAATCTGCATTTCAGTTTATTTCAATAGTGAAATCTAGAGCATTTTAAAATATATTTCAATAATCTGTAATCTTTAGTTATTACTAAGTATAGTTACTATATCCTATAGAATAATCAAGGATATATAATTGATAATAGAAATACGTTAAAGAACTGGGAATTAAATTTTCCAATTGTTTGTCAGAGATCCGTGAATTATTTTCGATAATTTCATCAATTATATGGAAACATAAGTTTTCCTACCCCGAATAAGAAATTTTGAATGGAAAAATTGTAGGGAAAATTTCAGATAGTTTGTACATTATTGACTACTTATTATTGACTAAATTTGATCGTGTAATAAAGTCAAGAAAAATGTCCCGATTGTACACTGTAAAAAAAAAGTTTAAATTCAAGTCTAAAAATCGGCTAACTTTAAGATGTAACAAAAACTAGACCATTAGAGAAGGACAGACTTATGCGCTTATACACAAGGTGGCTAAATTTAAGCCAAAATCTTCTGTTAGACGTAACAAATTTAAGACTTTTTTTTTCTGTGTAGTCAATAATAATTACCTTCAGAATAATCGACAGCAAATATCACACAAAATATTGCAGCAACAATAAATTTTTTCATTTTCACAGACTGCAATCAAACTGACTTTGGTAAAATTTTATCACGATTTTATACATTATCATTATTTATTATCAAATAACTAGTCTCAAGCCATAAAACTCGGTTAAAAAACCTTGAAACAGTTATTAGTCTTTTATATGTGCCAAAATAAAAAATTTTATGGTTATGGCTTTTGAAAAAAAAAATGTTAGAAGTTGTTTCACCCAAGTATTTATTTTTATAAATGGGGCCGAATTCAAGTATGGGTACTTTAAGCAACTGTCCAGAGCGCCAAATTTTTGGAAGGGTAATTTCATTTATTTATTTTAAGGGAATTTAAAATTTCATTGAAAAAATGTTTTCCCATTTTTGGAACAGCAAAAATTAAATCAATCATACATTTTTAATTCAAATTCGACTCCTTTCCCAATAGTACAATTTTACAGCGTAATCTTTTGAAAGAATGTTATCAGTTAACTCAGTAATTTATTCAGTACTTATACATTGCGCAATAAAAATTTGTCTAACAAATTCGAGGCTGAAAAAAATCGATTTTGTTAGCTTAATCTGTTACAAAACTCTCTGTAAACATCCCTACAAAATTTCAGCTCTAAATTCCAAGTATTTCAGAAAATATAGACAGGATATGCAATATTATTGAATATAAGAAATTTATACTAGATTATAAATTTTATATGTCCAATGAATTGTCAATAATAAGTTTATTATTCATTCGTTAAGTAAGAAGGTAGATTAATGTTAATTTTTTGCATACTTAATAGTGATTATTTATTAAGAACCTTTGAATTAAAATTTTTGCTATTTCGAAAAGTACGCTTAATTATTTTTAAAACTATAAATATTCTAATCATTATTTAATGGTACGATTAATATTCGCATATGTGTTACGTCAGGAACACACCAATTCTTTTATTGAAAATTTCCTCCTTTTATGTGAGGATCGGAAGGATCGTCTCTAAGGGATGAGGAATAAGTCATTGAATAAGAAGGAATTAATCATATGGAATATATTTATTAATACAAAATAGACTGCAAATAAGCACCATGGAGATGGTAATAATATAGAAGACTCAAAGTTGGTTGTAATTACCATTGGTTGAATGTAAGTTTAGTTGTAATTGACCCCATTTGGCTGAATATAATGAGTTGAATCTTTCTTTTGTGGATGTTTGAGATGAGTCTTAATTAGACTGTAAAACATTATGGTCCAATCGGTTGGGATGATTGATTTTTTGATCCCGGTAATTTTGAAGGATTCTTCAAGTCGACTCCCCTTCACTTTCTACTATCGTTGAACTCGTAGACATTATGTCGTGGCGTTGATTTTACTGAGTTAAATTTAATAATTTTAATAATTGAATTAAATAAATATGAAATAACTATTTTTGGTATCATATTTCTTATAGACTAAATCTTATGAAACATAGTTCTCAATACTGTCCGAACGTAAAAAAAGTATTATAAAGATATCGAACAAATGAAGCAGTTTGACTGAAAACACCGTAATTTTTTTTTAAACTTAAAGTGGTGTTAAACAATTCTTCGAATTTATCCTTCTTGAATCCAGTGAAGTATTCATTTCAGAGTGTTGCGAAATATCTTCATAAGGAATCTATGAAACATTTGTTGATTTGTTGCAGAGAATTAAAATTGGGCTTAAAATATAGAAGAAAATTGTAGGTGTGTAAATGAGGGCTTGCAAAATACTATAAAAATTTTAAAGAGACTAACCGAGAATTAAAAGCGGACCAAATAAAACATAAGAGAATCTAACGAGGATGTTAAGGACTAAGCAGATCTTAAGGAGGATTCATTGAGCACAATGGAGGATCAAAAAAGTACTTATATTTCGACTCGGGATCGATGAGATATTTTCCGCCACACCTGCATTTAAAATTCATTATATTAATTAGATAATGATCCAAATATCCATTTATTTATAAAAATTGATTAAATAATGATTATATATTGTTTATGTCCATTTAGTTTCTAATTAGACTTGACTACACTTACATTTCCTCCAAAAAATTTAAGTTTGAAGCAACAGAAATTATCCTAAGAAGAAATGCAACAAATAAGCAAAACATACCATAAATACTGAAAAAATCAGGTTATTGAATCTTTGCAAGTAATTTATTCTTACCTGGAAGTTTCATTGGACATATAGATACCTATTTTTACTTAGGGGTATACTCAATGCTTTATTTTTAAGAAAATTCAAGAGAAAAAATAAATTAAAAAATAATAAATAAATAAAAGAGAATTACAAGATTTTTCAGAATATTTCGAACTACATAAGTTGAGGGAAAAATGCTTTTGAATCTATAGCGTTTCTGCCAAAAGCATGTACATTGTTGATTTTAAAAAATATGCTACAAATTTTGTAGCATATTGATCTGAATCAATGATATACGAGGGCTAATCAATAAGTCCGTGACTTTGAAATAAAAAGTAATTTTTATCAAACCCCTCAAAATACTCATTTGTCGCAGCAATGATCTCTTCGTTCGATGAAAATCTTTTACCTCTAAGCCAAGTTTTCATGTTAGAAAACAAAAAATAATCGAAAGGAGCCAAATCTGGGGAATAAAGTGGATGAGGAAGTATTTCGTAGCGTAAATCAAATAATTTTGCCGTTGCAATGGCACTCGTGTGAGCTGGTGCATTGCTGTGGTGGAAAAGCACTTTTTTCGCCAGATTGGATTGCTTTTCCTTCAGTATGACATCAAATCGATCATAATACTCTCCTGTAATAGTTTTTTCCTTCTGTAGATAATCGATTAATATTATACCATGTGAGTCCCAAAAAATGGTGGCCATGACCTTATCGGCTGATGGAACCGTCTTTGCTTTTTGCGGCGCAGATTCGCCAGGCCCAGTCCACATTTTCGACTGACTTTTTGTTTCTGGCGTATGGTAATGAATCCACGTTTCATCAACAGTTACATACCGTCGCAAAAATTCCTTTGAATTACGTTGAAACATGCCCAAACATTGTTCAGACACAACCACACGAGCCCGCTTGTGATCGGCTGTGAGCAAATGCGGCACCCATCTTGCAGACAGCTTTCTCATGCCCAAACATTCATGTAAAATGTGTCGTACGCGTCCCACTGAAACGTTTACAGTCTCACTAATCTCATGAACTTTCAATCAACGATCGTTAAGTACGATGTTGTGGATTTTATCGATCATTTCTTGAGAAGTCACCTCTTTTGGACGGCCAGGACGCTCAATATGACTTGTGCTAATACGGCCGCAATGAAATTCAGTGAACCACTTACACTTACACACCGTTGAAATTTTGTCGCGCAGGTGCATAAGTATTGAATATTTCATTGATCCGGTCATAGTGATCGCAGTGTGATTTCGTTTTTCATCAATTATCATCAGCAATAACATTGCCGCCAATAGTAAGGAATATTCGTTATTAACTATCATTCGTTTTGAATTATTGTAATCGGAACAAAAATTTCGAAGTAAAAAAATAGGTAAATAATCACGTGAAGTTAAACATAACCTTAAAATTTCTTTCTGTAAAATCTTACAACTAGTATTTCTGGTTATTGCAACCGGAAATTTCAATGATCACAACATCAAGAATAGACATAAGGAGACCAAACTAATGTAACTGAAAATCAGCATCTTTTTGTCGGCATTACATTGATTGAGTACGGGAACTTCCCAAGAGATGGCGCTCCTGCAAGTATCGTAAAAAAAAAGAACTCTTCGTGTACCTTTGCATGCATGAAGGTTATCATGGTAACATATATTTATTATAAGAATGTTTACAAACATTTACAAAAATTAACCTTAATTTGCGGTTATGTTAGAATATTTTGAGCGAACAGAAGGAAGCGGCCATTTTTTTACGCCACTTGCATTCGCGCCATCAATCGGGAAGTTCTTGTATCTTTTCCATGTACTTCCGACAAAAACGTGCTCAACTTTTGTGAAGTTCATGCATAAGAGATTGGTCTCCTTATGTCTATTCTCCTTGTTTCACAACTTGAAATTCTTATTTCTTCTCACCCTGAGACTTTTAGTTGAAGACAATTTTAGCTACACCAATCAGGTTACTATAACCTGGAATTTCTCTCTGAGTACGAACCATGCCATGCGATGGAGCAAACTCCTTATAATATTTTTCGAGCTTTTCTTCATTTTCTTTGATTGATTTTCCTCGTAGAAGATAATGTTTAATAAGCACGCGAAAGTCACTTTTTTCCATGGTTTTTTTTAACAATAAAAAACTAAATTCAACTGGCTGTAAAAAATTTTCTAACCAACATACTGACTTGAAACTTTGTATACGCACTGATATTAGATGGTATTCTCTTAGAGTAGTAACATATTTACGATAACAGCACCATCTTTCGAGAAGTCATGGACTTATTGAACAGCCCTCGTACATGCCTTTGGCGGAAATGCTATAGATTCAATAGAAAATTTTTCTCAGTGTATATTTTTTATTAACCTGATGTACGAAATTAACTATACATCTAATACATTATATAATTATTTGTATATAATAAGGTATAATTAGTATATATAATTAAATGCATATAATTATTTTTATTGTATTAATATAGCATACAATTTTTGAACCATAATCGTAGTTGAGAACATTACAAAAATTACAAAAATTTACGTATCATATGCTGTTGTAGAATTCTCTCTTCAGAAAGTCTTTTCAACTTAATATGTGCTTAATCTTTTCTAAATTTTCTAAGAAAAAACAAACTGTCAGAAAATAGTACATTGTACAACAAGGGGGTAAAGTTGATCATTTAAGGCGAGTGCGATGTTTACATTTCGAGGCGAAGGTGAGCGCGCACGAGGCGAAGCCGAGTGCGCAATGTGAGCCGAAGCCGAGAACAGTAAACATCGCACGAGATATTAAATGATCTTATCCCCGTGTTTTACACGGTACTTTATACAACAAAAGCATGTTTTTCTCGCTTTTTGTAAAGTTTATTATTTAAGCCCTGCGGGTGTACATAGGGAGTGGAGGGTGCTTAAATGACTACTTTTAAGCACTGCATCCCTATTTACGCCCTAGGGCTTAAATGATAAACTTTATGCCCACAAAACACGCGTCAAAAAGCGAGAAAAACATGCTTGTGTTGTATAAATATTCTTTCACCCCTTATAGAATGTCATCACTCGCTTCAGAATCTAATTTCTGGATAATATGAAGATATTTCGAAAGATTCAAGTAACCATATTTTTGTCTACATATATGTATGCAAGCAAACCCTATAAGGTTTTCTCCTTGGTATAGAGCAGCACCTCTTTGTGTCTGCAACAGAGTAATATTTTCATTTTCTCTAATGCTGAATGTTAAATATAACACTCTAAAAACAAGTGTGTTACTTCTACATGTGAAATACGATAGTAACTTTTTAGGCTTTTGAAGTGTGTATTTTTAATACACATTACAAACGTAACGTTTAATTTTCAAACACTTTAACGTTTTGTACCCAAAATGTGTGTTAAAAATACACACTTCAAATGCCTAAAAAGTTACTATCGTGATTCACGTGTAAAAGTAACACACTTGTTTTTAGAGTGAAACTTACAAAAAGAATGTGTAACATTTTTTTGAAGTTTACATGCATATTTTATTGTATTTAAACGTACTTACTGCACGAGTACCAATATAACCTCCTCTTGGAAATAATGTTATCTCATTACCATTTCTTTTAAGGTAACCTGGTTTCGTTATAAGTAACCCATTCTGCAAAATATCGGACATGCATTCTTAAATACGTTGCAAATTATATTTTCATATTTTATAAAGTATACTATTCGAGTAGTTCTGCATAATTTCTCTTTCTAGTTTATATTTTTAGTGGATAAACATTGACAATAGCAGTATTACAAAACTAATAATAAAGCAAAGCATTGAAAAAAAAATCTAAAAAATTTGATCCGAAATCCCTCTACATTTCTGAATACGCAATATCTACGCATATTGTAAGAGGAAGCAAAATGTATAATTAATTGGTTGATTAACTCGATTTGTCTTGAATATAGTATAATGTCGACATATTCAACAAGTTTACTGTGTGAAACCTCACGCTTTCGGTAGTATTGGGTCTTTTTCTTCAGTTTGGCAGTGTTGCTAGATTCCAGATGCTTAGTCCGTGTACCCGCTGAACTGTACTAAACTTTTATACAGAACCTCAATATCGAAGTAAGCTCCTAAAGTTGTCTTCTTGTTCTTCTTCTGGTGCTCGTGCATATGTGTGGTTTGCTGTGCGTGCTTTACCAAGGATCCACGTTATATTCTCCATCGTGTTGTTTCTTTCTTTGGTCAAATAATTGTGTTTATATATGTGCCCTTGAGAGAGTGCGTTCCGCGGTCGCATTGTTCACGGTTCCTGTGGGAGAGGATTACTCGTTGGAACAGTTTTTGGAACGGCCTGGTTCCTTCACACCTAGGAACTCGCTTACCCATAAGTCTTTCCACATGTTTACTCTATCTTTTTCTAATATCAATAAGCATAGGGAAAAAAAAATAAAAAAACAAAAAATACAATAATTATTAAGTTGCATGTCTTAGTTAATAAATATTTAAAGGTTACTATTAAGCTAATTGGCACTGAAGAGGGCCCCCATTTGTGGCCGAAACGTTTGCCTTTTGTATTTTTTATGTATTCTATCACTTAAAAAAAAATCCGCATCAAAACTGACCCCATGCCAAATTAACTATTACAAAATTATTATTGTGGGTCAATAAAACAATGAACATGTACGGAAACATGTCACGATATAATTGTTTTGAATGTCCCGAAAGTGAGAGTGCTCAAGATAGTTGAAATCGTATCCATCGCAACTAAGCACATGGAGTATCTTCATCGACTACCTTGAGAAAGGAAGGACGATTACTGGAGCATACTATGCTGCATTATTGGATCGATTGGTTGACCAAATCAGGAAGAAACGGCCACGTTTGAAGAAGAAACAAATCCTTTTTTCATAATGACAATGCACTATCTCACACATCGAACATTGCGCAGGCAAAAAAGCATGAATTGTGTTTCGAGTCATTTCCGCATCCACTGTATTCTTCTGATCTGTCCCCCAGCTATTATTCACTGTTCCCAAACCTCAAGAGATGGCTGTGTTTTGAGTTGAACGAAGAAGTATATATACTAGAACATCTATAAAATTGTAATAATAGATTTCTTGGTATAACCAAGTTGGTTTGACAATGTATTGTAATATATTGCTAAACTATCGTGGCCATACGGAGAGTACACGTTCCATGCGTTTTTCGCAAGCAGAGTGCTGTGCTTTCTTGGTAAGACACTGAAGTTTCGCTTGTAGTATACGCAATTTTGTTCGAATTTCGTATACGCATTTACTAATTTGGGATACAACACTGCCATACTATAATCCTATGATTTTATCCAAAAATGGTAAATCTTTCATACCAATATCACATAAAAAATCGCGTACAAAAATTGTATCGGCATCTCATACGAAATTCGGAAGAGATTTTTTTCGGTGTGCGTAATGAATGACCTTGCAGTAGCACAGTTATGAAAATCTTGTTATAATTTTGCAAAAACCCTTTGTAAGCAACCTTTTTCAGGAAGCTTCTAAAACGAATAAATTGAATAAAATTACAGCTAGAACGAGAAAACCTGGGAAATTATATAGAAAGCTTAAATGGTAGTATAAAATGAGTACTTGTATATCCATACCAAATTCCACCTTACTGTGAAAGCCTCGCCGTAAAGAACAGGTTCGCCAATTGTAGCGGGCATGAACATCGGTTCATCAATTTTCTGGCTCAGCTAAAATGGAATGTAATTAGTTTTCAACTTTGGTTTTTTGAGAGATCATAAGGAAAGTATAAATTGCAGACGAGTTAAACACGAAGTTACGTGATACAGGAAAGAAAAAAGTTACAGTTTACAGAAATTATGCATTCACTTAAGTGAACAAGACAGGGACTCCCAATTTAACACGTGAGTTTTCTTGTAAAGTAATATATAATTCGCATAGTACGAATAGTAGATTACGATAGTCTCTCCTACTTTGGGTAAATTTTTACTGGAATATATTTAAAATTTCTTTGTTACACATTTTATCTTGTGCTTTTTCTGCAGAGTGTCTCTTTCCGATAAGCATGTGTACGCCGAAGATCGTGCAAAACTCTCACTCTTACTTATCCTTTCCCAATGACCTGTTCGAAAATGTCTTCATAAAAAAGTCGTACACAGGAACGCTGGTTTTATAGAATTCGATATCAAGGAATGAGCTAAGGAGCAGCAGAGTACGGGATAGACATCTCCAAAAGCGAAAATGAAGAACAACAAAAAAGGAAATATTTCGCTCATGAAGAACAAAGTAAAGTTCAATAAAAATAAAGCTAATCCTATATGCATTATCACTTCAAAAAAATACGTTCCACATTTAAAAAGTAGTTATTTGAGCCTACTACCCCGACTTGAAAAAAATACCACTGCTACTTCATTAGTTAGCACAACTATTTTTCTAGTTGATTCTACTACCCGAGCTCTTGTAATAAAAATAGAGGTAGCAACATCGAGAAGAAAAGTAGTTATACTAAGCAATAAAGTAGCTATAGCATATTTTTTAAACTTAAGTAGTTGGGTAAATTAACCCTTTTTTTCCAGTGCATCACCCTCACGTATATTTCACATTTATTGTTACAATTTTACTGTAACTGAAGTTCTTATGAATTATTTTTCATCTATCAAATCTTAAGATTCTTTATGATTGAAATCTTCAGATGATGAATATTAAAACGACGCGGAACATAACTCTTGATTCGTGTCTGGTTGTTTATGATTTCACGCTTCACTGACTCTGTACGATTATAAGAACACCATGTCTAAACAGTTCGTAAAATCAGCGTTCCAGTGTATCATCAAATTCAGTTTATTTTATAAAGAGCTACTTACGATCGCTATTGAAAGAGGGAATATAATTTCTGTAAAGGGGTTAATTCGCAAAATTGAATAATGAACTTTTTTGAATTTTATGCTTAATGATGTTAAATCAAGATTTTCCGTGCAAGAAGAATCAATAAGAGCATGTTGATTAGACATTAAGATCGCGCCACATGTTATGCGTCTCTTTCTATACAATAAAGCAAAAGAGTCGATTGCCTTGCTATGATTGGTAGTGATTGGAATCATTATTCTCTTGCTTGGCCCCTGTTCTATTAAAACAATGTTTAAAGCAGATATTTTAATAATTAAATCGTACTTGATGCTATTATTTGAATTAAAATATAAAATATTTCAACTTGATGTAAGAAATCAGAATATAATGTTAAATAAATTTTAGTAAAAATTTCAGTTAGTTTTCACATTATTGGTTACTGATTTCAATACCCAACACATGAAAAAGAAAATTGATAATGTAATAAAGTCTGGAAAAATGTTACAATTGTAGTCATTAATAATTACCTTCAGAATAATGAACAGCGAATATCACAAAAAATACTGCAGCAACAATAAATTTATTCATTTTCGCAGACTGCAATCAAACTGACTTTGTTAAAACTTTATCACGTTTTTATAAATTGCAATCAAAAGTTTAATAAACTCGGTTAATGTGCTCTACATTCAATAATACGGCTATAAACAATCTTACAAGCTAATTAATGCCCAATAATTGACCATGAAATTTTATATGAACTTGAAACAATTCCAAATCTCTTACACGTGCAGAATAAAATATTTGATGATTTCACAAGGTCCTCCATTATCAGATGTTTATCGTAAAATAACTGACAGTATCAAGATACTTTAAAAGATTTTGAGTAAACACATTTTCATCGACCTACACTGAAAAAAATCGACATGGTAATTGCAACTAATACGTCCCAACTAATTGCTTTTAGTAAAAGCTACTAAAAATTGAATAGTCTCAATAAGATAGTATGATTAAAATAGACAATTTATTATATATATATACTTGTATGTAAATTGACATCATATTAATTACACTAATCAAATTGATTGTTGTCCTTGAGGAAAGCTTCCTCAATTTTAAGTAATTCTTACTATAAAATATTAGACATATCATTTTTAATAACTGGCAGGTTATAATTTCGGTGGTGCATAAATTTTAAGATTTCACTGTACTAGCTCATTACTCTTTCTAGTATATATGGTGTCCCACCACTATTTGGAAATTCATTAATTACTAATGAAGGACCGAGAAACGAATTAAAACATTATTTTGTAAAGTTTTATTACACAAGTAGTTTTGGAGCTGGAGAGGTTCAAAGTTGAATGGAATGTCTTGTTGAAAGACAGAAAATTTTTCATCTTTCTCTTACAACAAGATATTCCATTCATCTTTAGCCATCTTTAGCACAAAAACACAAACATTTAAAAGAGGATGTTTTAACTTATTTTAGAGTAGTTGACTTTGTATTAGCCGAACTATTAGGTTCCACTAAGACCCACTAGTTGTCACTAATACCAAAAATTTTTAATAGTCTGCATTTCCATACAGAATTATGTTGATTTCGAGTATCAAAAAAACAAGCATTGATAGCACTATAATGCAGTATAGTATATTGCATTACAAGGGACGAAACACAGCGATTGCAAACGAGTGTGAAGTTGCATTCGCTGTCTTTTGTTTCGAGTAATGCATACTATTTTTCATAGCAACTGTTTTGAGAATTTGATTTTCGGTACCTGTGAAGCGGGACGAAAATGCGGTTTCCCACCCTACCTTTAAAGTTTCGCCTCTAGGGTTGAAAATCGCAGTTCCATCCCGCTTTACAGGTACCGAAAATCAGTTGTTCAAAAGAGGCGCTATGAATAGTATATTGCATTACAAGGGACGAAACACAGCGATTGCAAACGAGTGTGAAGTTTGCTGCCAGAGCGAAGCGAGGGCTGCAGTCACACGAGTTGCATTCGCTGTCTTTTGTTTCGAGTAATGCATACTATTTTTCATAGCAACTGTTTTGAGAATTTGATTTTCGGTACCTGTGTTCCCACCAAAATGGAGAGTGTTCCTGGAGGTATGTTGTATATGGTTCTGCATTTATTACTCATATAATGAATATTAAAATGTCATAAAATCCAAGACAAAAAGTGCCTATTTTCCTGATTATCTTAAGAACATCGCGATCGAAAATTGTCAAAAAAGTTGTGATCCCAGGAGATCCTGCATAGTTTAAAGTTTTAACGATTGTAAAATAATGTTGAGAAAAAATATAATCAAAGAGAAGTTTCAGATTACCTCAGACGCAGGCTCTGGACAATTTTTTCTCCACTGTATACGTCTGACTGTGATGCAGTGCTCAAAGAACGTCATTATGTGATTGTTTTAACTTACAATTCTGCACGCGTAGGTTTTTTGGGTCGCTGATTATGAATTGAAAGTTGAAAATAGATATTTTTTATTTATTTACTTTTTTTTTGGTGAGGAGGAAAAATGGCGAAATCTTTTATAGACGTTGTACAGGACTCTCCTAGGTCGGGTCTAGGCATACTTGTTTAAACCAAAAAACACCCTCTCTCGAACTAGTACACCGTCCGCATATTATTATTCTAAACTCCTAATTGATCATAAAATCAGTTCACAGGGTTTTTTGTACTCTAATAGTAAATTTGAGGTTCATATTGCAATGAAAAATTAGAATTACACATTTGCAAGTAATTATTCTAAAATACACAGTGTCGAGAAATATGCATGTTTTTTTAATTTGTTCTAATTTATCATGGCTGAAAGCTATATTATATATGATAGAAAAAGTTTCTCCAAACCATTCATGCAATATTCGTTACTGTTTTCCAATCTGATCAACATATTTATTTGTCAGGATCAGGGACTGATATCACATTCGAATATGGACTTTGTTCGACGTTACTTTTGAAACTGTGGTTTTAACATTGAATACATTTTTATTAATCTCTGATACTTTGATTATACTTTACGATGTTACTTATTTCTCTGAAAAGTGTGGCATGCGCTTCTGTACAAAATCAGGAAATTTTTTAATATACATTTTCAGTTACTGACAAACCTGATAGACGCCTATTTTACGAAATCTTCAAGTTTTCAAAAATTTTTTTTACTGTTATCGAATCAGTAATTTTTGATTTTTTAATAATATTCTAAAATTTTGACCTTAAATTTTAAAGTCAGCGATCTCCAAAACATAAGAAGACTAATTTTTGAAGACGAAGATTCACTTTAATCATTTTAGCCCGGTTTTAAGGTGCTAAGTCGGCCATGTTCGAGCAGCCATTTTGAATTTTCAAATTTTGACCTCAAATTCGGATTCAGCGACCTCGAAAACCCAAGTATACTTATTTCTGGAAATTAAAACACAATTTTTAGCTTTTTGGCCAATCGTCAAAGCGTTTGGCATCACTGTGCTAGGGTTGAAAATCGCAGTTTTGTCCCGCTTTACAGGTACCGAAAATCGAATTTTCAAAAGAGGCGCTATGAAAAATATATTATGTACTAGATTTTTTGTTCATTTATATTGATGCCGTATAGTACATAATCATATAGCAATTGTAAATAGAACATTGCAGTATTAAATTATTTTCCATATACATTATATGAAGTAATTTGTATGAACGGTATGTTAAACTTGATTTAAACTACTATTGAATTTAATGTGACAACATATTAAACTTAATTTAAGCTTATTAATTTCAATAAGAATGCAAAATTATTTTAAAGTAGTGGATAAAGTCACGTCAATTACATGCCCTTTATGATATTTTAATAAAATATAGTACAAACATAGTATTTGACTGTAAGATATAGCATTTACAGAAACACTCGAAATTATAACGTTGCCTAACATAGATAACCTTGCAGAAACCTTGTTAGCAACCTTTTGCAAGGAGCTTACAAACAAATTTGCAAAAATGTTACTGAAAGTCTGATAGTATTAAATCCGTACTCTGGTCGTATATTTTTTCCATATTCAAATAAAATTCATCAGATTTATTTTATTTTATGTAGAATCACTCAAGGTCGCAATTAGAATAAGGAATTTAAGATCAAGTCAGACATTATTTTGTAAAATTGAATGATAAATTTTTAAAAATTATTTGCTTTATTCTGAAATATACATGATCTACGTTTTTTTCCACTAAAAAAAGCAGAATATTCGATTAACCTGCTGTTATTGTAACTTATTGGGTGTTTTAAGACAATCTCTGTTAACTTTGTCGACTTATATTCTGTTACAAGAATTTTCAAAGCATAAAATGTTAACACTTAAATACTACTTGAAATAATTCGAACTAATAAAACATTATATGTAAAAAACTACGGTAAACTGTATTAGAGACTATTACAGAGAATGATCTTGTTTTACATCTTCTTAGAAAAGTGACCAATAAAATCCAATATTTAAAAAATTTAATTACAGGTTCAATTATTTTTGTAGTATTTCTATAATTCAGTGTCACTGATTTTATCCGTCTTATAATGTATAAATATTAAGCACACGCAAATATATTTTTGCAACAAATACCTATTATTTTCAAAAGGACGAAGATTTATTGTGCACCGAGATTGTAGTTCGGATTGTAGTATTCAGAAAAAAACAATTTGAATTGATTTTATCAATACTTAGTGAATCATTTTAAGAAAATCATAAGTTTCTCCAAAATGTTTACAATAACATACATATGTTCCTCATTAGCCCGTGCAGAACACAACAAGCAAAAATGTACTTAGGAATCTAGTTAGCAATTATTTATATTATACTTGCAGATAATATTTCATCTATAAAATACAAATACTGCGAAAGATTTAAATAAGCATATTTTTGTTTAGATACATAGAGAGAAGCAAATCCTACAAGCTTATTTCCTTGGAATAGAGGAGCACCTCTTTGCATCTAAAACAAGGTAAAATTTTAATTTTCAACTTACTCTCAAAGTACAATAAATTGCAGTAGAGAAGAAACTATTTTCTTTCTTAATTTCATTCAGTGACTGAATTCTAGCTATACAATCAGTTATTTTTAGTCACAATAACTAAAAAATTAGTTGTAATCAACTAATTAATAGCTAGGTTTCAAGTATTGATTGAAATTAGTAAAATAGGTACAGATTAAAATTGAAATCATTTCCTATATTTTCAGTGAAAATTTTTGAAATTACTTTTTTTATTGTTCTCAAGGTTTTGTATTATTTATTGTAATTTAATGTATACTTACTGCACGAGTACCATAGTTACCTCCCCTTGGAAATAATGTTAATTCAAATCTAATCGTTTTAATCATGCCTGCTTGTATTTTAAGCTTTCCCTTCTGCAAGACATCATACATGTTATTTTAAGTATCGTGCAGATTAACTTTTTCAATACCGGCTTAAGGCTCTGATGCATGGAAAGACTTATTGTTATAGAAAGCGTGAAATATACAATATGATTTTAAGATTTACTTTTTCAATATCTGGAAAATCTTGAAATTCGAGTTCTATTTTTATATTATTACGAGGTTTGTCCGGAAAGTATCGGGCCTACCTTTATATCTCCGCGCCATAGTGTTCGAGCGACCTCTGCGGGACATGAACGTCAACAGTAAAGCCTTACGAACCTATCGGTTGCTTGCTGACATCTGCCGGACGTATAGTTCATGCGCAGCGTGTCTTTGTTTACAAAGCTATTTTTGAGTTCGGCGGATTTTGTGATTGTTAGAAATGGCTGAAAAACAACATCAACGAATTTGCATCAAATTTTGTTTTCAACTCGGAAAAACGAGTTCGGAAACTATTCAGATGATGCAGAAGGCCTTTGGAAATGAGTGTATGAGCAAAACACGAATAAAAGAGTGGTATAATCGTTTCAAAGGAGGCCGCACTTCTGTTGATAGTGATTCTCGTTCTGGCCGATCTTCGACGACAAAAAAATTGGATAATATTGAGCAGGTGCGAATTGCGATTGAAGGTGGTCGTCGATTAACTTTTCGTGAACTAGAAAATGATCTCGGAATACCGAAAACTACTGTTTGGGAAATTTTGAACAAGATTTTAGGAATGACTCACGTGTGTGCGGTGACTGGCTTCTTCACCACGATAACGCGCCAGCGCATTCATCGAATCTTGCGCAGCAATTTTTGGCGAAACACAAGATTGTACAGCTCCGACAGCCTTTCGTACAGTCCCGACATAGCTCCCTGCGACTTTTGGATGTTCCCAAAATTGAAAATGGCACTCAAAGGAAAGCGGTTCGACGACATCGAGACGATTCAGAGTAATGCGACGCGCGAGTTGAAGGCCATTCCAAAAAGTGAGCTCCAGGACTGTTCCGAGAAGTGAAAACATCGCTGGAACCGATGCTACCCGCCCGATGATGAAGAATAACGCCAGCGCGAAGATATAAAAGTAGGCCCGATACTTTCCGGACAGACCTAATATATCTATTATCATATGAAACTACGAGTCAGTGGCGGGCTAAGGAGGCGGGGGGAACGGTCTGCCCTGGGCCCCTTTTTTCTTGATGTGTTCAGAAGTGCAACGTTCATATTATTAACAAACCCATTGATTTGTAAAGTAACTGAATAATCCTTTCTCTCTTACTTTATGTGTCACATGTAAATTGATTTCAAAGTACTGCTGATAAGTTATTAATTATATGGGCGCCCCCCCCCCCCCCCACACATACAATAAATACCACCCCAGACCTCCTCAAAAGCTCATAACCCGCCACTACAGCAAGATCAATATTGAGTCCGAAATAGATTTTTCTGACGATGATTTTGAAAAAAGGAAAATAGCGCTTACGCAAACGTAATGAAACAAAATTTATACAACACAAGCATGTTTTTCTCGCTTTTTGACGCTTGTTTTGCGGGCATAAAGTTTGTCATTTAAGCCCTAGGGCGTAAATAGGGATGGAGTGCTTAAAAGTAGTCATTTAAGCACCCCTCACTCCCTATTTACGCCCGCAGGACTTAAATAACAAACTTTACGCCCGTAAAACACACGTCAAAAAACGAGAAAAACATGCTTTTGTTGTATAAAGTACCGTGTACAACACGGGGGTAAGATCATTTAAAACATCGCACGAGATTTTAAATGATCTTACCCCCTTGTTGTACAATGTACTATTGTTACACTGACGTCGCGTTGAAAGTTTATGAGCATATGCGATACATAACTTTAAAGTCGCTCGAAAATAATGTTAGTGTAATAGATTCAACGATACCCCCCGTAGAATGAGTATTAAAAGCTTAACTGTATCAGTATTAAGCCAGTATATATTTTAGTCATTCTATATTTTTACCAAACTCCACCCTATTGTATGAGCAATTTCATAAAAAACGGGCACGTCAATTTTGACAGGTATAAGCGATGGTGATTCAATGCTCTTCTTCAGCTAAAATTAAATTCAATCGTTTGATTTATATATGAATATATCAGGTGTACAAATAAGTTTCCACCGTTTGACAAAAGTTGGCGCCACCAGTAAGTTTTAGTTGAAATTGACAGATGTAAAACGTCACTGTCGTAAGGTTGGAAATCTGTTAAAAACATAATTTTCAAATATAAGTGAATTTTTATCAGTATAATATATTATTTTGTGTGCGAAAATGTCGAGTTTTGAGCCGAACAAGCGTCCTTTGCGGGAACTTCCCAGAAAACATTTTGGAAACAGTTGGAGGCAATATTTGCCGATTGCAATTGAGGGGCTTTGGAGAATAATTGCCATTATCTGCGTCCGCATTTTTGTGCGTTATTTTGTCAAAAGCTTTGATAACAACACAGCACTGAAACGATTGTCAATAAATGGGCAGTTTCTTTGAGTTCTAAAGAGTCGGTATCGACAAGTAAATAGATGGTCAATTAATGAGCACATCTATTTAAGTGATTTTGCGTCAAAAAATCATCAATTTGTGGGCAATATCGAGGAAAGATTACGCAGCAAAATATTTTTCGTAAACGCAAAGAAACCCCAATTATTGTGTCCTTTCTTTGAGTGATTTGAAAAAAAGTTACAGGGTATGATGATCGTTTACTATTTCGTTCATTTAAGGGAATGTGGAATAAATTGTATATAATTAATAACACAATGTTTTTTTTACACATTTTAATCTTCGCAAAAGTATCTTTCTTTTAACTTACGATCGACATTTCTTGTAACATTACATTGACCAAGAGAACTTTTAAATTGAACTTTACATACTTCGTTATTATAATTCTACTAATAATCATATACAAATGACTTCTTTCGATCATTACCTCACTTTCGACAGAATTCTATCAAAAATAAACAAGATTTTCAGGCACTAAAAATGTCGATATATTCCACGTTTGAAACTGAAATTTCGAACGTAGAAAATCATTCGAATCATGGAGATTTCGCGTCATTAAATATTTTGATCAAGATCAAAATCGACATAAAAATGTATACATAAAAATAGAGCAATAATTATTAATTAGTAAATATAAAATTCGGATTATTATCTCGTAACTGTCGATTCAGCTGCTTAAATTTTTAAACAGAAACATTTAGAAATTAATAATAATAATAAAAATAACTCAATAAAATAACTTGTTTCGTATTGTCAAAGTTTGTGCGCGAGAATTGATCAATTCTGCCATGCCATCAAAGTTTTACTAAAAAATTGACCATTAAACTAGGCTCCACGTTTTTCGGTAAAAATTGACCTAATTTCGAGCACTATGCTCGAGTCATCTTTATCCATGACTTAGAGCGGAAATTGACGACTTTTTGCTCTTTTTTTATGACACCACGTATTTACATAAATATTGCTATGATCTGCATCCGCAAAGAGGCGCAAGTTTTGCCCCTCACGATTGGGTTAAAAGTGGCCAGATATTGCCCATTATTTGAGCACGTGTTTTTCCCCATAATAGACAGTGAAAAATAACGCAATTTCAACCCACTCTTTTCGATCTCAATGCCATGGGCAAAATGTGGACTCCACGTCTGGTTTTATGGGTTTTGATTTACTTGTTCAATTTGAAGAAATCTGCAGCTGAGACGCATCGATTGCTTGTAGAAACATATGGTTCTCTCACCTCAAGTGAGAGAAGTTGTGAGTGGTTTCAAAAGTTTAAGAACGGTGAATTTGACATCGAAGACAAAGAACTTAGCGGAAGGCCGAAACTGTACGAAGACGCGGAATTGGAAGCATTATTGGATCAAGATTCATGCCAAACGCAACAAGAACAATACAATGGACAATACTTCGAATAAAACATAAGGTTCTGTTCTTTCACAATAAATGCCCAATTTTTGATAAAAAACGACCGAAACTTATTTGTACACCTGATATAATATTTTCTAAATGTTTTAAATGAAATAAAATCCATCACACTGTTAGAAAAAACTGTATTAGATTCAATATACAAGTGTGTGAAGCAGATATACACTAATACTGAAATGTAACATACATCTGTCTTGGAAATTTATTATAGATGTCGATTAAACACTTCATGAGAACTCAAACTGCTTGAAGCTCCCTTAATTTTGTTAAATATTTCAAAATGTGATAATTTATAATTTGCGATTGAAATTTTTTATTTATAATTGAAGTTCAATGAATGGATACTATAATACTTTTTTTGAAATTGATTCTAAATATCAGAATTTCAACGTGAGAACAGGTGCTTATTGCTTTTAGGTCTCATAAGTATTATTCACTGAATTGCCTTGAGAGACTTTTCGTTAAAGTAAATGATAAGATTGAATGAAAGTTTAGTATATAATTGTTTTAAAATGGGGACAGCCGAAGTTTTATTACACTTATTCCTATTATGGCATTGAAATTCAATATAGTCATAACAGTCTTTAAAACGTGTAAAAGAAAAATTAGTATTTTAAATACCAAATATTATGAATCTCCATTCGAAAACTTTAGAGTACGAAAAAATAATATTACGATTACTAAGGTTTCTAAAAATAATTCTAATAAATCGAACAATGAATATTATAACCTGGAAAGCACCCTGCAAAACCATGCTATCCAGAGGAAACTGTACTCGGCGCAGAGACTCGTCGCGCTGAGAATAGTTTCAGCATATAGAACTTCCTCGACGAGTGCTGTGTTGGTCCTGGCGAGCGTCCCGCCAATAGATTTATTGGCGGAGGAAACTCAGGACACCTTTTAGCCTCGCAAGGAGCTTACCTGTGCCGACCTGCAGGAAATCGCTCGCGCAAAGGAGGCCATCCGTAAAGATTGAAGGCGCAGACACGTCGAGAAATGGCAGATGAGATGTCATGGTGAGCAGACCAGGAGATGGACTTATTGCCTGATCCCGGAGCTCGCCACCTGGCTGAACAGAGAGCACGAGGAAGTCGGCTTTTATTTGGCGCAAGCGCTCTCAGGGCATGGCTGTTTTAACGCGTACCTGAGGCGCTTCAAGAAGAGAGACGAGGAAATGTGTTGCTACTGCAATTGTCTGATGGATACCGCAGAGCAAGCACTCTTCGTCTGCGCAAAATGGGGTGTGGCAAGGGAGGTCCTCGGCCAGGCAGTGGTTGCCGAGCTTACTCCTGACACGATGGTCTCTCTCATGCTCCAGTCTGAGCGGTTCTGGGCGCTCATCGCAGTGTTCGCAGAACGTGGACGTAAACGGCCCCCACCATGGACCCTACCAGCTCATGGTTTCTTCCTCGCTCCACTGCCATAGGTTGGTTGAATGAGGAAGACACAATGAGCTCAAAGCATCTATGGTGGGGGGCCGTTTGCGTCCACGTTCTGCGAATACTGGTTCATCGAGTCATTCGTCACACTTGTGATGAAGACGAGAGAGCTCGATGAGCGTCGAGAGCGAAACAACGGGGAGAGTGAGTAGAAATCGCATCGGGGCCTGCACCCGCGGTCCTGCGTCTCGGGTGGATTCGACTGTCCACGTCGTTCGGAGGGGGATTCTTTTTAGTCTTCCCCTGGTCCCGCGCGAACCGAACCCCGTGCCTAATACGGCACGGGGTTAAGCAAGTTAAGTGTTAAGCGGTAATGCTTTTGTTTAATAATATTTATAACGAATGTGAGTATATTCGTTTAATAAGTACCTAATTATGATATATGCATCATAACTGATACATTGTGATGCATATTATATACGGGAATGTGTATTCACTCCTAAAAATAACCTCAAAACGTGTTGTTGTTTTAGACGATCAAGAATGCGTATGATGTCACTTCCGATCCAATTGTCATGGCGGAAGGCTCAGTGGAAGAACATCGGCTCATCCTTCCCTAGAGGATCCTTAATTCGTGTATGCGTTTTAACTAAAACCTCCCCTCTTCTCAGTGCTAAAGCTTCTATCTTCCACTTGTTTTGCACGCGTTAGAAAAAGACACAAGAATTCATAATCCGGACGTCACTTCTGAAGGTCAAACCTTTTGGTGGAGTGAATAAATAAATCCTTATAGTTTATAAAAAAGTTTATTCTTAAAATGTTATAAGTACAAGGAGTCATAAGAAAATATACTCCAAATAAGGTATAAAATTTAGTTAACAATTGACAATCTGGGAAAAATTCAAATAAGATCAACTGCTCAGGACGACTGATCTCAGGCCGTGCAAACCTAATGGAAAAGTGGTGGACCGTTAGCAACTAGCGCCGCGTACAGCACTGCGCATGAACTACCATTATGTGTGCACGTGTTAGTGCATATACATGCATACGTAGGTTCTTTAAATGTGTTACAAAGAATATATTCAAATAAAATTAAAAGGAAATTGAAGATTTAGCGCAAAATTGTGAAAATTTAATTCAAGAGTGAGAAGTTATGTTGATATCAACTCACTCTTTAATTACATTTACACAATTTTGCCTTAAATCATGGTTTTCTCGTCATAAATAAAAATCAAAAATATCTCTAATTTGTATTTTTATTTTCAGAAAATATAGTTGCTTAGCACATTTTGCGTTGATTTTTGTACTACAAGATAATCGAACACTTTGTGGGGTCGAGATAGCTCTCTTCGGTGTTGTGTGAAAGTCTTCTCCAAATACATCCTTGCTGCTTCCTGCTTCTGGGATATCTTCTGATTCTTTTTTCTGGAATATAGATTAAAAGCATTTAATTTATATGATTATTTGAAATTTATTTCGTAGGTATTTTATAAAATAAATAAAAATAAATTTTATAAAATAAAACTCCAGTCACATGTTTCGCGAAATTGTGGTGGGAATTTCTGACATTGTGGAATTTGTATTGGCAATTCTCAGCTATTTTTTCATAAATAATCCTTTGTAATTTTATACTATATATGTACTTGCATCTATATCTTCAGTAACATTTAGACAGAAGTACACTGCCGGTCGAAATTATTTGTTCACTTGTTGTTTCAGCTATTCCTAAAGTGTCTTAATTTTTATAATAACAAGTTGAAATTTTTTTCCCTATCATAAAATAAAAGTTAATAAAATTTTGCAAATAACAAATAAAACAAAATAAAAAATAATAAAATAAACTAAATAACAAAATTGAAGAAATTTTTTTTTTTCACAGAAAAATGTCTTCAATTTATATTGGAAAATACCATCTAGTTTTAAATAACGTTGGATTAATTCTGAATCATAGGTTGATAAGGTCGATATAGTAGAGTTCCGTTGTCACGTACAGTGATACACTCTTCTAATGATCGACATAATCGACTGAAATGATTTAGAAAAATCAGAAAAAATAACAAAATGTTAATTTTATAAAAAAATATTTCAAAAAACTTGAAATTTCAATCATTCTGAAAAATATTAACAACTCTGAAATTAATTAAGATTTTTAAAAGTTTTTTGTCTCATTTAAATGGTAGGTTTTCATAGTATTTTGCTAACTAATCAAGATATTTTCAGATTTTTTTCCTGGATTCTACCCGGCGTCAAAAATGATACAAAAAGGTCATAAAATTTTTAAAATGTGTAGCTACTTACAAGAAATTTTTAAAAACCAATGTGTATCATATTTTAATAAAATTTATAGATTACTGTCTTCATTTGAAAATTTTCGACATGTTTGTACCATGTTTGACCCCAGGGTAGAATCCAAAAAAAAAAATTCTAAAAATATCTTGATAAGTTAACAAAATACTATGAAGAGTAACCTTCAAAATGAGACCAGAAACGTTTAAAGGTCTTAATTAATTTCAGTGTTATTAATATTTATTCAAAAAGATCGAAATTTGACGTTTTTTGCAATATATTCTTATAAAATTATCATTTTGCCTTCAACTTGGGCTCACTAGATGCAAAATTTAAATAATTATAAAAATTAAGACACTTTAAGAATAGCTAACACAGCAGGTGATATTTTATTTATTGCACTTAAAATTTTAGAAATAAAGATCACTAATGAGGACTCTGATCAGAGTCGAAAAGTTTGAAATTATATACAATATCGTATGAAATTAAAAATATTGTTACTTACGTGTGCAAACTGCACGCTACTTTCTTCAAAGTCTCGTGTGCCTTCTGCAGGTTTTTCTACTTCGGGAATAAAAATTTCGAAGTCTGATGGGGAAGAAACACTCGCCGGTTTAATGTTCACATCACTTCCACTCGACACATCACTACACGACGGTAAATTTAACGTCGGAAAAATGTCGATGACAAATAAAAAATTGTCTTTCTAGTACTTCGAGGTATCCTAACCTCGACAAGTAGGGATTTGAGCATGCTTCTATCCATCGTTGTCCGGCATTTTCTTTCTTCGAAAACCGATGAATTGACACATTGTTCTTCCGACCCCTTTTGGAGGTACACCCGCTCACAGCACACTGAATTTCGTACTTCGAATTCATTTTAAATGATTATAAAGCGCGATCGCGTACGAATTGTTGATACATGTATACAACAATGGCGGAACTCATACGAAGCCGTTCCCTTTGCCGCACTCCGCCCGCTTCTGACAACTAGCGCCGCGTACACCACCGCACATGAACTATCCTACGGGGACACCCAATACATTAGAGGTCGACCTGCCCTGACTGATCTGAACAAAGTGCTGACGATTCGCACTTTTACAGAATTCAATACAGCGCGATTCAGTCTCTCACATTGTCCGTTGGCTCTTGGTGTCGCAACAGCATTTTGAATGTGCTTAATTCCATACTCTCGACAGAAAACTTGGAATGTGTGAGAAGTGAACGCACTTCCTTTGTCGGTTATTATTCGTGTTGGAACTCCGAAGAAAACAAATAACTGGTCAAGTGCCTTGAGGACATATTTTGTTTTTGTACTGTGCACAGGTTCGAGGATACGAAACTTGGTAAATCCATCAATAATTGTCAAGATTTGCGTGTTTTTATTTTTTGTACGGATAAATAGGCCAATGTCATCAAGGCGCAATGTATGAAAGGCAATTGAGGCCTTCTCAATCGGATGAAGGAACCCTGGTTTTCTTCCCGATGTTGACTTATAGTAGAGACAGTTTAAACAAGCCTTCATATACCTAGAAACAAATCGTCTCATCCCTTTAAACCAATAATTTTCACGGATTTTCTCGAGGGTCTTCTCTAAAGCAAAGTGTCCCTGATCGACATGACACAATATTCCAGCGAGACATACGCGGTACTAGCCATTTGTTCCCACTCTCGGTTCTTCGGAAGACCACACCCCCTTTTAAGTCATACTTCTCGAAATACTGCTTTACTTCTGTCTTTCTATTCCCGGATTCTAATATTCTCCGTATCACCTCAATATCGTGATCCTGGATTTGTGCAACTTTTATCCACTCTGCATCCGATATATCAACAGATAAACATTCAACTGGAATCCTAGACAGATAATCAACATGAGCTACTTGAGTACCTGGACGATATATAATGTCAAAATCATAATCCTGAAAGTCAACCCACCAACGAGCTACCCGAGGCTGAATATCTTTTTTATTGGCGGTCGCCCGAATAGCACTGCAGTCTGTAACAACTGTGAATTTTATCCCCAGTAAGTATACTCGGAATACCTTGAGAGCCACGAATACTGCTAGGGTTTCTAAATTATATGAATGATATTTTTGTTCCTCAGAACTAGTTTTGCGACTGTAGTATGCAACGACTCTTTTTCCTTTCTCGTTTTCCTAAATTAGCATTGCTCCTAACCCAATAGAGATAGCATCCGTATGGACTTCGGTCTTTAATTCAGGGTTGAAAACAGCTAAAACTGATCGAGTTGATAAAGTTTCCTTAATTTCTTGTATTGCGCTAGATGTGCTTCACATTTTTGGGATCTGGTGTCTCCTAAATCGCTCGAGTTTTACGCAGTCCTGGTCGAACCCCTTCAATAGAAATCTCTTTACCTAAATACTCGATTTTTGTTCGGAAAAATTGACATTTGTTTAAATTTAACGTTAAATTGTATTTTTCAAAGTCTTACAAACCTAGTTTTAATTCTTTAAACCCTTCTTCAATATTTGTAACAGCTAATAATACATCATCTATGTAAACCGTTGCCTTAGTAATGCAATCTGTTTTCTCTATTTAATCCTGATGCATTGGAATTTGGTAAAATCCATATTTTAAGTTTAGGGAAATAAAATACGTTTGACCTCATAATCTATCAATCTGATCATCCATTAACAGGAGCGGGTATTCAATAAGTTTTGTGGTTTTATTTAATTTCTGAAAGTCAACGACCATGCGACTTTCTCCGTATTTTTTTGAAACTAAAAAGGCTGGACTTGCATACGGTGAAGAGCTTTCCCGGATTATCCAGCTAGATTGAAATTTCATGATTAAATCATATAATTTTTCACGTTCATTCCTGGACAAATGATACGGTCTATGATACACTGGTTCATCATTAAGTAATTCGATTTTCATTTCTCCGATTTTGGATTGCCCTAACTCTTTGAGTTCAACTACATTATTTCGAAAACAGTTTAAAAGAGCTATTAATTGTTTCCTTTTTTCTTTTTCTAGGTCTTCACAATGAACATCTTTTTCTTCGATAAGTTTCAACATGTCTACATTTTCTACTGCTAAAATGCTATTTGCTTCGTTTAATAAGTTCCTAACATTTGTCTTGATAAATCTCGTACTCGAAGCATTGGTAATTGCTTGGAACCCTGTGTTTATTATGTTACGACCTATTAAAACCTGTTTCGACAACTGATCATCTGGCACGATGAAAATTTTTACTTTTATACTTCAATATTATCAATAACTAATTTAATTTTTGAATAAGAAATTGGAATAACTACAGAGTGATCAAATCATCGAACCTGTTGAAACAATACCTGAAAAAACTTCCGCTAATTTGGCAAAATCAGACTCACGATTCGCTGAACTACTGGCTGAAGGACTCGATGTACTCAGATTCCTCAGCTGATTTTTGTCGACCTCGCTGCGACAGTTCCGACTTGATTCGTGCCTCAATTGGCCCTTTCTTTCTCTTTGCCCGCGGTGAAGACTTCGTGAACGATGTTGACTATGACTCCGCGAACGTCTTTCTTCCCTGCCTCTTTGCGATGATCTCTGAGGAGACTTTATCACTTGACACTATAACTATTCACTTTTAATTTTTTTTTATGTTCTCTACATATCTACAAGGAAACAGAAGAAAATATACTCCAAATAAGGTATAAAATTCAGTTAACAATCGATGTTCTGGGGAAAATTCAAATAAGATCAACTGCTCAGGTCATATATTTGATTTTCATTTACACTTTCCCTATATATATATCAAGACAAGACATTAGTCCCTTTGTTTACTAGGGATGTTAGTTGAAATTTGCCGGTTTTATTCATAGATTTCGGTAGAGATATGTATACATTTCTATGATTTGGTATCTATGTCATATTTTTCTATGGACAATAACCTTCAAAAATACACAATTACATTCTGCCAAAATAATAGCATCATAGTTGTTTACCTCAGTGAATATGTCGAGTTTCGTTCCAAGTAAATCGCATTTGCGGCATTCGTTGCTCTTCTTATTTCATCAAATTTCGTCAATTTAAAAGTGGTGATTTCGATTTAACAGACAATGAACATCCTGGTGCAGCGAAAAAGTTCGGAGACGAGGAATTGCAGGCGTTATTGGATGAAGACCCAACCCAATTGCAATAACAATTGGCACAAACACTAAATGTGACCCGAGGAGCAATTAGCTAACGTTTAAAAGCCATGGGAAAAATCCAAAAGTATAGAAAATAGGTACCACACCAACTGAACGATAGGCAAATGGAAAATCGAAAAACCATTAGTGAAATGCTGCTTCAACGGTTCGAAAGGAAATCTTTTCTGCATCGAATTGTCATGGGGGACGAAAAATGGATTTATTTCGAGAACCCGAAGCGGAAAAAATCATGGCTTTCACCTGGTGACGTCGGCCCATTGACTCCAAGGCCAAATCGCTTTGGCCGTAAGACAATGCTCTGTGTTTGGTGGGACCAGTGTGGTGTGGTGTACTTCGAGTTATTAAAACCTGGTGAGACGGTGAATACGGATCGCTACCGACAACAATTTATCAATTTGAATCATGCGTTGATCAAAAAACGGCCGGAATAGGCCCGAAGAAATGGCAAAGTTATCCTACAACATGACAACGCACCGTCTCATACCGCTAAAGTGGTGAAGAACACATTAAAAGCATTGAATTGGGAAATATTATCGCACCCGCCGTACTCTCCAGACCTCGCCCCGTCCGACTATCACTTTTTCGTATCGATGGGACACTCACTCGCAGAGCAGCGCTTCGCCAATTTTGAAGAAGTCGAAAAATGGCTCGTCGAATGGTTTGCCTTGAAAGAGAAAAAGTTTTTTTGGAATGGTATCCATGATTTGCCTGAAAGATGGGCAAAATGTGTAGAATCCAATGGTCCGTACTTTGATCTTCAAACCGTTGATCAAAAAATAACAGCATTAAAATTTACTTCACTATATTAATTTCTGATAAGTAATTCCTGTTTGCCTCATTTTTAAACGATATCATACTAAAATATAATTCATTTATATGATTTACTCTAACGAAAAGTCTCTCAGTGTGAGATTTAGTTTAATTTATGCTTGACAAGAAGAAAATATCACAATTTTTATATAGAATCTAAAACCACCTCCAAATTTATTTCTAATTTTTAAAAATAGCATTATCTAACTTTTTTAACAAGTGATTATTAATAGTATATGAAATTTAATATATACTTGAGTTTTTTAATTTAATACAGCAATATAAATTAAAATTACAGACGTTTCTAATAGTGAGATTAAGTTTGTTTTATATTAAATTACTTACGATTGAGATTGAAATACGGGTATTAAGATCCTCACAGAACTCATTTCGTAAAATAGAATAATGCAACTTTCTGAATTGAATACTGAATTTCGTAAGATCATAGTTTTTGAAGCAGGAAACATCAGTCAAGGCGTGTTGACGAGAGAGTAAGACTGCGCCACAAATTCTTATACCTTTTTCTCTAAATAAAAAAGCCATAGATCCAGTTACCCATGGAAAATCTTCCGTCTGAAGCACAGTTATATTTCCTTTTGTTACTTTTGTTCCATTATTTCCTGTTATAACAATGTTTAAAACAAAAAACTTTATCAATTAAATCATGCGTGTAGTTATTTATATGTGGCGTGGAACGAAGAAACTCGGCTAACAGCACCAAAGACGAAATTTGAGTTTTTCGATGATTTTGAGAGACAGAAGTATGCTCTATCGAATGGGCCTATGCACAAAGCTGTGCGATCAAAAGTGACCGAAATCTAACGCATTTTATCTCGCGCTTATTTTTATTTCGAACGGACCCGTCTCAGAGAAACGCGATTTTCTCGAAAAGTTAGAAGGTTCTGTTAGCCGGGTTTCTTTATCCAAGTTGTTAAAAACTGACTTTTTGGAAAGGAAATTAATGAAGCTTTTGTTTTACCGTAAAAGGCTATCCAAAAGTGTGAACTGTATCATGAAAAAATGAGACAATGTTAAATGTATAATGTATAATGAACTTTTTTATTTATGATCCAACAGCAAAAAATCTCAATAATTTTGCCCCTGCACATTTTAGCTATAATTTATAATATTATAATACTATCATTCAATCGAAAGACCTGGGCTCGAATCCCAGCGCAATTGAAAGCGTCTTTTTTTCCACAGAAAGATTTCAAATTCTTTAAATTTGACTATTTTTAATATTAATATATATATTAATATATAATATTATAATTTAAATTTATGAACTTATTTGAGGCCATGGATCAATCGGACAACGTGACTAAATTATACATTTATTCGTTGATGTAAGATAACTTTTTGAATTAGTTGGTTCAACTAAGCCTTTTTATCAGTGCACAGAGAAAAATAGCATCTGGTCATAATGACTAGGAATAATGTACACTCGAGATTCCCTGTAACGAGAAGCTCGAGCATCGGAGACCTCTCTGTAACGAGCGCGAGAGGGATCCCCTCCATATCCTACTTGTTGCTACGCGCTGTTATGCGCATTATATATGCGCGCAGTCAGTCTGTCAGTGAGGCTATGTGAATAATTTATTTACATAGTTAAAAGCGTATAAAAAAGATTTCTGTGAGTATTGAACATGGAATTAACTTATTTGACGACATGTACTCAAAATACTAAAAATTTGTGATTAATTCATTAATTTGTGATAAAAACCATCAAACGCATTGATTACTTTTTCAAATTCAAGCGCGCTTCATTCCGTAGTAGTGGGGGAAGAGGGGTCGATCGTCTGCTCGTTATAGGGAGGCGTGACGCGCTCGTTAAAGAGAGGTTTCGTTACAGGGAATCTCGTTATAGGGAATCTCGAGTGTAGTTGGAAATAAAAAAGTGACTGTAACGAGGGAGACTTGTTGTCGCTACTTGACTCATGGCTATGAAAAATACAATGTTCCACGTAGTGATTTCATGCATTTGATTTTAAGAATTTGATTTAACATAACTTTATAGTTGACACTTACATATAGTGACAGTGACAACATTACATAGTCGCTGTGACTACATTACTTGGTCACTGCGACCACTTTTAGTACACACATTTACGGGTCAACCATTGCTTGAATTCAACCACAAAAAGTAGTTAAGGACATTTTCAACTACATATATCACGTCACTATGCCCAGCATTTTTTCTCAGTGTGCACCACTCTCACGTATATTTCACATTTATTGTTACACTTTTACTGTAAATGAAATTCTTATTAATTATTTATAATCTTTCAAATCTTAACATTCTTTATGATTGAAATATAAAATATTTCAACTTGATGTAACCCATGTGGAAATTGCCAAATTTTTGCCCTATTACAAGTTTAACCCCAACTTGGAAAATTATTATCACTGATAATCAGTAGATTTTGACTGATTCAAATTTAGAGAGTAGGTCGCCTCCAGTCTTGAACCCGGGTTCTTTAAATTATGCCAAAGATATTAATGATTATTTTCGGTAGTGTATGCATTTAATTTCTGTACGTGCTAATTAAAATGCCCAAAATAAAGAGCACTGGACGAGTCCGGGGGCATCGCGCGATAATTAAAGCAAGAAGAGTAAGCAATGAAAACGATAGTAAGTAAATCAAATTTGTAGATTAGACTTTGAATCTGTCATTTTAGAGGTTGGAATAAAGTTTTAAATTTTTTGATTTATTTTAACTACGTGTTAGACACTTTTATTTTTAATAAATAAAAGGGCTGTCGTGAACTCCATTGAAAGTTTTTTAAAAAACTTGGTTTCAGTCTAATCTCAAAATCAAATTGAATTCAAAATATTTGTTAATAATGTTAAACTATATGACTTGGACTACATTTTGAATCTCGCAAATTATTCTAGAAGGATAAGATGAAGACATTAAATAGTATATTGTGTATCTAGGAGGTAAAGTAGGTCTTTTGGGGCGAGGACCAATGTATTCAGGCCGAGTCGATATTTTTTGCAAAATACGTCCTAAAGAAGTATTTCGAGTGTCTGTAGAATGGTATTGAGAGCGTCCAATTATGACTCGGTGCTAGAATAGGAACATGTTGTAACAATAATATTGATAAATATGATACGAAGGTGGTGGAAAGGGCCGCAGGGGGGTGAGGCCCAGGGGCGGAGCCCCGGTGGGGGTGCAGGGGGCGAAGCCCCTGCCGGGGTGTTCGGGGGGCTGAGCCCCCCGAATTGTATGAAACAAATTTGATTGAATTTAATAATGTATGGAAAAGTATAAACTTTGATTAAATTAATTAAATATTTTTCTGGAATGTAAAATTTTTTTTCTTCAAGTTTAAAAAATTTTAGGTACAATTTTTGCGATATTTAGTAATTTGTCACTAAAAAACTTCTTTTTAGGTAATTCTAAATTATCTTTTATATTTATTGATTGACCAAATGTCAGAATTTTTTGACAACAACCTTTCTGCATTTTTTATCAGAAAAATAATCGATTATTATGGTATTTTGTAAATAAATCAATTTTCTCGTATACTTAACGCAGAGGCAAATCTAGTTCCAGAAGAAATTGTACAGTTCCAAATAGTGGGAATATTTTAACAATCATAAAAATGCTGCAGTTGGTTGGGGGGGAAATATAATCCATTTCTCGCAACTGTGCAGAGGGCGTAAGGAAGAAAATTAGGACATAAGGAACGAAAGTAGGACTGTAGAGCGGCTGTAAAGTTGTCCATTTACGACCAGCATGTTCATATTGTATCTGTTTTCTTCCTTAAGTCCTACTTTCGTTCCTTATGTCCTACTTTTGTTCCTTACGCCCTCTGCACAGTTGCGAAAAATGAATTATATTTCCCCCCAAGCAAATACTTAATCGGACCGCAAGATGGCGACAGCAGGGATTAAGCTAACTCCTTCATTGCTCACCAGGGAGCCATCTCGCACGTTCTGGGCTCAGTGCTAATACTTAATTAATCTAACCAAAGTTTATACTTTTCCATACGTTATTAAATTCAATCAAATTTGTTTCTTGAAATACTGAATACCCCAAAAATTGTATCTAAAATTTTTTAAACTTGAAGAAAAAACATTTTACATTCCAGAAAAATATTTAATTAATCTAACCAAAGTTTATACTTTTCCATACATTATTAAGCTAGGCCCCTGGGCCCCTCCCCCCTACAGCCCTTTCCACCACCTTTCGTGCCATATTTATCAATATTATTCTTATAATATGTTACTATTCCACCGAGTCGTAATTGGACACTATCAATACCATTCGTAGCGCTCGGCTACGACTCGGCCTGAATACATTGGTCCTCGCCCCAAAAGACCTACTTTACCTCCTAGATACACAATATACTATATTTTAATTTCCTGGTTGGGGCCTGGCAATAAAGTCTGAAAAAATGTTACAATTGTAGTCATTAATAATTACCTTCAGAATAATCAACAGCAAATATCACAAAAAATACTGCAGCAACAATAAATTTATTCATTTTCGCAGAATGCAATCAAACTGACTTTGTTAAAATTTTCACGATTTTATAAATTGCTATTATTTCCTATCACATGACTAGTTAAAAGTTATGAAACTCGGTTAAAGTGTTCTACTTTCAAGAATACGGCTAGAAACAATCTTATAAGATAATTAATGCCTAATAATTTACCATTACTTTTTATAGCAACTTGAAACAATTCCTAATCTCTTAAACGTGTAAAATAAAATATTTGATGATTTTACAAGGTCCTCAATTATCAGGTGTTATTTCTAAAATATATCAAAGTCATTAAGAATCCATGCATGAGTTTATATAACATCACTGTATATTTTGGCCTTTCTCTGTTTGACATGTTTCTACGCTTGATTTATAATAATACTTGTATTTTTTTAAGGTAGTGGAATATTTCTTAAATACCTTTTTTCGTGAATAAAATCAAATTGTAAAATATTGATACATTGTTGGAAAAAGTGTCTTTAGGGTCCATATATGATGAAGTCGATTTAATCAGATACTCCGTCTCGATGATTTTTATTAAAATATTAAAAATGCAAAAAAAGGGAAATTGCTTAATTGACATTTTCTTTAAATAAAATACTTTGTAATTTGAGAAAACGCAGCTCTTTTACATTATAAATTAATTTTATAATGTGTAAATGGAACTATTTAATATTGTCAGCACAAAAGTTACGATTTTTCAAGCATTACAGAAGATTTCCTCTAAACCTGAATCAGTGAACGGCCACTAATTCACAGTGACTATTCACTGATGGCAGCAGCTAAAATCCATTCACTGAGAATCAGTGAAATTCGACTGATGAATCAGTTAAATAGATTAAAATCATTTATTGAATCAGTGAAATCATCAGTTGATATATTTTCACTGATATAATCAGTGACTATTTCACTGACTCAGGTTTAGAGAGTTCTATTCCGAAAAATAGGTATAACTTATGAATTTTCTCCAATATTTGAAACTTTTCACTTACACTTACTTATTCAAATATTTCAAGTAGAAAATTTTATGTATCTCAAAAAAATTTCAAAATATTTTGTTGGGAATTAACACCAAAGCACCTTTTGTAAAAGTCCGTTTACAAGATTAGGTACAATAATTCATGTAGATAATATATTTGTTCTTCAACCTAAATTTGCTTAATATTTAGAATTTAATTAGAATCGGACTTCAACAATTTTAACGATTAGAAAGTTGACTTCGAATTATCAATTTCTATGGTACACTCTGAAAAATATTTAGTTAACCCAACTAAAATTTAGTTGAATTAACCAAAGAAGTAGCTTGTTAGACGGATGACCAAAATTTTGGTTGATACCAAAGATTTTAGTTCATTTAACAAAATGGCTTGGTTAGATCAAGTAAATTTTTTTTTCACGCAGACATATAAAACACTGAATTTGTCGCACCCTTTTATCTTCCTTCTTATTTTCGTTAATTTAAAGATAACTACACGTATGTGCGCACTCTCAAACAATTCAGTTGTATCAGTGGAGGCGCAAAAAAGATAAGAGCTGTTGAAATTATTGAGTTTAAGAGCCCGAGAAAATTATTGTCTCCTCTGTATTAATAATTCAGTTCATCAAAGTATACAATTGTGTTGTCAAGGACGTGATAAAAACGATTAGAACCAGTTTTTACCATTCTCTAAAAATGAAACGTGTCGTGACGGCAGCAATTTGGACATTCATAACTATGGCTTATTCTGAGGGTAATCATACATATATATTAGGGTGGCCCTTATTTTAGCGATGTTGAAATTTTTTCAGTCTTACCCCCTGAAAACAATTAAATAATGAGTCGTCATCCCAGTCAATTATGACTTAATTAATTAGTCGTTGACGTTTCAACACACATGGGTGTCGAAACGTTGTTGACTAAATAATTGAATCAAAATTGACTGGGAGGACGACCCATTATTTAATTATTGCTTGATAGTTACCCTAGTGATTAACTAATATATCAAATAATTGAGTGTTTCTCCTGTAAAAAGTTTCATTTTGTTTTAAGATCGTGAAAAATGCTAAAAATCAGACGATAATTGTTAGAATCATTTCTGTGCGATCCGAATTCTTTACGATTCTTGGACTCCTACAAAAATCTACGGAGAATCGGAAATAGCCTGATTCTTAGTGTAGGTGCAAATGTAAAACAAAGGCGATCGATTTTTATACTTCTTCATAGAAAACTTATTTCAAAAATTTTCATAATAGTATTAAGATTTCTTTTGTTATTAATTTTTGAGAACGAATTTAAAAAAAAAAGTTCAAGTAGACCATTTGAAGATATGTTTGTGTGATTTTTTTCATATTAGGTGCGCAACTAAGTTCCCGCTGTTTGTGAATAGATGGCTCTAGCAGTAAGTGCTAGTCGATTTTGACATATCCAAAACGTCATGAAACAAGCTTAGACATATGGTAAACAAACCGTTTTGACACATTATTGATTTTGTTTTGGCGTCATATACTTTTGGTTGTGTGAAAATGTCTGATTTTGTGCCCAATAATCGTCATTTGCGGGAAGTGTTGATTTTCTTCTTTCATTCGTTGAAAACGGCGGATGAAGCGCATCGAGAGCTCCAAAAAGCTTACGGAAATGCTGCTCTAAGTGAGATAACGTGCCGTGATCAGTGTGTCCAGATTTGACACGCGAACGTTACGCACACAACGCCAACAGTAGTACGTACGTGAGAATGGTTGCGCGCGCTGCGTAGTGTGTCTGCTGTTCGCAGTGGTTCTCTGACTTTTCTCTGGTTGAAGGCTCCTTGTCAAGGAGAGAAAACCAGAGAAATTTTAGAGAACCACTGCGAACAGCAGACACACTACGCTGCGCGCGCAACCATTCTCACGTACGTACTACTGTTGGCGTTGTGTGCGTAACGTTCGCGTGTCAAATCTGGACACACGGCCCGTGATTGGTTCCGTCGCTTTAAAGACGGTGATTTCAATGTTGAAGACCGTCCGCGTGAAGGAAGGCCAAAAACCTTTGAAGACGCTGATGTTATTTATTATGAGCTGTTGAAACCGAACGAAACCATCACTGATGAACGGTATCGAACGCAGTTGATGCGTTTGAGCCGAGCACTACGCGAAAAACGACCACAATACGAGAAGAGGCACAAAAAAGTGATTCTACAGCATGACAACGCTCGGCCTCACTTTCCCAAACCCGTTAAAACCTACCTGGAAACACTCAAATGGAAAGTCCTATCCCACCCGCCGTATTCCCCAGATATTGCGCCGTCCGATTATTACTTGTTCCGGTCGATGGCACATGGTTTGGCTGATCAGCAGTTCCGCTCATATGAAGACATTGAAAAATGACTTGAATTGTAGATAGCCTCAAAAGATGAACAGTTTTACCGTAACAGTATTAGAGCCCTACCAGAAAGATAAGCAAAAGTTATAGCTAACGATGGGTAATACTTTGAATGATTCATTTGTAACCATTTTTTCACAATAAAGTTGCATTTTCATCAAAAAAACAGCGGGAACTCAGTTGCGCACCTAATAATTTTCTGGTTTTCCAATTCTCAAGTAATTAGACATTAAGTACAACAAAATTTTTCATTTTTGAATTAGTGATATTACCCTCCATGGTTAATTCTTAGAAAGATTTGTATCGATCAGTCAGGGTATAAAATGAAGAAACGAAAGACAGAATGTTGCGTTGTCAAGTGCGACGTTTCGTTGGCATGGGTACGCCAACCTCATCAGGCTTAAACTTTATTGAAAACACAGAAAACACTTGAAAAAAACACATCTTATGAAACCAATAACAAATAAATAATAAGAAAAATAAACATTAATTTCCATAATAAATTATTTAAAATAATTTATAAAAGTCACATATCGTTAATAATTAAAAGCTGCGTCCGTCATTATAATCAGTATAAGACGAGCAAACAGAGTTTGTATACTAAAGGACTACATCGATGAGAGTTTATAGTATAAGTTCTAACGAAGAAACTAACACAAATAAGAACTAATGCGTAAGAAGTTTAAACCGAAATTCAATTACGAATCTAATCATTTTAATAATGGGAAGTAAATTCTATTTAAAGTAAATATGTCCTCCTTTTTGTTGATACTAAATTGGTTGAATTCTATATGAATCATCTCAGATGTTAATCTTTTTTTATAATCAGATTCGTAATCAATAATTTTTACATATGTTCCCAATCAAACTCGTGACTAAATTCAGCCCGATGTTTAAATACAACAGACTCGTGTTCGTTGTTCTTATGTTCATTAATACGAGTTCTCAGAGATCTTTTCGTTTCACCTATATATATGGCGGGACAGTTATTGCACTTGAAGCTATAAACAATGTTTGTTTGTTGCCATTTTTCTGTAAAATCCTTTCCTAATTTAATAATTGACTTTAAACTTTTTTCCACTAACGGAATCGTAGAAATATTTTTTTTTTTAATTTTAGATAATGTTATAAAATTATTATTTGAAAAGGGAAGACAAACTTTTTGTTGGTATTTTTGTGGGTATAAAGAGTTATTTCTAATATTGGAATTGTTAGAAGAGTGATATTTTATTTTATTCAAACGTATTTTTATGTTCTTATCAATGAAATTAATTGGATAATCATTGTTGATCAGAAGTTGTTCAACTTTTTTTAAATTGGTATGATGAAAGGATTCATGGGACAACAAAATCGCTCTATCTATCAAGTTGTATACAATGTTTCTTTTCTGTTGTAGTGGATGATTTGAAAAGTATTTGATAAATCTACCAAATGCAGTTGGCTTCTGAAACCAATTAGTAATAATATGGTTGTCGTTAGAGATGAGAGTCATATCTAACAAATTGATTGAATTATTTTTTTGTAATTCGTGAGTAAATTGTAAATTTTGATGATAGGAGTTGAAAGTATTGATGATTAACTCAATATGTTTTTTTTGTACACACAAAATGGTGTCATCGACGTATCTGTAATAAAAGAGGAGAGAGCACTTATGGTTATCTTTTAAAATTCGTAAGCAATCACTTTCCAAGTCATCCATTACCATGTCTGCAAAAAGCGGTGAAATTGGAGAACCCACGGGGGTGCCAAAAATTTGTTTATAAATCTTGTCGTCGAAAGTAAAATACGTGTTATTAAAAAGAAATTCAGTACAATTAATAATTTCATTAACAAGGGGAGTGCGTCAATCTTCCCTGAGCTTTCTGCACGAAACTTGCAGTACCGAAAGTTCGATATGAATGAGTAATAATGCCGGAGTGACAGGACCCACTACCTCAGTTTGTTTGAGAAATTGAGTTTTGAAAATTGAGGTTTTCGCACGCGCCGAATAAGTAAAGGCCGGTAAGTCCTTCAGCACAGTAAAGCGGTGGCGTGATGGTTATGGCTATCGGCTGGCATCCTCGCGGCGCGGGTTCAATTCTTTTTGCCGGTGATTTTTTTTCTTTCAATTTTTATACATTGTTAATTATCTACAATGTAATTAGTATAAGTTTTGATCATTTGTAATAAATTTAAATTTGAATGAACTTTGCTTTCCACTTGCTTTATTGAAGGAAAATTGTTCATGTAGCAATGTTGCGTTTATTAACCCTTTTAGTGCCGGGAGCCGATATATCGGCTCCTGCTACACTGGCGAGAAGTGCCAGAGCCGATATATCGGCCCGCGCCTCGTAGCGCTTTACTATTCGCATTGCGGGAGAAATAATCCAAATAAATTTGTAATACGTTATAAATGATCTGAATGATCTAATTTCATTATGAGAGAATTAAAAAAAATAGTTTTTCGTTTTTATGAGCATTTTCCCAAACCCTAGTAAAACTGTGAAATTCGGCCGGTTATTCTCGCATAGGCACCTATTTTTCGCCCGGCACTAAAAGGGTTAAATGTTCCTGGTCTCGATAAAATGTATGTTTTACTTGCTTTTATGATACACAGAGAAAAATAGCATCTGGTCATAATGACTAGGAATAATGCAGTTGGAAATAAAAAAGTGACTGTAACGAGGGAGACTTGTTGTCGCTACTTGACCCATGGCTACAGTAACATGTTTTGTAGCCATGGTAGCCATATTCTAAATACTTGGTCGTGGCGACTAGTTAACACCGTTGAAATTGTCCTTAACTCTTAAACCTAGCTATGTGAACTTGAAACATTGAGTTGTCATAGCTAGAATAACGTAGTCGCTATAACCAGTGGAGCAAACTTCACACTCGTTGAATTCGCTGTGTATTGTTTCGAGTAATGCATATTATTTTTCATAGCAACTGATAGCAATTATTTTGAGAATTTGATTTGAAGTGTCGAGCGGCTCGAAACTTTGATTTTAAATCCTACTACTTTTAAAGTTTCAACCCGCTCTACAGATGCCGACAAACAGATTTTCAAAAGAGGTGCTATGAAAAATACAATGTTCCACGTAGTGATTTCATGCATTTGATTTTAGGAATTTGATTTAACATAACTTTATAGTTGACACTTACATATAGTGACTGTGACAACATTACATAGTCGCTGTGACTACATTACTTAGTCACTGCGACCACTTTTAGTACCTACATTGACGGGTCAACCATTGCTTGAATTCAGCCACAAAAAGTAGTTAAGGACATTTTCAACTACATATATCACGTCACTATGCCCAGGATTTTTTCTCAGTGTAAGTATCACCCTCATGGTTATAAAGGAAGTGATACAGAAAACTTGTAAAAATCTTTTAAAAAAATTGATATTGTACAATTATTCAAAGAACTAACAATAAATGTTTATTAGGTCATAACAGTGAAGCCTCAAATTCCTTTTATATGCCTGATAGAATATTCTTTGAAGTAATATTACTTAAATATGTAAATGAATGTTTATTATTGCATAAATAAAGTGTAAAATAAATTTACCTTTCAAATAATTAATATTGATATAAATTATGCAAAATATATTGACAGCATTAATTATTATTTATAATTTTTATTATTTGTTATTCAAATTTAAATTCATTACAAATGATCAAAACTTATACTAATTACATTGTAAATAATTAACAATGTATAAAAATTAAAAGAAAAAAAATCACCGGCAAAAAGAATTGAACCCGCGCCGCGAACACGTCAGCCGATAGCCATCGTCATTACGCCACCGCTTTCCTTATAAACGGAATATTACAATCACAGGGTATATTTGTAAACAATGAACTAACATCGAGTGAGATTAAAACATGATGAAATTTTTCATTTTTTTCCTTTTAACAATCGGAAAAATGCATTTAAAAATCTGAAAATTTAGATTTGTTCGATTTGATATATATTTTATAATGTCAGAAAATGACAAAACGCAACATTGATTTTAATTTCGAATTTATTAAATGATTTTAATTATTATTTTGCAAAAAATTCGTAAATTGTTGACATTTTGGTTTTGCATGTTTTTTCACAGATACAAATCACAAGCCAAAATTTTTAATAAAAATTTCATTTTTAAATTCTATTTAGAAGTTGTAGTTGAAAATCCAATTAAAATTCTGAAGATTGCTCCCTCTGAATATGAAAAAGTCAAAAGTGGATGATGAAAAAACAAAATTTAGCTCTAAATTAACGATCAATTTTCATTAGATTCCGACACAAGTAAATCAGTAAACAAAAGAAAATACTTATTAACTGTTAATTGCCAATAATGGATTTTTATACAATGTGTAAACAGAATACAAGCCAATTCAATTCACACAACAAATTGGAAAGATGACTAGCATAAAAGATTACCCATGGATATCCGAATCCTTGGCTTTTTTATATAGATCAAAAATCAGAATATGTGGTGGGGTCTTGATTACTAATGCACATGTTTTAAGTGTTGCTGCTTGTACTAGACACATTGTTACTAAGAAAATTACTGTACTGTTTGGAAAAGAGTATTATAGTGTTGCTCGAATTTATGTATCTTCGAATTGTTCAATCGAGCTTTCAATTCTGCACGTGAGTATTTTCACAGACGAAAATATTGAATATATTTAAATTAGAACATTATATTTTATTTTCAGCTGAAGGATAGAATTGAACTAGGGCCTGTAAATCGAACGATTTCTGAACCCCGTATTGATTATACCGCCCATGCAGTACGATTTATCAGGGCAAAAGTATGTAAATAATATTGCAATGTCACAATAATCTACCAACTTCGTTAAATTTTATTACAACAGTAGTAAAGTCCACTGTTTTGATTTCAAATTGCTTAATTTTTCAAAGTAACAAGTTTTATTAAAACTCTTTGTAGTAAAATTATAAATATTCTCAAATCATCCAGAAATAATAGAATTAATAAGTTTAATTGCGTGTGTGCTTTTCATCTTGCATGAAAGTTTAAAATATATATAGGTGCCATGCACAAACTACGTAAGACTTTTTTTAAGAGGGGTAATTTCTACATGGCCCCATTCCTACTTTCTTCAAAATTTTATTCATTTTATTGGGTTGTTCCAGAACTAATTGCCGATTTTTTCATACAAATTAAACACAGTTTTTTAAATACAATGAATGAACTTTAATCAATGATGTATTTTCCATTTTGTTCAATGACCTTTTGCCATCTTTCTGCTAACTTCATGACTCCACGCTCATAGAACTTCTGATCTTTATCGACAAAACACTGAACCAAGGCGATTTCACAGCTTCATCATCATTGAAAGTTTTACCATTCAAGGAGCTCTGCAAAGATCGAAATAAATAGTAATCTGATAGTGCAAATGTAAGATCACTTCCCAACCAAGCTTTAATAATTTTTGGCGAGTGGCTAAAGATCTGTGTGGTGTAGCGTTGTCATGCTGAAAAATTATACCTTTACATCATTAATCGTTTGGTTCCTTGGATGCAGCTCAAAAAATACCACACTTTTTAATCCCACCAAACATACAGCATAATCTTTTTTTCATGCAATTCAGTCTTTGATGTTGTTTGTGGTGGTTCATCACGCTTGGACCATTATCGTTTTTGAACGACGTTATTCTAAACAATCTATTTTTCATCACCAGTGATAATTCGTTTCAAAAAAGGTTCGAATTCATTGCGTTTAAGATGCAAATCATAAGCGTTGATGCGTTTTGTTAAATGAATTTCTTTCAATTCATGTGGAATCCAAATATCAAGTTTTTTAATGAGTTTAAGGCGTTGCATATGACGGTCGACTGCTGATTTTGGTATGTTTAACATTTCTTCAATCTCTAGCACAGTTACATGACGATCCTATTCGATTATGGCTTTGATTTGGTCATCATCAACTTCATTTGGCTGATCTGAACGTTGCTCATCTTTGAGTGAAAAATCCCCAGAACATCACATAACTGTTTAGCAGCCTGTGCTGCGTTCTTTCCTTTACGGAAATAAAATACATGTGTAAACGAAATTACGTGCAATTTGTTTGTAAAGCAAGCTAAGAGTGACAGCTAACAAATGCCAGGAGGAAAAAATCAGGACATTGAAAGAAGCCATTTAAAAAGATAGTCAAAGACATCTATATGTAAAATCGGCAATTACTTCTGAGACAACCCAATACGAACACTTGCGTGTGTGCTTTTCATTTTGCATACAAGTTTCAAATATATTGTAGATAGTGGCCATGCACAAACTACGTAAGACTTTTTTTAAGGGGGTAATATATCTTGACTATGTAGTCTGATTTATTTTTTATTTTTATCAATCTCAAGCTTAATAATACCGAAACAACTACTAAGTGTTTAAAATTTTCGAAATTTAATAAAAGGCACCAAGAGGGATAAAAGTATTGAAAATTGTATGTCTAATATTTTGCAGAAATGGGAATACCAAATAGAAGAAGGCATCATTATAAAAAAAACCAACATTATAGAAATGAATCCAGTTAACGACATAAAACGAATTATGGTTTCAGTAAGTATATTGAATTGCCTAGAATACATTATATAAAGAAATTTAAAAACAATTAAAAACTTATTTACCCTAAGTTTAATTTAATATTTGTGGAAAAAATGTATTTCCATCTGTAAAAATGTTCCTCAACACTTGCTTATAAATTAAAATTTTAATTATTTTTTAGGTAAGAAGGGGTGCTCCTCTCTTTCAAGGGAAAAATCTTATAGGAATTTCTGGTTACGTGGGCTATGCAGCTGGCTATGGATATATAAATGTTGCAATGTATCTTCCTTTTATCCGGAATGTATTGTCTATATCGGGATTGTAAATTAATGATCTATATTTGCATAAATACACTTTTGTCATACATAATGTTCAAAGGAACATAAAACTATAGCAAGTTTCTATTCGATACGTTTTTTCATTCAAAGTATAAAGAATTTACATTTTCAAAAAACAAACGTAACATTTTTCAAAGTGACATAAAAAATAATGATATACAGTAGTATTTAATTTAAAGCAGACCAAGTAATAATTATACCGTTTATAGTGATTTCCATTTCTGCACCAAACTATCTCAAAACTTAATTATTGCGAAATGCAAACCAAATCATCTGCAATCTCAGTTTTTGACATCTACTTTCAGTTCTGCTGAATTGCAGGTGAACCAGTTAATTTTACTCGTCAAGCACGATGAAGCAAATATTAAACACGCGAATCAAGTCACACTGAATACGCTTGTAAAAAGAAATAAATGGTTCTTTGAGAGGTTTTATCATTCTCAATAACGAGGCTAGAACTTTGAAAATACTTTCATTTTAAAAAACAAGGTAACGGTTTTAATTGCTTTTTTGCGTTAACAAACTATTTTCAAAAGACGCATACAAAAAGAGAAAAATAGCGAATGCATAAAATTTCTGTAAAGTTAACAGATATTTCAGTGCAATCTATCGTTTTACTGTAAATAGAATAGATTAGTCAATAAATATTGAAGAAATGCCTGTTGAATTTATATTTCAAAGAAAATTCTTCATTCTTTAAATTTAACAGGCATTTTTGTAATATTTATCGCCAAATCTATTCTGTTTACAATAAAACGAATAATTGCACTGAAATATCAGTTAAATTTACAGAAATTTTATGCTTTCGCTATTTTAACTTATGGACTCAGTAAATTTGTTTTTTCTCCGCGCAGACTTTGTAGTTCCCTTTTATCAAATTTTTTTTGGTAAAGTAAAAAGCTTTGCAATGCTAATGAAAACAACATACAATCATGCAAAATCCTTTTGAAAGAGTCATTTAAAATTTTTAAACCTAAACTCTGTCGACTGCTATCTGGGGCAATGAATATTTGTTTAATATTTTTCTACTCTCTTACCTGATTACTAAGGTAATAAGGGGTAACATCGTTAATTCTTAGAGTTTCTATATATTTATGTATTTCTGTTCCATTACATGCAACGGAAATTTAATACAAGAATTTCTAATAATGTAGGAATATTAAACTTTAAATTTCAGTTTTTTCATTAGGTTTTTAAATTGTTAAAAATGTTTCATTTCATTAGTACTTCTAGATAAAAATTGGCCCTATATCTTTAATCTACTTATCTATATTATATTTTCTCAATATATAAATGTATAAATACTGAATGAATTGCTGAATTAACTGAAAAAATTATTGCAAAAGATTACGCTGTAAAATTGTACTATTAAGAGAGGAGTCGAATTTGAATTAAAAATTTATATTTATTTAAATTTTGCTGTTCCAAAAATAGAACCCCATTTTTACAATGAAATTTCAAATTTTCATAAAACTAAAACAAAACAATCTGGCCTTGGGTAAGATTTTTTTCTTCAAATTAGAGCAATTAAAGAACATCTATATTTTATTTTTTTACAATTATCTGATACAAGTAAATACTATTGGAGTATTTTTTTATTCTAAAATTCTCATCACGTTACTTATACAAAAATTTTGTTGTAAAAGTTTCTTAAATGAATATAGCTTCATTAGCAGTAAATCCCTCTTAAGATTCAAAATAATCAATATGATTTTCATTAAATTCCGAAATTAATTTCACAGACAATCTGGGTACGTTTCTTGAGTTTAGTTATCGTTTCTGTATCAATAATTTATTTTAACCCTCAGAAATACCTTCGTTTAATAAATTCCCCATGTACTTTCTCAACTTTCTTGTTTTGGTAATCTCCTTCCTCCTCTGTTCGCCTATTCCGAAAGAAGAAATTAATTTATTCCCCTTAGAATTGTAGAGCCCCAACAGAAAATGAAAATGCCTGCTATAAGTACCCTGTGGTGAAATTGCGATTGAATTAACTATTCTTTCCATTACAATCATCTCAGTAAGTTATTACATTAATTCTGTCTCCCGAGACACTTGTTGTTGAATAAATTACGAATGCTTTAAAGTGAGGTCCTCGTGCTTTGTTTTATCTGTGCAAGTCAGATTTTTCAGCAGAGCTACAAGAAGTAGATAACATTTAGTTAGAGAACTTTTTTATGTTGGATCTGCTGACACAAAACTGTTATTTTGTCATGTGATAAGAAAATAAAAATAAAATAAAAATGATAGAGAATTTATTTTCAGATATGTACAATAGAATAGTACAATATACTCTCTAAATCTGAATCAGTCAAAATCTACTGATTATCAGTGAAATTTGACTGATTCAAATAGCTAAAAAGAGGTTACTGTAAATCAGTCAAATTTCACTGATTACTTCAGTGTAAATCAACTGATTTAACAGTGAAAAATACTTTTTGCACTGATTCAATCAGTGAAAATTAACTGATTTGTCAGTGAAAAATATTTTTGCACTGATGAATCAGTGAAAAGGCAAATTACTGATTCAATCAGTGCAAATTTGATTGATTCAGATTTAGAGAGTACTTGTATATTAAAGCTCTGAAAGTCTTCTGGATTTTATAGAAAAAACAAGCGAATAAGATTGCTGGATTTAATGCGAAGTTTATAAGATCTCAATGCGCTGAACTTTTAAGCCCTTGAGGCTTAATGCTGACTTAGCTACTTTTATATCATAATTCTCTCTTATGAAGAGATTCCATTTAAACGTTAATGCCAAGAATGATTTTCTACATTTTTCCGAGTGCACTCGTGTGATGCAATAATGAAGGTATACTTGAATTAAAAGTATATGGAATCCTTAAAATTTGCATGGGATTTACACAGGGTCGGATTAAGAAAATTTGGCGCCCTAGGCAGAATAAATATTTGTGCCCCTTCAATCCGAAAATAAATCAATAAAAATCAAGATTTTCCAGTTAAATCAACACAATTTTTCAATCTCTCACATAGAACTGTAATATAAAGTAAAATCATTGCATATATTCTGTATGTTTGGATAACAAAAATAGTATTTCATTAATTAGTCACTAGGCAGCGCTTTCATTTTCTGCAGTAAATTTTAAATGAGAGATGGATATTTTATATTTTTTCCATCGATTTCTCTTTATAAAAATGAAAATTTTATCGAAAAGTACATCGAAAAAGTCATATACTGCAAAACCGAAAATATCGTGTATGTTTCTTTTGTATAACTTCCAGTGATGGGTGAATTTCATACAATAAACTCAAACACCCATCAACCTATTACCCCTCTACCCAATTACCCCTTAACCCCATAACCCTGTATAATGTCGTATATATGTTATTTTTGTGACTTACAGTGATGAGTGAACTTTATATTCTGCTACATCTTTTGGCAGTCCCAGCACCCTCATCATATACAATCTTATTCCACGATCGTGAAGAATTTATTAATCATAAGGGTATGGATGTAAAGGGTTAAGAGGTTAGAGGTTAGTGGGTGTTTGAGTTTATTATATGAAGTTCACTCATCACTGTAAGTCACAAAAGAAACATACACAAGATTTTTCGATTTTGCATTACATGACCTTTTCGATGTATAGTGTTGAAGGGTTATGGGGTTATAGGTATATTGAATTTAGTGATTTTTTGAAGTGTTTTTTGAGGTTAGGACGAAATCCTGACGTGCTGGAGTTAATCGGGTTATGGATTCGGTTTCAGCGGGAAAAAATACATGGGAATATCATAGTGGCATTCTTCGCGCAGAATTTTTTTTGTGGGCCTGTGTTATTAATATTGATTCAAGTGCTAAAGTAGTTTTTTACACATTTTTCAAAGTTTATATTTTGAAAGAAATAATATTTTTCGTCCTTTTGAAAAATTCTGCTCTAGATGTTTCTAATAGATGTCTCTAAAAAATAGCAAAAAAGAGTATCAAATCTCTAGCTTTCTACAGGTGATAAAGCCATGAAGCATATACATAAATATATATTTACATTCTGTGACACAGAATATCGCGAACGTACTTTAAGTAAATGATGCAAATAACAGGCTTTCGTATATTCAAAAAAGAGTTTCAACACTTTATCCTTTCAGTCGTGTCCTATTACTTTCATAAAAATATTTTTTGACAATATAAATTCTGAACGTTATATTGCATTGTTACAAAGTTAATGAAGCCGATCAAGTAAGGCCTGAAATTTTGAATTTTTGTAATTAATAAAAATATTAAATTTCATTCTTTATTCAAATAAAACATAAAACTAAATAGCTTTTCTATTTTTCTGGTAGGACAATCTTGAATTTATTTTAGAAATTGTTCTTCGTAAACAATGTTTGAATGATATCCACTTCTAGAGACTTCTCCCCATTAAATCATTCACGAGTATAGGTTTTACCTACATGAATGTATTTTGTCTGGTTTTAAGTGTCACGTGCCAAATCATTTGCTTCCAAGCAATTTCATATAGAATGATTTCGATCCAAACCACCACACAAAGCTTTTTAACCAACCAAAAGCCACTTTTTATACTTTATGCAATTCACAGCACAATAGACTATTCAGTCGGTTTTCAGTATTCAATATCGTCTAAACTTTCCATTCATGATTTTCCATCATTCATGAATTGTTTCGTTCAAATATTTTTCGAGAAACTGTTTTTCTTTGTTCATATAAGTGACAAACTCACGTGATAGCCAAAAATTCAAAATTTCAAGAATTCAAAACTTTTCAAACTCTCAAAATACAAAAAGAACGACCAAATTTTGACCAAACAAATTTCTTAGTATCAACGATTATGAGAAACCAACAAAAAAGGAGGAAAGGAAAAAGAAGGCAACCTTCCAAAACCCCTTCCTTCTTTTTCTTTCTTTCGTCCTTTTTTGTCTTCTTTTTTCTCCTTTTTTGTTGATTTCTCATAATCGTTGATCCTAAGAAATTTTTTTGGTCTAAATTTGGCCGTTTGTTTGTATTTGGAGAGTTCGAACGGTTTTCAATTTTTGAAATTTTATTATATAAAAGTGCTAAATTAAAATTAATATTTTTGCAAATTATGAAAAATTGGTATATACATTCATATTATATTTAATAACTCTTCAATAAAAATATATTGAAATTAATAAAAATTATTACAATAATTACACATGTATGAAAAATTATATAAAATTTTGTACTTTTTAAGATAAAAGTACTTTAAATTGAATATACGTTAGTGAAAAAACTTCCAATACATGTAATGAAAGTTTAATACAGAAATTTTTAATAGTGCATCTTGCTTTTGTTCAAAGAATTTTATTACTGACCATTGTTAAAGTTTTATTATCAAATGACGAAAATTCACTACTCTCCATTAAAGCACATGCTGCAAACTTAGCTTCTTGACTGGGGACGAGACTCAATTTTCTCTCCATGCCTCGCAAAGCATTCTTGAAAACGATGTTATCCTTCGCAAGAACGTACATAGTTTGAATCCAGAAAAAGTTGCAAAACTTCATCATCACTAATTTTTACCGTAGAATAACTTTTTCTTCCTTGAAACAAAATCTGTTGAATTGAATATTCAGTAGATATATTCTAAACCATTAATATGTACGTAGGTATATATGTATACATAAATCTTGACATATAAGTTATAAAATATTTATTTTATCAATATCTTTCTATATACATACAACATAACTAAGTTTTATGAATTTAAAAATTAAAGCACTGTATTATCTAATAATTATTAACGTAAAATGTTCTTTAATTCTGTATTGATGATTCTTCAGTAGAATAAAATATATATAGCCAGACCAACACTAAGGAAGTTCCTTGAAATACGGAAATAGTTGAAAATGTAGAAAATTTCTCAAGTTTCCTTTTGCATTTTACAATTTTGTATATAAATAAGTCTAGGGAAAAACTTTTCTCAAATAAACATAGGTAAAATAATAAACAAATATTTTATGACTATTCGGACATAACAAAATAAAACTTGATTTTTGATAACAACATCCCTTGCTTTCATTTCTATTTGATATCTGCATCTTAAAATATGTTGTATAAAGTAAAATCATAACCAATTTTAAAGATATAAAATTTGGTCACCCGTATCCGTTATCTAGTCAAATAGCAGATACGAAATATCTCTCTCAATTTACCATTTTTCGTCTTTCATTCAGCAATGAACCTAAATTAAATTATTGTAGTTTGTAGAGGATAATCTTTTGTTTCTTCAAGGAGTTTAGTACCTGTACTCCTATTATCTCATTCTTGCATTTTTTAACCATCCAAGAACAGTTAGAAAAGAGGGTTATACGAATAAGACTTTGAAACTGAAATGGTAAGAGAGAGAATTGAGCCTTTCATAGAACTTTCATGAAAACGAAGGGGAACATTCAGAGTAATTATAACCACTAGCTCTTTTGTATCCTTTCTACGCTCGACAATTCACTTGCAGATAAATGCCCTTTACTTTTTAATCTACTTTAACAGCTGTTCAAGCCAAGATTTTTATCATAAAGCTGCCTTTTTACCTGGCTACTTTTACCATTAAATTTCTCAATTTATTGTTTAGCCCTTTAGTCAGACGCCAGGTTATTTTTTATCGTTATGTGCATGTAGTCATATGAAAACGGAAATGTTGTTTTTACTACGATTCTGATGTAAAATCAACCCATCTGTAACAAAATCTAACTTCCTTTTTTTATCTTACATGGCTATAAACTTACAAACAACCTATATTACAATACTGTATGAAAAATTAATTTAGAAATCCAATAAATTATAATCAAATTATCTCATATCTACTAATGAAAAATAGAGTAATTGATGGTTTATATAAATTAATAGTATTCCTCTGATCCAGCTTAAAAACGAAGCACATTATCCCAAAACTTTTGATAAACTGTAGTTTGATACTTTCATGTGACAGCAGCAACTGTTTAGTTTTGTAATATAGCTTGTAATTTAATATTTTATAAAGTGAGTTGGATGATTCCGAATGAACTTTTCTCTCTATTTTCTATTTTTTTTCAAAAAAAAAACATGCTATGCAGCGCAATTTTCTGTGCACAATAACATATTCATTCAGATTGCCACGTATGTTGGAGATTAAAATAAAAAATTAACATGCTTTTCCTTAAATGAAATGCTCTTCTTGAAATGTTATAAAATATAAAAAAGTGCTCAAATTGAAATTTTCAAATAAAAAAAAAAAATAGAAAATTGATTTTACTTTGAATGTTTTAAAAATATAATGTATTACTGAAAAGATATCATAAACGTCACTTTACTAAAAATATTGAAATCTCAGCTCTTTCTTAATAAGAACGTTATGTTTACGTTGAAAAACAAATTCTAAATTTGTCAATTTCCCAAATCTTAAAACTCATTGATTTTCGACTTTTTTCTTTTCTTAATTGACATGAATTTCTAATTTTATACACTTTTCTTTTAATTTACAAATATCCCAAGAAAATTTAGTTTGATATGAATTTAGAAAAACTAAATAACAAGAACTTTGAAAAATTGTGAATAAATGAACATAATTTTACAGGATTTACAATAAATTATTTCCCTCTTGAAAAATTGTTTTCCATGTTAGAACATGTTTGAAAAGACATAATTTATCACCTACTCTCTAAATCTGAATTATTTAGAATTTTTAATGAATTTTAATTTTGATTCGATAACTTAGGACTGATTGAAAAGCGATAAGTCAGGCACTGATTGAAATTATTATAACTATACACATACACTGTTAGAAATTACTACTGTAATTTCCCGAAACACGTGACTGGAGCTTTATTCGGTTACAGTTGCGTAAAATTAAGATAGAATTTCAGAAAATCCAGTTACTTTTTAGTAAATTTAAGAAAAAATTTCTTAATTTTCAGTTTGAAAGTAAATACATGTAACTCAAAATTTTGTTACAGTTTCGTAATTTTATGATAAATTTTATAAAAATTCTTCTTTGCTAACCAACGAATTTTATGGAGCCAACAAAATTTTGGTTGGTCAAGCAAAACTGTTTTCTCAGTGTACTCTACATTAATGTCGCATATAGGTTTCACGGCTAATGTCAAATATAATTCAGTTAACAGGGAAATACAGTATGGAAATTGTTAGGCAAACGAGGATTTTTGCTCAATATCATAATATTACCCTAAGAGCCAAGATGAAAAATAAAAAACAGTGATAAATCAATTTTATCCATATTTATATATTGTTTTATCCTTTCCAATAAATTACTAAAAGATAATTTCGCAAACTAGATATTTCCTATAATGATTAATTTACTTTTTAGAAGCCAATTATTGATAAAACGATTATTTCTATCCATATTTATATATTGTCCTCATTCTTCTTTTTATATCTCGTCATTTGGTCATACTGAAATATGACGGGTTAAAAAGGAAAAAAATGCAGCAAAACTTAATAAAGGCCTTTCTCTATAAAAAATATAATATGGAAATAATAAATTATTATGCTTGACTTTTTTATCCTGAAAAGTAACCCTACCATGTGATTAAACTGCTAAACTTTTATTAATAACAGGATGTAGTCGAAAACATGACACCTGATATTGTTTATCTCTGCTTCTTATTTCGTGATAAAAAAATTCGGTAAAGAAAACCTTCCTATCAATTAACGATCAAGAAAAGTATTTAGAGATACTTCATACAACAAATTAGTTTTACGTGTCTATTATATACACTGTTGGAAATTTCTACTGTAATTTTCCAAAACACGTGACTGGAGTTTTATTCGGTTACGGTTTCGTAAAATTAAGATAGAATTTTAGAAAACTCAGTTACTTTTTAGTAAACTTAAGAAACAATTTCTTAATTTTCGGTTGCAAAGTGTAGAATATTCTGATATTTGTATCTAAAAATACTGAAACTTGTAACAGGAATAATTTAATGTCTTGGGTAACTAAAATTTTTTTACAGATTCGTAACTTTATGTTAAATTTTATAAAAATTTTGTTACAGTTTGGTAATTTTAAAGTACATTTTATGAAAATTCAGCTGAATTTAATGATATTAAGAATAATTTCAGAAAATTCAGTAGATTTATCGCAATTTTAAGATACACTTTACTCAAAAATATTATAAATATCGTCAAATTTTACGTTACCTTTGTAACATACAAATTTTGTAAATTTCCGAACATTTCTAACAGTGTACTTTTAAAACTTGAATTTTGAATAGATTAGATTCAATTAACAGATTTTCTACATTTTGCACTTATCTTCTAGTAAATTCAACTAAACTCAAATTTTTTCGTATTTTGTAGATTTTATTAGACTCTAAGTGGGACGTACAGAAAATCTGTTGATTGAATTGAACTTCCTATAAAATCTACACTGTTTGAAATTTTTACCGTAATTTTCCGTGACACGAAACAGAAGTTTTATTCAGTCACAATTTCGTAAAAATAAGATAGAATTTCAAAAAAATTCAGTTACTTTTTAGTAAATTTAAGAAACAATTTCTTAATTTTCAGTTACAAAATTTTGAATATTCTGAAACTTGTAACAGGAATAATTTTACGTTTTGGGTAACTGAAGTTTTATGCAGTTACATGTAACTGAACATTTTGTTACAATTTGTAATTTTATGATAAATTTTATAAAAATTCTGTTGCAGTTTGGTAATTTTAAGATTCATTTTATGAATTCGAAAAAAGAAACATTTTTCTCGATCGTTTGGAACAAAATATTCAGGAAAACAAATTTTATTGATTTTAGATTTCTGCATGTTTATGTCCGAAATAAAGAAAATTTTCGCTTTAAAAATTTTCAAGTGGTAGAAAACCTTAAAAGAGGACGATGACATATTTAAGAGGAATGTTTTCAGTATCAAAACTAAAAATAGACTATCTAACACGTGGATCAATAAATCCCGGGACTGAGAAATAGATGGCGTTGCCAACAAAAGTTCTGTATGATTTTTCATGAGTAACAACCTTCAAAAGATACCTGTCAAAATTTCATGACATTCTGATGTTTGGTCCACGAGTTACAGTGATTTAAGTGACGCTAGTCTTGATATTCTCAAAACAATGGATTCGAAGCAATTTTGTGTGTTGATTTACCATTGGTTTTTGATGAAAAAAAACACAGTGCAAGCTCAGCAATGGCTTGAAAAGTGCTACGGGGACTCTGTTCCATCAAAAACAACCATTTGTCGGTGGTACGCTGGGTTTAAACGTGGTCGTACAGACACTGAAGATGCTGAACGCTCCGGCTGGCCAAATGAGGTAGTTACACCGGAAACCATCAAAAAAGCCCACCAAATCGTTTTCGAAAACCGTAAATTAAAATTGCGTGAGATAGCTGACATCTTAAAGATATCATACGGCAGTGTGTACGCTATTTTGCATGAACATTTGTCTATGAGGAAGCTGTTGTGAAAGTGGGTGCCGCGTTTGCTCACGGTGGATCAAAAACGACAACGTGTCGTTGATCCCGAGCGCTGTTTGGAGTTGTTTCGCCGAAATAAACCGAATTTTTTGCGTCGGTATGTGACAATGGACGAAACCTGGATCCATCACTACACTCCGGAGTGAAAGCGGTCGTCAGCCGAGTGGACTGCAGTCGGTGAGAAGCGTCCAAAGCGGCCAAAAACGCAAATGTGGACCGGTAAGGTTATGGCCTCAGTATTTTGGGATGCTCATGGAGTTTTGTTCATCGACTACCTTGAAAAAGGTAAGACGATCAATAGCGAACGTTACATTGGCCAATTGATGCCTTTGAAGAACGAAATCGGTGAGAAATGGCTCTAAATGAAGAAGAAAAAAGTGCTCTTTCACCAAGACAATGCGCCGTGTCACAAGTCGCTCGCTACTCCAACGAGGAAGTCATCACCGAAACGAACGCTTATTTCGAGGCCAAAGATAAATCGTTTTACAAGAAAGGTATTGAAATGTTAGAGAAGCACTGGACTGATTGTGTTGCTTTTGAAGGAGACTATGTTGATGAATATATAAAGTCGAGTTTTGCCAAAAAATGTGTTTTTCCTAGTTAGCCCCGGGACTTATTGATCCACGTGTTATATCTATATCCAATTATTTTCCGGGTAATACATGCAAAGAAGCAGAGCCTATCCAATATTAGGCTCTATACATTGCATCTAAAAAGCTCACACATATTACGTAAAGGAAACACGAATAAGTATGACTTGAACATTCCTTTTATAAAGCAAACATCCAAACTTCTTAGTTTGCAAACTTATTATAATTCAAGTCCATCTCGCATGCAAGGATATCTAAGAGATATAGTAGATCTTTGAGTTTGAAGCACTGAAACACTTCTTGATTTCTAGAAATTATATCCGTCAGATGAAACCTATTAATTATAATATCAATTTTTAGGACATTCAGAAATTTTATAAAACTAAAGCCTCACGAAAAAACAAACTAAGAACAACTTTTCGTGCTTCCTTGTCCGAGACAGAGGCTTTCACTTTCTGTTCAATTCTGTGTAAATTACAAACTTCTACTGAATAATTGAACTTTACTTTATAGCAGTTGGCATTCGTGATTATGTTAAAATTTTTCATAAATTTTTTAATCTTATATTGCTGTTATATTACTTAGAAACTAAATCTTTGGCAGTGCAAAAATCCCAGTAAGATGCAGCAGGCTAAAGATTTGTGCTATAAAAAATAAAATATAAAAACATTATTAATTATTGAAACTTTGTATTATCTATGAAACCCTGCTTGTCGAAATTAAATTAGTTATGGCAAGCCCATTTCCGAGTTATGGAGGCCGACAAACCTAATTAGTAATGCGATTTAGCGATCCCTAATTACGAATCTGGGATATCTCTCTAAATTTATACGTCCCTCGTGTTATGAATTGCTTTCCCATATTTTCGATTCACCCATGATCAGTAGTAATTGATTTCTATACTTACGACACAACTATTCGTGATACATACACACACCAAACGTTTATATCATCCACTGATAAATGATTTGTATATTCGCGCAATTATACTAATCGATACAAATGGTACTCTCGTATGTTCTTGATTAACTGTGCAATTAAAATGACGACTCTACACATTCTGCACAACTACATAATCTATTTATTTATATACGGTACACGTATATGGCTCTATTAACAAACCATTTCACACTATTTCACTGCCAGTAATCTATGTTATTGGAGATAATTTTAGAAAATTATTATTAGTAGTTTAATGCGTAAAACTTTCATCAAAATCGTTCCTTATATATAATATGCAATTTTATTATTTTTCCACTCTTCAGAAATCAAATAGAGTATGTTTGATCAACTCTTCGCTTGTACAATACATATTTGATTTTTCCGTAGGGAGCAATAACATTAACAAATCTAAAATGAAAATTTGATACCAATAAAATAAAGATAGGTTGTATTCCCAAATTATTCCTCAGCGATTTCATTAAATTCCCATGACGCCCATATAACTCTGAGCTGCAATAACTGAATTATAGGTTTCAGCTTAAATATTTATGATTTCATATCGATTTATCGGCATGTTGGATGCAAACCTTCTCATATAGTCTTATTAAACTGCAATAAAGATTCATTAACCGTTTCTCACTGCACTAATACTATTAAAAAAAAATTATTTTCATACTGACAGGGTTATATACATTCAATTTACTATTAATAAAACCTAAACAGGCGAAAAATTCAAACAAATTTTTTATCAAGATTTTTATGAATACGCATTTGGCTTTTGACACATATGTATAAAGCAACATTTAAACTTTTTTTCCAAAATTTCAACAAAGTTATAAATATAGCTATAGTTATGAAAAGCAGCGTTAATAATAACGATTTGTAGTAAAAATTTGATCTCTAAAAACTAAATAATTATAATTAAATAATATATATAAATAATTCGTGCCGTTATCGGCGAAATAGAGTCCCAAATGTGCGAAAATGTAATGGCAAATTTCATGAAAATAGCATGGTCTTGCAAAAGTAGCCGTGGAGGCCATATGAATGATATTGTTTTTCATTAATAATGTCAAATCTTCCGCTATTGAATGAAATAAAAATCAAATGATTTTTCACAAAAAACACGCGTTTTTCTTATAAATCAAAATGAAATCTTTAATTGGAAAACCCATTATATATAAATATATAAAATATGAAAAAAAGCAATGAATTTTTTCCTTAGAATAAAATGGAAGGTAACAAAATTCTGCATTTAATGGCCTCAAAACGAAGTGTTTTAGTCCACATGTTATTTTAAGGGAAAAATTAATTGTTAGGTATTTTATAAATTAGAAGCTTTTTGTGAATCGTTAAAAACAAATGCCCAACGACTTTTGCCCAGCAGTGTATATACACTACCGGTCAAAATTATTTGTTCACCTGCTGTTTTAGCTATTCTTAAAGTGTCTTAATTTTTATAATAACAAGTTGAAGTTTCTTTTCCCATGATAGCATGGCAGTTAATAAAGCCCAAGTTGAAGACAAAATGATAATTTTATAAGAACAAATGCAAAAAACGTCAAATTTCGATCTTTTTGTAAAATATTAATAACACTGAAATTAATTAAGATTTTTAAGCGTTTTTGGTCTCATTTTGTCAAACATGGTACAAAGAAGTCGTAAAATTTCAAATAAAGACAGTAATCTATAAATCAATTTAAAAAATCCAAAATATTACCATTTTCATAAATATTCTTAAATTTTATTGAAATATGATACAAATTGGTTTTTAAAAATTTCTTGTAAGTAGCTACACATTTTTAAAATTTTACAACCTTTTTGTATCATGTTTGACCCCGGGTAGAATCCAGGAAAAAAAATATGAAAATATCTTGATTAGTTAGCAAAATACTATGAAAACCTACCATTTAAATGAGACCAAAAACTTTTTAAAATCTTAATTAATTTCAGAGTTGTTAATATTTTTCAGAATGATTGAAATTTGACGTTTTTTGAAATATATTTTTATAAAATTAACATTTTGTCTCTAACTTATGCTCATTAGATGCAAAATTTTATCAACTTTTATGTTATGGTAGGGAATAAAATTTTAACTTATTATTATAAAAATTAAGACACTTTAAGAATAGCTTAAACAACAAGTGAACAAATAATTTCGACCGGCAGTGTATATACTATATAATTATATATATATATATACATATACACACACACACATGTATATATACTAAATTCTATAATATGTAAGTATAAGGGATTCGATGTTTCCCGGTGAAACTTTGGCCTGAAACATGCATCTACCATTCTGTCTGTATCTCGAATCATGATCTTATTAATTTCATCTTTCGAGGACACGTATTTCCGGTATTTCAGCGAAGTAGAAAACTTCCCTGAGGGTTATTGAGAATATTTCCTGGGACGAAGTTCAAACCGACTGCATCTACCAAATTATTGAACTTGGTTGAAAACGGACGAAATTCAGATAATTCGAAAGTTCGACGATGGAAACTTTCGCGGTTCAACTATCTCCAACACCAACTACTCACTGTCCTTGGTGCGGGTTGCATAATCTAAAGTTAAAGAGATGCAACATCAGTCTCCACGAGCTCTCTGGAATATAAAAGCACAAGAAATACAAATGTCTTTCTGAAAACACAATGGGTGATGATCAAATAATTTAAATTATATTAATACATAGTTTTCGAGCGAAAAAAGAGTCCCTTTTTATTCCTTTTTCTGATTATGATTTTTTTCTTGAAGAATCAAATAAAAAGAAAGATTTCAAAATCAAAGAGTGATATAATACTTTAGAAAGTTCAATGAGTCCAGTAGAGGTATACTCTTTTAGCATTTGCATTTAAAGCGGAATGTCTGTGACATTGATATATTCCTGTCTATATCGCATTTAAGATCAACTTTATTTATAGCTTACAAAGAGTTTCAAAAAGACATTTAATTTGAATCCAAAAGTCGAAAAAGTACTTTTCGATGCAGAACTACTGCATAATTATTTCCTTTTGATAACTTCCAGAAAACTGATCGGATTTCGAAACAAACAATTAAATGTATTAATCACATTCTCTTACTTGGCAAATCGTTCTTTTTTTACAAAGAAAAAGTACTCAGGTGCTGGAAAATCCCGATTTATACTTGTACTCATTAGAATTCTATTGGTCCAGCACCGCATGAGAATTCTTTAAATTACACGAGATTTAAAGTTCCCATAAGCTTTCATGTTGAAATTTTATTTCGAATGTTACCTTTGGGACACTTTCGTAAAGGCCAAGACATTCATTAATCATCTAAAATAACGTATTTTTATCATAAATAACTACTCAAAAAGGATAATACATTTTTGTATCATCAAATTTGTGCTACTCTCCAAATCTGAATCAATCAAATTTTCACTAATTGAATCAGTGATTTGCCTTTTCACTGATTCATCAGTGAAAAAAATATTTTTCACTGTTAAATCAGTTAATTTTTACTGATTCATCAGTGAAAAAATATTTTTCCCTGTCAAATTTCACTGATAATCAGTAGATTTTGACTGATTTAAATTTAGAGAGTACTAATTAAAAAAACATAATATAAATAGAATGGTATGTTGTTAGAAAAATTGGCTTCAGGGTCCATAAAATGATTGAGTCAAATTTAATCAAACGTTTCGGCTCTGATCGGAGCCCTCATCAGTGATATTTATTAGAATCTAAAAATTACAAAAAGGTTGCTGTCGCTAATTTCACATATTTTCTCGGAATTACTAGAATACTTAACATATGATACAAAAAGGAGTACTTGATATATTAATTGAAAAAGGAAAGTTTGGATATATTCTTGGTGCAAAGCTGAATGTGAATAGCTTGGTCTAGGCCATTAAGGCTATCTTTTGACTATTTTTTCTGAAACTATTTTAAAACTATTTATGAGCTATGTGAAATTAGCGACAGCAACCTTTTTGTATTTTTTAGCTTCTAATAAATATCACTGATGAGGGCTCCGATCAGAGCCGAAACGTTTGATTAAATTTTACTCAATCATTTTATGGACCCTAAAGCCAATTTTTCCAACAACATACCATTCTATTAATATTGAGGGCCAATACAAGGTACACTACATTTAATTATTATAATATATAAATATTAACTCTCAAACATCAATATTGAATGAATAATAAGTCAAAAGATTAAACTGAAATATTTTTCCATGATATGTACAAAACTTAGAGCCACAAAACAGATATACCTATATAATATTTCTATGAAAATGATATATAATTTTGAACAATTGGCATAAAAGCAGCAAAACAATTGGAAAACTTATTAAAATGAACAACACACAGCACTTCTTTGCCTATGGAAGAAGGAAGTAAAAGTGAATAAAAAGAAAGGAGTTTTAAAGAAAAATTCAGATAAGTTCTAAAGACTTCGTTGAAGGACTCTGGTGCATCGTCACGTACATTCGTTTCCGGTAGTACCGGTTCTCTCTAGGGCAGTCAAGAGCACTGTTTCTGTAGCTTTGTAATTGACTCGAAATAGAGACGAGCTTGCAAATTCCTGACATGAAACTTTTGCACGAGGTTTGAATCGTAAACATCCAGCAAGTTTGCGACTGCTTCGTGTACGAGAGCTTCTTTCTTCGTGAGAACTAAAGAATTCCAAGGCGACCACTCGATATCTCGTCTCAATTTTACCAGTTGCAATTCATCAAGATCGTTACACTCCGTGATTCCAGACTTTCCGTGCCAGATGTCGTTCACCAAGTGATAGACGACCTTGAAGTCGACCATAAAAGCTAAACTCAAGTAGGATTTTGCTTGAGCCTCACGTCGTCGCAAATCTCGAAGAATTCTTTTGTATGGCTCATAAACAATTTTAGGACCCTTGCCATTATTAAGAGACATGCAATTGTCACAGAATGTCATTTTTTGACGATAATCCAAGGAAAAATGATCCACATCTCGCAATCTACCTATAAAATGAAATTCATCTGAGATTTCGAAAGCATCTTTTCTGTTTTAACTTACCACAAGACTTGCAAATTCTTGTCAGTCCATAAACCATCTCAGTCGATTCAACACTTTTGTATTCGTTAACGTGCAAAGAGCTTCGAGCCAGTCGAAGAAAAGCGAGTTTCAATCGATTTCTCAGTTGGTCTAGCATCTGGACGTCTACATGCAGCGACAGCAAATCTAATTCCTGATCAATGAGATACTCTAGATCACGAGAAACTTGACAAGAATGTTCTTTGATGATACGTTTCAGAGCAACCAGTAAGTCAGTTCGAGTATCAATGCTCGAAGGATCTTCGGCTTTCGCAAGAGATTCGTACAACTCTCTGTATTCTTTAGCTTTCTGAACTTGCAGAGTCTGCACATAAATTACCTTTCCATCAGAACCTTTCCAGATTACAGGCTTGGTCAGATCCCTCAGAAACTTAAACTCCCTTCTTTCCTCACAGTTTTTCTTCACTTTCGTTCTGACTACATCTATTGCTCGCAGAAATTCGACTTCCTTTGAAAGAATCAAGCTCTGAGCAACCAAATTTGAACTTTTGAAAAAGTCACGATTTGTTCGCTTTATCTCGTTAATGCGCCAGCGATCCAACATGTTATGCACCATGTCGAAATCACCCTTTTTTTTTAGTCCCTCTGATGGAATCATCTTAAATTCCGTAACATTTTTACACTTAGATTTTTCTAATTTTTCATGAGAATTTGATTCTTCATTAAAATCACGAAATAATTTGAGAATGCAGCGTGACATCATTCTCCGACGATACGATCTAAAATTAAAAGCTTCATTCAGATTGAATTGCAACCAATTATCAAAGCATAATGAACTTTTTTTCTCAACCAGATAAAGCAACTGAAGAAATAATTTAAATTATTTTAAATGAAATTTATATGTACATATATTTTTACATTTATTGAACTAAAAAGAGACCCTATAGTTATCCGAAACGTTTTCCCCTTTCCGCTTTTTATATTCATTGAAAAAAAAGAAAAATTTTCATTATTAATTACTGAAAATCAATAAAATACTTGATATTGTTATCAAACATATCACAATTTAACTGAATAAAGTTTTAAGTTTATGGAATCATGTCGTAATATTCCTTCAGGATGTCATCCAAGTTTCTATCAATCCATTGAACAGACAATCTATTAGTTGTGTTGATATTTGCTAGCTCAAACTAAAAAGCGAATGCTCTACTTTCAATAAGCTATAATTATCGTTAAATATTAGTTAACGTATAAAACTGTCAAAAAATTCAAAATCAGGGTAGATATATTTATAGAGATTTTCAATTTAATTAGTTTAATCATTTAAATTATTAATAATCAAACATACCAATTTTTCAAAGTTTAAATTGTCAAATAAGCTCCAAATCGTTTGATTCTAACCTACCTGAAGTTTAAAATAAAATTTAAATTTCATTTTATATGTAAAAAAATCATGGAACTATAAGACTTAAATACCTATAACATTGTTGTATTTTTATTGCACTTTCTTCCTGTTTGAGTGACCAATATTTTATGGACAGTGAGGAAATGGACTTGGGCTTTAAAAATGTATCTTGAACGTCAGGCAAATGGGAAAATTGTGTAGCTTTGTCACAAAATGTAGCGACACAATGACTGGAAACGCTGATGGTTTGCGTGCCTTTAGATATTCCGATATACTTATGATTGTTCGAAAATTCTACATCCCTCAGGTCAGTTTGAGTTCGTGCATTATGATATTCCTGACTCGAACCGACGTTTTTCCATCCACCCAAGAAAGGCTTCTTTGATTCTACACGATCTTCTATTTCTACTATGACTACCATTTTTACTTCATCGAATATATCTTTTTTTACCTAAACCTTTTATAATTTAAATAATTGTGATTTTGTCTGTTTTTCAAAAAATTCTTTTGTTCACAGTTATTAACAGTCATCTTTAACTAACACGTAATTAGCTAAAACCATAATCAATTGAGGTAGTTGCAGACTTTTTACTTTCCAATCAGTCACTTTTGACTTTTTCATTTCAGATTTGGAGAGTAGTAACGCCAAATTCAATTTTCCTGTAACAGAAATGTCTTCGTAAAATAAAAATCTTAATAAATTTGCATGTTGGAGAGCAAAATTTCGATAAATTCAACAATAATTAACTAAAATATAATCCCCGTAACTCGAACCCAGGAAACAAAGTGTCTGCGTGATGCGGGGCATGACGCACGCACGCACGCGTCAGGATTAATCCGCACGGGTAAAAAATGTAATTATGCATGTAATATTTTTCGTACTTAAATCATATTTTACTACGACTGCCTTATTTCATGGAACTTTCAACACGATCATCATCAATTATAACTTAATTGTAGAGTCAATTTCTTGACTTAAATTTTTACATATTCCAAAATTAATTCTCATGAAAAAAAATCAGTCTGAATTGAAATGAGTATTAAAAAGTTTCAATCCTTATGAATTCCATTTCTTTCAAATCTATGAAGTATAGCAACCGAGAATCAGCAGAATTCAATCCCTTTGAATGCCATTTTAAGAATCTCAAAACTTTAAAAAAAAAAAAATTTTCAATTCAAAACTTTTTAAAATAATTAAAATTTAATGACTCAATATACAGACCCGTAAAATGTTGAATAGGGTAAAATTGAGCTCGTTTTATTTAAGCTAACATTCAGTTGATTCGCTAAGTTGTAAAAGATAATTTCTCTTAAAAGCAAGTATGATTAATTATTTCCGAATCTAATGCAAGCAAACAGATTTTCTGAGACAGAAAGTTGATTCTAAGAGCAAAACAGTTATCAGATAATCTACTCTCCTGCTTTAACAAATCCCCACCTGAAAGCATCATGACACTGGACTTATAACTTCTGAAAGATCCCACTCCACTTCTGTGTTTATAGTCTAACACGCATCACTGGATTACTACCACCTTTGAGGAAATACTTGTTCAGCGATATTTTATTTTGTGAGACTGAATAAATAAATTAATCATGAATTTCACTTTTCGTGGGTTCAAAAATTGAATAATTACTTAATCAAAAGATAGAAAATAGAGAAAAGTTAATCAACTTCAGAGCTGGTTAGAAAAAGTCAGCACTACTAAAAAACAAAGAAAAGTAATTATACTAGAGTAATAACACATAAATATACAATATTTAAAGAATTTGAAAATCTTTCTGTCGAAAAAATGACGCTTTCGACTGCGCTGGGATCTCAACTAATTAATTTGAAATCATAAATATACAATAGTGATAAATGGTATCACCCATGAAACAAGATTAGAAAATATCGGAAATTATTTCAATGTAAAATAAATATTTGCGATTTTATTTATTCGTTTTCTCAAATAATTCAAACTTACATTTCACGTTGGTGCATAACGAGATTGCTCTTATGTAATTGAATGTATTACGGATTTCAATGACTCGTTTATTCCATAGAAAAAATTTGTGAAAAGAAAGGAAAAATATTAGTGTTCCGTACGTGTAACGTGAAACGAGAACAGTTTAATACATGCGACTAGGAATAGAGCTTTCAGCGTTCATAAGCTTAAACCTAAAATCCGACGTTGCCACCAGCAACTCGTTTAGTCGATCAGAGCCACACGATTTACAGAACGTTTTTCTCTTTTATTCAGACACTTTATATAAATCTACTGACTAACAAATAATACAATTCTGTTGGATTTTTTGGTACAATTTTGTCATTGCGAGAATTTGCTCAATTGTTTTTTATTTTTAAAACATTCCATAGTGAAGGTTGATGGAAAATCTTTCCTGTCTTGAATTAAATAATATCGTCCGGACTTCGTAAAATGATTTTCGATTTTCATTAAATTTCTGAAAAAAAAAATGGATATTAACTAGAAAAGAAATTAAAGTAATGAAACAACGTATATTCAATTACAAAACATGGAAAAAGTAAAAATAATTGTATGTTTGCATTTATTTAGCATTATGAAAAAAGTGTTAATTTTAAAACTTAGAATGCAGTTTGAAATAAAACTGAAAATTAAAAGAATTTAAAATGATCACTACAATGAAAACGACGCACTTGAATCCACAAGTCACACTTTATGTCTGAAAATTTCCCCTTTTTATAGCCACCCAGACGCAAAGGTACAATTCGCGAGTTTATACGAAAGGCGGTCTGATGAGATACTATCCTGGGATTCTACTGTAATGTCATTCATTTCAAAACTGTAGCATTTTTATGACCCAAACCTCAAACTATTTTATCATCAGATGAAAATGATTGAGTATGAGATTTCATAAATAATAGAGATGGAAACTTTTTAAAATAATCTGAGTGTGAGTTTATTTAAATAACTTTAAAAACAAAAATTGGATCGATATAAAACTTTTCTATAAAAATTTCGATTTATTCAGAGTTCTCCAATAAATTTCTAAAATTTAGTCTAACTTTAACCAATTAAGGTGTTTTAAAAATGCATTCATGTTTAAGAAATTGCTCATAGTTTTAATTTGTAAAGCTTATTAGTAGACAAATAAATAAGAATTAAATAAAGTGGTTAAAATAACGTACTTAAAGTCTTGCTTTGCCCTTTGATGATTTAAGAAAACAGAATTGAGCAACCTTTCAGAGTAAAGAGACTCTACATTTTTGATGCCATAATGCGTTTTAGCCTCATCCGCTGTCAACAGAATGCAATTCCACGGAGCCCATTCGGCGTTAACGTCAAAGCGGATTAATCTCAAAATGTACAGATCGTTGTTTTCGCTGACAATCGAGCGTCCATGCCACGTCTGATTTACGAGATGGTATATGTCCGCTTCTTGCATGACATAAGCTAAACTTGAATAGCAATTCATTCTCTGCTCTTCAGAACGAATATCTCTCAACATAAACGAATACGGGTCATAATTTATATGGGGTATATTTTTCTTACTCAACCAAGCGCAACCTAAATAAAATCAAAAATCAATAGGGTCAAACGTATAATTTTTAGTTTTCCTTAGAATACAAATTTACGAAAAGGAAACCATCCCTATTGAAAAACTTGACGTAAAAAACGACGTCAAAAATGACATAAAAAACGACGTCAAAAATTACGTCAAAAATGACGTAAAAAACGACGTCAAAAATCACGTAAAAAACGAGGTTAAAAATTGGGACAGTTTTTTACGTCGTTTTTGACGTACTTTTTTGTCTTTAAGAAGCCTTACATTTCCTATTACATTTTTGTGACTCCTTTACGAAATGCCCATTCCACTTTGAAATAAATTATTTTATTATACAATAGTTCTTTTACTGATAAGCATTTCTCAATTACGATATCCAATGAACGACCGAATATAAATTGTTAAGGCTTCTTAAAGTCGAAAAAGTACGTAAAAAACGTCGTCAAAAATAACGTAAAAAATTACGTAAAAATTAACCCAATTTTTGACATCGTTTTTTACTTAATTTTTGACGTCGTTTTTTATGTTGTTTTTGACGTACTTTTTTGTCTTTAAGAAGCCTTAACAATTTATATTCGGTCGTTCATTGGGTATCGTAATTGAGAAATGCTTATCAGTAAAAGAACTATTGTATAATAAAATAATTTATTTCAAAGTGGAATGGGCATTTCGTAAAGGAGTCACAAAAATTTAATAGGAAATGTAAGGCTTCTTAAAGACAAAAAAGTACGTCAAAAACGACGTCAAAAATGACATAAAAAACGACGTCAAAAATGACGTAAAAAACTGTCCCAATTTTTTACCTCGTTTTTTACGTAATTTTTGACGTCGTTTTTTATGTCATTTTTGACGTCCTTTTTTACGCCATTTTTGACATCCTTTTTTACGTCCTTTTTTACGTCATTTTTTACGTTATTTTTTACGTCAAGTTTTTCAATAGGGATAAACTCACTTTTACACTGGGTCAATTTTCGCATCCTCACATGAACTGAAAATTTGTAGCGTGGAAGCAACTTTTCACAACTTCTGCACAATAAAGTTTCCGTCTCCAACGGCTCTCGTAATTCTTCAAATGTCTCAGCCTTTAGTGTGTTTTCACTCATGCATTTACAACTGTACGAATTAGATTTTTTCAAAAAGTGCAAGAAAGCACCTGCAAAAAAACTCGATAATTTTTTTTTTTTTGCTATACAAATAAATAATAAATATTATAAATATAAAACAACGTACTGATAATTCTATTTCTTAAATTATGTAGAGCTGATGCTGTGATTCTTCTGTCCAGAAAAATCAATTCTTGATTCACTAGGTAAACCAGTTCTTCAACAGCATATCCGTCGTAATTCTTCAAAAAAATTTTCAGTGTCAATAGTATTTCTTTTCGTCTTTCAAAAGTTACATTATAGTTATTGAGATCGTCATAAAGTCTTTTGTATTCTCGAGCTATTTGTGTCTTAAGTGTCACCATCTCAACAGGTTTCCCTTTATATCCGTTCCATCTTACAGGCTGGCAGTGAATTGTCAAAAATCTAACTTGCTTCTTTGCCCAATAACAATCTCTGGCAATCCTCCTATGTTTATCAACGTGATTAATCATGGAAATTGTCGTTTGTAGGTCCGAATATTCAATTGCTCTCTGAGTGCCTTTGAAGAGATTAGTCTTGATTTGTTTAGATCGCATTAATCGCCAGTTATCAATTAAATTATACAGTATATCAAAATCTAATCTTGCACGAGGATAAGTCATACGGATAATTTCATTCTGATACCTTTCCCTGCAAATAAATTCCAACTGATACTTTTATTGTGACATTAAATAAGATAGTCATTAGAATTACAAGAAAGTTTTAAGTTATCATCACTTTTCACAGCTTGAAACTCAAGACATTCAAATTGAATTTAAAAATTGTACAGCGATAAAAATAAAATAAAGGTAATCTCACTGAAATTTAGCTTCATTTTCTTCCTCTTGAAGCTTACAATCTTTTAAAAACTTTCTGTATAATCTTGCAGACTCTTTTATGAAAGTCCTAATTCGGTAAGCTCTATAATATCTCTGAATAGTACGTGCATGACCTTCGATATTCATACGGGATTGCATCTGTTCATAACTCTCGTATGGCTTAATTGATAAATATGTATCTGTTTCACTCGGTATGAAGCAATCTGGGCTAAATATCAATTAATAATTTACAAATAAAAAATGTAGATTAAATTAGGAATCATTGAAACAAATTCAACATACCGCCACATTTGCGTTGCTCGATGGCGGATAGATTGAACGGATTTCTCTTTCGTTTCTATACATTGTACTTCCTTGCTGAAGACACAACACCATGGTATTTTCTTAAGTGGTGGACCAGTTTGAGATACAGCGTTCAAATATTCATTCCCATTTAACTTATTTCGCCAACCTCCCAAAAAGGGTTTTTTAATCTTGGTATCCGCTTTTTCATTTTTTATCATCACCATTTTTAAACTTCTGTTCAAATATAATTTTTCTACAAAATAATTTAATTTACACACATTAAAAACTGATATTCCTTAAGATTTCTTTCGAAAATAAATATAAAGTGTGACTGTAACCTCGAACTAAAACAATTGAAAAGCAATTTAAAAAACGAATAGTACATTTTAGATACATGTATATTTAGATGGTCAAATAATATTTCTGCAAAATACATATATCTTTATTCTATATCTACAAAATACACAATGCAGTTTCCACACTTCACACTGTGAAGCTAATTTCTCGTTACATATTATACAAGAAGTAAATTAATCTAAAACAATCATTTTTATAAACAGTATAGTAGGGAATTTTTAGCAATATGATATTAAGAGTAACTATAGTGTTCGAAAATAGGTGTTTAAAAATCAGTAGAAACCCAACTTGCCTAATATGACTTCAGTTATATTTTATCTAGCCACCATTTGTGTTACTCAGGATGTCTATCGAATTTTGAAAAACAATTCCTTATATTTTCCAAGTTTTCTAAGAAAATTGGGAAAATTATAAAGATTCCAAATATTACAAAATGTCGACAGATTTTAAAACATAGAGATTGGAAATAATTTTAATTATATTTCATGATATAATTCAAGAGATTTTATGAAAGAATATATACATACGTACCAGATTTAAAGCTTACATACATTATAAAGTACAAGGTTCGTCAGATTGTCAGATTTGTAGAATCATAACATAGAAAATCACATCAAAGTTAAGTGAAAACTCATGGAGTGGAGTTAATTAGGAAAATTAAGGAACTATTTGAGTTTGATTTTAACTAAAATAAATAATTTATCCTTTTCAATTATAATAAAACATGTTTCATAATTATAAGCTTATGTTAGTTTTATTAAAGGGAAATGTTGATGGCATGAAAAATCAAACACTGGTGGCTCTTTAGAGTCTTTTTTGTGTCCACCTGCCAATAGCTTTAGAACGATAAAATTTGTTTTGGCAACTTTCAACAAATCGTTGATCTGAAAAAAATATTAAGAAAAGTATAAAAAGCTCAATTATTATCAGAAATTTAGTCTATTTAACAAAAGTAAAACGTTAATTACCTCACTAAGTGTATTCGAATTCGCTGGATAAAAACTTAAAGCTCGTTCCAATATATCTCTTGCTTGATGAAAATGTCGGCAGCCCGCTAGGTACTGGTTTTCACTGGTAAAACATTCTTGAACAGACTAATCGAGTTTGGTTAATCACAGGGGAATAATTTTTAAAAGGAATTTAATTCCCTGTAGATACTTACATTTTTACTTTTCTGTAATTGTGAATTTGTCATGTCCAAAAATTCTTGGTAATGAACAGGAGGTGGTGTGAGAAGCGAAGAAAATGGCAACAGTCTATGCTCGTATCTCACCCTTTCAGAGTCAAATTGCATCTCGGGAGGAGAAATTTTTCCATCCAATCGGAAACCAACCAGAGCCTTAAAAAATTACTTTTATTTACACATATCAACTACATTATATGCTTTTATTATAGAAAAGAAATAATTTTTACCTTATAATATCCACCACAGATATTTTGCATTGCTTGATACATTAAGATTTCTAAATTACAAGGCCTAGGCGTTACTTTCTTTTTTTTATTCTTAGCACTTTTTTTGCCTCCTCTGCCCTTATGGGTCTCATTGTGGATATCTTGTTCCATGAGAAACGAATCTGCTCTGGTGATTGCTGAGACGAGCCAGCCATACAAAAATTCATACAAATACCAAAATATATAATGATACTCATGAACAGAATAAAGCTCAAGCTCGTAGCCACTTAACAAATACATGACCATAACACGTAAAGTGTGATACAAAATCCAGGTTCCAAAATACGCCAAATGTGGCCTAGGCGTGTCACTCCTCAAAGATAACGTGTGCATATATCCATCGACTCTTTCAGCCTGAAACAATATTTCAATTAATAATATTAATAAACGAACGCACATACTTCAATTCAATTTATAAATATATTTGCAAACCTCATCTTGAAGAGTAGCGAAATCTTCCAGTAAATGTGCTAATTTATCTCTTTGTCTTGCCCTATTATGCCCACTTAACAGTAACAAAGATCCAAACAAATTGGCACAATGACTTAAGAAAGCATCAACCCACTCTTTTGCCTGATGATTTTGAAGCAATGTGCTTTTTGGCATCAGCGCTGGAGGTGCAATAAAATTTCTCGCTGCATCCTTCAGAACTTCAGTGAAGTTTTGTGTACCGAACACGCGATTAATTGAAGGTAAGTAAACTATTTGTAACATTGATCTCGACAATATACAAGGATTGTGACGTGAAAATTCCAGAAAAAAGTCCTAAACAATATGTCAAATTAAAAGTACAAAATATTATTACACTTTTGGATTATTTGAACAAAATTAGAATTAAACTTACCAAAGCACCATGAAAATTTGTATAACTAGTAATTTTTATAACTGTCTTTAATCGATTCAATAATTCATCTAAGTATTCTAAAGCTTCAACCCTTGGCTTTATCTTGGTGTACCTCGGAAACGTAGGAGGTAACAATCTTTGGTTTACCATGGGATCAAAACCCATAACGTTTGGGTGATTAGCTGAAAAAATAAAAAGTATTTAAAGAATGTTGTTTGGTTTACCTATTTTAAAATTAAAATATCTATAATGTACAAACTTATTTCATCTGCCTTGGATCCGCGGTTCACTGTTCTTATCATAACTTGAATCATATCAGTACAATTCGAAAGAAGCCTCTGACAGTCTGTCAAGTTTTGATGAAGTTGTTCTTTCTTGCCCAAAAGAGATAAGGTCTGGTAAAACATTTTTGTAAATCTAATCCTTGCGTAAAGAGCCAATCCATCGTTGTACTGTTTTGTATAATAAAAGATTTATTTATTTCTTATAAGTAAATATGGTGATGCAATTTGTTTTGGAAACATCGAAAATACATTTCAGCATATTTGAGAGGCGATACGTATTTTTTAAAAAGAAAGCAACCATGAAACCTCTAGTTTTTTAACAAATTCTTTTTACAAGAAAGTATAACAAAAACTTTACCTCCTTTTCTTTTTCTTCAGTAGTAGGTTTTATACGACTTTTCCTATGTAATTCTTCCTCAACCTCTCTCAACATAGCAACTGTCTTTTGTTCTGTATTATCTGGTTGTAGTCTATAATCGTACATAAAACTTTGAAAATCCTCTTCTTCGAAGACTTGAGCTCTCGTTATGCAATCTTTTATGACTTCAATAATTTTGTAGACAGCATAACAAAATGTTTTCAATGGTTTATCTATAATTTGGCTAGGTTGATGCAAGTACAAGTTGGTAAAGACGGTTTGAGCTAAACTGTGACCCTCTAACCACGAAACTATACAAGCATACGTTGAATCGATAATTGCTATCACATCGGCAACTTCTATATTATCCAGTTTAATAGCGCCTAAATCTACAGCCTGTTTAAATGTGTAAGGTTTATTGTTTCCTCTGTTACAAAGCATCCCTGCATCCATTTTTGGATCCATCATCTCTATAGCTGACATAGCCTCGAAGAGACCAAACAAATCGTCATGTAAAAGTTCACCCAACTCTAAACCTATCGAACAAGAATAAATGCAATTAAATTTTGATAAATATTTTAATTGACACATTCTGTCTGAAAAGAATATTAAAATGATTGACAAAAAGATTAAATGCAACAAAATAATTTTCAGAATTAATATAAAATTCAATCGGTAAAACATGCAAAAACAATTACAAAATTAAAAAAAAAACAATAAAATAGGAAAGAAAATCGAACAAATTACACTGAATAGAAAATTGCCAATATAACTTTACAGTACCTTTAATAGCTTCAAAGAATTCATCCGTGATGTCTACCCAGTTATAGGTGACTCGGCCCATCCTTAAACAAAATTGTCAATATTATTTTCTTTAAAAATATTGTCTATCAAAAAATTACCGCTGCAAATAAGTTGTGATATAGGTTATTTTATATGTGAAATTAAGAATGAAAATTAATCTGATAACGAAATAAATAAAGGTAAATAATAAGAGATAAGTTTGTAAAGTAATATTAATGTGTATTTTCAACTTACAGGGCTTCTTTATCATCGTTCATTTCTACTGAACTACGAGTTTCCACTGTCGTCGCCATTTTGATTTTTGTCGTCTCCTAGACTTCTAAAGTTCTGAGAGTTCTGAGAATTCTGAGGGTTCTGACGTACTGAGTATTTCTCACTAGGTTCTGACAGCTTCTGTCTGACAGGTTCTGACCAGATTCTGACTACTGAGTCAACTGAGTGTGTGTGCACTTCCTGTCATTCTCTAACAGTTCTACCAAACGAAAAAAATAATTAAAACGTTCATTTTGATCAAATTCAGTATTTAAAATTTAATTCTTCTATATGATATTACTAAATTTGATTAAATAAAATATCAACCGAAAATATCTAATGCTGTATGGATTATTTGAATTTATGAATTTAAATTAGGATGCAGCATGTTAATTTTATATGTACTTTTAGGTTGGTTATATTGGCAAATATTATCCAATCGACGCGCTTTGGTTCAATCATGGCGTTTAAGGCACCACTTTCGCTGGCGCCAATTTTCAAATCATTTGTTTGAAATCTTTCAGCAATTTAGAGTTTATGTGGTTTATGTTCACAACGATCACTCACGAAAAAACTTCACAATTGTTTACAATCATTTACACACATTTACAATTGAGCCATTGAGAGCAAGAATAGCGTATTTGCATTTTAGCGCAATGCTATACGTTCGTAAGTCCACTGCACGTGCCTAAGATACTTGCGAAATTATTATTAGCAATATCAATTCGTATGTAATTTTATCAACTCAGAGGTTATCAGCTGGTTCTGCAACCCACACGTCGGTAAATTTATTTTGATAGGTTAGGGAACATGGATTTTTATGACAAAAATTACCCAAAGGTATAAATTTTATTTACACATATTTATATATAAATCAAAACAATATTTGTGCCCAAATAGATGCTTGCTTACTCATTCTTTGAAGATTTTCGTTGTTTAATATATTCGAATTTTAGAACCTAATTGTATGCAATGTCATAATTGATATTTTTTATTAAATAATTTGCATTAAAAATCGGTTGACGAATTATATACGACAAATATACATTAAAGCTCATATTTTACGCTGAAAATTTTTTTAGGAGCATCCACGAAATTTAATACCTGAATTGTGTAGACAATTTTATAATTTAGAATGGGTTACTGGTACAGGTGGAGGCATATCTATTAAGCACGAGTAAGTAAATTTATTTTGATTCAAAATTATATATTTATTGATTATAAAGTAAATTAGACGTTTATGAAAACAATTTCATAACACAATATTTCAGAGATTTTGTATTTTCTGTTTAATTGAATTTTATAAAAATATGTTATGAAAATAACATTTTTAGAAACAAGATTTACATTGCACCATCGGGCGTTCAAAAAGAACGAATGTGTCCAGATGAAATCTTCGTGCAGGACATAGAGGGAAAAGATTTGGAACTACCACCCATTGAAAAGAAATTGAAAAAGTCACAATGTACTCCACTTTTTATGTGTGCGTACAGATCCAGGAATGCAGGAGCTGTAATACATACTCACTCAAAATTTGCAGTTATAGTCACTCTCTTGTGGCCTGGAAAAGAATTTCGCATTACTCATCAGGAAATGATAAAAGGTATAGTCTAAAAATTAATTTAAAATTCAGAAAACTATCAAGATATTCTAAAAACTTCAATTTTAGGGATACGAAATCAAAAACTTGGTCGAGCTTTAAGATATGACGAAGAACTCGTAGTCCCCATTATTGAAAATACTCCGTTCGAAGAGGATTTAAAAGATCGTATGGCTGAAGTAATTGCTCAATATCCTGAGACAAGTGCGATTTTAGTTCGTAGACACGGAGTTTACGTCTGGGGAGATACTTGGCAACAAGCTAAAACAATGTAAATATAAATCATCAAATCAATCTTATAATATAAATAAGAAAAAAGGAACAAATAATATAATCAATACTTGATCTTTATAGGACGGAATGTTACGATTATCTATTTGATATTGCCGTGCAGATGAAGAAGTTAGGACTCAAGCCATGTGTCACTCCAGAAGAATATGAATTAAAGTACCAGAATGCTCATGAAAAACCCGAGTAAATAAAATCACAGTTATGAATAAGAAAAAATATATATTAACTTGCACATATTGTTTTATCTAAGTTTTATTTTTTTACTGAAATTTATTTTTTATTCATTAAAATAAAAAAAAATTTCTCTTTATATAAAAACTTTTTTTCGTCAATGATTAAGTATTTACAACTTAGCGAAGTGAATTCACACTTCCACATCGAAAGGCTGAAAAGCTTTTCTAACTTTCATAGCCAGTTCTGTTTCTTCGACCTTGTCCATTTGACATTCCCGCCAATCTGCACGATCATTAATATCCAAAATCCTATCGCTAACTAAAACTTCTCGACCAAATTGCAAGGGGAAATCTTTCTTGATTCTGTAATACATCTTTTCTCCGTCTGGAAGTTCCACATAGAAGTAAAGCATTCCCGGCTGAGCGATTTGCTGTAATTGCGAATTACACGGAATTTCAGTCAGTGAGAAGTTATTACATTCTGCGATCTCCTGCAATAAGAATAAATGTATCGTTAAGTGCAGAAAATATAAGAAACAAATAGTTTATTACATCGTGGGTTATATTCTGATCATTGTTGAAACTTTTTTTACCTGAAATGCTTCTTTTAAGGCAGGAGCTAAATTCCTGTGAACTGGAATAGCCTGAAGTTGACAATGTGAACTCTTGAAATTTCTTTCAAAAAATACTGGTAACCGATTCGTACTTGCATAATACTTTGTAACAGCTTCTTTGTAAAGTTTCATTTCATTAGCCACGCTTTCAGGTAATATTGATAAGCTCTGATGATGTGTTACTGGTAGAATCAAAAAATGATCTTCAACCACGCCACCCTTGGCAAGTGCTAGATATATTTCGTTACCGACAGAAATGACCAAATGTTTCGAAACTTCGGGACTTGAGAGACAAAACCAACATTTTGCTTGATCAAATTCAAACTTTGCACGTTTGTTATGTTGATCAGATTGTTTGTTTTTTCTCTTGCCATCAGGAGATTCCATGTCGTAGAAAAATTGCGTGGTTTTCACTTCCAACTTCTGCCCAAGAGGATCCGGATTCAGCATAGACTTGGGATATGGTGAAGAGGTTTCATCCGTTGTTTTTAATATCAATTCCGTTAAACGAGTCCGATCGACTGGCGTCAGATTTAAAGCATAAAGCCATTTCTGCTTTTTAGAATTGCCTACTGAAGCGAGGGCCATAAACCGAGTTGCTATTTCCATATTATCTTCAATTTGACTTTGATTCCTACAAAAGTAAGGAATTAGTAAATTTCTCAATGATACTAAAAAGATATTATTTAACAGCAAAAAATTCAACTAAAAATAATGTATTACCTGTAAGGTGGTCTGTCATAATGAATATTCTCTAGCGCACAAAGATGATACCTTGGTTTTATGTGGGTAGATAGCCAGGCAATAAGTTTCGAGCCTTTATATTTAAAATCCGGTTTTTTAGGATCCGAATTTGTAATTCCTTCAGGCCATGGTGAAGTCAATAAAATATCTACTCCTCGGTAGCTTGGTTGACCTTTCAAACAAGTATTTCTAACATCTGACACGTCTTTTGCATTAAAAGAATAATTTTTCATTTCAGGAGAGCATTCTTCTATACCACTAAGATATGCAATTTTCAACCCTGAGCTTGCATTGTAAAGTCCTCGTTTTCCAAGATATGTAAGATTTTGACATATTTCACAACCGTTGAGGTCTGGATAATGTTTTACATCAGCTTCTCTGTTGGGGCCAATAATATAAGTTGGCACAGAAATTGATTTCATGCCATTCTTGAATGGCTCCAACTCTATGTTATCTTCTCCAAAAAAATTGCCCACACACAGAAGAAAATCAAATGGCCCGTTCTTTTTATTGATCGTTTCCACTTTATTGAATAAAAATTTGAAATGTCCTTCCACATCCCCGCAAATCAAAACCTTCTGCTTGTCTGCCATGTTATTTAAAGATATTCTTCACTTTTAGTTTGTCTAATTAATTATTATAGTTTAAAACGAATAACTATTTACAAAATAAACATCATTTAGTCGCTCACAATCGTGACTGCAGCAAAGATGTAACTTGTAACCTAGACGACGACGACCTAGACATCATAAAACATAACCTATTCAACTTAGGAAATAAATATCAGAAATAATCGATTGCAGTTTCGATACATCGATATCTTTATAAATTGAAATGGAAACTAAAATCTCTATCATCAACTTCCGGAGTTCAAACGTCCAAAACTAACCAAAATTAATAATATTATAAATAGATACTTAACTTTTTTAATTTAGACCCTTTTATCTAAAAAGTGATGTTTTCTAGTTAAAAAGAAGCACTCTTCAGTTTTATTTTTTAATTATATTAATTAATATTTTTTTTATAAAATAATAATAAATTCATTAGACGTATTTATTTATTGAGAAATTAGCTAGTTGTTCCTAAAAGCTTCATTTATGAAAAAATTAACTTTGTACTACTTTTTATCATCGATAATATATTTAAAACTACACTATGGAAAAGTGTAAACTTCCAAGAGCCTTATTTCGAAAAACATCTCACGGGTTGTGCAAGGTTGTATTATTCTTTTTACATACAGGTTGAAAACTAGAAACGGGGAAAGTGTATTAAGATTTGAAGGAAGAATTTTCGTGTAGTGGCATAGTAATTCAGTCGTGGGAACTTGTTACAGTCGACGGACACACCGCATTGCTAAGTAAGAGACATCTGGAAGCGATTTTCTTGCCATAAAGTTTCGGTACCTGCTGTTCACATTGGACACTCTCGAGAGGATCATTAAAGATTTCATTCCTCTCAGGTGTATTTACAGCAACCTGTATAGACTTTCATCTATGTTTCGGTTAATCTCATGCCCACTATTTCAACGAGATGGACAATGTACGTCGTTTTTCAACGATATTACAACTATTAATTGTATTATATATTCTGGGATACATTTTTGTAAATATTCACGAATTTTAACATTATACTTAATAAATCAACGAATTAATCATTATAAATCTAAAAGTAATTTTTTTTTAAATAATATTAAATGATCGAAAATCTTTGCTTAAATTTTGCGTATTACTTATAGAATGTTTTGAATTTGAAAAAAATCGATTTTAAAAATGCGTATCTTTTATAAAATAATAATTTTTGCATCTCTTCTCCGAGAATATGTTTCTAGTTAAAAACCTTTTTTATAAATAATTAAAGGCATAAGAATGGGTGGAAAAATAAAGGTCAAAATCATCAGACATATCACGAAAAAATTTGTGCACATTTGTTTTTTTAATTTTATGTCTATAAAATCGTTAAAACAAGATTTCATTTTCTTAAATTTGAAGAATTATATTTAAAAATTGTTATTACGTCCGACTAATTTGTTTTTTGATCTGTAGAAGATGACATAATATCATCGAAACGTCGTCATTTTAAAGAAAATAAATTTGATGAAGATCCCCCGTGTGGAATTGAATGTTGGGTTTTCACCGGGGCCAGACTGGATTGCCCTATCTTAAGTCGGGCACTGACCGGAGAAAATAGGCAGGACCCGACTAAGTGCGTAACGCTTAAAATATTGGGCTCTGACTGGAGCCATCAAGTCAAATTCTAGCGAGATCGTCTGGTTACCGCCCAATAACCAAAAACATAGGCCCCTGCTAGATCCCTCCAGGTACCCAGTTAATGATTTTAAACAGTTTTAATTAATTATTCCCAGTTTATGAGCGGAATTGCGGGCCTATTTTATATTTCTAATAATTGTAAATAATAATTTGACTGGAAAGTAACATGCCAGGCAAAATAAATTATTTTAAAAAACAGTAATAGGGAAATGATGAAAATAAGTAATAATAAATAAATAATTATTTCACATTTTAATTTTACAGTGAAATAGACATAATTATTAACATTGTCATGTACATTTTTTTCACAATAAAACTAAAGTTTGAAATAATTATCTGACATCATCTGCCATTTTTCTTTTTTATAGTAACTTGTTCTACCCAACATACTTTTCAATAAAATTTATATTGTATAATATAAAATTTACAGAAATAATTAGAAAATCTGACAAATGGGCTTTAACTTCGTTCACATCCGTAAACTTTATTGTATGAAGATTTTGGAAATTTTATAATCTCAGTACAACATACTTTTAGTTCCGATCGTAGTAGACTACCGGCAACTATAAAACTCTTTTTCTTACATTGCATCGGTATTTCACGTAATTGTCTGTTTAAATGTCTTTAATATCGTTACATTCTTATTATATGACGTTTTCTCACAATGCCTCATTGACATATTTTTGTTTTACAAAAAATGTATGCATTGTTTATAATAAGTAGTAATTAATATTAATTATATTATCTTATAATTAAATATATTTAATAAAACTTATTTCTTTCATAATTAATATGATCCAACGTAAATTTCATAAATTTATTAAGTTATTTAAAAATTTAAATACTATAGAGGTTAGTATTCGATTAGTGCCTGACTAAAATATCAGACAGGGGCATGTCTAGATCTAACCAATTTTTCGAGTCAGCAAAAGTGGGACTTGCATATTAGTGCCCGGTCAGCGTTTCGTGGGTAGATACTGATGCAGATTCTCTAGTCACGGCCCGGTCAACGCCTGGTTGATTTTTTCTGGTCCAGGTATTCTAGTTAATACCCGGCCAATGCCCAAGTTCAAATAGGGACAAATCGGGCTATTTCTGCACGGGCCATTTGGTCTGAGGTTGGTCATTTTCCATTCTCTAAATTTAAAGAAAAATGCATGTGTCCCTTATTATATATTCAAAAGTTGCAAAAGTACTATAGTTTTTTAAATAAAATATATATTCATATCAATTTTACACTGTTAAAAATCGTATGATGTTTTATAGACTTTAATATTCGAGCCCGGGTTTTATACCTCCCTAATTAAATTTAATAGCTTCTCAATCAAAATATATTAAAATTAACAAACATTATTAAAATATATACACATATGTGTATTAAATTTAAAATAGAAGTTTGTATTTTTTAAGGTGAAAGTATTTTAAATATAATATACCTTACTGAAAAAAACTTCCATTACATGTAATAGAATTTTAATACAGAAATTTCTAACAGTGTAATTGCTTTAATGAATTATGAGTTATTAAAGAATCCATAGACAATATACTGTTTCATCGACACTCGATGTATATAGTATCAAAACTTTAAACGCGTTTTTCCAAAAAAAATGTTTTTCAAAACAGTGTACACGATATCTCGAGATCTAATCAAGGAATCGACTTGAAATTTAGTACACTTATTCTTAGAAGTATTAGTGTCTTTCGATTGATGGACGATTTTGTCAATATTATGTTTTTTTCAATAATTAATAATAAGAATAACATGTAGTTTGGGCCCAAAAATTCAGTAATGTTTTTCTCGTCGCCAAAAATAAAAAAAAAATAAAATGCTCTGTCAACCGAAAGCTAATACAATATAGATAATGAGCATATTTTTTATTTTTGTTTCAGACGACTGGTTTTCGCGAAGTCGGATGCGCAAAGCGGCTTAACTCGACGAGTTTTATATTTTTTTGGACAACAAAATTTTGACACACGTTCTTCAAAGTGTGTGGAAGATAATAAAAAATTACTTGTGTTTCATAAATATTTAATTAGAAATTAATTCCTGAAAAAACGCCCGTCACAATTGCCTAACCCCTTAAATTGATTTGAAACATCCACAAGTTTCAATGATTTACGAGTTATCGACACTGAGAAGATAATGCTATTAAATCTATAGTATTTCTGCCAAAAGAATATACATATGTTATTGATTCAAAAAAATATGCTATAAATATGGTACAAATTCTATATAGCATATATATTGCACTGTTAAAAATTTTATTAATTTTAATAGACTTTAATATATTATATTATATGCACATGTGTATTAAAATTCAAATAAAAGTTTGTATTTTTTAAGATGAAAGTATTTTAAATTTAATATACCTTACTAAAAAAAACTTCCATTACATGTAATGGAAGTTTAATACAGAAATTTCTAACAGTGTGATTTGAATCAATGAATAGATAGATGCTTTTCGCAGGAATGATAAGATTCTAGATTCAATAGGATTTTTTTCCCAGTGAAAGAATCTATAGAGAATATCCTGTTTTATTAAAACTTCGTTGTATTTAAATTCCATAACTACGTTTATTAAATTTTATGATGTATACTGAATATATATTAAATTTGATATAAAAGTATAAATATAAAGACATTTGCATATTATGAAATTTAATATAGTTTTTTCAGTGCAAAAATTTATTTAAGCTTCCTACCTTTAATCTTTGGGTGGGTATGAGACCTTTTGTCCCTTATTCCAGAAGGTGCAAAAGATTTTTTAAGCCAATAAAAAAAATGATTTTTTCAAAATTTCACATAGGTTTAACCCCTTAAGCATCATTACCAAACTTTCTTGTTAATTGTGTCGAAAATTCACCGTATATGGGTAAACTTAAACTAAAAACTGCTCTTAATATGAAAATTCATGATATGTTTTAGTTGCTTATAGGTTAAGCTGCTCTCTAAATCTGAATCAGTCAAATTTTCACTGATTCATCAGTTAAAAAATATTTTTCACTGTTAAATCAGTTCATTCGCTCTGATTCATCAGTGAAAAAAATATTTTTCACTGTCAAATCAGTCAATTTTCACTGAAATAAGCAGTGAAATTTGACTGATTTACAGTTACCTCTTTTTAGCTATTTGAATCAGTCAAATTTCACTGATAATCAGTAGATTTTGACTGATTCAAATTTAGAGAGTGACTAATTTTTCATAACCTAAACTCACTGCAAAAATAAGTTTATAATTGCATATAATAAAAATACCTGTATTGTTAATTTCCCTGCATTCAATTTAATACATATATCACTATATTAAATTTTATATACCGTTCTATTATTGCGTACAAATAATAAACAGAAATATTAAATATTCTGGACTTGCCAGAGCCGAAACGTCTGATTATGTAAAACGCTGAGTTTTTATTAACCTTGGACCCTAAAACCAACTGTCAACATCAGCACATATCTTCAATCAGAAATATTGAATTCCCTACACAAATATGTATGAAATTTAATAATATTTCAAACACTGTTAAAATTTCATCAAAATGAGGTTATATAGAATTAATCCGTCCTACGTGTACACAAACTCATATAATTGTGTTGCACTTCTATTGGATGCCGAAAAAGGGGTCGAATAGAAGCGCACCAGTTTTTAGTGTTACCATCAATAGAGAATAATACCGTTGGTTATTTGTCATGGTCATTTTGGAGAACATTGCAATTCATCCCATAGAAAAAAAGAATTAAGAATAAGGATTGAAGGATTTACCGTCGTGGGAACACAAGGTCTTCCCTCTCTTTAGCACTCTAAATATACAAGCTCACTTTTAACCCTCATGCAGTTTCTACTCTATGTTCTTGTAAATGTATATATATAGAAGAGGGAAAAAATGAGAAAGAAATAATATAGAGGGAGAGAGAAAGAGGTTTAAAGGTGGGGATGTTATACGTTGATGGAGTGGTTATGGGGCGTGGCAACTATAAGCCCACCGAGCCGTTTCCACTGCATCCTCTGTCCAATGAAATGAAGAGGCGTTATCTCGCTACCAACACAAACTACCTTCATCAACTTCATATAGATGTGTATATGCTGAAAGCAGAGAAAGAGAGAGAAAGAGAGAACCAGAAGGATAATACATAGCATCCGGTACCACGAAGAAGGGAGGTGGAGGATTGGCCGAACGCTGGTCCACGTCCTCGCGCTGCGGGGAGTCCGTCGTGTACCGTGAATCCAGTTATACCTAAATGCGTACGGCATTGTTTTCAACTATACACGTGCAATTCACCAATGATTGCATATTTCTTGTCCAAGACGACATTTCCTCGAAAGACGTCACGGCGCCTGTCACGACATTTCCGACACCCTCGCATACTTGACGGAAAGTGCTCTTCAAATTACACTCTCTTTTCTCTGTAATATATGATTTGCATTAGGCAATAATAGATTAACATATCAAAGATACGTAGGAGTTTAAATAACGTGGATATTTTTTATTAGGAATATGTCAAAAGTGCGCTCCCCATAGAGAATCTAAACATCGACGGTAATCGAGAAATTAAAAAAGAGAAGGATAATGTAGAGATTGAAGGGATTGTAAACTTATAATTAATATTTAATAAAGTCCTATTTATCAATAAATTAAAAATTCCATTCGGATAATTAAGGAAATAAGATTTAAGTTGTGAGGTTTTAATGAATTTTTAAGTTTAATTGAATATTAAATCAATGTTAGCTGTATGTGCAAGGAAATGACATAAGTGAAAGTGAGTGAAATTGTAGAAAGTAATAAAAGTGACATTGCTATGAAATAATAAAGGCGAAAGATGAGGTGGTTGGACCTTTTTGCATTCAGGAACGGTGTGATTCGCATATTGAGAGATTTTCGAGTGCAACAAATAATGATAACTTTTGCAAAAGTGATCTTTCTTTAACTGAAAAAATTCAAGTTTCTAAGGATTTTTATCAACACCTGCCGACGGAGCTAAATGCAAAAGTTTATTATTCTACAATAGGTGGGTCTGATTTGAACTGGTATTAAATTAATAAAAAATTTATACACTTTTCAGTTAAAAATATAAATGAGATTTTAGTCGTAATAATTTAAATTTATACTGTCCGAAATTTCTGTAGTAAACTTCCATTACATGTAATGGATTTTATTTTTTAGTAACGTATACAATATTTTAAATTTCATCTTAAAAAATACAAACTTTTATTTGAATTTTAATAGACATGTGTATATATTTTGTTAATTTTAATATATTTTTATTGAAAAGCAATTAAATTTAATATGAATGTATATTAATTTTTCATAATATACAAATTTATTAATTTTAATTCACCATTTTTAGAGTCTATCAAAATTAATAAGATTTTTGACAGAGATAGCTTCATAGACGTATGAATTAAAATTCTTTCATTTATTTTGTCAATTAAATATTTATTTCAAATTATTTAGCTGAGTTCGAAATCCTTGAACATATTGTGTTCTTATGTCAACAAATAAGTTACAATTATGTTTACACTGTTAGAAATGTACGGAAATTTACAAAATTTTTATATTACAAAGGTAACACAAAATTTAACGATATTTATGATGTTTTTGAGTTAAGGTCTCTTAAAATTACGGAAATTGTGTTGAATTTTCAGTTATACATGTATATAACTGAATAGAACTTCTGATAACCAAAACGTAAACAAATTTCCTGTTGTAAGTTTCAGAATTTCCAGATACAAGTATCGGAATATTCAACACATTCTAACTGAAAATTGAGGAATTGTTTCCTAAATTTACTAACAAGTAACTGAATTTTCTGAAATTCTATCTCAATTTTACGAAATTGTAATTGAATAAAACTTCAGTTACACTATTAGAAATTTCTGAATTAAACTGCCATTACATGTATAATGAATCGTATATTAAATTTAAAATACTTTCATCTTAAAAAATACAAACTTTTATTTGAATTTAAATATACATGTGCATATATTTTAATAATTTTTGTTAATTTGAATATATTTTAATTGAAATTTATATAATACACAATCGAAAGACCTGGGCTCGAATCCCAGCGCAGTCGAAAGCGTCTTTTTTCCACGGAAAGATTTCAAGTTCTTTAAATTTGAATACAAATATAATAATTTTAATTTACCACTTGTATATTAAAGTCTACTCTCTAAATCTGAATCAGTCAAATTTTCACTGATTGAATCAGTGATTTTCCTTTTCACTGATTCATCAGTAAAAAAATATTTTTCGCTGTTAATCAGTTAATTTTCACTGATTAGTCAGTTAAAAAAATATTTTTCACTATCAAATCAGTCAATTTTCACTGAAATAATCAGTGAAATTTGACTGATTTACAGTAACCTCTTTTTAGCTATTTGAATCAGTCAAATTTCACTGATAATCAGTAGATTTTGACTGATTCAAGTTTAGAGAGTTTTAAAATTGTTAACAGTGTACAAGTTTCGGGAAATTACGGTACAAATTTTTAACAGTACTCTCTAAATATGAATCAGTCAAAATCTACTGATTATCAGTGAAATTTGAATGATTCAAATAGCTAAAAAGAGGTCACTGTAAATCAGTCAAATTCCACTGATTGCTTCAGTGAAAATTAAATGAATTAACAGTGAAAATATTTTTTCCACTGATTCAATTAGTGACAACAAGCATTATTAAAATATATACACATATGTATCAAAATTCAAATAAAAGTTTGTATTTTTTAAGATGTAAGAATTTTAAATTTTTTATATACGTTACTGAAAACATAACTTCCATTACATGTAATGGAAGTTTAATACAGAAATTTCTGATAGTGTAATTCAGAATAAAATTTACTAATGTATTGACGAGAATAGGTTCACTTCCAATTAATTAACATTTTAATTCATCAATTAAATAGATACTCAACTTTTTTACTAGAAATTAATTAATTTATTCAATAATTTAGGGTAAACGAATTCTCACTAGTTCAAAAAGTAGAGAGTGCTATATATTATTGTAGCTCAAATATATTTAATATTTATATCAACTCCAAAGTTATATTAATAAAAGACCGAGCAAATGTTTGAAGACGTAATTCAATTTCTAGCAAATCTAATCTGCAAAAATGATTTTCTTATATAAGTACAAATATTTTCTTTTCATGCATCCCATTGATCACCCATGACAATACTTATTTTATTAGCAAGAAGCGATAATTTTTTGTGTTTAAAAATTCCTTTTGTTTTACTTAGTTGGTATTATATTTTCCAAGTCACGAACGCGATAACATATCGCGTCTTTGTGGTGTAAAATAACTTTTTAAACATTATTTAATCAATGTTATTGCAAATTCTCTATTATGGCGCAGTTTGTGGAAAGATTTAGAAAAATTTTGATTTTCAAAACGATATATAATGTTCTTTAAAATAAAATATCTATATCATAAAATTAGAAAATTTATTTAATATTTATTTATCAAATTTAATATTCTCATGGTTGATACAATTATAAACAAAAATTAAGTACTAAATATTCTTTAAAAAACTAAGTTCATAATATTTTTATAATTCTTTAGCCTGCTCGGAGAAGAAAAATCTGTTGCATTTACTAAGGAGTCTATATGAGTTAAAATATAGTGACAGCTATTTAATTATAGATAATTTAAATCACTTATTGATTATCAGTCAAAAATTACTATATATAACTGTAAAACTAGAAATCAGTCACTGATTGATATCATTAAAGAGTTCTATCACTGTTAAAAAAGTCTTATCAATATTAATAGACTTTAATATACAGGTTAATATACATTCATATTAAATTTGATAACTTTTCAATCGAAATATATTAAAATTAACAAACATTATTATTAAATATAAAGAATTTGAAGTCTTCAAATTTCGAACTCAACTAAATAATTTGAAATTATTAAAATATATACACATGTGTATTAAAATTCAGATAAAAGTCTGTATATTTTAAGATGAAAGTATTTTAAATTTTAAAGAATTTAAAAGCTTTCTGTGGAAAAAAGACGCTTTCATACGTTACTGAAAAAAGCTTCCATTATACATGCACTGTTAGAAATTTCTACCGTAATTTCTTGAAACACGTGACTGGAATTTTGTTCAGTTACAGTTTCGTAAAATTAATATAGAATTTTAGAAAATTCTTGTTACTAAATTTAAGGGACAATTTCTTAATTTTCAGTTACAAAGTGTTAAATATTCTGATACTTGATAAAAATTCTGTTACAGTTTGGTAGTTTTAAAATACATTTTATGAAAATTCAGTTAAGTTTCATAATATTGAGAATAATTCAGGAAATCCAGTATATTTTTCGCAATTTTAAGATACTTTTACTCAAAAACATCATAAATATCGTCGAATTTTACGTTAGCTTTGTAACATAAAAATTTTGTAAATTTCCGAAAATTTCTAACAGTGTGTAATGGAAGTTTAATACAGAAATTTCTAACAGTGTAACTGATTCAGTTCAGGCGGTAAATTTTACATAAAATATCTGTTATGTTTCGAGAAATTTGAAGCTGTTACTATTTTAACTATTTTATGGACTCATAGTAAATGTAACAAATCTTTTTCATCCTATTTACACTGTTAGAAATATTCGGAAATTTACAACATTTTTATGTTACAAAGGTAACGTTAAATTTGAAGATATTTATGATATTTTTGAGTAACGGTATCTTAAAATTTCAAAAAATGTACTGAAATTTCTGACATTTTTCGTAATATTATGGAACTCAACTGAATTTTCATAATATGTATCTTGAAACTACCAAACTATGACAACATTTTTATGAAATTTATCATAAAATTACGAAACTGTAACAAAATTTTCAGATACATGTAACTCTATAAAACTTCAGTTACCCAAAATGTCAAATTATTCCTGTTACAAATTTCAGAATTCCCAGACACAAGTATCAGAATATTCAACACTTTCTAACTAAAAATTAATAAGTAGTTTCTTAAATTTACTAAAAAGTAACTTAATTTTCTGAAATTCTGTCTTAATTTTACGAAACTCTAACTGAATAATACTCCAGTCACGTGTGTTTCGGAAAATTACGGTAGAGAAACTTCTAAGAGTGTAATTATTTCGCTGCAAACTCATGCATGAATATCATTCATTTATACACCCACAGATCGTTATTATGTGTTTTGAATAATCTCACAGGTGTAACGGAACGCGATTTCGAAGATGCTGGTGAATTGTTCGATTTTAGTTTGAATAACTTCAGGGATTGAGTTACGATATGCCCGCATAATTTCTTCCTTGAGACCACACGCTTTTTATGCGTTGCATATTATTGATTCATCTTTTACCCTTTGCTCCATAAGAACTAATGTTCAAGGTTGAGCACAATATGTCTTTGTTCCTATTTCTATTTTATAATTACATTGTGACGAATAATTTATCCAATTTCACGTGTATTATTTCTTTGATCGTATATCACTTTTATGAATCACATTTTTTACTTAAAATAATGGAAAATATTTTCATTTTATCTCTTTTGATTTCATACTTGTCACCCTGCCAGATGATAAAAATATGAGTAACCAGAGTAAAAGATTAATTTCCACTTTTTTTACAAAGAATTCAAATATTTCAAATACCTTATATATAGATAAAATAACACGGAAAACTGTTTGAGAATGTTTTATTATATATTTTGTGTGAAAATCACCTTTAAATAGTTTAAGTATTTCACATGGGGCAGTCATCACTAAAGTTAGAATGTTTTCTTAACGATTTTCTAAGATGACAGTGAAAGGGTTGAGGCGAGATATTACAATTCAATTCGTAACTTAAACGGAGAGGCTAAAGTTAAACTCGTTTATTTTGAGGAATCTCGGATTTATAAAGTTTTGCTGGCTAAACAAAATAGGCGTAGAACAGTGGGAAAGTAAATAGTTAAGAAATAACGTGCCAAAACAGCCGGATAAAGGCGTGTCGTTTCCTAAAGACATTTGTAAAGTTTCCCCGTAAACGTGATTTTTCCAAGCCCCCTTTTACCGCACCCTAGTTGCTTATACGCGAGTGACAATCTTGACAAAACTTATATATGTCTGCACAGCTGTCACTCTGATTAACTACCACGTGCTTTTTCAGGCTTAACTTTTATTACTATTTTCCAATAAATTGCACTGTATATTTACAAATTTCTTTTTACTCATTTTAAATCAACAGACCCAGAAAAAAGGTTTCTTTGATTCAAAAAAAATTTCTTTGAATCAAACAAATTTGTGCATTGCTATATACGGTCAAAGAATAGTTTCTTCGATTTAAAGAAATTTTTTGATTATTTATTTTTCTCTGAATTCAAGAAATTAATGTATACACAGTCGGATAGTACGTAAGTAATGTTATTAACAGAAATATTTTTTTTAATTGAATGCCATGGACCAACCGGATCACGTGACTAGATTCCTAACTTATCAGCATTTTCAATTTGTGTAACCACATATCTGTAAGAAATGAGATAACAAGTTAAAAATTTGGGAGAGTAAATAAAATGCATTGAGACTAGTCTGTCTGGTCATAAATGTTTATAATTATAAACAAAAAATTACTACAAACTCAAATTCATCTTAACGTCAAAACAAAAGTATAATTCAAAATTTCAAGAATTTGAAACCGTTCGAATTCTGAAAATACAAAAACAACGACTAAATTTAGACCAAAAAAATTTGTTAAGATTCTTGATATTTTGAATTATGAACATTTATGACCAGACACACCTATAATAATGTATTTTATTTAATTCTACAAATTTTCAGTTACTTGTCTTAAGTTTTATAGAAATGAAATCACACAAACTGAATGCCGGTTAAATAGGGATCTAGTCACGTGTCCAAGTTGGTCCATGACCTTAAAGAAAAAATTTTCTTCGTTCAAGGTTATAAAATTAAATAAATTATTTCATAAGTTTTTGCCAGTACTGTTTACTAATTTTCAGATATTTAATAATAACATTATTCAGTCAAATTGACTGAACATTAATCAAAGGCAACTGATTTAATATCTAAAAATGTATCACTGCCAATGAAATAATAGTGAGTGAAAACCTCTGATAAAAAATAAAAATGAATTAAAAGATGGATTATAAAAGAATTGATTAAAATTGAGAGGATATAGAAAAAGACAATTGAATATAATGAAAGGGGTGAGTACCAAGTCGGCTAATAATAGTGAGTTTGTAGTGGCAATACCAATAATTGAATAAGCTCTACGGTCGCAAGGCATGCTACATCCTGGCACGTGCGTAAACAGCTCTTAGGTAATTCAGAGTGGTACTTATCGTGAGTCTCGAAATATCTCAATTTTTACAGGAATTCGTTACAACTTTTTGAACCCAGTTCCTTTCCCGAGAGTTGAAACTCTTTATCTCATTATTATATATATGTTTCACTTAAAAGAGACACGAGTATAAATATTTGTATACTTGAATTAAAAATAACTAACAATAAGACTGACTAGGGGAAATACACATCTACACTGTTAAAAATCTTATTAATTTTAATAGACTTAAATATACAAGTGGTAAATTAAAATTAATAGATTTGTTTATTACGAAAAATTAATATGCATTCATAAATATTAAATTTAATAACTTTTCAATCAAAATATATTAAAATTAACAAACATTATTAAAATATATACACATGTGTATTAAAATTCAAATAAAAGTTTGTATTTTTTAAGATTAAAGTATTTCCAATTTAATATACGTTCCATTACATGCGTAATGAAAGTTTAATATAAAAATTTCTAACAGTGTAAAATGTAAACCAATTAGAATAGTACATAAAATGTTGATATTTATTTTCAAATACATTTTTCAATCATCAAATCCCTTGAAAAAGATGAAATGTAAGAAATCTCACTCTAAAAACGGACTATTGACTGTCAAATGATTCCTTTCACTATTAAGGTAGTCCGGTAGTGGGAAGGGGGGGTGGTTAAGTTCTTTTTTTTATTTCATATATCGGTAGATTAGACTCCTCCCGATCTAAAAGTTCTCTGCCATTTTGGGCTTTACCGTATTAAATTTTGAATTATCACGTCTCGAAATATGGAATTTTAACCTTGGGCTCTTATGGAGAGTCATTTCGCGGGCTCAAAATATCACGAATTTGTAAAAAAATTTCTGGTGGCGGCGTTGCAGGAAACTATAGAACCGCTGAGAAATTTCTTAAGAATATTAATTTTACTTTGAAAATCGTATCTTACCGTATATCTCGAAAAGTTATTTCGAAATAAATCCCTGAAAACAAGAATAAAAAGGAAGTGGAATCCATATAGTATTTCCGCTCAGCTGACGATAACACTATAGTTGTCATCTTGTCGGGTGAGTCCGCGATTGGATCCCGAGTGATTGGCGCAGCGCGATGATTGCCGAAGTTCAACGAAAGAAATACTCCGAGAGTCAAATAAAGATTGTAAATTAATGGAAAACATTTTTATTTCCAATCGTTATAGATATTAATAGTAAATTAAAACGGAAAAAAATTTTCCACACAATGTTCGAAATTTTGCAACGCGCATGAAACATTTTCGAAAAATTGTTATAGTTGCTCATTTGATTGCTACCGGACTACCTTTTAAAGGATTTTCTATTCAAATTGGCATGCGAAGAAATCCTTTAACAGTTGGAGGATTGTCGTTTCAAATGCTGTCATTTTACTGTCAAAGTATTTCCTTTGGTCTGGAAATGAAATCCTTTATCGTGCAAAGAAAATATAATTTCCAGGATAAAAGAAAAAAAAATTGTATGTTATAACCTAATAAGAAATGTACACAAGCCAAACATTGACAAATGCGAATTAACTCGATCATTTTCAATATTATAATAACAACCCGTCTTAGATTTCAGCTTAAAGAAATTTGAAGATAAAACTGATGAAAACCATAATATTCATTGAAATTCACTCTCTAAACCTGAAACAGTGAAATAGTCACTGATTATATCAGTGAAAATATATCAACTGATGAATCAGTGCCCTGCTTTGATTTCACTGAGGAATCAGTGAATGCGTCACGTGAACATAACTTTTGAATTCGTGAATTCAAAACTTTCATCTACACTTTACTGATTTATCGTTCCTTAAAAATAATAATAATTACGTAATTTCGTTTTAGTATTGTTTAGCCTAAAATAAACGAGTTCATCGATCGTTAAAATATATTGCTGGTTTTATTACTCCCACGTGAGGCTTTCACTGATTCAATAAGTGAGTTCAATCTATTTCACTGATTCATCAGTCGAATTTCACTGATTCTCAGTGAAAGACTTATAGCTGCTGCCATCAGTAAATAGTCACTGCAAATCAGTGGCCGTTCACTGATTCAGGTTTAGAGAGCAAGCATGCTTTACAAAATCATTTTATAAGAAAAGACGACTGATAACCCTTCGATGGTTAAAAGCGTTAAAAAGTAATAAATTGATAATGCTTCGATTGTCAGAAGCAATGATAAATGAGATTATGCGGATAAAAATTGTTTGTGTCGGTATACGTACATTCCAAAATTTTTACGTCGTACTCTGGAATTCCTAATATTTTAAAGAAATCCATTTCCTTGAAGTATCCACATTAACACTGAGAAAAAAGATTTGATTGAATCAAAGAAAACATTTTAACAGTGAAACGATTCTGTTGATAGACAAAAGAAATCTGCTTAATTTCAATGGATGCATTCTGAAAGGAACGTAATTTCACTATCAATAGACTTTTTTTTAGAGTGATAGTATTCCGAAAACAGAATCAATCTTGAGTATTATACTTTTTACGGTGTGAAGTACATTTTTATAACCATATCTTATAGTCTAAACACGCAGTATTTAAAAACCCTGTTTGATTCAAAATACGACGTGCTGCAAACGACTAATTTGAATTAATTTTTATGATACTTGTGTCGATAAGCGATACGAATCAGACGTGTCAACATCAATTCAGTAGAGTTAGAGACCTTTGAATTCTACGGGATTTGAGCAATAAAATTTTGAACCCGACAAACATAAATTTGGAACAAGATGTCATTTCAAGATTTATCGAATTTCTTATGCTCGCCTTTCTCCTTTCAAATGCGACACGAAAGCACGTTACAATTTAGAGTGCGTTAAAGAAGAATGAAACAAAGGCCGTCTCTATATTGCGGGGTAAAGAACCACTCTTTTCATCACGTTTTATACCCTCGAAGTTATTAATGCTGTCTAGAATCAGTTTATTTTTATTCAAGTTATTTGGCTACAGAAATTTGAAACTCCACCATCAAAATATCATTTACAGTTTATGCACCTTTTTGATACAATTGTAACAAAAATTTCTTGAATTTTTTCCTTTTACATTGGTATGAATTATTTGAGGTTCGATACAAGTTCTATTCTATGTATATTGTAATCAAATACACTATATTAAAAATCTTATTAATTGTAATAGACTTAAATATACAAGTGGTAAATTAAAATTAATAGATTTGTATTTTATAAAAAATTAATATACATTCATATAAAATTTAATAACTTTTCAATTAAAATATATTAAAATTAACAAACATTATTAAAATATATACGCATGTGTATTGAAATTTAAATAAAAGTTTGTATTTTTTAAGACTAAAGTATTTTAAATTTAATATACGTTACTGAAAAAAAGTTTAATACAGAAATTTCTAACAGTGTATGTATTTAAAGAAAGGCAAATAAATAAAGCAAATATTTTTTTAAATTGCTTTGTGTATAAGAATTTTTATGGATTTTTGTTACAAAGTAGTATTATTAAAGGATTTTAAAGCGCGATGAAAATATTTTAGCAAAATCTATGGAACATTTTTTTTCATTGTTCGAAGCAAAAGTAGTCTATCTACGTCCGTTTTCATCTTCTCAACCATTTCCGAAATTTTGAAAACAAAATTTAATATATTTTGGGCACAAACATGTTGAAAATGGACCAAGTTGTTCACATGAACTTTCCACTTTTCTCAAGTATCATATGCCCTTAAATGTAACAAATAAAATATTCGGAAATAAAAAAGTGAGCAAAACAGAAGCCAAAGAATCTGCATGAATTTCAAGCCACACGTGAATATTTTGATAAAAATCAATTAATGGTACAATTCCAACTTTGTTAAAAATAGTTTATTCGTGTTATATGAAACTTAATTGAAATCATCAGTAAAAAATGCACGTGCACTTGCAACTAAAAGATTTACCTTTTAAAATAAAAAAATGATCCGGAAATAAGTCTTTCTTACATTTCGGAAATGAATTTAGCAGATTTTTCAGTTTTCCAATGGTGCAATCCACACCCACAGGAACTCCGTCTGTGGCTAGTAGTTTCTTGGCCTACTCTTGCTTTACAGAGAGCCGCCTAATCGTTAGGGCATGTGTAGAAACATGAAATTTGATATTTCCTAAACAGCCCACAAATTTTTGGTGACCTATTGAGATTTATAGCTCTAGTCCTCCTGGTAAAGCGAAAATCTTTCTTTCTTAAAAAAAATGTTTATCCCTTTAAATCACAACTCGGCTGATCTTCTCTGACAGGAGCAAAAGTCCACATAAAAAATATTATTAACGAAAAAAACACATTTTCAATTAAGGAGGAACAACAGAAATAATTTTTGCTGTAATAAATAATGGAAAATATCATTTTTATTGTCATGTGAAATTGTAAATAGTAAATATTTTAATGATCATTCGTGACTTCATACATCTTTAAATAAATAATGTTTAGTAAACAAAGCCAAGCACAGAACAGAAATTCGTACATGAACTTAGCAATTGTCACGATTAATTTCACATATTCTGCTGTATCATTAAGATATTTTCTGAGTTTACTGTCCTCTATCTTCAACAACGTGATATCATGATTTTAAAGTTTTTATTCAGAATCGATTATTTACAGAAGATTTCTCACGTACGATTCAACTGATGAAAAAAAGAAGTAGGGAATTTTCTGCCACTCTCTGATGTCAAAGACTTAACTAAAGTTTTTCTCAAAAAGGAAAGTCAGTACATGTGTATTTTGCCAATCTGTGATTTCCCTAAGCCAACATGACGTGTAAGTCAACACCACAATTTTTCTCACAAATATATATATATATATTTATTCGCTTCAAGAATTTAAAGAGTGTAAAAGGTAGAGAAAAGTCAAAGATCGAGTTTAGTCTTGACGGGTGGAATGAAAATAATCATAAAATAAAGGAACACCCGTAACAGAGCTATATATACTACTATATGGAACTCATGGCAAAAAAAAAAGTACGGACTCCAGGTCGCCATGGCCATCAACCTTATATACCAGAGCGAGATTTGAAATTTTCGTTCAGAACATTATATAGAATATACATTTATTTCTGTCACTTCAACATCACTAAGTTCGTTCCAGTTAAAAATTTTATTTCTAAAAATAATCTTAAAAGTTTCGTTTAAATAATTTACGTTTAACATATTTTTGCGTTTTTTAAACTCATATAGAGATATGTATTTTTGCCAAACAATTTCGTTTAGTCTTTAGTATATAAAGTCTTAAACTTTATAGAAGTATAAACCTTAATAGAGTCGAGTTCTGCAAGTCTGTAGCACTTCCAATGATGCCCTGTCAGCATAAGATACATCCTTGTTATCGGACCGACACCCAAGGTTATACTTGATCTTATAACAGGGAGCCACATCAATTTCCTAGCATAAATATGAAAGAGCATGAGTATTAAATATATACCAAAAATAAGATAAAGCGGGAGCAACTTGTTTATTAATCAATTCTGAGCTTCTTCCATTTCCGCATTCAAATAAACCATACGTTATTTTTCTTTTGGTATGATTTACTGATTGCTTTCCTCGACGTACACTCCTAGAAATGTTCGGAAATTTACAAAATTTTGATGCTATAAAAGTATAACGTAAAATTTGATGATATTAATGACGTTTTTGTGTAAAGGCATCTTGAAGTTGCGAAAAAAGTACTGAATTTTCTGAAATTCTTCTTAATATTATGAAATATTAATAAAAAGTAACTGAATTTTCTGAAATTCTGTCTTAATTTTACGAAACTCTAACTGAATAAAATTCCAGTCACGTGTTTAGGGAAATTACGGTAGGAATTTCTAACAGTGTAGATTTTACAAGAAGTTCAATTCAATCAACAGATTTTCTGTACGTTCCACTTAGCATAAAATCTACAAAATAGATAAAATTCGAATTTAGTAGAATTTACTAGAAGATAAGTGAACCATACAGAAAATCTGTTGATTGAACTAAACTTCTTGTAAAATCTATTCAAAAGTCAAGTTTTAAAAGCACATTGTTATATGTTCAGAAATTTACAAAATTTTCATGTCACAAAAATAACGTAAGATTTGACGACATTTATGATGCTATTGAGTAAAGGTATTTTAAAATTGCGAAAATTGTATTGAATTTTCTAAAATTTGTCTTTATATTACAAAACTCAACTAAATTTTCATATAATGTATCACAAAACTACCAAACACAAGTTTCAGAATTTCCAGAGACAATTATCAGAATATTCAACACTTGTAACTGAAAATTAAGAAATTGTTTCTTAAATTTACTAGAAAGTAACTGAATTTTCTGAAATTCTATCTCAATTTCACGAAACTCTAACTGAACAAAACTCCAGTCACGTGTTTAGAGAAATTACGGCAGGAATTTTTAACAGTGTAGATTTTACAAGAAGTTCAATTCAATCAACAGATTTTCTGTACGTTCCACTTAGCATAAAATCTACAAAATAGAAAAAATTCGACTTTAGTAGAATTTACTATTAGAAGATAAGTGAACCATACAGAAAATCTGTTGATTGAACTAAACTTCTTATAAAATCTATTCAAAAGTCAAGTTTTAAAAGCACATTGTTATATGTTCAGAAATTTACAAAATTTTCATGTCACAAAAATAACGTAAGATTTGACGACATTTGTGATGTTTTTGAGTAAAGGTATTTTAAAATTGCGAAAATTGTACTGAATTTTCTGAAATTCTATCTTAATTTAACGAAACTCTAACTGAATAAAACTTCATATACAAGCTTCGGGAAATTACGGTAGAAATTTCTAATAGTGTACATGAATCATTAATTTTCCATACAATAATAATTATTTAGCAAATTGAAGGGGGTGATTGCAAGGATGTATAACTGTCGACTTTGAAGACATTGGTCCGTAGCAAAGAAATAAAATTTATTGGCATAGAAAAAGGGTCGGTGAGTTTTGAAGCCCGTCGGCTCGAAGACGTGACTACCTTCGCCATTCGATTCGCCTGCAGTAAAGCACAACTTGTGAATCGTCTTGTTCGCATACACATATAGAAGTCTTGAATCCATGTGTAGAAATGAGCGAGCGGTTAACGAAAGAACGAATGACCGAGGTTCACCAGCCAGCCTAGCTCTCGACTCTTCTCACTCGTAATGCGCCTCATGCCATATGTCCCTGATGTGTTATATACATTAACTGAGAAAAAAACTATTTCACCTTAAATATCACGCATCAAATTCTGGGATTTAAACTTCCTGATCAGTTACTAATGAACAGCAAATGCAATTTATCAACTTGAAATGAGAAATAATATGTATTATTAAATCGATTTTCTATAAAATAAAATATTTTTAAAAGAAACAGATCAAATTTTTGAATTAAAGAACATTACATAATAAAAAGATTTATATACATTTTAGAAGTATTCATTTTTATTATTATATATTAGTGATATTTTATACAGGTTATGATTCCTTTAATTTTTCTTTTCAAGAGTAAAATCAACGTATGTTCAAAATCTAAAAAATTTGAGTTTTTTCAATTTCAAACATATGATGAAACTTTTAAATCAAGACAATTATCTCATAACGAAATTATGCATTCAAGTTCGCAATATGAAATTCCAACTAGTGAAGTACTATTAAAAAAAAATAGTATACTTATTTACTTATCATCAGTTTGTTTTCCTATAACTACTCTTATGTAGTAACTTTTACTGCTAATGTTTACTATGAAAGATTTAATTGATTTTACTATTCATCCCATGTTAATTGAACTACATGTTTAGTTATTGTTACTACCTCGACGCAATCTGATACACACACATACACACACGTGCTCGCATATAATTATTATGATTACATGCGAATTTGAGTCAAAATTATAAAAAAGTTTTCTTAAAAGTGCTTGATTCCTCTTAAGTAATGATCTTCTCTAATAAGACCGTGTTCAGAAAATCTCAATTTTTCTGAGATAAGATTAAATTTTAATGGAAATAAAGAATAAAGGTTATGTTGTATCTAATGGACCTAACCTTAACCACAAATATTACAAGTAGGGATTCTCTAGTCGGGGCCCTGCCAGATAGGAATAGATTTTCCATACTTAAGCGAAACAAGGAATTCCTCACTGGCACCTGACAGGGCCCCTGTCAGTTTTTTCTATATTAGGAAATTCTAGTCCGGGCCCCACTAGAACCCAACTTGAAATAAGGAAAGATAGGGAAATTTCTACACGGGTACACGTGTGCGCAAATATACATACACGGAAAAAAATAGTTTAATAATTTTCATGGAACTGTTAAAGAGTTGGAGATACAGGCATTTACGGAACAGAGTTCTGGACAATTTAGAGAGCTTTTCAGAATAAAATGTGAAATGTTTAATAATGTTTCCTGAATATTCTACATCTCATTCTGAAAAATTCTGTAAATCTAGAACTCTGTTCCCTAAATGCCTGGATCACCAACTTCTGAACAGTTCTATAAACTTTATTAAACTATTTTTTCCGTGTATAAGAACTCAACAGTTGATTAAACTTTATAATTCTTTATTGAATGAATACGTAAACAAATTTTAATTTTCTCCAAAAGCCACTATGTCTCAGCTTTGCTCAACTTTTGATTAAATTTTCTCCGTGTATATTTTACCATTAGGAAGTCTTGTTGGAAAATTTACATTATTTATAATATCATAATAGGTAAGGAGCTATTAAAAATTCTCTTATGTAAAATTTAAAAAACATTTCAGTTTTGCATTTCATTATTAATTCAAGATTTTATGTTTCCAATTTTTGTGGATTACATTTCCGTATAACAATTCTGCAAATGATTTATGTTTTAGGCTATAACTTTTAGGACACGTACCACATCAATCAAGAAATTACTATGAGCTTAGTTCCGGAAATTTTTTTTCGGAAATAATTATTTCTCGCTGAAATTTTATTGGGACGTGATAAAGAACTTGCTAAGGCAGTCCCGTGATTCCTCTTTAGATTGTATAAAAAAAAAGTTATCCACATGTAATACCGATATAATGAAGAAAATAATTTTTGATTGAATAATTTGATTCGATTAATATATTTGAAAATAATTTCTATCAATCAATCTAAAAAAATCTGCCCGCTTCGCAGATACATTCTCATCGCGCGCAGCTCGCTTCGTTCGCAAAGTTTGAGCGCGCCTAGGGCGCGCGATTCGATCCTCGTGCTTTGCGCTCCGAAATACATATAATTTTATTTCTGGTAATTTGATACTGAAGCTCAAGTCAATTTTATAATATTTTAGATGTAAATTACATTTTCACAACGTTATAATAAGTTTTTTGATTTCAAGTGAAAAAGGAAATTTAATTTACTCAAGGCTTTAACAGCCTTAAGGAACACATTCTCATCATGTCACTCGCGCTTTGCGCTCGATTTTCTGTATATACTTCTGTATCTTTCTAATAATTTGCATAATTATATAAAATTCATCTTCTTCCAAATATCTCTAAAAGGAAAAAAATTCGTGTAATCAAAAAAATTAATTTTCTTAATTAGATCGGTATTCCGGTAAATCACTTTTTTATTAATCACTAAAAAGATTTCACGGGACCTGTCTTATCATGTCTTTTATTACCTTCCAAAAGCCCCCAAAACCAAAAGAAACAATAATTATTTCCGACAAGAAGTTGCGCAAATTAAACTGAGTAAATTTCTTCTATGTTATTTAGTCGAATTGCTATGCCCTTATATAATTATAATTTGATGAACTGTTTACTAATTACTTTATTAAAAGATTTAGAAATCTAAAAGCAGATAAGAATTTCTCAAATATGTAATGTTTGCGAGTGTTTAAAACTAACTTCCGCTTTTAATGGATATATTTTAACTAAAATATGTCTGACAAAAGTATTAGTAAAATGAAAAATGTGTGTATCAAAATGTCAATATGTTTTTGAGTAATATAATAATTATGAATATTTGTCTACTTATATTTTGCCAAAGGATAAAATGATTTTGGGCAAGACTGTTTTGTGATCTCACAGCAGTATTCTGTTTAATTTACAACAAGGATACGTTGAATTCGTCTGTCGGTCTGTCTGTCATCCGTGGTTCATAAACTAGAGGGAGTAAATATTTCACGCGTTCCCGATGAGTTTCGCAGCCTTTACGGCTTATTATCACCTCCACGCTTTTGACCTTTCACCTCGCGGTATACATCAGAATGAGATAGAAAATATGACAGAAAAAAGTAGAAGGTAACAAATGAACCCAAAAAAAAACTTTCAGGATTTATATTTTTTAATTGTTCCAATGAAATTATATAAATACATGCATACATACTTTTTTCTTCCTAATCAATTTCACCTGTCTTTTTGAGTAAAAATTACCTACTCATGCAGGTAAAGACACTTATGTAGATGTCATATTATATATTGCAGAGGACCGCTGTCTGACGTCATTCAACTTGGAACGTGCCCAAGTAGAAAAACAGACAAGACCAATTACCCATTTTTGCACGGAATTATCTTCGTGGCCAAGATAGTATTGCGATATGTTTTCACCCTGAAAATTACACATTATTGGAGTATCTTATATCCTTGATAATTACTTCAAGGATTTCAAAATATATTTAATGTCTGAAATTCAAGTTCTGTAATTTTGAAAATCTTAAGAATTTATTTTCAAAATTGCCTTGATAAATAATTGAAAAATTCAAAAAAAGATCGAAATTGAAAGTCGATATGAATTTGCATATTGTGTAAATGTAAAAAATGCGTTTGCAAGAAGCAGAGAGGCTGGTTCGTGGGTTTATCGTAAGGCTTATTGATTACAATTAAGGACTTCTGTTTAGGTGCCTTGAATCGCCCGACTGAAACTCGAGATCCTTTAGACTTATATATAAGATGGCAACAACCGAATTAAATCATAAAAGCACCTACACCACAATCGCAATACATTTACAACCTTATAGCTTCTTAGATTCTAATGACGTACATTTCAAATGATATTATATTACAAATAACTCTATTATCAAAAAATGATAACATCCAACATATACTTGAAATTTAATTTTTAATTTCATTACTAAACATAGTTTTGAATAAAGTGTTCAATACATGCTTTCATCCAACGTATCATATACTGCTGGAAATGTTCGGAAATTTACAAAATTTTCATGTCACAAAGGTAACTGAATTTTCTGAAATTCTATCTTAATTTTAAGAAAATCTAACTGATTAAAAATTCATATACAAGTTTCTGGAAATTACGGTAGAAATTTCCAACAGTGTATTTTCCTTCCGAAAAATATATATATAAAATGCTGGCAGCCTTAGGAAGAGAAGTAACAATTAGCGTAACAGCAATTCGTGCCCTTTGTGGAGCTTAACAACCTTCCACTTCTAGAATGAAAGTGTGTAATTCACATATTTGTGCGCTATAAGAAACGTCCTCTTGGTTTGTGTAAGTGCAACTGTTACGAAAGTAGACAGTTTGCTCGACGTGTGAGGGATGAAATAGAGATTCTTTGAGGGATAGGAGGAAATGAAGGGAGAGTTTCGGAGACTGAAAACCCACCCCAACTTTCAGATTCGGATTGTTAGTTGAGCCCTGCTGGAGGAACTATTCTACTGCTAAACTAAGAGTCACCCCTATCTCGAATAGGCGAGTCTCTTCGCCCTTTCATCATTGCTACCCGCCCTTAAACAGCCCTAAACTAAGTCACTTCAGCCCCGACGTTAAGTGTGACTGATCGTCCGGATACTGTGCACTTTCAAAATGGCCACGATCGCGTCGCTTTAGAAGGAACCTGTAAAGTAAATATATGGCCATGTTCAAAATTTTAAAATAATATTTTTTTTATTACTAGACTTCCATTTTAAAAATATTTTACTCAGATAAATTGTCCATTTTTAAAACTTGTGAAAATATGATTTCTTATTCACTTATTTTAGACTTTTTACCATTAATAAATCTTCTGACGCCTTATGCAGCATGATTTTTCTTTAACATTTAACATTTGAAACTGAATATGTAATACTTCGTGTATGAAAGCAATGACGCTCGGAAAAAAATGTTGTTCATTGAACGAAATCGTTTTGTTGAATCTACTAAGAATTGTATTGACTTAACCACATTTTTTATTTGAATCTAATAGATACTTAAATTTATTAAAATTAATTATAATATATTTGGTTGGATTTTTTGGAGTCAATAAAAAAAAATTTTTTTTTTAAATTTAAATTTCATAATTTACTAAGTATCACGCATTTCTACATATTTATGTCTAAAATGAAAATATAAAAATTTGCGAAACGTGACGTAGTTTCTCCAACATTTTTATTTGGTAATTTTAATTATTTATGATATAAACGAAGTATTCCGTACCTTTAAGAAAGAAGAAAGGTTTGTTATGAATTTGTTACATATGAATAATGCAGTAATAAATTACCTAGAAAAACAAATTATGATTAGTGTAAAAGCGATAAGATGAGAGAAGTTTTATACTTTCCCTTTAACTTCCAGAGCTGATCTCAGATGATGACGTATAATCTGTTAACCCAATAAACTAACAGACATAATTTGTAGAAAAGAAGAAAGTAAGAAACTTTTTTACATAGAAAGTTTTATCTTATTTTAGTCTTTTATACTTTTTTATGCAATTAACGTCTTACTTTTTCACGTAAGGAAACATAATTCATAAACAATAAATTGGTTAATTTTTAAATAATTTCGTTATAAAAATTTACTATTCATACATTTTGTTAAACCCCCGCCTACAATATCGTATGAAATTCGTGGTAACCATGCTAGAAAATTTAAATAATTGTGATATCATAGACTTTATTTAAGGAAACGATCTTGCAGAACAACACTTATTTCGTATCTCACATATACTTAGGTTAAAAAATGGAATTTTTTTTTCAATAGTGTTTCTTATAATCAAAACATAAAATATACACCCTGTCGAGAAATGTCTTAATGAGAATTTGTAGACCTCATTTAAGCAAATAATTTTCCATATAAACGTTTTTTTTGTATCTCACATATTTTGTCTAAAAAATGCAATTTTTGAATTTTAATCGTATTCTTTGGAATTGAAACGAAAAATATACGTTTTATCAGAAACTGTGTGAGAAAAAATTTATAGACCTTATTCAGAAGAACAAATTTGCATTCTTACGTTTTTTCGTATTTCACATAATATTGTTAAAAAAAATTGAATTTTGGATTTTCAATAGTATTTTTTTAAACTAAAAAGAATAATATACATCTTATGAAAAAATGTTGCAATTCAAATTTGTAGATCTTTATGTAGAAAATAATTTTGTATGATAGCTTTTTTTCATATCTCGTATAATTTAACTGGAAAATGGAATTTTGATATTGTCTTTTTTCAAGTTTTAACATGCTGGAACATTTCTAATTTTGGTTTAATCGAAAAATGTTATTAAGATAATTAGTAGATATTTATGAGCACTATCAAAACCCAGTATTGGAATTTTTGATTTTTTTAAAAACACAAAAAATGGTTATCGAGTATACGACCTACTACTACAGACAGACAGGGAGACAGACAGACACTTTCGTAAAAACCGTTTTTTCTGACTCAGGGGGTCTCAAAATGTAAAGATTTAATGAAAATAACGAAAGTCATTTTTCACAGGATGAGAATGTAAAAATAATAATAATACGCGTTGAGTCTGCATGAAAAGATCCGAAAAACAACAATTAATTTTCCTTACTACCTAAACTTTTTCATGAATTTTAAAAGAGCGTTTTTTAAATTTTTTGTCATTTAAAAAAAAGTAGACCCTATGTCAAACGATCATAAATTGCCCTGGTTGCCATAATGTACCAAAGAACACGAAGATATATTTCGATCGTTTATTCTTTTACTGTATGGCGTCCTATACAACGAAAACCCTATACGAGATCCCCGGCAGGACATAAACTTCCTGGGTAATGCCAGGGCACGCAATATGCTAATAATTTACATTCTCACTATACGACATTGTTACATTATTGATGTCACAAAGCATTTCTGGCCACATGCTTAGAAGCAAATGGCGGATCTCGGTCAAATTCTTTTCAAAATAAAACATGCTTTGTTATCGGATTACATTTTCAAATGCATTTTTCGCTGGCTGTATAGAGACATCAACTTAGCGAAAAGCAATTAAGAGCAAGAAATCATTTTTCGGGATCCAAACATACATACCCACCACCTGAACATTTTTCTGGAAATGTATGATTTTCTCACCACAGTAATTTCTCTGTGTTGCAGTTCCATTTAACCTCAAAAATCGAATTTGTAACAATGGTTTATTTTTTGTATAATCTTTCAACTTATATACACGGAGAAAAATGGAGCATGAATGGAGCTCTGAATCGTTATACCCTGAATTTATTCATAAAAGTTGTAGACTTAATTGCTAATCTTCGCACGAACGATAATAATGTACTAAAACTACGGAATTACACGAATGAATATGTAATCCCTGAAGAGTACTCTAAATTATTCACGAAAATTAAGAGAAAATACTGGTGGAATTTTTATCCATTAGAATATTTAATTTAATTTTGACATCATATGACTAGTGCAACTTGGTACCGTATTGCAATTTTGTGTGTCTTATGGGAGTTTATTCGTGTTAACAAATTAACCTTAACGGACATTAATACGTTAACATTAAAAGTTAACACAATTTCCATCTTTTACTTATGGAAGCTAGATACCAGCAAAATTCCAAGTGAAAATTTGCTGCAAAACAGAAATATTGTATATTGATCAAAAAATTGTTTCAGTGCTGAGAATCCAATTTTTGAAATAAAATCGAAACGGTTTTGTGACACTCGCAAACATCAAATATTTGAAAAATTCTTATCTGCTTTTGAATTTCTAAATATTTTATTAGAGTAATGTAAACAGTCCATCAAATTATAATTAAGGGCTTAACATTTCGGCTATGTAACTATATATAGAGAAAATTTACTCAGTTTAATTTCCGCAACTTCTCGTCGAAAATAAATATTATTTCTTTTGGTTTTGGGGGCTTTTTAAGGTAATAAAGGACATGATGATATAGGTCCCGTTACTTCTTTTTAGTGATTAATAAAAAAATGATTTACTGGAATACCGATCTAGTTGAAAAAATTAATTTTTTTCATCACACAGTCAAGGAAGAAGTCACGGGACCTGTTTTAGCATGTTATTCATTATATCCAAAAAATTGAGCAAGAAGTAATGTGGTAGGATATGACGTCAACAAATACATACGACCACTTAATCAATGAAATAATAATTTTCAAAAATTTCCCAGAGAAGTCAGCAATGCAAAACCTGCAACGCATTGCTGTCTCCTTCGAAAAATTTGTAAAAATTATTGTTTCGTTAATCAAGTGGTTGTATATAATTGGTGACGTCAAAGCCTACTATATGGCTTTAAGGCTATGGATCAACCAGATCACGTGACCAAATTTCTGCAAAAGTTCGTGTTAACAACTTTTTTATTTTACAAAATATCTTCCTGAAAATTTAGAAAATACTAGAGAACACGATAGAGAACGTCTGTCAACTTTGCTTGAGTGAAAATTTTGCAAAAAATTCTACAGTTAACTGTAATTTTCGATAATTTTTTCAATTTTTTTCAAAATGTTTACTAAAAAGAAGTTAACAAACGTGCTTTATTGTCATATGTTATGCTTCACAAACTTTCAAAAAGAATTTCTGTAAATGAAAAAAGATACCTTACATTACAGAATTAATGTATAATTTAATCACGTGGTCCGATTGATCAATGGTATCAGTGTAATTCCTCAATTTACACGGAAAAAATAGTTTAGTAAAGTTTACAGAACTGTTTAAGAGTTGGGGGTACAGGCATTTACGGAACCGAGTTCTAGAAAATTTCAAGAATTGGAAACTGTTCGAACCCTTGAAATATAAAAAAACGACCAAATTTGGACGAAAATATATTTCTTAAAATAAACAGTTATGAGAAAATTAACAAAAATGGAGGAAAGAAAAAAACCTTCAAATAAACCCCTTTAAATAATGTGCAAGTTACAATAATTTTTCCTGAAGGTTTCGCATTTTATTTTAAAAAGTTTTGTAAATTTGACAGAACCCTGTTCCGTAAATGCCTGTATCCTCAACTCTTGAACAGTTCTATAAAGTTTACTAAACTATTTTTTTCCGTGTAGAATAAATTGTGACATGTAGGTACATACGTAGAACCTAGTCCGATAAAAATAAGAAGAAGCATATTTTCTTTAACATTTTGCTGACTACGTTCGTTTCTGTCGAGTCAACGACAATTCTAACGTCAGGAGGGTAGCCAAGTTGTAGACGGTACACGAACCGAGCGACAAAACGTTGACGAGAGGGACCTTGTGTACTCTCCTCTTACTTACAATGTTGTTCGCCAACCTAACAAACAACATGACCTATGAGTCAAGATCGTAACTCGTTACTTGTAATCCTATACTTGCGTTCTTACACCAACCATCAAAGACTCCACCCACAGTAAATTTGTACACGTTTACTCAAGACACTTTAGACTCTGCTTACAATCTCATAAGTTATACTTTGCTTCAATGTTTCTTAGAATCAGTAGCAGTGTTATATGTCAAAATGAGTCAGTCGTAGATTGTTTTTTTATTTCAGAATGGGATTCTGGATAGCAAATGTTATGAACTCATTTCTTATACTGGGGTGAGTGCACTCAAAGAAATAGTTAATATTTAATTTTTTAACAAAGCATCACTATAAAACATTATCGAAGAAAAATAGGTTGTTAGAAGTTTTTGTATTAAACTTCCATTACAACTTCCATTACATGTAATGGAAGTTTTTTTAAGAAACTTATATTAAATTTAAAATTTATATTTAAAACAGGAATTATATCGACCCTCAATAATAAAGTCTTCACGAAAAGTTTAAAAAAATGTAAACCTTGTTCGCGTTCTGCCGTTGATAACCAATTCGGCATCGTTCTTTAATAATAAATTTTTTTCAAATTGCGGTCGGTTTGTGTGCAAAATTTTTTATGTTTTCCGGTTTATTGGTTATCCGATTTTTTATTCACAGTGAACTCTAAATATTTTTTCAATTCGTGATGCTGCATATACTGGACTACTTCATTTTGAATTGCAAGCTATGAGATAAGTTTTTCAATTTTATGATAATCCTTATTTTAATTATCTACGTTTTACAGAAATTTTGAATTAATCTTTTTGAGTATTTTTATATCGAATAGTGAAAATTTTAATCGAAGAAAATAAAAAGAATCTGACCCTATGCCAAAATAATGAGAAATGAAAAAAATTCTATAAATTTTGGGTCAATATAATAGCAGACATGTTATCAAACATGTCACTTTAATATTTGTAATGTTGGATAATTGGCTTTAGGGTCCATAAATGAAAAAAACAGTAGTTTTAATCAAACGTTTTGACTCTGATTGGAGTCCTCATCAGTGATCTTTATTTCTAGAATATGAAAAAATAACTAGTGAATATTGCGCATGTGAGTCTCACTTTTGAGTACAACTTGGGTATTATGTGAAGAATAAAAATATGAGAAAATTTACATAAAATTTTACATAAACATTTTTTGGGGGGAGCACAGGAGAAATCTTAAGAATTAATGTTGAAAGGTAACACATACATTTGTTTAAAAACATCTGAGATAAAAAAACTAGGCACGTTTATCTATAAATGTAACTTGAATTGTAGATGCAAGTATATAAATGTGAGAAAAAAATATAACTCAAAAAATACACAAAAGACTTCGGTAAAAACTTCGATAAAACTTCAAAACATTGATTGAAAAAACATGAAAACTATTCCACGTTTATGTATAAGTGTATTATAAAATATATATGTATAAAATATGAAAAAAACTTAAGAAATAAGCAAACAAAACATCGATAAAGACTTCGATAAAACCTCGATGAAAACTTCGAAAAAACTTCGATAAAAAAGCATGAAAATTCTTTGGGATTGCGTGAAGAATGAAAACATGAGAAAATTTACATAAAATTATACATAACATTTTTTGGGAACGCTAGAGAATTTATAAGAGAATTAATATTGAAAAGTAAAACATACATTTTTTAAAAAACATCTGAGATAAAAAACTAGACACATTTATGTATAAATGTAACTTAAATGTAGATGTGAGTACATAAAAAATGTGAATAAATAATTAAAAAAAAAAAGCAAAAAAACTCGATAATAAACACCTATAAACACTTCGATAAAAATTTCGATGAAAAACTTCGATAAAAACATGAAAAAATTCTTTGCAATAACCAATCAGAGTCGAAACGTTTGATTAAAACTACTTTTTTTTCATTTATGGACCCTAAAGCCAATTATCCAACATTATAAATTTGAAATACTTTTATCTTAAAAAATACACTTTCATTTGAATTTTAATACATATGTGTATATATTTTGATAATGTTTGTTAATTTTAATGTATTTTTATTGAACAGTTATTAAATTCTATATGAATGTAAATTAATTATTCATAATATACAAATCTATTTATTTTAATTTACTACTTGTATATCAAAGTTATATTACTCGGGAGCAATGTTATTCTTAATTGCTTTATACCGAACAAAATATTTACATAGGTATTGTCATTAGTACAACATGTCTCATAATAATTGTATATTTAGACTCAAACCAAAGAAAACTTTAATGTATATGATATATGAAAACTTGGTTACATTTCGTGTACATTTTGAATAATCAATCTCATTGTCCATAACTGCTAAAAATGTTATTAATTTTAATAGACTTTAATATACAAGTGATAAATTAAAATTAACACTTTTTTATATTATGAAAAATTAATATACATTCATTTTAAATTTAATAACTTTTCAATCAAAATATATTAAAATTAACAAACATTATTAAAATATATATCTATATATTTTGATTGAAAAGCTATTACACGCAAATAAATGTGTAGCTGTTATAAAGAAGCATATCGCTGCTCCAGCTGTATTATTACCTATCCTAACCATAAATATGGATGATATAAACTAAAAAATCCTTGTGACATCAGCTACACATTTTTTTCCGTGTAAATTTAAAATGAATTTATATTAATATTTCATAATATACAAATCTATCAATTTAAATTTACCATTTGTATATTAAAGTTAATTATAATTAATAATATTTTCAAAAGCGTAGGAATTAATTCAATTTATCCACTCAAGAAAAAAGCTTAATTAAATATATTTCGTAATTTAACCAAATCTTGGTCAAATTTAATATGAACTGAAGTTTGCTATAATCTTTCGAAAAGTTTTAATTATTTTTTTAAAGTTACATATTTTTTATATACCAAAAATACTCAATATGACACATATATCCGTAAAAAACATACATACAGTACAACAACGTTCATTGATTTCATTAATCTCTTCCTTTAGGTTAGGTTATATATACGTATTACTTTTGCGTTGTTTTTCTATGTATAAAATTCAATCATATGAAAGACATTAAAGGCATGTGATACTTGAGAAAAGCAGCAAGTTCATATGAACAATTTGGTCCAGTTTCTACATGTTTGTGTCGAAATTTGGAAAATCGTAGAGAAAATAAAAACGAACTTAAATAAACTACTTATAGTTTTGATAATGAAAAAAAAATGTCCGACCGATTTTGCTAAAGTTGAAGTTTTTTCATTTTCCAAACCAAAAGTTGTCTATCTACGTCCGTTTTTATTTCCTCTACCATTTGACAAATTTTGAAAACTAATTTTCTTATAGTTTGGACACAAACATCTAGAAACCTAAAATTAATAAAATTTGCTAATTTCCGAAGCAACACATGCCCTTATTGATTTCTAACCGTCGAAACTCCACTAAATATTTTATCGAACTCCATTTTTGGTTGAACCTACGACAACGTTTTCTATTTGATTCAAAGCAGTCCTCATCCAATCGCATCTGCCTCCCTGTAAAATAGGAGCCGCCCCTTAATTTTCAGGTACCCACACGCATATTCCTTCAGCTGTATGAGAACCTGAAGGAATAGGGAGGGATGAGTGTACTCTGGCGTATTAAAATGCGCGATCACACGCGTCCTTTTCAGAAGAAACATAACTGAATGGATTCCGAGTGATGAATCGAGCGAGCAAAACTCCCTTGTCTTTTTAGACTCTGGGGGTGGTGGGGGTTGACTATATATCCTAGGAGTACGTCGAAACAGTTGGGCTATAAGGGTGTTTACTACGCTTGCGAATGAATGTAGGTGAGGTGAACTAAGCCGAATTAGAGTTGCAGGCTCGCGCCCTCAAAATTGCATTGAGACGGTCACGAACGACAAAAAGTAACCATCCCCTAATGTCATATTCACTTGTTCTGCCGTACACCTACCCTTGGCTGACCCAGAACGGATTGGATAATGGTGTCTCTGATTTACTTAACGCGCGTGCATGCGGTGACCTGACACTGAGAAAAATTCCTAGGCGAAAAAGCTCCTTCATTGAGAAGTCACGATCTACCCCTCCTTTTTCATACTCGCTCTCGTTTCACAAACGAAGGAATGCACGACAAACTCCACGAAGATCTTTACTATTCCAACCCTCCAGGGCTCGAATTCTTTTAGATTTTCATGAGATTCGAGGAAACTTGAATTTTTTTAATGATTTTGTAAAATGCTCGGAAAATATTCCAGGAACTCTGTGAGTCTTGAAATAATCAGATCCCAGAAGAGGAAAATTCTTGATTGCATGGTAAAAATCCTAGATCTCATAGAAGAAAATAGCCTTTCTCAGAAAATATGCATTTTTATTCTTCATGGAGAAAAATGAAGATAAGGAAATTGGGATTGATTATTGGAATTTCTGTAAAAAATGTAACCTTTGGTTCTTTTCAACTGATTCCCCAATAAATGAAGTACCTTCTCTTCATTAGAGAATCGGTTGGACCGTTGGAGAAAAGCAGACGTACAATTTTTTATAGAAATCTCACTAATCAATACCGATTTCCTTATAAGGAGAAAAATGGATCATAAAATTTAATATCCAGATCCAGTGACTATAGGACATCCATTTAAATTATAAAAACAATAATTTCGATCATAAGAATTATGATGTTGGAATATAGAATAGATTGTAGGTTATGTTACTTATACTGTTAGAAATGTCTGTATTAAACTTCCATTACATGTAATGGAAGTTTTTTTCAGTAACGTATATTGAAAGCAGTGTAAGTTGTATTGACCCTCAATTTAAATAAAATGGTACATTGTTGGACAAAATTGGCCTTAGGGTCCAAAAATGATAAAGTCGATTTAATCAGACGTTTCGGCTCAGATCGGATTCACCAGTGATATTTATTAAAATCTAGAAAATACAAAAAGGTGGCGCTAATTTCACATTTTTAGGAATAATTAAAGTGCTTAAACATATAATACAAAAAAAGATTTGTTCTAGTCGAATATCTAAACCTTCCATTTTAACTTATGAATTTAATTTAACTCATCAAGTATTCTTTATTTGTATTATATGTTAATAAAGTACTTCAGTTATTCCTAAAAATGTGAAATTAGGACCACCTTCTTGTATTTTCTAGATTTTAATAAATATCACTGATGAGTCTGACTTGAGCCGAATCGTCTGATTAAATCGTCCTTACATGTGTATATATTTTAATAATGTTTGTTAATTTTAATATATCTTGATTGACAAGTTATTAAATTTAATATGAATGTATATTAATTTTTCATAATACACAAATCTAGTCATTTTCATTTACCACTTGTATATTAAAGTTGCTCGCAAATAAAAAAAGCGAGGGAATTCTGCATAATTTTTGCGGAAAAATGGACAACAGAATTTCTACAAAATATCCGTGGTAGGCAAAATTTCTGCAAATTTTTTGTAAAAGGAAAAATCTATGCAGAAGGTAGACGTTGTTTAGAATTTTGGAAAATTTCAGTACAAATCAGAATTTGTGCAGAATATTCCAAAAATGTCTTTAGAAAACTCAATTTCACTCTAAAAACAAGTGTGTTACTTCTACACGTGAAATACGATAGTAACTTTTTATAGGCATTTGAAGTGTGTATTTTTAATACACATTACAAACGTAACATTTAATTTTCAAACACTTTAACGTTTTGTACCCAAAATGTGTGTTAAAAATACACACTTCAAATGCCTAAAAAGTTACTATCGTGATTCACGTGTAAAAGTAACACACTTGTTTTTAGAGTGTCGTGCAGGCTATCTGTATACAAAACGAGGACAGGGATCAGAATATATATTCTCTGAATGTGAACCAGTTATAAGTTGGACTCATTGGAATCAGTGACTGACAAATATACAGACATTTTTGGGAAATTCTGCCCAAATTCCGATTCGTACAGAAATTTTCGGAAATTCTTTATAACTTCTACCTTCTGTAGACATTTTACGAAAATTCTGGATAGATTTTACCTTTTACAGAAATTTTGCGAAAATTTTGTTGTCCATTTTTCCGCACAAATTCTGCAGGGGTCGGACTATAGAAATTCTGCAGAATTTCCGCACTTTTTCTTTTTACATGGTCTATTAAAATTAATAAGATTTTTAACAGTGTATAATCTGGATTACATTTCTCATAATCTGGATTTATTCTGTTTATAATCTATCATGTGTACAAATAAGTTTCGGCCGTTTTTTATCAAAAATTGGGCATTTATTGTGAAAGAACGGAACCTTATGTTTTATTCGAAATATTGTCCATCGTATTGTTCTTTTTGTGTTTGGCACGAATCTTGATCCAATAATGCTTCCAATTCCGCGTCTTCGTACACTTTCGGCCTTTTGCTACGTTCTTTGTCTTCGGTGTCAAATTCACTGTTCTTACCCTCTAAATTTGAATCAGTCAAAATCTACTGATTATAAGTGAAATTTGACTGATTCAAATAGCTGAAAAGAGGTTACTGTAAATCAGTCAAATTTCACTGATTATTTCAGTGAAAATTAACTGATATATAGATATATAGCGAGTACCGTATAATAGAACAACCTGTTTGAAGCAAATTAGTAAGTCCATATCCTTCAAACTTTTGTTTTGTAACTGGAACTACCCATTGCAATCCAATATTCAATACCAGAAGCTTTAGTTGGGGAATTCCCGCTTCGTTAGTCAGATTTAGGCATAAGTTCTGTAAACTTCCTTCTAAACGTTGATTTCTAAGGAAAAAGTATAAAAAGTACTCTCTAAATCAGAATCAGTCAAATTTTAACTGATTGAATCAGTGAAATTTGACTGATTTACAGTAACCTCTTTTTAACTATTTGAATCAGTCAAATTTCACTGATAATCAGTAGATTTTTACTGATTCAAATTTAGAGAGTAATACTATCAAAATGACGTTGAGTACAATAATCGAATAAGGTGTATTTTGATATTTACAAAAAAAAGTAGGTAAATGTATAATATTAGAATGTTTGTATCCATAACTATACACTCTTGACTCTTGACCATTCAATGAGATTTATTACTCTATGTTTCCTTTACTTGGCATACCTGTTCAAAATAAAATATTTAGCCGAATACAACTTGAGACCTGTCGGGTATGGGAAAATCCCAACATCTGGTAGTCATCAACATTAACCCTGGAAAAACTTTTTATGATTTACTTCTATTTCTACAGTAGTATAAAATTTTTTTGCCGCTGTTCGAAAAAGGATTTACAGGCATCTACCTGCATTAAATTTTAACACATTTGAGGAAATTACTGCATAAAAAAGTATATTAAGGTCGTGTTGTACTCTCTACATCTGAATCAGTCAAATTTTCACTGATTGAATCAGTGATTTGCCTTTTCACTGATTCATCAGTGAAAAAAATATTTTTCACTGTTAAATCAGTTAATTTTCACTGAAATAATCACTGAAATTTGACTGATTTACAGTAACCTCTTTTTAGCTATTTGAATCAGTCAAATTTCACTGATAATCAGTAGATTTTGAATGATTCAAATTTAGAGAGTAGGGTCTGACGTCACCAATTGCATACGACCACTTTATTGATAAAATAATAATTTAAATAAACTTTTCGGAGAAGAGAGCAATGCAGAAAAATGCAATGCATTACTGTCTTCTTCAAAAAATTGGTTGAACTTTTTATTTTATTAAGAAAGCGGTTGAATGCAATTGTTCACGTCAGGCCCTACACTGTCAAAAATCTTATAATTTTAATCGACTCTAATATACGAGTGATAAATTTAATTTAATATATTTGTATATTATGAAACATTAATATACATTCATATTAAATTTAATAACTTCTCAACCAAAATATATTAAAATTAACAAACATTATTAAAACATACACGCATGTGTATTAAGGCCATGGATAAATCTTCCGAAATCTTTCTGTAAATTTGGAAAACGCAACAAAAGACAATAAAGCACGTCTGTTAATTTCTTTTTAGTAAAAAGTTTTGAAAAAGATTCGAAAACTTATCGACATTTACAGTTAACTGAGAAAATTTTTGCAAAATTTTCACTCAAATGAAGTTGACAGATATTTGATATTTTGTAAAATAAGAGTTATCTGCACGAACTTTTACAGGAATTTGGTCACGTGATCTGGTTGATCCATGGCTTTAAAATTCAAATAAAATTTTGTTTTTTTAAGATGAAAGTATTTTAAATTTGATATACGTTACTGAAAAAAACTTCCATTACATGTAATGGAAGTTTAATACAGAAATTTCTAACAATGTATCATATGGCCTTAAGAAACTGCCAAACCATAATTATAATATAGTATCATGATAAAACTGTTGATTTTTTCTGTTTTTGAATGTCACCCAAGAAATTTTCTCATATTCGAGATAATATTGGCCTTTGTTTATTTTTTTCTTTGATCCTTCTTCTACCTAAATTCCACTTTGCTTAGCACCCGTTTTAAATGGTTCGCCTCTGCAGCTTCGCTGTCAAGGATGTTTGGCATAACTTAAACAAAGTGCAAGAAAATACTTGGTCCTCAAACGACTCAAACTCACAGTTATATCGCACCTTCACTCTGGAAAGGTGTCCAAAATCTTCGACTGCAGGGACACATGTTTCGTATTAAGTCTATCTACCTGCTGAGTTAGAACTATCTTTAAAGACTTTAGAATGACAAGACAAATACGAAACTCTCACCTATAAAGCAATAAGGAAGGAAAATCTTTGCCATGCAGAAAGTATATTTTTCTTCAAATCTCCTGGGAGTGATCCTTCATTTAGTTGCAGTAAAAAAAAAACACTAAGAGTAACAGAGCAAAAAAGCCTCAATTTTATTGAACTACTTATTATTTTCGCAGTTGAATTAATACATATCAATCTAAGCAGACAAAAATGGTTTATAATTATTTTTTATTTTATTAGATAATCACAAATTCCTATAATTAAATGCAAATATGCATATTTTCGTATTGCAGGATTATATAAAATCATTTAAACTTTTATGAATATTTATACAATGATAAATAGTAATTCGAGTTTTTGATCGAATTAGTCGTATACTTTTGGCTCTGTCACTCGATTCTTGATGAGTATTATACACATAATAGATTGACTGTAAATATCGGATTTCAAAGTGTTCAGCATACTGCCAACACATGTTCTGGTACACTTTGCACGACAGTTGTAAGACGTAAGGTGCAGTGAATATTTGGGACCCATTATAAAAGTCAGGTTCAAACCTGTCGACTGTTTCTCCAAATCTTGACCAGGCAGGAATATAAATTCTTAACTTCAAATCAATGTCGCACAATGTTCGTCGTACTTATCGTGTACTGTTTTTTATCTTACTTTTAAAGCCGCCATTATCAAAAACAGAATTTTAAGGGTATGTGATACTTGGCAAATTAGTGAATATTATTAATTTTAAGTTTCTACATGTTTGTGTCTAAAATTCATAAAATTTTGAATACAAAATTTTATGTATTTTTTGGGCACAAAAGTGTAGAAACTGAACCAAGTCGTTCACATTAACTTACTACTTTTCTCAAGTATCACATGCCCTTAAGGCCATGGACCAACCGGATCACGTGACGAGATTCCTACCTTAGCAGAATTTTCAATTTGTGTAACCTTCTTTCGGTAAAAAATGAGATAATAAGTTGGAAGTTTGTAAGAGTAAATGAAATGCATTAAGACAAGTTTGTGGTCTTAATGTTCATAATTATAAAATTAGTTTTTTTTAGAAGAAAATTTTTTTGCTTAATTAAAGACCCGGGCTCGAATCCCGGCACAGTTGAATCGGATCACGTGACTAAATTATAAATTCATTGGTTCATGTCAGATAACTTTTAAATTTACAAAGTATCTTTCTGAAAATTTGTGAAGCGTAATAAAAGACAATAAAGCACGTATGTTAACTTCTTTTTAGTAAAAATTTTGAAAAAAATTTCAAAACTTATCAACAATTTCAGTTAACTGTAAAATTTCTAGCATAATTTTCACTCAAACGAAGTTGAAAGACGTTCTTTATTGTTTTCTGTTGTATTTTCCAACTTTCCAGAAAGACATTTTGTAAAATGAAAAAATTATCTTACCCGAACTTTTACAGTAATTTGGTCACGTGATCTGGTTGATCTATGGCCTTAAGGTAGTTCAGCCACGAAAAATTAGGCATTTAGGCAAATTTGAGACAGAGAATTAATGTATTTAACAAATTTTATTTCAACTGCACTCTTTTTCATATCGCTTTTTACCAAATTTTTAAAAATGGTGCGATTCTAATAAATCTTGAGTCATTTTTTCAGAGAAAAGATTCTCTACAACTCGACTGTTTCCAATTTTTTAAAATGAATTAATTATTATCAAATTCAGCAATTTATTTACAAAAATTGTTTTTCAATAGTTTTAGCCATTAAAGAATTTATTTTAGAAAATTGGAAATGGTCAAGTTGTAGAAAATCTTTTCCCTGAAAAAATGACCCAAGATTTATTAGAATCGCACCACTTAAAAAAATTTGGTAAAAACCGATAAGAAAAAAAGTGCAGTTAAAAATAAAATTTGTTAAAAACATAATTTCTTTGTTTCAAATGTTTTTTATAGAAAATAATCTTTTCTCTTTTGAATGACCCCTTCAATAATAATATTGCTATTATTGAAAGCAAATTAATCTACTTTTGCCTGAGGCCTAATTTTTCATGGCTGAACTACGTGCAATGTTTATGGCCATTGGTGTTTTTTTAATGTTTCCTAATACTTTTGAGATAATTGAAAAACATTGTTATTTAAAATAATAAAGATTAATTCATTGATATCTTTACTAAAAATAAATGGATTTCTAATAAAGCATGACTCATTTAAATTTGGCACCTGAGCAATACCGTGAGACCAAATTCCAAGGAGCTGAGAATTTCCCAGGCTTTTCGACTACCCTCTGGTCAGTTGTTACTTCTTATTACCATTGCTATTAGTCGCTGAGAAAAATTTCTACCAACTACCTAACTACTGCTACCCTGTGGCGCCCCTTGAGCGAATAATAGCACCAGCAAACCGACTTTGTACAGAGATTTAACGCTCAAATAAGTCGGACTTTCCCAGAGCAGGACTTACTTTAAATTGAAAAAGTTTATTCCCAATGCCATTGGGCTGTACCAACTGAGAATCTAGCCTCTGCCACGTGGGCATTTCTATCAGTGAACTGGAGGATGCAAGTGTCTGTGCACTCAGAGACCTTTCACGACAGGACTGACCCTGCCAAGGGTGGAGCTTAAAATAAGGGTGGTACCTTCCGTTCCAGCGAAAGAACATGGGGCTGAATTTAACACCAGGTCGGTAACAGGATTCATTTCCAGTTCGAAGGCAGTCATCGAAACCGAGGAGTGCTGACTACACACCAACAATTTTCAATCCAGCTCTTCTTCTCCTCCTTTTCCTTCTCCTTTTCCTTCTCCGTTCGTTTTTTTTTGTTCATTTAGTTTCTTATCTTATCTTTTCGTTTTTGCTGAACGGACTTTTGACTAAGTGAATGTTTGAATTATTTATAAAAATATTGAGGACACGTGTGTTCGTGAGTTGATGTCTTGTGAAGAAGTGTTATCAGTGAGGAACTTTTCTCTAACGTGGAAATTCAACCTGGGAAAGATTTCTATAATGGCGCCAATTATTGATAATGATACGCGAAACTCCAGTATTCTTTTGCAAAGTGATCCTTACATCAGCAGTTGGAAACGTAAACAAGCCGCTCAACAAAAAGGTATGACATTTTTTCAAAAAAGGAAAAAAATATAATTATCATTTATCGGATTGTGATAAAATCTCTTAGGAGAAAGAGGATTGATATGCTTTCTTGAAGGGAAGAGATGTTTATTCTTTCATGTAATTTTAGAGTTTTTTACAGTTGTGTAATTCGCTTTAATTATTATGTGAACCAAAATACCATATCGTCTGGGCAGTGCGTTTGAGGACGTTGAGGTTAAATGCATTTTCCTAGAATTTCCTAAGCAATCCATACTTCATGTCACAGAGGATATTAACCGTGAGTTTCTTGGTATCGTTACAATACTCTCGCACCTTTAGTCTTTTATCATTTTCTTGGCGGTACCCTCACCTCATACATGGAGGCTGCAAGGACTTAGCAGGCGAACCCATTTTCTTGCCGCAAAGAAGTAATGTGAGAACCGGAACCCTCTTGGTTCTACAAAATTATAGCTACAATGAGCACTTATTAATTTATGCGACAGAAGTCTTATTTCTATAGAATCTTTTACATATTTTCGGATTATCAAGGAAAATTTGCGTTTTCACATATTTTTCATCGTTTACATTTTTTATGGATGAAAATCATCTGTGCGAATGTTAATCATTCCACGATAAAAATGAGGATTTAGATTTTTATCACAGCATAAATTAATTAAAGATTTGATACTCTCGATATTATAAAAAATTTGATTGATTTTAGGTTTCTACTTTTTGTGTCCGAAATAAATACAATTTTATTTTAATAATTTGGGAAATGGTAGAGGAAATGAAAACGGATGTAGATAAACAATTTTTTGTTTTGAAAATGAAAAAACTTCAACTTTAGCAAAATCTGTCTGACAATTTTTTTTCATTACCAATACTAAAAGTAGTTTAAGTTCGTTTTTATTTTCTCTACGATTTTCCAAATTTTGAAAACAAAATCTTATGTATTTTGGGCGCAAACATGTAGAAATTGGACCAAGTTGTTCACATGAATTTGCTACTTTCTCAAGTATCGCATGTCCTTATATTTTACTTCGAAATTGTTCTTTTATAGTAATTTAATCTTCTAATCTCGTAATAGTTTTCTGATACTTCAATTATCCAATTCTCAAAAAAAGTCATTATTTCTACTTTTAAAAATTTTGCCTGTCACATTTTTTGAAATTTTATATAAATATTAGGATTAAAAAATTCCAACTTCCTATGTATCTTCAAATTTACTAAATTTTATTATTGAAGATATATGTAGATGTTAATAGTTGGTTTTAGGTTCCAAGGTTAATAAAAAGTCAAAGTTTTACATAATCAAACGTTTCGGCTTTCATCAAAGCCCTTACCAGTGATTTATTTTTAATCTAAAAAATAAATAAAACAATTTCACTAACTTAGGATTTCTTTGGCGGGAAATTTTACTATTTGCGTTTTTTATATATGAACCGATAAAAAGTTGGAATTGCTTCCAACTAAAATATACTTAAAAAAGAGATTGATACCTTCACAATTTTAAAATAAATGCGTAGTATCATACTAAAGATTTTCCCAATTTTGGGTACACTTTTTTTAAATTTTAATACACATTTGTATATATTTTAATAATGCTTGTTAATTTTAATATCTTTTGATTTGAAACTTATTAAATTTGATATGAATGTATATTAATTTTTCATAATATAAAAAAGTGTTAATTTTAATTTACCACTTGTATATTAAAGTCTATAAAAATTAATAGCATTTTTAACAGTGTATGGACAATGAGATTGATTATTCAGAATGTCCAGGAAATGTACCCAAGTTTTCATATAATATCATACATAAAGTTTTCTTTGTTTTGAGTCTAAACATAAAATACATATGTAAATATTCCTTCGGTATAAAGCAATTGAGAATAACATTGCTTTCAAATAAAATACTTGATGAATAAATTAAAATTTTTCTAAAATTGATAAATTAACTTGTTTCAATTTTTTGAAATTCAAAAATAAGATAATAAAATTCCGAACGTACACTTTTAGAAAATTTCTGTTTAAAATCTTATTAATTTTAATCGACTTTAATATACAAGTGGTAAATTAAAATTAATAGATTTGTATATTATGAAAAAATAATATGCATTCATATTAAATTTAATATATTTTCAATCAAAATATATTAAAATTTACAAATATTATTAAAATATGATTTAAAATTATTTAGTTGAGTTTGAAATTTTTTTTATACACTCTCTAAATTTGAATCAGTAAAAATCTACTGATTATCAGTGAAATTTGACTGATTCAAATAGCTAAAAAGACGTTATTGTAAATCAGTCAAATTTCACTGATTATTTCAGTGAAAATTGACTGATTTGACAGTGAAAAATATTTTTTTCACTGATGAATCAGTGAAAAGGCAAATCACTGATTCAATCAGTGAAAATTTGACTGATTCAGATTTAGAGAGCACATATGTATTAAAATTCAAATAAAAGTTTGTATATTTTAAGATGAAAGTATTTTAAATTTAATACACGTTAGTGAAAAAAACTTCCATTGCATGTAATGGAAGTTTAATACAGGAATTTCTACACAGAGAAAAATAGATGTTTAGAATTAATATCTAGATGTTTAACTATGGGACAGCCATCTTATATGTTAAGTTGTAATATCTAGATATTCAGCTGTAATATATAAGATGTTAAAATATGCTGAGATTAATATCTTGGATATTACAGTTGAACATTTAGATATTACAATTGAACATTTAAGATGGCTGTCCCATAGTTAAACATCCATTTTTTTCCGTGTAACTACAATTTTTCTCGTCAAAACCGAAAGGACGTAATGTATAATTGGAATTTTGAAAAGGAAGATTGTAAAGGATCCATGAAATAAAAACAAAGCATGCTCACTTTCATACCAATGGTCTCCAAATGGAAATCAGGCAGGGATAAAAAATGCATTATTCAAAGCGAATTTCCATCGGTAAGAAGTCTCACGAATGGGTGGAAACATCGTTAGGTTGCTCTCTTGCTGTCGTTTTAATGATGGTTTGCTCCCTTTGCTTTTGGCCCGTTATATAACGAGGAAGCTTCGATGTCGGAAAATCTTTTCGTTTGAAATTTGCACAGGAATACGTTATATATTGTCAATATTGCAGTTTTACGTGTAAAACAATGATTTATTTCTCATTTGAACGCTGGGTATATAGTATACTTTATTACATATCTATTCCAGAGGTAACTCGCTTATGATCTGAGTTATTGCGTCATTAATTTACATAATCATGCAGGTGTTAATGACTCCTGATGCTCAGGAATCAGAACGTAATCATAGGTACTTCATCTTTCATTTATTCAGATGACATTAGATCAATAATATATCTCTATCTCAATATAAATGAACCAAAGAAACTGTTTTCTGGGTGTAAACTTTAATTTTAATACACATTTGTATATATTTTAATAATTTTTGTTAATTTTAATATATTTTGATTGAAAAGTAATTAAATTTAATATGAATGTATATTAATTTTACATAATATACAAATCTATTAATTTTAATTTACCACTTGTATATTAACGTCTATTAAAATTAATAAGATTTTTAACAGTGTAGTATATAAAATTTAAAGAATTTGAAATCTTTCTGTGGAAAAAAGACGCATTGGACTTTGCCGGGATTGGAGCCCAGGTCTTTCGATTGCCGGTCGACTGTTCTGACCAATCCTTTGACATTTATTTCCACAAGGACCAATTTTTCATTGTATATTTTAGTATAAAATGGAACTTTTATTAAATATTGAATCCATTAAAGGACGCATTATAAATATAATTTTTCATATAATTAAAATGTGAAATAAATTGTTAAATGTTGCAGGTATCAGATTCTCGCCAAGCTCTCTGGACCTAACTTCACATCATCTCAACAATAACAACAATAACAACAAAAACAACAATAACAACAATTTAATAACAATCCTCAACGACGACGGTGGATCTGGCCCACCGGAAATTGTAATGAAAGAGAAAAGCAAAAACGCGGCGCGATCGCGTCGTGAGAAGGAGAATCAAGAATTTTCAGAGCTTGCAAAACTACTTCCACTCCCAACTGCCATTACCACGCAATTGGACAAAGCGAGCATCATCAGATTAACGACTAGTTACCTCAAAATGAGAAGAGTCTTTCCTCATGGTGAGTTTCAACCACATTAATATGCAAATTATTACATTATCTGAGGTTTCCTTTTTTTAGACAAAAAATCATATAGTACCTAATAAACCATATAATCTTCGAGAAGTTTAAGGATAAAAAAGTGACTCTTGCTTTTTTATAAAAAGGTATTTAGGATTTTCGCAGTAAAGGGATGGTAATGTCGCCCTTTGTTAATTCAGACACAAGACACTTACGCGCAAAGGGCAAATAGTATCGGATGAGATGGGTGTGATTGCGCACTTAATGCATTGTTAGCTCTGGTGCTTTGTAAGCAAAGCATGGGGGCTGTTATAGTGTTACAATAGCCCCCCTCCATTCGACATCGGCGAATTGAATTTCAAGTGGCCGCATCCCTCTAGAATACGCCGTCGTCTTTATTCCTGAAAAAAAGCCTCGACGCCCTTACTGAGCCACTTCACGGCAGCACATCCTTTTCACTTTCTTATTATCCAAAATTACGTAAATGCTCACAAATTTTCATATAGATTTCGATTAAAACACAAATTCAATCTATATGCATAATTTTTATGGTATACTATTCTAGTTGGAAATAATTAGTAAGGCCATGGATCAACCAGATCACTTGACAAAATTCCTGTAAAAGTTCGTGTAAGATAACTTTTTTTATTTTACAAAATGTCTTCCTAGAAATTTGGGAAATACAACAGAAAACAATAAAGAACGTCTGTCAACTTCGTTCGAATGAAAATTTTGTAAACAATTGTGCAGTTAACTGTAATTGTCGATAAGTTTTAGTGCCTTATTATTGTCTTTCGTTCCGTTTCCCAAATTTTGGGAAAGATACTTTGTAAATTAAAAAAGTTATCTTACATGAACGAATTAATGTATAATTTAGTCACGTGGTCCGATTGATCTATGGCCTTAAAATTACCGAATTTATAACAAAGTTAAGGATATGGGAAAAATCAATAAAAATTATTGTAAAAAAAGTAAGTAAAAGAATTGTTAACTGACATTTTTGACGAAAATGAGTTTTTTATATCATTAGAATCTTGAAGAAATTCTACATTTAACTACGCTTGCAATTTTGAAAAAAACGCATTAGTTTTTTCATTACAGCACTACAAAGAACGAATATACCAACTGAATCAAAAATCATATTCGAGAAAAAAACGTTAATAAACACAAATTTTGGAAACGCTTGTGAATACGTCACAGTTAAAGATTTAGGAGAGCTCTTTCGTTGGGAATATTTTGGGACGTGAGCTACTTTACAAAAATTGATGTTTTTTGATAAAGAAAAGTTTTTGGCCTTTTTCTCAGTTTTAATCGAAATGCAGTTAACGGTTCCTTTTATGTTGGACGGCAGTACATTCTTCATGGAGAAAAATGAAAATGAGGAAATCAGGGTTGATTACTGAAATTTCTGTAAAAAAAATTGTACGTTTGGCTTTTTTCAACTGATTCCCTACACGGAGAAACTTTTTATATCAATTTTTACTATAGTATTTTTCAATTTAGGGAAAAACGTATCACTTTGAGAATTTTTGTTAGCAAAAATACTAAACTTTATAATAATGATATGAAACTTCAGCATAGTTCACAGCAAATTTTACTATAGTTCATACTAAAGTTTCATATCATTATTATAAAGCTTAGTATTTTTACTAAGAAAAATTCTCAGTGATACGTTTTTCCTTAAATTGAAAAATACTATAGTAAAAATTGATATAAAAAGTTTCTCCGTGTAATAAATAAAAGAGAGTGTGACGCAGATTGGTAATAATTACTGAATTCACAGTAATCATTGCCATGAGACATTAGACTCTCTTCTGTTCATTGAGGAATCAGTTAAAAAAGCCAAACGTGAATTTATTTTGATACGAAATTCAGTAAAAAATTCCAATTTTCTTATTATATCCATTTTTCTCCATGTACTAAACAGTTCCGGAAAATTTCAAGATCTTCTTCTTCAATATAAAAAAACTTCTTCAGCAGAATTCCTACTCTCTAAACCTGAATCAGTGAAATAGTCACTGATTATATCAGTGAAAATATATCAACTGATGAATTAGTGCCCTGCTTTGATTTCACTGAGGAATCAGTGAATGCGTCACGTGAACATAACTTTTGAATTCGCAAATTCAAAACTTTCATCTACACTTTACTGATTTATCGTCCCTTAAAAATAATAATAATTACGTAATTTCGTTTCAGTATTGTTTAGCCTAAAATAAACGAGTTCATCGATCGTTTAAATATATTGCTGGTTTTATTACTCCCACGTGAGGCTTTCACTGATTCAATAAGTGAGTTCAATCTATTTCACTGATTCATCAGTCGAATTTCACTGATTCTCAGTGAAAGACTTATAGCTGCTGCCATAAGTGAATACTCACTGCGAATCAGTGGCCGTTCACTGATTCAGGTTTAGAGAGTAACGACTTAAATCTCACGTATAACGAATCGTACAAAAATTCTATCAAAATCTTGGATATAATCTACCAAAACTGTCTTTGGGATGCTCATTTTACTGCTGAATTTGGTAATTTACATGGACCAAGAATCAGAGCTTTTACTGTTGGGCAATCATAAAAGGTCTTAGGAAGGTCTGTAAATTGCCCTAAATACTTCGAAAAGCTTTACTGAAAATTCTTGAATATCTATCGACGTTTTCTCACATCCTCAACTTCAAAACAAATTTGGTAATTTTTAAAAAACTTATTTCTTCCGCGTAAAAAAACTTATATAATTGATATAAGTTGTATTTGAAAATGTATAATATACAAGATTTATTCCAAATCTCAAGTGTGTCTTTATCTAATTATAAAAAGCATTAAATTTTAAGTACCTGATGAGGTGTTAATCTTCTACCAACAAAAAGCTTGACCTTAGTCACTAAATTGGCAGAAGAAACTGTTTTATTGCTTGGTGAAGGTGTTAAGATCCTAAAGTTAATTTAATGCCTCTCAAACGTCTAAATATTATATCTGACCCTCGAAATTTAGAGAATAAATTGCTTCGAAATACAAGATAATAAAAAATGGACTATTTTCTCAATTCTTTTTCATGTTATTTGACATCGATAGATTTAGAGATCAGTTTGATCTTAAAAATATAGTCAAACAACAAAGTGATCGTATTTTATTCTCAATTCAATAGATATAATATATGTAACGAATTTAAAAAAAAATGTTTTCCTTTCGGTTATTTTCAAAGGGCACAAATTTAAATCGAATGAGATCGTTTTGATATAGTGATTTTTTGATTGACGTGATAGAGAAATAGTTTCTTGAGGGTCGAAAGCTCAAGAGCAGGTATAGAAACGAGACAAGGACATTTCGTGGCCTGGAATACGTGACAACCCATAACCTCAGCTCGTGTCTAACCAATCACTGCTTTTCACTTTCGCAATAGACGAATAGGCCAGCAAACCAGCGCTTGACAAATAGATTAATATCTTGACATAGAGGTGCATCGGAAAGATGGCATCGATTTTTTATTCAAACTATCAAGATGTATTGACAGTTATAAAGTAAAGTTTAGGATTAAAATCTGTTGACGGCTTACTCATTGTTATCGAAAACTACTAGAATCAAAGCTCACGAGACAAATTCATTTTAACATATTTTCATTATTATTATATGTTTATGAATATTATTGATTGCAATCTAAATAAATAAGCGACCTATCAAAATCGACTAAAATTAATTAACTAGAATAAAATACAAAAATTCAGGATACGTGGGTAAGATAATAAATGCATGAACACGGAATACTTCGGTGCAGACTTAGTTACACGTCAAGTGCGAAACACATGAGTAACATGTTAGAGTGTCAAATTAAAACAGAATGTTGAAGCAAGTACTTATCATTCCAGATAGGACTTTATTATTGGAGTATCTTTTTTATGCATATCTTACAAATTCCTACAGACAAAAAAATGTGTAGCTGGTACAAAGAAACACATCGAATGTTCCGGCTGTATTATTAACTATCCTAACCATAAACATGGCTGATATAACCTAAAAAAATCCTTATGACAGCTACACATTTTTTTCCGTGCAAAACTTTTTTTGCAAACCTTGTGTCAAAGTCAAATGAAACTGAATTTTCCAAAATAATTAATTATTTTAATCATTGAAAATTGTTTCAGGTTTGGGAGATGAATGGGGAGCAGCGCCACCTCCCCGTGAGACAAATATGAAGGAATTAGGTTCTCATCTATTACAAGTAAGAGATAATTAATTATTGATGGAGATGTAGGATATGTTTTTAGAAGTAAACGTATTAATTTCAATAAATTCCTACTTTCTGATTACAGACTTTAGATGGATTTATTTTCGTCGTAGCACCTGATGGGAAAATCATGTACATTAGCGAAACAGCCAGCGTCCACTTAGGATTATCCCAGGTCGGAGATATCCCCTCATTTATTTAATTAGCAAATTTAATGGATTTAGTTTCGGAAATCGATCAAACAATTAATGCCAATTAATTTCAGTATGGCCATTACAGTAGTAGAAAGATAGTTTTGGACATTTCAATTGAAATTATTTCTATTAATAAATGCGAATCAAAATGGATACATTTTCTTACTGTAATGTTTTCAGTAATTATTTTTGGAAATTTTTTAAGAGTCGTTTGCAAATTACAAATTCAATAACTTTATAACCAAGAAGTTGGTTGATTTAAAAAATATTGTATATTGAAAAATTGCAAACATGGACATTACTAATTTTTAATCTCCTGTTTTTTATTTTTTGAACTGTCCAATTAAAATAAACTCACCATCACTTATTTCCTGATTCTCAAACACTGATTTCTAAATAAATCAGAATAACATTACTGGCAAAAATAATCCATAAAATTTGTTAAAAAAATAAATTACATGACACTTTTACTCATAATTCATATCTTTATTAAAGGTCATTTTTCATTTATTGCAACAGGTGGAGTTAACAGGAAACAGTATCTTCGAGTACATCCATGAAGGAGATCGGGATGAAATGGCTGCCATCCTAAATTTACCACAACCTCAAGTTTACGGACATGGGGTCTTACCAAGTGTAACATTACCTCCTCCAAATGCACGAGGTGATATCGAAATCGAACGAGCATTTTTCATCAGAATGAAGTGTGTTCTTGCCAAAAGAAATGCCGGTCTTACCAACCAAGGATGGAAGGTAATTTACTTTTTACCTTATTTTCATTAAAATATCAAAATACATAATGAATGAAAAAAATATTCATAAAATAGGACTCGTATCGACCCTCAAATAATAAATTTTATACGATGTTAATTGGCTTTAGGATCCAGAAATAATAACTCAAAAGGTTACACACTTTCAAAGAATTTTATGTAAATTTTCTCACGGTTTTTTAATATTTTTTCACATTACCAAAGTTTACTCCAAAATAGGGCTCATATGTGCAATATTTTATTTATTGTTTTGATATTCTAGAAACCTTCTGAGTTGTTATTTCTGGACCCTAAAGCCAATTATTAACAACAACATCAAATGAACAAAATATCTTATATTTTTGCGATTTCAATTACTGGTGAAAGAATAAAAATGAAAAGTCAAAAAGTGCCGCGTTAGGAGGTGATGGCTCGAAAATAAATTTTGAAGAACGTGAAAGCGGAAACCGATAATGGATTTATTATAGCTTCTATAATGCCGCAAGCCGCAATATCGACGGCAAACAGAGAACCTGCAAAGGCCGTAGTAAAAGAAGCGATTCAAAATCAACGTAATATTGGCTGCTTACACAGGAAATCATAAAAGCGAATAAAAATCTGAATGTTAAGTGAGAGATAAGCGGATGCCCGCAGCTAAGTAGGGCTTGTATTGTTCTGGTCACGCACAGAATCGAAAACAAACTGGCCACCAGGTATAAGTGCTGCTCAAATTCACCCCCTAACTAAAATACTACGAATACATTTTTTTCTGCAACTAAAACAAACATAAATATGATAAATATGAGTACAAATATTGAAAAAGCTACCCGTTCTTCAGCACAAATTTATTTCACAGAAGAGCAGAATTACAAATGGAAATCAAAAGATTACAGGAACCAATTTTCCTTTATCCGATATTTACAATCGGACATAGATCAAGATTTGTGATAGACATTAATTTTTACCTTAATTTGGTGATATCGTAATCCATAGCCCGAATTGGATTGGTTATACGGTGTCCATATGCCTCAGAAATGGGTATAAAGCTGCAAATTTCACACTTAGCAGTGGAAGTCAGCACCCTCTCGAGAAAAGAAATGTTTGGCAAATAGATCGTTCAGGCTATATTGAAGCGTGATGACCGGAGTCCTCAACGAAATCATGCACAGAAGACCCCAACAGTGTTGGAGCAAAGTCATGAATACAACCCCTATAAGCTGTTAACTAAGCTGAGGGGTGTAGGTAGTTTCTGTATGACACTTAGTGTACAAAGGTGGAACATAGTTGGCTTTTCCACTCTGCTTGTCTGCCTTACACTCAAACCCACGCGCATCCTCAATTTAAGACTCCAATCTGTTTTCTACTCCTTTACAATCCTTAGATTTTCAGGGTGAAATTGAGCGTATCCGCAGCTTTTGTCTAAACTAAATTGTTCTTGATTACTCGGCTCTTTTTACTTTTCTCAGAAAATAACGTTTTCAAATAAAACAGATCAGGATAAAATGTTTATTTTCGTTTATGCGTGACAGACTATACAATTTATTGATTTGTAAATTAACATAGAAAGTATACTTTTCATTGATGTGGGTGTATAAAATAGTCATGTGAAGTTGCATAATTGGTTTAACAGACAATGATGGAACGAAATCGCATGAGGGCCACGTATGCATATTTATTACTTATGTAACGTATGTACTGCAATTGAAAATTACAAGAGCCTATTTGATTCACAAATTGAACTCTTAACTGCGGAGCTTTGAAAATGCAGCTTCTTTCGCGCTTTCTTCATTGACTATTCAATCACACAGGAATTGTTAATTTGCTGCGTACTTTATTACGAAGTATTGCACTTAGGAGCTACATTGCACTCACTGAAATTATGCATTGAATAATTTCATCCCCAATGGTTCATTACACTTTTTTCAGCCAAAAGGGTCCTGGATACAATTAGTTATTGCCTGTCACGGAAACGATACGAGTATTTATTTACGCATTTATTAACCCAGAAGATAAATTTAATTATTTACATTATCCATTAAAAGGAAAGGATCATTTTAACGAAATGACTAGTGTTGAAATTTGCACACGGAAAAAAATGTGTAGCTGTCACAAGGATTTTTTAGGTTATGTTAGCCATATATTTATGGTTAGGATATAGTTAATAATATAACTGGAACAGCGATATGTTTCTTTGTACCAGCAATACATTTTTTCGTGCAATTGTAATTGTATTAAAAATGAGTATTAGGGTTGATATATTTTTTGAAGAGGGTCTTTTTGTGTTTTAACATCCTTCTCTTTATTTGTATACCATGAACGCATAAAACGTTTCCGGTTTGTTGTGTTTCAGGTCATTCACTGTTCGGGCTACCTCAAAGTGAAGCAATGCAGCTTGAGTGGAGTCCCTGGATCGGAGTATGAAGACAGTTGCGAAATCCACAACGTTGGTTTAGTGGCCGTCGGTCATTCACTGCCGCCTAGTGCAATCACGGAAATAAAGCTACACAATAACATGTTTATGTTCCGGGCGTCTCTCGATTTAAAACTTATCTTCCTCGATTCAAGGTATGCACCATTACATTCAAATTTTTTATTTTAATGAAACAGCTGAACTGAAAATTCAAAGAAACACTTTTCTTCCGAATGTAATTGAGTAAAATTATTTATTACAAATTATCAATTGTATTCTCTATTTACATTTAAATTATTATTTTACATCGTATTAACTGTTAAATAGAGCAACATATTCTCAATTGTGTATAATAATTAACACTGGGCATCATATTACAACATTAATATTTCGATAGAGAAGCATAAAGAAAGGGTAAGGTTAGTGCCACCCATTAAAACCAGTTTCGTATTACCACGAGTCGTTTTTTTTACTGCTGAAGGTAGACAAATGTCCACCAATAATATTACACTGGAAAATGACATGTGGGATTTCCGTTTGACGACAGACATAGACACTTTACAATATGTCAATATTTTGAAACACCTTCAGAAGTTAGAAACTGGTTTTTCGATTTTTATAAAATCGAGAAAAAATTTAATCGATTATTTATTTATTTCAAAAATATATTTTTAACTATTTTATCTAAAGTACTTAAAGTGTGTCTAGACTTAATGAAACAGTTAAAATTTATAGAAATCTTAAATTATATTTATTATAGATGATATAAATATATTATTTATAAATTATACAAAGTCAGGCGTGATATATTTCCTTTGAATCTGCCCCTATTTTGAGCGGATTAGAGAATTTCCGGTTGAATTTAGGGTTTTAAAACTTTACTTTTACCGAGTTCATTAGTTTTGAGAAGAAAATAGAACAACTTTGAACTCAATTTTTTGTTATTCTATATATATAAGTTTTGAATTTATATTAAATTGGTATTGATTGCTTCAAGTATCAGAATTATATAATAAAATTATATGTAAATTGTGTAAATGCAAAGTCATAATTTGTAAAATCTAAACTAAAATTATCTCATCAGAGAAATTCGAGTCTGGATTTGTGGAGGTGCACCACATCCGAATACCCCATTTAATCCCTGCTTGACGAGATATAAAATTGAACACATTTGACTTTGAAAGCTTGCCGAGAATTTACGTAAACTAAAATAGAGTATTTTTGCAATGATTGCAGCGTTCCAAAATTAACCGGATACGAACCAGGGGACCTTATTGACAAAACACTGTACAATTATATCCACGCCAGCGACATTCGAGACCTGGAGTATGCTCACAAACTACGTAAGTACCATATTCAATTTATGTTCAGCTTTCAAAATAGATTAAAAATTTGCTTGTTGAATTGAATAATATCTGAGAATTACTACTGTAGTAAATTCGTAAACTAATTCCAAGGAAAATGTTAATCTTCACAGTAAATTAATTCTGGTATTTTTTATACAAATTCTTCTTCCATATTTTATGAATTAGTCAATTTCTTGCATAACATCTGAAGGGATTTTCAATATGATTAAGAGGAAAGTGATTCTTTAAAATGTATACTAGCTGGTGCTACTTCATGAAGGTGATCTCACAGTGTCTACATGAGATAGCGACACAAGCCACAAAGTGCTTCCAGCTGAAACTAGCTGACATTGCTAAACACCAACAGGCTCTCATTTGGGAAAAAAACCTTTGAACTCTCCTTTTCTGCATTGCAGCTTGACTTTGATGCCTAAAGAACAAGTGTACTTATCTCGCACCTTTTTATATGAAACATATGCAAGCACCTACACCTGTAAAAACATGCATACTGTATACGTCAGGGTGTGTATTATTGATTGAACAATGCTGCTACGGCGCGATGCGAAAAGGGGGTGTCAAAGTAACAGAGGGATTCGGAAGGAGGTGGAAGCTGCTGGAGAGTATGAGTTTGGGCGTATGTGTACGAGAGAGAAAGAGAAGGAGAGTAAGGGGCGGGAGGGAGAAAGGGAAGTCGAAACTGAGAGAGAGAGAGAGAGTGAGAAAATGTAGACTGTTACTGCTATCACTGTTTGAACAGTCTTGCAGTTTCACGGGCGTAATTACTCCTAGGGAGCCTGACATAATACCGTACTAAAGCTATATTATATAGATGCCCAACGAGATTTTACTTTCTTATTAAATTTAAAGTTTTTCATAAACTAAAAAACAATCAAAATTCTTTATTTCTATTTCAGGATAATTAGTTATATGTTCTGTTTTATTTCAGTTCTAGTAAAGAGTCAGGTGACTACGAGATACTACAGGTTCCTAACAAGGTCTGGTGGCTGGGTATGGATGCAGTCGTACATCACAATAGTCAACAATCAAAGAAGTTCAAGACCTCAATGCATCGTTTCGGTGAATTACGTTCTATCTGAACCAGAGGAGCCAGACCTCATTCTCAATATAGATCAGAAGCTGAACAACTCCGTTCCCGGTAATCCACCTAGTGCTCCACTTGCAGTATCAACACCAGGAGCTGCGAGCACGAATGGTCATGATGATCACAGTCTGAGTCCACCCTATCGAAATAGAGCAGACTCTGAATATCCAGATTCTGCTTATGCAAGTCTAGAGTATATTGGCACTCCCAATCATGGACACTACCTTCCAACACCTTATTCTGCTCAAGCTAATAATCCACATGAAGATGGAGTCTACTATGCTTCCGAGCTTTATGGCTATGAATATAGTAAGGATTTATATTTCAATTTTGAAGATCTAGAAACATTAGAACCAATTTTAATTAACTTTGAATATTCTTTATTCCAGGTCTGTCTCACGATGCCATTAGTGCAGTCCAACATCATCATCATCAGCATCAACCTCATCAACAAGTGGTCCACCACACCTCTACCTCGATAATGAACACTCATCAGCAGCACAGTCCTCAAAATCCAAGAAAAAGGCCCTATTCGGCATGCTCCAGTTCTTGCGAGAGCTCCGATGCTTCAGATAGTCACCAACCTAGTCCACTGGGTGTCAATCTAATGGTGGATGGAATCAGAACAGTAAATTCATTCGCTGGTTATCATCCAGCACACCAGCAGCACTTGCTAGATTCTCCTTCCTCTTCGACTAATTTAGAAACCAATGCTGTGATGTTTCCAAACTGTAACATCATCAACAACAATTCTACTTATGCAGCGACTAATGCTAACATTCCCCACTACGAGGCTTATCCCCATGTCACTGTTCACCAAAGCAAAAGACGGGCACATCATGTTGAGCATATTGAGAGTCCTGGTTACACCAGTGTCATCGTAGATTCTCATCAATATAGTCCTAATCCGATACAATTGCACGCGCAAACTCCTGTACCGGGAAACTCTACGCCTTTACACACACATCACGAAGCGCATCGGCAATTCGTGCACTGACAGTCAGTGGAAGTGCCTACGTCGTAGCACTCAGAATCTGATGTTTTTGATGCTGGAGAGCATTACCGAACGAACTTCCCGGATGTGACAATTCGGGTGAGTTGGAGAACCTCGAAAAGTTCTGATTCATTTGCAAATGGATCTGGAAAGAACTGAGTATCAGAGGGCAAAGTCTCTAAAAATTAGAAAAAACTGCTTTTCAGTTTTATCCGATTGAGAGATGAGTAACCGAAATGAATCTTGGACATAAGACAAAACTGAGAAAAATTGAGTCGATGAACTTAATAATTAAAGAAAAAAATTTGGCTTAATGTTTATTTTAATATTTAAAGAATTTGAAAATCTTTCTGTGGAAAAAAAGACGCTTTCGACTGCGCTGTGATTATCTAATTTAAACATACTAAGTAGCCGATGATTCTTTTTCTCAGCTTGTAATTATCTGAGATCCATTACAACCCAGAAAAATCTATCTAACATTATGAAAGATTTTTTAAAATTTTATTCCTGCAATTAAACTATAATATTCCTCCTCAGGTTTGGAATCAATTAAAGTTAATTTAATGGAATACTTTTGAGAGAGAAATTGTAAGTTAACGAGTGTTCAAGGAAATCTGTGACAGACCCTTTGAGATCAGCGGTCAGTTGATTCAACGTTCTTAGCCGTCTTAGTGGGGAATCCCACGGGTTTCCTTTTGCCAATAGTAAAGGGTATTTATTGCCTTTCATTTTACTTTATAACCATTTTCCTTTCAATGTTTCAATGGAACCCAACAAAAGTACGATGGAAATTGGTTTTTTATTTATACCCAAGAAATATTTTTTACATTTCAAACTACAAATATTTAAAAACGCAAAAAAAGAATAAAAAATTAACCCAAATATTTATTGTATTAGATAATACAATCAAGAGTTTTTAATTTAAAGTAAAACTTAATTTAAGAAAAACTACCCTAAAATGAATACCCTTGAGTACTTAAAGGACTTTTGTACTTATTAGTATTATCCCTTGAAGAAAGAGTGTAAATTCGTGCTGGACGCGAAAGTGATGGATTCGGAAAACTTTTGGCGTGATGAAAACTCAAAGAGAGAAATTTTGTTACGAAAAATCTAATTAATAATAAATTAATGAAACTAGAGTTTCCACTGTACATAGAGGAAAGAAAGTTCTCAATAGTAATTTTTTAGTGTAAATATAAAATATATTTATCTGAGAGGTGTAAATTACAAACATTGCTATAAATAATATCAACAAATTGTGTAAATAATTGATATAAACCCGAAGACTGACCGGTGCTGATGCCAACCGACCAAAGAATCCGCCACTCGTGGAGGAAATTCTATTATTATATTTTAATCCTACTTTATTTAAAATGTATTGAGTATTACGTAGAGAAACCAGATTACGCAATTCAACTATTTCAGCACAAATAATAAAAATATCAGCAAGAAAGGTTTAACGTAATGTCCAGATGAATATGTTTCATTGCATATTATCTTTTAGGTTTCAAGATACCCAAATCAGTAATATTCTTCCAAATACGTACCTAGAATCCCGTATACATAATATACATATTCCATTAACTATTTATATTAATGTACATTGCAAGTGTGACATTCATAGTAAAGTTCGAATATTATTGTACGAAATCGCAATAAGTTGTAAGTGATATGTACATATTGTAAAAGAAAACTGCGCAGTACGGTGCCTATAAACCGAAAATATATCATATTTTCCTCTGAAATTTCTTCTGCATTTTTAATTGAATATTTATTGCCTTTAATTTTGCTATGAGAATATAATAATTTTTAAGTTTTAGTGTATGAATTACTGATAAGCATGAAAAAATTCTCTCTTGTATGGCACCAAGTGCCATATGATTTGAATTGCCGTCTATTAGCTGTACCATCTGGATGAGATTTATTTATGGCAGTGAATAGCAGGTACTTTGAACGGTACAGTACTGTTTACACTTACAATATTGCTACCTGCAAGGAAATTATTGCCAGCCTGACACAACATTACAGGGGGTCGGATTTACTCCTTATGCGTGGGGATTCCCACTATCCTGGTGTAGGTTGTATCCCTGCAGGTGCGTACATAGAAAGCGGATTGCTTTTCCCGCAGAATCACCTAATCTCTCGTTTACTTTAGCTCTTAGCAACACCATTTTGGCTCTGTTCCATTTCAAGTAGTTATTATCGTAAACAAAAGACCTCAATCGAGACTCTGGTTCTAGAATAAACATTTTCATTCAATATTTTCTAAATATATATTCCAAAACATTATGTTTTGGTTTTCACAAAAGAAAAGTTGATACGCTCTTCAAAACTATTACAAAACATTTTGTTCTAAAGATGGGTATTTAATGCACTTTATTTAGAAATAAATTTATTTATCGAGAAGCAGGTTATCTTTATATAACACAATAACTCTTTCATAATTTCCGGTTCCCGAATTTATGAATTTTTTGTCAAATACACACATTTTATTATTATTGTTATTAGTATTATTTAAATTTGAAATCTTCTAAATAACCAAGTTTTCAAATTAGAAAAAAATAAAAATAACCATATGTAAATGCATTTTTTATTTGTACAATAAGTCCTGTATGTCCTGTTTGTTGAACCCTGTATGAGAATAAAAAGCATGAAACTTGTTTTTTGGCGGGTTTATTTAATTGACACTGGTAGGAAAAGAATAAATGAATTGTAGGAAATGTGACTGCAATTCTGGGGCAAACCTCAGGGCGTGCGTTTCTCGGCATGGGGTTGTTTTGCGAAAGAGCACGTGGCCCATTGTAATCGCGTGTCCTGGTTAAAAGACACTGGACGAGTTGACTATTATAGAAAATGATGATGGAGAAACGAAGACATATACTGAAGGTTCTATTACTGTACACAAGGCTTTCTGATCGCCTGGGGAAGGTAGACGCGTGTCCCTCGTTAAATTCTTCGCCCAATGCATGATTCCATGAAATTGTGCGATCACTCGTTAGGAACAGGCGGATGTATGAAATTTAAGAACAAAGGACATGACATTGGACTACCCGCTGAGCGACATAACTATTCTCACTTTGAGTTTCAGCTTTTATTCCAATGAGCACTTATATATTTCTAAGTCAAGTCAAAACTGATCCATTTAATAAATAATAAGTATATGTGAATTTTTTAAAACCACACGGAAAAAATGTGTAGCTGTCACAAGGATTTTCAGGTTATATCAGCCATATTTAAAGGATTTATAATTAGGATAGTTAATAATATACACCTGGAACACAGCGATGTTTCTTTGTACCAGCTACACATTTTTTACGTGCATTTCAATTATAATAATTTTTTAAAATTTAAATAAATATATTTAAAGATTTATTTACACTAAATCTATTAAAATTGCAAAGTTTTTAAAATTTAAATATCAAATCTTGTGTGAACTTGTAGAAAGAGTAGATATGGCAGAATGTATAAGTGTAAAGCTGTAGAGTGTAGACTGTAGGTAATTGCCAGGGGATTTTGTTTCCTTTCGTTGTGGACGGTCGTAAAAATATGAGACCTAAAGGTTTAACGTTTTACACTTCCTCCTGGATCCTATATATATATATATATACACTATACATAGCAGGATACATGCAAATATTATGTACACGAAGTCTGCCCCAAAAAATAATGAGATCTTGTACACTCTCTGAAAAATATTTGTTGAAAACATCTACATTCTTTTAAAGATAATACGAATTGTGATTTAAAATGTTGATTTAATTTTGTGGAAAATAATCTTCTAATTAAAATGAATATTGAAAGTAAAGATTTGACTATACATAGGAGAGTAGATGTAAATAGCACTTACAGAATTTACCTTCTGCGTATGCACCGGGATTGTGGTCACCCCTTATAATAACATATGTATCATGTCGATAGAAGTAATAGGAATGGACCCACGATCTGATGCGATTAAGAAAATCCATACAGATATTCGGTAGTAAACTGAGTTTAGTACTAAACTAAACACTTAACAGGTTGCGTGCTCTATAAAAATATTAATCACAAATTTAACTGTTCATCTTCTAATACCCATCTTACTTTTTTTTTTCTATTTTTCATCGTTAGTTATAAATTAGTTAGGAGTTTATGAATATTAATTCTACTATGATTTTTCTTGCAATCAAAATTAATTTGAGCTTAAAATACTTTTAATATCTACCCAGTAAGAAGCCTTGAATTGAATAGAATTTAAAATTTCACAGTTTAACGTGAAAGTAGTGATTTTTTTATTTTACTTAATACCTGATTTTTCCCTAAAGTCTAATTCACATAGCGGGGATTGGTTTTTTGTAAATCTTAATTCTGTTCTATTCACAAAACGTACTATCATTTTTGTTAAATTCCATAAAGTAGAATATATTTTTATTTTGTTTAATTCGTTCTAGTTCCAACAAAGATTATCTATATTATATTGTTTTGTATTCCGTTAAGAGGAATACGTTATGGGTTTATTTAATTCATTCCAGTTCTTGAAATCAATTAGTGTATGAAACTGCTTTTGATTCTTTTTTCTGGAATATAAATATGAAACATTTAATTTGAACGAATTCTACTTTATATTAAGAAGAGATTGTGTACTTTTAATTCCAATATTTGAAATTTGTTTCGTAGGTATTTTATTCTTATGAATTCTAGGTACAAATGAAATGAACCTCATACATTTTAGAAAGTTATAAATAAATATATAAACAATTGAATATCTTTTAAACGTCAACTTGATAAGAAAGTGTTGGTTAAATAACAGTGAAAATATAACTAATTACAGAGGTTTAATAAAGAAACGTGTTCACAGTATTTTTATCTTTCACTCTCTCACCCTTTATTTCCAGTCATCAAAAAATTGAAATTATTATTCAAATATTTGGTTGCGTAACAAAAAATTTATTTTAATTCCACAAAGTAGAATAAAATTGCTTTTATTTTCTTCGCATTCTCGTATTTTTTGATTCCCTTTAATTCACTTCCTTTTCTTTTCCTATGTTGATTAACATGAATTGGATTATGCTTTTTTTCTTTTACCACTAACAGAATAAGACACAAAGGAAAAATCAGGTATTAAATGGAATTAATTTTTTTAATCCTATTCAATTCAAGCCTTCTTACTGGGTAATCCAACTAAAAGGAGTCGAATTTGTATATGTGTACTTGGAAACCTTCCAAATTTGAAAGTCTTTGCATTTAAATATTTGCGGAAACTATTCAAATTAGCGAGTTCAAAGAATTTCTAAAATGACTCCTTCCATAAAACATAAATTACCATAAAATAAAAACAATAGATAGGTTATGTATAAAAATGATTTCCATACTCAAAGGTCTTAAAATGATATTTGTTATGGAATTGAGATGAATTAGATCAACAAATATTTCTGGTTTGTTTTGTAATTCAGCCGAATGGCAATTTAAAATTTTAACAAAATGGGATGTAACACCAAGTATACAACACTGATTATAAACATGTGAGTGTATGTGGAGATATATACATAATATGCAATGTAGTCTGTATATGAAAAGGAGGCGTGTTAATACAGAGAATGTGAAATGAACGAGAGGAGAGGTAGAAACTGTATACAAAGGGATGAATGTGTGTGCTCAATCAAGGCGTAAGGGGTGGTAAGGGGTAGCTTTAGGAGGATTCTATCGTAACCAGGGTTACGGCACGTAACGCCGCCCACAACCCCTAGTCTGTCTTGTTCGCTGTATATCTGCTCTATGATTTTATACCAATTACGGCCTATCTCATTCTATTGCCTATACAATCATATCCCTTTCGTTTCCCCTATCACCAACAATCACTGACATGCCGTTTAGATAATCTAATGCATTTCGCTTTGTACACATCACAAATTATATTAAAATCCGCAGAATATAAGCTACTAAATAGGACTTTACAATATATTTAAACAACTATACTTTAATTAAATAACTAATTTATTTATAACAACATAAACATCTTTTACAAATAGCATTTAACCACTTTTAATAACAAAATAGTTTATCTTTGGTTCATCTGGAGTTTTATCTGGAGTTATTCTCCACGGAATGACAAAATCTGGGAAAGAAGAATATAATACTTAAGATAGTGATGATTTATCTAATCTGGTCATGACGTGAAAACTGATGCCTAATATCATAGAAAATTTATTTTTTCTTCTATTTTGAAATTAAACTTACATACATCGCTGAAAAGTTTTGTCGTATAGTTTTTAGTATGTTGAATTTAAAAAAATTTATCTAGTTCAGTAAACGAAATTGATATTTTAAAAGAAATATGATTATAATTTGAGAATAGTTAGAAATCGAATTCAGAAAACTACTGACATCTGTTGGTACAATTGAAAACTCTACTCTGGAAATCGCAAGCCGGTAATCTGTTCGTAAATCATTTTAACAGACAGCTTATCAATAAGGAATTAGTCAATAAAATTGAAGTTTTGAAACAATCGAGGTAGTCAGTAATCCCTTCTTTGCTCACAGTAATAAAATATGAAATATGAATATCCTAAAGTCCCAGTAGTATTATGTTTATTTTCTATTACCTTACTTAAAAATCGCTAGAATTTTGATCGACTCTCTTGTTGGTAAATTCCACTAGAATATTTACTCTTCGAAGCAAAATCTTCAGTGAAATGATCATTCCCACTATACATCGAAAATCCTCGTCGAGATAGTTCTTCTCCTGGCACAATTGTAGGATTTGTGTAACAAAAGTCTGACATCATATTAGCTTGTCTACTCAGTTGATTAGAGCTGAAAGTTTATGTACATTCTTCACAAACTATTGAAATTGATTTTTAAAAAACGCTCTAAATATTAAATATCATTATCATTTACATTTTTAAGCAAATAATCTCAAGAATTTAGCAGAATAGGCCATAGAGACAAAGAATTGGGTAACTTAAGATTTGTGTCTCATTAACAGCCTTTTTATAACTGTTTCTTTAAGGTATTAAGTTAACATAAACAGGTACACTTTCATATATGAATTTACTCTTAACTTTTACCTTTGCGATAAAGATACGTTATCAATGATGTCGTCAGTCTATAAAACATGATTCTGACTCATTGGAATTTAACGTAGAAGCTGCGCTCTTTCTTTCTTATCAATGTATAATCGTTTTGATACTTAGTAGAACACAATAAAAATTAAAAATGAATGTACTTTTTTCTTAGAGCATTTTTATATCAGTTTAAATATATTTTAAATAAGAAATGGTCAACATAACTTTACTTACTCATCAATCGAAAGTCGCTTTACTTTTACAAAGAGTACGATTACTAAGCTAAACAGTAATGAAAATCCGATTGCTGCGACTCCACATGCGATGTAAAAATAAAGAGTCAATTCGTCAAGAGTTTCCTGTAATGAAATTAATATCAGAATTTAATAACGAATATGTAATTAATTGAAACCGCGTCGATCAAAAGGGGATACGTGCCATTCATAATACATTGCGCATATTCCTTTTTGATTAACGGGGCTTTAACTAATTAAGTAATAATTTCAAATTTCTGATAAAGGCATGGTAAGACGATAAATCAAAACGTAACAATTTCTTGTTCATTTTCTATAAGGTGGTGATAAATTTGACAAAAGGATCAAGTTCCACTTTAGAATAAGAACTTCTACCAAGATAAAAAATATGAGAGGACAACATTAATTATACAAACTCAGTGTCACGAAAAGTTTGTATACAAGAGCAACATTCAATCGCTCGTTTACAAAACAAGAATATAAGAATGTGGAAAGATTTTTTGTGTAAATGGCACGCACGACTGATCTGCACTTCCTTAAAATTTCGTAACGTACAATTAATTTTATAAAGTAGGCGTGTCATGGTCGTAACACTACCCATCGTTGTTGATCTTCAACAATTACTTAAATAATAATATCAATAAATTTAAATAAAATTGATAAATTGATTAAGTTTTTTCCATACGAAAATACAGAAAGTATTAAGACAAATTAATGCTGAGATACTACGCGTAAATATAGGTAGTGCATGATCGATAAATTGTTTCTTTTTTGTATTTCCCAGACTGTACAACTCAGCAATTTAGTTTGTAGTAAATAGATACTGAAGGAGTGTTCGATATTTTTGTCATTCAAAAATAAATCATTTAACATAGAATATCTGTGCTGCGTGCTAAAATCACAAATTGTTTTGTTTTTAAATAACAATATTTTGAAAAATCATATATTTGATCGTATCGAATTAATTAAAAATTGAATCTCTGTTCAGTATTTTAACACAATAGCGCTTACCATTTTTCAATTTGAATCAATTATTTTGTTTAACTCCTCTCATTTGAACTAAACAATCTCTTGAGCGATGAATCGGTGAATAATCATTGTAAGTTTGATATCCAAAATATTCTAACATGTTTCTTGCTACCATTGAAAAATCCAGTTTTCATCAGGCACTATTGTTATTTTCATTGAAACTGTAAATATGAAAATTGTTTAATATTTAACAAAAATGCGATACTTTTGATTACTTAAACCAAAATAAAAGTAATTCACCTTTTTTGTTGACGAATGCTCTGTATGGTACAGTACAGGTGGCTTGTTAAGTGAACACTAAAGTGCTCGAAGTAAGGTGAAGTATGTGAAGCTGCCAGCTAAGCAATGTTTAATGCTGATAAACCCCCCAGCCTTGGAGATGTGTAAGCGTGCACTTTTAGATTGTAGCTGTCTTAACGCTTATAAAACTATACGACATCGGATGCCAATCTATGAATCGTCACATTAAATCAAATACCTGAGTGCAAGGAGTACACACGATTGAAAAAATCACGTAAATTATACCAACACATGTTTAATAGAGCTCGTAATCCTCATTCTCAATGTAAACATCTTTTTATATCCGTAATGATTATTAGTTTCACTTAGAAGGAATGACGATTCAATTTTAAAACTCAATTGTTATTATGTATAATATAATAGTAATATAGGAAATAATACTTATTTTGCATCATTATAAATTATTAGTAACAAAGACTTTAATTAAATATTAACTAAATTATATTCATTAACTTAGAAACGATTAATGTAACTAATTACATTTTTTAATCTTTTCTTACATCAAAAAGAATAGGACTTGGGATAATTTGTGGGAAAAGTCAAAGTCTTTTTATAGTCAATTAGTCTATGACAAAATGAATTCAATAATATTTGGATAAATTATATATACATTCGAAGAGTTAATACAGAATATATAAATGCATGAACCTAAAATTTAATTACAATTCATTATTTATAAAAAATGATGACTAAAAGAACATTTTTAAAAGTTTAATGTAATATTTTTTTGTACATGTTTCAAAGTCAGGTCTTAAAGCTAAAATTCAGAACTTGATACATGCTTTCGATATAGGAATACATGCAATTCAATTCCTCTGCAATTCTAATGCAAAGATTAGTAGAGCAGTCGATCGGCAATTGGAAGACCTGGGCTCAAATCCCAGCGCAGTCGAAAGCGTCTTTTTTCCATAGAAAGATTTTCAAATTCTTTAAATATTTCAATTCATTTGCATTTATTTGTGATATAAGAGTTTGAAATTGTCTACGAGGACACCTGTCGACAACGTATTTTATCTGATACGCGACTAGTGATCCTCCGATAATGTAGGCAGTGACAAAAATTTCAAACTCAATTAATTAATTTAAAATACTATGCATGAACTCTTATAGGTGAAGTAATCTAAATTTCAAAGAAATGTATCTACTGTTGGAGGATTCATCCTTGAAGTGTACATTATAAAGACGTAGATCTTTCATATATGAAACTGATGTAAGAGGTAAGTCACACCTACGCAATTTACCACGCAGTCTACAACAATTACTTTCACAATAAAATTGACCTGTTTCTTTTTTTGTACGAAGACAGAGACGAAGATGGACATTAACTAACGAACTTTGCTTTTTCGTTTGCTTACGTTATTCTTTCAATTACGTAAATTTTATGAAAATAAAACTCTATGTACTTTTTAATAGTTTTTAAAAATTCTATACTTTAAATTATTTACATTTTACATTTCAAGTCAAGATTATTTTTACAGCTCATAAATATAAAAATCCACTCATAAAATGTTATATAAAAACAAGTTTTCAGTCCTTTGATCTAAACTATTTCAAGTATCAATGTTTCTTCATTGTCAGAGGAATGAGTTGTTAATAAGGTCATACCAAATCGTATTAAATATGGAAAAGCCATACTTAAACTTAAGTACAAGTAATAAGAAATCGGCCGAGTTGAGCCTATTGGACAAAACCACAAACCTCTTCTATTTGCATCTCTTATATGATGACTTAAGAAGCTAGATAAAATGATCCATGCGTAATTGGCCACATTTGGGTGGCTAAATATCTTTGAATATATCATTAGGAAAAGCCACAGCATAATTGGTATCGTTGAGCAATGTAGAAACCCTCGTTTTTGTAAATGTGTAACATCCTACCAGTAAAAAAAAAACAATATTACAATTTTAAACATAATTAATGAATGAAAAAAAGAAGTTACCTAAACGACTTTCAACTTTTTAAAATAATCTTTCATTAAATAATTTGAGTTTGACGTGCATACATTGGAAATTAATTTTATAATTCTTTAAAATTGACAAGAAATTTGACGAAAATGTCTAAGGTAAGAATTATAGAACATTTACAGCAAGATTAAAATTCATACTGATGAAACAATAATAAAGATGATACGTATACAAAAGTGTAAACAATTAATGCTATCTGTCAAACTTTACTCACGTGTAATCTCCAACTTCTTGCAACCAAAAAGTGGTCTAAGTCTAGAAAGGAAGATATGAAAAAACACAGGATAACACTTGAAATGTTTTGTAAAATAGATTTTTTTGACAAAATTAAAACAAGTAACCACGTGAGACCACCGACTGTAGCATGAGTTAAATTGTCTGAAAAAGCACGTATAACCTCACTATCTTGCTGTAGTAACTTGTCACCGATATATGAAATAATTCCTATTAAACTCGTAAATATCACTTGTAAAATCAGCATTCGGTGTCCTAAAAACATCTTTCAAAGGTCATAGATTTCACTCATTTACACATTAAACAAAACATAATTTTAGTGGTATGTATATTATATTATTCTAAGGTCCAAAGTTTTTGAAGAAAAGGTTAGGACGGTTGTGTCACAGACGAACGACGTGTGCAAAAGCCGTCCCAATCAAATTGTATTTGACAATTTCCAAGAAAATTAAGGTTTCATCTACCTTTGGAAAAAACTAATGTAATTTCTCGTTGATCTACATCTGCAAACAAATCACAAGTGGTTTTTTTCCCACGCTTTAAAGTTTTGTTTTTTGTCGGCGCATACATTATACATGTGAATATGATATTTATATGTAAATATCACGTATTTTAATGAAATAAGTACGCGAATACATAAAACTTGCAAACTACAAATGACGACAAAGTCAGTTTATCCTTATCGTAGTGTGTAGAGAGGAAGAGAGGCAACTCAGGCGATACGGCGTCTAAATTTTACCTTTCAAGATTAAAGAGTGTTTGTTTTGTACTTTGTAGTGCCCTTAGTGCCATATTAGAGCAAAGTTTTGTCATTCAATTCATAAGAAATTGTTGAGATATTATAATTATCTATCTTATTTCGAGGAAACTCTATTGTATAATAGAATTATTACAAAACGCAGCAAAATGTCTAATTACAAGGTAACATTTATGTCATCATTTACTGAAAATGTCAATCCAAACTGAATTCTAACCTCTAAATTAGGGAATATTAAATTTTCTTTTCTCATGCGACGTTTAATCTACAACTAACTTCTCATAGAAATCCTATAATATTAAACATTCTCAACTTGTGAATCTACTAAATTCTCAAATTGAAGAATAAAATTACATTATTGGCAAAACTGTATATAACAGCAATGTTCTATTTGAAATAACTTTTTCTGCATCGAATTTTAGAATAGAATAATATTATTTAATATGTTTGTAGCCCATTGACGCTAAACGTGAAGAATTCCGCAAATACCTGGAGCATGCTGGAGTCATGGATGCCCTTACAAAAGTATTGGTATCACTTTACGAGGAAACTGATAAACCTGAAGATGCTCTTGAGTATCCTTTTTGATTGTAACCGTAGTAATTAATAGTAGCATTGACTTTATGGTCAAAAACTGAGAAACTGATTTTTTTCAATTTTAATTCAATAGATATTCCAATTTACATTTAGTGCAAAACGTAATTTTTTCATATTACTCAAAATTCTACACATTTGAATTATTCGTCAACCGTTTACTAATAAAGATCTATAATAATATTATGAAATCCTTAATATGGTAATAGATACGTGAGGAAAAATCTTGGTGGAATAACCGACAGTTTTTCAGAGATAGATGCACTTAAGAAAGAATTGGAAGCATCAAATGCTCAGGTTATGGAACTAAAATTAAAACTCGCAAGATACGAAACTGAAATGGAAAACGAATAATCTTTCTAAATCTAGACTTCATAATTTGATACTAGTCTCATCCTCGTCATTAAGTTTAATATTCTAGAGAAGTATGTCATGAATGTGCCTTTAAATTGAGCCAGCTTTACTTACCACTGAGTTTTTAGGAGTATATTCTTCTATCTACGACGGGCTTATTTGCTGGACAAATATCAGACTAATTAAAACAAAATTTAACTTAAATTTTTTTAAATTACTATAAAAATATTCCAAGGGCTTTCAAAAAATCAGAATCAAATTTTTCATCAGTTTTCAGTATCAATTAGTACTATTCAAATCGCAATTATATACTTCACAACTTAAACTATCAAAATTCCATTCCTGAAACTGGATTCTGTAATACAAAAGGTTTTATTTAAACTTTTCATTTGGCTTACGAAATCATAATATAATAACCTAGGTACAATCCGCATCTAATTAAGATAAATTCATATATTCATCTAACCACTTTTCTACTTTTAGTATGAATTTCTGACCTACCTATAAAGTGTGCAATAGGCATCTGGTATAGTTCCAGAGTTGTAATATCTTAATAGGGCAACAAGCGTTGTTTAGTTGGATTGTGAAAAACCAATAGGAATATTAGAAGAATAAGGCAATAAGAAACGTCTAAATTCTAAGTTAAGATCATAAAAGCCATTAATCATAATGATATGACTTGTCAATGCTCTTGACATGCTCAAATATTTTGTAACAAGAGAAATTTTCCTATTAAAAACATGTAAATTGAAAGTTAATGATTATGATTGAATTTTCGTCAAGTTAATATAATGTAAATGGAAGAAAAGCAGTGACAAAAAGTAATGACTGAAATATTGACATTCCATCACCGGTGTCTAGTCCTCCAAAGAAAAGTTTTAGTACTAAATTCGGAAACTGACGAAATTTCAATTAAATATGTACTTACTCTTTGCGAGCAACTAACACCAAAAATTCCTCAAGTTCGCTTTAAGCAAAATATATGTTTCATTTAAAGTTTTAGGTTACTATAGAATATTAAATTTATCGTATAAATTGTGTAAAGCGACGTTTAGTGCTAAAACTGTGTTTTACACAACTTCTACTTCTCTAGAAGAAAAGTGTTTATAATAAATTTAGTTGCAATAGACATTATAAATAAAGATACGTTATAAAAATGCTAGTATTGTATTTTGAAAATGAAGGCAATAAATTTTGAAAATAAAAATTTCATAAACAATTCATGAGTGTATAACGATGTACAGTAAGCTCATTTATTATAAACCATTTTACAGGATTTCATTAGAAAATACAATATAATTTAAATTAAGTCGCAAAATCCTGAGCTTAGTATATATAAAAAAATTGATCAACAATTTTTATAAAATATAAGTAGGTAAATTCCTCTTACGGTCGGATGATGTTTTCTTATTATAATTAAGAACCTGGATTTATGAGCTGTGGTTTGAGTTTTAAAACATTTCACAAATTCTAAAAGATATTTTCACTGTTAATTAAAGTGCTACCACTTTTTATTAATTTTATTAAGAAACAATCCTAGCATAATCAAAGTTTCAATGTCAAACAATTTATCTCTGGATAAAACAAAGTAATAAATTGTTATCAGCGTTTAGATTTCTTAGTTCAATCTGCTCCCATGTTAAAATAAAACATTTTTCATGAGAAACATGGAGAATTAAATTTCCAGAGCAAAACGCCAAACTTATTAGATAATTAAAGTGTGCGTTTTTATGTCAATTTAGCAGCTTGCCTTCGTTTAATATCCCAATTGTATACACGAGCCATATTTACCTCTGTGGTCGTAAATTGATCTCTAATAAAATCTAAATCGTGTTCTACGAATCCCAAGTTTTTTTTGGCAGATTCGATATTCTTTACCAAAAGTTCTTGCGCGTCATCAAGAGAATATTCTAACATCACATTAGCACCGAGCCACAAGCACACCTTATTCGTTGGTGGAATGATAGCCTTCGCATAAACTTGTTCCGATAACAAAAATTGCGTATCCAGATTTTGACAATTATTCTTCTCGGTCTGTAACTTCTCAATCATCTCGAGGGATCGTTCTAAATCTGGAATTTGGGCTTTCAATCTTCTTCGCTTGTTGATCAAGTTGTATTCCATAAACTTGTATTTGCTGTGATTCTCATCTAATTTTTTCAAAACTTTATCTACTGATCCTTCGTTTTCTGGTTTAGCCATAAACGCGTCGACATCTTCCTGTAAAATTAAGTCAACATCCATTCAAGTTGCCGAACAATACTAATATTACACTATTAAAGATAATCATTTTTCATGACCAAATAAGGATCTGTCGAAACTCATAAATTCCTTAGTTGTCATGGCCTATTAAAAATAGATTATATACAATGCGGATTGCAATTAACAGATTATGAATGTAATTATAACTTAAAACTCTTCAAAACAACTAACTATTTTGATATAAATAAGATAAAAAAAAAATTCAGGTACTCAGCATACAAGAGTGGATAAAGTTGAATATGGAATGATATTGTGATAAAGACAAATTTAATTTAAGAATTATCATAAAATAACTTCATAATTATAATTACCACAAATTCTGCTTCAGGGATGCCAGCGTACGATTTTTTCGTTTCATTAGATTCAGCGTCTACTTTATTGTCACCCTCCTCCATTTTGAAGAGAATTGAAAATTAAGGCGATTGCAACGACTTGCTTCGCAACACGTGTAGTGTACAATTTTTGAAACACATTTGCCGCTTTTTTTATAAACGAAGAAGACGAGAAAAGTAATGCAAAGAAATTGAATACATGAAATAATATTTGTGGCTGTAATATCATGGTAACTTGCGTAATTTAAATTTTTAATTTAAACATCAATATAGTAATAATTATCAGCAAAATTTAGACATGCTTCAATGTTATGGATAAACATTCCAACTTCCCCTGCAAATTGTGGGTACGACTTGATGTTTCCATACCTCGTCTTGCTTTTGCATCCGCAAAAACTCATACAAGTGAGAGAGATAGAATGTTCTCCAATCTCTTTCACCCCTATGAGTTGTTGCGCAAGCAAGCAAATCGATTGCTTTTCAAGATATGCCTGCACCTTTGCAATCTCAATTGACCATAAAATCACTGAAACTTACTATAAGTCACTAAATAAATTTGGGGACTTATAGTAACTTCTATCAATATCACTAAATTAATATAGTGACTTATGATTTGTTGGCCAATCAAGATTGTGTAAACTGAAACAATGGACGAATCAGTACGTACCCAAACTGTAGAAAGTTATGTTATTCACTCACCACTGAATAAACTCTACATTGAATAGAAGCCAAAATGGCGAATGCACATTGTGCCCTAGCATAAATATGTACGTAAATTACTGTAAATAATTTACTTAGTATTTTACCGTGTTTTCCAGGTATTCACGTCTCTTGTATTTGACACAATGAATTTTTTCTATGAGGCTTGTCCCACAATGTGTCCTAAGAATCGTACATATCGTCGATGCGCGTACGTTCTGACGTCATCAACGCTTTGTTACCAACAATTGGGATCGGACTTTGGTAACACGACACCTGGTGGTGAGAATCGGAAGTTTTCTCAAGTGTCATTTTACATCATAAGGATAGATAAATAATTGAAAAAATCATTTAATAAATATATCCGAAAGATGGAAAGCTCGAAACTGACATCTAATTCGAAAAAGAAATGCGGCTTCGTATGTGCAGTGAACAATTGTAAGTCTAAGTCACTGGAAAATGCAGATTTGAGCTATCATTTCTTCCCTCCTACGGTCGGAATTTTGTCAAAATCGACAATTATTTTAGCATTCCCGAAAAAATCGCCATGTTGGTTGTATGGAAGAAAGCAACAAAAAGAAAAGATCTGAAATCTCATTTGAGGGTGACTAGATATAAGGAGACCAATCTCTTATGGTCGTACTTCACAAAACACGAAATGAAGTTCAGCCAAGTACTTAGTTAGGAAACTTCCCAATGAGGGCACGTGTGTTCCCTGGGTGCAAAATGGCGGCATCCACGGATCATAAGCACCGTGTATTGGGCTTCGCCATTTTGCACCCAGGAAATACACATGCAAACTCGGTGAGAGCGAAAGAGAGAGACGATGGGAGGTTATTCTGTCTTTGTCTACGCATACGGCGATAGTCTCAGCGTTAGCGAGAGACAGTCTAACCCACAATTCACTCTCTCTCTCACCCGAGCTGACAGATTTCAATAAATTCAATATTTAAAGAATTTGAAAATCTTTTTTTCCACAGAAAGATTTTCAAATTCTTTAAATAGTGAATAAATATATCATTAACCGGGGCTATTCTGGTACAAAAAGAGTTTTTTTCTTGTTTTCGCGATGCGAGACAGAAGAAAAAACACTCTTTTGTACCAGAATTTTCGTATGAAATAATCAAGCTCTATTTGTATCTTTATAAAAAACACATTTTTCAGCCATTATAAAGAATATAAACTCGCTTTTAGTAACGTATCAGTTATAGTGTATCTCTAATATATGATAAAAGTATCTTAATATATTGAGTATCGAATACTCAAACTCTGTTTGTATTTTAAAAATAAACACATTTTTTAACGGATATAAACTTTTTCATGCATTTTTATTCTTATCAATTTTGAGACCAGAAGCTTAAAATTATTTGAATATGTTAGAAATAGCTAATTAGGTTCTTTATTTACACAAAAACAAGTTTGCGACACGTATTCGACGATGGTATGTCTTGAGTGTAGAAAACTACGTAAAATACATGGGTTTTCGACGTGTCGTTACCCAACCCTGGTTGGAGTAACTGCACATCACTGCCAACGGGGAGTCATAGCGAGAGTGAAAAAGTAAAAAGTATACTTTTGTCTTATTTTCTCTTGCTGTGATGCCTAGTTGACGCTCTTATGCGACAGCAGTCTTAAGGTCAGTGCCAGCCCCCGGAATCTCTGGAGTTGAAAATGTCACAGATTTTGACCGTTGGCCACCGTGGCGCTGGCTGTTCATGAGGCCGACCTTATACAGATTAGCATTATAGAACATTGAAATTTAACGTTTTTTGTGAAAAATTGGTGTCTGAAGTGCTTTTGTGTGCTTTTTAGGTAAATTGGAATGGTTTTAACAGTCGGTGATATAAAAATTTAAGTGAAAATGAGGAAATTTGTTGCTGTAGGTTGCAAAACAGGCTACACGTAATGCTCTGAAAAAGTGCATTGTTTTGTGGTTTATTTATCATGAGCGCCTTTAACTTATTAAAATTTAATCTATACTAAATTTAATACGCTTTGAATACAAAAATCAACAAAGTTGACTGACTGAACTTAAGGTATTATAGATAGGGATGGGCGATCTTCAAAAAAAAGAATTGATTTTGAAATTATTGATTCAATTTGATCGATTAATCGGTTAAAAAGATCGATTTTTGAATCGATCTTTCTTCTTCAAAAATCAATACCTTTTTCTGAAAATGATAAATTTCTGTAAAATAACCTTTTTTTTAAAATGTTTTATAACAATTGGAGATATAATTGTTACTTGCATATTTTGTGAATTTAAATTATCAAAATAAAAAAGTGTTTATATCAATAAAAAAGGAAATTAGGCTTAAAAAACACACTATATTTGCGAATCAGGAACGTTTTTTATTTTTTTAAATTGCACAATTTCTAAAGCAATGCGTATTATTAGTGATAAAGTTTCTGGCATAAATATGAAGTATTACTATAAAGTTTATAATATTAATATACTTTGAACTTTGCATATCACTTAAAGTATTATTTATGATAAAATTTCTGGCATAAATATGAAGTATTATTATAAAGTTTACAATATTAATATACTTTGTATATCACATTAAGGATATTCTCGTGGTCGACCCCTTGATCTCACTTTTAAACTAAAAAACAGTTCATAGGAACAGTTCATAGAAATAGGAAACAGGAAAAAAAGAAAGGAGAATCGTTCGTAAAGATCGAAAAAAATATCAATCCAACCGATTAATCGAGTAAAAAAGATCGATCTCCGTAGAATCGAATCGAGATCGCCCATCCCTAATTATAGATAAAATACACATAATAAATTATGTGCATATGAGATCTAAATATCCATTATATTATTATGAAATATAGTATATTATGTTGATTATTATTTATTACAAACATCTTTGTTCTTAGTGTTTTCAAATACTTATAAAGGAATTTTATAAATTCTTTATATTTGTTACTTTTTCAAATGTACGTTCATTTCTTATGTGAAAGTTTTGTTCATAAAAATGTAATTTTTTCAATTACTGAGAAGTTTTAAAATATAAAATACAAAATGTCTTATAATAAAATCTAATTTTTCTAACAAAATCAAGATGATATAATTAATACCCGTATTATAATTCAATTTGATGGAATTTCAATAGCCAATTTTTCTATTATAATATGTAATACTGATATAATATCAATAATATTATATATATATATATATATATATATATATATATATTGTATTTTTATTTAATAATCACAATGTAAATATTAATGTTAAAACGAAGATAACAGAACTTTGATTTCAATTTTCAGCCAGAATTACAAAGACAATTTTCGCCCAAATTTCAAGCATATTACCCTTTACATCAGTAAAAATTGCTTTAAATAATATTTAAAACTTTCTAGTTTAATGTGTTGTAAAAAAAAATATGATCAAGTAGTTTTTATCCCCAAAAATTTAATTTTTATGCATTTTTCCCATGCATTAAAATGAATTCAGGCCTCATGAATAATCAGCGCCCCTAGCGGCCACGGTCAATTCTTGTGACATTTTCGTTTTGCGGATTACGTGCATTCTGGCTAAGATGCAGGGGGCTGGTCAGTGCCATGTCAGCGTTTTTGCCATGGAGAATAGATATAAGGAGACCAATCTTCATATATTCATTCCTGAAATGAAGTTCTGCCAAGTACATAATTACAAAACTTCCCGATGAGGGCATGTGTGTTCCCTGGGTGTAAAATGGCGACGCCCAATACACGATGCTTATAAACCGTGGATGCCGCCATTTTGCACTCAGGGAACACACATGCCCTCATCGGGAAGTTTTATAATTATGTACTTGGCAGAAGTTCATTTCGTGTTTTGTGAAGTACGGCCAAAAGAGATTGGTCTCCTTATATCTAGTCTCCATGGTTTTTGCGCAGCGAAAGCAGAAAATAATAAGAGAGAAAGAGTCTCTTTCACTCCCATAATTTTTTGTTTTACGCCGCGCAAAAACACTGACGTGAGACTGCACCTTTAGATCCATAGCCCATAGAAGTTAGTTTCTGTAACCAGGACATTTTTATGGTTTTCAAGAAAAAGCCAGAAAACTAGGACGTTTGTTTAACCTTAATGCTATGGAAAATCCGTTTGAGTTATTAATGCTCTTAAGGTCCAGACATACCCCATAAAGCAAGCATAATGCTTGCTTGCTTATGTAAAAACTCACTGGAGTGAGTGAGACAGAACGTTCCCACGAGCTATATTTGCACCTTTATAAAGGGTTTCCCAATAAGGGTGATATGTTTTGAAATTGAAAAAAAAACACTGAATATTCATTCGGAATTGATCGAAATCTTTTTTATTATGTTGGATATTCTATGCCATTTATGATTTAAACAATATATCGGCCAAATGTCCCCCGAGACTTGAGCCAAAAATGCGCCTCATCAGAAAAGATGATTTTTTGATGAAAATTGGGATCATTTTCAATTGATTCCAGAGCCCAATCCGCGAACTCCCGACGCAAACGATGGTCATTAGGCTTCAGTTCTTGGGCCAGAATCATCTTATAGGGATGCAGGCCAAGATCCAATCGCAAAATACGCCAGGTAGTCATCCTGGACAGGCCCAATTCCTGAGATTGGCGTGGCACGGACAATTCACGGTTTTCCTCGATACTGGCCTGTACGGCGGCTATATTCTGTGTAGAACGTGCGGTACGCATACGATTTTTAGGCTTAGTATCCAATAGAGTAAATTCACTCTCCAACTTATCGATTATTCGACGAATTGAGAGCGCGGATGGAGCAGAATGACGACCATATTTTGCACGATATGCTCTTTGAACACCGACAAAACTTCTCGAATTTTGATAAAATAATTGGACAATTTCCAAACGTTGTGGAAGCGTGAAACTACTCATGATTAAATGGCAAACCTTACTGATGACAACTGACAGCAGACGTCAAAAATTTCAGTTCAAATGAGCCCGATAGGGACATTCAAAATCATATCACCCCTATTGGGAAACCCTTTACAGTTCCCTGATCGCGCATTCATAGGGCTGTACCATTAAACTCAAATATCACCTATGCATTTTTGTTAAGTCACAAAATGAAGTAATAGCTGAAATTTTATACAATTTATATAAACCCTACATGATTTAATTTTGAATTATAAAATAATAAGAAATGTGCGAAATTAAATTGTGAAGGGTTTATAAAAATCGTTTAAAACGTCAGTGATTACTTCGTGTTCAATTTTGCAGTTTAAGATTTATTATTATCAGTTTAAATTGAAAATATTTCATTTATTTAGTAAATACGATTATCTAAAGTTCTCAATAAAGAATTTTAGTAATGCATATACATATATATATATAATAATCCAGGATGTGGATGGGAAATTCCACCCATTAATTGAATTTTCCATCCGAAGCCGGAATTTTCGTTCCACGTTACGTATAATTTTACACCGTCCAACGAGGGTCATTTTATGTCCCTCGTCTGGCGTTGTAAAATTCTGCTGAAATTGTTTACAGTGTAAATATAATGAATAGTTGTACTCATATAGCATGTAACAAGATTTTTAACTCCCATTTGATAATTAAACATTTACAGAATTTGAATAGAAATAATAATTTTTACAAAAAAAGCTTCTAGTTTTCAATTGGAGAAAAATTTTGAATGTATTTAATTATGAATTATTTTAACTTCTCGAATAACATATATGGACGGAGTCCAAAGCCCCAAATTAGGCGGGGGTGACAAACCAACTTAACAGAAAATTGTCATAAAGACAAAAAAACATACAGTGCCATAAATTCAAAGATTAATTCAAAATTTCTGTAAAAGATTAGAATATAGGAGAAAATTAAAATAAGGATTATCATAGAATAATCAAAAACTTATCTCACAGCTTGCAATTCAAAATGAAGTAGTCCAGTATGCAGCATCACGAATTGAAAAAATATTTAAAGTTCACTGTGAATAAAAAACTGGATAAAATGAAAAAACATAAAAAATTTTGCATACGAAAGGACCGGAAATTTTTTTAAAACAAATTTATTTCGAATTGCAAGTTATGAGATAAGTTTTTGATTTCTATGATAATCCTTATTTTAATTTTCTCCTATATTCTAATCTTTTACAGACAAATTTCTTTTTTTGCGTATTATAAATATATAAATTCCAGTTAAAGTTTAATCCACCTCATCTCTGGTTGTCTCTGGTTTAGTTACATATCAGTATCACATACCTCTAAATGTTGCAATTCTTAGTAATGATTATTGTAGAATAAATAATATACACTGGTAGTTTTTTCAGGCTTTATTTTTATAAAGAAATATTATATAATAATCGATTATATTAAACAATGATATGACTTACACAAATAGAACTCACATGCGAGCATCATTTTTTATAATAATAGTATTTTTTACACTGTATCACAATTTATATTTACATAAAATGAACTTAGTTCCTAATATATGAATTATGTATTAGATACATTTTTTAATTGAACGGAACAAGTAATATATTATTTTGAATAACCTGAAGAGGAAACAATTGAACCTAGTTTTTCCAAGGTTTGGACACTGAGAGTTAAGTTACGTAAAGAATTTATTTTTAAACAATGTATTATGATTGTATGAATGTATTTTAATTTTATTTTTTCCTCACATATGATCGTTGATAAACACATGTTTAAAAAATGCCTTCGCTTTCTTTTACAAGCTTAATTAAATCTACGAGCTTGATCACACGCATTTACTTGTTTAGATAAATGAGCTTACATTTTTACTCAAAAAAGAAAATGAACAAAGTTCATTTTATCTACACATAATCTATCCAACGAAACCAAATATTCAGAGTTTTTTTTCCAAAAGCAGGTATCTTTTTGGATATTTCTGCTTTTAATTTGTTGGTCCATAAAAGTTCTCTATTGTCACTGAATGTGGGACAAGTCTTCAAAATCTTCAGAATGCGCTGACAATAATGAAGATCGTATCTGTAGTCCATTTCAATTCTTATAATCTGTTCAATCCCCAACAAGCAATCATTCTGACATAAACGTGTTTATTCTAAAAAAAAAATAAAGTACAAAAGTTAATAGTTAGTGTTAAAATTCTGTTTTCATGTTACAGTATACAATATTAAAAGGACATAAACATATAGTACCATTAAATTTCGAAGCTAAAGAATTTCATTATTTCTTAGAATCTAAATACTACACTCAACTATTAAGCATTATTTAAAATTATTTGAATTTCCTTACTGAGTCTCAAATACTGTTTGTTTATTTTTCCCTCAAAGGCTATTTATTTTCCCTTCTGGCATTTCATTCAATTTCAGAGCTCTATATTGCTTGTGAAGACGTTGTTTGCAGAATTGATAAAACTCAATTTCTTTAGTAAAATTTTTTCTTACTATATCCTTTACTCTTTCACTTACAGGAGGCTTGTATATATTTCTGTTGATTTTAGAAAATGCGTCCCGGGCATCTGAAAAAATAAATTTCCTTCTAAAAGTCCTTCATTTCTTAACTTCTCGTTCAATTATAAGCTTCTATAATTGCTATTTTTATGATAAACAGGTATCAGAAAAAATTATTTAATTGAGCTTTCAAAATTTGCAATATTATTATTCATGATATCGTTTGAAAGAAAAAAGATTACTTTTTTTATGAAAAATGCTAACATACAGAAATTATTTATTTAAAAACCTTTATTCATGACTGAATCTTTTTTTTTTATATAAATAAACACCGATTATTCAAAAATGATAGAATTTTAATAAATAATAGTTTATTTTGTCAGGAAGAAGATTCTTCGCAACTTAACCGCGTCCAATTTTTTAATACAGTTAAAATTAATGGCAAATAATTTAATTTATTTAAATTTTTTATGATTTAAGGCAATACAAAATTAATTTTCGAAAACTGAACGCAGTCATATTATGGAGAATCTTCTGGGAAAATAAACTCTCGTTTATTAAAATCCTATAATTTAAAAAATTTGATGTTCATTTATATTGAAAAAATTCTAGTTAGAATTAAAAGTTCTTAAATAAATAATTTCGGTTTGTTAACATTTTTTATAAAAATCAATAACTATTTATAATGGGTTGTACTTATAATACATTTAAAATTCCTTTTGACTTTTAAAATTCTTTATGAAACTGAAAATAATATACCATAGTAAACTTTGGTTGCACCCTTGAAGAATAAAGGTATGTAGTTTTCCAAAACTGTCAACGTGGTATTTACATCCTCTAAAACTCCAACAACGGCATAATGCTTTTCTACAGCCATTTTCGCTCTTTCCAGTACTCCTTCTGTGTTGAAAGGCCTTCAAAAAATATTCATTAGTAATTATGCATATTTTCAGTTAAAAAATTGTAAATTTACCAAAAACGTACTACTTTTACTGAAAATGACGTCATACCGTGAGCAACATGTTTGTTATTTTTCCATTATACTGTCGTTAAATTAAACTGAAAATATTTGAAAGAATTTTAAAATATCAAGAGCTAAGAGAAGATTTCAATAACTTGAATCGATTTTTTCAATTCTAAAACAGTTTTATTTGAAAAGGTTTCCTCACTAATATTTTTTTTATTTAAAAGTTGACTAATAGTTTCTTGACTTACCAAGTAAGCAAAAAATAGTGGAAAAAATTAATTTGAACATATCTGCCATTAAATCTACTTTTTCCCTAATGGATTGCTTATAAAAATTTACATCTCTTTATACAAAACTGTTTTCAGATATTTGCATAAACGAAAGTTATTCCCATTTTTAAGTCAGTTCTGGGTTATTTGAGTTGAATGCAATTATGCGTTTATATAAATTGATAATTTTAAAAGTAAAATACAAAGAGAATTTGTAAATTTCTAAAGGTTTATTGATAAGGTTAATTTCACTCACATGCATTTATCACTGTGACCGCAGAAGAAAAGTGTTTGTCTGCGGTGATCGCCAATTCCTTCACGGAGTTCTCCTTGGTTGTATAAACACTCTCGATCACCATTTAACACACAGGATTCGAAGTCTTTTTTTAGCCAATTAGGGTCGGGCAGTGGTAATTCCGGAAAATATTGCTTCCTTTCCACGTAGTACCAAGGAGCTCTTATGTAATAAAACCAAGATATCATTCGTTCCACAGGATCTCGCACTACGTTCAAGTAAATCGGTTGCGGTAGTTCGAATCTACAAATAGTAATTTATCGTTTAGAGTTTCACTGCAAGTTCTTAAAAATGGTCAGTACTCGAAAAAGAGATAAGATCTTACTTAGGAATGTTTCAAGTAATTATTATATACACACGATATCAAAAAATAAATTACAGTTTAGTTACATTGAAAAAGTATCTTTTCATTAACATCATCAAGTAATATTATTTTCTTATACTTCCGTCACAATTTGAAATAATTGTATACGATGTTGATGTTAATAATAGATTTTATTATTATCATATCTTGATGATAAAAACCAATTATATACAATACATTGCATATTATTGATGACTATTGAATTATTTTTATTACACTTACTCGGTGAAGTTTAAGAAACACACATGTTTCACATACACAGATGGCGGTAGAAAAATGCTGATCATGGTGGCAAGTTCAATCTATGGGAAAAAATTATAGTAATATTTAATTGTTTAAAGGCAAGATTAATTATGTTATTTAAGGGCGACAACAATTATTATTTAACACCCGTTACTCGCATCTGAGTGATATAATTTAACAATCGCAATGAATAAAAAACTCAAAAACTTTGGAGTAACATCCTCAAACTGCTTTACACTTCACTTTTTATTCTGATAAAATCCTTAAAACATGTTAAAAATATTGTTTAAAAAAAAGGTCAACTTTTCACACTACTCTCTAAATCTGAATCAGTCAAGTTTTTACTGATTGAAACAGTGATTTGCCTTTTCACTGAATCATCAGTGGAAACAATATTTTTCACTGTTAAGTCAGTTAATTTTCACTGTTTAATTAGTGAAAACAATATTTTCCACTGTTAAATCAGTTACTTTTCACTGAAGTAATCAGTGAAATTTGACTGATTCGCAGTAACCTCTTTTTAGCTATTTGAATCAGTCAAATTTCACTGATAATCAGTGGATTTTGACTGATTCAGATTTAGAGAGTACACTTGTTAATAATCTTATTAATTTTTATATTATGTAAAATTAATACACATTCATATTAAATTGAATAAGTTTTCAATCAAAATATATTAAAATTAACAAACATTATTAAAATATGATTTAAAATTATTTAGTTGAGTTCGAAATTTTTTTTATACACATATGTATTAAAATTTAAATAAAAGTTAGTATATTTTAAGATGAAAATATTTTAAATTTAATATACGTTACTGAAAAAAACTTTCATTACATGTAATAGAAGTTTAATACAGAAATTTTTCATTTATGTGTTTTTAAACTAAAAATGTTGCATTTTTTGGGCATTTTCTTGAAATTTCTTTACTTTGTATATAACTTTTTTGTTTTTTATCCAATTGTCAGGATTCTTTTTTTATTTCGTTCCTTACAATGTGTAGCAGCTTTTTGAGTACGGAAAATAAGGTAACATGACTGAAAAAAAGTTATACAAATAAAAAAATTAAGAAATCCCAAAATACAAAAAAAAAGTTTGTAGTTATTTTTTAGCTAGAGTGATTTCCATACCCATAAATACACATATGTATTAAAATTCAAATAAAAGTTTGTATTTTTTAATTTAAAAGTATTTAGAATTTAATATACGTTACTAAAAAAAACTCCCATTAAATGTAATGGAAGTTTAATACAGAAGTTTCTAAAAGTGTCGGTAAATTTAATAAATTTCATAAAAGCATTATTGCGCCTAAACTAGAATCTCACTATGCTAGTAATGAAAGGTTAAAATTTTACTTATAAAGAATATTATTATGAGCTACAATTATTAAGAAAGAATTGAACGGATGGCAAAAAAGCTTAGAATTTTTTTTTATTGAGTTTTTTTAATGACAGTATAGAAAATTTTATCACGAATAAAATAAGTCATTAAAAGTTTAAATCAGATAAAAATTATACATTTTTATAGGTGAAATCATATCATCCAAAAACAATTAAAATTTGTCTACCGATTCCGGAAATACAAAATCTATAATTTTTATCCAATTAAAACTATTCATGACTCATTTTATTCAAAATAAAATTGTCCACACTTCCGCCAGAAGAAACTCCGTAAAAAATATTCTAAATGAAAAAGACTAAGAAAATATTCACTTTGGCAAACTTTTTTTCTATTATACTGTTCCATTCTTCCTTAAATTTATCTCCATATTTATTAAAACAAAAATGTCCATAATTTAAATTTTATAACATTTGAATAACACATATTCATAGGTATATGTATATCCTATTGACAGAAGCTTTACAGAAATGAAATTGCTGAGTTTATTGTACATTAGTAAAATACTATTATGAAATAAACTTTGATTTATGCTGAGAAAAATAGTTTACTGGCTAGTTATTATTTGCTTTAGTGTCAGATCGTTAACGTCACTGTAATTATCTAAATTTTAAACTATAATTTTTACTCATCCTTAAATGTTTCATTTGTAAAATCTTTAAATTGCTTATACGTCCAAATGCAGTTACATTTATGCGAACAATATTGTTTACTGTCTCTTCCTTCCAAGCTCATCAATTATTTGCATTTTATTCCCCCACCAAAGATTCACTTTTCACATTATATTCTCTTTTTGTTAATTCATTTCACTTTATATTTGCTTTTTTGCAAGAAAAATGAAGAATAAAAAAATTTCCATCTTAATTTTGTTTATATTTTTTAAATTATTTTACTGAAGAAATGTTGCTAGAAAAATCGTGACTAACGATCAACTCTCAGATCTACTTAAAAATCTCAGTCACAAACCACAATTCAAAAAAAGAAATGAGTACTCGCAAGTAAGCACGTTTAGGAAGTAAACGATGTGTATTGAATGTTAATTTTATTTTACCTGCTCTATCGTAGTAAGACGTATCGTTTCAACTTTTTGGACCGCATCTTTATTGAAGAAAAATCCATTCTGCAAGGACAGTCTTCGCAGAAGTTCCATGAAAGTTTGTGATCCTACTTTTGGTACACGATTAAAAAACAAAACATTCGTGTCGGCCTTTTTTGTGTTATTCAAGGCGTCGACATTTAGGTTTTCTAGATCTTCGAACTGCAAAATACAAAAAATATATTTCAGACATAATGACTTTTTAAAAATTTCAATAGATACATTTTTTGTTGTGCTTTTAATTAAATCAGAATTATAAATTCTTGATATAATTAACATTTGCCTTTTTTATCCCTTTAATATGTTTCTATAATTATTGATTTTTAATGGAAAAGACTGACCCAATGCCAATAAAAAAATAGTATAACGATTTTAATTTTGAGTCGAGATAATGACTAAAGACATGAATACAAACATGTCACGAAATTACATATAAAGTTAGTCTAAAGTAATTTCTTTCTCGTATCACGTCAGTTAATATCTCACAACCTACAGAAATTATTGATACAATCTAATTTCTTAGTAAAAGTGTTAACCTCATATTTTAAAATCATGACATGATTAACGTAAATATGAAAATGCAACGGTCCTTTTCAGTTGTGAGAGTGTGGTTTGACCACTGAGAACGTGACACAGTGCACCTTGTAAGGATACATGATAAGTATCTACAGGTGACACGTTTTCCTGGAGATCATGATGAAGGAACATTAAAATGTCCTGGAATATTCGAAACATCTCGACTTTTACCTGCTTATACGAGTAAAAAATGGAATCTGGATTTCAGAGCGCAAATACAATATTCAAATGTTGAGTTTCAACTTATGAATTCCTTGCGTCGCTTCCAGTTTTTTTCTCAAAATCTTATCTCTTTCTCTCCCTTTTTTAATGATTTATAAAAAAAATCTACAAACAATTGTGAAATAAATTATAAAACTGATTGAAAAGCTGGCTGCAAATTAAAATAAACTAAAGCTATAAACAATATTCAAATTCAATAAAAAAAAGTATCATGAGAAAGTATAGCACAATAGTAACAAGGGAATCAGTATAATGATATGGAATTTCCGAAAATAATGTCTCTTATGTGACTTTCCCCTGCTCGTTTTCTTATTTGTAACATCTCGATGGGTATATGTCTTGGTTTCTTTACAATTCTTGTCAGCAGGATCGTCAGTAGGATCATCATCGTCCTCATCATCATCATCATCATCATCATCATCATCAATATCATCATCGTTGGCTCTTGCTTCTCTTTCTTCTTGTTCGCCTTTGTTCCCATCAATTTATTTTTACTGACTTGTACTGACGTACAATCCAAGACATTCAGAGGTCGGATGTCTGCTCGTTTACCGTTTCACCAGATGGTATGTTACAGATTCATAGCCTGTCTCTGAGTGATATACATTATTTGTAAATGAAATATAAAGAGAAAAATAATTCATTAAAGTTCATATGATGTTTTGAACCAAATTAATAGCCAATATTACTAATACGGAGGAAAATGGAGATCAGAAGAAAATGAATAACTGAAGATACATTTTGATGTTCTCTCTAAATCTGAATCAATCAAATTTTCACTGATTGAACCAGTGATTTGCCTTTTCACTGAATCATCAGTGGAAACAATATTTTTCACTGTTAAATCAGTTAATTTTCACTGTTTAATTAGTGAAAACAATATTTCCCACTGTTAAATCAGTTACTTTTCACTGAAGTAATCAGTGAAATTTGACTGATTCGCAGTAACCTCTTTTTAGCTATTTGAATCAGTCAAATTTCACTGATAATCAGTAGATTTTGACTGATTCAAATTTAGAGAGTTGATAGTTGGCTTTAGGGTCCAAGGTTAATAAAAACTCAAAGTTTCACATAATCAAACTTTCGGCTCTGATCGGAGCCCTCATTAGTAATTTATTTTGGATCTAAAAAATACATAAAACATTTCACTAACTAAGGCTTCTTTGATGGAGAATTTTATTATTTACGTCTTTTTTTAATGCATCGATAAAACTTGGAATTGTTTCCGACTGAAATACTTTAAATTCGAAATTTTTTAAAGTTTGTGCACAAAATGATAAGTCGAAGTTTCTTTGGTATAATGTAGAGTTTGGAAAACATTAAAAAATTTTTATAGTATGCAGTAATTTTTGCAAACAAGCTGAGTTCAAAAACCTGGAAAATTACAATTGGAAAAATCTTTAGTATGATGCTATACGCATTTATTTTGAAGTTTCTACTTCATTGTTTCAAGTTTTTATCGATGCATTTTAGAAAAAAAGACGTAAATAATAAAATTTTGCATCAAAAAAGCTCTTAGTTAGTGAAATTGTTTTATGTATATTTTAGATTCAAAATAAATCACTGATGAGGGGTCCGATCAGAGCCGAAACGTTTGATTATGTAAAACTTTGAGTTTTTATTAACCTTGGCCCCTAAAGTCAACTATCAACATATATCTTCAATTATTAATTAGGGGTTAATGCAAGTCCAGAAAATGAATAATTCCTGAAAAATATGAATTAGAGTGTGATACACAGTTTGGGAATGAGTCCTATACTGTGTTATATCTCTTTTCTCTATTAGCAATAATTCCTGTTTTTTGGTAATTGTGCATATTCTTATCTGATGTATGACATACGTAAGTATAGACTTTATTTAAAAATCCACCTAAGTATGAAAATTCATGCCATGTAAAAGTGCTTATAGACTAAGCTAACTAATTTTGAAAATACTTGAATATTATAAATAATATTAAAGAATTTGAAAATCTTTCTGTGGAAAAAAAAAGACGCTTTCGACTACAAAAATTTCAAAATCACCTAATTAATTATAAATAATTTCAAATTAATTAGTTGAGTTTAAAATTTTATGTAAATTAACTGCAAAAATAAGTTTACAATTGCGGAATATCTAATTATGTGAATTTATTAACTTTATTATATTAAATCACAAATATTATAAAGATATGTAATGTGACATGTGAATGCCTTACTTTTAACGTTTTTTATATCTGCCATTGATAATTTTTAATGTGAAAATAAAAAGAATCTGACCCAATGCCAAAATAACAAAATGAATAAAAATTATAAAGATATTTATATGTATGTGGGACATTCTTTTACAAATCGTACGGAATCAAGGAAACATTTTTTTTTGAATTTTTAAATGTATTAAATTTTTTTTGTGGCATCTTATCAATTTAATCCACACCTGTATTGAGATTTTTGAAAAGATTTTTTTTTTTTAAATTATATCGATTTCAAATTTTGACAAAATTTGATGAAATGATAAATTCTCTTGTACTTAAAATTCATTTTTTTTTGTTGATTAACTAAATATATTAGCAATTTAATTGTTTAAACAATTTTTTGATACTTTTGTCCACAATGAAAAAATTTAAAAAAATGTAATGTTATATGCGCTATGTCCTTGTCTAAAAAATGCATATTTTACAAAAGTTGAAATTTCATCAGATTGGAAGCTATTAAATAAATAAAATATAAACGTATCGTGGGAGGCTAGTTGCGTCTTGACCCAGACACGATTAAATACGTGGCGCGCGCGACACACACAGCGCGTATAACGCGCGCTCGAAAATATTTAATAGCTTCCGAACTGAAAAAGTCTCTACTTTAGTAAAATATTCATTTTTTCGACAAGGATATAGCGTATAGAACAGTATTTTTTTCAATTTGTTTCCATTGTGGGCAAAAATATGGAAAAATTGTTTAAACAATTAATTTGCTAACATCTTTAGTTAATTAACAAAAAAAATTATGTAAATATCCATTTGAAGAGCTGACGTAACAAGTTGAGAAATAAAAAAAAACTGGAATGTAGCATTTTATCAAAAGTTCAAATTAATATATTTCGCAAAAATAATTTTTTTCACAAAAATCCTGATAAACGTGTCAGCTTATTTCTTGAGTAGAAGCCGTAAAAAAATTTTCATGCGAATATAAAATCTGAATTGAAAATAGGTGTACGATTTGTAAAAGAATGTCCCATCTATGTATATAGGATGTGCAACTTGATTATAATATATCCTAAAATGCATAATCTCAATGTTTTTCCCTTTCTACTTTATGTACATATGACGGCATGAAGTGGTATGGTAACAGTTAGAAATAGAATTATGTTGCGGGATTACTATAATATTATACAGAGATGAAACTTAAACTGTTAATAATGGGACATTCCTTGCTTGAGTGTTCTCCATTGTCTGAAGTTTCGCTTTGGTGTGGATTTACCTCTGCGGTGTTCTCTGTATTATCTTTTTGGGTTTAAATTTTTTATGGGAAGATCGCAAGCCAAGAAAGCCAGATAAGCATGTTTCAGCACGAAGTGACTGGTTCTCAGGAAGATCGAGGGTGATTCTAACATTACATTGTAGACTAGCGCTTGTTACCGAGGAAAATGAACTTCCTGAAGAGCTTGAGGCGCCTGACTTGGATCGGTCAACGTACTCTTCAACAACCTTTCTGGCTTATATTCATCGATGTATGCGTGTTAGATACCAATATTCTCAGGCCTGATCTGTCATTAACGTCCTTCTTGCAGTCAAACATTGATCATTTGTTCTTAAACGTTTCAGGGAAACATTTGCTCAACAAAATGATACTCATGCCTTTATAAGTACCTGTAAATTTAACTTTCAGACACTTTTTATAACCATTCAAGCAGAGTTAATAATTTTAGAAGACTGCTGCAACATTTAAAATTCCATTAGTTTTTAATGATTTACAGCCTTTCCAGTCTACAAAAATCCCGTTTAATTTACTCTCGGAAGCTCAATTAGTCATTTATTGACAGTATAATTGACTGAAAATTACTGGCTGACTAAGCAAACATTAAAATTATTTTGACTAAAACTTTTGTGCAAAAAAGAGTCTAAATTGACTGAGACATTAATCTATACTCATAAAATATTTATCAGTTTCTTCTAACTGCTAAATTAAAATCATGAAAATAACTAATTATCAATAAAATAAATATATTTGTTAAAAAAATATACTCTCTAAATCTGAATCAGTCAAATTTTCACAGATTGAATCATTTATTTGCCTTTTCACTGATTCACGAGTGAAAAAATATATTTCACTGTTAATCAGTTGATTATCACTGATTGAATCAGTGAAAAACATGTTTTCACTGTAAAATCAGTTAATATCCACTGAAGCAATCAGTGGAATTTTACTGATTTACAGTAACCTCTTTTTAGTTATTTAAATCAGTCAAATTTCACTGATAATCAGTAGATTTTTACTGATTCATATTTAGAGAGTATTTATTTAAAAGAAAATGTTGTTTTGGTTTAAAATTGAATGTGAAAATAGTTCGATTAGAGTTAAATTAATTTAAAAATTTGAAGTGAAGCAATTTTATATAATAATTATTATAATACCAGAGTTACGATATTTGCTTGAAGACCCGGAAAAGAAATATTTTTATTTTATTATTATAGAGAGAGGAAATTACTGAAGAAAGTATTGGCCTTGCTCTGGCCCTTAAGCAAAAGTCCAGGTTGAATTCACACTTATAGGACAGAAGAACTATCATCATCTTGAATCTGAGACCAGCGCTCACTAACAGAAGTAATAGATCAAACCTTCTTTGAATCGTGAGCCCTCCGAAGATAGAGATATTAAATAAAGGAGAGCATAAACACAAATGATGTCGGTTCCAAGGTTTACAAATGATTTCTGTCTAGATAAATCTGCACGTTGTACTCTCCAAATCTGAACCAGTCAAATTTTCACTAATTGAATCAGTGATTTGCATTTTCACTGATTCATCCGCGAAAAAATATTTTCACTGTTAATTTCCACTGAAGTAATCAATGAATTTTGACTGATTCGCAGTGTCTCTTATTAGCTATTTGAGTTAGTCAAATTTCACTGATAATCAGTAGATTTTAACTGATTCAGATTCAGAGAGATATTGCATTATTATTGTACATAGATATTGCATAATATATTATTCTAATGTAATAAAAATTTATTCTAAATGTTTCACAAGATTCGAAACCCACACAATGCTCTTTTCATTATTTAAAAAAAATAAAAATGCAAATCGTTCACTTAAAATTCACTACATAATTTTTATTATATGTGCATAATCTTTATTGATGGTCAGCTATTCAAGTTCCAACACATTTTGGTAAATGTTATGAAACTTAAAATATTAAGGAAATCAATCATTATTTTATCAATTATTTTCATAAAATGTTACATAAAAAGCAGTGCTATAATTTTAATGATCCCTTTAAAAGCTGGATCTTATTTTCTAGACATGAGTGAAATTTGAAAAAAAAATCTCAAGGAAAGGTGTTAAGTCGCTCAAGTAGTTTGAATATTTACCAATTTATGCTTGTATATTAGTATAATATAAATTTTACTACTTTACTTATTTAAAAAGAATAATTCAATGTATATATACCTATTTCCTAATTTTACCTTGTCTTCATTTATACTCAGTATTGTAATCCTTAAAAGGACTTCTGAATCACGTTTCTTCACTAAACTTTAATATAGATCTTGAGTAAACGTTTATTGTCTACAAATTGTCAAAGAGAGTATGAATCCGTAATATAAAAAGATTCAAGAATTTCCATTCAAACCTTAGGTATAGCGTCAGACTCGAGTTTGTCCACAATTCGAGACCCGGATTAGGACAGCCACCTATTTATGGCATAGCTGCACTTATAAATTGCATTAGAGGCAATAACTGCAATGGAAGTTTCCCTTTGGAACCAGCCTTAGAAGCCAGCTACATCGGTAACCTTCGGCATAATTCGGATTGAACTACCACCTTCGCATACCCTTAACCAATTAGATTTAAGTATCAAATTTTGTAAAGCCGTCAGTTTTTACTTTTGTATTTTCATGAATCAGTTGTTATGCACTAGCCATACGTTCCACTTCAAAATAAATTTAATTCTCATACAAGAAATATTTGTCATTTAATTAATTTACAAACTTCAGAAGCCGAGATGATACATTAGTTTGGAGCATCCCTTAACATAATGAGAAAGTCAATAAAGAATAATAATTATTGACTAATCTACAAAGTGTTAAACTATACATGGTCCTTCGAGCCGGATTATCTTGAAGTGTACTAGTGCGATGTTTTAAGAATCAAAACATTATGACTCAAAAATAAAAACCACAGTGACTATCGTAAACAGTGCCACTAGTGAATATTCGGAAATACCTATGTGACTATAGACATTCACAGCTCTGCTTGAAAATACGATCAAGCTGCTGTCATCAATCTAGTCTGAGAAGCGAAAGACTAGATCTACAAAACCATCAAGACGTTCAACGAAGCAGCCTCAACGACGGAGGATTATCAACTGGATTAAGCGACCAAGAAGCACACGTGGACTGAAAGGTAGGCTCGTCTATTATAATCGTACTCTGTTGTCCAATCCTGTAATTGTCCTATATCCTTTACTATCATGGCGAACGCGGAAATATTGAAAAAACTTGTTAAACGTCGCGGTACTTTAAAGTCACAAATCACCAGGTTCAAAACTTTCATTGATGAATATCAATTACAAGAACCTGATTTGATCAAATTAAACATTCGCGTAGAAAGATTTAAAATGCATTTTGCCGATTTCGATAGCTTCTACGATGAACTTGAAATAGTAGATGAAGATAATGATCACACAACCGAAAGGTACGACATGGAAGAGAATTATCTTGATTTATTATCCAAAATAGAACATTTAAAATTAGAATTTATGCCTAATAATGTAGCAAACGATAACATTATTGAACGAAATTTGAACTCGGCAGTAGCAAAACGACGAATCAAATTACCTGAAGCTTCGCTTCCAAAATTTAGCGGAAAATATGAAGATTGGTTATCATTCAAAGACGCGTTTACGTCCATGATTCATAATCAAGAGGATTTAAATAATATCGAAAAATTGCAATATTTGAAATCTGCAGTAACAGGTGAAGCCGCGAATAAGATAAAAAATTTATCGATTACAGATGGTAATTATGATCGCGCGTGGAAACTACTGCAAAGTGCGTATGCAGACAAACGTTTAATTATTTCACGGCATTTGAGCCTTCTGCTCCGTCTTCCCGTTCAAGATAAAGAATCCGCGGAAGGGTTGAGACGTTTGGCAGATGAGACGCAACAGCACTTAGAATCTTTAAAAACATTAGACGTACATGTTAATGAAGAAATCGTAGTTCAAATTTTAGAAGAGAAAATGCATAAATTAACTGCGGAAAAATGGGAGGAAACGTTAAAAAGAGACACATTTCCGCGATTAGAAGAAATAATTGAATTTTTATATAAAGTAGCGTCTCGACTCTCTAAACGTGAAAGAGAAAAGACCGAGCAACCGGTGTTACAGTCATCGTTAAATAAAAAATTAAATGAACAAAATCGCTACCAATCTCAAACGCGAAAAACGACGAGACAAGTATTCTTGTCACACACAAAAAAGTCATGTCCAATTTGCCTCGAAAATCAACATCCCGTTTACAAATGTGAGAAATTCCGTAACTATTCGATACCTGTGCGAGTTCAAGCAGCAAAGGATGCGTCTCTTTGTTTGAACTGTCTAAGAAATCATGGAGATAAAGCCTGTACCTTTAGTAAATGTCTTATTTGTAACGAAGCTCACAACACTTTGCTTCATGATTCGAAGTGTCCCAAGGCCCCATCACTAAATTGACTAGAAATTCCTACAGGAATGGAACAAAAAACATTTTCTTCGTTTCTTCAAGCGCCTACTAGCCAATTAATGACTAGTGCATTAATACATGTTTATAATAGTAAAAATCAATGGATTCGCGGTCGAGCCCTTCTCGATACTTGTTCCTCAGCTAACTTCATTACAGAGGATTTCGCAACGAGTCTTGGTTTACCGAGGAAAAAATGTTCTATTCCGGTGGGAGCCTTGGACGATTTAAATACAATAACTAAACATATTACTCAATTGACATTTAAATCAATTCACAACTCATTTCAAAAAACAATTATGTGTTTGACGGTTCCCGATATCTCAAAACTGGTTCCCAGCGAGCCCATTCCTCGCGAAACCATTGACATTCCATCGAACCTTCCACTTGCTGATCCAAATTTTTATAAACCTGCTCCAGTTGATTTATTGATAGGAGCAGGTCCTACATTATCTATGTTTTGCATTGGCCAAATTGATCTCTCAAATCGTGGAGAAGATCTTTGTTTGCAAAAAACACGTTTGGGTTGGGTCATCGGAGGGAGTCCCGGTAACTCTCAAACTCACATGCGCGAAATAAAATGTCACTTGTCCGATCTCCATAATAGTATTAATCGCTTTTGGGAAATAGAAGAGGTGCGAACTCACCGCAAATTTTCTGAAGAAGAGCTTAAATGCGAAAAGCACTTCCAGCATCACGTAACACGGGATAAATCAGGTCGGTATATCGTCGCCTTGCCATTTAAAAATGATAAGTTAGTGTTAGGCGAATCTCGACCCAAAGCGCAAAAACGTTTACAATCTTTGCTAAACAAATTCAACAAAGAACCTAATCTGAGAAAACGATATACCGAAGTGATAAACGAATATAAGCAGCTAGGACACATGACCGAGATCATAGACGTAAATCATGAGTGTGGATTTTACTTACCACATCATGCAGTTATTAAAGATTCAAGTATCTCGACCAAGCTCCGCGTGGTTTTTGACGGGTCTGCTAAAACTAGCACCGGTTCGTCATTAAACGATAATCTCTTGGTCGGGCCAACTATTCAGGATGATATAGTTTCTTTAATCCTCAAATTCCGCCTACATAATTATGTAATCACGGCGGATATCGAGAAAATGTATCGTCAGGTTCTCGTTCGATCAGAGGATCGCAAATATCAGCGCGTACTCTGGGAGGAAGCAGAAAACATTAAAACGTACGAATTAAACACGGTCACTTTTGGACTTGCGTCTGCCCCTTTTCTCGCGATACGTTGCTTACATCAATTGGCCGAAGACGAAGGTCATAAATTTCTCATTGCCTCAAACATCCTGAAGAACGACTTATACGTTGATAATCTGCTCACGGGAGCAAACACAATCGAAGAGACGATTCAAATTCGTGATGAAATAACTCAATTATTAAAACTCGGGGGTTTTAATCTTCGACAGTGGGGTTCGAATGAACCACTAATTTTACGCGGTCTTGAAGAAGATAGTATCATTCCGAATTTTCAGTTAGATAAAGATCAACCACTGAAAACTCTAGGCATAGTATGGAATGCAAAAACCGATTGCATTACATACACGACCAAGCCCGTCGCGATTGACTTTATCAATTCAAAACGAAAAATTCTTTCTGAAATAGCTAAAATTTTTGATCCTCTAGGTCTGCTCGGTCCAATAATTTTGCATGCAAAAAAAATCATGCAAAGACTCTGGCAATTGAGATTGGACTGGGATGAGTCGGTTCCAAACAGTGTATTTACTAGTTGGATGGAATTTTGCACTCAACTCCCTTTAATAAATAACTTGTCGTTCGATCGAAGAATCACTATTGATGACGCAATCAACGTCCAATTGCATGGATTCTGCGACGCAAGCGAGAGTGGTTATGGCGCGTGTATTTACCTTAGATCGACAGATTCTAAAAATCAGATCTATTCAAAATTGTTATTTGCAAAATCGCGAGTAGCTCCCTTGAAAACGATTTCATTGCCACGTCTTGAATTGTGTGGAGCACAATTGCTCTCTCAACTCGTGACACAGATCAAGTCCACTCTAAAGATTTCGTTTGAAAAAACAGTGTTGTGGACAGATTCCACCATCGCACTGCATTGGATTCAAACTCCTCCACATATATTAAAAACATTTGTCGCAAACCGAGTTGCAGACATTCAAAGTCATTCAGATTCCGAACAATGGCGTCACGTTCGTTCAGCGGACAATCCAGCAGACGCAATATCAAGGGGTCAACTTCCACAGGAGTTCGTAAAAAATTCACTGTGGGTCAATGGACCTCACTGGATTAGACAAAAGGAATCTGACTGGCCAAAGTTCAATCTTAAGACCTTGAATGAGTTACCTGAAGCTAAAAAGATTGTATGTCTCATAACTGCAACTTCAAACGTCAACATTTTACAAAGATATTCGTCCTTTAATAAGTTAAAACGAGTCATTGCATACTGTATGCGTTTCAAATTTCAAAAGCAGTACAAGGGGTTGTTGAAGGTCGAAGAGTTAAAGAATGCGGAAATGATAATCGTAAAACTAATTCAAACGGTAGAGTTTGCAGATGACATACATTTTCTTAAACAAGGGAAACCCATTCACAAGAAAAGTAAATTGATTACGCTCAATCCTTTCCTCGATAATGATGATATTATGCGCGTGGGAGGACGAATAAATAATTCTACTCTTCCTTATTCACAACAACATCCGATTCTTCTTCCACACTCCCATTTCGTCACTCATCTCATTATCGAACACTATCATCACCAAAATTTTCATTCTGGTGTACAGACCACTCTTTATACACTTCGACGTAAGTTCTGGCTTCTTGACGGACGCAATCAGGTACGAAAGATTATTCGAAAATGCGTTAAATGCTTTCATACTAATCCGTCAGTGCCAAAATATGTAATGGGCAATTTACCTAGCGTGAGATTGACACAGGCAAGACCATTTTTAAACGTAGGTGTTGATTATTGTGGTCCATTCTTCATAAAAGAAAAAAAATTTCGGAATCGTACGCGTATAAAGGTTTACGTAGCCGTTTTCATTTGTCTCGTTGTTAAAGCCATTCACCTAGAGGTTGTTAGCGATTTGACGACTGAAGGTTTCATCGCAGCGTTGAAACGATTTATTGCTCGAAGAGGTAAACCTTCAAGTATCTATTCTGATAACGGGACAAACTTTATTGGGGCAAACAATGAACTTCGTGACGTTTATGCACTTCTGAATTCAGAAGTGCATCAACAAAAATGTGATAGTTTTTTAAGTAATCAAGGAATATCGTGGCATTTTATTCCTCCTCTTTCTCCACATTTTGGTGGCATATGGGAATCGGCAGTTAAAAGCTTTAAACATCATGTAAAACGCGTGGTCACTGACCAATTATTCACGTTTGAAGAGTTTAATACGTTCGCCATCGAAATTGAAGGAATTTTGAATTCACGACCACTTACTCCAATCTCTTCCGATCCCAATGACCTTCTTGTCCTCACTCCTGGTCACTTCCTAACAGGGGATGCATTGACGAGTCTACCAGAAGTAGATTTTCGCAACACTCCCACCAACAGACTATCAAATTGGCAACACTTGCAGAAAATTCGTCAACACTTCTGGACTCGGTGGGCCAAAGAATATTTAAATGAATTGAATATTCGGTACAAATGGGCCACCGGTCAACACGTAATCAAAGAAGGAACCGTCGTCGTCTTGAAGGAAGACAATCTGCCACCAATGAAATGGGCTCTGGGACGAGTAATCAAAACGCATCCTGGGGAGGACGGAATCATTCGTACGGTCACTGTTAAGACCATGAATAACGAATTAAAAAGAAATGTAAAAAAAGTATCTCCGTTACCTATTATTGATAATGATAATTTGAATTCAAGTTGATCGCAATCCTCTCAACGGGGAGTATGTTAAGTCGCTCAAGTAGTTTGAATATTTACCAATTTATGCTTGTATATTAGTATAATATAAATTTTACTACTTTACTTATTTAAAAAGAATAATTCAATGTATATATACCTATTTCCTAATTTTACCTTGTCTTCATTTATACTCAGTATTGTAATCCTTAAAAGGACTTCTGAATCACGTTTCTTCACTAAACTTTAATATAGATCTTGAGTAAACGTTTATTGTCTACAAATTGTCAAAGAGAGTATGAATCCGTAATATAAAAAGATTCAAGAATTTCCATTCAAACCTTAGGTATAGCGTCAGACTCGAGTTTGTCCACAATTCGAGACCCGGATTAGGACAGCCACCTATTTATGGCATAGCTGCACTTATAAATTGCATTAGAGGCAATAACTGCAATGGAAGTTTCCCTTTGGAACCAGCCTTAGAAGCCAGCTACATCGGTAACCTTCGGCATAATTCGGATTGAACTACCACCTTCGCATACCCTTAACCAATTAGATTTAAGTATCAAATTTTGTAAAGCCGTCAGTTTTTACTTTTGTATTTTCATGAATCAGTTGTTATGCACTAGCCATACGTTCCACTTCAAAATAAATTTAATTCTCATACAAGAAATATTTGTCATTTAATTAATTTACAAACTTCAGAAGCCGAGATGATACATTAGTTTGGAGCATCCCTTAACATAATGAGAAAGTCAATAAAGAATAATAATTATTGACTAATCTACAAAGTGTTAAACTATACAAAAGGTCACCTTAGCAAATTTATTGAACCTCAACTAGTTATGAATATGTAAAGTTGAAAACTGTCAAGAGAGATGTGTATATTTTTGACATTATATAATAGCTTTATAAAATATGTTTAAATCTCACTGATGAGGACTCCAACCTGAGTCGAAACGTTTGAAAGAATGTAAGAACTGCGTTTTCGTTATTTCTGGACCCTAAAGCCAATTTATACATATATCGAATAATCAAAATAATCTTCATAGGATGTCGTATATATCCATAGAGATATTACAGATAGAGTCGACAAGCCAGCCTGAAACCTGTCAGCTCGGGCGAGAGAGAGAGTGATTCGGAGGGTTAGGCTGTCTCTTTCTAACGCGGTACGCGTAGACAAAGATAGAATAACCTTTTATCGTTTCTCTCTTTCGCTCTCACAGAGTTTCTAGACTGACGTTGCCACTTACAGAGCGGCCTATGGTTTATCGACTCTATCTTTAATATCTCTATGTATATATCACGTCTCTATTCTGTTGTCATTAATTGTTTCCTTAAAAAAAGTAGACATAGGCTCGGAAACAAAAAATAGTAAACAAAAAAATGATTAAGTCGATTTTATCAAACGTTTCGAATCAGATGGAAGCCATCATCAGTGATATTTATTTAAATCTTTCAAGTAGTTAGAGAAATATTTATTAAGTTGGTCACTTCCGAGGTTGTTGGTTTTTTATCTTTTTCTTAAAAGGTTTCGAGCGACACATACTGTCCATCAAACTCACTCTAACTTAATCATTTTTGGACCCTAAAGCCCATTTTTTCCAACAACGTACAATTTTATTAAAATTTAGGGTCAATACAACTTATACTTCTAATTTCTAATAATCCTGGAAAACGGAATAAAAAATAAAAGTAGATGAGTTCATGCAAAGTGTGGAAATATTTCCAAAAATATGAGTTTGTAAATAATTTAGAAAAAGCATTTAAAATTTGGCTTGAACTTTCTCATCCATCTATTATTTCTAATAGGAGTCGGCAAATTTAATTTCAAGATTTCGTGAGTGATGCGAGGTAAGAAACTGCAGTAAATAAATGCAAGAATTTATGAATAAACGCTCTAAATCTGAATCAATCAAATTTTCATTGCTTCAATCAGCGATTCGCCTTTTCACTGATTCATCAGCGAAAAAATATTTTTCACTGCTAAACCAGTTAATTTTCACCAATTTAATATATGAAAAAATATGTTTCACTGTTAAATTAGTTAATTTCCACTGAAGTAATCAGTGACATTTGACTGATTTACAGTAACCTCTTTTTAGCTATTTGAATCAGTCAAATATCATTGATAATCAGTAGATTTTGACTAATTCAGATTTAGAGAGAAGGGAAACATTTTATTATGATGAATGTAATTAAGGGTATGTGATACTTGAGAAAATTAGGAATTTCAACTGAACAATTTGGTCCAGTTTCTATATGTTTGTGTGCAAAATACATAAAATTTTGTTTCCAAAATTTGGGAAATTGCAGAGAAGATAAAACCGCGACGTAGATACTCTCTAAATCTAAATTAGTCAATTTTTCACTGATTAAATCAGTGATTCGCCCTTTCACTGATTTATCAGCGAAAAAAATATTTTTCACTCTTAAATCAATTAATTTTCACTGAAATATTCAGTGAAAACATATTTTTATTATATTATTATTATTATTATATTTTTATTAATATATTATTTTTATTTGAATCAATCAAATTTCACCGATAATCAGTAGATTTTTACTGATTCAGATTTAGAGAGTAGACTACTTTTGGTTTTGGTATTGAAAAAAATTTGTTGATATATTTTGTGAAATTAAACTTTTTTTCCATTTTTGAAACTAAAAGTAGTCTATCTACGTTTGATTTTATTTTATCAATCATCTCCTAAATTTTGGAAACTAAATTCTATATGTATTTTGGACACAAACATGCAGAAGCTTAAAATCAATAAAATTTGCTAATTTACTGAGTATCACATGGCACATGCCCTTTATAAGTTTTGAATTTTTCTTACCGCATCTGTACTGGCTAGTTGCGAATTCAGGTAATGGACAATCCCAGTAGGTCCTGAACCAGTTTGAACATTTTGAATAGTTTCTGAAACAAAATATGCATAATGATATAATATCTTAATATATATTTTCTCTTTTTGTGGTTGATAGAAATTTTGCCATTTCGTAATTTAGCAAGTCAGTTATTCGAGCTTTTTTCTCTACTTGATGATCTTTAAAGTGTCATGTAAACATTTCAAGTCTTTTCTCGCTCAATAGAATAAAATTACGATGACTTTTACGAGCTCGTCTGCAAACATCTGACGTTCAGAATATTTTGTGGTTGTGGTGGGCACCTTTCTAAAAAAATATATCTGTGAGAGTCTTTCCTCCTTTTTTTAGAATTGTTAAAGTCCAAACACTAATGCAAAAACAAAAACGATGAATGATGTAATTTGGGAAGATTATGCAATATACATATAATTAATTTATCGATGAAATTGGCCAATTTATATTGCAGAGTTAAATCAAAAATTAATTATGCATAACTGCGCCCTTGAATACTTGCAAGTAATTAATACTTACTCTAGTCTATACATAATAAGATTTAACTACCGACAAATTAGTGACCGGATGTTCCTACAATTAACCTACTTGCATAAAATACCAGGTTTATTGAATATAAATTGAAACTATAAAGAACACCCCGTGAATAGGTTAATTTATTACTCATATATAATTTTTTCTCAGATTTATTCTTTTTGAAGTTCCCATAACAAGCGAACAAATTCAATAATATTGTTTTAATCGTATAGTAAAATGGAAGTTCAGAGAAAATAAATTGTTCTATATTAATGTTGCATTTAATTAATTTGAAAATCAGTATCACGATTTGAGATTTCGTTTGATTTCTGGATAATATACGTCTTACGTCGCTTGGGAAGATATATTGTGCTGAAGTTACAAACACTTTAAAACGCACTTATGATGATCAATAAAATAAGGACTATAAGTGCGGTTATTCTGGAATCCGTGCTCTCTTCCGGCTCTTTGTGCGTTTTTATTCTCAAACAGAATTTTATGGCGTTTGACGGAGAACTTCAGCTTTCTACTTGACCAGAAACCGTTCCCATCTGAAAGATCGTTGATCTTGGCCGAGATTCACACGCAAAATCGACATTGTTTGCTCCCATTATCGATCACAACATTAATCTCGTTACATTTATTTATATAGTATATATGATTATCCAGTTATCCGGTAATTAAATGTAAAATATTCAAATCCATAAATAAGCATATTTATGATATTGTGAAAAAGGTAATATAGGTTATATGAAAGATTACTGGTCAATTCACATCCGGTGAAAAATGATCTTTAAATACAGGGTCATTACCTCGGCGCTTACATAAACGTATAGAACATACAATTACTATTTAAATCAAAAAACATTCTTTAGGAAGGATTACACCTGAACGAGAAATTTTCACTTCACTTACCCTCGTACACACAAGTTGATTGTTTTAACATACAGATAAATTATACAGTTATAGATATTTATACTCTACAAAAACAAAACGTTAAATGCCCTGAAGCTAAAAATTAACTTGGCTAAACTCTCCATTGCTTTTTATGATTTATCTTCTTCGTTTACTGTCAGTTAGTCGAAGAAACAAGAATCACTTAATACATTAGACAGACTACTTCTAATACATCTATAAAAAAAGAGGGAAACTGTTTATTTTGAAAACTGGCTGATTTCTTTAGAAAATTACTGTTAATTAAAATGAGAATACACTGTTAAAAACCTTATTAATTTTAATAGACTTTAATATAAACATCGGGTAAATTAAAATTTAAAAATTTGTATATTATGAAAAATGAATATACATTGATATTAAATTTAATAACTTTTCAATCAAAATATATTAAAATTAATAAACATTATTAAGATATATACACATTTGTATTAAAATTCAAATAAAAGTTTGTATTTTTCAAGACGAAAGAATTTTAAATTTAATATACGTATTTAAACTTCCAATACATGTGATGAAAGTTTAATACAGAAATTTCTAACAGTTTAGTTAAATATATAGATATTAATCCTGAGTATTTATTTTACTCCGTGATACGCAGATTAAAAACACTTATTTTCATTAAATAAAAATGTGTTTTATTTTGTTTCTGACGTACAAGTAAAACTTGTGAATACGAGTGGTAAATTAAAATTAATAGATTTGTACTCTCTAAATCCAAAATAGTGGAAAACAACTTTTTTTTATTGGTTATCCACTATTTAACAAATTGCGAAGTGCGCCACTGTGGAAACTTGTATCAGGAATAATTTGACGTTTTGGGTAACTGGCGTTTTATGCAGTTACACAGAGAGAAATTCCTGGTTACAGTAACCTGATGAATACTGTTAAATTTGTCTTTGACCACATTTTCAGGTCAGAACTGAGTTTGGAAGAGTTGTACTGGTGTCCAATTTTTCTGGTTACAGGAACCAGAATTATTAATCACAGTGACCTGTGAGTTAGTCAAAGCGTTAAATGATTCTTTTTTTTCTGGTTCCAATAACCACATTTTCTATTTACGAAAACCATATTTTCTGGTTTCAATAACCTTAAATTAGCTTGTTCGTGTGTCTTATAGATTATTAAATAAATAAATATTTCATTAAATTTTGTATAATAATTTTTATAGAATAAATGTAGTTTAAAATGCTTATTTTTTTATTCAAGAAACTCATACTGCTTATTTCACTATATGTTTTACAACGGAAAAGAATAATTGTGGTGCCAACATAATACAACGTAGATTTAGAGATGAAGGAAGAAATTGAAAAAATTCTTGAAAAGGTGATGATACATGCTTCATAGTATTTTTTTTGTGCCAGAATTATTCTCTCCCGTTGTAGAAAATGTAGTGAAATAAGCAGTATGATTTTACATTGATACAAAACAACCATTGACAACTGAACTTAATATGAAGTTAGCTGCAGACTAGCGCGTGATAAATTGAGATAAATCGAACCTTACTGCCTCGAAGCCACTACAATTTTCAGGTTCCTGTAACCAGAAATCTTTAACAGATATAACTTGAAATTGTGCTTAAAGACATTTTTAACTGCGACGTGTGGTTACTGTAACCAGAAATAGGAAATCGTATTGAATCTGGTTATTGCAACCAGTTTTCAGGTTATTGTTACGGGATCGTTTGTCACCCAAACTGTGCTTTGTAGTACTAGTGACCATATTCAATTCAACCAGATTTTTCTGGCTAATGTAACCACGACTTATTTCTCTCTGTGTACATGTAACTGAGAATTATGTTACAGTTTCGTAATTTTATGATAAATTTTATAAAAATTCTGTTACGGTATGGTAGTTTTAAGATATATATCATGAAAATTCAGTAGAGTTTCATAATATTAAGAAAAATGTCAGAAATTTCAGTACATTTTTTTCAATTTTAAAATACTTTTACTCAAAAATATTATAAATATCGTCAAATTTTACGTTATCTTTATAAAATAAAAATTTTGTAAAGTTCCGAAAATTTCTAACAGTGTAGATAAAATAGTGGCTATTCCACTATTTTGGATTTAGAGAGTATATTATAATACAATATTTTAAAGAATTTGAAAATCTTTCTGTGGAAAAAAAGACGCTTTCGACTGCGCTGGGATTCGAGCCCAGGTCTTTCGATTGCCGATTAATATACATTCATATTAAATTTAATAATTTTTCAATCAAAATGTATTATAATTAACAAACATTATTAAAATATATACACATATGTATTAAAATTCAAATCAAAGTTGGTATTTTTGAAGATGAAAGTATTTTAAATTTAAGATACGTTATTGAAAAAACCTTCCATTACATGTAATGGAAGTTTAATACAGAAATTTCTAACAGGGTAGTTATTATATAAAGCAGTGAAAAATATTGGTAAACTGTCATATTATTATTTATCTTAAAAGTGTAAAAACGTTTTAGAAGTAGTGGGCACCGTAATCGTGTGAAATTATGTCATTAAAAGAAAAACTAAATGTAGAAAAAAAAGTAAGCTGTTTGGGATCAACGACTCGGAACCTGAACAGGAATGAATTCAAGAATGGAATTATGACCTTTTTCTTCTTTTGGCATACCGGATCGTAAGACCCGTTGACCCAGAACTTAAGAAAGCGGCCAGGAGGGACTGGTCGAAGGAAGAAGGCTATTACATTGCAAAAGTCGATCTTCTTCACTTTGTGTCGGTCTTACTGTCTAATTGCTTGGAACGTCGAGAAAACTTTCATCTTTCCCGGTATGAGGGTATAAGTCAGGGTCTCCTGGAAAATCGCCAAGTTGAAGTACCAAGAACGCTTTCCAGACTGTTTATGGTTCAAAAAAACGAGACAACTGTTGCGCGAAAATTAACCTCTTGAGACGTACCAATTTTCATATTCTTTAGTAATAAAATTCAAAAATATTAGGAAAAATGAAAAAATTATACTACAATAGAAACGTAAAACTGTTTACAATGATGCAAAAAGATTAAATGCCGGAAAAAACAGATTTCTTAGTTCTTGTTAAAATTGCACTGATAGAAATGGTTCGCGAGTTTTAGCCATTCGGTTGTAGGTTGGGAATTTATAATTGTATTCATAAGGTAAAAGCACCAATAGCCGGACGGTACCCAATAGCCGGACAGAGCCATGAATTTTTCTCAAAATTAGAGATTTACGAATCACTTATCGCTATTTTGGTGTACCGTATACAAACCTCGAAACGTAAACATTAAAAAAGTGAAAAATTTGTTGAATTAGAAATTAAAACTTCGCCAAGAAAAAAAAATTTCTCTACTGAAGCACAAGGCTGGTCGAAATGTAGCGAAATCTGCTGTATAAACTAACTGACACGTTGTCTTTGTTAAGCAAATAACATTTACATTTACCCTCATTTTTCATTTTAATACGTGTTACACTGAAGTCAAATGCTTTATCTACATCATAATATTTTTCAAAATGAAAAAAAATTTTACTTTAATTAAATATTCTAAATCCGGTTATTAGGTCAATGAATATTCGTTTTGCCTAATAACCGAACGCGTGTCTGGAGTTACATTGCACTTATTTTGTTTTCTAGTCATCGGACGAAAAGGTTATTACAAAAACGAATGCGAATTTTAAAAAGTGCTGTTTATATTTTCGAGAAATGTGGTAAGTATTTGATTGTTTTCAATTCATAGAAGATATCTATCTGATAAAATATTAGGTAAATTACTTTAAACATATTTTAATTACTCAAATATGAAATCCAACCTCAATTGACATTTGACGTTTATTTTCTTGTTGATTTTACATTAAGAACATTGAAAATATGGATTTCAGAGTGAAATTTCCCCACTTTTTGATATTTTTGAATGATAATTTTCAATAATAATGATAAAGTATGATTGATAATGAATAATTTTTTAAAGAAATAATGTTTGAATTATGGATTTGCTGAAAATCTGATATTTTGAGAAAGTATTTTCATTTTAACATATGTATTTTCTGGGTTTTATGTATTTGGTGTCTTTATTATAGATCATGGAAAAAGTATCAGAAAAAAAGATTAAAAAGCTTTATACCAAAGCGGATATTATTAATGCGATTGAGGATATAAGGCAAAAACGATTGACAATTAGTGCTGCAAGCTCTAAATATAATATATTCTATTTGTAAAATCTTTTCAATACTTTTTTTTTATAAGCGCAGACCTAAAAAATGTTTCCGTAAATATTTCCCAGTGTTTATTATGCTTAAAAAATATCAAATCCATATCAATTAAATTATAATATTCTCTTGTCCGAGTATTGGTGCAGCGCTGTCCGGCTTTTGGATCAATTCACTTTACCCGTCCGGCAATTGGCTCCAGAGCATTATTTAATGAAAAGAATTATTAAAATGGATTATTCAGATTTAACACAACTCTGGACTTTTTGTTATAGTAGGGAGGACACATACATCAAAATAATCGCGGCAATTCTTGATTCCGCATCATATTTAGAACGATTAATACAAAAAATTGAATGACATTTCCTTAGACGTCCGGCTATTGGTGCTTTTACCTTAATATAACATGTCTCTCTGAACAATGCAGCATGTTGAAGACAGGAATCAAAAAATTGCAAGTGAAACTGGTCGAATCATAAATATAATATGGGAAGGTGAACAATAAATATTGCTATAGCAGTCAATAATATGATTGATTCTCTCATATTCATTCAGTTATGTAGTCGCATCGTCAAAATACACATCCAATATTGATATATTTATGCCAGCAATATGATAAGGTTGAATTAAGCATAATTATGGTTGTAACGGCCATTCCTTTCTATCTGTGTGCACATAATTTTTTCTTAACTAATTCATATGATTTTTTTAATTGCGAAAGCTATTTTGTTATGATGGAAAAATATTCTTTTAAAGCTAAAAAAAATGTTTAGTTTGCAAAACTTTTGTTAATTCAATCAAAAATGTTCCTCAGTACACTGTTAGAAATTTCTGTATTAAGGTAGTTCATCCACGAAAATTAGACCTCAGGCAAAAATAGATAATTTTGCTTTCAAGATAGCAATATTATTATTGAAGGGCTAAGTTGAAAGATAAAAGATTATTTTCCACGAAAAAAATTTGGAATGCAGAAAAAAAAGGTATTTAACAAATTTTTATTTTTTCTGAACTTTTTTCCTTATCGCTCATACCAAATTTTACAAAATGATGCGATTTTAATAAATCACGAATCATTTTTTCGGGAAAAATAATCTTCATAACTTTACCGTTCTCAACTTATGGAAATAAATTCTTTAATGGCTGAAACCATCAAAAATAAATTTTCCAAAACAAAATTATTATAAACAAATTGCTGAATTTGGTAATAATTCATTCATTTTAGAAAATTGGAAACGGTTAAGTTGTAGAGAATCTTTCTTGTAAAAAATGATCCGTGATTTATTAGAATCAGATCATTTTTTTAAAATTTGGAATGAAACGATAAGAAAAAAAGTTCGGGTAAAAATGAAATTTGTTAAATGCATTATTTTTCTGCATTTAAAAACTTTTTCATGAAAAATAATTTTTTCTCTTTCAAATTAGCCCTTTAATAATAATATTGCTATTCTTGAAAGCAAAATTGGCCTGAATGTATATTAATTTTTCATAATATACAAATCTATTAATTTTAATAATCTATTAATTTTAATCTACCACTAGTATTTTAAAGTCTATTCAAATTAATAAAACTTTTAACAGCGTATGCACTGATAAAAAGGAATGGCCGTTACAACCATATTTATGATTAATTTAACCTTACTTGATTGCTAACATAGATATATCAATATTGAATGTGTATTTTGACGATGCGACTATATTTGAATGAATATGAGAGATCATTTCTATCATACTTAATATTATTTTGTATGCTATGGTTTTATATTAATTAACATTAAAAGAAAATTCTAAATTATATCAGATGAAAGGGGAAATTAAATTTTAATAATTAATCTTGAAATTTAAGGTTGCTAAATTGTTACTTAACGGTGCATAATTAATTTAGGTCTTGAGACTTTCACTCTTAATGAGAGTCAAGGATGTGATCACTTTGAAGTATTTTTTTAACGATGAGGGTTTCTAAGTAGGAAGTGTCAAAACTACAATCTGCGTGGATACGCCTTACTGTAATGTGGTATCCAATCAAATTAACTGAAATAACATTACACAGAGCATTGTACTCGTATTTATCCAAAATTATACTGAAAATGATTTCAAAAAAGTAATTTCAACTTGCAAAAGATAATTGTAAACAATTTCCTTTCGTGGTTTTATACATTCTGAATTAGATTTATTTTTACCCTTATTACGATTGGATCATTATAATAATAGAAAAATACTTAATATAATGATGTTCTCGAGCATATTTTCGCAAATAGTTTGTTGGGGTAAAATATAAATCTCTTTAATTTATATATGATATTCTAACGGCAGTCGAAAAAATTGAATCTCATATAAATTCATGTATTATCCATTCGAATGCCATATACAACTACATACTTCTACCTTATTTCTTCTTCTAAGATAGTTTAATTCAGTAACGCTAAACATTTATGACTCTTATTATATCATTATTTTGATGATGTATATACATTATATTCTTTGAAATCTAAAGGAATTAACAAAAGCTAAGAGTATAATCTTTGACAGATGAAATCAATGTTGCATTTAAAAAGTATTATTACTTCGAACTTTCTTTATTTAATTTCATATACGCAAGAAAATATAACTATAAAATAATTTAAAAGAAATATGAACCGTGAACTGCTGCATTATATTATAAATACATTTCATGACATGAAAAATATATTCAAAGTGTTCTTGAAGTTTTGTGTTGAGTCTTAATACTTGCAAAAATGCATAAAATCCTTGATTATTTCTCGCCATAATCTCAGCTCTATATACACAATGATTGCAACACTTTTAAGAAAAATCGTCAAAGATGATTTCAAGAAATAGCCAGGGTGCTTATTATGGCGTTGTTACAGATTATTTACACTTGAGTGGTTCCTGAGGCGCTTGAAGAAACTAAGATTGTAACGATCTGGATAATAATAGAATTTTCTTAGAAAGAAGAGTAATAATATAATAAAATGAAGTTAAGCTGAAGAATACCATGCTTGACAGGTACGTTGCTAAATAAACCGACATCTTCAATGATCCGATTCCACTTTGGCAAGAATTAATTCCACGGTTTGCTATTCTTAGCTGGATCTCTACTTTTCTTACCCTTGTTTTTACACATGAATAAGTATATTATCCACTATTAGACATTTTTTAAAATTCAACTACTTTTCATTTACAGTACTTGAAAATTTATTTACTATGGTAGAAAATTCATTCATTTTTTGTTAGAGATTCATTCAAGCACGAGAATCGAATAAAACTTTAATATTAAAGTTTGTTTTGACAGTGTAATACGATTTATATTTATAGACTTTGAGCATAAAATACCTGTTTATTTGAAATATCAATCGATTTCCTTATACAAAAGGTATCGAGTTTAAAAAATGATCACGAGACTATTAATTTTACTCACATTAAAAATTTCCATGATCAACGAGCGCCATTTGATTTTATTATTCAATCGATCGCCTATATTTACTTATATCGTTACAATATTTTACCTCTACATCTACATACACTGTTTGTTGAATGTATACAAGGAAGTTTGAAGAAATGCAGAAATTGTGTTTTAGTATTTTTATATCTAATTAATTGAAAATATTATATAATATTACACTGAGAAAACCATTTCTTTAATATACGGTCAAAGAAAAAATTTCTTTGATTTTCTTGGTTCTGAGCTTAGATTTTGGCTGCATTCAAGAAAAAGTGATGACAATTTACTTGTTACATTACTGAAATTCTACATAAATCTCATTTTGAAATGAGTCAAGAAAAGTAAAAAAATATTCATTATTTCAAGACTTATTCAAAGTTTAAAAAAGCTTTAAATTTTTGCATTTTTGGCAATGCCTTCGTTAATTATAAACATAAATATTTCGTTTTGTGGTCATTAAATGCAGAATTTTGTTTTTTGTTACCTTCCATGTTATTCTAAGGAATAAATTAATTGTTAGGTATTTTATAAATTTTAAGCTTTTATGTGAATGGTTAGAAACAAGTCCCCGGCGACTTTTGCACAGCAGTGGATATACACTGTTAAAAATCTTATTAATTTCAATAGACTTTAATATACAAGTGGTAAATTAAAATTAATAGATTTGTATATTATTAAAAATTAATATACATTCATATTAAATTTAATAATTTTTCAGTCAAAATACATTAAAATTAACAAACATTATTTAAATATATACACACGTATATATATATATATATTAATAATAAATAAAAATTTGTATTTTTTAAGATGTAAGTATTTAAAATTTTTTGTATACGTTACTGAAAACGACTTCCATTACATGTAATGGAAGTTTAACATAGAAATTTCTAACAGTGTAAGTAAAAATTTAGATTCAGATAATATTTAAATCTTGAGCACGAGCGTCTAATCAGCCTTTGAATTTCTATTTCACGACTGTGAAATTAATTATTGTCTATGTCACTATCTCTATAGACTTCCGACACGTTGTTCCTCAATTGAATCGATTCGCATTGATTATAAGATCGTCTAGTTGTATATAAAACGATTTAGTGAATGGAGTAGCATGAGAATTAATCCAGCATAATGTACTCTAAATGGTGTCGATTATATGCACAATAATAGTAGAGTTATGAGTAATATGTAGTGAGTATAGACCCCGTATAATATACTGTAATTATACATATAGTGAGCTCGTTAGACATTGGAACTTAATGTCTATAATTTACATCAAATACGAACTGTATGGAGCTCATATAATACTTGTACATTATATACATTAGGCATATAACTTTTAAAGCAAATGCATTGAATATTGTACAGTGTTAGTGAGTCTCAGATCATATTAATTAAATATACAATACTTTACCCTCCATACATATAACTCTTTGTACATTCGCGAACTCATATGTCAGCATTCCCGCAATTAATGTATGCAGGATGAACTGTTTTAATATTCAAATTAGAAAAATGTTCTACATCTTCTTATTTACACTGTTAAAAATCTTATTAATTTCAATAGACTTTAATATACAAGTGGTAAATTAAAATTAATAGATTTGTATATTATGTAAAATTAATAAACATTCATATTAAATTGAATAACTTTGTAATCAAAATATATTAAAATTATCAAACATTATTAAAATAATTAAAAGTATTGTACCTTGTATTGGCCCTTAATATCAATAGAATGGTATGTTGTTGGAAAATTGGCTTTTTAATGGTCTATACCAGGCTATCCATATTCAGCTTCGCACCAATGTATATATCCAAACTTTCCTTCTTGTATTTAATATATCAAGTACTCCTTTTGCGACATATTTTAAGCACTCCAGTAACTCAGAGAAAATATGTGAAATTATTGCCAGCAACCTTTTTTGTATTTTCTAGATTTTAATAAATATCACTGATGAGGGCTCCGATCAGAGCCGAAACGTTTGATTAAATTTGACTTAATCATTTTATGGACCCTAAAGCCAATTTTCCAACAACAAATCATACCATTCTATTATTAAAATATATTGTATTAAAATTCAAATAAAAGTTTGTATTTTTTTAAATGAAATTATTTTAAAATCAATATACTTTACTGAAAAAAAACTTTCATTACATGTAATGGAAGTTTAATACAGAAATTTCTGACAGTGTAGAATTATAAACCTACACTGAAAGAAATTTATCGTGAATACAGACAATTTTCTGGTTATATTAGCAAAAGAGTTTGGCTGTCTCAGATACAGCTAAACTGTATGGGTGTTTCATAAAAACAGTTATAGTTGAAGGGATACTATTGCACCAGTAATATTTTTTCAATACACACATCCAAACTGATATGGCTGCAACAGATGAAACATGGTTATGGTTCCTTTAGCCAAACTCTGTTTTGGAAAATCAGCTCAACTTTAAACAGACGCTTGTCTGCTAGTGATGCGAAGTAGTTTCAGAGGTTAGGGGTAAGTAAACTATTATATCAGTGGTTGATTATAAATCTAAAAAAAAAAATTAAATCGATACCAGCAATACGTGTTTTGTTTGCATGATCACATACGATCACTCTGCAAACGTTTGAACGCACACCAATATACATCCTTGAAACAAACCATTTTGTTTTCCTAAATCAGCATAACAGTCGATAGATAATACATTCAGAAGAACATTTATGAAAGTTTCCTGAGCTGATAGCTAATTTAAAGACATGTTATTAGCTCAACTAGTATTTGTTGATTTCTTATTCATACTTATTAACACACAAAATAATATAACTGAAGTAAGAAGATTTTCTTTCTAATTTACATAGAAATTCTCTAACAAACTCGGTTAGGTAGAAACACAATACCATTTCTTTCAGTGTATATTAAACATCTCAAAGTAAAGATTCGTCAAACAATTTTATATAGTTATTACCATTTAGAATAAAAAGTCTAGATTTTTATAGTAATTATATAATTATACTTCAAGATATTTTGAAAAAACTTTATTTTCTGGCAACATGTAAATACATGTATATGATACATATATATATTATTATATCTGTCCATTTAAGGGGTTGTTTCCGAGTTTGGTCAGACTTACAAAATGAAGGATCTAATTTTTCATTCAAGGATATATTCACTGAGAAAAAGTTATGCTATTGAATCTATAGCATTTCTGCCAAAAGCATTTTTATCATTGATTTAAATCAAAATGCTATAGAATTGGTAGCATATGTATCATTTCTTATAGAATAATTTTTTAAATCAATGATAAACATGCTTTCGACAGCAATGCTATAGATTCAATAGCATTTTTTTCTCATTGTTAGTATAACTATTTTAAGTCAGCGAAAGATTGTTTATTCCGTTAAAAAGCGGAAACGGAACCATTTTTATCGATATTTATGTAAATAAACTATAGTTTCTAGCTTTCTCGATTCTCATTGTACCTTGTAGAAATTTATTTAAATCACGAGAGGTAATTTTTTTCGAGACGCTATGCGTGTACAAGTTTAGAGTTTCAATGCACTTTCTTCCTGTGGATCCATGACGCCCAAGAATGTCTTATAAACGCCTGGTGAAAAAACAAGCTCTCATAATTTGAATCAGTAGTTTTCTTTTTACTAATTTTAATCAGTAACTGAACTCTAGCTGTTCAGTCAATTGTTTTCAACTGATTTATCAGAGTTAATGTGACTGAAAAAAACTGATTCTATAGTTAGAATTCAGTCACTAAATAAAATTAGTGAAAATTAAAACTAATTAAAATTCTAGAAGAAGAATTTTCAAATGATCTAATAACAGCTTAAAATTACAAGTATAATCTGTGATCTTTATGTCTATCCTTTTAAAAACAGAAAGCAAATTTTTTTTAATTAAAAGTTTTGTACAGGTTTATACTTTTTCATGGATCTCCTTTCTTTCACATGAGTAAAATGTTTTAATCATTAATAACTATTGTAAGACAAACCTTCAGATAATATTGTGAAATTCCGAGTCTTCTGCTTACAAAAATTTTGTCCCTTATTTTTTTTTTACTGAAGAGTGAAAGGCTCCTGAGATACGTTCATATATATATATATATATATATATCATGATTTATTTATATTATGGCGTGGGTTACAAAATCATATGCAATATTAATTGCAGATGCCTTTATCGTTTCTCTGATCGAAATTCCATAAGATGATTCATTTTTAATTTTTTACTGTCATCTCGACTTTGGAGACTTGTCCGACTGAAGTTTGCAATTTTATTCAACACTAACTTGCCCCAGGTGACGGATTATTTATCTTGTTATATTGCTTAGCTCTTTTTATTTAACAGTTTCCTCAACTAAAACAAGTTTCATCATAAATGTTTATCAGAGCGTAATAGTTTATTCCCATCATTTAATTTTTGATTATCTATTTATTTCAGCTTGTCATTATGTTCAATGATATCGTATAATTTAGCCAATATATTTTCTGCAATTACATTTTATCAACTCGTTTCTAAATTTGCCATGATTAATTTTTCAACTCACTTTTTGAATGTAATTTGAACTGAGCTAAATTTTATATAGTCCTGAACTGGAATGTACAGTTTCCTAAGGTGATCTTGTCAATCATAATTTTTCTGTTCAGAAAAGAGAATTCTGCACGAGCAGACTGGGCAGGGACTTGCTTCAAGGAAGATTATCTCATAGCGAAATCTATCTTCTTCGACCAATAAGTGAGGCACGTTTTGCGATTACTCTTCAATGATACTTTAGTTGGTCATTTTGTTTCCTGCTCTGCCACCCACGCTTCGCAAAAGGGCAAGCGTGGCTTTAATTAATTAGCATTAATTAGAATCGTGACCAACGCAAGAACTGGACCGAGGAGAGCATCGGTCACTGTCGCCAACACGCGGAATTTGAATTGTGTCGCTAACGGTAATATCTCGTGTGTCATATTTCCATCTTCAAGCAAACACTTTTTTTATGTCCTCAGCACTGTTTTTAAATTATACTTCCTACTCAAGAACTATTTAGTACAATTAGAACTAACAGAATTGTTTTGACCGAAAAATAAGTATTTATTTTTAGAATTATTAATTGATCACACCCAGAAAACAGTTTCTTTGAATCAAAGAAACATTTTTTGATATATGGTCAAAGAAAAAGTTTCTTTGAATTGAAGAAAGTTTCGTTGATTCAAAAAAAATTTCTTTAATGTAAACAAATCTATTTCCTTGGATCAAAGAAAATTTTTTTGAATTAACAAAACTATTTTTAATTCAAAGAAATTTTTTCTTTCACCGCATATCAAAGAAATGTTTCTTTGATTCAAAGAAACTGTTTTCTCAGTGCAGTGGATAAGAGATGAAATTTGTTAATTTATCCTAGTCTCAACGATAAAGAGAGTCAATCGGTATATATTATATGATATTTATCTTGATAGTGACCTAAGGAAAAAATGTATTGAACGGTTCGTGCAGCCAACCGCATTATGAGTTATGTGCCGTGTGATAGCATCACCGAAGCATTGCCTGAAGGTGTGAACGTATTTCAAGATCGTAGGTATCTCATTAAGCCATTGCAGCCCTCTTGCGTGATTCTTATCACCTTATTCTTTTTTTCACTTCTCCAATGCCAGTAATTTCTCTATACAACTTGTTTCATTTACTTTGAAGACTGTTCTACAAAAAGACCAGAGCTTAGAGGTACTTAGTTAAATAAATACTTTTGCTATTTTCTCTCTTACGAATAAAAAGTTTTGGTCGTGAGTGGTGAAAATACACTGAAAGAAATGCTTGGAATTTATCAGCCATATGAATATATATGATGTTTCCAGGCAATTCAACAAAATATATTTTTAATATATTTTTTCTACTAGCGGGCCATAAAGTGGACTTTATTGCCCCGTGCGGGGCAAAAAACTCCACTTTCTGACCCTATAGTAGAAAAAAATCGTGTGCAACACAGGAAAAACATTTATTTTACTCGTGTGGTTGTTACCCTCGCTTTGCTCGGGCATCAAACTTCACACTCGCAAAATAAATTTTTTTTTCCCTAGTTGCACAATGTACTATTACGGCTAAACAATTATGTCGTTCACTGTTAGAAATGCTCGGAAATTTACAAAATTTTTATATTACCAACGTAATGTAAAATTTGACTATATTTATGATGTTTTTGAGTATAGATGTCTTAAAATTTCAAAAAAATTTACTAAATTTTCTGAAATTTTTCTTAATATTATGAAACTCAAGTGAATTTTCATAAAATGTACACCCAGAAAACTGTTTCTTTGAATCAAATAAACATTTATTTGATATACGGCCAAAGAAAAAATTTCTTTGAATTGAAGAAAGTTTTGTTGATTCAAAAAAAATTTCTTTGATCCAAAGAAATAGATTTGTTTACATTAAAGAAAAATTTTTTGAATCAGCAAAACTTTCTTCAATCCAAAGAAATTTTTTCTTTGACCGCATATCAAAGAAATGTTTATTTGATTTAAAGAAACTGTTTCTTTGATTCAAAGAAACTGTTTTCTCAGTGTACTTCTCATAATATAAACTTTGTAATACTCACTACCAATATATTATCTGACTCTAATGCATACATAAATCAAGTGAAACATAATTAATTGTAGCCTTTTGACAAATAGTCATATTTGTTCACTTTTATAAAAAGACCACTATCTTTTAATATTGAACTCGAAAAAAAATGTCATTGATTTCCGCTTGCGCTTTCAAGCCATTAGCCAGACGTGAGTTGATCTCGCAGCATTCACAGACGGCAGGTTTTATGAAGTGAGTCTGAATGAGTAGACATGAATAAATGAGGAAATAATGAATTCTTTAAGTATGCATATTTGTGTTACGCTAATCTTTCAGATAATTTGTTCTCTCTTCTTCAGGTTGTTTTTTGATTTAGGTTAATAGTTCTAGGAAACGATGTTTTAAGGCAAAGCGCCTCATTAATCTTCACTTTTTATTGCTCTTCTAGTTCACATATTGCAATATATACTTCCTTTCACATTTGCGTTTTATGTCTGATGGTTACTCTTGACGCACACTTCTTTATATATGTCTCCCTAACTCATCCGACTTCCCTTTTATTTATGAGAAATTGACATCTAGAAATCTCGTGGGCGTGGTTCACTTCCAATAATTGTATCAAATGCACTGGCTGAATCTCCGGTTCTTTGTTATTTTTTGCAATTATCAGCAATATTTAATTGACTCTCGAAAGAGAAAGACCTGTATGGAATTTTATAGAGAGTTTTAAAGTGAGACTAAGAAGGAAATCGATTATTGAAATTTATATCATCAAGTCTCTTTTAAATCAATCATAAATTTTGATCAATTGCTATGCGTGAATTTCGAAAAATGTGATCTGAAGGAACATTCATCACACACTGTTAAAAATATTATTAATTTTAATAGACTTTGATATACGAGTGGTAAATTGAATTTAATAGATTTGTACATTATGAAAAATTAATACACATTCATATTAAATTTAATAACTTTCCAATCAAAATATATTAAAATTAACAAACATTATTGAAATATATACACATGTGTATTAAAATTCAAATAAAAGTTTGTATTTTGTATGATGAAAGTATTTTAAATTTAATATACGTTACTGAAAAAAATTTCCATTACCTGTAATGCAAGTTTAATAGAGAAATTTCTAATAGTGTACATATGATGTTATTAATATTACATATTTTATTTTTATTTTTCGAGTTGAGACTTTTGATTTTCCATAAAAATATTTTAAAAAATGTTGTAGTTATTTTTATAGCTAGAGTGCTTTCCATACCCAAAAATATTTTTAATATAAAAAAGAATAAGTGGTAAAAATGTCAAAGGCCTGTCTCTAATACTTTAGATTTTATTCAAACATATGTTGAAACAAACACGGAAAACCATTAACTTGCAGAAAACGGAGTTTAAAGTAAAATCTTGTTGTGAAGCCTTAATAATAAATCATATTGTCTTTTTATAGGGACATCTGTTATATACTATTTTCCATATAATTCAGTAATATTATAGCAAATAAATAAACTATTTTTCATAAAAAGATAATTTGTGCTAAAAACGCGTTATTCGGAAAAGGTAGTAACTTTTAATTGTATTTATTTTTCCAAGAAAAAAATCAGATTGCCCTGAAAATTTACATACATACTCAGAAAAGCATAGAGGATAAAAAAATAACATTTTTTGAAAATGTCAAAAAAATGTACCAATTATAGGTGGCGGATTCCCTTAAGGACATCCGATTTATACTAAGATCACGATAAGTTTCAAAAGATTGTAAATTATTGCGTCTTTTAGAATTTCACGAGCATTATCAATTATTCTTCCTGACTCATGTCGTGCGTAATAACGCCATTGTGAACGCTACAATAACTACCATTTATCTCAGCAATGGATGTAACTAACCATAGGGGATGTAAGAAGTCATGATTTCAAAAATGAAATTCCTTTGAATATTCGAAAGATAAATGAGTCCACTATATTCACAGTAAATTATCATTTAAGAAATAATAACACCAAAGAATACTTATTAGTGATAAAATAGTTATTATAATTTTTCATTCAATATTAAACTATTTCTTGACTCTAAAGAGTCTAATCCATTAGGTGCGGATAGGAATATAAATATTATAAGATATGAATAATTCACGATGATTAACATCGCCTATTTATCTATCAGATAATAAAGAAGTTTCAGATTGGATGGTTTCCATATTGCAGTTGATTAGAGGTTATGGAGAAATGGCTTGTTGGGTGTATTTTCTAAACTAGCTCGAGATCTGTCATTACTAAATGCATATTCTTGGATACATTATAGTCCAAGTACAAAGGGCGTAACCATCAATTTTCAAGATCAAAGATATTGCCAGTTCTCTGTAACAATGCAGCCTTTCTAAACTTTGAATTTCTCCTTTTTAATATCTATGTACTTTTATTCGAAGGTCGATTAAGGGCATGTGCTACTTGAGAAAAGTAGCAAGTTCATGTGAACGTGTCCTAAATACATAACATTTCGTTATCAAAATTTGAGAAATGGTAAAGGAGATAAAGACGGACGTAGATATTTTGGGTTGTCCCAGGAGTAATTGCCGATTTTTTCATACAAATTAAACACATTTTTTTAAATACAAGGAATGAACTTTAATCAATGATATATTTTCCATTTTGTTCAATGAACTTTTGACATCTTTCTAGTAACTTCATGATTCCACGCTCATAGAATCACTGGTCTTTATCGGCAAAAAACTGAAACAAGTGCGATTTCACAGCTTTATCATCATTTAAAGTTTTACCATTCAAGGAGTTCTACAAAGATCGAAATAAATAGTAATCTGATAGTGCAAGGTCAAGGCTATATGTTGGATGTAACATAACTTCCCAACCAAGCCTTAATAATTTTTGGCGAGTGGCTAAAGATGTGTGTGGTGTAACGTTGTCATGCTGAAAAATTACACCTTTACGATTGACCAATTTTGGCCGTTTTTCTTTGGCCGCTACGTTCAATTTGTTGAGCTGACGACACTAGACATCCGAATTAATCGTTTGGTTCCTTGGAAGCAGCTCAAACAATACCACGCTTTCCAATCCCACCAAACAGACAGCATAATCTTTTTTTCATGCAATTCAGCTTTCGATGTTGTTTGTGGTGGTTCATCACGCTTGGACCATTATCGTTTTCGAACGACGTTATTCTAAACATTCCATTTTTGATCACCAGTGATAATTCATTTAAAAAAAGGTTCGAATTCATTGCGTTTAAGATGCAAATTATAAGCGTTGATGCGTTTTGTTAAATGAATTTCTTTCAATTCATGTAAATCCAAATATCAAGCTTTTTAACAAGTCCAAGACGTAAAGTGTGATCAAATTGGAGGTACTTTTTCCAATAGGATTTTATTGACATGTCACGCGTGACTACTGTCAAACTAAATACACAATTTTATTCAGTTTTTATTGAAATTTCATCATGGAAAGACTTACGCCTCAACAACGTTTACAAATCGTACAATTATATTACGAAAATGGACACTCTGTGAAAAGTGTTTATCGCGCGCTCAGGCCAATTTATGGTGTACATAATCGTCCTACCGAACGCACTATTCGGCATACCATCGGCAAACTCGAGAATAATTCAACACTATTGGATAATACTCGACCAATTAGACCACGTACAGCCCGAACTGTAGAGAATATTGCGGCTGTAAATGAGAGTTTTGCCGAAGACCCGGAAGAATCGATTCGGCGCCGATCTCAACAACTTGACCTATCTTATGGCACTACTTGGCCGATTTTACGCAAAGATCTTGATTTGAAAGCGTATAAAATACAGCTAATCCAAGAAAAAGACGGCGCTACATGTCATATAACCCGTGAAACAATGGATTTACTGCGTAGTCGTTTCGGTGAGCAATTTATCTCTCGTCTCGGACCGGTGGATTGGCCTCCAAGATCGTGTGATATCACATCTTTGGACTTTTATTTATGGTGGTATGTAAAGTCTAAATGTTTTGTGGATAAACCAGCTACTATTGAGGCATCGGAAACCAACATTACTGAAGTTATTAGCGAGATACCGACCGAAGTCCTCGAGCGAGTCATTCAAAATTGGTGTTTACGGATGGACGAATTAAAGCGCACTTGCGGCCAACATTTGAAAGGGGTTATCTTTAAAAAATGAAAGTCGTGAATGGTTCTACACAAAAATAAAAAAGATTGCCCAATAAATTTGAATTTTCATTGTTTTATTTCAATTTAAAATCCTATACCTCTAAATTGATCACCCTTTATATGACGGTCGACTGTTGATTTTGGTATTTTTAACATTTCTTCAATCTCTCGCACAGTTACATGACGATCCGATTTGATTATGGCTTTGATTTGGTCATCATCAACTTTATTTGGTACACCTGAACGTTCCTCATCTTTGAGTGAAAAATCCCTAGAACAGAATTTATCAAACCAATTTCGACACTGTCTGTTGTTTGAGGCTTCCTCGCCATACACATCACGTAATTTTTTAGCAGCCTGTGATGCGTTCTCTCCTTTAGGGAAATAAAAAGCAAATTATGACAAAAATGCTCATTTTTACACTCCATCTTAACGTTGATGACAAACTAACAACTGTAAACAAAATTACGCACAATTTGTTTGTAAAGAAAGCTAAGAGAGACAGCTAACAAACGCCAGAAGAAAAAAATCATGACATTGAAAGAAGACATTCAAAAAGATGGTTTTGATAATGAAAACCAATTTTTCCTATATATTTTACTAAAATTGAACTTTTTTTCAATTTGGAAACCAAAAGTAGTCTATCTACATCCGTTTGTATCTTTTTTACCATTTCCCAAATTTTTAAAAGAAAATTTTATGTACTTTAGCCACAAACATGTAAAATGGAACTCAACATTTTTGATGGTTACGTCTTAACCTTTCCAAAAAGTGAAAAGTAAAAGTTTATTACAAATTTTGCAGAAAGCGAATAGAATTATTTATAGGTAAACAGAGGAATGTTGGAATGTAGATTTAAATAATTGATATTACAACATTTTTAGGAGAAATTCTGATATAAAAACTGCTTTCTCTGGAAGTTTGCTTGACAAACAATTAGAGCTGAAACGAATAAATGTAAACCACTCTTCCTTTAAACCAAATTTTGCAATTAATTCACCTGAACGTTTCTCTGAATAGTTACAAGTCACGATTCGTAATCATATAAAGAATAGATAGATGCAACTTTCATAAATCGTAATTATATTCTTCTGATCCATAATTAGATCTCATATTCTCATGGAACGTATTCTTTAAGTGATTCTTTGTTACAACAAATCTCTCATTTAGTATTCAAGGAATTCCATGTAGAATCTTCCGTTTTGCCCGATAGTAAATTAAGTGTCACAATATCGAGCTTGTTTGAATTTAATGCGCTGGGTCTGCACTGCCTGATAAATGCAAAAAAATGGCAAGTACGAATAAAAAAGACAAAAGCTATTCAGTAGCTGATTATTAATTGGCGATGCCGGTAATTTTCGCAAATGATGCTATACCATTTATACCGTTACGAATTCTTCAAAGTTCAAATACTCGGCACATTCCCTGCACGTTTCTTCAGATGTTATTCAGTATGTCGATGGAACAGTGAACGCAAATAATTTTTTGTATAAGTTTGTTTATGACTAGACACTGATGTTGTCTCCGAAATAACAGACTTCTAAATCAAGCTGTGGCCTCTTTTATTTGGTCATGTAGTACATGTAAGAATTTTGCAATAATATCCTCGAGGAGTGAACTAGAGTGTTGATAGACTTTTCAAATACGTCAAATATAGATGTTACATGAATTATGGTTTTTTTGGACATATTTTAAATGACGAGAAGAGATATTTAAGGGTATCCGCCACCTTTAATATTTTTATTTTTTGAGTTTAGACCTTCCATATAATTTGTTTTATGTTTAGTACCTTTATTTAGAAATATTTTAGAGGATTTTAAAAATTCCAGCACCTTAATGTATTTTTAAACTAACAATTTTGAGTTTTTGGGGCATTTTTTAGACATTTTTTGACTTTCAATAACTTTTTTAACCAATTGCCATGATTCTTTTTTTATTTTGTTCCATACAATGTGTAGCAACTTTTTGGCTATGGAAAATAAGGTGACATGACTGAAAAAAGTGACAAATACAATAAAATTAAAAAATAAATAAAAATATACCAAAATATAAAAAAAAAATTTTGTAGTTATTTTTTTAGCTAAAGTGCTTTTCATGCTCAAAAATATTGATAATATAACAATGAATAGATGGTAAAAATTTCAAAGGCCTGTGGCTAATATTTTAGATTTTATTCAAACATATATTGAAGCAAACATGGAAAACCACAACTTGCGGAAAATGGAGTTTAAAGTAAAGTCTTGTTGTGAAGCCTTAATAATAAATCATATTGTCTTTTTATAGGGACATCTGTTATATACTATTTTCCATATAATTCAGTAATATTATAGCAAATAAATAAACTATTTTGCATAAAAAGATAATTTTTGCTAAAAACGCATTATTTGTAAATCGTAGTAACTTTTAATTAATAATTTTCGATGTTACCGGTATTATAGTATTTGAGGAAAGTAGATGGCCTTTCCGGAAACCGGAAAGGCCATCTACTTTCCTCAAGTAACTTTTAATTGTTTTTTTCAAGAAAAAAAAATTAGATTGCCCTGAAAATTTACACACATACTCAGAAAAGTATAGAGAATAAAAAAGTACCATTTTTTGAAAATGTAAAAAAAATCAAAAATATACCAACGTTGTTAAAAATATGATGCAAGGCTATGATTTTTCGAAAAATTCAAACAGCAAATATTCAGATGATCTAATTTTAATTCTTTACAGTATTGTATAAATCGTTTGAGTCAGTGCTAAAAAAGAATACTCAAATAATTTTTTTACTATTTATATTATGTTAATGAATTATCATAATTAACATAAAACCCACAACGTCCTAATTAGGTAGAAAAATCATAATTAATTTATTGTTCCTTTGTTGATTCAAGCAAATATCGCAATGATCATTTAAATATTCCAAATTTTGTTTAATCTTGATAATTATCATGAACTCTGTCTTCAACTCTTTTATTTCCTGAAGGAAGGAGAGGCTAAAGCTTTCAAAGATACATGCATTTTAAAGACTTTTATACGAACATAACAAAACGTCCTTGAGATTATTTTGAATGATCACGTTTGCTAGAAGGAATGGGTTTTTAGGAGAAAGCAGTCGTGCCTGCTTACGCTACTGATGTTTAGCTTGCTCGGAACGCGTAATTTTCTTCGCTTCACGACTGCATAGCGATTCGTCGGTACGTTCACTCTCACACCTTGACCTGCTTCAACCCTGAACCTTCTTCGCAAGAACCTTTGACCCTGAACTTCATCCCAGAGTCATCACAGGTGTTGCATTAGGATTGAACATACACGACTACTCGCCTTAGTTTCGTAATCACATTCACGATTTACAACCTCGTGACTCAAGAATTTATTTGTAGAATTTGACACGATGAGAAAAACAATTCAAACAGTTATGATCGATAAAATAGGATTAAATTATCATCAATTATGACTAATATTACATAATGATTTAATGCGATTTTACTCCCTTTATAAAAGGAATAATATCACTTTTAGAAATTTCTGTATTAAACTTTCATTACATGTAATGGGAGTTTTTTTCAGTAACGTATATTAAATTTAAAATACTTTTATCTTAAAAAATACAAACTTTTATTTTTATTTTAATACACATGTGTTTATATTTCAATAAAGTTTATTAATTTTAATATATTTTGATTGAAAAGGTATTAAATTTAATTTAAAGAATTTGAAATCTTTCTGTGAAAAAAGAGACGCTTTCGACTGTGCCGGGATTCGAGCCCGGGTCTTTCGATTGCAGGTATTCTTGTGGAGAAGGAGATGTCGGACGCCTGTGTAGCTCAGTTGGTTAGAGCAGTCGACCGGCAATCGAAAGACCCGGGCTCGAATTCCGGCACAGTCGAAAGCGTCTCTTTTTCCACAGAAAGATTTCAAATTCTTTAAATTTGAATTTAATTTGCATTAATGCGATATAAGGGTTTGAAATTGTCTACGAGGATACCTGTCGACAACGTATCCTATCTGATATGCGACTACACGGAGAAACTTTTTATATCAATTTTTACTATGGTATTTTTCAATTTAGGGAAAAACGTATCACTTTGAGAATTTTTGTTAGTAAAAATACTAAACTTTAGAAGAATTATATGAAACTTTAATATAAACTATAGTAAAATTTGCTATGAACTATGCTGAAGTTTCATATCATTATTATAAAGTTTAGTATTTTTACTAACAAAATTTCTCAAAGTGATACGTTTTTCCCTAAATTGAAAAATACTATAGTAAAAATTGATATAAAAAGTTTCTCCGTGTAGTGATCCTCCGATAATGTAGGCTGTGGTAAAAATTTCGAACTCAACGACTTAATTAAATTTAATATGAATGTATATTAATTTTTCATAATATACAAATCTATTAATTTTAATCTACCACTTGTATATTAAAGTCTATTAAAATTAATAACATTTTTAACAGTGTATATAGGTACTTCTGACATTAATTTTTTTGTTTATATTTTTTTCATGTACTCTTTAAAAATGTCTTTGAACATTATCCTTGTACATTATACTGTTTAATATCAGTTCCTGCATTTTATATGATTATATTGATTATTTTGTTTAAAGATATAATACGTTGATGAAGGAAGATCCCAAATAGACTATTCTTTATTTTTATGATGTTAAGCGTAAATCTATAGCAAACGTCACGATGCAATTCGAATTTATTTTTACATCCTCAGTTAAAGCTGTGCCCTTGTTCAATTATCACATCTTGAGGATTACTCAGCGTTCACTTTTCTCATTTTCATTTCAAGGTTGAATAGACAATTTCAATTAAGTGATTGTCAAAATTAATTTTATTTAAACATTTGAATGTAATGCCTTACCTGCGTACAGTTGATTCGCAGAAAGAGAGTCATCCTCACCAGGTTGAAGACGTCCCTCCATTTCTCGGAGACGAGAATGAAGATCTCTTGTGTGTAGAAAAAGAAAAAGTGTACTCGAGAGCGCCACCAAAGCGATCAGTTCACTGGTCCTTTAATGAAAAAATAATTAACTGATTAGCCAATTTTATTTCATCAAACAATAATTGTACTTGTCATGTGAATATAATTTTACATCTATAATAATATCAATTTTAAACTTATAAAATATATAAATACATTTTAAGTAATCTTCCGAAATTTACGAAATTTTGAAGTCTGAAGTATAACGGCAAATTATATGAAATTTACATTACTTAAAAAAATTCTATTTTAAATTTGGTAAAGATCGACTGAAATTTTCAAAAATTTTCTTTGAAGTACGAAACTGTCCTGAATTTTTCTAAATTTATCTTAAATTTAGAAAACTGTAACAGAATTTTCATTTACATGTCATTTACATGTCTAGCAGTGCATTGTTAGAAATTTCTGTATTAAACTTCCAGTACATGTAATTTTACAGTAATGTATATTAAATTTAGAATACTTTCATCTTCAAAAATACAAATTTTTATTTGAATTTTAATACAAATGTGTATATATTGTAATATGCAAATCTATTAATTTTAATTTACCACTTGTATATTACAGTCTATTAAAATTAATAACATTTTTAACAGTGTATATAAGTACTTCTGCCATTCATTTTTGTGTTTATATTTTTTTCTTGTCATCTTTAAAAATTTCTTTGAACATTATCCTTGTACATTACTGTTTTATATCAGTTTCTGCATTTTATATGATTATATTGATTATTTGAGGCTATATTAAGAATCAATTCTGTTTATCTTATAATCAGATATTCAGTTATTTTAAGAAAATGTATAGCTTATTTTTAACGTTAGTAAGTATAACTGAAATTTTAGCTCAGACAATTTTTACTATAGCCGTGACCAAATTCTAGTTGTTTTAGAGAAATTACTTTTTAAGAGCATTTTATAAATTATATGTATACATATATTGTTGGAAAATGTTATAATGACTAACAAAAGGTTAAATATACGCATTATTACGGTAAGTGCAGTTCTTATCTCCTCCAATTCAGAGTCATGTACCTATTATTTGTCGCCTGACTCGTTAGTTTGCGAATCAGGGCATGGTATGGTAATAAACATATTCTTTAACGATGGTCTGTCTCGTTTCTTTGGCACTATATCTTCTCCAGCCCTTTCTAAATTGCACTGATTAGTTACACATCTAGTGAAAACTTAAGCAATCCTTTCATACTTCTCGGACTCTTACAACTCAAACTTTCGTTTATCTAACTTTAATGCTCTATTTATCACTGAAAGAACATTTAACTTTTAATCACTTCACGATAGTCTTTTTGGATTATTATTGGTTAATTTAACAATTTTTTTAGGGTTTTTACTCTTTTCAAATATAACCCTTTCCGCACGATAAACTTTTGTAATTAAAAAGCGAAGAGTGATAATATTTAGGTTGATTGTCTTGAAGATAATGGTTGGAGAGAAGCTTTCTACAAATTATACAAATAGTGTCTATATTATTCATGATGGTTTCAACACCATTTGCAAACATTTTTCGTTCGAAAATGGCGTCAATTACAGATTTTCTTATTAATATTTCAATCTTCTTCTCGTATTATTTACCAGTTGCAAAATTACATCAGTATTACTCCACTTAATACGTTGCACGTATCCTTTCTTCCGATCCCACCAAGATTAAACAGTGGAACTTCAGGAAAACTTTAGCCTCTATTTTTACATTCTCATCATGGATGAGAATGTATTGGTTTTATGTGAAAAATGACTTTCGACATTTTCATCAAATCTTTACGTTTTGAGACCCCCCGAGTCCGAAAAAAGGGTTTTTACGAAAGTGTCTGTCTGTCTGTCTGTCTGTAGGTCGTTTGCGGCTTAACTCTCGATAGAATTATCAGATTGAATTGTGCTTTGGCACACTTTATCGGAGCCGAAAAAGTAAGGACAAGTTCGTTAACCAGCCACATCCAATCAAAATTGAGGGATTGAGCACTACTTTTGTGTTTTTGAAAATAATTTTTTGAAAAAATCAAAAATTTTAATACTGGTTTTTGATAGTGCTTATAAATCTCTACAAATTATCCTGATAACATTTTTTGATTAAATCAAAATTAGAAATGTTACAGCATATTCAAATTCGAAAAAAGTCAATATCAAAATTCCATTTTCCAGTTAAATTATACGAGATACGAAAAAACGTTATGATACAATATTATTTTCTACATAAAGATCTACAAATTTGAATTGTAACATTTTTTCATAAGATGCATATTTTTTTTTTAATTCAAAAATAATCTATTGAAAATCCAAAATTCAATTTTTTAGCAATAATATGTGAAATAAAAAAAAAACGTAAGAATACAAAGTTGTTCGTTTCAAAAAGATCTACAAGTTTTGTCTTACACAGTTTATGAAAAAACATATATTTTTCGTTTCAATTCCAAAAAATACGATTAAAATTCAATAATTTCATTTTTTAGACAAAATATATGAGATACATAAAAAAAGTTTATGTGTTTATGTGAGATACGAAATAAGCGTTGTTCTGCAAAATCGTTTCCTTAAGGTAGTACGATCACGAAAATTAGACCTCAGACAAAAATAGATAATTTTGCTTTCACGAATAGCAACATTATTATTGAAGGGCCAATTTGAATGAGAAAAGACTATTTTTCATGAAAAAAATTTGAAACACAAAAAAATAATGTTATTAATAAATTTTATTTTTGCCCAAACTTATTTTCTTATCGCTTCGAGCCAAATTTTTAAAAATCATGCGATTCTAATAAATTATGGTTCATTTTTTTAGAAAAAAGATTCTCTACAACTTGACCGTTTCCTATTTTTGAATTTTTTCTTGAAAGCAAAAGTATCTATTTTAGCCTGAGGTCTAATTTTCGTGATCGTACTACCTTAAATAAAGTCTACGATTATTTTTTCTTTTTGAGAGATTTGGAAGAAAATAAATTATTTTAATCATGTAATTTATTAAAAAGTTACTGAAATGTATACAGAAAATCGAGCGCGAAGCGCGAGTGTCATGATGAGAATGTGTTCCTTAAGGCCGATAGAGCCTTAAGTAAATTGAATTTCCTGTTTCACTTAAACTGAAAAAGAAATTTAGTGAATTTGAGAAAATGAGTAATTCACATCATCTTTAATATTATAAAATTGGTTTGAGCTTCAGTATTAAATTATAAGAAATAAACTTAAATGTATGCGAAGAGCACAAGACCGAGCGCGAAGCGCGAGGTCCAGAAAGATCGGAGCGCGAAGCGCGACGATCAAATCGCGCGCCCTAGGTGCGCTCAAGCTTGCGAGCGAGATTTTTCAAATTACTTTTGCGCATAGAGCAACTTTTATTAATTTAAACAATTTTTTCTGTGAAAAAAAGGAACGCTTCCCCTCCGCTGGGTATCGAGCCCAGAACCTTTCAATTGCCGGTCGAATGCTCTATCATCTGAGCTACGGAGGTTCCACAAAACTTTTCTCACAGAATCTATTTACGCCAATTTACGCCAATCTTAAATGACGTTAATTCTAAATCTCAGGTTGATAGGGTCGATATGGTAAAGTTCGGTTATTATGGTGAATGATACACTCTTCTAATTATCGACATAATCGACTGAAATGATTTAGAAAAATTTGTATAACTTTTATTAAAATAATATATTGTGCAAATAGGAAAAAAAAATGTATTTTGCGAGTGTAAAGTTTAATGCCCAAACAAAGCGAGGATAACAGCCACACGAGTAAAATTAATGTTCTTCCCCGTGTCGCAGACGATTTTTTTTCTACTAGGGGGTCAGAAAATAGATTTGTTTGCCCCGCACCGGTTAATAAAATCCACATTATGACCCGCTAGTAGAAACAAGCATTTATAAAGCACATTGTATGATATACAAAAGGGTTAGTGAAATGATTTTAATTTATAAAATTAAACATTGATCATTTTATTGGTCAGAACAACTATCTTTGTATATATAATTGATGTTACTATCCACAGTGTTACTTTAAGAAATAATAACATAATAACACCAGTGACAAAAGTAGTTGCAACAACCATAAATTATTAATGTGACATTTTAGAAACTAAAGTATTTGTACTAAACTATAATTATTATTTGGTTGATTTACTTCAAATTCAATGTTTTAGAAAGGAATTGGCAACCTTTTAGTTTGAATTTATGAAGTAGATCAAAATTTCGGTATGCTGTCCTCTTAAAATAATATAAGTGAAATCATAAGAAGTTTCATTACTTAAAAATGTGTTTTTAATTAAAAATATTATTAAGAACACTGTTAGAAATGTTCGAAAATTTACAAAATTTGTATGTTACAAAGATAACGTAAAATTTGACGATATTTATGTTGTTTTTGAGTAAAGATATCTTAATATTGCGAAAAATGTACTAAATTTTCTGAAATTTTTCTTAATATTATGAAACGCAACTGAATTTTCATAAAATGTATCAAAACTTTGTGTTGCAATATATGTTTTTTTTAATAATGATAATTCTAGAAAACATTAGGAATTTATGGAAAATTGATTTGCAATCGTAATTATTCCTAGCAGACTGGAAATTTTTCGCAGTCAAAATACTAAAGATTAAAAAAATTAAATGAAACTTCATTATAGTTTATAGTAAAGTTTGATACAATCTATTGTAAATTATAATATAGTTCATCTAAAATTCAGTATCTCACTGCAAAAAATCCTCACTATGACACTGTTATCCCTAAATTGAAACATAGTTTAGCAAAAATTTTTAACTTGAGTTTCTCCGTGTTCAGTTAGCCAAAACCTAAAATTATTCCTTTTACAAGATTCAGAATTTCCAGATACGAGTATCAGAATATTCAGCACTTTTTAACTAAAAATTAAGGAATTTTTTCTTAACTTTACTAAAATGTAACTGAATTTCCTGAAATTCTATCTTGATTTTACGAAACTCTGACTAAATAAAACTCCAGTCACGTGTTTCGGAAAATTACGGTAGAAATTTCTAACAGTGAAGAATAAAGGAAAGAATAAGCGTGTATGTACAAGTAGTTCGACAAGTTAACTTATCAGAAAATTAGGGTTGCTCTGAACAGTATTGAAGGAGACAAAATCAAGGAACGGTAAAGCTCATCCTTTGTGATGTCAACGACACAGGGAAAGAAACGGTATATTCCCGTAGGAACGCGTGTGAAATACCGTAACATATACGCGCAACAGACCTCATATACAATTCGTGTGAATGGTATAAATGTACACATAATACATGAAGATATATATATATATACAAACATCCAATGTACGAATGATCATGAAATCCCATTTGCGTAAGGTGTGCATTCTATATGTATACACTGAGAAAATAGGAAGATATCCTATTCTGACATTTAATTCTGCAATTGTTCTATAAATCTTTCCTATGGCTATGTGAAAACTTATCACGATTTGCTTCATAACTCAAAATTTCTATAATCTATAGGAGTTTTTCCAAAAAAATTTTCTCAGTGTAAAACAAAATATATTTTGCACGTATCGGGATTCCGCATGTTCAGAGAGATATGGTCCCAAGAAGCAACACTGATTTAAGTCATTTATGTTTACCTACAGCCATGGGTTAAAAAAACAGAAACAAATAAAGAAATTAATTATTCACATTTATATAGTATCAGGAATTTTAATAAAGGTATCATTTACATATTACGCCATGAGTTTTTCGTTTGATAAAATAAAGATAAAAGCGAAACTGCCGTTAAGTAATAACAGGAGTTAACTATATAAATAAAATTTTGTCATCTAATGTATGGAATATGACGTACTGAGAAAACATACGATCAATTTGATTACATATTACTTATTTTAAGATTAAAATTTATTTCAAATTAATTAAGTTGAGTTTGAAATTTTTCGAAAGCGTCATTTTTTCCACAGAAAGATTTTCAAATTCTTTAAAATATTAAAATTTATTTTCCGTAAAAAAAACTATTGAATTCAGAATAATAAGCCCAAGACAATTATAGTTTATCATGCTAAATTGATCTACATATTATATTATCGATTTCATTATGATTAATATATACATAAATAAAGTCACTACAAAAGTTTTGCAATACAAGACAAGTTTTTTTTCAATTCAAATATAGTATTGGCAAAAACTTAAGAAATAATTTATTTAATTTTATTATCTTTGAACGAAGACAATTTTTTATAATTAAAGAAATTATCTTTGTGAGTCACATTACGAATTTACTATGCGACTGAGCAGAGATTTATTTATTTAATTTAAAGAAAAAAAACAATCTAGAAATTTCTCCAAATCAAAGAAACTTTTCTTTGACCGTATAAAAATGAAAAAATTTATCAAATATCAAGATTTTCCAAATAAGCAATCAAACGATACAATTGTTTCAACTATGATACGTAATTTTCTATATTTATGAAATCACAAATTCTATTTCGCTCTTTCCAATAGATTTTGGATATTGCAAAACTTTTTAGCGATCTATTTGATACACACATAAAAATGATATGCCTACAGATGGAATGGCAAGTATAGTTCAAAATATGGAAACCCGATTCCACAATGCATAATAAAATGTCCCAACGTATAAGCAATGACTATTAATCAAGGTAACATCCTGGTGAAATGTCGCAAAGGTTTGGTCGCAAGGACGTTCCCAATGATATGTTGCTCAACATAAATGTTTTTAGTTCCTCTAAAAGTACCTTCCGTAGATAAACACTAAGACAGTCTACTTTTAATTAAGGCCATGTATCAACCAGATCACGTGACCAAATTCCTGTAAAAGTTCGTGTAAAATAACTTATTTATTTTACAAAATATATTTCTGGAAATTTGGAAAATATATAAGAAAAAACGATAAAGAACGTCTGTCAACTTCGTTTGAGTGAAAATATTGCAAACAATTTTACAGTATTGTCAATAAGTTTTCGAATTTTTCAAAATTTTTACTTAAAAGAAGTTAACAGACGTGCAAATAATTTCAATTATATATCTTCCTTATTTTGTGTTGATATGTATATCAATTTTTCCAATAAAAATTCGTGAATAAAAAGTTGACCAGACATGCATCTTTCCTGTTGCTTTCTTTTATTGGTCTTATTAAAACACACATTAAAAGAAATTTCATAAAAGAAAGTATATTCTCTTGAAGTTTATAGAGTAGACTTGCTGACCTCTTTAATATATTGGATTGGAAATATAATTATATAGAATGGTGTGTATGCTTAGAGCTACCAAGATAGAGATGATGTTCCACATTCGTTCTATAAAAAGTAATTGCGTGAGGTAGGGTTTTGTCATAATAGTTTTAACTACTATACTTGACCACTTTACACACAATTAAACATTTTACACAAAAGAAGTAACTATTTTAATGTAATCAACTCAAAAAATGGATTTTAGTTAACTCCACTATAAACAAAAGCGGTTTGCATTGGATGTCCAGTCCAATGTAATATAGAGACCAATAAGGAGACTCACTTCAATGTATTCCAATAAGCCTTTTCAACTAACAACAGTCACGCATTGTACAAATTAATCTCGTTTTTCTTTCCACGTGAAATGAATTATGCTGTTTGGAACCCTTTTATTTTATGATGGTTTTGTGCTAGTATCGCAATGTTTCATTCCAAATCCCGTTCAATAGATGGAATCTTAAGCGTGTCCTTATTTCATCCATGAATGCTATCGCTTGATATTCATACAAGCAGAAAGGACGTTAACGTGAATGTACGCAATGTACATTTACTCACTATATGAAAATATGATGTAGTCAAAGAAATAAGTAAGCGATACAACCTCACGGAAAAAAATAGTTCAATAAAGTTTATAGAATTGTTTGAGAGTTAATGATACAGGCATTTACGGAACAAAGTTCTACAAAATTTATAGAACTTTTCATAATTAATGTGACTTTTTCCTGAATGTTCTGTATTTTATACAGAAAATTTCTATAAATTTTGCAGAACTCTGGTCTGTAAATGCCTGTATCCCCATCTCTTGAACAGTTTTGTAAACTTTAATGAACTATTTTTTTCCGTGCTCAATTCTGATTTTATATAAACTATATTTTACGGGAGATTTAGTAAAAACCCATTTCTAATTGTACGCAGCTAACACTGTATTAGTATTTCAATCACACTTGCTTCCTGGTATACAAATATGAATTCCGCGAAATAATATAAGAAGTTTTATGTAACTAATGTGTTTTCGAAAAATAATATACAAAAAACAGAATTTTGGAATCTATTTCAGAAAATATGCAGTTAAAACTATAGACTAAGCAGGTCACGTGACGAAAATTATTTGTTAATTCAGCCATGTAAGATAACTTTTTTTGTTTATAAAAAATTTTGCTCAAAACATTTCCACGGAGAATGAAATATCGTCTTGAAATTTTGGGAAACGAATCGAAAATTACTTGGAAAGGTCTGTTATGTCTTGAATATTCATAATGATATAAATAAATTTTGGAAAAATATATAATTTCAGACAAATTTGCAGAGTATATTGGCGACAGTGTTAGACTAGTGCAGCAGAATTTAAGGGAATGTGATACTTCGGAAATTAGCAAATTTTATTAATTTCAGGTTTCTACATGTTTGTGTCTAAAATACACAAAATTATCTTTTTTAAATTTTGAAAATGGCAGAGAAGATAAAAACGAACGTAGATAGACTACTTTTGGTTTCGAAATCGGAAAAAAGTTCAATTTTAGCAAAATATATCGGAAAATTTTTTTTCACCGTCAAAACGAAAAGTAGTCTATTTACGTCTGTTTTTACCTTCTCCACCATTCCCCAAATTTTAGAAGCAAAATTTTATGTATTTTGGGCACAAACATATAGAAACTGGACCAAATTATTTACATGAAATTGCTATTTTTTTCAAGTATCACATGCCCTTAAGACACTCAGTATATAGGTATTATCAATAAAACTTTTAAAATTTTTTTTATTTAATGTACTATGCCTTCCCATATTCCTTTTATATACTATTATCTATCATTTCCTGAATTTTGAACGATTTATTTTGATTTAAAATTTTATATACGGAGGAAAAAATCGATATCCAGTGATTTAATTGGTCACGTCACAAGTTATTATGAATAATGTTTAATACAAATGGCAATCCGTTTCTACTTATTGGTATCTTCTAAATTCAAAAAATGCTTAATATTTGAAAATTTGCTGTTTTTAATTCATAAAATTATTAGATAAGCTTATTAAACCTGATTTTATTTGCTTGTAAATACGATAACTTGAGTAGGTAAAATTTCAGACTTAACCTTCTAAAAGTTTCACTAAGCTTGAAATGTTTTGCTTAAATCAATTTATGCGAAGAATTTTTTTTTTCCCACTAATTTATTATAGAAAAAATTATACATAGATAATAAAATTTTGTAAATTTATACTGGAAATAATTATCTCCAAATATATAGATTAACTTAATATTTCAGAAGTAGAGGTACTGATAGAAATATATATATATGATAAATTATATAACAATAAAGTAAATTATTCATTTTCGCATTTAAAAAATCTATTTATGATGAATAAATATATTTCTGTAAAACGATTAAAATCATCCGCTTCGTTTTGGTCATAAGTATATGTCTGCATATTACAAATCATTTAAAAAATGCATTTAAATTTTTAAATCCTACCATAAAAAATATGGCGAAATCCATTAGTAAAATGATGTAAGCTGTACCATAACCAGTAATATAACAAAAAAAATTTCTCATTTCTCATTTCTAAATGGATACGATTATGAACTTCTTTCTGAGTAACATGTAAAACCATAAAATAAGATAATATTGTAAAAGTTTTATGATTATTATAGCAAATTTTTAAAAAGTTCTTTCTAATTATATAAACGCATAAAATTGATCTATTTTGGTGAGTTATAAATATCCAGCAAAAGTTCAGTTGGATTTATTGTGTTTCGTTTTCTCCAGATATTCAATTTTTTATTTATAATGAATAATTTTTAGTAGTGTCGTTTCCTGTCATTCGATTTTAGACCAACTCTGGTTAAATTTTCCAACAATATCAATTTTAAAAAGCATTGTAACGTTATTGTTTAGTTCCAAATACCCGGCAGCAATCCGTTACCTTGAATCTGGATTTACATTGCAGGTTGAATAAATAATTGAAATATTCCTAATTCTCAGAAATATTGCATATTTGAGTTTCGCAGAAAGCATGGCTTAATGGATTCCTCAACTTCTGATCTTGTCTAACTAAACGACGTCTTCTCCAAGAATCTTGAGAAAGCAACCGCACCGGTCACGCGGGATGAAACCGTGTGGATCGTATGAGACCGGAAGTGAATCGCAGGTTCGATTTGCAGATATGCTATTGTTCCGTAATATCGTCGTTCGTGTGCGTCCACGATATAGGAATAGGTCAAATTCTCAAAGAATTCGGATTGTTAAAGATCGTGCGAGAGATATAATGTCGGAAAACTATGCAGCAAACGTGTAATGTACGTTCCTAAAATTTACTCCTTAGTTTTCACATTATCGCACATTATTAAAATACAAGTAACGACAGACTCTAATTTTAAGCTCTCAATCATTAGCTTGAAATGAACAACAGGTGTTAATCCTCAGCTTTCGATCACCAACTCCCATTTATATATAGGTACAATTTTTTTCCTATTTAATGGCCTTATTATATTGCGGATTTCTTATTCAATTGAATTTCAATAATTCTCAATAATTGAATTAAATATTATTTTTCACACAAATAATTATTTTAAAGAATTTGAAGAAATTTCAAACTCAACTAATTAATTTGAAATAATTATTTTAATTTCCTAATTTTAAAATAACGTTTTGAGCACTAAAAAGTGAATCAAGTAAATAATTAGAATCTTACAAAAGAGAATAATTATTTGATTATTCTTGAGCAAATAAATAAGTATTTTATTGAAAATGTGAAAGTCCAGTGAAAAAGAAGGTAATTGATTCGAATAACTTCATCCTTATAATATTTCATTATTTTAACAATGTGAGAAAAAAAATTATTTGTTACCATGTGGACTTTGATCTTTTTGGTATTTAGAGTCTAACATGAAACGGTTCAACTTGACATCGTTAACTCAGAATTACAGACAGATCTAAAAAGATAAGAAAGACAAACTTACAGATGACTTGGTAAATATTGCCGAACAAAGCAACCTTCTAAATACTCCTTTTACCAACCCAGTAAAAAGTTGATTTAACCTTAAAACCAAATCCTATATGGAATGTGATACAATATCAAATATGTCGTTTTCGTAGAATAAAAATTAATTTATTTTTATATACAATCAAATTAATCAATTATATTATTTCTGTAATATTCATTAAATTTATATATTTCCGGCATCGAATTCTATACAAGACAGACAATAAGAGATTTTGAGAACAGTTTCATTGTTTTCTAACGAGGTGATACAATCAGCAGAATGAATGTATTCAATACCACAAATTTTTTTTCTCTCGGAATAAAAAACAGCTATACATAGTTACATGCTTACATGCATACATACATAATAAGAGAACCGCAGGAAGAAGCAAAAACGGATGAACCCGCGGCATCTGAGAGATGTAGGAAGGACGTTCCTGGGTACTTATATGGCATACAGGAAGAAGTACCAGCAGTGGAACCTCGTTGAAGTGTTTACGACATGTGGTGATTCAAGTAATGGAAGTCAAAGTACCTTCGTACGCTGATTATTGCTTTGAGTGATACAAGCCGAGGGATAAAACGTGGTACGAGGGATGTACATCTCTCAAATACAGAGACTGAGTACATGTAGGCGTATAAATATATATATATATATACCTATATATATACCTAGACACTGTACTTAGTTGCTTCTTCTAAATTTACAAACTTCTTCTACGGTATAAGCTTCCCCACTACTTTCTTTCAACCCTATCTTAACTATCAACAGTGCCGGATTAAGAATGTTGAGGCCCTGGAGCCAATAGTTCAATAGTTTATAGAACTGCTCAAGAGTTGAGGATACAGGAGTTTATAGAACACAGTTTTAGAAATTTTACAGAACTTTTCAGAATAAAATTTGGAACTTTCAATAATTTTTCCTGAATTTTCCGCATTTTATTGGGAAAAGTTTTGTAAATTTTCCAAAACTCTGTTCCGTAAAGGCCTGTATCCCCAACTCTTGCACAGTTCTACAAACTTTATTGAACTATTTTTTTCCGTGTACTCATCGTAAGCACTTAAGGGGCTTCATCACCTTTTCATTTTCAAAAAATAATTTTTTTTCTCCTAGCGGGTCATAAAGTGCATTTTATTTCCCCCTGCGGGGCAAAAAAATCTAGTTTTTGAGCCCCCAGTAGAGTAAAAATCGTGTGCAACACGGGAAAAACATTAATTTTACTCGTGTTTGCCCTCGTTTTGTTCTGGTATCAAAATTAACACTCTAAACATAGTTTTTTTTCCCTAGTTGCACAATATACTATTTTTATTGCATAAAAAGGTCCCTTAGGGTCCTAAGAATAATGCCCAATAGGATAGATGTATGGAGCAGGCATAGCAGATTAAAGGTATATCAAAATTATAGTATTTTTTTACGTTATTAAAACGTTAAACGCGTTCTTTTCAAAACTGACTTTTTCAAATTGACAAGACACGCCATTTCAAATTAAGGTCGCTTTTTCGGCAAAAATCGAGTCTTACATTCAAATGCTCACCATTTTTGCAAAAATGAATATTATTTTATAATCTTTTGTACTTCACTGGGCAATCTTATGAACATTAGGAAAAAATTTGTTTTTTTATTCCAGGTGCAAATCTGAATTTTTAGAACTTTTTGTCGCGGACGACCTCCGAAAAACATTTTGTTTTTGCACACGGCAATACTTAGCCGCCATTTTGTATTTCTTGAGAAAATTTTTTTTTCTATGAAGTTAATATATTAGTTAATAAACTTTATAAGTTTGAATTGCTTTGCGTTTTGTTATCTGCCTAAAAATGAATCATAAAAGTGACACTATTTTTGGAGGCTCAAACGTGATGAAACACCTTATTAACATCAAATTTATGTGCATATGATGTACTTACAATTTCGAAAGTTTATTAAACGATGAAGAATATTTCAGTTGAAACTATAAATGATTGTTTTTTTCCCCATTAAGGGCATGTGATACTCCAGAAAAGTAGCAAGTTCATTGTGAGCAATTTGATCCAGTTTCCACATGTTTGTGTAAAATACACAAAATTTGAGAAATGGTAGAGAAGATAAAAACGGACGTAAATAGACTACTTTTGGTTTTGATAATGAAAAAAAAATGTTCCATACATTTGGCTAAAATTGAACCTTTCGTCATTTTTGAAATCGAAAGTAGTCTACCAACGTTCGTTTTTATCTTCTTCACTATTTTATAAATTTTGAAAACAAAATCTCATGTATTTTGGACGCAAACATGTAGAAACCTAAAATCAATAAAATTTGCTAATTTCCGAAGTATCACATACTTTGAAATTAAAAAGTAGCGTATATTTAATAACAGATTGTATATTTGAAAGGCTCTAAATATAGACATAATAATTAATTTTGTTCTGAAAGAATGTTGTCACTGTTCAATGAACATTCAAAATTGTAAGTTCATCTGCATTTGTTTAACAATATGTCAACATCGTGTTTCTTTTATGTAACCTCATTTTCGTTGTTATTATATACTATTATCTTATAGTGAATAATCATAGAGAGCTTTTGATGGGGAATACACATCAATAAATCTTATTTATCTTGCCAAAATCTTATTAAGAAAATTTTTAAAACATTTATGGAAAATCAATGTCAAGTCTAAAGAAACAAAAATTGAAAAAAAAGCTTTTTTCAACTCTGACCTCTAATAAACTATAAAAAATTGTATTATTTTTGAGATTATTAAAAATTGGACGATTATACAGACCTTTTGGGAATGGCCAGTCGCCTCTGTCCACAAAAAGCGTTGTTTTTACCGATCATCTTTCTTCTAGTTTGTACTTTAATGATCACAGAAACACCACTGATTTTCCCGTCGATAAAATCGTCCCAGAAAAACGACTACAAATTTGTTCGTCGAGTTCGTTCCGATCTGTAGAGATAATGTCCCACAAACACGAAAGGCAAGATTCTTTCCATCAATTGGTTTAGTGAGAATTTAAGTCGCGATTTACTTTTGATAATCGGTCGACTTTCGTGATACACGCACTATCGTTAGTTTATCGTCTCCTCGCAAAGGAAACAGATTACATTTCTTCCTTGTAATTTCCTTTTTCATCGTTAGAGTCATCATCACAAAAAAAGTTCTCACCCGATGTCACATAATGTGTTTTAATAAAAATGTAACATTGTATCCCTTCAAAATTTTTACGACTTGATATCATTCGATTTTTAAATAAGTTTCATAATGTTTTTAAACTAATTAATTATACACTAATACTCATATAAGTATACTGTTTTCCTTGATGCCAAAGTTAGATAAATTTTAAACTGGAAACGGTGGCGAAAATTTGAACTGATTATCAGAAGACTTTTTGAAATTAATGATAGATAGTGATGTGTTTCTTGGGAAAGGGTGTATATTAAAAAAAGTTTTCAGTCAAAAAATCGATCATGCCAATAGTGAAGGTTCTCTCGAACACAAGGTACTAGGAAGCACGTCTGGAGAGTCGGATGTTCAGCATGCGACTGAAGTAATGAAGTTTTCGTTATGTGCCATGGTCTCTATAGACTGTATCACGTGTACACAGCTACACACAATACAATCAAATACAAGTATACAATATTCACGCGATCCACTATACTAGCTCACTGCAGCTCACTCCGTTCCGTTACTCAGCCACGCTAGTGAAATTCTACTCCACATTCGTCAGGCACATTCGTGGCAATCATCCCCACCTCTCTTTCTCTCTCTTACTCCTTCCTTCCGACACTTCCACTTGAATCTCAAATCTTCCTGCAATTAGGAACCTCAATCAGGGCCATTTCCACCTTCAATTTAGATAACGTTTTTTTTCTTAGACACTTGATCGATGCATCGATTATATCATTTATTTATTGACCTCAATATCAACTTTTGACTTTTATTATTTTTTGAATATTAAAATCAGGAATTATATTGAAATGTAAATCAAACGTTCTGGCTCTCATTAGAGCCCTTATCAGTGTATTTTTATCTGATTCTATCTGGGACATTGAAATAGAGATTTATTTTCTTTACTATTATTATCACAAGAAAATAAACAAAGTCCTACATGTATAGTTGACCAGGTCTATACGTATCGTTTAGAATCGGATAGAATAAAAGACTAATAGTGATCGGATACAGCCTGAAATAAAACTCTGTATAAGACTCGGATATCAGCGGGATAAAAAGTTTTGTTATTATTCCGATATATTCCCGGTTAGAACCTGATACGAGCTGAATGGACATATTTCTTGATCTTGACTACGTGCCGGTTAGGACCGGATAGAATAAAACACATCACTCGTATAAAAATACAGATAGCGGCCGGATACAACCCAGAATTAAAATCAGTATAGACACCAAGAGGTGCTGAAATGTGTCCAGGTTTTATCCGCAACCTATCCGGAATTTTACACAAATCCAATTTCCAAACACGGAAAAAATATGTAGCTGTCACAAAGATTTTTTAGATTATATCAGCCATATTTATGGTTAGGATAGTTAATAATATAGCTGAAACAACGATATGTTTCTTTATACCAGCTACACAATTTTTGGCGTGTATAAAAGAAAAAACTACATAAGAATGATAAAATACATACATGTAGTATTATATTGGCTCTACTCTCTAAATCTGAATCAGTAAAATTCACTGATTCATCAGTGAAAAAATATGTTCCACTGTTAAATCAGTTAATTTTTACTGATTCATCAGTGAAAAAAATATTTTTTACTGTCAAATCAGTGAATTTTACTGATTTACAGTAACCTCTTTTTAGATATTTGAATCAGTCAAATTTCACTGACAATCAGTAGATTTTGACTGATTCAAATTTAGAGAGTAGGGTCATAAATAAAAAAACTTGATGTCAATCAGGTGTTTCGGCTCTCATTGGAGCCCTCATCAGTGTATTTTTATCTGATTCTATCTGGGACATTGAAATAGAGATTTATTTGCTTTAAAGTAAAAAGGGGCATTCATCCGGATCTATCCGGGACCTGTAAACGTGTATTATCGCCAGAAAAGAAACAAAGTCCTACAATATATAGTTGACCAGATTTATACTTTTCATTTATAGCCGGATAGAATAAAAAACTGAAAGAAGTCGGATACAGCCTGGAATAAAAATCCATATGAGACTCGGATATCAGCCGGATAAACATGTTTGTTATTAGTCCGATATAATCCCGGTTAGAACCTGATACGAGCTGAATGGACATATTTCTTGATCTTGACTTTGTGCCGGTTAGGACCGGATAAAACAAAACACATCACTCGTATAAAAATACAGATAGAGGCCGGATACAACCCAGAATCTCTCTTAGCGCAAAGCGCAAGGACCAAATCACGCTGAAATTAACGAGCGAAGCGAGCTGCGCCCCTAAAAGAAGTCGGGCAGATCGTAACTCATATTTTTATGGAACGAAATATCTCAGAAGCATTAAATATTTTATTTTTTCTCGTTTTCTTGAAATATCAAAAATAGGGAGTAAAAGTAAAAATTGATTACATATTTTTGGTAATTCTAAACAGAAAAAAAGGGAGACTTATTATTTTTGTTATTGTTTTAGAAAAATATACTGAATCAAATAACACATTATTAATTATTTTATTGAAACCGTTTATAGTAGGTTCGTATGAGTCTAAGTGATCTCTTCAGGCTATTATTATTTTTGATAACATTTCCTTCCCGTTAGAAAACATGAAGAAATAATATGAGCAACTGGTTCACCTGTGTCGTGATCTCCAAATTGTAGTATATAAAATATGCTGATTTATCAAAGTAACAGAAAATTATCGTGTGCATAATAAATTATTTTAATTCGTCCGGTTGTTAATGACGTAACGTAAGCATCTCGCTTATTAAGACACGTTTTCTTAAGATTTAATGAGGTACTAGGTACGCAGACACATAAGAGAAATAGAATTCACGTCAGATTTTTTTGATTGAGTAACCTGAATTAAAAAAACTCATCTTGCCTGTAACAAAAGTTGAATATTAAAATTAAATTAAATGCATACTGGAAATTAAACTTGATATAATCTACTTTTTAAACTCTTCTTAACACAGTTATAGTGAAATAGCACTCACTCTGTTACTCTTTTAGAATCAATATACTTAGTGCATATTTTATTCTAGTTATAGCGGAAGTATAATATCCTGAAATTATTTTTCGTTCGCGTTCGCATGCGATTTAGTTAAGATTACAGAATTTACACTTTCCTTATTGCTATTTATTATGCACTAGGATTCCTCCTACTTTGTGATTTTTCCTTATAAACGAATTTTATAATTCGTAACCTGAACGCAGGGAGATTATAATTAATTTAAAATATCTTGGTTCAAGCAACCACACAAGCTTTATTTTCCGCACAAAAATCTAATGTCAAAATTCCTCAGATTAGATTTTTGTATAGTAATTAAGATTAGATAATCTAAAATATTATGTCTTCATGTAATTTTGAAGATTAAAACAAGTCTTATAACCTGAAAAAATGTTAAACTATAGAATTAGAATTTCTTTGAAACATGATAATAATGATAACGATAAAAATAGTTTAAGTGCATTAATATATATAAGTATTACTATCCGTGAATGAGAGTGTATAATTATTTATTAAAATAGGTACAGGACTTCCTTGCGAGAATATAGACAATATTTAATTTAACGGTACCGTGCATATTTTTATTGTGTATGAATAAACTCATTAAAAAAGTGGATCATTTTCTAAATACACCACTGTTCCGTCTCAGGTATACCACGTTTATCGCTTCTAATTAACGTTACACATCCCACAGAATTAAGCTTTTTTTGCGAATGGATAGTCGCGGCAGAGAGGTACACGTGCCTCACCTGCGTACCTCAACGTAATAAGCAGAATTTTCAAGGTAAAAGGCTCTCAACCTACCAAGCTTCATTTCACAAAAAATATCGTATTACCTAGGTATCATACTCAATCTCGTTTATAACAAAAGGGAGAACACCCAAAATTTCAATTCTATTATTATATTCAAAGATAAAAAAATTGCAACCTTCAAAAATAACTCTTAAAAGAATTTAAATTTTGAAAATTCCATTTCTTTTTTACGTATACTTTAATAAAATTGAATATAGGTATTGACTTTTTTCAAGTTTCAAAATACTGCAACTTTCCTAATTTTGGTTTAATCGGAAAATTTATTGGAATAATTAGTACTCTCTAAACCTGAATCAGTGAAATAGTCACTGATTATATTAGTGAAAATATATCAACTGATGAATCAGTGCCCTGCTTTGATTTCACTGAGGAATCAGTGAACGCGTCACGTGAACGTAACTTTTGAATTCGCGAATTCAAAACTTTTATCTACACTTTACTGATTTATCGTACCTTAAAAATAATAATAATTACTTAATTTCGTTTCAGTGCTGTTTAGCCTAAAATAAACAAGTTCATCGATCGTTAAAATATATTGCTGGTTTTATTACTGCCACTTGAAGATTTCACTGATTGAATAAGTGAGTTCAATCTATTTCACTGATTCATCAGTCGAATTTCACTGATTCTCAGTGAAAGACTTATAGCTGCTGCCATCAGTGAATAGTCACTGCGAATCAGTGACCGTTCACTGATTCAGATTTAGAAAGTAGAGATTTATGAGCACTATCAGATATCGATATTGCATATTTTGATATTTTTTTTAAATTTCAAAAACACAAAAAATGCTTTTATTTTAACAATTTTGGTCGGACGTGGGTGGTTAACGAACTTGTCTTTACTTTTTCGGTTACTACTAATACTACTACTACTACTATTACTACAAACAGACTGATAGACAGATACTTTCGTAAAAGCCGTTTTATCTGAAAGTAATTTTTCATATAAAACCAATACCTTCTCATATGATGAGAATGTAGAAAGCATCGAACCGTATACAAATTTTAGTGTGGTGCCCTTCTGGCCCTAATGAGGCCCTGATGAGGCGATTCCGCTAGCGCTCGATGAGAAATGAAACGCTTAACCTGATGACTCTTCATTGTAAAATCTAGTATTATTATATTTATCTTTACTAAAAGTCAATAGGAAGCGAGGATATAGTAACGAAACTAGTTTTATTTATCATAGCAATAGGAGGAAATACTTTTTCTGAACCAATTGTAAATATGGTGCAACTTTATTAATAAATATAAAAAGTAAAACTATAAATGCAAGAATTGATCTTTTAAATAACATAAATTGCAAAATAGTTTAGAGAAATTACCATTGTCAATAGTAATGAATAATGAAGAAAGAAAGACTTGAATATTTTGAAATCAAATACTTCATATATTGAAATAGTACGTTGACAAAATTCCCATTGGAAATAGTAAATGTAGTGCTGAGCGGCGTCAGATCACTCTAAAAATAAGTGTGTACACACAGAGAAATTTTAGGTTTCACTGACCAAAGTTTTTTTGTTAAAATCGTCTTTACAAAAATGTTAAAGTTCTCATGACAATCATGGTAGTGGCTGTCATACATTGGAAAAGTGTTTACTTCAACTGCAAGGAACGTTACGGAGACCGCGATTCTGGTACTTGAAATACCATAGCGCTGCGGTTATAGGAACCAAAGTCCATCGTAAAGCCGCGCATAGAGTTTAGTTAAAATGACTAAGTCTACGGACAGTATATACCCAGCCAAAATTATTTTTGAGGTTATAGGTATGGTTCTCTTAGTTATCAAAATACAAATTCAATTTGATTAGAAGAAATAAAGTTTCACCGAAAAGATCTAAGAAAAATAATCCGGTATAATGATATTTATGATAACTTTCGTCGATTAAGTTAAAAAATTCTCACTTTTTTCATCACCATAAACTTTTTTTGACTGACTATAGTTTTGACAAAATACGACGAGACAGCAAAATTGGAACGCATTGCATTGCCCCCGAACAAAATCGTTTATCATTTAGAAAGAATTGTCAAACTATATTTATAATAGAATTATTTACCTGATAATGCTTGGCACGGTGAAATATAGTCCAGTAATCGAGAACGAGAATTGGCAGGATTCAACTTAGGCTGCATATCTTTTTGGAAGTAACTACTTATCTCCAGTGCAGTGCAAGTTAAATTGTGTGACTATTACAAGATTTAATAGTTGTCACGACAGGCTTACCTCGTTGTAAAAAATGGAAGTTACACTTGATTTGTCTAGCGCAACAGCGAACGCTGCGGTTGTAGTAACCAAAGGAGCTTGGCAGTACACATAAAGAAAATGTACGTGTACTAACCGTTGGGGTACGTATAAAGCTCATTCTAATTATCAACTTTGGTCACAACAACCGAATACACAAAAAAGTCCAAATTACTGTCATGATAACTATAAAAGTAGTAGCTTCTCTCAACTTTTTTGGTCAAGGCAACTACTGTACAAAAAATTTATGTGCTATGTGCACAGGAACCAAAGCCGATTTCTCTCAGTGTAGTGAAATGTGTAATTTTTACATACTACACACGTTGTCAAGTGTGTAATTGAGCGAAGTGTGTACTTACTAAACATTGCCAACTCAATTTTTCGGGTACAAAACGTTAAAGTGTTTGAAAATTAAACGTTACGTTTGTAATGTGTATTGAAAATACACATTACGCCCGGTAAAACGCTCGCCGCATTTGGAAGCGCCCAGATTGCGCGCGAGGCCGCGCAAGGCTCTTCAAAATTCCATAACTTCCGAATCAATAATCCAGACATTTTTATTCAATCTTCATATTTTATAACAGACTTCAAAGAATCTAAATCCACGAAAAAAAAAAATTTCGAAAGGGGCCAAATTTGGAAAAAAAACGATTTTGCGTTTATTTCTTTACTTTTGTATGTTAAAAAATATTTAAACAATTTCTTCGCAACAATCTCTGTAAAGAAGAGTCAAAACCCTAATTTTCGTAATTTGGAAAATTTTGTGCGCGAACAATTGTTTTCAAGATAAACAGGCTTGAAAGTGCGCCTGCTATGTATCGAAAATATCATTTCTTAGAAAATTCGAAAAATCGTATACTTGTAAAAAAAATTTTTTTGGCCAAACAAAAAAATACGTGTCTATTTATTGTTGATAAAGAATCGAAAAAAAATTATCTTGTTCAAATCTGTGACAGCGACTGTCAATCTAATATGGAATGACCCATATATTTACGGAAAACGCAAATAAACTTTTTATTAATTTTCCAATAAAGGTCAATAAGCAAAATTGTCGCATTTGGGGCTCAGAAAATCCAAACAACGAGTGACTGTTTGGTGCGGATTTTGATATGGTGGCATCATTAGGCTATTTTTCTTTGAAAATAAGCAAGGAGCCGCCGTTACGGTCAATGACGAGCGTTACCATGTCATGCGTAACGAATTTTTGTTTCCAAAAATTGAAGAGGATGAGATGGACGACATTTGGTTTCAAGAGGACGGGGACACTTGCCACACAGCCAACGTAACAATCGATCTTTTGCGCACCGTTTTCGAAAATCAAATAATCAGCGGAAATTCTGATGTCAATTGGCCACCTGGGAGCTGTGATTTAATCCCGTTGGACTATTTTTTGTGGGGAGCCGTTAAGGATAAGTGTTACGCTAACCATCCAGAGACAATTGAGGCCTTGAAACACGAAATTGAAGATACCATTCATGGAATTGAAGCCCAAACAATCGAAAATGTACTAAAAAATTGGGTTGATCGAATGAAGTACTGTAAGGCCAGCCGTGGCAGTCATTTGAATGATGTTGTGTTTCATTCTTAAATGAAAAGGTTTAGTCTTTCTAATAAAACCATACTTTCGGAAAAATATCCATAAGTTTTTTTTTTAGCCGATTCCAATTCCAAATGTTAGATGGCCCACCCTGTAGTAGTATATTTTTTACATATGAATGTGGCAGCTTTCTAACTTATAATGAAGTTGCTACATTGTAATTGTTATATCACTGCGATGCGTTAATGAATACATATGATTAGGTTAAGTTGCGTTAAATTAGTATTTGAGCGTGTATTGGTATGTTTATACTATTTATATTAATATGTTGATACGTATATATGTACGTAAGTAAGTAACTATGTTTATAAATACTCTTTCTATTTAGGAATTAATGAAACATTTATTAGGTTTACTTCAATATAATTCGTTCGATGTGTCGATCACGATTTTTATTTTATTTAATTTTAGTAAAAAGAAATATAATAATTTTAAATTTTACAATGAAGAGTTTCTCCGTGCACAAAGTTATGCTCCTACTGTGGCCCTAACGTGAAACATATAAGGCCCCGTATCATTTTCATGTGTATTATATTCTTATTTCTTTAAACATATTTATTTAAATGTACCTTTTGGACTTCACTGCATAAATAAGGAACGGTAACAATGTAACTGTGTTTTCGAACACGAATACTACTCTAAGCTTTTGGCATTTATTAATAAATGTGTTTAACTTTTATTGTACTTCACTTCACCAAACCCCCAATTTGAAACTAGACGCCACAATAACACCGAAGCGACTGTTTTTAAAACTAACCACAAAATCAACAAAGGTCCACAAAATTTGCCTCATTACGGTCTGAAATGGCCAGCCTCCTCGGGCTCTCATCGTAGATCGGTACCGAATTAGGCAATTCCTGCACCGAGATGAATGGTCATAAATAAAAATGTCGTTAGCTCATTTAATTTCTTTTTGTAAAAGTTATTAACGTTTTTATTTTCAATTTTTAATACTATCTTTAATAAAGTTAATGTTTTTAATGAAAATTAAGGATAACCTCCTTTTTCAAAAATTTTATTTAACCCAAAAATATTTACTTTATTAATATTTAAAAATGGGAACCTTCCTGTATAAATTTAAGAGAGGGTTAAAAATTCTCAAAACTATGATGTATTGTGATGCGAAATGAGAAACTTAACAAGCGAAACATTTTTTGGCCATTTCAAATTTTAGGTCACAGTACAAAAAATATATTCATTGAATCAAACACTTTTTTTACGAAGACAAAATCAATTGAAAACCGTTTGAAAGATCAAGCTACATAAACGTGAATGAGATCAAATTATCTGTACCCGGAAAATATGACAATTATCGCTAACAAAACCGTATGAAATTAGACTAGTGTTACAAAAGGATAAAATTCCGCGGGAACATCGAACTGCGAAGGCTACAAAGTAGATGATAAAAAATTTAATCATCAGGCATCCGTGACGAACTGTCTTCTTTACGCGTTCGTTGTAAGTCCATTTTATGAAACCCTAATGATGATTCGGTCGTGCTCTATTGATCGCGTAATCGATTCTCAGTGAACAATCGTGTCATTGATCATTGGCGCATCGAGAAGTATAAATGCAATTTACAGGCTACATCCGTTTGCGATGGATACCGTTTTCTATACGGATCTCTCAAAGATGTTTACCATCTTCTTAAAACGAGTTTTACAAATTAACGCAAACCCATAATATATATGTCAAACGTTGATAAAAACTCAATTTAGTTTTGTGACCAAATTATCATTACAAACAAATTTAGATTTGGAAGAAAATTTTTTTTCTTATTCTCAAATAGTTTATTTGATTATCCTTAGTTGATTCTGCAAAACAGTTTGGTTCAATAAAATGCATTTTTAAACGGACAGAAATTTTTTGCTTAAGGCCATGCCCAGGTGCGAATTTTGGTCGGCTGCCAGAGTTGGACCATCGAGCCACGGTTGGCCCTACTCTGGCGACCAAGGTTTGGTGACCATAGTTGGGCCAACTGTGGTAATTTCGGTTTTACTAACTTCGGCAGCCAAAACCGGCAACCAAAGATGTGCCCGACCGTCGGCTCAACTATGGCCCAGACTCGAACCGACTGTCGGGCCAACCTTGATGAATTACCTTAGATGACCGTGATAGTTCGGTCGGCCCACCTCTGGGCCACGGTTGAACCAATCGTTGGCATAATTATAACTAGATTCTGTTGCCATTGCACGACCAACTGTCGGCCCAACTATGGCCCAGACTCGAACCGACTGTCGGGCCAACCTTGGCGAATTACCTTAGATGACCGTGATAGTTTGGTCGGCCCACCTCTGGGCCATGGTTGAACCAATCTTCGGCATATTATTAACTAGATTATACCCGTACGGAAATTGCCTTATTTTGCCTTATTTAAAAAAAAATGTTGACATTAAAATGTATAAAGTTGTATACTATGTAAATTATTGCTAACGTACTGTAAAAATATATACTTCTAATGTATAAAACTTGTTATTAGATAATGTTTTTGATAAAAAAGTTCTTTCCAAGTTTCATACAAAAATACTGTGTTTTATAGAAATTTAATTCAGTCATTGAAAGTGGAAAAATTTTAAACCCATAACTGATTAAAATACCTGAAACAAAAAGATTGCTTATTAACTGGGTACAGACCCATCTTTTACGGCCTTTGCAGTAGTAGCTTATAAGCGAGATTTTTTTCGAAATATGGTATAATTTTCGATTCGAACCCTCTAACCTACCTAGGTTAGAGGGTTCGAATCCAAAAGCGAATACGAAATTTTTAATTCAAGCGTGCGATTACATATAATGTATCAATAATGTACTAATAATGTACTAATTAAATAATGTACCTTATGAGGGCCTGCTAGTGCCCTGATTTCAATTTCTACACGGGTACAAGCATATTTTGTCTAAGACGGCCCATCTCCGGCACCCGGCGTCGGGCCAACTGTTCATGCCAATGGACGGATAGCGTTATCACTCTACTAGTTGGCTGGACCTCTGGCCAACAAGGTTTGACCAACTTTAACAAGGTTGGCCCAACCGTGGGCCGACGGTCAATTCGCACTTGGGAACTAGATTTTCTAAGCTTCACGTGGGTCCCAGTCGGGTTGCCTCAAATGGGAGTTTTCTTGGTTTGTAATACTGAACTCAGATCTAGCCCAGCAGGGGAATCCAGTTGGGCCCTGGTTAGGCTAATCTGCTACATGCCCGCATTTAAACTTTATTACCCACGTGCAAATTGACCGTCGGCCCACGGTTGGGCCAACCTTGTTAAAGTTGGGCCAACTAGTGAAATGATAACGCTATTCGTCATTGGCGTGAACGGTTGGCCCGACGCCGGGTACCGGAGATGGGCCGTCTTAGGCAAAATATACTTGTATAATCTAGTTAATAATGTGTCGACGATTGGTTCAACCATGGCAGAGAGGTGGGCCGACCGAACTATCACGGTCATCTCAGGTAATTCACCAAGGTTGGCTTGACAGTCGGTTCGAGTCTGGGCCATAGTTGGTCCGACAGTTGGTAGTGCAATGGCAATGGAATATAGTTAATAATATGCCGACGATTCCATACAGATTTTCAAGCGATTCCTTTAATTTTTTATGATAATCATACTTCTTTTTAATGTTGAAATTTTCAAGTACAGAAGCTTACTATAATGTACATTTTACATTAATATAACAATACTTGCATACTTTTACGCATCATGCGCATCATTAGGCTATATTATTATAAATTTTGATTAGCAATACTAAAAATAAAAATGTTATTTTTAACCATTTTCTAGAGTCGATAAAACTAGTTTAATGATTTTTACACTGTTAGAAAAATGTCTGTATTACATTTTCATTACATGTAATGGAAGTTTTTTTCAATAACGTATATTTAATTTAAAACACTTTAATCTTAAAAAAATACAAACTTTTATTTCAATGTTAATACACATTTTTATATATTTTAAAAATGTTTTCTAATTTTAATATATTTTGATTAAAAAGTTCTTAAATTTAATCTGAACGTATATTAATTATTCATTATATAAAAATCTATTAATTTTAATTTACCACTCGTATATTAAAGTCTGTTCAAATTAATAATATTTTTAGCAGTGTAATAACTTTTCAATCAAAATATATTAAAATTAACAAACATCATCAAAATATATACACATGTGTATTCAAATTCAAATAATATTTTGTATTTTTTAAGATGAAATTTATTAAATTTATGTTTAAAAAAATGTATTAATAACAGTGTAAGAAGTTTCTAATTAAACTCCCGTTACATGAAATGGAAGTTATTTTTCGGTAACGTATATTAAAAACTTTTATTTGAATTTTAATAAACATGTGTATTTATTTCAATTTTTATCAATTTGAACATATTATTATTGAAGAGTTATTAAATTTGATATGAATCTATACTAATTTTTTATAATATACAAAAATATTTATTTTAATCTATACCACTTGTATATAATAAAATTAGTAAAATTTTAAACAGTGTAGTTTGTACGAGGTGACCATCCTCAGTGGAGAGTTCGCTGACCAAACTGGTTCTCCGAATAAACAGCATCGTGATAATACATCAGTAGTGGTATGAGAGTACCCTTTTTCGCTCAAAAAAAGTTTTTCTTAATCAAAACATAACTTTTTAAATTATCCACATGACTTTTCATTTTCTAATTTGATACAAAGTTTGTAAGAATAATTGATCTTCTTGAAAGATAATACAAGACTAAAAAATGGTCAACTCTCTAATTTGATGAAATCCTGAGATACATACATCAGGAATAAAGTTTTAAGGCAAATAGAAGTTAAACCTACAGTCTCGAATATACGAATGAACGCCTAGCAACTGGTTTAATGCTAATTAAAAAAAAAAGTTTTATTTTATTTCGTTGACCAGATTAAAGTTCTTCCATGCCCTGAAGTTTTGCATACATATGTATTTGTAATCACACGTGTAAAGGTAAAGGTTGTAAGACCAGTTTTGAGTTGGCTCGTCCTGAAGCGTCCTGAAGCAAACTTTGCCAGGAATAGAAGCACCACAGTCTTTGTCCACTCGTTCTCGAAGGCAGACGGATTCAGAATACTTATCACAATCCATAGAAAACTCGTAACAGAGGTCAGTAAACTTTAGAAACGTAGGTGTGGTTCCTTACATTACACGAAATAATACAAAATTTAGAGTAAATAATATTCTACACAGGCAAGAGATAAATGATATTTTTCCAAAACCTTTTAAAAATCACTAATAATTAAATCGACCTATTAATTATGACCATTTGAACTTCGAAATGAAAAATGACCCTTTTAAAATTTCTCTAACCAATAATAAAGAATAATTTGGTAATTATTGATTACAGATGGTACAATTTTACTTTTTGTTGCTACTGCCTCTGGTAGCCTGGGCTGATGTACCAATTCAAAATCCCTATACCTTGGAAATCGAAAATGGAACCTTGAAAAGTATCACCCCCGGTGAATTTCCTATTGAAAGGCTAGACCTCTCTAGCCTACAAATTAAGTACATCAAAAGAGAAGCTTTCGATGGTCTCAAGAATATCAAATACCTGTCCCTCAGAAATAACTTAATTACGACTCTTCCTGATTTTATTTTTGCAAACCTCAGCACTCTCGAGTACCTGTGCATAGCTGAAAACAAGATAAACAACTTGGACAATGCGTTCGTTGGCTTAGATAATCTGAAGACTTTGAATATTTCTTACAACCCTTTGAGACACCTGAGAAGAGGTCAGTTCTTCGGGTTGCCAAGCAACATCGATATTTACACTCGCGGCAATTTATTCTGGAGTTTGAGTACTATGCTCTTTGAAAATCCATTTTTGAAGGAAAAAGAGAATTTGTCTGAGTTGGAAAGGGCAAGATTTGGTGACGATTCAGATGAATTTCAAATAGCAGAAGGTAGAAAACTGGATTTTCTGGACCGAGAAATGTTTACTGGTTCAAAGATGAATACCTTCACTAAGGAAACTGATCCTCAACTTGATAAAAATATTCGTATCAAGGTTTGCATGGAAGAAGGAGTTGTTTTGAGTCTCGAGTTGCTAGAGAAAAATGAGATCCTTTCAGAGCGCTGCACTGAAGTTAAAATTGATTACGAGGAACGTCAGGTAAGATGTTTTACGAAATTTTCCAACAATAATTTTCAATAAATTCAAATATAAAGAATTTGACATCCTTGTGTGGAAAAAGAGACGGTTTCGACTGTGCCAGGATTCGAACCCGGGTCTTTCAAATGCCGGTCAACTGCTTTAACCAACTGAGCTACACAGGCGTCCGTCATCTTTTTTCAATAAAGTTCAAATTATTTTCAATCATAATATCATGATTTATTCATCACTGAGAAACTTTTCGTTAGAGTAAATAATAAAATTGAATGAAAATTTAGAATAATATTGTTTTAAAATGGGGAAAGCCTAGCTTTTATTACATTTTTTTATATTATGGCATCGGAATTCAATATAGTTATGACAGTCTTTAAAAAATGTAGAAGAAAAATTAGTATTTTAAGGGCATGTAAATAGAAAGTTGATGTGAACAATTTTGTCCAGTTTCTACATGTTTGTGTTCAAAATACATAAACTTTTGTTTTTAAAATTAGTGAAATAGTGGAGAAGATAAAAACGAACGTAGATAGACTACTTTTGGCTTTTAAAATGAAAAAAATTTTCCAATATATTTTGATAAAATTGAACTTTTTTTCCCATTTCAAAACCAAAAATAGTCTATCTACGTCCATTTTTATGTTCTCTACCATTTCCCAAATTTTGAAGAAAAAATGTTATGAACTTTATCCATAAACATGTAGAAACCTGAAATCAATCAAATTTGCTAATTTCCTAAGTATCACATGCCCTTAAATACCAAATATTATGAATCTCCATTCGAAAAGTTAAGAGTACGAAAAAATGATATTATGATTACTAAGTTGTCTAAAAATAATTCTATTAAGTCGAACAATAAATATTATAATAACCTGGAAAGCATATTTGAGAAATTCATATTATGAATATGAACTTGCCAGAAACCTGGCGACGCGCAGCATTTAGAGTCGCACACAATCTTCTCACAAGCGCTACAAAATTGAACTGTGTAGCTTATATGAGGTGCTTAGAGCAAAAGGAAAGTAGATATTGTTGTCATAGAAAAGTAAAACATAAAAGCGGTTGGAGCAAAAGGAAGACAAATCTTCTTCAGCAGTAAAGCGAAACAAAATAAAGTTGAAGCAAAAGAGAGACAAGTTTTCTTCAGCGGTAAAGCGAAACAAAATGAAGTTGGAGGAAAAGAGCGACTCGGTTATCTCGCTTTTGCTCTACCGTTAAAGCAAGACAACCGAATCAGATATTTTTGGCAAAATTCACTGTAAATATACTTTGTTTTGGCATTCCTGTAGAGTGTGGTAATTTCTCCTCCGATTTTAAGATTTTTTTCGCCTAAATTTCTCTCTGTGTAGTGAATTTCAAATTCTCGTAGGTTTTATAACATGTTAGTAGAACATATATCCCATTTATTCAAACGAAAATATTAACTTTGCCGCTTGAAAACCACTATATTAATATCTGATACCCTGATACCCTGTTTGCCTCATTTTGAAACGATATTATACAAAAATATATAAAAATATAATAATTATCAATTCGTGAATTGAGGAGTCATATTCAATAAGGCGACAGGCAGTGTCGCAGTGTTTTTTATAACGTTGCAAATTTTCGAGTAAATTAATAAAAAGTGTGTTGGTTTTAAAGCATAGAAACCATGTTTTATTTCAATCCACTCGCCTCGAAAAATTCATTAATTAACGGATTGCGAAATTTTTTTTTGCGTTCTACTCGTGAATCTCTGGCGGAGGCGACAGTGCGTGCAAAAAATTTTTTCGTGCATTGTTAAATGGTTTTTTTTTAATCCGAAGAAAAAACTATGTTTTTCGAGCTTCGGACCGAAAAAGTGAGCGAGGAAATTTGAGCTACAGTAAACTTCCCGTGAACAAGTTGATCATTAGTATATGGAGCAACTTTTTGGAAACTTTCGAAAATACAACGAGTTGAACGCAAATGCGAATTAGGTTTTGTCGCGATTTTACCGGTTTTGTTACGAGCAATGCAGGCGCGCCGATGAGTAGAAGCGAAGGAAGATGGAGAAAGAGAGTAGGAGTGGCATGCGATGAAAATGAGCGTCAAAACCTAATTCGCATTTGCGTTCAACTCGTTGTATTTTCGAAAGTAATTGTTCAATCGAGTTGATATTTTCCAAAAAGTTGCTCCATATACTAATGATCAACTTGTTCACGGGAAGTTTACTGTAGCTCAAACTTCCTCGCTCACTTTTTCGGTCCGAAGCTCGAAAAACATAGTTTTTTCTTCGGATTAAAAAAAACCATTTAACAATGCACAAAAAAATTTTTTGCACGCACTGTCGCCTCCGCCAGAGATTCACGAGTAGAACGCAAAAAAAAATTTCGCAATCCGTTAATTAATGAATTTTTCGAGGCGAGTGGATTGAAATAAAACATGGTTTCTATGCTTTAAAACCAACACACTTTTTATTAATTTACTCGAAAATTTGCAACGTTATAAAAAAACTGTAAGAGGAAACTAACATTCATTTTTCACGAGCTATAAAACCATGGTTTTGGTTTTTTCGAATTTGGATTTTCAATTTTTGACTATGACATCACGAGGCGGGCAATACTTTTACAGGTTTTCGAGCGCCTGTCGCCTTATTGAATATAACTCCTCAATTGCACAAATTGTGTTATTTGATTTTACAGGTGAGCCTTCGTGGATTTGGAATCAGGGACTTCGATGAAGATTGGTATCGTCTTCAGAAACTCCCAATAAGTGGCATTGATCTCTCCAACAATGAAATTCAAGAAATTTCTAAAGAACTTTTGAACGATCTTCCAGGTGATTTAGCCTATGTGAGCCTTGTTGAAAACAGAATCAGAAAGCTTACAAGACAAGTAATCGACAATGATCATCTGAAGGTGCTGAGTCTGAAAGACAACTTCATAGAAGAAATCGAAGAAGGAGCATTTGAAAACACACGACTCACAGGACTCTTCTTGAGTGGAAACCGCCTAGAGAACATCAACTTTGTCAAAGATTTACCTTCAACTCTCAGTGAACTGGTCCTCAATCGTAATCTCATTCAGTCTATACCAAATGGTATATTCACCAGACTTACAAATCTGATGTATCTAAATCTTGCTAGGAACAACATTCCCAGTTTGCAGACTGACATCTTCAAAGGTTTGAAGTCACTTCAAACTCTGATTCTAACAAGAAATGGATTATCCAACATTGCTCAAGGTTCTTTCAAGTACTTGAAGAATCTTAAAACACTCTATCTTCATCATAATTCTATTTCCAATTTAGAAAGCGGAATTTTTGATAATCTAGACAAATTAAGGAATCTTAATCTAGCCTATAATAACATCAGGAAAATTACTCAGGACATGTTTACAAAACTGCCAAGATCACTTAATAACTTGCATTTGGACTTTAATATAATTGAATCCATGGAACCTAGAAGCTTCGTTGAAGTTCCTAAGTACTCGCTGTCCTTGGATGGAAATAAAATATCGAATATATTACCAGGTACCTTCGACTTGCCAAGTTTACAAGATCTTTTCCTAAGGAATAATTCCTTGACAACTCTTAAATCAGAATCTTATGAAGGTCTGCCTAGATTAAAGCGTCTATTAGTATCAAATAATAAAATTAATAATATCGAAAGAGCTGCTGCCCGCAGTTTGTCCTTCCTTACTATTTTGGATATTTCGAAGAATCCACTGCAACGCTTGGAGAACGGTGCTTTGTTCGGTCTGCCAAAATCAAGAGCCAGCTTCGTGTATATTTATGACAATTGTATTAATACGATTCAAGGTGGTTTGTTCGATGATTATAATGCTTGAAATTTTGCGATTTATTAAATACAAATGCGGAGTACTGGATGATTGAAGAAAAAACTGTTTTGAGAATGTGATATGATTCAGAGTTTCAAAAATTCGAAACCGTTCGAACTCTCAAAATACAAAAAGACGACCAAATTTGGACCAAAAATATTTCTTAGGATCAACGATTATGAGAAATCAACAAAAAAGGTGGAAAGAAAAAAAAGGCAACCCTTCAAAACCCCTTCCTTTTTTTTCATTCTTTTGTCCTTTTTTTAAGTGGTTCTGGGTAGTAAAGACAAAAAAGGATGAAAGAAAGAAAAAGAAGGAAGGGGTTTTGAAAGGTTCCCTTCTCTTTTCTTTCCTCTTTTTTGTTAGTTTCTCATAATCGTTTATTTTAAGACATTTTTTTGGTCCAAATTTGGTCGTTTTTTTATATTTTGAGGGTTCGAACAATTTCGAATTCTTGAAATTTTGAATTATACTTATGTTTGGACGTAAAAATGAATTTGAGTTTTCATCGAGACGATTTAGAATTTAGTTTTGAAATGTGATATGCATAAGACATTTATGAAAGCGAAAATAAATTACTATAATCAGAAAAGTGTACTTTTCATTTGATGTTTTTAACTCGAGAACAAAAAATATTCTCATGTAGTATTACATAAAATAAATTTCAGTTTAACACGAATACATGTTTAAGCGCTTCAATTTCTGCCCAGCAAAATGTTTCAAATTTCACTATATAAAATATGTTTAAAGCTCATTCTTATTTAATAAAAATATTTATTATTTTCATAAAAAAGAATTAAAATAATCCTAGAAAGTTATACATTTATTAAAATTTTGCCCAAATTTAATCAGTTATATGATCTAAAATAATCAAAAATTTACTCAATTAAAATTAGTGAGTGACTTTTCTTTATGCTATCAGTATCTTTTCATTATTCAATTTAATTTATGACCAACTCAAATTCAACGAACAATGTAAAATATTCTTAAAATAAATCCGAACTTCATTAGGAATTGTAGGATTGAAGACTGACTTCATCCCTCTTTATTTTTTTATTTTACTATAATGTTTGTTTTCAGTAACTGGTTTGATCCAAGTTTAAAAAAAAATAACAATTTTATTTAAGTAACAAGATTCCGATAAAGCTTGCAAGACCTGTTTTTAGTTGGAGAACCTTGAAGCTTCTTAAAGTGAATTTTCTAACAAATTTGAATCTTTCGTTATGAAGAACTGGTTTGAAAATAATTTTTCCTAAATTGACTGTTCCCTGATGGAAAAATATTTTATTTTATTAATTAGTTAATTGACTGATTAATTAAAAAGTAATTTTCTTCTTAAGATATTCTAATTTCCCGATTCAACTCTTAACAATGATTTGTGTAATTATTTCTACTATCATAATAACTTTCAATAAATTATTTATTTAAAAAGTCGGTTATGTTCTCCAATCTGAATCAAATTAATAATAACATTATAATCTGATGGACGTGGGATAATCGATGTTAAATTAAAAAATTTTTAAAAGTTTCTGCATACTATGGCCTTGACTTTCTCAAGACTTCTATAGGCTATAGGCTGATCGTGCAAAGGCGTTCACGATCTGGTAATGATCATCACGTCGAGTGATCCGTGAGAATCAAGATTGTGCTCGTGTTCGAGGGAGATTGAAGTAGAAAAAGAAGATGAGAGCATGACGCAGTCTTGATTTCCTCGTGACTTATCCTCTATATCCCAGTTCGGACATTGCTGATTGCAAACTGCAGGATTACGTGAAAAGCCTTAGTATCAATCAGCCGAACCGAATTTATCACCAGATTCCAAATGTAACAATATGTGACGTTTTGTAAAAAAATCTCCCTAACGCGAAAAAAACCGATTTTTTTACGGTGTAGTTTGTAAAAATAAAGAAACCATAGAAAAAATAGAGTGTAATATACTTGAAAATTATAAGTATACTTCTAATTTTCAAGTATTATTTATCGTTTAGGATTTAAAACAAAATTTCATAATGGAGTATAGAATTTTAAATATTACAATACAGTGTAAGATTGAGTTTTTTATATCGTGGCATGTTTGCAATCATGACCAATGTTATATTGACCTACAGTAATTAATTTATCAACAAATTTATATAGAAAGTAATGAAAAATTACAGATAAATTTATTATACATGAAAATTTCATTGAAACTCGGATTGCTTTAAATTTAATCACACTTTTAAAAATCTTATTAATTTTAATAGACTTTAATATACAAGTGGTAAATTAAAATTAATTGATTTGTCTATTATGTAAAATTAATACACATTCATATTAAATTTAATTAATTACTTGAGTTTGAAATAACTCGACCGGCAATCGAAAGACCTGGGCTCGAATCCCATAGCGCAGTCGACAGCGTCTTTTTTCCACAGAAAGATTTTCAAAATTCTTTACTATTAAATTAAATATCTTTTCAATCAAAATATATTAAAATGAACAAACATTATTGAAATATATACACATGTGTATTAAAAATCAAATAAAAGTTTGTATTTTTTAAGATGAAAGTATTTTAAATTTAATATACGTTACTAAAAAAAAAACATCCATCACATGTCATGGAAGTTTAATACAGAAATTTCTAACAGTGTATTTTACTTATAAAAAGTGTCAGGAATAATATGGTGCGCTCACAAAAATTGTATCAATTTAATTTCAACATAACTCATGTCAGTTCATTTAAATTCAGATTAATGATTCTCATCGTGCCCAAAAAAGGCTTTGAAAATGGTCCCTCCCCCCCTCCGGCCGAAACGTTTGCCTTTCCTTTTCTATAAGATATAATAATCTGACAACACGCCAATACAAAACCCTAAGAACTTCGGTGATAATTAAATGAAACTTTCTTACAATTGAGTATTTTATTCCGTCGTAACTATCGACCTTTAATGATTCTCACGTCAATTTCGACATGCTGTTCAGGAACTAATAAGTCGAAGGAGGAGCAAAAGAAAAGAGGAAGAAGAAGAAGGCGAAGAAGTTCTCACATACCTAGCGTTTCCCGTTCCAGAGCGAAGGTCTTAAGCAATTTCGTGGCATTGACACCAACTCCTGCAGTCCTTACTTCCGGTCTAGCTTCAAAGAATAGAAATTTTATTCAATGTTCTTGAATTAAAATATTGAAATTTGAAAGAGTTTTATCCAATCATTAGAAATGTATATGTATATGTATATATATTCTCTAAATCTAAATTAATGACCCTATTAGTTTAGCGAAAATTGTAAACGGGTTTCTCCATACAGTAATTTTTGACTACAAGATAATGAAAGATAAGTATTTGTATTTTATTGTTTTTTTTTAAAAAACAGTATTCTAAAAAATTAATAAAGGAATCCTGAAATTTAAAATCAGTATTTAAATAAATTATTTATGAAACATTCAGACTCACTTTCTAAGTTTCAACCGGTATTATTTAAATTCATTTCATTTAGTGATTCGTTTCTAGTTTTTTACTTCTAAACATGAATTCAAGATACTGAAAAACTTGTTCCTATTTCTACAATGAAATTAGTATTTTTTTTTTAGTTAATATAAACGAATTAAAAAATATACAAACCTCTCCCGAATGGTATATGATTTTTAAACCTAAAGGAAGAGTTTACACAATTAAAATGAAAATTCAGAAGTCATCAATGTGTACATTTACCATCAGAAGAAACAACAGATAAAAATGAAAAGAGCAGAAAATTGATGACAGAAGTAAATTGAATTCAAACGTACTTGATAAATCAACAGGTGGTCTGTCGAACGTGAAAAATATTGACACGTAATATTGTGGCGCTTAAAGGATTGTACGATGTTACTGAGAGACGAGAGACATTAAGCTTACATCGAGGGTTTAACAAGCACATCGCGTGGATACCATTCTCTTAATGACTGCGCGATATTACTAAGACACAAACCATTATGCGGTTTTATCGGTGTTCTATCTTCTGCTTCTTTTCAGTCTTGTTGAAGAATTATAATAGAAATTGATGGAAAGAAGATTTAAGGGGTCTACCCAAATTAGACGTTGAAAGAAATCCTTGATACGCGATATAGCTGTAGTTGTAAAGAATATATGGTAAAAATTTCATAGGGATCGGTTCATCAGTTTCGGAGATTTTATCAACAAGGTGTTGAAGAACGTTGTTTTGAGAAAAACACGTTTAAACTTTTTTTTAATGAAAAATTGTGAAAAAAACTAACTTGCGCCTAATCAGCGATGCCTGCAGTATACAGTATGCCTTCTGTTGCTTCATAATACTCATTTTCATCCAAAATAGCCTGTCTCCGTTGAGTTCTGTCCTCTTTGGAAATGATAATGTGGGTATATCCCTTAATGTGAAGTTATGTCCATCTAATGAAAGAAGTAGTAAAATGTTTCCTCAAAACAAAAAATATTACTTTATTTTTTATTAATTTACAGTCCGCAAAATAAATCTTGAACTAGTAATAGTAAATTCAATCAGATTCTTTCATATTAGGCTTCAATGAGAATTCAATTAAATGATATATATAGATCAGGGTTACTGAAATATTGGACTCTAAAACAATAGCGCTTTTAGTTTGCGTTCCGGCAGACAAAAAACAAAAATAAATCCAAGTACAGTACGATGCTTGCATAATACATATAGTAGACGAAGACGCCTAACAAGATGTTGCGGTTAGGCGCATATAAAAAGAGAACGATCAATTTTTTATCCTTTCGCGAATGCGTCTCGCATTTGTAAGACGCTAAAGAGCCAGTCTCATTTTTCTATACTGTCAGTTATCTAAGCTATACCTAATACCCATAAGTGCCTTCAATCTTTGCATCTTGTATGGTTCCTAAATCACTACCTCGGGCTCACATTTCACCAACTCATCCATCATCTTCTTGCTCATTTTGTATTCCTTAAGGCCATGGGCCATGCAGGTCACGTGACAAAAATGATATGTTAATCAAACCATGTAAGATAACTTTTTTTTATTATAAAATATCTTACTCAAATTTTGGTAAATGTATCAAAATTTAATGAGACAGGTCTGTTATGCCTTGAATATTCATAATGATATAAAAAATTTTTGATACAAATTAGTAATTTTAGCAAATTTACAGAGTATATTACCGACAATGTTAGAACAGTGCAGCAGAACTCTAGACACTTAGTTGATATTATTAATCAAATAAAATAAAAAATTTCATTTTAAAACACTATGCCTTCCAGTATTGCTGTCCCAAATGGAAACGTAGTAAGTCGCATTTGCTATAGAGGCGAGAGTCGCGCGAGCCTTTGTTTGCTCACGGACATTACACACAGCCATACGATGTCCCGTCTACCGGCGGAGATTCCCGAACATAGAAACTAATGAGACCTTTAAATTTTCCTTTTTTGCATGTTTTTTACTTCTTGAAAGATTTACAGTTTGGCATTTGATACTGATGAATATTCTGAATTGTGATACTTTTGTTCCTATTTACATCCCTTTTTTTCGCTTACATTGAATAATTTAATAAAATTATCCTTTTAAACTAATGGGTCTAATTTACAAAACTTTCGAAAACGAAAAATAATATTACTTCTCTAATGAAATTTCGAACGCATGTATTATACATAAATGACAATATGAAAAATTAAATTGATTCAAACTGTTTGAAAAGTGTAAATGTATTCCAAATAGGTTCATTTAAAAGTTATAAAATAATTCTGAAAGAAAAAACTCTAAGGCAGACAATCATAGACAGACCATTCTTTTTTAAAACTTCAGGAAAGAGTAAAATGGAAGTATCTTTCAGATGATCTTAAAAATAAAACCTGACTATGAATACCGGCCTTAGTTAATTATGTCACACGTGGAAACGCACATACATTTTTCAAAATATACTTATACTTTAATTTATTTTGGAAAATCTTCACTCAATACAATTATTATAATTAGCACCATTCAGAATATCAATCAGTACCAAATTTCAAACTGTAAATCTGTCAAAAAGTAAAAAACATGTAAAAGAAAAAAATTTAAAGGTCTCATTAGTTTCTATGTCGGGAATCTCCGCCGGTAGTCGAGGCATCGTACGGCTATGTGTAATGTCCGTGAACAAACAAAACAAAACTACTACGGAATGAAGCGCGCTCGAATTTAAAACGTTGTATTTTTTGCAAATTTCCCAATTTTTCATCCCGTTTTCCAAATTTGTCAAAATTTCCATTTTTTTATTAATCGCCAAGACTTTTCTTTTTTTCTGGAAATATTAAAAAATACACCTGATAAGCATAGATATTTTTATTATTATATTATTATATTTTTAGTATTTCGAGTACATACCGTCAAATAAGTCAATTCCATGTTCAATACTTGCAAAAATATTTTTTATACGCTTTTTACTATGTAAATACAATTATTCACATGGCATCACTGACAGACTGACTGCGCGCATCATATGATACACATAACAGCGCGTAGCAACAAGTAGGATATGGAGGGGATCCCTCTCGCGCTCGATGCAGAGAGGTCTCCGATGCTCGAGCTTCTCGTTATAGGGAATCTCGAGTGTACTACGTTTTCATTTGGAACAGCAGAGTATTCCTTTCATATGCTATTATTTACCATTTCCTAAATTTTGACTGACTTATTTTGATATAAAATCTTATATAGGGGCCAGTATTTACAAACGTCACAGTACCGCGCCAGTTATAAACAAGGAGCAATGTCTGTACTGGACAGTTGGTACCGGGCCGAGGGTTGGCGCGGTACTGGCATAGTACAGCCCCAGTCCTGAGACCAAGTGTCGGCTAACAACCGATTTCGGAGTGATGCCAGTACAGAACCAGTACAGATTTCAGTGCTGGCATGGTACCGATGTCCAGTACCGCGCCAATAAAGATGGACAACTTCCAGCCAAGTAACCTTTCGGAGACGCGCCGGTGGTAAGCCGTGCTTACTCCAGCATTATGCCAGTACCGCGCCAGTACTGTCAATTCTTCTGCGGTACTGGCGCGGTACCAAGGCGGTTGTAAATTTCCACCTAGGATATGAAGAAAGAAATCGATAGTCAGGGACTGAATTTGTCATTTGATCTGCATGGCCCATGGCCTTAAAATATTTATTTATTATCTGTACTAGAATTGATAGTAAAAAAAGTATACACAAAACAAAAGAGGATATTAAAAAAAAATGACAAGCAAAATTGAGTTCTTTAAGTCTAGGAGTGGATGTAAATATAGCGTTTTTGGTACAAGATTCTTCTATATTCAGATGAGAAATATGTATAATACCAATTCTGTTGAGAAGCTTTATTGATGACAAATATACATATATATCAAGAATAGAAAATTTTTTCAAAGTGGAACAAAGGTACTTTGACCTATGAGAGAAAGGTCTTTTAAATCTAGTTTACTGACCTCTATTCACGTATATGGCTGATAAGAGTTCTGCGAAAATTAAAAAAAAATTCGTTCAGTTGTCATTCATATTTTATGCTTTAACCTTTATGTCTTTTTATGTACTCATCTGAGAAGATGATAAAAAAGATTCGACAAAAAATGTTGCAAGATATTTATTAACGAAAATAGAATTCAGCCTTAATTTCTAACAGTAAAATGACAATAGGGTAAGTGTGCCAATTACTGCGGATCGAAAATCAAGACGGCTTTTAAAGTTAAAAAAAAGATTTTCAGATAAAAAAGTCATCACGAATTAATTTTTAAAGCAGTATTTGGTATTAAGTAAGTAGAATGCAGTCCTTAAACCCTGAAAAGAAACCAGATTTACTTAGAAAATGCGAATCTAAAAAAAATGTTCCATGTAGGTATTACTGCGGGTTTGCATGAATTACTGCGCACCAATTACTGCGGAAACCCCAATTTCTGCGCGCGTAATACTGCGATATTATTTTGAGTGAACTTACAATTAATTTAGGAGTGTTGAAAATTTTATTTAATCTCAATTATAAAAAGTAAATACTGCGAAGCATTCGTAACAAATTAAGATTAATAATTTTATTAATTTTATTTAATTTAACTTAAAATTATATCACTTGAGTTCCTCTTGCATCTTTAGCAACGATTAAGGAGTGTTGAACATTTTATTTAAACTAAATTATAAAAAGTGAACATGAAGCACTTTTAACAAATTAAGATTAAATAATATTATAACTCTTATTTAATTTACCTTAAAATTATATTACTTGACTTCGTGTTGCCTCATTAGCAACGATTTTGGAATTTTCAACATTTTGTTTAATCTCAATTATAAAAAGTAAGCATAACGAAGCATTTGTAATAGATTGAAAGGTTATGCAGTGCCGCCTGACAGATCGCAGTAATTCATACACCTATGAAAATCATGTACCAAATACTGTTTTGGTAAAAAAATGATTAAAAAACGTATTTTTTGTTATTTTGCATAAATATTTAGAAAAATAAAATATTTACTTTGCAGAAAGTAATATCACAATAAATATTTTATTTTCAGAAACGGAATTATAACAAGTTTTTCAGAACGTGTTCATGACCTTTCAACAAATCTAAGCATTAAAACTATGGGAATCGGGAACATGAGAGTTTTAAATTGCAATCAATTAGCTACAAATATCGTAACTATTGATAATTCGTTGATACTTATTATGCTTGAATTAGAAATTGATTGTTTTTAATTGTTCTGTAGCGTTATATGTCTTTAAAACATTGTATATCATTAGTTTTATTTGAAAGCGCAGTAACTGGGGCATCCACAGTAATACCCACACTTACCCTACAGAGCAATGAACTTTTAATATAATATACTTATATAATATTAAGAAGTTTAAAAATACCTATCATAAATTTTTTGCAACTTCAACGATGACATTTGCAAATTAAGAATACGTGAGAAAAGAAAGAGATGAGAGCTATTATATTTATATTTAGATAGCCTCATATACATACGAAAAGATCAGGCTTGTTTAAAAACGATTTTTTTATTCTGTTTTTTCAAAATTTAGATGCATTAATACTGGGGATACAGTTGGACAAATGAAAAAAACTTCTTGGTTATATTATGCAAAAAAATACTAAATCAAAAGTTTCGCAAATCTATAAAAAAAATGTAATAAAGATATATTGACATTAAAACTGTCGAGAATCATAACCTACTAGATAACTTGTTGTTAACCTATAAACTTCCTCACATGTGCACCTCATTTTTCATAATTTCATATCGCTTTGACTATATCAAGATATGTAAATTATTTTTAGATTTTACGCTGTGTGGTGATTTCTATGAAGATTTTAAACTTCTACTTGGTAACAAGTGTACAATTTATTTTGCAAGAACTGCTAATTTTGAGACTGACATATTACATTCACGCACTTTATTATGACGACAGATTCCAGGTACAAGAGGATTTTTATTGTCAGCTGTAATTGAAAACCACAAAGTATTCGTCGCATATTCAACTTACAAAAATAAATAAAAATTATATGAAAACTAAAAATATTTCAATTTAATATCAATAGAAAGAATAATGAATAGGTCATTAGTAGCATAAAATTCCACCTTCGTGAAAGAAAAATTGTATACTTTGCATTCTAAAACAATTTAAGTTTAAGGTGTAGATTCTATTAATATAATGAATTATAAAATGTTCTCTATTTAGTATAAAATGTAAAATCTAAGATGAAATATCTACTTTATACATAAAGTTAGTAAATTTGTTTTTGATTTCAAATAAAAAAGAAATTCAATTTACTTAAGGCTCTATCAGCCTTAAGGAACACATTCTCATCATGACACTCGCGCTTGATTTTCTGTATACATTTCTGTAACTTTCTAATAATTTACATGATTAAACAAAATTTATCTTCTTCCAAATATCTAAAAAAGAAAAAAAATTCATAGACTGTTTTTCAATAGTGTTTTTTTATAATTAAAGCATAAAATATACATCTTGTCAAAAAATGTCCTACTGAGAATTTGTAGTCCTTATTTAGGCAAATAATTTTTTATCTCAACGTTTTTTCGTATGTCACATATTTTGTTTAAATAATGGAATTTTTTAATTTTAATCGTATTTTTTTAAATTAAAATGAAAAATATACGTTTTATCAGAAACTATGTCAGACAAAATTTGTAGATCTTATTGAAACGAACAATGTTTCAAACTTATGTTCTTTTTTCGTATTTCACATTTTTTGGATAAAAAATTGAATTTTGGATTTTCAACAATATTTTTTTGAATTAAAAAGAAAAATATACATCTTATGAAAAAATGTTGCAGTTCAAACTTGTAGATCTTTATGTATTAAACAATTTTGTATCATAACTTTTTTTCGTATCTCATATAATTTAACTGGAAAATGGAATTTAGATATTAACTTTTTTCAACTTTTAACATACTGTAACTTCCGCTATTGAATTGAATTGAATTCTTATAAATCAAAATGAAACCTCTAATTGGATAACCCTCTATATTCTCCTTTATGGGATTCAACGAAAATGAGAGTACGCTTTGTGAATAGAATAGAATTAAAATTTACAAAAAACCTATTCCCGCTACGTAAATAAAAAAATCGTCACTTTCACGTTAAACTGTAAAAATTTTAATTCTATTCAATTCAAGCCTTCTTACTGGATAGAAAAAACGAATAGCACTAGATAGAGGTTAAAGCATTTTGAAAACTAATGATGCGACCAAGATCAAAGCTCGAATTAATATATATAAATGAGTTTGTGTTCATTGATACGTACACTTTAAATTGTTAATGGAAAAGCTATGTAGAGTCTAGTGGAACTTTGAAGGGGAATCATTAACGGTTCTAAAGTTGCGATGTGGTACGTTTCTAACAGGGGAACTATTTAAAGTCTATGTCAAATATCAGCATAAGATAAAATAGTCTTGCGAAAATAAGCATATCGAGAAAAATAAATCATGAATATTATCTCATGACATTAACATTCTTGTCCGACAAAATTTGTCTAGAAGAAATATCAACTCATCAGTAAAGGTAATTTGATAACTGTTCGCATGTGTCACATGAAAAGATGACACCATTTGAAATTGAAAACTGCTCGCAAATCTTTTCTCTGGCATTTATGTACCGAACACAAGTGTAACAGTTAGAATTACACGATAATACGAGCAATATCGTGCGATTTCAATCTACTCACATAATACACATACTTATACAGTACTTGTATAATAATCGTGAGTAAGATTGATGATGGGGGACGAGAAACAGGGGAAGGTATAAAGTTTTAAAAAGATCAAATGCACTTTTGACTCAAGTACGACTTATAAACACGTGTTTCCATCCTGGTATAGCATCACCAGCGAGAAAATTTGCTACTATTTCCGCATTCTATGGTATCGAGTATTCATTCCCGAACTCGTGTACTCAGATCCACAAGATAGGAATTCTTTAAGTGACCATAAGAAAGTTCTTTATAATTACAACAGTTTGACTAATAGTAGCTTTATCCTGATGTATGTATTTTATGAACAGTGAACCGTAGCAAATCAGAAATATAGGTATTGATCGATAATTATGTATCTGAGCTAGGAAATAAATTGAAAAGTGTAAATGTTTTCTCAATTTGACTATAAGCATTTTCGATATAATTTTTTTTTAATTTGACATAATTTATAACAAATATGTTCAAAACGTGCTATAGAGACTTCAAAAAGATCTCAATCTGCAGCTTCCCAGTGAACACTCACAGTTATTACGTAATTGTTACATAACAGTTCTGTAAAATTATCATCCCATAAGTGTCGCAGTTACAGAACAAGATTCGTTATATAACTGTTCCATACCTGTTCCATAACGGTTCTTTTTCTGTAACTGCGACACTCGTGTGACGATATTTTTTACAGAACTGTTATGTAACAATTACGTAACAACTGTGAGTGTTCACTGAGTTATATCCTGAACTTCGTTACTCATATCCTCATATGCATAAAATTAAATAACATATGTTTAATATACGTTCTATGTCTATTGCTATATTTTAATTTTTTTATCGTAAAACAAAGATTATTTTTGGCAAAATTAATAAAATAATTTTCTCAAGTCGATGTCAGATTTTCTAATAAAAATTATATAAATTATACAGTACAATTTTTTAATTTCACTTTTTAACTCTTCATGTGAAATAAAATTAGATAATTTTGAAATCTTTTAAAGAATTTATGGACCAATGCCAAAAAGTTGTGAAATTTGAACTATTGACATTCAATAATTGCAGAAAAATAAATATCATAAAAAAACTCTCATGATATTCATTGGATAAGATATTTTGAAAATTTTTAAGAAATACATATTGAAACGAGAAACAATCTTGGGTAACTAGAATATTTATATTAACAGGTAAGTATATCCGAAAGAAAATTGATGGCATTGATTTTTAAAATTATATGTATGCGAAGGTCAAGAATGCATGTGGAAACTAAAGAGACTATCATCGAATCTTTCCACGGATATGAATGCCGGTTAAAGTACGAGCGAAAGTAAATGAAAGTACTCGCTATTTTTTTCGATATCTTTTCTACATTTCTTGAAACTTATATGGTAATCACGCACCATTGATCTAGCTTTTTAATATCCTTACGCAAATCACTTTTCTAATTTTTTAATCGTCTATACTCAGCTCAAGTCTGTAGAAACATCTGCAACTGAGAGAATAGAGAAAACTTCAGTTTGATATACCTTATAGACAATTTTAATGCCGCTACTATACTTCAAGCACTAGATGTCCATCAGTATAGTGTCAGTGAACTTTTAGAAGTGTTTTAGAATAAGAATAGCAGCATTCACTCGCTCCAATCTACATAACTATTAGGAGAGAACCTTTATGAATCCTTAAGGTAAAAGTGGAGAATGAAAGATATGAGAAACTTACAAGAATTTTAATCCTTATGACTTAAAAAAATTAATATTTGGTATTTTATTTAACAAAATTAATTAAAATGCTTTTTATTGTAAATTCATTTTGAATTATTTTATAAATATTGAATCGCGTTTAGTGTACATTTTAATAATCACCTAAAATAATAAATCAGACAATTATATTTTGTTCAACTTTTTATTCGTCACTGGTTATTTGACAAGAACTAAAATTCAATTTATATTTTAATTACCAAAACGTATTGTAATATCAGGTACAATTAAATTTAATTATCTTACATTAAAATTGTTATCATACTGTAAAAGAATCTCGTAACTACTCATAACTGATACCCAGGAAACAAAAAACCATTCACTTGCGTTAAATTTGAATGGGCTTTGAGGTGTTCTGAATTGCGTATCAGTCACTGGAATTTCAGCATTAACAGATTGAAAACCAATATTTCCGATAGAAAATAATGTATTTAAAGTGAACAATCGTTTACAATACAATTCGTATTCTGTTTTTATTGTATTTCTCTTATGCAGAGTGACCTTTTAAGACTTCCATTTCATTTGGAATTTCAACCGATTCATGCGAACATCAATGAATCGTACATTGCCATTAGAAATTATTTGAGGTTAATCAGTCTTATTCAACCCTATTCACTTAACGATTTAACCAATGTCGAATGGCAGATTTAAAACATTGCGCACAAATGGCAGATTCCAAGTGTCACCATCCGATTGAATTTTTATTTCCTGAATATGCAAATGACAGATACACAATTCAAAGAGACGCGCATTCTATCGGTTTTTTTTCCTCGGTAGGTACATATTTAATTGAAAATAATTAATTAGATAAACTTTATGAAACTTTATATTAATTATTATCAATATCTAATTATGGTGTAATTCGTCAAGACCGAAACATATATCAATCACATTGATATATCCAAAACATCTCGGCTTTGCCATGTTGGATTTCATTGAGTATACATCTACTGGATTAAACAATTGTAACTATATTCTTCTTGAGAAAATTCAAGGAGGCTGTGAATCAGATCGTCTATTCTTTTCTGCTAAAGTCCAGCCTTCAGAGGCCAATTCATCCTCGAAAATCCCCTCATCTTCCTCGATATCTGTTGTTGCATCTTCTTCATTATATTTGTAACTATTATCACTCAGCTGGCTCGAATGGCTTAAATAACTTGACTGGCTGGATGGCACTACTTGTTCCTATCATATATAATAAACATTAACATACTTTTCAATTGTCAAGACACACACTGAGAAAAATGCTTTGTTTCATTTAAACGAAAATTGCTTGACTCAAATAAAAAATGGTATTAATTAAACAAAATGCATTCAAACCAATTTTTTTTTTTTTTCATTAAACAAATCATTTTCAGAGTATACTCAGTAAAACAGAAATAATCATCCCAATATAAGATAGATAATCACCTTAAGAATCTAAAAATCGACTAATCCTCAAATTTTTCTTCATGTTTCTTAAAATTCAAAAGTAACAATGAATGGATCATGATAAGAAAACTTATATTTCTCATAAATATATTAAAATAATATATCTGCCAAAATGGGTTATTAGAAAATTATTATAAAAATACTTCGGGATCTGGACATCTGCTTTGTGTTTGAACTTCATCAGTAGTTTCGTCATCTTCACTAAAAATGTCTTCTTCTAGTTCCTCTTCAGGTTCTACAGGAAGGCTTGATGAACTTTCATTTAAATTAATTGACTCTTCCGGTCGAACTATAACGACAGAAGAAAATTGTTAATTTTGTTATTATAATTTCAATTTAATTGGATTCTAATAAGGATTTGAAAAATGAATTACCAAGAGTTTCAGGACCTGGAGATGCCAATTTATTGCGGTGTTCAGTTTGACTTAGAAAGTAACAAAATGCAGATTGGTAGTCGTTCAAATTTTGTGTTCGTTCCATTTTCGTCAATACGTACTTCACACTTTAGATAATCTGAAATAATAGTAGACAACAGTTAATGTAATAAGTAATGTCAATTTTTTATTCTATGTACATACAAAAAGAGAATAATTTATACCACATCAAATTTTTATTTTATTTTCAGTGGAACATTGATACAAGAAATGGGTAAAAGCGGCTTATCACACATATCATACCTCGTTTTGCTTCTACGCATGCAGACAGAAAATATATCAATCTTACTCTAACGCTATATATTCATCATAAACTAGAGTGAGATGCAGATGTTTTACCGGTTTGAAAATTGAAAAAAAACTCTACACCCCACACATCAGATGAAGTAAAACTATAAGGAGACAAATCTATGCATATATGCAATAAGGGATACATGAAGTAAAATACTTGTTCTACGTACTTCACCCCCCCCCCCCCCCCTCCAGAATAAATATACCCGGTAAAAAGGTATGGATTAAATTGAATTAAAAGTAGTTTGAATATGGACGATTTTTCAACTCTCTTAATCCAAGGCAATACCGTTTTTGAACATAAACACTTCAATTCATTTTAGCGTTCTATGTTTGTCCTCGTTTCAATCCCGTTGAATCCTGCGACGAAGAATGAACACGTTTTAATTCTGACAAGGGAAGTTAAGTTGACTCTGTTTAATCTCTTAAAGAAACTTATAATATTAAAGACATTTTAATTCGTTTTTATGAGTCAAAATGTGAAAGAAAGTAATTCAAATTAATAACGTAGGATAACCTACGAAGTTGAAGTCCTTTTAATCTCATCCTGTGAGTGGATATGTGGAACAAAATAATTCTGTTGTTTCTCGTCTAAGTCTAAAATTGAAGTCAATTTAATTCGTTTTGTTCACTGTAATGGCAGGAGTTTGAATTCTAATTAATTATGTTGCAAATTTGTTCTAAATAATTTAGATAAATTTCCTTAAAAAATGCAATAGAGAAATAATAAATATGAAATTAATATATCTTAAATAAATTTGTCAAGTAATACAATGAACGTTACGTTTACTAAATATGAAAAAAATGAAAGTGAGAAACTTTTGTAAAAATTAAATGCACATTGATTTAATAAATTCAAACTTATACATAATTAAGAGTAAATTCAATTCATAAATTAAAATGACGAGTAAAGTTAACATGAATAAATAAACTTTTTTCTTCCTTTTTTGAGGCTAATTCTGTTCAATTCCATTCCACTAAAGCGGTACTTTTGACTACGTTTTAATCCCGATTCGGTAGGTGGATTCATTTCAATCCGTTTCTTTTACTTCTTTAATAGTCTTCTGGATTGAAACGTAATTTTCAAAAACGGTATGGAATTCAATAAAAAGGTTTTTTATCTAATTTAATCCATACCTTCTTACCGAGAATTCTTTCTAAGCTTGAATTAGTGAAACATACGCCACTAATTCACTTCAGTAAAAAATTCTACTAATTATTAGTGATTGTTTCCTAATTACTCTTCAAAGCTGCATAACTACTAATTGAACTAGCAGACTTGACTAATAATGAGTAAACATTTTTCTAAATTGAATTAGTTGAATAGATTAAATGTACAGAGTTGTGTAAAATACCTAGGGGGGTTAAATACTGTAAACAAATAAATAAGTTGCGTATCCATCTCTGCCAGCGACACTGCAGATTTTTCTCCGGAGTCTATACTTCATGCTCATGGGTGCATATATAGCGTTAAAGTAAGATGAAGATATTTTCCATACGAGGTGCATAATGATTATGATAGTCTCTTAACTGAATGATGACACCAAAGTTGGCGAAATGATAAAATTTAGAATCCATTTCACCCATTTGACTTAATTTCATCATTTTGCGTTACTTCATATAACACTCGCTAGAGTCTGGACAAGTAAACATACGTCAAAATCTCAAAAGCTGATTGGGTCGTCCAGAACTTATGGAGGCTATTTTTAATCTAAGCCAATCAGTATGCTTGCTTGCTCGCTATAAGAGAACTGCTTGTTCTTGTATATACCTGTGCATGCATATGCGTTCTTCTCTTTTGATGCGTTTTGATAAACAATATACATGCACAAACATGCTAAGATATATCATGTCAATAAGACAAAACACATTATCATTGGTTATAATTAATAGAGAATCTCTTACCTTTTATTGAACTCCTTTGATACAGTTTTTACGGCTTTTGAACAAGCTTAGAATACCTAAATAATATGATTTCGAAACAATAAGTACCCTAAACACGGAATAACGTCAACAGACGTCGAGTTGATCGAGTCTGTCCGTCTGTCGTCTGTCCTGTCCTGAACTTTGTGTGACTTTGTGAACGTAAACGGCATGAAACAGTGTGAACTGACATCGACTCTTACGTTTTGCGTCAAAAAACTTACACGCATGCGTCACTTTTTCTATTATGCACAATGCGCAATCTCGAGGAGTCACGAGTTCTTTGACATCCTTTGACGTCAATGTTTCAATATGCGAATACAAAGTTTTTTATAAATAATCAAAACAATTTATAACGTGATTTCAGCAAATTAGAATTTAAAGAAATTACAAATTTAAGATAATATAATTAACATTTAAAGAATTTGAAAATCTTTCTGTGGAAAAAATGACGCTTTCGACTGCGCTGGGATTCGAGCCCAGGTCTTTCGTTCAAATTCTTTAAATATTGAATTTATTTGCATTATTTGCGATATAAGAGTTTGAAATTGTCTACGAGGACACCTGTCGACAACGTATCCTATCTGATACGCGACTAGTGATCCTCCGATAATGTAGGCAGTGACAAAAATTTCAAACTCAACTAATTAATATAATTAACACCTATATGGGACATTCTTTTACAAATCGTACACCCATTTTGAGTTCAAAATTTAGAATTGCATAAAAAAAATTTGTATAGCTTTTTTAAAATGAATTAACCAACACGTAGGGATTTTGTCAAAAACAATTTTTTTCGAGAAACATATCAACTTAAGCTTTTGATAAAATTGGATAAAATGCTAAATTTTCTTGTACTTAAAATTCATTATCTCCGGTAACACCACCTAAAAAAGTTGTCGTGCTAACTAATAAAATAGCTGTAGCATATTTTACAAACCGAAGTAGTTCCCAGGAAAAAAAACCGATAGAACGCGCGTCTCTTTGAATTGTGTATCCGTCATTTGCATATTCAGGAAATAAAAATTCAATCGGATGGTGACACTTGGAATCTGCCATTTGTGCGCAATGTTTTAAATCTGCCATTCGACATTGGTTAAATCGTTAAGTGAATAGGGTTGAATAAGACTGATTAACCCCAAATAATTTCTAATGGCAATGTACGATTCATTAATGTTCGCATGAATCGGTTGAAATTCCAAATGAAATGGAAGTCTTAAAAGGTCACTCTGCATAAGAGAAATACAATAAAAACAGAATACGAATTGTATTCTAAACGATTGTTCACTTTAAATACATTATTTTCTATCGGAAATATTGGTTTTCAATCTGTTAATGCTGAAATTCCAGTGACAGATACGCAATTCAGAACACTTCAAAGCCCATTCAAATTTAACGCAAGTGAATGGTTTTTTGTTTCCTGGGTAAGGGTTGGCTCAATAAAAATTTTTTTTTCAGTGTATGTCTCAATATAACTAGCGCACATTTAATGAAAGTGTATATCTATAGAATTTTTTGTTCATTTCTCGTTATTTTGGCATAGGGTCAGATTCTTTTTATTTCCTTCGAATAAAATTTTCACTATTACATATAAAAATACTGAAAAAGAAAGCAAGGCAAACGTTTCGGCCACATATGGGGGCCCTCTTCAGTGCCATAAATCCAAACATTAATTCAAAATTTCTGTAAAACATTAGAATATTGGAGATAATGAAATTAAAGATTATCATAGAATTCAGAAACTTATCTCAAAGCTTGCAAGTCAAAATGAAGTAGTCCAGTATGCAGCATCACGATTCGAAAAAATATTTAGAGTTCGCTGTGAATAAAAACCGGATAACAAATAAACCGGGAAACATAAAAAATATTCCACACGAACCGACCGCAATTTAAAAAATTTTCTTATTAAACAAGGATGCCAATTGCTTATCAATGGCAGAACGCGAACAAAACCGGATAAAAAATAAACCGGGAAACATAAAAAAAAATTTCCACACGAACCGACCGCAATTTAAAAAAAATTTTGTTAAAAAAGAATGCCAAATTGCTCATCAATGGCAGAACGCGAACAAGGTTTACATTTTTAAAATTTTCGTGAAGACTTTGTTACCGGAGTCTCTCACAGAATGATCTGAACTGTTTTAAAAACCGACTCAAGACATGTGGCTTTGCTGACCGAAAATTTTTTTATATAAGAAATCCTGAGAGGTTCTTTTGCTCCTTGAAGAAGACTATTGTCCTATACCTAGTAAAGAAATTCGAAACGTTTATGGTGATTTTCACGAGTGGACGAAGGCGTGTATTTTTCAAGAAACGATTTTTTTATATCAGCTTCACGGACAATCCATTTAACATTGAATTTGCAAGCAAGGCATTACAGAAACATAAATTATTATAATATCTAGACATGTACTTTTACTCAATATTATTTGAGTATGTTAAGCAATAAATAAAAAAAATTGAATGTTGTTTATTACTGCATTCAGATATATTCTGAGATGTTTTGAAAAATACTACATTTATCTTTAAAAAATAACAAAAATGCAATTTTGGTATTCGTGATATCAAGTATCACATTTTAGGAAGTATTAATAGATTTAGAATTAATGTTTGAATTTATGGCACTGAAGAGGGCCCCCATATGTGGCCGAAACGTTTGCCTTGCTTTCTTTTTCAGTATTTTTATATGTAATAGTGAAAATTTTATTCGAAGGAAATAAAAAGAATCTGACCCTATGCCAAAATAACGAGAAATGAACAAAAAATTCTATGAATTATGGGTCAATATAATAGCAGACATGTTATCAAGCATGTCACTTTAAAATTTTAAAATGTATATCTATAGTTATAATTAACAAAATAAAAATTATAAAAATATCTACCACATTTTCAAATTATATATTACAAAATTATATAGTCGCATGGATAATAACAAAAACAGTAATTTAAATTTAGAGTTTATTTTTAGAATATACAGTACCTTTTTTATACAGTAATGTTGGAATTCTATCCAGAATAAGAAAAGAGGAAGACTTAAAGAAACAAGAAATTTATTCTGTCCAATAATGTATTATTTTATTACATTAATTTTTCTTAAAAAATATAACAACCATTCTGGGCGAGTATACAAACCACAGTCCCAATTCATGTTTAAGGCAATTGGTTTGTTGAAGTTTCTTGACACCTTTTATTTCCATATTTTTTTTTTTCTAGACAAAATGACATGTTAGCGGATATATAATATCTCATCTAAGCTATAAATGCTTAACGGTTAATATACCTACAATTTTTAAGACAGAAAAATAAAGAATCTTCACACAGCGATTTACAAAATTTAAAGTTTTGTAAAATGGAAGGAAATATGTTATAATCACAGCTTTCTCACCTAGCCTTATTATTATCTGCTTCTTTCACTATTTCGGCTCTTCAGCGAATCTCTCAATTCGTGACTTTTTTGTAATTCAACGTGTAACCGAGTGCAATCGTCACTTATATTCAAATATTTCTTTTCTTGCATTGCTTTTTCCATTCAATCATACGCTTCAATTTTTCTTTTTCATTTACACAAAATAAGCTGATAATGTATTCAAAGTGAAAACAAAGACTGTATCAACATTTTTTTGCATTTATGATTAATGATAGCATATTTTTACAATTAAGGAAATCTTGCACATTTATTGATTTTTTTTTTTGCAGGGGGAATTGATCAAACGTTTGTTTATCAAAACTGCAAAGCTTTTCATATTCTCATAGATTGTTAATACAATCAAACATATTACAGATTGGGGCAATTGCAGTCACAAGTGCAAGAACGGTGCATTCGTTTCTCATGGCGATGTGGAGTTAACAGATTATCCACAGAACGAATGGATCGAGGTTGAACGTCTGTAAGAAAAACAAAACAAATTTGAGGAATGCAATATTAATTTAATCAAATTAGTAAGATGAAAAAATATTCCATAAAATTCTTTGCATTAATAGAATGCTTGTTCTAAATAATGTCAATTATTATAGCTTTTCAATATTCAAGTAACAATCATTTTACTCACAATGAGGACGATTTTCTTCTTGTTCTTGTTGTTGCTCAGATCTTGGTTGAAGGATTGTATGTCCCTGTTGGTGTTGTTCTTGTTGCTCGTGATTGTGATGTTCATCGTGTTGTACAGAATCTTGACCACCAGTCACTTGAGCTCTAGCTTCTACAGGAATATCCATGGACTCTACTGGTTTCAAGGGTAAGGGAAACCTCGGTGAACCTACTGGCGAAGCTCGACCTTCTACGACCTAAGGTTTAAAAAAACTCTAAGTATAACATTTAAAATTATCTAATTTTTTAATTAGAATTTTTTCTTGAAAGTTTGTAACAGCTATTGTTTTGACTAAAGTTAAAAATTCTGATTAATCTTTTAAAATTGTTTGTTAAATTTTTCCAACCTGGTGAATAATACTGCGGATTTCAGCTGGGATGGGGAAATTTTGTTCCACTTCTTCTCCCCGATCCTCTGGTCCAGGAAAAGGTTTAGCCTCTTGTTGTTTGTGTTGCTGTTCAGAATTCTCAGCTCCTTGTTGAGATCGACCATTGATATTTCCATGTTCCAAAAGGTTCCTGACCTCTATGGGAAGGGGAAAGGGTCCCAGAGAAATTGATCGAGCGCCTTCTGGGAATGGTTTGAATTCCTGTTCTTCTTGCTGAAAATCCAAAAGAAATCTCGGTAATTTTTATTTTTTACTTCTATTTATTTGAAGCCTATCTCATTTTTACCTGCTTTCACTCAAATTCAATATTCCAATTAATGTCTCTGTACTCTGAGAAAAAATAGTTTATCATTTTATTGCACAACAATATTTTGTCATAATAATTATACATGTAATAAAATAATTTCTTCGAGTAAACATTGTCCTTGACTTTGAAATAATAGCCATCGATACTTATATTATACGAAGGAAGAACTCTTCCCCAGAAACGAAATAACAATTACAAATAGAATTAGCAGAATCTCGAAGAATAAAGAACATGTATGTAGTTATCTTTTTCATGGAATTTTTCACACAATAATTGTCCAATAATAATCATTTGTTTTCTTGCAGTTTATCATTCAGAATACTAGGGAATGTATAAAAATCATGAAATTACTTTTAATTTTATACCGACAAAGGCATGTTGTGCAAAAACATTTAATTATCTATAAATTCTAATTATAAACATTTATTATTAAATCGTACTTAAAAAGTGTTCAAATATTCATAAATGAAAATGAGTTTAGATAATAGTAAATATTTTTTGAGGTGTGACTTACTTCACGTTGAGCTTCTTCTGGTGCTGTAACAGGTACTGGGAAAGATTGAGCTTCTCCAGTGATATGCTGGATAATATTTTTTATTTCAAGCGGAACTTGTTGTATGATTCTCCTTAATTCCAGAGGAATGCCTTGGAAAGGTGATCTTGGTCTTTCCTGGGGAGTTTCTTGGGGTCTTTGGTCACGTTGTACTGGCATCATCATTTGTGGGTTCATTCTATGTTCTGGAATTTGCACTTCTTGTTGAGGAGGGGATGGTGGTGGTGGCATCATGGAAGCACCTTGTTCTTCTTGTTGATACATTTGTCCTGGGAAATTCATGGCAACTATTTGTTCTTGACGGAGATCTTGGGGTACTGGCCTCATTCCACGCATTGGGAAATGTCTAAGTTCAATCGGAATCTGACGCATTTCAACCTGTAACAGCCAATTTTAAATTTGTAAAAGTTATCCAAAATAAAACTGGGGAACTTGGTAGTTTCTTCCGACATGGTTCCTTTCTTAAGGACTAATATTTTTATACTTTTATACACATACACATATGTATGATGAATATACCATCTGATCAAAATTGACCCGGACTAATCCAGTTAAACCGCGTGCGTAAACGGAAACGGTAAAAAGCTTTTTTTCTAGGTTGGTACACCTTCTTTCACAGTCATGTGAAGTTTGAGCGGGAGACGTCCATTACTCCATTAGTGTATGTTTGGCAGCCGTTGGTTTACGACGCAAAAAGTTTGTCTGGCGATTTTTACTATGGAAAAAAAATTGAAAAACGAGTTTGCTTGAAATGTTGTGTTCCCAATGGAATTACGGCTACGGAATCATTGAAAACGTTGCAGAAGTGTTTTGGGGAGTCTACTCTATAGAGAACGCAAGTATTTGAGTGGCATAAAGCATTCAGTGAGGGTCATCAGGTCGTAGAAAACTTGCCTCATGCGAGTCGTCCATCCACCTCTCTTAACGACGATAACATCGAAAAAGTGAAGAAAATTGTGCTCGAAAATCGTCGTGTTGGCATTACAGAGGTAGCAGAGGCTCTCAACATCTCTTATGGATCAACTCAAAACAACATTTTGAATATTTATTTTGCCTCATTCATGAGTTATAATGCTATTTTACGATAGCTTTACGCTACAGCGTGAAGCTAGCTTTCAGCCAGTTCGCTAGGGACCGCCAGACTCGTACCGAAAACGATAATGCCCCATCGCATTCCAGCCTGATTGTGACTGAATTTTTGACTAAACACGAAACAAAAGTCATTCCTCGGCCACCGTATTCGCCAGATTTGGCTCCCTGTGACTTTTTCCTGTTCCCAAAACTCAAATACCCGCTCCGGCGAACGCGCCATGAGTCGATTGTTGCCATAAAAATAAATTCGCTGAAGGAAGTAAAGGCCATACCATTCCATACCATACTTATAGGCCGAGGCCTATAAGTAGAGTATGGAAAATTGGATTAACTGTTGGCATACTTGTATTGGCTCAAAAGGAGCTTATTTTGAAGGCGATAATAAAGATTTGTATTAAAATTCATAAAAATGCTGTTTTTTTTTAACCAGTCTGGGTCAAATTTGATTAGATGGTATTATTTGATTCTCACTTGTGGCATTATCGGAACTTGATAGCTCATCGGTTGAGGCTGTGGTACCATGCGTGGTGGTTTCATTTCCATGTTAATTTGAGGTAGATTACGTAGTTCAGGTGGCAAAATTCCACTTGGAATGTGGTTCAAGCCTCGAGGATCACTAAGTGGCAATTGTTGCATGTCAGGAACTTGATATTGAGAATGAAGTTGGTACTGATGGTATCCGGCTGCTTGTTCCTGAGGTTGGAAAGGAATCTGTACAGTTCCCAAGGGCACGATGATAGGAGTCATCATTTCCTGTTCTTGTTGTCTGGAAATGAAAATTAGATTTTATATTTTTTCCCCTATATGGTAGAGCCGGCCCTGATTAGATACGATACTAGGTAAAATGAAGGTTATGTACTCACTCCTGCTGTGGATTTCCGGCTTCACAGAGGATGGTGACACGTTCGCCACTTAGTCTTTGGAATTTTTTAGGATCACTGCTGTTGATTTTGTCAAGAGAAATGTCCATCATTCCATCTGTTACTTCATCGGCTCTTCGACGTTCTACGACACAGGAAACTCTGCTACGTGCTTGCTGAATCAAACTCTGGAAATATGAGCAAGTCATATTTAATTTAGTTGAAGTTTTGTTTGATTAAATTATTTTAGAGAAGTTTGAGAACTTACTCCTGCAATATCGTCTAGGTCGAGCTGAAGAGGAAGTTTGATGTGAACTGGTGGGAACTCATCATCTTCGTAGTCGTCGTCGTTGTCGTCCCCGTCTCCATCACGATCTCCATTGTCATTATCGCTTTTCAAGTTGTTTTCATTTTGCCTTTGAGCTCGAACTTCCTTCACTTCAGGTTGGTCTTCTTTCACTGAAGCTGTCGATTCCGAAAGACTCTGCAGATTATCCTTCGGATCAATGGCTTGCTAAAACAAGATAATCCACATTTTAAATTTAGATATTAATTATTTGAATGTTTTATAGAATTTTCAGAAAACAATATTAGACGAAGTACCCAGGAAAAAAGAAACGATTAATTGAAATTTCTGTGAATTGCATGTCTTAAAATTTTTGATTAAAGGTTTCTGAATCTGCAGTTTTATCCGAAAACGATTGCATCGAAACATTGTTGAATTGCGTTTAGGAATTTTCAATCGTATAAATTTATTTCAATGACGTTGAATCGTAGTTTTACGACTAATTAACACAGTCCATATAATTTGAATCGTTAAGATACGTTTCGTGAATTGTTCATCTCTATTGTAAAATTACGATTAACATCAGTAAAACAAATTTTTACGATTGGAAGAAGCGTAAAAACAATTCAACAAAGTAATGATTTAATCGGTCTGGGATCAAATTGACGATTGAGAAAGCTTACCGATTCAAATCCCCACAACAGAATTAAACGAAAATATTTTGAGTCTGCAATTTTAAAATACGCAATTCACAGCGATTTTAGCCTATCGCTTTTTGTTTTCTGGGTATTTTACAACAACTGATAATACGATTTAATAACGTAGAATATGTCAAAAATAGTAAAAAAAGCAAAATTATTGGTGTGCCGATTAATGAAACTATAATGCCGATTATATAGGACATTTACCTTAGAGGAGATATTTTTCAAAGTTAAAGATTATAGACTAACATATATTATATGTATGAAGAAAGCGATCTATTAAAGTTAGATGTTCATTTTGCAATTTGTTCCGCGCACTTAGAAACTTATTATGAATGAAAAGTTGAAGATCATTCGAAAGTTTTGTTATTGGAAGAGTTCCTTTTATACTTTCTCCAAGATATTGTAACCGTTAAAATAGTCACAAAACTTAATATTCTTTTAAAGTCATTGACAAATGAAGCATGGTACATAGTTAATTTTACATTGAATGTAATAAATTTATGGATTTAATTATCAAATCAGTTATAGTTTAAACTATTTATTTATTACAAGTATAATAATTATTAATGGAACATTATTTATTAAAATTCTTCATTTTGTGGGTAAAGATATTTTTTGTCAACATTGCACATTTTTTTTTATAACCGAAAAGCGTTCAAAAGAGTTCAAGTTACTGTCATGACATTCGATTTCAGTAACTTTTAAGGAGCTGGTGAAAAAATGAGAGAGTTCACTTTCACTCGCGACCTGATGTTGCGACCAGGAAGACTCTGCCGCGAGTACCAATACAACATATGCCGACATCGTATCCTGATAATATTCAACGATACGTCTTATGAGTTCCTAATAATAAACTTTCATTTTTATAATTTGCGAGCTAAAGATCAGTTGAAATAATTAAGATATTTATGAAGCTTATAAAAAAGTCTATATAAATAGAATAAGAAATGATGTGCAATAAAAATCCACAATTTGTAATTTTAAAAATGTTTGGAGATATTTGGAAAGGATAATAAATAATTTTGACTAGAGGTCACAGTGGATCAAAGTGGATAGAAAAAACAATCTCTTCATGAATAATATATGTTTAAAATGAAGATAAATTATTTGAAATATTTATTCTGTGATGCAACTGTGATGGATATTCTTAGTCGTTGCTAATAAAAAGAGTATATATTCAGAAATTGCATATATATGGTGACATATTTGAATAAGGCTACAAATGAATAGAAAGATTGAATGATTTCCCGTGTGGAAAGTTGCCGCCGTGTAATGTACGTATACAAAATAGAAAGGACTTTTGTGATGCTTGAGTGACAAGCTGCATATTGGCAATGCAAGAAATGAACGTAAGTTTTGTTAAAAATTTACGTTCAAACACTATTAAATTCAATTTAATTTTTTCTCTTGAATATTACTATCAATATTATCTGTGACATTATGAAAACTTTCATGGATATAAAATAAAAATCATAAAACTTTTCTATAAAAAAAATCCAAATTGGGGTTTAAGGACCAGACTTTCTAGTTTTTATATAAATGGTTTACCGAATTTGATAATTTATTTTGTAGAAATGTTCTCATTTATTCGTCACAATGTTAAAATTTTAGATCTTTTCAGTTCAGTATTACTATTTAGCTGTAGTTAGTATATCAATAAAGATTTTTATTTGCTCGTGTTATCTACTTAAATTTCATCTTTCCCTTTGCTTTCATTTTTATACTTGGTTGCATGATTTCATTAGATCGTTATAAGATTTTATTACTCACACACATTCACAGATGGTAATAAGATTTGAATCTAATTATTAAAATGATTAAAAAAGGATATTAAAATTATTTCCAACTAATTCTTGTTTCAAGAAATATACAAGAATTAACCATTTTTACAAAAGGGAGTGTCGTAAGTGACAAGGTAGTGAATCAAAGAAACGGATATTTGCAAAAGTATATACAGTTATTTGATGAAGAGAGAAAATCTTTTCAGAGAACATTCACCTTACTAGTGCGTGCAACTGGCAACCCACTTTCTGACATGATGCGTATGCGTACACAATGTTCTTTTCCATTATTCAGTAAATGAAATACATATTTGCAAAAAAAATCATATTGACTTTAAGGATCCGCCACTTTTAATTGGTATATTTCTGATTTGTTTGGCATTTTCCAAAAATGTTATTTTTTTATTCTCTATACTTTTCTCAGTATGTATATAAATTTTTAGGGCAATCTGATTTTTTTTCTTGGAAAAATAAATAAAATTAAAAGTTACTACGATTTACGAATAACGCGTTTTTAGCGAAGATTAGTTTTTTACAACAAATAGTTTATTTATTTACTAATATTTTTGAATTTTAGGGAAAATAGTATTTAACAGGTATCCCTATATAAAAACACAATATTTATTACCTTTATGTATACACATATATGATTTTCTGTGTTTGTTGCAACATATGTTTGAATAAAATCTAAAGTATTAGACACAGTCCATTGAAATTTTTACCATTTATCCTTTGTTATATTATCAATATTTTTGGGTATAGAAATACTCTATCTAAAAAAACAACTACAAAAATTTTCTTTTTATATTTTAGGATATTTTTATTTATTGTTTTATTTTATTTATAATTGTTTTTAGTCATGTTGCCTTATTTTCCATAACCAAAAAGTTGCTACACATTGTAAGGAACACAATAAAAAACGTATCATGACAATTGGTTGAAAAACAAAAAAGTTATTCAAAGTAAAAAAATGTCTAAAAAATGCCCAAAAAACTCAAAATTTTTCGTTTAAAAATACATAAAGGTGCTGAAATTTTTAAAAAGCCTTTCTAAACCAAAGTACTAAACATAAAAAAAATTATATGGAAGGTCTAAACTCAAAAAATAAAAATATTAAAGGTGGTGGATCTCCTTAATATTAAAAAGCATCAACACATCCTTATAATAGCTTAATATTCAATTTCGTACTCTATATCCGTAGCATTATTTGAATATATTCCGATCATTTGGTATTAAAACTCGTTTTAGAAACTGGAGCTATCGTTATTTTTATTAATCTTCTCAAGTTTAAGAGAGAGAAAGTCAGTCTCAGTTTGATCTCAATTTACATTATTTAGGACAATATCCTAAAAGAAAAATAAAGTTTTTAGCTTTTCAAGAAAGCTGAAATATAGTTTTTAATTACTAGTTAATGATTCGATAAACGTGATTCGAAAGTGTAAGTAAATTAATATTTTTATATATTATTATTTTAAGGGGAAAACTTTTTTTTTAATTTTAGCTTCAAGATGTAATTTAGTTCCCATAATTGTAAAGCTTGTAGAATTGTGAATGTAAAGAGAATAGAAGGGGGAAAATTGATTACGTTGAAGAGAAAACCGTTTCCCGCTGTTGACGGACCGCTTCCGTGGTGTTAAAAGGCCTTTTATTATTGCCTCACTCTTTTCGTTAAACTTTACCATTGCTTCATGAACATTAAATCACGCTTCTATAAATTATTATCATTCCGCTAATGGCTCCGTCCACAAGATTATCTCTTTAAATTTCATTCTTAGGTTACTAATCTTATTTTTAGCTTATTTTTAAGTAAAAAATATAAATGATTAAAATGTAGTAAAACAAATTATTTAAAGATTTTCAATACTTGATTCTCGGATTCTCTTCAGATATCAATGGTCGTATTTTTTCAAAAAGAAAATTTTTCTTTAGCGTTGTCTATATCTATAGGTGATATAGTCTGGGAAAATCATTGTCCTTGTCCCACTATGTATATAATCTAGACTTGATGCGCTCCGATTAACTCAGCATTATATATTAATTAACCCTGCAAAGAATTATTTCACGCATGCGATCGCATTGAATCAAATATCAAAATCAACTCCAAAATTCCATATATGTGGCGTGGAATGGGAAAAGACTTCTATATAAGAGGTAAAAAAACCGATTATGAGATTTTGATTGTTTAAGACTTTCTCGATCAGTTGAGCCCACTCGCGAATTTGTCCGATTAAAATTGAGCGAGAGAAACCCAATAAACCCATAATTAATTTACACAGCAAGTCTCGCTATTTCTTCTTTAAAAACGTTTTTCTCCAAAAGAGAAAACTGCCTCTTACGAGTCTTTTCTCATTCCACGCCACATCAAAATTACTTCACTGAGAAAAATGGGTTATAAAATTTAATATCCAGGTCCAGTGACTATGGGACAGCTATTTAGATTATAAATACTATAATCTAGATTATAAGAAGTATAATCCAGATTATAAGTGACATAACCTACAATTTTTTCTATATTCTAAAATCATACCGCTTATAATCGAGATTATACCTTTTATAATTCAAATGGCTGTCCTATAGTCACTGTACCTGGATATTAAATTTTATAATCCATTTTTCTCCGTGTTTTTTATATAAAATGAAAATAAATCTTAAAATTAATGTTATTAAACTCAAAAGAAAAATAATTGAAATATATATAAAATATAAATAATTAATGAACAGGACTTTTTTTTGGACTCTGAAGCCAACTAAGAACATCAACAATATTTAATATTATAAATTATTATCTAAAATAATTAAATTTATGGCTTTGATCCAACAATCAATATTTTTATTAAACCAATTAAAATATCAAAATAATATAAATCAAGAGAAATAAATGTAATAATAACATTATATACTCTCAATCATTATACTCTCTAAATTTGAATCAGTCAAAATCTACTGATTATCAGTGAATTTTGACTGATTCAAATGGCTAAAAAGAGGTTCCTGTAAATCAGTCAAATTTTACTGATTATTTTAGTGAAAACTGACTGATTTGACAGTGAAAAATATTTTTTTCACTGATGAATTAGTGAAAATTAACTGATTTAACAGTGAAAAATATTTTTTCACTGATGCATCAGTGAAAAGGCAAATCACTGATTCAATCAGTGAAAATTTGACTGATTCAGATTTAGAGAGTAAATATAAAAATGTTCTTATAAAATTAAGAACTGAACTAGTTTCGAGGAAATGAGTTGAACATGAAAAATTGCTTACTCGTCTAAATTCGAGGTAGAAGCAGTGGATTTGAAAAAAGGTCCGAAATTAATTCTTTTGGTTTTTTTTAAACTCAAGCTAGATGTCTTCAATGGAGGCTTATAGCCGGAATTATGTAATTTCTTGCTGGAGTTCTCCTTGAGCACAACTACTTAATACCGCAACGATTTCTTTTGTGTATAAACAGTGCTTTATCCACAAATACTTGATTCTTTAACTATTAATTCAGGCAATAATTTAGGGTAAAGTCTAAATTCTACAATAGAATCTGGGTGAAATTTATAATTGGTTTTTTCCTGTGTCTATGCTGAGTATCCTCTGTTTTCTGTGTTAAAATTATGTTTTCTATGAATAATTACCCATTTAAATAGAAATAAATCTATCTTCTATCTATTTTGCCGACCAAAAAACTCAACTCTAAAGGAAATGATCAGAAGAAATAATAATTTCTTGGAGGCGATGATAATGTGAAGAAAAATTGCTTTTCGCAGAAAATACGACAAAATTAGAGAGTTATTATTAGTATTCTGGAAATCGGAATGTTATGTGTGTATATGCAATTTTATGATCCATTCTTTGCAATTTGTTCATTCCATTTCCAATTGCAATCTTCCGTATTACGTATATAATTTTTTCTCACCTGTATAAGAGCTTCGGGCTGAAGGTGTTTAAGAAATTCTCCCTGGGGCTGAGAATTAAGATTTTTTTCATGCAACTTTTGAAAGTGTAATGTGGCTTGCATTGCCGCTATTGATTCTGGAGTACATGACGCTCGAGCCTGAATCCAGGATGCTGCAAGAATAAAACTTCCCAAGAGTACAGTCATAGAAATTAATGTGATCGCCGCAATCCTTGCGATCTGTACTGCTGTCGTCTTCCCAGGTCTCATGTATGCCTGAAAATAAATAAAAAATGTCAATTTTCTTTCATGCGAGAATAACGTTAATATCTAGAAATGATCAAACTTTTAAATTTACAATTATTTGTTATTTCTCTTAAATTAAAGGCATGTGATACTTGAGAAAAGAAGTATGTTCATGTAAAAAACTTTGTTCAGTTTCTACATGTTTACATCCAAAAAACATACAAATTTGTTTTCAAAATTGCGGAAGTAGGTAGACTACTTTTGGTTTTGACAATGAAAATAATTTTTCCGATTAATTTTGCTGGAATTGAATTTTTTTACATTTTATTAAACCACAAGTAGTCTATTTACGTTCGCTTTTATCTTTTATCTCAGTGTACTTAGAAAATTCCACCAATAATCTTCTACACTGTTAGAAATTTCTATTGTAATTTCCTGAAACACGTGACTGGTGTTTTATTCAGTCACAGTTTTGTAAAATTAAGATAGAACTTCAGAAAACCAGTATATTTCACTGGTTAACTAGTGAGTTTCCCTGGTGGAATCAGGTAAATTCCACAGATTTCTATGTGGAAGACTTATACCATTCTGTTATACTATAATCTCATTAATTTATAAATCAATAAACTAAATAACTATACGTGGCCAAAAATTGGAATCTTGTCACGAGGCTTTCCCATCAAATTTTCGAAAAACCCTTCAAACATAAAATTTGTTATGAAACGTGTATTTTAGTGTTACGTAGTATTCTAATGTAAAACAAGAGTTTTCCTTTCGCTTTTTAATGATTCAAAATTTATGCATTAAACCGTTACGTTTAACCGGAAAGAAGAACTTCTTAGAGTCTGTATTGTGACTTCCTGAATGACCTCATCGAGTATAAAACAACAAATACTCTAAATAAAAATTTCATCTCGCAAAAATAACGTGTTTAAATTTTAATAATAAAATTTCTTTTTTCACACATTTCCAACAACGTACCATTTTATTTACAAATATTGTAATAAAATTTAAAAATATAATATAAATTCTTTTTCGATGAAAATGGTATGTGACCAAAAGAATTTATAAATACTGCACTGTAAATCGTTTGAATATGGAATTTTCTAAATAAAACCACAGATTGTAAGAGTATTTAATATTTCGGCTTATTTTTACAAATAAATTCTTTAAATTAATAAAACAAACATTATATAAAACGTACATATTTATTGAAAAATTTGCATATAGAAAGGCATGTGCTTTCATAATATAGAACAAGTTAATATTCTGCTATACAGTGGGTATGATGAGTAAAGAATGATGACCAAAATGTAAAACTTCACGCTTGGTACCCAAGCGAGTCGAGGCCTTTGTCTCAACCCACGGCTTCCTTTGATATCTATTCCTATGATTCTCATATGAGAGTGAAAACGACAAAATAAAGTGTTTAAGTCCCAATAAGTATGTTCACGTACTTTTTTCTTTAAAACGTGCAAGAAATATATTTAACATATGTGTTTTCTTTTTATTAAATATTCTTTCAGGTATAGGAAAGTAGTTTATAAAGATAAATAAATAGGTTTATTAAACTGGATGACTTTTATGTTAATGTCTTAAAAATTGAGCATGTTAAAAGATATAAAAGTTTGAAAAAAAAGTATTAAAGACATTATCTTCATAGCCTTTCATCCTCAATTTGAAGTAACAGGTCTATCGATAATAATTCTTTACTAATCGAATTTATACTACTTCTAAAGGTGAGTTTTATTTATTTAACCCCCCTGCGCGAGAGTTTTTCCTGACTTGAACGTTAACAAAATGCATTAGTTTTTTAAGAATGAGTGGCAAAGTAAACGTGGCCATTTCTAAGGTTTTTGGGGGTCGTAGATTATTAATCTGAAGTCAGAATCTTAAAATTCAATATGGTGATCTCGTTTCACCTAAAAATCCTGTACTTAATTGCTATATTGGATCCGCAATTTTGAATATTAAAATTCTGACTTTAGATTCGTAATCAGCGACTCCGAAAACCCTCGCGTAAGAATTTCAAGACCGATTTAAGTACTTTTAGGGCACTCTTTTAAGAATGAAAAATTGAAAAATTATTTCATCGATTTTCTCTTTTTTCTCCAATTTTTATAACAATATGTGCAAAATTCAACACTGCAACTTAGTCCATCTTAATGTCTTAGTCTCAAGCTTTAATTTGCGAGGTCGCAGGCCTCTTTAAGTGATTTCGTATACTCGACGAGTATACTCGTCATTCCGACTACGGTAACATCTCCGTTCTGACGAGTATACTCGGGATATGACGTAGGAGGGTTAAGGGGTTAGAACACTGTGAAATTTTGAAAAAATTATTTTTTTTTATTGGCTTAAAAAATCCTTTCAACCCTCTAGAAAAAGAGACAAAAGATCTCATATTCGCCCGCAGATTAAGGGTAAGAAACTCAAATAAATTTATTTACTGAAAAAGATAGTAACAAAACTTTAAACGCGTTTTTCTAAAGAATATATTTTTCAAAACGGTGTACACGATATCTCGAGATCTAATTAACGAATTGACTTGAAAATTGGTACACTTATTCTAAGGTCTAGTGTCTTTCGGTTGACGGACGATTTTGTCAATATTGTGTTTTGTTCAATAATTATTAATAATAATGACATTTAATTTGGGTCCAAAAATCCAGGAATTTTTTTCTCGTCGACAAAAATGAAATAAAATAAAATGCTCCGTCAACCGAAAGCCAATACAATATAGATAATGAGCACATTTTTTATTTTTGTTTCAGACGACTGGTTTTCGCGAAATCATGTATATATTTAGAATTACATTGTCCAAGGAAGTACGTAGGATTTTTTTATTATATTGCATAGCTCCTTTTTTATTAATAATTTTCTAACGATTTTTTATGGAATTTTATATTTTTTTACATTAGAAATGCACTATTTGGGAAAAAATCAATATATCGAAAAAATCCTACGTATTTCTTTAGCTATTCTTATGTGTAATTGAAATAACTTCAGTGACTCATCATAACTCAAAAATTACAGGAGCTGTTTGTCTGGCCATGGACCTTCCAAAAACATCTATCGCTTTAAAAAATTTATTTTGTACAGTCAATTACATGTATAGTAAAAAACCTATTTTATACTCTTTATTTATTTTATGGTTTCGATGAAAAAAATCACAAAATATAGCTATTTTTGTCTGCCTCTACACTGTTATAAATTACTGTACAGTTGGGACTCGTTTATGGGGACGCGGTAGGGGCTCCCACCTAATGGACTCGTTTGAGGGGAAGCGTTTGATTGGTCCGTCGAGTCAACCGCGATCACCGCTGTCTCATCACAATTGGTTGATTCGTCGCATGGCTTTTCAATAATAGGGGTAAGGGGAACGATCAAGCGTTTCGATAGACGAGTCTCTAATGTCCCGATAAACGAGTTCCGACTGTATTAAACTTCCATTATATGTAATGGAAGTTTTTTTCAGTAACATATATTAAATTTAAAATACTTTCATTTTAAAAAATGTGTACATTTGAATAATGTTTGTTAATTTCAATATAATTTGATTGAAAAGTTATTAAATTTAATATGAATGTGTATTAACTTTTCATAATATATAAATCTATTAATTTTAATTTACCACTTGTATATTAAAGTCTATTAAAATTAATAAGATTTTTAACAGTGTGGAGTGGCCTAACCCCTTAAATCAATTAAAATGTTACATGCATCTGATTTTAATCAATGAATATTATCTCCTAATAGTAATAAACTTAATGTGAAAATTGGTATAAAAGTGAAAAAAAATTTGTAATAATCGTTTCCTACACACATTAATGTATTATAACTGTTAATCGGGTGTGTCCGCAGTAAACGTAACAAATCTTATCCTTCAGACCTTGAAACTGACAGTCAAACCGGATTTGATGACTCGAAAGGCATAATGTAGACGTGGGTCCTGATACCATCACTTCTCTGTTATTATGTTCAAAATAAACAAGAAGTTTTTAAGTCGAAAGAGAAGCTGGACATACATTTTAATGATGAAGAAATATCACTTTCAGAAGAACGAATAATTTCAACAATCACGAAACATAAATTTTAAAATATTGCTGTGATAAAAAATATTACATAACAGAATTGTCCTAAAAAGCCTTTATGAACGCACATTTTACAAAACAATGCAGTTATCTTCTTAAAACATGTCATCAAGATGTTCAGCAACAGATCTTTTTTCGTCCATTTATATTGTAACTTTCCTTTCAGAATCTCCTTCATTTTTATATATAGGAGTGCAATATTCATAGAAGGAAAAAAACGTTTTTCAATGTATAAACAAATAACTCACACTAATTTAAATAGATCTTTTGCATTAGATTGGTTGAGTTTAATATCTTAGAAATGGGTTCAACACCACTGTCTATAGCATATAGTCGTAAAATACATACATATAATTATGTATATCTAGTTAGTAACTAAATGATTTTTAATTGACTCATCCACATACATCAATATTTTTTGGCCTCAAATCAGCAACCAAATATCACGAAAGTTATTTATTTATTTTTTAAATTCAAAACTAAATTACAGATTGGGATTTTTGCGCACTTCTACTGGATGAGTGTCTTCGTTTCGAATGAGTCAGAATCTGGTATATGATTTTGTAGATAATATACGTCGTAATAATATAGCCAAGTTTCCTCACCTGTAATAGGTGTGTTTAGCATTTTTTGGCACTACTATGAGTCTTTTATATGTATACCTTTTGCTAATTTGCAAGCAGTGACATTCAAACAGTGTAATCCTTTTCTTTACTTTCTAATTATGGTACAAAATGCAATGGACTACTAATTCACCAGTATTTTCCCAATTGCGAAGTTAGATACGGTCCAGGACTGGCCCAGCATCGGCAAAAATGTTGCCGAAGATCGGTTGACAATATCGGGCCGATGCTGGAATGATAACTCCGGTATGCACTTGGCGGCCGATTCTGGCCCAAACTCTGGCCGCCAACACTTGTTTTCGGCACAGCAAAACGGGCCGATGCTATGCCGAACTTTGATTTTCTCACTTCCAGAATGATTTGCCATGGTAAAAGTGACACATGGCCCATTAATGTGCCGTCCATGGGCCGGACGCTGGCTCTTCTACTTTCGGAACTGGATGCCATAGTAAAAGTGACAATCGGCTTGGTGTAGGGCCGATACTGGGCCAAGTTTTGGCTGAAAGTCGGTAAATTTAAACAGTCAACAAAGGCTGGCATCGTCGGCCCAGCACTTGACCGATGTAAACGACGACACTGGTCCAATAATAATACCCGACTGTTGGCTGCCGAGATTGGGCCGATATTGTGCCGTATTATTAGCTTCGAAAATTCGCTTTTGGGAAAGAGTTTACTAAATTGCTGATAAGAACGCCTAATACTTTATTCCTGTATAGTTTTTTTTACTACTTCAATATTTTCTAGCGCCACAGCTTCCTTACTGCGAAAACTGGTAGCTCCAGTTTGGTCTTTTTTTTGGCATCCAATGAAAGTGCAACAGAAACAAATCCCTCTATTTTCAAAAGATGAGCACCTTTGGAAAGTAATTATAATTTCGTTATTCGTGAATTATTTTGACAGCGGCATCAAAATAAAATGGAATCTACACTGTTAGAAATGTTCGGAAATTTACAAAATTTGTATGTTACACGGAGAAAAATGGAGATCAGAGAAATATGGGTGATTACTGGAAAATAGGAAAAATTATTAGATGACAGAAGAGAGTGTTACACTGTTTGGGAATCAGTCTTGTGCTGTCAAATACTCTCTTCTCTTTTATAGTAATCATTCTTAATTCTCAGTAATCGTTCGTATTCTCCTGATCTCCATTTTTCTCTGTATACAGAGGTAACGTAAAATTTGACGATATTTATGATGTTTTTGGGTAAAAGTATCTTAAAACTGCGAAAAAGGTACTGGATTTTCTGAAATTCTTCTCAATATTATGAAACTCAACTGAATTTTCATAAAATGTATATTAAAACTACCAAACTGTTACAGAAGTTTTATAAAATTTACCATAAAATTATTTATTATAAAATAAAAGTTATTAGGCTGAAGTTTGTGACGTCTCATGTGACCAATTTTTTTTTTCGTCGTATGATCTCCAAAACGATAAAAAATATGTAGAATAGTGATTTTTGCCAAAAAAAAACATTTTTTATAGGAAAAAAAAAATTGTTAAGTTTGACAAAAACAAACTATTTATAGACAAATAAGTCAAATTATCTCGCAAACTGAAAAAATGACATTTGATTTTTGATTGCAGTCACATAGTTTTACAATAAAAAAAAATATAAATTAAAAACTGAGATTGCGGAGCGAAACCAAAATTAGGAAAGTATGACCAAAAAAAGCCATTTGCGGATTAACTTGTTAAATTATATATTAAAATTAAAGTTAATGTTAAAGTTGCTTTGGTCAAAATTTGATAATTTTGGTTTCGCTCCGCTATCTCAATTTTCGATTAATTGTTTTTTTTATAGCACTATGTGACTGCAATTAAAAACCGAAGTCCATATATATGTCTGTTTTTTAGTTTGCGAGGTAATTAAACGCGTTAGTCCATAAATAATTTGTTTTTGTCAAAAATCACTATTCTACATATTTTTTATCGTTCTGGAGATCATACGACGAAAAAAAAAATTCGTCACAAACTTCAGCCCAGTATAAAAGTTCTGTCTCGCTCTATCCCTATCAATAAATATGCGTATTCCAAAATTTTTCTAGCGACCTATATATACATATGTATTACAATTATATATCATTTTTTTTTATTTCTTAAAAGTGCAGAATAAAACAATTATTGTTTTTTTTCAATCAGCGATAAATAGCAGAAATAATTATAGTTTGATCACGTGTCTAAGGAAATTACAGAGTAGTTGTGTATTAGGTGTTATGCGTGTAAAAACAGTTTTTACGCGAAATCATTCTCACGCCATTGACGGATTTTATTTCTAATTGCTCAGTTATCTTGTCAGTCACAAAACATGGATAAAAATAAAATACTAATGCAGACACAGTGGTTGCACAACAACCTGAATGTGGAATATGTGTGACAAAACAAGTGTTATTGTTGGAAGTCTAACTGTACCTTGACATTATTAAACGTGGGTGACAAACTCTGCATTGAGAAAAAAATTATATTCATTAAACAAAATCATTTTATTGAATTCACAAAGTATTTTACTGACATAACCAAACTTTTTGGTTGAATCAAAGAATATACTTTCTGAGTGTGATCGGTTATTGACAAAGAGCTATTGAAAACTTCGAAATTTATTATTATAAATAAGAAAGATACATCAATTAATTGGAGATTACATAGTATTTTGTTGAAATTACCCTAATAAAGAAAAGACAAGAAAATAATTCAACCTGATGGTAAAATCATGGCTTCTGCACTAGGAATTAAATGTCGGCAATGAAGCGTTAAAAAAAGCTTAGGGTTAGAATATCACGTACCAGGAAGCAGCAGGAAGTAACGGAATGCTTTTCCAAACAAGGATTTATGTAATTTTAATGTAAGATTACAATGCTTAATAGATTTATCTTCTGTTGAAAATGTTAAATGCTTTTAACGATTTGTTCAACAAAAAATGTCAACGAATTAAGGAGAAAACTTTTTTAAATGTTGAAATCACTTTTTTCAGTACAATATTCTATATTTAGATTGAAGGATATACCTTTTTAACATAAAAGATGTATAAGTAATTTTATTCTTTTCGTGATCCTGAATGAGTCGATGTTTTTAGCTCGACACACTAATGTACATGCATAGAAAGTTATAAGCGTGGGTATGAATGATAAAACATATACCGTCTTGTAAGACACCATCGACATCCTCTACTAAATTTTGCATTTAAATCTCAAACTATAATATAAAGAGCAATTTTAAACCAAAAGCATAGCTTTTTACGAATTCATCAAATATATTTGTAACACTTCTCATACAATAGTAATTTTAATATTAAAATGTGTAATGAAGTGTAATGAAAACTATTTAGTTGCCATCACTTTAACTCTGAATTAGCATCCAACAATACAATGATTCGAAGAACATGCAAAGTATAGGAGTAACTGAACCAACTTAATTACACACAGTTCTTAAGTTAATTAAAGTAATCTGTGAAAACTAATTACTGAATCATTAAAGTAATTAGTATGTGAATATCTTGGTGTGATTTAATTTCTATTGATATTAGTCATTTTTTAAATTTTTATTTTGTTTTGTTTGTAAAAATATGAATGGAAATAAATATTGTAACGAAATTCCGATATCCTGGTGCAGTTGATTATTTCCAGCTAATTAAATTTTAAAAAGGTTTTCTATGTTACGTGAGTTCCAATGAATGATTCTTGAATATTTAGGTATAAAAAATTACAAGGCTATAGCAATAGTTATTGTCAATTTTAATAGGATTCATGAAACAGTATTCTTCAAATCTGTCCCCTAAAACAGTGACCCTGTATTTTTTTCAGAGTCACCATGAATTCAATAGAATAATGAATATAAAAGTAAAAAGATTTTCTAAAAACAGAAAAATGTCATTTGATGTAGGTATAGTTCAAAATTAAATATATAAAAAGCATATGAAACGTAATGTTACCAATCAGATAATTCGATTTTTATATGAGATAATCGAATTTTCGCCTTTTTTTGTTTTTAATTGAACTCATATTTTATATGAAATGACTTGAACAAAATAAATGATCTTGGAACCGACGACAGGAAAGTATGAAGAATAAATTTTAGATTTTAAAGGATGAGTAACAATTTGCAAGATTTCTAATTTAGATTTCTTACATTAGAATTCAATGAATGATAGTTTGCGATTCAAACTTTTGATAATTGAAGCAGCACACATTTTTTACAATTGATACTTTCCTGCCAATTTAACTGCTTGCATGAGATGCTGTACAATGATTCTTAATGACCTCGATGTGGATGAACAACTCTCAGGTGAGAGGCCTCGAGGGATAGTAGGTCATCTGAAGCAGTTTGCTCAGTAACTGACAAAAGTTTACAACAGTATAGATGCTTGCCTCTTTGCTAGGTGTGTATGAAAAAAACATAAAAAGCAGTGTACATTTATTCTGAGAAAACTGTTTCTATAGCTATATGCGTTTTCTTTAGCTGCAGTTTCCATCTATTATAACATTTTGTGGACTAAATTAATATCCTGCGACTTGCAAATGTTAAAAAATTCAGAAATTGCTTTGGAAGCGAATAAGACAGTTTACAGAAATCGTATAATATATGCTTTTGATATTAAGAATATTAATGATTAATTATATGTATCGAATGCACGTCAGATGTTTTTGATGACAGAGTTTGCATCGTAAAAAAATTTCTTCATTCTTGGGACCTTTGCTAATAGCCGAGGTTCATTTACTTGAATAATTATGTATTAAGTTAAATTGGAGATGTTTTGCTAATTCTGATGCTAACTTTTATTTTGAATGATGTTGAGACTTCTACGTAGTAAAAGGCAGAGGCATTGAGATCTCTCGAGATTTTGATGAAGTGACTTTTCGTATGCCTACACCAATTATTAACAATTCGTATTCAGAAATCTTAAGTAAAAATCTATTATTAAATAATCTTCTTATTTTAATAATAGACTCAAATCTTAATAAAAATGTACTTTTTTCAATTTTGTGCGGAGAAACATTTATTTGATGTTTTATTACTCAATATTATTCATATAATTTATTTATATTAATAATTCAAATAAATATACACATTTGAATCGTTAATCATAAATTTTTCTTCAACTGTGACGCTATAAATTTTGTAGAATATTTAAATGAGCCCAAAGACACACCATTTATAGATACGAACGATTTTTTCAAAGTAGCTTTTTTAAGAAAAAAATATTAAGTCATTAAGTCATTTCATGATACGTATATATCTTTTGTGTTTCCCGATTTAATTACAAATTATCATCCTCATAAAATTATTTAATTGAATTCAATAGAATTTAGTTTTTGTTTTATATTGATTTGATAGTATATATTTGAATCGGATTAGTATTTATTAGATTATAGTAAAATGAAAAAATGAAAAAATAGATTGTGATTTTTGGAAGAGGCCTAACATAATAGCCATTTTAGTGACTGACTTTATGAATGTTTAGAGTAAAAAAATAATTATATAAGATCATGTTTGTTAGACTATAAGTAGTTCGAATACGAGCAACTCTTCTTGCTTATACTTATAACTGTTAAAATAAAATTCAATGAATAGTTAACAATGTTGAGAATTGTTTAAATTAAAGTTTTTAGATTTTAGTTATTGCATTCCTGGGTTAAGTGTCTCCTATGTCAATTCTAGAGGTCAAACACCTCTACAAATAATGAATATCCGATCTCTCAAAACTCTATGAACAGCACTTTCTATTGGCATGAGGCAGTTTTTTTCAGTTTTTATCACACTGTTGCTTGAATAACACTTCTTGTGTAACTTAATAGCTTAAAATAAAATAAAATAAAATAAAATAAAATAAAATTTTTTTAAATGTCAACAAACTTCAAGTATATAAATAACATAATAAAGAAATTCAATACATTTAAATAAATAAAAATATGGTTAGTGTTAACAATGTTGAATTACTCCAAAAATAATATTGCATAAAATATGGGAAATGTGGGTCTTACTGCGTGAAACAAGCATATTATACACATATAAGAACACTAGCTTGTCTGTAGTGAATTTAAAGTCCATCGAAACTGGTTACTCAACTTAAAAACAGCTTACTCAGATCGTTAGTAACTATCTGAGGACAATAAAAACTTTTTTCATGATGTCTGTATACTGAAATTCTAATATTAATTTTAAACAGTAAAAAATATTTAAAAAATAAAATCTAAAAATTTATAGTAATTAAAAAAAATATAAATTTTCAGCAAAAGATTCCATTACCTCATAGTGGTTGATGGTTTGTTACCCTACTTTTAGTAAATGAAAGTTTAATTGGAATCAACGATGCTTCAATTAGTGTAATAAATCAATTCCTATAAGTTTATTTTTTGAGTAACTAGCAATTAATAATTACAATAAAACACATATCTAGTAATAGGAAAATTTTTAAAAAGCTAACTACTAACGACTTTTACATTGAAAGAAAGGTAAAAAGTTGACATTTTTTTCAGCGGTGAAAAATAATAACAGTTTATTTCTGCTTGGTAATTCTAGTTCAATGGTGAAAGTTACTAATACTAATAATCTGTCGCCAAACAAATTTCTCATTATATTCTAAACGGGTTGCACGTATTGAAAGCGGTGTTTGAAATTGTTACTAATTGTAACTCTTGCAATTAAATCAGGTTTTCGAGCAATTGGGATTATGTGAACATTTGTTATTATTACAAATATTTCTTTTTAAGAAGTTTCTATATACGCTTGCTTACTTTACAATATTAAAATAATTTGTATTATCAAAGACGAACTAAAAAATCGCAACAAATACCTAATTGTTTTCTCCTACAATTAAAAGCGATTCACGTAAAGTCGAAAATAAAATTTACTCATAAGTTTTCAATTTGAAAAACCACAATTTTACATTTCAAAACAAAAATTCAAAATTTCAAAACTTATTGCAGAATTTTCGATTTAAAATAATGATTGTGGGTTTTATAACTGTTCTCCGGTCAGTGATTAAACGATTTAACGATGCTAATTTGTGCTTATCGATCTAAAAATATTTTTCTACTCTTATCTTAGTTTAACGTTCTTTTTCTTCTTTTTGAATTGAAATTTAAAAATTGTTCACTCCTTTACATTATGATCATAATCTCCCAATAGTATGTAAACTTCATCTTCACATTTATTATTAACCAAGTACATCGATTAACATAATTTTATTTATTTTTCAATTCAAATCAAAAAACCAATTACTATATGAAATAACTAATAATTTAATCATTTAAAATATAAATATAATACCAATCAGCCTAATATGATATAAAATGAATTGCTGTAAATAATCATTAAATTATAAACAAATTGCATATTAATTTGATCATACCGGAGGTGGTTCAGTGGTAGAATAAACTTCACTTGGTGCATAGTGACTCGCGGGTGGAATTTTTTCGGATCCCACAGCGACAGTCGCCAGAGAATCCGGCTGGTCCTTCTCCATCCTTAGGCAGGAAGAGACTCACCGAACCGAAATTTAAAAAAAAATCCGGTTTAAACTTTCAACGAACAATGATTAATTGTGTGTATATTTTTCTTGTATTATAATTTCGATCTTTTATGAAGCGCGAATTCAAGTTACTTTCCGATGAATAAAAAGGATCTCGGAGTTGATCGCTCGAGTTGACTCGAGGATTGGGCGAGCAGTGAATGGAGATTGAGACCAGGAACCGCTAGCTTAGAGATATCCCCACCTGATACCCCACCTGATACCCCACCTGAAGTACAGCGATACCCCTTTTGCAGCTTTGAACTTTCTAAATTAAACAGCGCCATCACTCCTCAACTTGCTTCTTCTTTCTTCTATAATCTAGTCTTAGAATCACTCGATACTATAAATTATTTCTCTAATTAACTCGAATTTCGGAAAAATTCCTATTTAATATAATAACTGGAACATTTCTCTAAAGCTCTGAAACACAATATAAGATAATAAAAAATTTGCCAATTTATAAGTAATAATATCCATGAAAGTGCTGAAGATTTTTACAATATGTTTTCATATAACTGTTCATTAGATGACAATTATATAACTTAACTCTTAGAATTAATTTTACAGTGCCAGGCGACTAATTGTGAGAATAATAGAAAAGTTTCCATCCTATATTGTAGCACAGGTCCTATTCAATGTTTCACTGAGAAATCAATATTCAATCGGCAATTCGTAAATATAAAGCTAAAGTATAGTTTACTTAAAACTAATAGTTAATAAAGTAATTTTGTCCTACGAAACAGAAGTCACCAAAATAACTTTGTGGCTAACAGAAATTAAATAAACTTCGAAGAAACAATCTGAAACTGTTAATCGTTTTGAAAACCTCTCACCTGAATATAATTCATTGAAAGCGCTAAGAAACCTCAACAGATGACTCAGAAATTATAGCACATTAAGATCAAACATTATTCCTTATTTCTCAGACTTTCAATATTACAGTGTAATACTTTACTTTTTAGATTTGGCATCTAGAAATATAAGACAAAAAGAATAAGATGTTTATGAGGACAACAAAGTATTTTAATCTACTAGAATATTATATTTATTTGTATCCATTTGTATCATTCAAAAATCATCCAAACATTCTAAATAAATGACAAACCATAAAGATATATTACGTTCAATGCCTTACGCAGTTTTTTCTGGACCCAGCTTTCGCCATTCTAGGGGACTTTATAGTTGTAAAATTATCAGATTACATCATGCACCGAGGCAGATGTGTTTTTGTGCTTGAATTTAATGTATAAAATATCGAAGAAAGTGAGAAATAAGTATTAGTATCTTAACTCCAAGTACATATTCAGGTCTTTGTAGGTGGTAATGTATGACTGTCACGACAATAAAATAATTATAATATATACCTCAAAATTACTTGCTATTAAAAATACCAATTGTAAGTTCTTATTTTGTAATTACACACATTTAACATTTGATTGAAAATCAATATTGCATAGAAAATATATAACAAAAGTTGTTATTTCATGATGATGTATATTTTAAATCTATATTAACAGGATTGGATGTAAAAGACTTTATTATGTTTAAAATTGATAAAGTTTTTTTTTTGGCATTTCCTATTTAAAAAGTATTTGATCACATATACTATTTTTTCAATATTTTTCTAACTCTTTGCCTTCTTTGTTGATAATTATTTTTCAAAATATTATAATTGGAATATTTATATTTTTTCTTCTTGCAGAATGGAATCATGACATTTCGAAATTGGAAGTTGCTAATTGTTTGAAAACTATAATAATAATAAAGTGTCGATTATCGAAAAGATGAGTCTCTCAAGCTGATTTCACCTAGTAGAGTATCATCATCACTAGGATGAAGAGTAAAAAGTAATTTTCTCTATATGAGAGTGGGGGCCTTACAAGAGCTTCGAGAAACCGAGTAGCCTAGCAATATTATAGATATATCCACGAATAGCATCGTAGAAATAAGGAAAGGATCCTTATTTTTAAAGAAAAAATCACTATTTTGAAATTGAAGAGTTGCAGTTTAAGAATAAGGACAAATCTAAAGCTAAAGAATTCTAATTTTGTGATCTTTTCATATTTATAATAAAAGTGGATTTGCTCATGTCGTTACTTGCAGATTCTCGCTTTCTCTGTGGCATGGTTAACTGTAGAGAAAGATTATATTTACCATCTAGTTCTCACGCCCACTACCCTGATAGGCCTCTATTTTCTTTTTACTCTCAGCACTTCCTCGCATACGCTTTATTATTTAAAGGACCATAAGTATGGCGTTAAGTCTAGGTCAATTATTTCGCATAGAAACATTCAAAATTCATGTTTGAATTTTTAAAGCGAATTTTTTTTTATGCTTTTATTAAAACATGTTTTCAATCATTTAAAATCAATAATGGTTTACAGTTGTAAAATTAATTCAAAATTTCAAAATCAATAACTAAAAAATACATAAACATACTTTTTGAACTCTTGAAAAAATTTCGTAATCATAATAATGCATGCAACTTATTTCATGAGTATTTGCTTATTATAAGTTTAAAAATATCATCTACAAAAATATAAATATATACGGAATATGAAGATATTAAAATTATCAGACGTAAAAATAAACCCATAAAATTATAAGCAGCAAACCTGAGTATTGTAAGTGTACCAATTTTGCTGCACACTAGGGTAAAAAGGTTGCGGATTAAAAACAAAAATAGGTGAGTGAGTTGCAACTTGATAAAAATAATCTTCAGGATGATAAAACATATTTGCCTCCAAGTTGCACGTCGGCTGATTGAATACTAGATTCTGATTTTGACCTGGAAAAATACTTTTTTTAGTATATCAAATTTCACTTTTTACGTGATTTTAAAATGATTTTTTGTTTTAATACGAACTTTGAAAATCTTTTGAACCGTTTTTCTGTCGCTTGCTCTTATTCAATGCCCTTTTCTTTCCATACTTTTTTGAATTTATTCTTTTTGGTGGATCAATTTGGGATCTGTTTTCATCGTTAACTGTAAAAAAGAGAGTTTTATTTTATATAAATGAATAAGCTAGATTTAAAAGAAGTTTGAAGAACTTATTAAACTCACAGTTTTCTCTGTCTTTGGTATGACAGTAGTTCGAAAATGAGGAGTTTTGCTCATAATTAATTATAGGTTGCTCAAAGTACCAACCACAATTTGCATTCATGCTATGGAAAACCTGGAAAACAAGAAAAATGTAAAGATTCAAGAAAACTAAGTTCGTTAATTATTTATTAAAAATTACCTCCCATCCTAAATTATAGAAGTACTGTAAAGTAATCGGATCTGAAAATGAAAATAGTCAATCCAAAATGAAAAATACGGTAAAAATCAATATTGTGCAAGTTAGCAAAATTAAAAAATTTTGAAGAATTATATTCACCAGCAAATGGCAAATCGGCACAATAATAATCCTTACTCTCAGTAGCTTCATAATTTACAAATTGTGCGTTTATCATTTGATTAGAACCGACATTAAAATTATCAAATAGTTCACAATCCTGTTGACATGTAACTGGTGAATAATAAATGCCATCTGTAAATAAAAAAAAAAACTTGAATTAATAAAACTTTTATCAAGTGCTGGTAAAATGCTCTTACAGTACCAATAGAAAATTTTATTAATATATATAATAACGTACCTAAGGGCGGTATAACGTAATTTGCATATGGATTCATATTAGATTGATCAGAAGATTGAAAATTTCTTTCCGACTGAGCATTAGAATGAAAGTCCATATTCAAATATTGTTCCTTTATTGCATTTTCAGTGTTGATATTGATAGTGCTTAAATTTTCTACAACCGCTTCCGACGGTTCTTGCTATACAATTAAAAAATGAAGATTCACAGATTATTTCACAAAAATACAAAATAATTCAAAAATAAACAAAATAAAAACTCACAACAGAAGTAAAACTTTCAATAATAGATACTGTAGAATGCTCTTCCACTTTGCTGTGTTCCTGCATATTTGCAGTATTTGTGTCATCAATATTATCATTCACGTCCTCATTAATCACTTTATTTAAAGATTTCTTTTCAATTTGACACTCAGTGACATTTTTTTCGTTCTGCTCAACTTTTGTTGCTTTTGTGAATAAAATCGAACATTAAGAGCAGAAATGTGACAGAATATTTCATATAAGAATAGAAAAATTATGTAATTTTAAATACCTTCACCAATGTCATTGCAAACTTCTATGTCTTTATGTTCACAGTCATTACAACTCTTTGTTATTATAGTGGGTCGTTCAAGTATGATACGTTTTGATCCTCTGTATGGACGACGAACTGTTTCATTTAGATCTGACTCGGTTTCTTCTAGGATTGTATAAAGAGAGTGCCTAAAATAATTCATAAGGCCAAAATATTAGATTATAGAAGCACACAATTAGAAGTGACAGTATTTCCCAAGAATAATAAAACATCATACCTGCAGGTAAACGTTCCGTTGAATAGAATCATTTTTGAAATCAAATTCCGATGTGTCTAAAATTAGATTTTAATTAAAGCATTCTTCCAAAAAAATTAATTGAATTTTATTTTATAAAAATTGAGAATATTTTACTGCTTGAGTATATATATTTATTGATTAGAAAAGTATACGAGTTCAGATGTTAAATATTGACAAGTATGAAAAATTTTAGTACTAGCTGGTACTATACATTGCTACGTACGAAGAATATAGATAGTTATTTTATAGAAGAGAAAGAAGTGATTTATTTGATAAACAATTATTTTAAAAAGATAAACATTCATATAAGTTTAGTTATGAATTGCAGATGACACTAATAAACTATTATATTTGCACCAAATGGAATTTTCATGAATAGCAAAACGTCCTCTAAAAATGAATAAGTGATATCCACATTTTTAACGTATTCAAATATATGACACGTATATAAACTCATTATTATTCAGTTTCTTGTACAAAAAATTGCGATAAACAAATTTGACCTAAATATAAACCATTATTCCACATTTTGGAATGCAACTCGAAATTTTTTTATCAAAATGTGGAAATTTAAATTGACTTTTTATTGAAAAAGATACACGTGGGCGTGATGTCGTTAAAACATTTTACGCAATTTGTTATTTAAGAATATAACTAACAGGAATTTCTGTATACTTTCTTTTCATGGAAACTAAAACAAACATAACTACTTTATTTTTCCAAATTTATAAGTTAGCTTGAATTATTTTGAATTCAAAAGTAATATACCTTTAAGCGAATTTTGAAGTCACCATGCGTTGTCTTCTCGATGAAATCTGTCCATAATTTGACCAATCGCTTACTTCTAAGGTTATGTTCCGGTTTTGTCGCGCCAATCGCAATATTTGTTATATTTGGTGATAAAATTTCTAGACTCTGACTTCCGTTTTTGACCAGAAATTCTGGGCTAGTTACGCATTATGTTTTAAATACATATATTTATTGCAGAATCAATACAAATGATTCAGTTTATGAGGTTAAGAATAATTTGTAAATGTAGAAATAAATTATGTATTTTAACAACATAAATAAGTTTAACCAATTAAACATCAAATAATTAGGATACACAGTTTTTCAATAAATTACTAGAGGTTTGTGTTCACTACAGGGATAAATGTTTCTTTATATTTGTAGCACTGTTGGTTTCAGTTGTTCAGTTGTTTTACCTAGTCTCCATGTGTTTTACAAGCATAATCTCCAGCATCTCCAGCGCGGCGCTAGTTGTCCTATTACTCTCGACTCTCGTCTGCTCTCTTCTGCTTCCGTTTTCCATTGTAGACTATGGTACTGGGTTAGTTTTTTTGTAATTCTAAATGAATAAAGTGTTTTTTTGCAGAAAAAATAATCGAAAATAAAATAATGATATTCTCTAAATATTGAAAAAAAGTTTTATGAAAAATGTACATATACGAGTACTAAAGCAGACAGGGCTAATCTCAACAGCTTTAAAGACCATCTCCATCTAGCAGCTTATTTTATAATTTTGATAGTTTTATAATTGTTGGCAATTATTAGTTGCTTTCAATCCTTTAAATTTGAATATTATGCAAAGTAATGCTGCAAAGAAATATTTTATGGATTAAACAAAGCATTTCTGGTGACCTTTATCTTTAGTTATATTTGGTTACATCAGGTTACATAGAATACAAGTCTAAAGTATGTTATCAACACAATTCCAACAAAGCGTATGTATATTATTATCATCTATTTTAATATTTTCCTTTGCTTGCTAAAATAATATAAATTGATACCTATCTAAAAAAAATGTTACTCTAAAAGAACAAAAACTTGTATTGGTATAATTTTTTGTGCTTGTATAGAAATTTTAAATAAATTCACGATAAATAAAAACACAATTCCAACAAAGCGTATGTATATTATTATCATCTATTTTAATATTTTCCTTTGCTTGCTAAAATAATATAAATTGATACCTATCTAAAAAAATGTTATTCTAAAAGAACAAAAACTTGTATTGGTATAATTTTTTGTGCTTGTATAGAAATTTTAAATAAATTACATCAATAGAACTCGAAATCATGAATATTTTTACGTCGTTATTAATAAAATTTCCATTGCATATGGAAAGCAAAGCGATTGTTTTTGTCCATTGATAATTTAAAAGCTATGACTAATTTGAAAACCACGTGAGCTAAAAATGAAATATCAGTAAATCTTAATATCAACGCGCGAAATTCCTTTTCTCGCGTTAATTTCTTAAAGATATTCTATGTTATTTTTCTGAAGTTATACAATAATAACTGTAATAAAAATGAATATAATTTAAGATATTATTAATTCACAGTAGTTAAATTTATGATATTTTATTCGGAATAAGAGCCATTGATTTATACATTTTTTCTTTAATTTTTAAATATGTATACATTTAAATTCATATGTGTATATATGAAAAAACAAAAATAAAATCATGGTTTATAAAGCTTTGTAATATGGTGAAAGTGTGATCAATATGAGTTGGTCAAGTTTCAAATTAAATTAGTGTAAATATGATGAATAGCTAATTTTTAATTTGTATACAATATATCGTAAACTGGCCTTGGAAGATGATCACTTAGTAAAGCTTGTATTCTCTCACTGCGTGAAACAGGAGTATACCTTTTCATTGGAAAAGTTTTTGATATCCCATCTGTCAATGCTCTTGTAACTGAAGTTAAATCAGCTTCAGGTCCCTGGGTGTATTTCTCGAGTGCTAGCATTTCCTTTTGAAATATTGTTTGTCCATATTCTTTACGAGTTTGAGGATCTAGCTGAGTCCACATTTCTCTTGCTTGTTCTAGCAGGACAGAATTATCTTTTAACCACGCATTTCCGGATACATATTCGCCAGTTTCAACAATAACAACGTCTACTCCCCATCTACGCATTTCCAATCGCAAGCAAGCTCCCCAAGCTTCTATTGCAGCCTGAAACAATAGGTAAATAAAGATTAAAGTTACTATTCTATTTCAAAATTAAATTAAATCTAACTTACTTTAACTGCACAATGTATGCCTCTAACTGGACTTGGGATTCGAGCCAAAAGACTACCGACTAGTACCACACGACCTCTTGATCTTCTTACCAATGGGAGAAAAACCTATTGCAAAATATTTGTGAAATTCAACTAATTTATAAAGTTATCTTGCTTTATTGAGCATGTACATATAATATTAAAATTTACCTGTGTAAGTCTAGCCACGCCATTAAAATTTATGTCTACACTTCGTTTCAAAACAGAAGGTGGAATCCATTCACATTCTCCTAAAGCTACCCAAGTGTCTGCATTGACCAGTGCCCACAATCCTACAAAATAATAATTTATCAAATTGAAGTTACAATTCATTCAATGGGAATAAAATTTTACTATGACAAAGTGAGAATAATAAACCTGGTGCCCCATCGGGCAAGTTTTCATTCACGTATAAAAATGTCGAATGAATATCATGTTCACTAGTCACGTCTAGTTGCAAGGTGTGCAATCTTCCTGAAGACTCTTCCTTTAGTTTCAGAACGAGCTCTTCGTTTTCTGCTATGTTGGAAAATGCAGCGAAAACTGTAAATCCCTTTTAAGAAAAAAAGTTGAAAATGTATAAAGGTGAATGTTTTCTAGTGTTGTTATTATTAAAAGGAATGTACCAAGCTATCCAATTTTTTAGCTAGTGCAAATCCAACTCTTGCATCACAACCAGTAATTAATACTGCTTTTCCTGCTGCTGATACCTAAAATTAAAGAAAAAAGAAAACAGTTCAAAGAAAGGTTCAAATCAAAGCTTTTTTAAAACTATTTATCCAGTTTGTATGCTTTCTTAAACAGGGTTGTGATTATTTAAGAAATTGATGATTATCTTTAAAAAGTATATAAATACTTTCTATGTGATGCTTTATTATTTAGTAAACGCCTAAATTGGATAAGCATTAGATACAGTTCTTACTATACAGCTACCTTGTTGGAAACCTTGAACTCAAAAACATGTCTATAGAAATGAATTTAAAAATTTGGATGGTGAGAGTCTTGAAGTCATACGCTTTGCAATTAAAAAATTTTTAGTTTAATTGATTTTACACAAAGCTTTTAACATGTTGGGAATCCCTCTCAGTTCTAACAAAAAATTAGTGATAAAATTGTCTATAATATTTCAAATAAGTGTAAGACTTTTAATTGTTATACATAATTATACTATGTTCAGTTCAAAAATAGAAAACTCATTCGCCTGATATTGTTATAAATTATGAAAAGGTTAGGTGTGTTTCGTGCAATTTAAAAAAAAATCAGATCACTAGACTGGATTACCAGCCATTGATATTCTCAATAATCATATGGATAAAATTATGAAAAGTTTTAGATAGCAAAACTTTTTGCAATTAATAATTCAAATGGTGCAAAAAATTGTTTTTGACTCTCCCACAAAAAAGTCGATCTTGAGCAATTCTGAAAGCAAGTTTGCAAATTTATTGAAAATATATCGAACAATATTTCGTTTGAAACTCACCTTGAGATTATGGTAAAACAAGGTGGAGCCAATGGATATAACCAAAAACAAGAGAAAAAGCATAAAACTAGACGTTTGCGAGATGCCAAAAGTATTTAATACTGTCGCTAAAATAACTGCAATCGCGTGCGAAAAAGCAATGGGCAACAGACATCTTTCTGCTAACTCCCACGTTTGGCTATCGTCTTGCTCTTTATTTGAATTCACTGAAGGCATTTTTGTTCTAATATGATTTTCAAAAATTTTGATCCAATCATTCGATTATTGGTATAGGCTCGCCTAAGGAGCCTCAACTGAGCTAGGCCTGAGCTAACTTTAAACTAAAAGGTGTCTAGTCTTGTTAATCTAAATTTAACCACAGTGCCGTGCCTTAACCCTGTATATCTCGATAAAACTGTCTCACCTGTTCAAAAATAAAACGCACCTTCATGAATGAAAGCCATGTCACGGAATTAACAAAAAGAATAATACGCTAGATTCTTTTGTTCAAATACGTCTATCTATGCAACGTACAATAACAAATAATATAGTGTTGATAAATTTTTTGTTACTGAAATTTTCGTTATAAATTTATACAATAAATTATGAAATTCTCGGGATCTCTAATTATTTTTAAGATCCATGTGAATTCTAATTTTTTTCCTGCAAATTAGTATAATTTTGTTATTTTTATTTTAATTTCCTAAAAATGAGTGGAACGAAAAAAATATATAAAAAATTGAATGGATGTTTATAAAGAGTAATTACTATTTCTAAATTTTGAATCGTGCGCTATTTTGGAGTCATCTTGAAAATAAGATTGAATTGAGAGTGGGGTAGGTTATTGATTTCTGTCTGATGCCATGTTGGGAGGGTTCACTGTTAGGGGTGTCTAGTGTCTGTAGATACGCAGCGGTTCATACAGTACATAAATAGGACGGGTAGTTGCACCATTGACCCAGTGTTGATTTGTCACACAATCAGTTTGGTCATAACTTAAGACACTAAAGCCTTCTTAATATTTTTATTAATATATATAACTTGTTAAACTCGTTATAAGACCCTAGTGGAACCAAAGTAATCCTATACAATCCTAGAAACACTGCCCTAAACTAAAATTTTTGCCATCACCTTTTATATCCAAAATATCTAAAGTTTGTTCAGTACTTCCAGTTTGTTCTGAAAAAATTCTTGCATTTTTAATCATTCGTATGAAAACGTTGTGCTCTCAATTGAACAATCCAATGTGCATCGAAAGTCGAATTTTAAAAGCTGTGAATTTGAAACGCACGGAAGTGTTATCAAAGCATTTGTCTAAAATTTTATCTTGAGGAATTGACAAAATTCTATTATTAGAACTTAATCATCTACAACTATTTTAATTGTAATGGCAGAGAAATCAGTGATGCCGCGCGGATCTGGTAATCCTTATAAAATAGTAGATCATGCGAGGGAACGCAGAAAAGGAATCACTGCATCTTCTCTCGAGGAATTAACCAGCATCGCTCGAAGTCGTCTTGCTTTCCCAGCTGATAGTCAACTCACTATTGTTCTGGAACAAGATGGTAAGTTGGTCAAAATTCGCTGTAGTAAATTATCACCGCAGATGTAATGGAAAGACTTGTGATTATATTATCTAAAAGAATCATGGATATACAAAACTCTTTCGATCTTCATTTCAATCAATTTCAATGCCTATTTAAATGTCATCTTAAATGTCAACTGGATTCAAATGAGCTGTATGTAGAAACATTATTTTGATTATTTTTAAAAAAATGTTCTTAGTAATTAAGAAATTGAAAAGTCCTTTAAAAAAATCAACAGTGTGTAGCTATAGATCCACTATTCAGATTTAATGCAAAACACTAAAAAAGTGTTTTATGTATAAGAGTGAGAATTTTAGTAGTTTTTAAAATTAAATTTATGCAAGTTTTTAAAGTAATTAAGATATTGAAAATGCATTAAAATTAAAACTACATTTTGCAGACTTCTAATTCAGTAAAGTAAATTTTTTCTTTCAATAACCCCTAGTTATTTTAAAATTATTTGGACAATTTATTTTTCAGAAATTTCTTTAGTTTTATGGCTAACTTTGTACGTTACCAATTTTTTGATCTTAGATGGTTTTGAAAAGTTTTATTTATTTTACAAACTGATTCGAGTTTAAAATTACTCAAATTTAAATCTAGTTGGAATTTTTTAATTTGACATTTTTTATATTATAAATACAATATTTATTTTAAAAAATTTATGATGATTTATAGGTACTGAAGTCGACGATGAAGAATATTTTGATACGCTAGAGAGAAATACAAGTTTAATGGTACTACAAGATGATCAGAAATGGATGGCAGTTGGCGGAAAACCCGCTTCACGGTACATTGTTGTGGATGATGTAGATCATGCTGAAGGTTCACAAACCAGAACAAATCGATCACCATTAGAACCCTTAGTCTCATCTCTTCGTGGCGATCCGTCGCACATCTCACTACTTGGTGGACATGACTTAGAGTTGCTGAGTGATATGGATCCAGATAGTTTGGCCGATATCGTTCCTGACAAGTAAGCAATCATTTTCATAAATAATAAATTGTTCAATATAATACAAATTCTTATTAGGAAAGTGTAATCAGTGTAGATGTATAAGCATGATAATGTTAATATGTGGAAATAAATACTTAAATTGCTCTTTTTTAGGATGTTCCTGGAGCAACTGAAAGAAGCATCAGGAAGATTTTTGGTTGAGAAAAGACAAGCCCAGGAATCAATGGCTCTTCTTCAAATGTATGCAAGTAGCGGTGAAATGGAGAGAGCGTAGGCCATGTGGGGGGTGGGCGCCCTCACATTAGCCAACATGTACGGCGTGCGACGTCGAATATTTTACAGAGGTCGTCAATTGCAGCAAACATTGATCCTCTTTTGGAATTGAGCCCACTTTAAATTATAGCATAAGAAAGAAAAGTCTTACGAGCTAAAAAGAGCTGCCAACAAATTCGATAAAACTGATCGAACAAAATGGATTCAAATCATTCTCTATTGTTCGGAAAGTATCTTTACAAGGTCATATCGAGTCGCGTACGTAAAAGACCTACACATTTCACAATATGTTTAACTGTAAAGTACTGGCCTTTATCTATTTAATGTCAGATATCCTTATTTCAATTATGGAGGACCTACAGGTAAAAGTATCTAGACACTCTGTATGGAGTACTAGACTTACGTGTTTAGTGGAATGAGTGTTGAGTTCTTGACCTAAACATCTCTGAATAAAATAGTCTAAATTCAATGATCACTATATATTCATAGTTCGCAGTTCACCCTAAGGAATTACTTCGAAATTCAACAAGAATATGTAATATAATGCGCAACATGCATACTTATTTACTAAGCCACGATGTATTATATAGGAAACAAGTAATCTTTAGAGAAGGCATTCCGTCGCGATATTGCCATATCAGTGTGAGCATAAAAGCCCAAGGTTTTTTTTCCTGAGAGTAAAACCAAAGGTTTCCATTTGGGATACTCTCCGGTATAAGTAAGGTGTACATTTTTTTTTTGTTTCAACGAAGTTTGAAGAAATAATTAAGACTGAATTTGTATAGGAAAATTTGCATCCCATTTAGATCACCAACTCACTGTGCACATTAGGGATACGAGAAAACATGAACAATATCAGCCCTTTGATACCTAATAGTTATGCGTTTGATAAAAAAATCTACTAGAAAGAAAAATGAACAAAAGGGTAGGCTCTTGAAAAGATAACTTTGCAACAAATTTCAGCCTTTTTTTTACAAACTATTCTTTATTGTGCAGGTCTTAAGTCTTAAATTTGTTGAATTTTGTCTTGCATAAATTAGGTTATATTTTATGTTTGTACAGAAATTTAATAAACTTTCTATTAATTAGTTTTCATTAAATAAATTTTTGTTCATACAAATTAAAAAAAATTGTTGATTATTGTATTAAGTGTTTCAGTAAACATTAGTTACGTGAAAATGATGTTTAACAATGTTCGAAGTATTCCTTGCAGAAGCCTTAGCAATTAAAAATAATGTTCTTATGTAAGCTTTAACACTGATTTAATAACACGTAATGATAAGGTTCTTAATATATTCAAAAAGATTTCTCATTTGTGGCATTGAGGAAAAACATGTCCTATAAAGCTACATTTAAATTATAGAATTGTAGACATATATTTTCAAGAGTGAGCCTTATGGTATTTAAATAAGTTAAATATCCCACTTGGCTAATTTATTATATTTTTAACCTTTTGTTGATCCAAAGTTCGGAAGTCATGCGTAACTTTAAGTTTTATACGTATGTTACAAGTAGTTTACGTACGTTGGAAACCTCCCACTCCCGCAATGATATTAGTTTCTAACGTAAATTACATATTAATATATATGTAAAAAAATCCATGTAAATGACTTTGAATAATTCAAGTTTCGAAACCTGGCAATCTCCCAATATATTTTGTCAGTTAATACTTACTATTTACTTGGAAAGAATTGAAGTTATTACAATTTTAAGCAAAAACGTAAAAAGCAAACAATAACCTCAAGGTATTTCAGTTTTTTCAAAACAGTATAAATTTAATCATATTAGGGGAACTTAAAAATATTTAGATATTTTTTAATTTTTTAAAAAATTCGATGCAGCTAAAAAAGGGTTAACATTCTAAAAAAATTTCAATTATTCAATTGTATTTTGACAATTCGTTCCTTAATAAGGAATACATTTTTAAACTTCAAACATATTATTGAGCAATTGTTTATGAAGCACATTTGTTTCCCGAGAAAATGAATTAAAATTCAATAAAATAATAGTTACATTACTAATACATTTAGTGCAGCACATCTAAAAATGCAAAATCATTTTCATTCAAACTAAAATTATGTATACCTAATCAAGAAGCAGAACATACATAGTTCTTAAACAAATGTGCCTATACCGAAGCCTTTGCATCTATAGTAATAATGCAAAACTCAGCGACCTCTGCTTCTTTCGAACCACACATAAATTAGATACGACAAATGCCACATTTGGGATAAAAATTGTGAATATATTAAATTTTAATCTTATTATTACAGTTATCGAAATTTTTGGTTCTGAAAAAAGGAATGCAACGATCAAAATAGAAGTATTTGATATATTTATTTATACCACAATCTAGTATGTTACGATTTACATATAAGTGTATTCAATAACAGGATACGATAGGATAAATTAAAAATACAGTTAATTATTTCGTTCACATTAAAAAATGTGTGCTCCTAGGAAATAACTTATTCCATTGAATAGAACTGCCAGTGAAACACAAAATCAATTAATGCTCAACAAAGCCCCTAAAAGTTCACGCGGTTCCCAAAATCGCTGTTAGATATTGAAATAAGTAATTTACGTGGCAAAACTACGTTTCAAAATATATGTACATGTTAACTTTTTATGGATTGTAGAAAATTGAGACTCAGAAGTTGTTGTAAGGAATTGGAAGCATTTGCAGCACGATTCGACGCATTCCGTAATTGACAAGCGGCTTCTTGTAGGACTAACTCGCTTTTTAGCAATTGCCGATTGACAGTTAATAGCTCCTGAAGACCAGTTGAGATTGTTCCCTGGATCATTCGTTGAACATCATTGTCTAGTTCCATATTACATTCATCTGTTTATCGAAAAGAATCATTATGACTAAAGTCTAGAGAAAGGAAGATATAATAGTTTAACTTTAATTGAAGTAAAAATACTCGATTATCATTCTTTCTCCAGGGTAGTTATAACTTTATGGAATTTTTTAATTTTCACCACAAATATAAGCATTAATTTATTTTTTCTATGCAAAGATATATTTAATAAAAGCTTGCTTCGACTAAAATTTAAGAAATCTTTGAAATCAAAATATAAAAATTATGCATAGTTTAAAACAGGCAGAAAATGAGAAAAACTTTTACGGATAAATTGTAAACGTCAATTTTTCTGCGTCTAACAATAGATTGATATTATCATGATCATTATTATTAAAAAAATTTTAATTAAAACTAGATAATGTAATTGAAACTGTACTACTACGTGGTCAATAAAATGTAATTTCAAATGTACACATATCGTAATATAAAGAAAGAACTTTTTTAGGAATTGCAAATACGAGGTGTGTTCGAAAAGTATCCGACCTGCGTTCATATCTCCGCGTTGGTGCCATTCTTCGTCATCCGGACCGTGGCATCCTTCGAAATAGTCCCCATTTGATTGAACCACACGCTCCTAGCGAAGCTTCCACATCTTAAGAAGGTTCTATCGTAAAACGAATTAACGGTCAGAAAAGGATAAAACTTGAAACATAGTTATTTAAATGCATAAAAATGAATCAGTGAAATTTTCAAGACTCCAGGGTACCTGTGAGCTAAGATATTTTTCTTACTACCCTAGTCGAAAGTTCGTGGTTTCGGCACCAATTTCACGGCAGAAAGTCTAACTTTCATGCATTGGTCAAGCTATATGCGCGCCCTCTATAATAGCGGGAGTAAAAACGTAAATAACCTCAAGCGTCAAAATTTGTCCACTCTCTGCTAATGTTTACTAGTGGCAATGAGTGAATATTATTTAGAATGTAATAGTAGTGACTGAAGTGTAACAAAAATAAAAAAATGAATAACATATCATCTGATGAATCGACAGATGAAGAAGACATTAATAAAAACTTTGAAACTGAAGCTCAATTAATAGTAGAAACTGACACCTTACCCAAAAAGTCCGTTGACAGATACATGCTAGTCTATGATAATTACCAAAGATGGAAACAAGGAAGTAGAAATCTAAACCTTAATTCATAGATGTATTTGATGCCTGCCCCCCCGACCAGCAGCACTCGCTCCGCTCGTGCCGCAAATGTCGGGGCAGGTATCAATATATTCCAATGCACACATGCAATTGTTTTCGTACTTTCGACCGGGTAGCAAGAAAAATAGTATACACTACATGGGCAGAAAATTGAGAGCCCTAAACTTTCTGCCCTTGTTATGTAATATACTATTAATAAATATTTTCCGTCATTTAACATGTGCTCTTATGGACAACTACCTTTTCATTGTTTTCAATTACCCACCGCATATTTATTGACGGTTGAATATCGATGAAATATTTTATAATAGTGAGAAAAATATCTAAAAAAACATTTTTAGCTTACAATATTGTTAGAAGGGTACTTGTAAATCCATGAAAATGGAAATAAATGTTACAAAAATCATGATATCGAGTGATAATGTAGTAGATATGGCAAAACCGCAGCCGAGTATACGTTGGTAGGTTATGGCGTGCTATTCAAAAAGAAACATTGAGCCTACATACACGTTTGCCCTGTCATAGTATTCACACGTGAATGCCTTAGATTTATAATCTAGTTCAATTAAATGCCTCTTATGATGCCAAATTTAGAAGGGACACTAAAAAAAAGCGAGGCGGTGTTGCCACATCAACTACCTCGTCAATCAACTGCACGAAATGTTTTGTTCTGACTAGCTATGTACCGATAGAACCTCCTTAAAGCAGTCCTGGAATGCAAATTTTGGAATGGCCTTCAGCTCGCGCATCGCATTACTCCGATTTGTCTCGATGTCGCCGAACCGCTTTCCTTTGAGCGCCATTTTCAATTTTGGACACATTCAAAAGTCGCAGGGAGCTATGTCGGGACTCTACGGAGGCTGGCGATGCTGTACAATCTTGTGTTTCGCCAAAAATTGCTGCCCAAGGCTCAATAACGCTGGTGCGTTATCGTGGTGACGAAGCCAGTCACCGCTTGATCAGAAACGCGGTCGTTTTCTTCTCACGGCATCACGTAATCTTTTCAGAACTTCAACCTAATAATCTTTGTTGATCGTCTGACCTCTTGGAGCAAATTAGTAGTGCACAACACCCTCACCATCCAAAAATATAATCAGCATTGACTTGACATGGCTCCGACTTTGACGTGCTTTTTTCGGCCGTGGCTCGCCTGGACGCTTCCACTGTGAAGATTGTTGTTTATATTAGTTTCAGGATCGTAACCATAAACCCATAATTCATCACCAGTAATAACCTTCTTAAGGACATTTTCATCATCACTGACCATTTCCAAGTTGTCCTGAGCGATTTCAGAGCGAAGGTCTTTCTGTTCGGTCGTGAGCAATTTCGGAATGAATTTCCCAAACAGTAGTTTTCGGTATTCCGAGATCATTTTCTAGTTCACCAACAGTCAATCGACGATCACCTTCAATAGCAAGTCGTACACGCTCGATGTTTTCCGGTGTTCTTGTCAGCGAAAGTCTTTATCCTTTATCTGTATTATGCCCATACTTTCGTCTACAAAGGCCTTCTGTATCATTTCAATCGTCTCCGTACAACTCTTGACGAGATTGAAGCAAAACTTGATGTAAATTCGTTGATCTGTTCTTTCTGTCATTTTCAACTGTAAACAAATGCGACGAACGGAAGAAGCACGTTGGACATAAGCACACGCTGCACGCGACCCAAGGCGGTAACTACGGCTACAGCATTCAGGGAGTTCATGAGGGACTACTGGTTACTCTCATACCCCGCAGAGGCCAATCAAGTGCTCGGATACTTTTCGGATACACCTCGTATTTTTTTTCAACTAAATATTTCATCTTAAAGGCAAGTGTTTTTCAAATTGCGGATAATTCATATTAGTGCAAATAAGTTTCATAAGTTGGAAGAAAAAATACAAGTACTCACATAATTTGTAATGAAGTAGACTGTTGTATTTTACATAACTTTTTTTGGACTTTTGTAGTTTGGTCTCGGTATATCCTGGACATGCCGCAACATCAATTTCACCACTTAAGCTACTCAAACTTCCATCTGTAAAAACAGCAGAAATATAAACAAATATTTTAATTGTATATACATTTTTAAATTTACAGTTAAATTAAACAATTTAAACAGTTATACGAAATTCATCTAAAGCCTCCAGAATAAAAAAATTGCAATGTAAATTATAAAAGCTTCTAATGATACACATACGTACTTTGAGCTTTTAATACGTGGTTGACTATAAATGTCGAAAAAATTATTACATTTTCCTACATTATTTCGATCATGTAGTATTATATTTTATGATAAAGTTACTATAAAGAATAAATTTTGGTATTATATTTACCATCATCAGATTCTTGAGCCTCTCCAGAAATTATAGTACCACAAGTATTGTCTGCTAATAACGCAGGTAATCCTATTCCCTTTAAAATATATTACCTTAATTCATGATAGAAGATAATAGTTTGAATTGTTTTATTACTTGATGCAATTAATATTCATTAAGTCAATTAACAACTTTGAAAAATTAAATTAAAAACTTACTGAGTTTATCTTGATACTTTCATCGTCAGATTCAGAAGCTTCTCCAGAAATTACCACAGCCTTTGAGTCCATTTTTAATGCAGTAAAGTTTGAAATACTTTATTTTCAATATCTGATTTACATAAATTGTGAGATTGCAAAACTTTCAATATATTGAAAAAGATTTTTAGGTTAATTCAGCAGATTCAGCATAATCAGTTCTTGAATGTGAATAATTTATATAATAATAAATATTTAATTATACGTTTCAGCTGAAATTGAATATTCTCGTATGAGTGTTTTAAACTCACTTGTCAATAATAACAAGAATGAGTGAGTTTAAACAGGATTTTGATGTTTCCGTCATTTTAGGAATGTAAACATGTTAAGCGCCGCCAAGCGCCGCGCATCACGCAGGCAACTGACCTATAACGATGATGCATATAACCCGCATGAAATAAAAAATGAATAAAAAAAATCACTTAAACAGGAAACATTAATAATTTTCCTAACATAAATGTAATACTCGTATATAAATGAATATATATTTAAGTGGCATTCCCTTTTAAATATTTTATCAAACATAATTTAACATAAATATACAATTCTTTGATATACGCAATCATCCTCTTAAAATCTCCAACTCTTCAGGTGTCACGTATATTCTTAATTCTTTTTCTCGAATAACATCTTGGATCTGTGTAAGTTGTTGTGGAGCAACTTCAGCAGAATCTAAATAAATGCTTCTTGCCCACGGACAATGCATTACACTTTCGTGATAAATTTCTTCACCCTTGTTTTCACAAAGGTTTTCCTCTCTTAGCATTAACATGAACAATCTCCATAAAAGTGGACAATGATGAACATCAGAATCCCTAAAAAATTAATTTATATCTTCAATATTAATAATAATTTGTTTATATCAAATTTTATTGAAACAAAGATGTATAAAAAAATCCATACCGTGCAAGTTTCCGATAAAATGACAATAGTTTGTTGAGGAGACACTTTGCAGTATCAACGAGATTAGCCTTCTTTAAGTATTTTATTCGAGCATTTTCAGCCAAGCACATTGTGATTGCTTGCCACAATCGAATCTTGCCACTTTTGTTTTGTCGCCAAGATGGTAATTCGTACTATAATTTAATTTTTTTAGATTTATATGAATAAATGTAACCATCATTTGAGATTTTAGATAATTAAATAAAAAAATTCTTTACCTCTACATCAGCAAATACTGACAGCATATAAAAATTGTCTGGATACAGTTTTAAGGCGTCGATTAGAACGCCTTTTAAAAGGCTTCTTGCATCTTGAAATATTTCTACATAGAGTTGTAAAAGTATTAATTCACTTTCATACAAGCGTTCCTGTGTAAAGAAAGAATAAAGTAAGATTTAATAGATTGTAATAGAATAAATCATAAAATCTGTATTAAAAATGAAAATCCAAATATACCTGCAATCGGGGATATTCTTTGCAGTGTTCAAGGTAGTTTCTAAACATGTTAGAAATTTCTATTATTTGGCGATTTTGAGCAAATAAAAGATACGCATAACAAGTAATTGTATCACAAACCAAGTTAGGAAAGAAAAAAGCATCTTCGGATTCTTCTAGTACATTGTTACAAAGGTACTGTTGGATAGAATCTTGCAAGTAATTTTCAACTGCTATTAAACGATCTTCGGCAGAATGAGGTACAAACGATTCTGCGACTTTTAGAAGACGATTTTTGTTCGATTCCCGATATGTTTTGACATTAAGTAAAATTTCGAAGAGTGATCTATAAATACTCATAACAGCTGTTTTTTCATCTATACTCGATATAGTTGCAGGACAGGAATTTACAGAATGAAGGGCCGTTTCCAAAATATTTATAGAACTATCTAAACGACCTTGTTCGAATTCTATAAGAGCAAACTCTCGATAAAAATGCAAATTATTTCGATTTTCCGCTTTCTTTAAAAATTCCTTTAGTATTGTTTTCAACTTTTTGCCTCTGAAAAAATATATATTCAGCATCATATTTGATAGAAAATTAAGTACACTCATTTTTTTACGACAAAAACGCTTTACTCACCGAGCATCACTTTTGAGAGGATCTTCTTTTCCATAATAAACAAGCATTCTTTCAAAACGTAACCACCAAACGTAAATACTTGTTCGTTGACGAGGTGGTAGAGCTTCCGCAATTACTTTGAACATGGTTCTTACAAAATCTAAATATGATTCCTGTGCTGGATGAAATCTTATGTACTGAGGTCCTGATGTTATTTGACCCTCAATCACGCTTTCTATTAGCAGTTTCCTTTTATGATGACCAGCCATTTCGCCTACAGAAGGATATGACAGTGTCAGTAAAACTTCTGAAGAATCGAAGATCCAATTCAATTCTTTCAATCCTAAATCCTGTAATTTTCAAAAAGTGCTTTTAATATTCCATTACATGTTAAGAATATTTTGCATGATGTATTTAAAAATATACATAATAAAGATACCTTCAGTACATTATCACGAACAGGCAAGAGGGGAACTTTCAATGAAAGCAGCGTGTACACTGCCAGGAAAAAGTTTGAGTTGTTTGAAATCATCGGATGGACAAAGTCAGACACATCTTCTGGTAGAACAAATCGCTTTGGATCTCCAATAAATTCGAGTTGATCCTTTGTTATACTAATCCAATGGCATTTTTCTTTCAAAGATTCCACTCGAAGCCATAGTTGATTTAATGGTAATTTGGATGTCAGAATTACCTCTTCCAACTCAACTAAGTGAGAATATAATTTTCAATTATGTTAATGAATAAGAGATCATAGCATGAATAATTATTAAAACTAATTTCCTTACTAATATTTTTTTCATCTATCAAGTTTTGGAATTTCACACTTTCTTGGCTTATATTGAGGTTCAAACAAAGGTTTATTCTTATTGTTTCCCACATTTGCTCCCAAAATCCTGCTTGTCTCAGAAAAGTCAAGCATTGGTACAGCATACCTAAAATATAGATCACCATTTTTCAAAGATCAGCACTAGTCAATTGATCAAGATGTATCTAAATAATACTGATTTAATCAATAATTTATTTAAAAATATAATTCATTAGTCATTAATTACATACTCAAAATTTGTGCATCGTAGAAACGAGGATTTGTTCTTGATCGCTGTCGAAGAGTGAAAAAACATTTTGTGAATAAATTTAGTACACTTGGTGTCGTGCATAAAGCAACAGAAGATTGAGTTGCCATGATTAGAACTTGCCATAAAGTAATATTTCCTGTGTCCTTATTAAGAAGGGTTTCCACGTCATTTGAAAATTGATCTGCCGGTGTAAGTTCTGACATAAGCAGCAATTTTACTTTTAAAAGTTCTAAAGATCCAGAATTTTTTTCTAAAGCTTTTTCAACAATAGATAATTTCTTTTGGCATGTTAACCGGTGATTACTTTTCAGCGGTTGAAAAGTTAAGAGAATATCCTGTACATATAATAAATAAACATTTATAATCAAATTAAATAATATAAATACATAAAATAAAAATAATATGATATACCTGAAAATCTACGTATTGGAGCCACAGTTCAATATCATAAGGATTTTTTTCCAACTTTTCATTAAATTCTTGCGTTCTATTTTTTTTCTCTTGATCTATATTTACACACCATTCAGGTAAAGGGTCTTCTGAATAATGAACAGAAGGCGCTTTTGTAAAAATAGAAACTTTCTTTTTTGATTTACCTCCCATATCAATATTGCTGATATAATATCTATGGGAAACTTTTCTTTTGAAACGTTTTGTGGATATAAAACCTAAAGTCAGATTGCTCGAATCATAATAAGGACGTGCCCTTGAACAGAGTGTCTGTACAGTGCACATTCTTTTGTCTCGAATTTTATCTTCGAAGTATACGTTTTTAACTTCTCGTTCATACTTTACTTCTGTCTTAACTTTTTTTTGCTTGTGCTTTTTCTTTTTTTTCTTGTGACGCTTTTTCGCTTTTAGGCGTTCGTTTTCACTTGAGTCGCTACTCAAATTTATTACATCTCCAGGCCCTGTTTCGTCTTCTACTACGGATAAAACTTGCTCAGACTCATCTTCAGATGACGTCGAAGATATATCAATTACAGGTTTTGTAAATGCGATTTGTGATGTAAAACTTGAGTTGAAAAGCCATTTTTCAGATCCCTTTTCTGTAAATATTTTTAAACAACTAAGCATTCATAAAAATAATTCAGAAACGTATTTATTCAGAATAGATTTTTAAGGTTATATGCTTCATAAATACATTAATAATAATATAAGAAAATCGTAAATTACGTTTGGAAAACTCTTCTACACCGCTACAGCTTAATTTTTTAGCATTTTTGGCTGCCGAATAAGCAGGAAATAGTGCCATGTTTTCTTTTAATTCTGTAGATTTCAAACTTTGTACACAAATGCTGACATTGTTGACAACTATAAGCAATTAACTTAGTCAACTACATACATATGAATGAAGTTGGCAGAAATCAGCAAAAAATAAAGTAGTGTTCTAAAAACGCTAAAAAACCCTACAACTTTCCTTACTGCGCAAGCGTAAGAAAGCGGCTGTTCAGGCTGTTAGTTCGTTGGTTGTTTAGTTGCTCCAGTTGGCTGCAGTTGCTGATAAGTCTAGTCAGAGATGAGTTGGTCTAGTAGATTGTACTGATTCTGTTTCTGATTGTAGTTATTGTAGAATTGTAGTTGCTAGGTTGCTACGCGTGCAAAATCGTGTCCTCAATAAACAAATTTTGGACGCAAAATAATAAAATCGTCACATGTTATTTAATTAGCACAGGTGAGAATTTTTTAACACTATTGCGAGTTTCAAAGAAAAATATTCTTAAAAAAATAGAAAACTTGATTTAAAACTACATTGCAAATCCAACCACAATAGGTTATTTTTTGCACGTAGGTTATGTCTGTAGACATATATATATATATATATATATATATATATATATATATAAATTTATAATTTGATGAATCTGTTGTAATATCAACTTTCACTTGCATAAAATTTGATAAAATAATTGTGTTTAATTAACAAAAATTGTGGTGGATTGCATTTGTGTTGACTGAAAAAAATTAATTTATTTGCTTCATAAAGTAGAATCGTATTTTCAAACATAATTATTCAATCTTTTTTATGAACTGCATATGGTACACATTTTTCAGGTCATTTGAACCATATGTAGAATTTTATAGTAGTCACACCAATGTAGGCTTAGAAATTTAAAAAAAATGTAAATTTTACTTTTCAGTGACGTTGAGAAATAAAAAAAATGGTCGGAATGATGAGCGCCAAGGAAATCCGCGACCTTTACATAGATTATTTTATAAAACAGAAAAATCATACTTACGTGCATTCTAGTTCGACTATTCCGCATGATGATCCTACTTTGTTGTTTACCAATGCTGGTATGAATCAAGTAAGAAATCTTTAAGCTTGTAATTCAAAATGAAATTCTTGAAAAATTGTTTTTTATTTTATTATTTATCTCTTATTGTACTACAGTTCAAACCGATTTTTCTGGGAACAGTAGATCCCAACAGCGATATGTCAAAATGGGTACGTGTAGTAAACACACAGAAATGTATAAGAGCTGGTGGTAAGCATAACGATTTGGACGATGTTGGAAAGGACGTGTACCATCACACCTTCTTCGAGATGTTGGGAAACTGGTCCTTTGGTGATTATTTCAAGGTCAGATTTTAAATGGTGCAAAGTCTTTAAAATCATTTATCTTTTATTTACTCTTTATAATTTATAAAATTAAAACTTTATCAAATTTAATTCACTCTGATCAAGTATACTTTTTCTTTAGAAAATGAATTCTTTGAAAATGTTCATAAATCTTTTTATAATATACTTTCCTTACTATATTACATGAAATGTTCATTTATAGGAAGAAATATGCTCTTGGGCCTGGGAATTTTTAACCAGCGTTTTAAAACTACCTATTCAACAACTTTACGTGACTTATTTTGGTGGCGATAACGAAACTGGATTACCCCCTGATGAAGAGTGCAAACAATTTTGGCTCTCCCTTGGGTAAGTTAGATTTTAAAACTACCTGTATTTTTTTTATCCATGTTGATTCAATTTCGATTTTACATTTGATTTCGATTTCTACAGTGTTCCTTCCTCTCACGTAATACCTGGTTCTATGAAAGACAATTTTTGGGAAATGGGTGAAACTGGCCCATGCGGTCCATGCAGCGAGCTACATTTTGATAGAATCGGAGGGAGAGATGTTCCTCATTTGGTAAATATGGACGATCCAGACGTTCTTGAGATTTGGAATCTTGTTTTCATTCAATATAATAGGTAAAAAATGGAAAAAAAGTAATTCAATTCGTTCTGAATATTTCACATTTGAGAGCTTTAAAGTTTTTAATTGTTATTTTTAGAGAGTCCACCGGGGAACTTCGTCCTCTACCGAAAAAACACATAGACTGTGGATTAGGTTTGGAACGTTTGGTCTCTGTTATTCAAAATAAGCGTTCTAATTACGATACGGATCTCTTCATGCCTATCTTTGAAGTGATTCAGAAAGGCACTGGTGCTCCTGCTTATCAGGGAAGAGTTGGAAACGACGACGTAAATGGAATTGATATGGCTTATAGAGTTTTAGCAGATCACGCTCGCACTTTAACTATTGCTCTCGCAGATGGAGGAGTTCCTGATAATACTGGGAGAGGGTATTTGAAAAATTTGAAAAATATTAACTTTCTTTTGTTGATTCCTCTTTCTATATATAATATAATTCACTCCATAATTATTATTCAGGTATGTCCTCAGACGAATTTTAAGACGAGGTGTTCGATACGCAACAGAAAAGCTTAATGCAAAACCTGGATTTTTCGCTTCCTTAGTGACTGTAGTTGTAAGCATTCTTGGTGAGAGATCTTACAAAGACATTTATAAAATGCATTGTTAAATGTATGAAATTATATAATTTATTACATTTTTGTTTCAGGTGATGTCTTTCCTGAAGTGAAAAAAGATCCAGACTCTATTATCTCTGTTATCAATGAAGAGGAAAATCAATTTTTGAAAACTCTGTCTAGGGGACGCAACTTATTGAATCGAACAATAGGAAAGTTACAATCGAGCAATACAGTGCCAGGAGAAGTTGCATGGCGTTTATACGATACGTATGGCTTTCCTGTTGATTTAACAGAATTAATGGCAGAAGAAAAAGGCCTCCAAGTGGATATGGAAGGTTACGAAGAAGCGAAAAAGCAGGCTCAAGTAGATTTAATTATAAATTATAATTATTTATGAATATTATAATATAAACTATTAAAATTAATTAATTTTATTTTGTTAATGTTCAAAGATTTAAAAATTTCAAAAAATTTCTCAATCAAAAATATTTAATATTGTCTTACAGATCACCTCTCAGGGAAAAGCTGGAGAAATTGACGACAGAGTTAATTTAGATGTTCACGCAATCACTGATTTACAAAGCAGAGGAATAAAACCCACTAATGATTCCCCAAAATACGAATACGTTGTGAATTCTCTCGACGAGAAAGCGGAATATATATTTTCTCCTTGCACATGTACTGTATTGGCGCTGAGACGTGGCAAACAATTTGTGAAGGAAGCTTCCTCAGGAGAGGAAGTAGGAATTTTGCTAGATCAAACAAGCTTTTATGCGGAACAAGGTGGGCAGATTTATGATGAAGGATTCTTGGTCAAAGTAGGAGATGAAGTGAGTAAATTCATCTCATTATTAAAATCCATTTTCTTTAATAAAAATTACTTTTGAACTATTATTTTTAGGATACAGAAGTTCGTATTAAAAATGTACAAGTGCGAGGAGGATACGTTCTGCATATTGGTACAGTCGGCGAAGGTATATTGAGAGAAGGCGACAAGGTTCATTCAAATATTGATACTGCTCGAAGAAGATTAATAATGGGCAATCACACTGCCACGCATATTTTAAATCATGCGCTTCGAAGCGTTCTAGGCACTGAAGCCGATCAGAAAGGATCACTCGTAGCTCCTGATAGGTTGCGATTTGATTTCACAAATAAAGGTTTAATTTTGATCTAAAACTAAATTAAAAAGGAAAAAACTCCTTAAGACTAATTTAAAATAGATGTGAAATCAAAATAAATTCTAAAGTAGATTTGTGAAGTGTAAATACTTTTTTGTTCAAGGTGGAATGACTCCTCAGCAATTAAAGGAAACTGAAATTATTACTAACGGCATTATTGATCAAAATAAGAAAATATACGCAAAGGAAAGTAAATTATCTTTAGCAAAGACCATTCAAGGTGTTCGCGCCATGTTCGAAGAAACCTATCCCGATCCGGTTAGGATTGTCAGTGTTGGAATACCAGTTGAGGAATTGGAAAAGGATCCTTTGAATCCTGCTGGGACAAAAACTAGTGTCGAATTTTGCGGAGGAACGTAAGTTAGATGGAAATAAATAAACGACATCAATAAATTTTTACTAAAAATGATTATCTAATGTCAAGTATTAATTAAAATTTGTTTATACTTTCTTTCTGTAAGGCATTTGCATTATTCGGGACACATAGGAGATTTTATAATCGCAAGCGAAGAAGCAATTGCAAAGGGAATAAGAAGAATTGTGGCTCTAACTGGTCCTGAAGCTAGGAAGGCTTTATCAAAAGCAGATGTATTGCAGAAACATCTGAATAAACTTTACAACGAAGTAAAGAATAATACGAATTCACTTAATACAAAGGAGTGTGTTAAGAAAATTGTAGAGTTGAGCGAAGATATTTCTCACGCCACGATTCCTTATTGGAGAAAGGCAAGACTTTACTTTATAAATTTAATATGCCATGGGGATCGTAAATTTTATAGAAAATACTAATAAAGATTACATTTCTTTCAATACAGGATGAAATGCGAGAAATGCTAAAATCATTGAAGAAAGCGTTGGACGATAAAGAACGTGCAGTGAAAGCAGCGGTTGCCAATTCTGTTGTCGATATGGTTCAAAAACTTTTAGAAGCCAATGTTGGAATTCCTGCATTAGTGGAAGTTCTACCAGCTTACGATAATACGAAAGCTCTTGATTCTGCTTTGAAGAAGGTCAAAACCTTGTCACCAGAAACTAGTGCTTTGTTCCTAACTGTGGATCTCGATAAGAATAAAATCTTTGCTCTCAGTGCAGTTCCCAAAGTAAGTTGTAGGTATTTTATATTTTTTTAAATTACGGGGTAATTTACGAAATATTACATTTTCTTTAGAGTGCCATAGCTAAAGGACTGAAAGCTAATGAGTGGATTCAAACAATTACATCCATTATAAATGGAAAAGGAGGTGGTAAACCAGAATCTGCACAAGCTTCTGGTTCAAATGTATCGGATTTGGAAGAAGCATTGAAATTAGCTAAGGAATACGCGTTTTCGAAATTAGATGTTAAAACTGATATTTAATTTTATAAATTTATAGACAAAAAATTGAAAATGTCTTACCCTATTATAGGAATAATTCAAATTGATGTTCGATACGTGAATTAAAAAATGTATTGTTCATGTAAAAATTTGTAACGAGATATCTTATTATTTCTATAACTAAAAATCTAAGCTTTTTTCTAATTTTCAAATTACTCCAACCTAGTATTCTTAAATGCCTGAGAATTTATGTTAAGCAAATGCTCTTGAGAATATGCTCAGCATTTAAGTTCATACGGAGCATTAAAAGAGCATTTATGAGCATTTAAATTTAACTAATGTTTTCAAGGTTTATTAAACATTCAAATGATGTTTATATTAATAAAAATAATAATAAAAGTGTATTTAAAATAATAACTATGAAATTATTGATTAAATATGTAAAATTTCCATATAAACATAGTGTAATTTATTTTATTCTGATGCGCTGGATACACAAATATTATTGACTATAAAACTTACAGTACAATTAATTATAAGTCTTTTTAGGGATTGAATCACATCTATTTAGCTTTAATAGCTTTGTATTACGTCTATAAAATGATTTATAGAGTCAACTGTCCTCTACTTAGGCAAACGTGTAACAATTTTTGTAGGCTAGGAGTTTAAATCTTGAATCCTTTAAACCGAAGATAACCTAAGATTAACGAAAATTGCGATAGTAAGTACCATAGACCTGACAAGAAAATGCATCGTACCAGTACCAGATTATTTTCCCTGAAAAAGTGCTAAAGAGTAATTGAGAACGCTTGGGAAAATAACAGAACATGACTTAAAGAATATATGTATTTTAAATGCTCGTAAATGCTCAGAGCACAAAAAGGTCGAGCATATTCTCGTGCTCTAGAGAAATTCTCTGAGCATTTAAACAATTTAAAACTTTAAGGTAGTACTGTCGGTACTTAGCTAATCAAATGAATACTTTTTCTCATTTGCTTCACGTAGTATCTAAATTTGTCAACATCGCATAAAGGAGGAATTACACCTCTGCATGCAAGAAATATGCATGCATGCAGAGGTGTAATTCCTCCTTAAGAAAACGACTATACATGTGTGTATATCAGATTACTTCTTACGATACGAGAATGGCGCTCGCTTTCACTTATTCTGCGACGTTGCCACATCTATTTAATCGCCGTCGGTTACTGGAGAAGAATAATATTTTTACCTACTTAATTGGATTTTGCTACGCTTACACATATCTAATTCAGATGTTTGAACTTGCAAAATGATGCTTATATTATCAATCAATGCATCAGCCATTTTTATTGAAATCTGAGCGATAGTTATGGCAGGATTTGTAAATGAACCGGTTTCCCATAAAGTTAGGTGTTAATCGTTTCAAAATGCAATTACTAATTACTCCCCTCCAGTGTACCCTAGGTCCTCAAAAATTTAACTGAGTCATTTGTGGCTTAATGTTCACCAGTGATTTCAATTTTATAAATATCTGAACGGTTTTTCCATTTACGACAGTACTACCTTAATGGAGTATGGTGGGTACGGAGCTAGTCAGTCGGGAGAGCGCTTTGACTTGCTATTGACTCGCGTGGTAGCACTCGTAAATTTGGCAACGCCGCGCATACACCCCGCTCAACCGCCGTTCGCCGCGACGTGTTGATTTCGCCTTTTGTCTAACCCAAAAGATAGACTAATGATTGTTTCGGAAGAATAAAAGAGTTACTAAAAAGGTTTGTGAGCAACGATGCAAGCAAGTAGAGGTAGGAAAAAATATAAGAAAGAAAATTTATTTATAAATGTTTCGTTTGTTGAACTTCAATTAGAACGTCATATAATGATTCTTGCAACTTTTAATCGTAAACTTTTAAAAATAAAGAGAGTTGCGCAATTGAAGAGCGCGTTGCGCCATTCAAAGATCCGTGCATAGACGTAACACGTGGAGTCAATGCGACGTTGCCATATCTTATAAATGCCACCTCTCCCTACTCGCTTCACACGGACAGGAGGTGTTTCTGTAGTTGTGACTGCGTCGGTATCAGATCTGAGCACGCTAACTCCAACCAAAAACATTATAGCAAAGATGCAGCAGAGAATTTGTTCCGCCGCATACATCTAGATGCGACACAGTCGAGTTTGTGTTCAGTTAATCTAGAGATGGATATGTATTATACTCCAAATAACTTAGTTATTTATAGTATTTTACCAGGTAATATACGTTTCTAGTATTTTTGACACGATTTATTTTTTCTGTGGTGGGGGTATATTACGTAAGACACGTATTATACGTAAACACCTAGAGTTACGAGTAACTGCACAATATTGACTAAATCCACTATTTTGCATTAAGGGCATGTCATACTTAAGGTCATGTGATATTTCAAAAATTATCAAATTTTATTGATTTTAAGTTTCTACATGTTTATGCCCAAAGTACATAAACTTTTGTTTTCAAAATTACCGAGACAGGTTTGTTGTGTCTTGAATATTCATAATGATATGAAGAATTTTTTATAAAAATAAGTAATTTTAGCAAGTTTGTAGAGTATATTAACAACTTTTCAGTAAAACTAACTGAAAAAGATGTTCCTGGTGCAGAATTGTTGTACCAAAAGGTGTAGAAGAATACCATTTATCAATTAAAAAGATGGTTGAAATGTAGAAAAAAGTCCATTAAAGGAAAAAAGCAAGAACTTGTTGACCGGTATGTAGTATGAAGGTTATAGAGGGTAATTAATTTAGAGGTATATTAATTTAGAGGTATAGGATTTTAAATTGAAATAAAACAACGAAAATTCAAATTGATAGGGCAATCTTTTTTATTTTTGTGTAGAACCATTCAAGACATTTATTTTATAAAGATAACCCCTTTCAAATGTTGGCCATCCGTAAACACCAATTTTTAATGACTCGCTCGAGGACTTCGGTCAGTATCTCGCTAATAACTTCAGTAATGTTGGCTTCAAATGCCTCAATAGTAGCTGGTTTATCCACAAAACATTTAAACTTTACATACCCCCACAAATAAAAGTCCAAAGGTGTGATATCACACGATCTTGGAGGCCAATCCACCGGTCCGAGACGAGAGATAAATTGCTCACCGAAACGACTGCGCAGTAAATCCATTGTTTCACGGGCTGTATGACATGTAGCGCCGTATTTTTCTTGGATTAGCTGTATTTTATACGCTTTCAAACCAAGATCTTTGCGTAAAATCGCCCAAGTTGTTGAGATCGGCGTCGAATAGATTCTTCCGGGTCTTCGGCAAAACTCTCATTTACAGCTACAATATTCTCTACAGTTCGGGCTGTACGTGGTCTAATCGGTCGAGTATAATCCAATAATGTTAAATTATTCTCGAGTTTTCCGATGGTATGCCGAATAGTGCGTTCGGTAGGATGACTATGTACACCATAAATTGGCCTGAGCACGCGATAAACACTTTTCACAGAGCGTCCATTTTCGTAATATAATTGTACGATTCGTAAACGTTGTTGAGGCGTAAGTCTTTTCATGTTGAAATGTCAATAAAGACTGAATAAAATTGTGTATTTAGTTTGACAGTAGTCACGCGTGACATGCCAATAAAACCCTATTGGAAAAAGCACCTCCAATTTGATCACACTTTATTTACATTAGTGATATAGAGAAATTCATAGAAAAATTATACTTTTATATAAAACTGTTTCTGTGAATTAAAAAAAAGTAAAGTAAAAAAATTAATTTTGTTTTTAATTTGAAAGTATAAAAATTTGTGGATTATACTTTAGAAGAAGTAAGTATCTGATGTATAAAATAAAAGGTGTATTTAAGATGCTACCAGGAAATCGCTGAATTTATATTACATAATGTTTATAAATGAGTGATTTCTTGATAGTAACTTGTCGTAAATTATACGGTAGTGATTTTCTTAATCATAAACAAATATTCCTAGCGAACTGGCTGAACACTAGGATTACGCTGTAGAGTCGATCTAACGTAAACCTAGCGTAAACGTAGCGTAAAGTAGCATTATAACTCATGAATGAGGCAAAATAAATAGTTAACATCTTTTTATCCTTATTCTGCGTTAAAAATAGCGTTAACCAATAATTGAAATATGCAATAAATTTATTTATTTACGCTAAGAATTAAAAAAACATAATACCTGTCATTAAAGGCAGTGCAGCGGGTTATCACTTTCCATGTCTCCACCGTCAGGATCGACTATTTGTTAGAGTGAAACAAAAGTATAGTTGTGTCTCACTTCTACCAATGGTCAACTTTAACGGTGGAGATGTTCCACAAAAGGTGAACCACTGCACTGCGTTCAATGACAGGCAATATGTTTTTTTAATTTTCAGCGCTAATAAATAAAATTATTGCATATTTCAATTACCAGTTAACGTTATTTTTAACGTAGAATAAGCATAAAAACATGTTAATTATTTATTTTGCCTCATTCATGAGTTATAATGCTACTTTACGCTCGGTTTACGATATATCTCTATTACATTTCTATAGTACACAGATAATTTAATTCTATGACATACAAAATATTAAACGGAAAAAAATTATTTTTATTATATAATTTTTTATTATACCTTATACATTCCCCTATTCTTTCTATATGTTATTATTCAGCATTACCTAAATTTTGACCAACCCATTTTAATTTAAAATTTTATGTATGGAGAAAAATATCGATAGCCAGTGACTGAATTGGTCACGTGACCTGCATGGACCGTGGCCTTAAATTCAAGGCGTTATTCTACGAGTAACGTTGCATTATTACATTTCGCCTTGAATTTATAGAACGTGTCACATAGCATAATTACAATTCGATTGTAATTTCACAGGATATAAATAATTTTACAACATGTAACGTAGTATTTTTACAATCGCTTTATACATTTACTGCCATTTACAATTGCTTTTTGTAACTCTACAGAAATATTTTTTTATAGTGCAGCTTGGCCACCCTGGGACCCCTGGGTCAACAGTACAGTACAAGAAACTTCGATGAAGTATCTAAAACTTCCTTAGGAATGACAATAAAATTCTAGCACGTAATTTTGAGATACCAAACTAAAAAAGTAGTATATACACTACCGGTCAAAATTATTTATTCACCTGCTGTGTTAGCTATTCTTAAAGTGTCTTAATTTTTATAATTATTTAAATTTTGCATCTAGTGAGCCCAAGTTTGTTAACTTATCAAGATATTTTTAGAATTTTTCTTTTGGATTCTACCCTGGGGTCAAACATGGTACAAACATGTCGAAAATTTTCAAATGAAATTTATGATACACATTGGTTTTTAAAAATTTCTTGTAAGTGGCTACACATTTTTAAAATTTTATGACCTTTTTGTATCATTTTTGACGCCGGGTAGAATCCAGGAAAAAAAATCTGAAAATATCTTGATTAGTTAGCAAAATACTATGAAAACCTACCATTTAAATGAGACAAAAAACTTTTAAAAATCTTAATTAATTTCAGAGTTGTTAATATTTTTCAGAATGATTGAAATTTCAAGTTTTTTGAAATATTTTTTTATAAAGTTAACATTTTGTTATTTTTTCTGATTTTTCTAAATCATTTCAGTCTATTATGTCGATCATTAGAAGAGTGTATCACTGTACGTGACAACGGAACTCTACTATATCGACCTTATTAACCTATGATTCAGAATTAATCCAACGTTATTTAAAACTAGATGGTATTTTCCAATATAAATTGAAGAAATTTTTCTGTGAAAAAAAAAATTTCTTCAATTTTGTTATTTAGTTTATTTTATTATTTTTTATTTTGTTTTATTTGTTATTTGCAAAATTTTATTAACTTTTATTTTATGATAGGGAAAAAAATTTCAACTTGTTATTATAAAAATTAAGACACTTTAGGAATAGCTGAAACAACAAGTGAACAAATAATTTCGACCGGCAGTGTACTTCTGTCTAAATGTTACTGAAGATATAGATGCAAGTACATATATAGTATAAAATTACAAAGGATTATTTATGAAAAAATAGCTGAGAATTGCCCATACAAATTCCACAATGTCAGAAATTCCCACCACAATTTCGCGAAACATGTGACTGGAGTTTTATTTTATAAAATTTATTTTTATTTATTTTATAAAATACCTACGAAATAAATTTCAAATATTCATAGAAATTAAATGCTTTTAATCTATATTCCAGAAAAAGAATCAGAAGATATCCCAGAAGCAGGAAGCAGCAAGGATGTACTTGCAGAAGACTTTCACACAACACCGAAGAGAGCTATCTCGACCCCACAAAGTGTTCGATTATCTTGTAGTACAAAAATCAACGCAAAATGTGCTAAGCAACTATATTTTCTGAAAATAAAAATACAAATTACAGATATTTTTGATTTTTATTTATGACGAGAAAACCATGATTTAAGGCAAAATTGTGAAAATGTAATTAAAGAGCGAGTTGATATCAATATAACTTCTCACTCTTGAATTAAATTTTCACAATTTTGCGCTAAATCTTCAATTTCCTTTTAATTTTATTTGAATATATTCTTTGTAACACATTTAAAGAACCTACGTATGCATGTATATGCACTAACGCGTGCACACATAATGGTAGTTCATGCGCAGTGCTGTACGCGGCGCTAGTTGCTAACGGTCCACCACCTTTCCATTAGGTTTGCACGTCCTGGTCTGGGATCACTGGTCAACACAACCTTGCTGGTTACTGGTATGAGAACAGCTGATTTGAGCTAATTTAATTAGATTGAACTAAAAAAGATTGATCAAACAATCTAAATCTTGTATAAAATACTACGAAATAAAAAGTAAATTCATTTTATAAGAATTAGAAGCTGTGTTCTTAAAAGTAAAATAAGTATTGAAAATGAAACTGGGAAAAAGACACATTGAACTTGCACTAAAATGGTGAGTTAACTTAATATTACCTAATATGTATTTTTAATCTATGTTTTTTATTTTGTATATTAAAGACTAATTATGTTCATTTTTATCAATCAACTCATGTCTCACTAAATTTATTGCTTTCGAAAATTTATTCTCTTGAAATTTAAATATTGGAAGTGAGGTTATATAACTACCAATTACTGTTAAAAGTGGAATCACATTTTTTATTTAATTTACTAAAATGCTTTTTGTTCTCTTTTTTCAGTTCTTTATAAATTACCTAAATCGCAGTAAAATGTCTATTTTCAGAGATTTAATTGCTAGCAAAAGTTAACGAATAACATATACAAAATTCGAAGTGGATTATTATTTTGAGAAAATTGTTCATATTTTCCAAAACCTGTTTATCTGTTAAAAATATTATTTTCTCTCCTAGGGTACCATCGGCAGCAGTTTATGGTGCGACTGCAACTTTGACTGGATTGTACATAACGGATTGGAAACTCATTGCTCAATATATTCCATATTATGGAGGGAAGTTCCAAGAATAAATTAATAATTTAGTTAACGTGGAGAATTTATTAAATCCACATTTAGTAAAGTTAAAAAAATGTATATGAAATTACAACATGACTAAAATATAATGCTGAGTTGTGAAGATTTTTGTATTTACTCAATTCTCTTGTAAAATATTTATAAATTGTATTGTATTATATGACTATGTATAACGTAATTGATATTCCAAAATTTCAATCGTTTTCCATCTTTTCCTTACTTTCTGCAATTGCTTTTCTCTGTCTATAAAGCTCTTCTGCAAACTGATAAGATTGCTTTCTCTTAAAATTTTCCAACCAAGGGACCCATCCGCTCCTATAAGATAAATTTACTTTATTCAATATCAACTTTTCAGCAACGATAGAAATATTTATCAAGGAAATTCAATAAAGTTGAATAAGATAGTTATGAAAAAATCATGAAGCTCTCTTGCTTACTTGTAAATTAGAAAACATAATAAAGCAGATGACCCAAAAAAGGTAAACACAGAATAGCGAAAATAACGTTGCTTCTTTTCAATATTTCTGAAAAGAGATATTTTTGATGAACGACAAAATTTTTGAATGATCGAAAATATCTTCAGAATATTTAGAAAAAATAAACCATTCCATGGTTATCATGCATGAACCCACATTTATAAAATTAATCAAATAATTCATCAAAATTAAATACCTACAAACTTCAAGCATATAATTTGCCTAGTAAAGGTATTTCAATCTACTTGTATAACACGTAAAAATTACTCAAGACATAAAATAATATCTAGTTTAACAAATCTTTAAACAACAATAAAAGTCAAATAAGTTTTTATAGTTTACAAAATTGTACTATAAAATTAATTGTGAATAAAATTTTACTTTTGAATTACTGAAATGTGTATACTTATGTATTTATGACATATTAATATTTTGCCAGATATGGTATAAAATCATAAATTTAATACATTCTGCTGTAGTTTCAAAATAAATTGCGTAAAGAAGTTTGCTTACGTCATTTCCTTTTGCAGGAGTTTCTTCTCTAAGCAGGATAAATAAAATGTAAAAATTGGAATGCTTTTTTAGCCAATGCAAAGGTAAGAGATGTTTTCAGACTATCAGGAAATATGTAATTGAAAGAAAGTGCTTCAGGGTCTAGTGTTGTGCAGCATTGTGCACTGTGCAGTACGACTGAGTACGGCTTACGACAGAGTGTCTAAGCAGGATTTTTAGCCCATCACATAAAATGTTATTGAAATAGATCTAATCTCATTCATGTACAGCAAATACGAATTTCTACTACAAAAAGATTCCTAACTGTAATCAATAAGAAATGTTGAGATTATAAATCGCTATTTGTTCAAAAAACACGAAACAGCATGAAAATAATAAAATCATTCACCAATGAGCAAAAAACGAACAGCCAATTACAGAACATCTTTAAGAAGAAAGAAATCTAAAGATTATGTGTAATTGGCTGTTCGTTTTCTGCTTTGCATCTTGCGCCAACTTGCGCCCACATGGGACGGCACCCTGGCTAGAAGCCAAAGTGGCGGGTGCGCACTCCTGGTTAAGGTAGTTGTAGTTGATCCACGAAAATTAGACCTCAGGCAAAAATAGATAATTTTGCTTTCAAGAACAGCAATATTATTATTGAAGGGCTATTTTGGAAGAGAAAAGATTAATTTCCATGAAAAAAATTTGAAATACAGAAAAATAATTTTATTAATAAATTTTATTTTTGCCCCAACTTTTTTTCTTATTGCTTCTTACCAAATTTTAAAAAATTATGCGATTTTAATAAACTACAAATCACTTTTTCAAGAAAAAGATTCCCTACTTAACCATTTCCAATTTTCGAAAATGAATAAATTATTATCAAACTCAGCAATTTGTTTATAAAAATTTCGTTTTGGAAAATGTTTTTTTAATGGGTTTAGCCATTAAAGAACTTATTTTTTTAAATCCGAAACGGTGAAGTTGTGGGAAATTTTTTCTCTGAAAAAATGATTCATGATTTATTATAATCGCATAATTTTTTAAAATTTGGTAAGAAGCGATAAGATAAAAAGTTGGGGCAAAAATAAAATTTGTTAATAAAATTATTTTTCTGTATTTCAAATTTTTTTCATGGAAATTAATCTTTTCTCTTCCAAAATAGCCCTTCAATAATAATAATATTGCTATTCTTGAAAGAAAAATTATCTATTTTTGCCTGAGGTCTAATTTTCGTGGGTGAAAACTAACTTAATATAATGCCACGACAGAGTACCTATCTTCATTTCAGATTGTTTCAGATCTGGGATCACTGGATTCATGATGTCGTTTGAAGTATATCAATCATGGGATGATGCGTTTCCTCGCATTACAAAGCCAGAAGTTGTTGGTTATTTTAGTATAAATGGCAATCGTGAATATTTACCTGATTTATCACAATTAAAATACATTAATCCTCCGATAAATGTTCCTGTTAAACTTAACCTCAATCACGGTATCGATAAAGTAATTCGCAAACCACCCTCGGTTTCGGAAGAAAACTTAAATCACCTTCTGCAGTGGATACTTTTGAACTCTAGTAAAATCAAAGCACCACCTGAATTTGGAAGATGGTTGTCATATATATTTGATTGTAATTGTAGTGTTTTTCGAATAAATCATATCATTTTAAAACATTTACTTTTTCAATTAATAGGCTAAAGCCAGAATTTGTTTGTTATCGCGGACTATTGAGCGCGTTATGGCGAACTCCTTTTGAAGAAAGCGATGGATGGATAATATGTGCAGTTAAATTTCAAGGTACTATATATCTCTGCGCTTTTGATACGGAAGATGCTAAACAAAGGAAAGAAAATGTAACAGAAAGAGAATTGATGATGACCTCCTGGGGTTTCAAATTCGAGCAATATATTTTAACAGGTACACTGTTCAGTTATTTGCAATTATACTTAATTTGCTATTATTGTACTTTCTAATTCTAATTAATCTAATTAATTTTAAATATTAATATCTTTCAGATTCTCCTGAAAAAAATCCAGATGTTTCTGAACCGGTCAATGAATCTGAAGAATTCTGTTGTATTTTTTCTTGCGAGTTTGGGGATAAATTTCTACTGTATGGAGCAGAAATGGATGGAATCGAATCAAGAAAGCCCTTGAAAGAGCCAGTTACCTGGAAAAGTATTAATTTCGTTGAGTTAAAGACAAATAGAATCATTGAAACCGCACGACAAGACTTTTTTTTTAAGAAAAAACTTTTAAAGTGGTGGTGTCAGTCTTTTTTAGTTGGCATTGAGAATATCTTATGTGGATTTAGAACTGATAGCGGAAAAGTGATAGATTTGAAAAGATACAAGGTTTCAGAGTTGACAAAAATAGCAAAGGTAAAAGTCTTATTTTTCAATGTACATACTTCAAAGACATATATTGATGTGTGTTATTTAATATATTTTTTGAATAATATATTTAAATTTGTCTGTTATTACTTATATTTTACATAATATTTTGAAATCAATAATAAAACACTTTTTAATCACTTTCTCATGTTTTAAATACATTAAATAATTTGACCTACAACTTTGCCAACCTTTATTGTACTTTTTTTCAATTTGACAATAATTTGTACCTTGATGGAAATAATATCTACTCATCAAAATATGTAATTATATTTTGTAGAAATGAATTCCTCGATCTATTAGTTAAAGACAATATCAAAGAGACATTTTGATTAAAAAATATAAAAATTAAATGTTTCATTTTTCTTAGAGCAACTGGGAACCTTCGCCTTGTATGAACTTCTGTGATGCTTTTTTAAATCACATAAAAGCAGTTGTTACTGAAGATTACAACAAATGCATTTATAAATTCTCATGGAAACCGGGAGGAAATGTGGAGATGAATAAATTGAACAGCGAGCTTGCGCCAGAGAATGGGATATCATATGCTTTTTTACCTCAATGGTTCATAGAAAAAGCTCATTCATAAAATAGGATGCCGATATTCATTTTTCATGTGTAATAACTATCATTGATATTTCTATGATTTACATAACGGAAATAAAGCTATTTTAGTTTAGTGTAAGTTATATAGGTTTCGATACAATATATTTTATATTCAAAACTTTCTCATTTTATTCTTATTGAGTTTTGACAAATATTTAATGGAATTCAAAATCGTAAGAGAATTAAATTAATCAAACGATCCGGAAGTTTTTGAACCTTATTGTATTTAAATAATCAAGTACTTAGTCAATCTTCAATTTATATTATTAGTCTACCTTTCAAGTTATGATTTATAAAGAATCAATTATGCATGAATGCTAATGAAAAATACACTTTAAAGTCCTTTGCCAAGAACTTGGTTTACAGCTCCCATTTCTGTACGAGATAATGGTTGTAACATAAGTCCAGGTACAGGCGGACTCATTTCCAAATCACGTAGTTCGTTGACTTTAACTTTTAAATCGCTCCTTAGTTTATTAATCTCGATATCACACTGTTTCTGGTCTAAAACACAAAATATCACAATTTTCAGGGATAAAAAAAAATATCAAAACGCTATGCTTTACTATTACAGTTAAACTAAGAAAGAGAGAAAGAAAAGCCTCCGTACTTTTGCATCCGAAATGCTTAAAATTGTCTAACCATAAATATATTAAAGGCACGAACCTTTAACTAGTAATTCTTCTGCGGCTTTTGCTGACATTTTTACTAGTAATGGCCCAATCGTTATCCAGGTTTTGTCATGCTTTTGCTTTTGCAAAGCCCTCATTCCAACTCTATCTTCATTTCTTCTGATATCGAGAGCCACGATTTCTTGCCTGTCAGTGAGGATTTCACCAGCCTTTTGTTCAACTTGTTCTAAATGCTTTAACAATTTTTGCTGGTCATCCATCATCTGAAAAGAACAGAAAAATATTATTAAAAGTAAGTTTATTTGAATAATTTGCCTTTATATTTTTAAGAATACTTTCTTCTAAACTCATTATAATTATAAAACAGAAAAAGTTTATACTGAAGTAAGAACGAACGAAAAATAACAGATATAATTAAAAACGAAGCTTCATTCCCAAGTTTGGAATACTATAGAAATGTCACTGAAATGTCACTATTTTGTAAGTCTGAATAAAATCTCACATACACTCATTCATTCCAAACAGAATTTTCTTGAAATTAAGAAAGAGCCTTTCGAAAAGCTCTCTCTCTTCTGGCTTCCCGTCTAAGATGGTCTTGCCGTTCTCTCTTCTTTACCGTTTTTTGCTTAGGTGTCCTAATCGATTTTACAGCGTTGGAATCTCCAGGTTGAAAATGTGTTACTTTAGGAATACTTTTTTTCTCAAGTCCTAAACCCTTTCGATCCTGTTTTAGAGTAGTTTTAACTGGATACTTTCTGCCTTCACCCGATGGTCCTAGACCATGTTCTTCGTTCCATCCAGAGTTTATAAGCATCTGGTATCCTTTGCTTCCCTTGGGAACCATATAATGAGCTTCTGGTACTTTAGGTTTCATACTAAAGATGTGTACAATCGAAGATTCGTGTTGTTTTAAAGTCGTATTTTTAAATTCAGAGTCACATATGGTGCAGTAAAAATCAGTCTTTTCAACTGAATCCTTTTTTTTGCTAGAACTTTCGGAAACTCTTTTATCGTCTATAGAAGTTGAATATTTCGAAGTATTTTTCTTAATGGATTTTCCTAAATTTTGCGATCTATCTGAACTTTGATCTCTACCATTATTCATATCTTTTCTTTCCAAGAAATCTACTATGTCTGCAAATTTATTTTTAGAAGCTAATTGCACTGCTGTCAATCCTGCTTTATCCTTAACATTTCTATTCGCTCCGAGTTTTGATAGGAATTCTACGATTTCCAAATTACCAGTGTATGCAGCAGACATTAAGGGCGTCCATCCAAATACATCTGACATATTCACGTTGCCAGAATGTAAATTAGTTTCCAAAAATGCCTTATCATTTTGCTCAATGGCTTTAAAAATCGAATTTGTAGTCACATTGTTAATTGAAATGTGTTTAATGGATTTCATTTCTGTTTTTATCCCTCTTTTTCGACAAATAATTTTTCTTGATAATTGCTTACTTTTATCAACATCCTGATTCGTAAAATTCTGACATATAGCTTCTTCATAGGCAATTCTTGCTTCAAGGTCTTTGAATCCGACTTCATTACTTTTTATATTTTTGGCTGAAGTTTCTTCGCAACAGTTACCTTCTTTGATAAAAGTTTTCAAAGGTATTTCTATTCCCATCAAATTATTTGTTTTTAAAGACATTTTTTTACAAAGAAACGAAAAAGTTGTACAACTAGCGCAACAGATTATAGGCAAACGTTGTATGCACGTTGCGTACGTTGGCAAAACTTTCATTAAAACCTTTTTCACAAAATTTTTAAAAGATTATAATGTCGAAAGGCATATGGATTAAAAAGATAAAATTTCTTTCTTATTTACCTTAATACTTTGACTATTCTTGGAGGTTAGGAGATTATAGACTCAATGATTGATCATATTTACGTAAAAAACATTCTTAAAAATTGCATTTTCACTTTTGGGCGTGGATATGGCACGATATATATCTTCGACGTTTATTTATGTATTAGCTTTTGTTATAAAACCTTCGGGGAATTTTAATAAAAATTGCAGAAAAAGTTTAAGAACAGAACGATAACGATCAAAAGAGTAATCATCAGACCATCTATCCTTTTTTCTAAACTTATAAATGGCTATGATAGAAAGAGACACGTTTGACCTATAGGTTTGTTTCGTTTGTTTTAATTGTGCGTTGAAAAAAGACTCGAATGTGTTTTTCTTTCTATAAAAGGTTGACAAAAAAAGACAGACGATCATTCAAGTTTAGGGGCATGTCCAGCCCTATCCGACTCCCTGCCTGCAACGGCGAGAACTTGATTCCCTTAGTGATTATAGTTTTTATGTGCGAAGTTTTCTCACCAGAGCGGCGCTGCACGCGGCACGCTCTACAAAAGCATTGTACTAATAGACAAATATTTTAAAAATTTTAAATAATTAAGTTTCTGAACAATATGAAATGAAAAAATGTTCCTAAAATGATTCTAGGACATAAAATATACATTTTCCATAAATCAATTTATACAAATTAAAAAAAAGAACACATTAAACTTCGTAAAATATATACTATGGATACGCATGAAGAATTCTTGAGACCCTGAACAAAATTTTTTTTATGTTATTCCCATATAATTGAAAATATATTTAAAAATAAATAAAAAGCTTAAGCTTTTAAATAGAAGTATTTTTATTTTCCAGCTTCAAACGAATGAAATGAAAAATAAATATTTTGTTAAGCCCTGTGTTCAACATAAAAAACCATGCGAAGGGAAATATATACTCAATTAAAAATTTGTAAATGTAACAAAAAATATTCATTACTATAAAATTTGCTAGTACATATTTTTAACATATTTAAAATTTTTAACATGTACAGATCGATGATGACTAGTTAAGTGTCGCAAAGCTTGGCATGCTTTTTTTCAAGACGCTAAATTTTTAAATTTCAGCCATTTCCTGTCTTACGAATTGCCTCATTCTTAATTAAAATAAAATTAAATCACATATGCTAACATCTCTGCAGCTTCATTGGCATGTTCTTTGCATTGAAAAATAAATTTTGTATCACATCACTAAAAATATTTATTACTATAAAATTTGCTAGCACATATTTTTAACGTATGTAGATATGTATTTGGTTATGTTCGACATATTTCGTACAGGGAATATAGATATATTAGATACTTTGTCAGACATAGCTGATTTTTTTCGTCTTTTTTCATTATATTCAATCAATTTTTGTAAGTATTGAACTTCGCGGATAAATATGAACATATGTATTCATTTTAATATAACGAGTTTTGCAGGAAAGATAAACTACCGTTTATAATAATAATATTAAAATATTTATTTTAATTACTTTATACTTAGTATTTTTTACGCGTATGATAAAATATCTTTATATAAAATCTGGTCTAAAATTTTATTTCCAGATACGTTCATATTAATCATCACGGTACTTATTTAACTCCAAAATTTATCTTTATATCCCTTCAATCCATTGCATTTCATCCGAATTCTCCCAGTGAAATATAAATATCGAAGAAAGCACTTTTATATTTTTTTACAAAATGGATTTGTATAAGAAATATAGTGTCGTTGATGTTGCATTCAAAATCCATTTAGTATTTCTTTAGCTTCCTTAATTTCAGAAAATTTAACTGAACAAGATAAAAATATTTTATTCAGTATGAGATTTTGAATGGAATATTATCAATACTGTATAAAAGTTTCACTAATTTTTTGTTCCTTTCCTTTTGTTTAGAGATTTTTTGGCACTATCAGATTAGCTGGAGGAACAAATGATCATCCTTGTACACCAACCTTCTTGCAAATATACAAGATATTTGCTGCCTTTAGCATTTTGAAACCTCCAAAGCTTGGAAATTGTAGTACTTTCGATGGCAACCCTCCACAGCCCTTAATAACAATTTCAAAACTGAAAGAATTACATCAGTCGAATAGTAAAAGCGCAATTCAAGAAATTCGAGAAAAGTTAAAAGCAATAATCGATTGTGAAGACACTGATTTTAGTGATTTTGTAGATGCATGAGTAGCGCACGATTATGCTTTACCAACTGTTAGAGATTGTTTGATTTTATACACAACTGGTCGTATAACTGCTTACATTAAACAGCACACTCAGTGTTCGACATGCTTAAATGCATTTTTGACTACTTCTGAAATTAATGCAGATACGATATCTTTTTCTTGTGATCAGTTACCTGAAAGTTTGAGTAGATTTGCAAAAATAAATAAAGATTTCATACATCCAAATGTTAAGTTATACAAGCTTATCACAGTTGTAGAATATCTATTTAACAAACATTGCCGGTCTAGCAATCCTTTTGATCTAATTCTAGACGATTTAATTTCATCTGATGAAACAAAATTTAGTTTTCAATGCAAAGAACATGCCAATGAAGCTGTAGAGATGGTAGCATATGTGATTTAATTTTATTTTAAATAAGAATGAGACAATTCGTAAGACAGGAAATGGCTGAGATTAAAAAAGTTAGCGTCTTGAAGAAAAAAGCAGCCAAGCTTTGCGACACTTAACTAGTCATCATCGATTTGTACATGTTAAAAATTTAAAATATGTTAAAAATATGTACTAGCAAATTTTATAGTAATGAATATTTTTTGTCATGTGAAACAGAATTTATTTTTCAATGCAAAGCACATGCCAATGAAGCTGTAGAGATGTTAGCATATGTAATTTTATTTTATTTTAAATAAGAATAAGACAATTCGTAAGACAGGAAATGGCTGAAATTTTAAAATTTAGCGTCTTGAAAAAAAATCATGCCAAGCTTTGCGACACTTAACTAGTCATCATCGATCTGTACATGTTAAGAATTTAAAATATGTTAAAAATATGTACTAGCAAATTTTATAGTAATGAATATTTTTTGTTACATTTACAAATTTTTAATTGAGTATATATTTCCCTTCGCATGGTTTTTTATGTTGAACACAGGGCTTAACAAAATATTTATTTTTCATTTCATTCGTTTGAAGCTGGAAAATAAAAATACTTCTAGTTAGAAGCTTAAGCTTTTTATTTATTTTTAAATATATTTTCAATTATATGGGAATAACATAAAAAAAATTTTGTTCAGGGTCTCAAGAATTCTTCATGCGTATCCACAGTATATATTTTACGAAGTTTAATGTGTTCTTTTTTTTAATTTGTATAAATTGATTTATGGAAAATGTGTATTTTATGTTCTAGAATCATTTTAGGAACATTTTTTCATTTCATATTGTTCAGAAACTTAATTATTTAAAATTTTTAAAATATTTGTCTATTAGTACAATGCTTTTGTAGAGCGTGCCGCGTGCAGCGCCGCTCTGGTGAGAAAACTTCGCACATAGAAACTATAATCACTAAGGAAACGCCATTTTCTTTTAGTCGGACAGGGCTGGGCATGTCCGAATTGGCGAAGTACATTACGAATTAAATACTTTCACCATAGGACCGGTGCGGACAGAAAATATATAAGAGTAAAGGAGACAGACAGTGTAAAATTGAGGAAAGAACAAGAACAGGAAAATTGTCGGTCTCTTTCTTTCTTGTATGTTACCATGGTAACCTGCATGCAGAGGTGTAATTCCTCCTTAAGGGTGCAATCCCATGCCGGCGATTTTACACGACGTAAAACAGAAAATGGGTGTATGCCAAAATCCCGACGGGTCAAAATCCCGACTAGTGTAGTGTGATCGAGCTTTCCATGGAGACTAGATATAAGGAGAGCAATCTCTTATGGCCGTACTTCACAAAACACGAAATGAAGTTCTGCCAAGTACTTAGTTAGGAAACTTCCCGATGAGGGCACGTGTGTTTCCTGAGTGCAAAATGGCGGCATCCACGGTTTATAAGCATCGTGTATTAGACTTCGCCATTTTGCACCCAGGGAACACATATGCCCTCATCGGGAAGTTTTGTAACTATGTACTTAGCAGAACTTCATTTCAGGAATGGATATATGGAGATTGGTCTCCTTATATCTAGTCTCCATGGAGTTTTCTATGGAAAAAAAAAACATGACCGAAACAAACAACAGATGGGCGTGTGCTGTGTGTCGAGACAACTGTGGAAGATTGGCTATCCTATCTGCTCGCTAGGTGGTGCTGACCATGAAATAAATCTCATACGCATAAATAAAGAAAATATAATGTATATTTTTTCGTAATAATAAAGAGTAGAATATAAAAATACATATACGATAAAATCAATAACATTCTTTTTAATAAAATTCAGAATTAATTAAACCAATCTCGATCTGATTAAAATAGATGGAATTTTTTTTATAAAAAGTGACTAGTTTCAAGGTTTTGTGCGAAAAATCATTATTAATTGGACCAAACTCGATCCTAATTAAACAGATAGTAATGTTTTTATATGAAATTAGTAGATTTAAGGTTATGTGCGGAAAATCATTATTAATTGGACCAAACTCGAACCTAATTAAACAGATAGTAATGTTTTTATATAAAATTATTAGTTTTTAGGTTATGTGCGGAAAATCATCATTAATTGGACCAAACTCGATCATAATTAAACAGATGGTAATGTTTTTATATGAAATTAGTAGATTTAAGGTTATGTGCGGAAAATGATCATTAATTGGACCAAACTCGATTCTAATTAAACAGCTGGTAATGTTTTTATATAAAATTATTAGTTTTTAGGTTCTGTGCGGAAAATCATCATTAATTGGACCAAACTCGATTCTAATTAAACAGCTGGTAATTTTTTTATATAAAATTATTAGTTTTTAGGTTATGTGCGGAAAATCATCATTAATTGGACCAAACTCGATTCTAATTAAACAGCTGGTAATGTTTTTATATAAAATTATTAGTTTTTAGGTTATCCGAAAAATCATCATTAATTGGACCAAACTCGATTCTAATTAAACAGCTGGTAATGTTTTTATATAAAATTATTAGTTTTAAGGTTATGTGCGGAAAATCATCATTAATTGGACCAAACTCGATTCTAATTAAACAGCTGGTAATGTTTTTATATAAAATTATTAGTTTTTAGTTTATGTGCGGAAAATCATCATTAATTGGACCGAACTCGATTCTAATTAAACAGCTGGTAATGTTTTTATATAAAATTATTAGTTTTTAGGTTATGTGCGGAAAATCATCATTAATTCCCTAGCGGACCCATGTGAGAGCACGGTCATAGAATACTCTGACCGTTCTCTGACTGTTCTATGACCTTTCTATGACCTCGCATTATTACGGCTAAGATCGGTAAAAAAGACATTAAAAGCTTTGCAATTATGATTCTGTGGCGAAATTTGGATTAGAAGGTGAAAGAATAAATACAATTATCTTATTTTTCAGCGATAAAAACTAGAAAAACATAATACCTGTCATTGAAGGCAGTGCAGTGGTTCACAATTGGTGCAACGTCTCCACCGTGAAGGTTTACTATTGGTGGAGACATTCCGCAAATGGTGAACCACTGCACTGCCTTCAATGACAGGTACATGATGTATTCCTAGTTCTTATCGCTGAAAAATAAGATAATTGTATTTATTGCTTCACCTTCTAATCCAAATTTCGCCACAGAATCATAATTGCAAAGCTTTTAATGTCTTTTTTACCGTTCTTAGTCGTAATAATGCGAGGTCATAGAACGGTCATAGAACAGTCAGAGTATTCTATAACCGTTCTCTCACATGGTTCCGCTAGGGAATTAATGGTGATTTTCCACACATAACCTAAAAACTAGTAATTTTATATAAAAACATTACCAGCTGTTTAATTAGAATCGAGTTTGGTCCAATTAATGATGATTTTCGTCACATAACCTTAAATCTAATAAATTTCATATAAAAACATTACCATCTGTTTTAATCATATCAAGTTTGGTCCAATTAATGATGATTTTTTGTCGCATAACCTTAAATCTAATAAATTTCATATAAAAACATTGCCATCTGTTTTAATCATATCAAGTTTGGTCCAATTAATGATGATTTTCCGCACATAACCTTAAACCTAGTGATTTTATATAAAAACATTACCATCTGATTAATTAAGATCGAATTCTGCCCAATTAATGAGGATTTTTCGCACATAACCTTGAAACTAGTCACTTTTTATACAAAAATTTCAACCTATTTTAATCAGATCGAGTTTGGTTTGATTAATTCTGAATTTTATTAAAAAGAATGTGATTGATTTTATCATATATGTATTTTTATATTCTACTCTTTATTATTACGAAAAAATATATATTATATTTTCTTTATTTATGCGTATGAGATTTATTTCATGGTCAGTACCACCTAGCGAGCAGATAGGATAGCCAATCTTCCACAGTTGTCTCGACACACAGCACACGCCCATCTGTTGTTTGTTTCGGCCATGCTTTTATTTTCCATAGAAAACTCGATCACACTCAGCCCCCTGCATCTTAGCCAGAATGCACGTAATCCGCGAAACGAAAATGTCACAAGAATTGACCGTGGCCGCTAGGGGCGCTGATAGTTCATGAGGCCTGAATTCATTTTAATGCATGGGAAAAATGCATACAAATTAAATTTTTGGGGATAAAAACTACTTGATCATATTTTTTTTACAACACATTAAACTAGAAAGTTTTAAATATTATTTAAAACAATTTTTACTGATATAAAGGGTAATATGCTTGAAATTTGGGCGAAAATTGTCTTTGTAATTCTGACTGGAAATTGAAATCAAAGTTCTGTTATCTTCGTTTTAACATTAATATTTACATTGTGATTATTAAATAAAAATACAATATTTATTTATATTATCAATATTATTGATATTATATCAGTCTTTTTGGCTATTGGCTATTGGCTATTGAAATTCCATCAAATTGAATTATAATACGGGTATTAATTATATCATCTTGATTTTGTTAGAAAAATTAGATTTTATTATAGGACATTTTGTATTTTATATTTTAAAACTTCTTAGTAATTGAAAAAATTACATTTTTATGAACAAAACTTTCACATAAGGATTGAACGTACATTTGAAAAAGTAACAAATATAAAGAATTTATAAAATTCCTTTTTAAGTATTTGAAAACACTAAGAACAAAGATGTTTGTAATAAATAATAATCAACATAATATACTATATTTCATAATAATATAATGGATATTTAGATCTCATATGCACATAATTTATTATGTGTATTTTATCTATAATTAGGGATGGGCGATCTCGATTCGATTCTACGGAGATTGATCTTTTTTACTCGATTAATCGGTTGGATTGATATTTTTTTTCGATCTTTACGAACGATTCTCCTTTCTTTTTTTCCTGTTTTCTATTTCTATGAACTGTTCCTATGAACTGTTTTTTAGTTTAAAAGTGAGATCAAGGGGTCGACCACGAGAATATCCTTAATGTGATATACAAAGTATATTAATATTATAAACTTTATAATAATACTTCATATTTATGCCAGAAATTTTATCATAAATAATACTTTAAGTGATATGCAAAGTTCAAAGTATATTAATATTATAAACTTTATAGTAATACTTCATATTTGTCAGAAACTTTATCACTAATAATACGCATTGCTTTAGAAATTGTGCAATTTAAAAAAATAAAAAATGTTCCTGATTCGCAAATATAGTGTGTTTTTTAAGCCTAATTTCCTTTTTTATTGATATAAACACTTTTTTATTTTGATAATTTAAATTCACAAAATATGCAAGTAACAATTATATCTCCAATTGTTATAAAACATTTTAAAAAAAGGTTATTTTACAGAAATTTATCATTTTCAGAAAAAGGTATCGATTTTTGAAGATCGATTCAAAAATCGATCTTTTTAACCGATTAATCGATCTAATGGAATCAATAATTTCAGAATCAATTCTTTTTTTTGAAGATCGCCCATCCCTATCTATAATACCTTAAGTTCAGTCAGCAGCTTTGTTGATTTTTTTGTTCAAAGCGTTTTAAATTTAGTATAGATTAAATTTTAATAAGTTAAAGGTGCTCATGATAAATAAACCACAAAACAATGCACTTTTTCAGAGCATTACGTGTAGTCTGTTTTGCAACCTACAGCAACAAATTTCCGCATTTTCACTTAAATTTTTATATCACCGACTGTTAAAACCATTCCAATTTACCTAAAAAGCACACAAAAGCACTTCAGAGACCAATTTTTCACAAAAAACGTTAAATTTCAATGTTCTATAATCCTAATCTGTATAAGGTCGGCCTCATGAACAGCCAGCGCCACGGTGGCCAACGATCAACATCTGTGACATTTTCAACTCCAGAGATTCCGGGGGCTGATCACACTACACTACACGGAGAGAAGAGAACGAAGCTGTCATGTGCGCGGGACAAAGCAGAGCTGTGTTCTTACGAAAATGTACGATTGGACACAGCTCAGCTATGTCCTCGCATAGCCAGAATGTGTGAGCGCACATCTCTGCTTCGCGCTGGGCACACGCCATTCAGACGAAGCAGAGCTGTGTGCGAACAAATGAAGGCTTCGTCTAAACACAGCTCCGCTGTTCCCTCGCACTCCTCTGCTTCGTGCTAAACACATCGTGCGTGTGCGCCACGTTTGTGTATATGTAATGCATTGATCGGCATTTACCTGCATAAAAGTTTGATATTTATCGAACCAATTTTCATAATTTGAGAATTATTAAACTCTGATATCATAATTGATTTATAATTTCAATGTTAAAATGAAAATATGTAAAAAAGCGAATAAAGAGCAACAAAGATTTAGTTGCGTTTGACACGACAGAGATACATTTCTATATGAAATACAGGCAACATATAAAAGTATAAAATCAAAAATGTTGTATGTGATGGTTTTTATTAAAATCTGAGTATTTTTAATTAAAACTTGATTGCCCAAAAATGTTCCGTTCTGTAATGAAAAAAATTTTGAGCTATACGTTCCTCTGCGGCAAAAAATTATTATATTGACCTAATTATTTTTGGATTCGAAGCAAAGAAAAAATTTAACTTCGGCCTATAACGTAGAGATCTTTTTATTTAAAATCGACTATAAAAAATTATGCGATTCTAATAAATCATGAATCATTTTTTCAGAGAAAAGATTTCCCACAACTTCACCGTTTCTGATTTTTAAATATAAATTCTTTAATGGCTGAAAACATTTAAAAAATTTCCAAAACGAAATTTTTATAAACAAATTGCTGAATTTGATAATAATTTATTCATTTTCGAAAATTGGAAATGGTTATGTTGTAGGGAATCTTTTTCTCGAAAAAGTGATTTATAATTTATTAAAATCACATAATTTTTTTAAATTTGGCGAAAAGCGATAAGAAAAAAAAATTGGGTAAAAAATAAAATTGATTAATAAAATTATTTTTCTGTATTTCCAATTTTTTCATAGAAATTAATCTTTTCTCTTCCAAAATAGCCTTTCAAAAATAATATTACTATTCTTGAAAGCAAAATTATCTATTTTTGCCTGAGGTCTAATTTTCGTGGGTGGTAACTACCTTAAAACTTGATTATCCAAAAATGTTCCGTTCTGTAATGAAAAAAATTTTGCGGTTATATGTTCCTCTGCGGCAACAAATTATTATATTGACCTAATTATTTTTGGATTCGAAGCAAAGAACAAATTTAACTTCGGCCTATAACGTACAGATCTTTTTATTTAAAATCGACTATAAATACGTAGAAACAAAAACTTTTATCAGTGGTTTAGTATTGACGTATTAATTGCAGAAATTTTGTATTTTGAATGATCGTTATACGCACCTTTAAATTCCGCGTCGTTTGCATCCATGTCAATGAGACACGGCAATTTTTTGACCTTATAAATAATGAAAGTATAATCAATGCATTACATATACACAAACGTGACGCACACGCACTATGTGTTTAGCACGAAGCAGAGGAGTGCGAGGGCACAGTGGAGCTGTGTTTAGACGAAGCCTTCATTTGTTCGCACACAGCTCTGCTTCGTCCGAATGGCGTGTGCCCAGCGCGAAGCAGAGATGTGCGCTCACACATTCTGGCTATGCGAGGACATAGCTGAGCTGTGTCCAATCGTAAATTTTCGTAAGAACACAGCTCTGCTTTGTCCCGCGCACATGACAGCTGCGTTCTCTTCTCTCCGTGTAGTCGGGATTTTGACCCGTCGGGATTTTGGCATACACCCCAGAAAATCATGAGACATAAAGAGAGTAGTGTATCTATGTATCTCTTTCTCCCTCATTATTTTCTGCTTTACGCCACTTTACGCCGTGTAAAAACGCTGACATGGGACTGCATGGGACGATGGGACGGCAATGGGCAACCCTCAGTTTTGGTAGGTTTTGAGGGTTTTGAGTCAGTGTGTAATGGTTAGAGATAGACATAACCTAACTGAACTAAATTAACAGACATTAATGTACAGAAATGTAAAATATGTAAATATTGTGTGAAAATAACAATCCAAAATGCCTACGATGATAGCATTAGACGTGTCGCTTTCAATGAGACGCCCAGTACCTAGTGCAACCATAACTGATAATTTGCCTAGCGAACAGTTGACGAGACATCACCTTGCATTGCAAGGAATCAATGTTCTTTTAAACTATTTACAAGCAAATTCAAAATTGGAATTTGTTTCGTTGGTAATTATTATATTTTATATTTATTTAATTTATCTTATTTTATTTATAAATGCATTTATATGCATTTATTTTATTTCTCGACGAACAATAGTGAAAATTTGAATACAACTTCATGCATCCCCTTCCAGAGCAATTGGACATTTCCTTGACTATATTTGATTTCCCTTAAATTTACAGGTAGTTTTCTCATCTTTATACGAGGTAATTTGTCCATTCACTCGAGATTACGACCATCTACGTTCCTTACTGCAAAATATTGAAGAATGTGATAAAACGTGTATTGAAACAGCACTGCATGGTGTTAATAATGTTATTATGTCAGAATGGGGAAATTCTACTGCTTGTCAAGTGATTTTAATAACTGATGGCAACCCCGGAGTTGGTCCAATGTCCTTAGGAGATTCATTAAATTCGTTAAATATGTCAAGAGAGTCAAATCCATTCCCATTGCCTTTTCCTTTTCCAGGAAAATTGACTGTAGTATGCATTGCTGGCTCTCAGGGTAATTAATTCTCATCAAACCAAAATAAGAAAATAAATAAAATTTTAATGCTCGTGTTATATTTTCAAGACCCTGGGTTAAGCATAGGCCTTCCATTGTATCAAAGATTGATCGAATTGGCAGGAGGTGACAGCTCGGTTTTGGTTCCAGAAGGGCAATTAACTAAAATTTCAGTTTCTAATTGTTTTAAGAAACTAGCAGAAACGACTTACATTTCATTTCAAGGTTATTTAAAATGTGGGAATTTGGGATCTCGCATTCTAGTCTCACCACCACCGATTGTAAGTATTCAAATAAATTTTTCACACTGGAAAAACATTTATTTTACTTGTGTGATTGTTGACCTCGCTTTGCTCGGACATGAAACTTTACACACGCAAAATAAACTTTTTTTCCCTATTTTCACAATGTACTATTTAACTTTTCGTACAAATTTTAATTTCCGACAGAACAATGTTTAAATACTCTTCAAAAAATTAATTTTAGCCATACTCTAAAAGAACAGATTTCGAAGCACTGAAAGGTTTAACTATAGCGAAGACTATTGAGATTTGTGGTTTTATATCTGTAGCTGACGTTGGTAGTCCTAATGCAATATCTAGACACTTGATTTTACCTCTACCAACAGAGAAAACGATGAGCATGCAAGGAATTTCCCTTGAGGATGAATCAGATAATGAAGAGCTAGGAGATGATGGAAAGGTTCCATCATTCTGCGTATTATTACATGGCGCTTTGAAGGTTTTCATTTTATAGCTGTTCAATTGTTTTTAAATATTTTTCAACTTCTTTACATTAATTTATTTTTTATTTTAAAGGTAGAAAACATGGCAGCATTGTGTGCATTAAATGCTGATTGGTATGGATTCATTTACTCGTGGTCTGATTCGAAGAAAAAGTCCAATTTAATGTTAACAGTACTCGAACCAGGTACAGATGTAATTCCTTGGTTAGGAAATTTAAGTAACCTTGGTCCGGTAGATCCACTAAATATAAGTGCTGAAGCAAGCTTTCCTGTCAAACCAGCAGAAAAAAGAAGTTATTCTCAGAATGCTCCATCTTGGATCCGTCAAGTGGGTTTACAATCGGACATTCAAAAAATATTGCGGCATGCTAGAAAATTACCTGAGAAGACACAAAACTTCTACAAGGTAAAATTAACATAAAAAATAAAACCATATTTTAGAAATTTTTATTTTTTCTGATGAAAATGTGTTTTTATAATAAAATGCAAAAAATTACAATGGATCATAATAAAATACATTTTTACCTGGATTAAAAAAAAATGCCTAACAGCTTAAAATAAAATTAAAATGGTGAAATGGTAATGTTTCAGGAACTGAATAGATTACGACGTGCAGCTTTATCTATGGGCTTTGTGGAATTATTAGAAGGCCTAGCTTTAATTTTTGAACGAGAGTGTACACTTTTGCCGCCTAATCTACATCCAGACTGTACTATTCAAATGGGTCATGTTGCTGAAATGTTAAGGAAACCTTATTCGCGAGAACTAAAAAATAACATCACACCAGTTCGAACGAAATTTCATCACGGAGGGAATGATTGAGTGTAAAAAGTGTAAGTTTTTGTAGAAAAGCGTACAGTACCAATGTATATTTTATATGAAATATGTAGACATGTAATTATAAAAAAAACAGGAAATGTTTTTTAATTTTACTGAAATAAAATATTTTTTAATTTTCTTAGCCACTTATTGATTGTAAAACCGCAAACAAAAATGTTTATTGGTTAATGACGAAAATTAATTATCTTTGTGTATCTCCATATTTAATTAAATAGCATATAATATCGTAAAGTCCTTTCGCGGTTTGCACACTTGAATATACATCAAGGTCTGGTACGTGAATAAATATTGTTCGTGCTGGATCAATATTTAGAGAATTATAAAATATGTATTCGCATAAATAGCGTCCTGCATTTTCGGAAACACAAGCTTCACAGCCACTTGTAGCAGTATAAGTATTGATATATTCACAAATAGAATGAACGTCAATATGAGTTTTCAAAACTTCATCCTGAAAAATGTCTTCGCTGACGCATATTTGGTTATTTACATCCTTGCGGCTGTATCCTTTACTGACTGCTTTGGATTCTAGTGTTAAACATTTTGCCATGTGAGATACTCCCGTGTGCAGAACAAACTATTAATAAGAATATTATGATTTTTAGTTATTATTTGAAAATCTATTTGATATATTCTTTATTTTGGTATTTTAATTATTTTTAATCACACATATTGAAATGACAGCATGGTTACTTATAATATCAGCCTACCCAGGAAATAAAAGACATTGTATGTAAGTGGTAATGTGAAACGTGTATCTTAACATTTCAAGCTTCAAAAATAAAGTTTTAAGGCCATGGATCAATCAGTTAAGCTGAATAAATCAATAAAATCAGTTTCGCCCAAAATTTTTCCACAATGATAAATTTTTTTAACTGAAACTTTAGGACATAATATACGACATATTAGCGGATGGCTGTAGACTTTAATTAGTTCTAAACAATAAAAAAAATATATTCCTGTTTTACCGACACTAAAATTCTTTTAATTGTCAAAAACTAATTAAAGTCTACAGCCATCAGCTAATGTGTCCTTCATTATGTCCTAAAGTTTCAACTTATTATGGAAAAATTTTGGGGGAAACTGATTTTATTGATTTAGTCAGCTCATCCGTTGGTTGCTCTGAATCTGCGAATTAAGTACGATTTGGAGTAAGTTATAATCCTATTCAATCGGTTTAAGATAACATTAATTGATAAACTCTTTTAAATCGGACAGAAAATAATAAAATTTAGAACAAATTGTAAATGCATAGAATAAATTCAATTCATGTTCAGTTTGAAGGGTTATCAAAAGAAATTAATTATTAATGTAAACAAAATAAATATTTTTTACTTGGAATTAAGAAAAATATATACATTTAAGCTCGAAACGTATCAGTTTTTGTTTCTTGAGTATAATATAAAACATGCATGATCATAGTTGTCACGATATTAACTCTTGTAAATTTTGAATTTTTATATAAGTTACCATTGGCTTATGTTCCACCCAAAGCTGAGGAATTTTTTTCGACACGTATTCATAAACAACAGGAACTTTTTCCGTTATAAGGTTAACGCCAAAAGTTTCCTTTAGATCCTCAGACATTTTTTTTAATTCCTTGACAGCCTCCCAACTAGCATTCACAATATGTTTACCAAAAGGACCAAATCCTGTAACCAATATGGTTTTGTTCTCATTGTTCTCCATATTACAAAATTCTAATCCAAATATTGTACATTAATGTTATTTCACACTGATTGCAATACTATTTGACTCCAACTGCGCTTGTATTTTTAATGTCACAATCTCATCATATAATCATATTATCATTTAATTAACAGTTGTTACTATGGTAACGGTATCACGTTATCAGGGTGCAGTTTCATGATGAGGAGAATAGCCCTGGCGGGTCATATGAACCGAACTGTTACCGAATCGGGTATAGTTTCTGTAACGATTGGGTAACATTTCGGTAATAAGACAGTAAACTGAACAAATACCGCAAAATTAACACTTGAAATATTGATAGTGTGATTCTTTGTTGAAATTGACCTAATAAACTTGACAATAAAAATTGATAATTTTATTTCTCGGCAGTAGAAAATAGAAAAAACACGATGTCGAATTTCAATTTTAATTCTAAAAAATTAACATGCAGTCGACAGCAGAGTGTTGAAAATTATTATTGATAGAACTTTATTTCAATACATATGTATTACCAACAGTGAATTTGAAGCCGCCTTCACCAGAAGTGAAAATTCAACGTGTTCGGTTCACGCGACCCGCCAGTGAGGATAATAGAGGAATTCGTAACTTTTAGCACTTTCAATAAATAAACAATACTGCATAGGTATATGGATATCTACATATCCTTTTAGTTCCATTTTATAAATCGACATGGCTATTCCCATTTTCATTTTTAAAAAGAAAAACATTATCAAAGAATCTAATTCAAGTTACCCTAATTTTAAAAATATCTCATGTATAAGCCAAAGGAGCTTCTAACATTTTTAATAAAAATATTTTATAAAGAAATAGTGGTACTGTTTCAATATGAAGAAAACTGAAACCAAAAGATAAATGAACAATATTTATTTTCCATATATTAATTATACATAACTGCATGTATACACACACTCATTTCATATACATCGAGATTTTTACAAGCATTTTAGAATAATTTTCAACTATTAATACCGTTTTAACAACTGTGTATCTAATTTTCCTGAATTTATCATTATTATTTAATTAACTAACAGTTTTTCATGTAAATTCATAATTATACTCATGAAATAATCATTTTCGATTATTTACAAGATGATAGCGAGAATTTTTAATAAATATACAGAATCTATTCACAGCATAATAACAAACAACGTTAAAAAATGTTGAAAATAATGACTGTTATTAAATTACAAATACTGACTGACAAAAATAACATTTCTTATGCATAATTCCATATTTACGTAATTTTTTAATGTAATTGTGTTTCAGATAAGCATATAAATTTACAGAATTAAATTAAGTTGGCTATATAATATTCTTAGTGTTATAATTACACACTGAGGGACGAACGTGAATTGAGATAAAACTGATAACCTGAAAAACCAAATGTTATGATGTAGAGAATCGCTGCAATCCAGCAATTAATGGCATTTTGCTGGAAACCATTGTCGGCTGCCGCGTAAAACTCTTCCCTACTTGCAAACGTTCTTCCTTCCAGGGGAAGATCTTCCACTAATGCTACACTCTTAACATAGAAGAATATTCCCATCAGTCCCTAGAACAGCAACAAGAGAAAAATGTTAATAAAACAGTTTTAAAGTATCCTTGAAGCATGACGTAGTGTTTTAATCATCACTTATTCCAAACTTAAAACTTGAAGTTATTAAGAGAGGTTAACTTCTTTTGATCTCATTTGAAGTGAAGTTAAAATTTCGACCTTGTTTCAAAATCATAATTGAATATTTTATGTTAAATCAACCCCCTTTTAGGTATTTATTTGATATAAAAGCTCTAGAAGAGTTAAAGGAGAATTGCAAATAATATACTTACGAGTTGAATAACACCCCATGCAGAAATCACGAGGCCACAGAGGGCATATTTAGGACCACAGACCTTCATTTTTAGAGATTAATGAGATCTTTCACTTTTTTCTCCAAGAAAACCCTGAAAAATTATTTATTAATTACTTTTTTCAGATGTACTGCACGTTGTCACTCAATACGCCCAGAGAAGTCATATGATTGAGAATGAAAATTGGAATCGATTGTTGTATGTTGCAATGGATAGTGTCAAACGAATGCGTTCTGCGTAACTGCGTTGCGTTAACATGAAACATGAGCGCAACTGAAACAAAAGTATACATCTGTCTCTTTTATGGTATAGGCACCGTGCGTGACTGCAGCGCCATAGCATGAGTGAACTAAAGGAGGCTGTTCGAGAACTTTTACAATGTATTATAATGGGACTTAGTTATAACAATGTTTATTATCAATAAAAAAACAAACAAAAAAACAATTTGATTCACTTTAAAATTCGATTGTTTTTCCTTGTGAAGTATTTGTGTGAAATCAGCAGTAAAAAGTAAGTATTTTCCATAATGAAAATGATATAGAAACCAGTAAATATAAGGTTAAGGTAGTTGTCGTGCCAAAAATAATGAAAATATTTAAAAATTACGAAATATAATTTTTTAATAATATTTTTTGTAATAGGATTTTTCCTTACTATCGCTTCTTACCAATTTTTAAAAAATGATTGAAGTTTCTTAAATCATTGCTAATTTTTTTGGGAAAATATTCTCTACAACTTGACCGTTTCCAATTTTTTAAAATAAATTCTTTAATGGCTGGAATAATTAAAAATCAATTTACCAAAACAAATTTTTTATAAACAAATTGCTGTATTTGATAATAATTGATTTATTTTCAAAAATTGGAAACGGTTAAGTTGTAGAGAATATTTCTCCCGAAAAAATAAGCTATGATTTAAGAAACTTCAATCATTTTCAAAAAATTGGTAAGAAGCGATAGTAAAGAAATATCCTATTATAAAAAACATTATTAAAATATTATTTTTCGTAATTTTTAAATTTTTTCATTAAAAAGAGTGTCTTTTCTTACATATGACACGGCTGATGATATAATTCTCAGTCTTGAAATCATAGAAAAACTTCTTTTTCCAGAGACTTGAATAAATATTAATTGTTTATTTTCAGATTCAAATTCATCATGGATATAATTATTAAAACAAGTTTTCAATCAATTAAACATACAATAGAATTTCAAACACAAACGAAAATTAAAGGTAAAAATCTTGTTCTATCAGAATATGTACGAGATGTCCAAGAGTTCCGTAGAAATAATAACTTTTGCCTTCTTACTGCAGCTATACCCACTTATTCCTTTGATTTATTTTCCATTTAGACGTTGGAAATTTATAAAATTTACACTCACTTTTGCTGCTTGTATTTTTACAATTCACAACACAACAACTTCGGTGGCTCATTTCAGCTATATTTTTTAAATTAAAACAAAATTTAGATTTGCACATGTATTTTGATTGCTCGGAAATATAAAACAGCCTCCTTTAACGCCTAAATTATCCACTGCGTGCGCTGGCGTGGATTTAACTCTCCCTACCATGACTTCGCACGGTGCCTATACCTTCTGTTGGTCGGTCGTCTGGAGGCAGACACAAAAACGAGGGAGCTGAGGGAGATATAAAGGTGAAATCCGATGACAGCAGAAAACGCAAAGCAAAAAACGAACAGCCAATTACAGAACAGCTCTAAGAAGAAAGAAATCTTAAGATCTTCTGTAATTGGCTGGCCGTTTTCTGCTTTGCGTTTTCTGCTGTCATTGGATTTCACCTTTAGTCAAATGGATAAAGCAGAGACTGGCAGAGATGAACAAAATTCCCTATTCTAGGGAATTTTCATCTATCTCACTCTTAATAAATTAGAACTTACATCAGCTAACCACCGTGAAGTTAGCACCCCAACTATGAAAATTTCGATTTTTTTTTATCGAATCTTTTGGTCGTTTGGTGGCATTTGGTAGTCTATTTTTGTCGTTTGGTGGTCAAAACTGAAAAAGTTATAAGGATTTCAAAATTGGGGTGCTAACTTCACGCTGCACCCCATATTTTGGAATTTTTTAAAAATTCCTTTTTTAATCGTTTGGTGGTCGTTTGGTGGTGTTTGGTAGCCTACTTTTGTCGTTTGGTGGTCAAAATTGAAAAAGTTATAAGGTTTTCAAAATCATGGGTAGCACCCCATATTTTGGAATTTAACAAAAATTCTTTTTGATATCGTTTGGTGGTCGTTTGGTGGCGTTTGGTAGTCTACTTTTGTCGTTTGGTGGTCAAAATTGAAAAAGTTATAAGGTTTTCAAAATTGGGGTGCTAACTTCACGCTGCACCCCATATTTTGGAATTTTTTAAAAATTCCTTTTTTAATCGTTTGATGGTCGTTTGGTGGTGTTTGGTAGTCTACTTTTGTCTTTGATTTTAGGGTTAAGTTTTCAAATTATATCTTCCGTCATTTCGAATTCGGCAACTCTTTCGCGCCTCTTTTGCACGGAATCCAGCAGAGTCGAAAGAAACATAAAAACCGAGCAAGCTGTCGATTTGTATTTTGTAAGCAGTGCTCCTACACACTGTTGAGTTTCATATAGCAATCTAACTTACACAACTTTAGCTAACAGTGCGTACATGTGATTCCTCGCGCACGCAATATCAGCTGTAGGTACAAGGAGCCTTTAGCCAGAGAAAACTCAGAGAACCACTGCGAACAGCAGACACACGCACATGCGCACGCAACCATTCTCACCTACGTACTGCTGTGTGCGTTGTGTGCGTAACTTTCGCGTGTCAAATCTGGACACACCTGTCAAATCTGGCCTCGTCGTATAGACCAATATGCTTATTGGATACGATGGGGAAGCTTCTGGAGGAGTTGATTCTACAACGGCTTCAGGCTCTCTTGGTCGGGGAGAACGGGCTCTCGGAAAACCAGTTCGGATTCAGGAAAGGCAGGTCCACTGTGGACGCCATCCAAGCTGTGGTTAACATCGCCACAAATGCAAGAAAAGGAACTGGTAAGCGTAAGGGATTCTGTGCGTTGATTAGCATTGACATACGCAATGCGTTCAATACCGCGAAATGGAACATCTGCATCGAGGCGATGGTGCGGAAAAAGGTTCCAGACTACCTGTTGCGAATGATAGATGACTATCTGAGCGACAGGTGGGTGATATATGAGGGCGACAAATGGTCTCTCAAGGAGGAGATGACATGTGGCGCCCCTCAAGGGTCGCGGGTGGGTCCACTCGTTTGGAACGTCATGTACGACGATTTCCTGCGCATGGACCTGCCTGCTGGAACGAGCATCGTCGGCTTCGCGGATGACGCACTTGTCGTGTGCGCCGCTGACGACGTTGGAATCCTAGAGCTGAGGATCAATGAAAGTCTGTGGCGAGCGAAGCGCTGGTTGGATGGCAGAGGTCTTAAAATGGCCCCTGAGAAAACCGAGGCTTTGCTCGTTACGGACAGGAGATCCTTCCAATACCCGAGGATCGTTCTCGGAGAGCATGAAGTCGAGTGGAAAACAAGCATTAAGTACCTGGGAGTGCAGCTGGATCGTAGGCTTAGCTTTGGCGAACACCTAAAGATCGCAGCCGCCAAAGCCATCCAATGTGGAGCGATCTTGGCCCGGCTTATGCCAAACATTGGTGGACCCAGGGAAGCGAAAAGAAGATTGGTGGCGAGCGTGGTCCATTCGAAGCTGCTTTATGCTGCTCCGGTCTGGGCCAATGCCTTGCAAAACCATGCTATCCAGAAGAAGCTGTTCTCGGCGCAGAGACTTGTCGCGCTGAGAATAGTTTCGGCATATAGAACTATCTCGACGAGCGCTGTGCTGGTCCTGGCGAGCGTCCCGCCAATAGATTTATTGGCGGAGGAAAGGCAGGAAACCTTTCAGCTTCGCAAGGAGCTTACCTGCGCCGACCTGCAGGAAATCGCTCGCGCGAAGGAGGCCATCCGCAAGGATGGAAGGCGCAGACTCGTCGAGAAATGGCAGATGAGATGGCATGGTGAGCAGACAGGGAGATGGACCTACCGCCTGATCCCGGAGCTCGCCACCTGGCTGAACAGAAAGCACGGGGAAGTCGGCTTTTACTTGGCACAAGCGCTCTCGGGCCATGGCTGTTTTAACGCGTACCTGAGGCGCTTTAAGAAGAGAGACGAGGAGACGTGTTGCCACTGCGATTCCCCGGTGGATAACGCAGAGCACGCACTCTTCGTCTGCGCAAAATGGGGTGTGGCTAGGGGGGTCCTCGGTCAGGCGGTGGGTTCCGAACTTACTCCTGACACGATGGTCCCCCTCATGCTCCAGTCTGAACGGTTCTGGACGCTCATCGAGTCATTCGTCACACTTGTGATGAAGACGAGAGAACTTGATGGGCGTCGAGAGCGAAACAACGGGGAGGGCCAGTAGAAATCGCATCGGGGCCGGCACCCGCGGTCCTGCGTCTCGGGTAGACTTGACTTTCCGCGTCGTTCGGGGGAGAAATCTGTTTGTTTCTCCCCTGGGTGGCGCGGCTAGTCGGTTATCCTAGTGGGCGTGTGGCCGCGGGTGGAAGTTCCGAGCGAACGGATGATGGAAGAGTCGTACGCGACTTTAATGGAACCAACCACCCGTGAAGTTTAAAGCCGAAAGGCGGTTCCGCGGGTGGTGTATTGGTTCGAGAGAGGGGGTTTTTTGGTTTTAACAGGTATGCCTAGACCCGTCCTAGGAGAGTCCTGTACAACGTCTATAAAAGATTTTGCCATTTTTCCTCCTCACCAAAAAAAAAAAAAAAAAAGTCTACTTTTGTCGTTTGCTGGTCAAAATTGAAAAAGTTATAAGGTTTTCAAAAACATGGGTAGCACCCCATATTTTGGAATTTTCCAAAAATTCTTTTTGATATCGTTTGGTGGTCGTTTGGTGGCGTTTGGTATTCCATTTTCAACGTTTGGTGGTCAAAATTAGAAAAGTTATTAAGTTTATAACATTGTGATGATATTCTGAAATTACAAGAACATTTTATTAATAGTTTTTTCAAAGTTATTTTGTCGTGTTTGTTATTTTATTTTGTGTTTTTTGGTATCAATATTAAACGATTTGAATTGATTCCTTATTAAATATTAGATAAAATATATTGTTGTGAAGTAATTGCTCCACGCGCATAGTAGACGTCCCTGCACCACCCTGCACTCTCTTCGACTTAGCGGGAAATTTAAATAAAAAATAAACAGACTCACTAGAGAAGCTATTTGGTACTATAATTACTTACAGAAGGTTACTTAAAAGGTATACTTTTTATTAATAATATTACTACTTGTAAAAACCCTGTCGCTCAGAAAAAAATCTTTCAACCTTGACGAGTCTCCCTGGTGCATATTTCGGATTGGAATAATTTCGAATCGTTCTATATCGTTTTTACACCTTGAAAACAGTAGAAGATATGGAAAATTTGGCCAAATTTTCCGAATTTTATAAAAGTGAAGGTGTTTCAGACCCCCTAAAAGACCTTTCAAAACAAATTTCAAGAAACAAAATTTGTTGTGAAAATTGAAGGGTTGAAATTTCTGCAATGCACTTAAGGATTCGGTTTAAGAAGTTAGTTCAGATTGAGTTCGCATTCAATTAGGTTTAGAATTTTTCGGATAGCACGGAATCAGTCGGTTTGAAATGTTGGTTCGAAATGACGGCGATTGGTATATTCCAAATGAAAGAAGAAACTCAATTTATTTAAGGCTTTATCGGCCTGAACGAGCATATTCTTATCGTAATACTCATGTTTTGCGCTAAATTTTTAGTTTATCTGTTAGAGCCACAATTACATTTTTGAAAATTTTGAAAAGTCCTTTTTTACATAGTACCAATACCTTCTCATATGAGTATATAAGAAACTTAATTTAATTAGAGTAAATGTAGAGGATATGAGATCAGATATTAATATATTTTGATAGTTCCTCTAAAAACCAGAAATACGATTTCAAAGGGATCAAAACAAAATTACTCTCTATTTCACTCCTGGTCGTACACTTGTAATAGGCCTAGGACAATGTACTATGGATAATTGATAATAATTCTATATATTTTAATTCTGATGCGGCATCAATCTCACCATGAAAATCGTTTTCGAGCATTTCTTGGATTATCTAAGGCTGATTTCCTTTTATTTCAGACACCCTCCTTTTTTCGTATAAAATACGTCAGATTTGTTATTTAATTTCCACTAGATTTTTAATTTTCAATTAAATTCATAAAATTTTAATCATTTAACAATCACAATTTAACATCACAAAAACTAGTATGCTATAGTAAAAATATACAAAACGCTTATATTATACTTTTATCGCCGTGATGCATATACATACAAGTATTAAAACTTATACTTATTATACTTATACTCATACTTAACGATAACTTATCACTCTTTAACTCTTATATATATAACAGCTTCAGGTTGTATTACTTTTCTCATGTGGACAAACGTTACATCATTTGCCATATCGTTGAACAGTTTCCAGCGCATCCCTTTTATATTGCAGAATGCCATATCATTATTCTATGCATACAGAGCTACAGTATATCATTTAAAGTTATCAATAAGGGATCGTTTACACGCTTTTTGGAAAATGTATTGTCTTTTCACTCTACCACTTGAATATTTAAGTGGTAGAGCGAGAAGAAGATAGATTTTCCTAAAAGCGTGTAAACGATCCCTGACAATAGTAATTTGTATTCAGATTCGACTCAAGGATTGATAAAAAGATGTAAAATCATCAGCCAATGAAGCTAGCTAGGTTTACATATATTCTAATTTTTGATTTAAATTTCCCGCTAAGTCGAAGAGAATGCAGGGTGGTGCAGGGACGTCTACTATGCGCGTGGTGCAATTACTTCACAACAATATATTTTATCTAATATTTAATAAGGAATCAATTCAAATCGTTTAATATTGATACCAAAAAACACAAAATAAAATAACAAACACGACAAAATAACTTTGAAAAAACTATTAATAAAATGTTCTTGTAATTTCAGAATATCATCACAATGTTATAAACTTAATAACTTTTCTAATTTTGACCACCAAACGTTGAAAATGGACTACCAAACGCCACCAAACGACCACCAAACAATATCAAAAAGAATTTTTGGAAAATTCCAAAATATGGGGTGCTACCCATGTTTTTGAAAACCTTATAACTTTTTCAATTTTGACCAGCAAACGACAAAAGTAGACTACCAAACGCCACCAAACGACCACTAAACGATTCCATAAAAAAAATCGAAATTTTCATAGTCGGGATGGTAACTTCACGGTGGTCATCAGTTAACAGACGACCGAGTAACAGAAGATGTAAATAGACCCTTAGACACATGCTAGGTGGGCCACGTGACCAAGTAATCAATTTTCTTTTTCGCCCATATAACTTTTTTTGTAATGAAAATACTATTCTAAAAATTTGGAAAATGGTAAAGAGAATGATAAATTACGTTTATCTGCTTCATTCATGTAAAAATTCCGAAAAACAAATTTTCCGAAAAAATTAAATATGGATATTTTTTTTCGCCTGTCGCATTTCCACACGAAATGAGATATCAATTTGAAACTTGGGGAAAGTGAATAAAAGACAATAAATAAGGTTTATCTGGTCCTAAATATTTATGAATGTAAAAAGAAAATTCAATAAATGAACATAGTTGTGCTAACATGGACCTTCACCATAGAACTCTGTATGCGCACGATCTAACAAGATCTGTCATGGTAATATATCGATAGATTAGACTCCTCCCGGTCGAAAAGTCCTCCGCCATTTTGGGCCTTACCGTATTAAATTTTGAATTAACATGGGCTCTTATGGAAAGTCATTTCGTGAAATCATAATATCACGAATTTGCGAAAAATTTTCTGGTGGTGGCGTTGCGGAAAACTATGGAACCGTTGGGAAATTTCATTAGAATATTAATTTTTCCTTGAAAATCGTATCTTACCCTATTGGCAAAACAAACGTCCACCGCGGGCTTAGGGGCGCTGCTGCATGACAACAATCATGGCTGCCGCAGGGCTTCGGCGTTCACGTATTTACTGTTGATCTGAATAGGACTTTTCAAATTACGTTTATCTGTAAGTGCTAAAAGTGCTTTTGTTATCGTTAAATACGTTACGCGAATACGTACAAGCACTGCCTTTATGAGTAAAATCCTTTCCTTTCCTGTGCTTCGGTGAGAATTCCATTTTCACGCTTATATTTATTTGTCAAACAATTGATTAGTTACTGCGTTACACTGTGAGCATCTGGCTTTAGTATAGTATACACAATGCTGCGCGAAGCCCAACGGTAGCCATATTGATTAGTTCGCTTGTCGACCACCAGGTCTCGCATTGCAAGTTTGAATTGCCAATATCTCGGAAAGTTATTTCGAAATAAACGCCAGGAAACAAGAATAAAAAGGAAGTTGAATCCATATTTTCGCTCAGCTGACGGTATCGGGTGAGTCCGCGTAGTCCGCGATTGCATCCCGAACAAGAAGACTAGAAACAGGAGAAATAACTCTAATGGAAAGGGTAGGTCAAAATGTGGCGATACGGATGGGTACGGAAGCTTGTATTCGCCAACCTGCCACAGTTTTGCTAGTTGTTGGTCTACGCCAGTCTAAGCGGCTTGTATTCGCCACTCCCGACAGTGTCACAAGTTTCTTCGGCACTTCCAGCTTGCGACTCGCAATTTTTTACTTTTGTACATGATGCGACTTTACTTACCACCATAACAAATCAAACAAATCATTTGGATTAAGAAATGCCCCCACGGTGCCCTCACTTCATACGACACCAAACGCTCAAGCCACCTTAATCCAAATGATTTGTTTGATTTGTTACGGCGGTCGGTAAAGTCGCATCATGGTACAAAAGTAAAAAATTATCATTGAATGACATCAGAGACTTTGAAAAATACTTTTAACATTATTCATGCAACTTTAATTAATTTCAGTAACTTTTATCACGTAAAGTTCATTATTAAATGCATTTATTTTACACATTTGCATTTCTCAATCATTAATTCTGTTTTTAAATTTAGCGCGCAAAATGCTAGTGAGAGCAGTTGAAGCCGCCTTCAATGACAGGTATTGTTTTTTTTAGTTTTTATCGCTGAAAAATAAAATAATTGTATTTATTGCTACACCTCCTAATTCAAATTTCGCCACAGAATTTTAATTGCAATGCTTTTAATGTCTTTTTTACCGTTTTGAGCCGTATAATAATGCGCGGTCATAGAACGGTCAGGTTCTCTCAACCGGGTCCGCTAGGGTAGGATCGGCTTTTAGGCGACAGGTAAGTAAATAACAATGGAAATCTGTTTTATTTGTTTATTATCTTTTGCTAGTCACTGGAATATCAATAATTTTAATAGAGAACTTATAGGGAAAAATGAAGAAAAAAATTGTTTATTGAAAAAGAAGTACTAATAAGACATAAACAAAATTTAATAGTTACATTATAATTTGTGCAAAATTAAGAATATTTTCTATTTCTTTTGTGAATCATTTTTATTATGAAATAATTTTAGCCACGGTAAATTTTTTTTAATTGACATGATATTGAAGTTTTATTTAATATAAGAACTAAACACAAGACTTACTTTATTGTTAGTTTAACAGCACTATTTCTTCTGAAGAAATATTGCTTTTATGAGCACAAGACTCACACTTGAAGTGCAAGTGCTATCTTGCCTTTTGTCAATTTGCATCTGCTCATCTGCCAGCAAATCATTCTCAATGGCAATGCATCTTTTCCTGGGAAAAAGTAATTTTCGTGCCTGAAGTTTTGAAATAAATGTTATTCTCAGATAAGAAATGGTACCCCTTGTAGAAGAAAATAATTGGACCCGATTGGGACCGGTTGATCCGATTGACCCCATTTCAAAAACATCATTGAAACCAATTTATAAATCGGATACAAAATGGTTTCGCTTGATCGAATCCGAATAATAAATCGGTTTCAATGATGTTTTTGAAATGGGGTCAATCGGATCAATCGGTCCCAATCGGGTCCAATTATTTTTTTCTACAAGGGACTTTTAGCTATCCCTTACTTTGTATCTTTACCATCTGTCCTGTACTTAACTACTTACCTGTGAACGAACTCAAACTGCAGGACGGCCGTACAGCTGTATAGGTCATTTTAAAAACGTTTGAAAAAGCTCTTCTTTGCCAAATTTTAAAACTCAACTACAGGGTTAATTATATTATTTAATAAAAATGTATTTAAAAAATTATCAAATCGTATATGACGTCGTATACGACATCGTAAACGACATCGCATACTATCCTAAATTACGATGTCGTATAAGACGTTATATATATGACGTCATATACGATGTCGTATACGATGTCATTTACGACGTCGTATGTGATGTCGCATTTTACCGTAATAACCCTCATTATGCGCCTAGGCACATAATATACTATTACTTTTAGAGGAAAGTGAAGAGTTTTTGAGAGATTATGAATTATATAGTGACATGTTTGATAACATGTCTGCTATTATATTGACCCAATATTCATAGAATTTTTGTTCATTTCTCGTTATTTTGGCATAGTCAGTTTCTTTTTATTTTCTTCGATTAAAATTATCACTATTGGTTATAAAAAGACGCAAAAAAGAAAGAAAGGCAATCGTTTCGGCCACATATGGGGGCCCTCTTTAGTGCCATAAATTCAAAGATTAATTCAAAATTTCTTAAATTTTTGAAAACTTTTTTTGAGGACTTTGTTAGCGGTCTCTCATAGAATGATCTGAACTGTTTTAAAAACCGACTACGGATATGTGGCTTTGCTGACTGACAATTTTTTTTAATTTTTTTTTTATAAGCAATCCTGAGAGGTTCTTTTCCTCCTTGAAGAAGTCTATTGTCCTATACCTGGTTAAGAAGTTCGAGACGTTTTTGGTGATTTTCACGCGTGAACGAAGGCGTGTATTTTTCAAGAAAACGATTTTGTATATCAGCTTCACGGACAATGCATTTAACATTGAATTTGCAAGCAAGGCATTACAGATACATAAATTGTTATAATATCTACACGGAGAAATTTTTTATATCAATTTTTACCATAGAATTTTTCAATTTAAGGAAAAACGTATCACTGAAAATTTTTATTAGTAAAACTACTAATCTTTATAATAATGATATGAAACTTCAGCATAGTTCATAGCAAATTTGAATACAGTTTATACTAATGTTTCATATCATTATTATAAAGTTTAGTATTTTTACTAACAAAAATTCTCAGTGATATGTTTTTCCCTAAATTGAAAGATACTATAGTAAAAATTGATATAAAAAGTTTCTCCGTGTATATATGTAGTTTTACTCAATATTATTTGAGTATGTTCAGAAATAAAAAAAGAAAAAAAATTGAAAGTTGTTTATTTCTCCATTAAGATTTATTCTGAGATGTTTTGAAAAAATAATAAATTTATCTTTAAAAAATAATTAAAATACAATTTTAGTATTCGCGATATTAAGTATCACATTTGAAAAGTATTATTAAATTTAATTAGTTTTGAAAATGGTCAGAACTATGAGATATTCAACATTTATACTGAATCAGGTATGTTTAAATTTTAAAGTGACATGTTTGATAACATGTCTGATATTATATTGACCCAAAATTCATAGAATTTTTGTTCATTTCTCGTTATTTTGGCATAGGGTCAGTTTCTTTTTATTTTCTTCGATTAAAATTATCACTATTAGACGGAAATTATAAAAACTTCTCTTGACTCTTACATGTTTTTAACAATTCCGTCATATGCATGCAGTTTTATAAACATTTACTTACCCTTGTTGGGGACGTGCGTTCATTTTCAGCTTCATTTCTTTCACTTATTTCATATTTCATCCTTCAGTACATTTAACGAAAATACTAGTATAAGTGACCTGCGGTACTCGAAAAGCTACGACAGACTCAGACAGACTAACATTTTTTTGAATCTATGGCTGGGACCAACCCTCTCTATCGTTGAATCGATGGTGCACCGTATTCTCTCCTGGTAAAGAATGTTCTGTGTTTGGCCCAGTGTGCTCAGATCTGATACCGACGCAGCCACAACTACAGTAGCACCTCCTGCTCGTGTGAATCGAGTAGGGAGAGGCGGCTGCGCGCGCTGCCCTTGTTTTTTCCTCGTCGCTCTTGTACGCGAGAACCACTGATCACTCGTCCCACTTCTACTTATTCTCCTCCTTCTCGCGTGCAAGCGCGACGAGGAAGAAACAAGGCAGCACGAGCCGCCGCCTCTCCCTACTCGCTTCACATGAACAGGAGGTGTTTCTGTAATTGTGACTGCGTCTGTATCAGATCTGAGCACACTGGTTTGGCCATTTGCTCAGCATTACTGGTGGAAGGGGTGGATAGTTAGAGGGCCCACGACAGTGTGTCCAGATTTGACACGCGAAAGTTACGCACACAACGCACACAGCAGTACGTAGGTGAGAATGGTTGCGTGCGCATGTGCGTGTGTCTGCTGTTCGCAGTGGTTCTCTGAGTTTTCTCTGGCTAAAGGCTCCTTGTACCTACAGCTGATATTGCGTGCGCGAGGAATCACATGTACGCACTGTTAGCTAAAGTTGTGTAAGTTAGATTGCTATATGAAACTCAACAGTGTGTAGGAGCACTGCTTACAAAATACAAATCGACAGCTTGCTCGGTTTTTATGTTTCTTTCGACTCTGCTGGATTCCGTGCAAAAGAGGCGCGAAAGAGTTGCCGAATTCGAAATGACGGAAGATATAATTTGAAAACTTAACCCTAAAATCAAAATTTTATAATGTGTAAAATCTTTTACATGATAGTTTTAATAAACAAGTGTTAATTAAGGGGTTCAATATTTAAGCAATTTAATAATTTATATTCTAATTCACATATGAAATTACAATTACTAAACAATTTTTTTGTATGAACTTGATTCGACTAACCTTTACTATGGAGTAAAATACTTTAAATACCATATTTTGAAATACATAACATCTTTTACGTGACAGTTTCAATATATAAGTGTAAACAAAAGGTTTCTTTTCTTTTTTGATGAATAAATTATATTTACATTTTCATACGAAATTACTCATTGTGATTCTTTGTTATTAAGTAAACGTGACCAATATTATAAAAATAAAATACTTTAAACAAAAGTTTTAGAATACTTAAAAATTTGTATATGACAATTTTAATGTATAAATGTAAATGAATGGTTTGATTATTGAAAAAAGCCAATTAATTATATCTGAATTCGCATGCGAAACTACAAATTGAGATTTCTTTGGTATGAAGATAATTCGACAAACTTTTATAGTAAACTAAAATACTTTAAATAATTTTTTTGGAATACGTAAGATCTTTTAAAAGATAATTTTAGTATATGCACTGCCATCAGAAATTACAGGTTCACTTGTACTTTTATCTACTATTAAAGCATCTTCATTTTTATAATAACACGTGATGTAAAAGATTTTAACTATTTCACAAATTTTTAATGATATTTTATTCCAAATAAATATTTTCTACTTCATATCAGAGTAATCTCAACATGTAATTTAGTATTCAAATTTAAATATAATATATTTGATATTTAAAGAATCAAACTATTTATTCACACTTCGATAGTCTCTAAATCATTTATATCCAAATACAATATAATTTATTTTTGAATAATCAAATATTTTATTTACATTTATTTGATGAAATTTACATGTAAAAGGTTTTAAGTATTCTAAAAACTTTTTTGAGGTACTTTATTCTAAAGGAAATTTTTTCAAATTTATTTCTTACTAGACAAATTTCAAAGTTAAATTTCTTATGCTAAATTAAACATGTTTTTCAATTTTTTAAATAATCAAATCTCTTATTCACACTTGTATACTAGTATTTTCTAAAAATAATTTTAGTTAATTAAGAAATTTTGTTCCCAAATATTTGATTATTAAATTTGTAAAATTTATTTTATATTATAAAACTCTTCAGATGCAATTTCATATGAACTTTCAGCAGATATTGCGTGCGCGAGGATTCACACATACGCACTGACATTTAAAGTTGTGTAAGTTTGATCGCTATATGAAATCAAAGCGTGTATTAAAGAACAGTAAAAGAAACTACTAATTAAACTATGAAATATTATGCATAGGATAACAGCATTCAGATTTTTTAAACTGGGAATTAGTCACGTTTTCCAAGGGCTTCCTAGTCACGGTCGAACCTCCTTAAATTGAGAGAATAATGCTATTTTGGTGAAAAAGCGATTTTATGAAAAAAGATTTGAAACAAAATTTAAGCACAGAAGACAGTGTACCTTTCCAGTAGTAATTATATCATATTTTTTTAATTAATTTTTTCATTACTTTAAGAAAGTAAAACACTTATTTGGTTACCAATTGGATGTGGTAAAATTTTGGAGAATATTTTTCCCTAAAAAAAAAGTTCTCATTCGTCAAATCCCCACCATAATCAAACAAATTGTATTTGCCTACATAGAAAACATTTTACGTCATAAGTAAAAGTTCTATTGAAAAATATTTTCTTAATATCGCTTCAAATTAACTTCCTTGACTTGTTTATCTTTTTTCACTAAGAAAAATTTTGCTCCTAATTTTGTAATTGAAATTTTTATGATTGTTCAAACATTTTTTAAATCTTTTTAAGTATTTAAAATTTGTGATTGAAGCTTTAATTCATGAAGGTAAACATTTTTTTATATCTCGTCTTGTAACCATAAATATTTATTGATATTAATTTTTACTGAAACATTTTTTTGAGTGTTTAAAACATCTCAAAATATATATAAAATCTTTCATATATTTATTTCAGGTGAATGCTTTTAAAAATATTTAAATAAGAAGGGTAATTTTTTAAATAATATATTTTGAATTTGGCGTCTCTTTCGCGCCCTTTTTGTATGGAATCGAGAAAAACATAAAATCTGAGCATGCTGTCAATTTTTAAGAAGTTCTTTAATACACGCTTTGATTTCATATAGCGATCAAACTTACACAACTTTAAATTTCAGTGCGTATGTGTGAATCCTCGCGCACGCAATATCTGCTGAAAGTTCATATGAAATTGCATCTGAAGAGTTTTATAATATAAAATAAATTTTACAAATTTAATAATCAAATATTTGGGAACAAAATTTCTTAATTAACTAAAATTAATTTTTGGAAAATTCTAGTATACAAGTGTGAATAAGAGATTTGATTATTTAAAAAATTGAAAAACATGTTTAATTTAGAATAAGAAATTTAACTTTGAAATTTGTCTAGATAGAAATAAATTTCAAAAAATTTCCTTTAGAATAAAGTACCTCAAAAAAGTTTTTAGAATACTTAAAACCTTTTACATGAAAATTTCATCAAATAAATGTAAATAAAATATTTGATTATTCAAAAATAAATTATATTGTATTTGGATATAAATGATTTAGAGACTATCGAAGTGTGAATAAATAGTTTGATTCTTTAAATATCAAATATATTATATTTAAATTTGAATACTAAATTACATGTTGAGATTTCTCTGATATGAAGTGGAAAATATTTATTTGGAATAAAATATCATTAAAAATTTGTGGAATAGTTAAAATCTTTTACATCACGTGTTATTATAAAAATGAAGATGCTTTAACAGTAGATAAAAGTACAAGTGAACCTGTAATTTCTGATGGCAGTGCATATACTAAAATTATCTTTTAAAAGATCTTACGTATTCCAAAAAAATTATTTAAAGTATTTTAGTTTACTATAAAAGTTTGTCGAATTATCTTCATACCAAAGAAATCTCAATTTGTAGTTTCGCATGCGAATTCAGATATAATTAATTGGCTTTTTTTAATAATCAAACCTTTCATTTACATTTATACATTGAAATTGTCATATACAAATTTTTAAGTATTCTAAAACTTTTTTTTAAAGTATTTTATTTTTATAATATTGGTCACTTTTACTTAATAACAAAGAATCACAATGAGTAATTTCGTATGAAAATGTAAATATAATTTATTCATCAAAAAAGAAAAGAAACCTTTTGTTTGCACTTATATATTGAAATTGTCACGTAACAGATGTTATGTATTTCAAAATATGGTATTTAAAGTATTTTACTCCATAGTAAAGGTTAGTCGAATCAAGTTCATACAAAAAAATTGTTTAGTAATTGTAATTTCATATGTGAATTAGAATATAAATTATTAAATTGCTTAAATATTGAACCCCTTAATTAGCACTTGTTTATTAAAACTATCATGTAAAAGATTTTACACATTATAAAATTTTGATTTTAGGGTTAAGTTTTCAAATTATATCTTCCGTCATTTCGAATTCGGCAACTCTTTCGCGCCTCTTTTGCACGGAATCCAGCAGAGTCGAAAGAAACATAAAAACCGAGCAAGCTGTCGATTTGTATTTTGTAAGCAGTGCTCCTACACACTGTTGAGTTTCATATAGCAATCTAACTTACACAACTTTAGCTAACAGTGCGTACATGTGATTCCTCGCGCACGCAATATCAGCTGTAGGTACAAGGAGCCTTTAGCCAGAGAAAACTCAGAGAACCACTGCGAACAGCAGACACACGCACATGCGCACGCAACCATTCTCACCTACGTACTGCTGTGTGCGTTGTGTGCGTAACTTTCGCGTGTCAAATCTGGACACACTGGCCCACGATAGGCCAACCTATGGAGTATGGATCCAAAAAAATGTCAGTCTTTCGTAGCTTTTTGAGCAGCATTGAGCTGCATTGAGCAGTGCAGGTCTGCAGGTAGTTCGATTAAGTGGCAGTCGCATGGAGAAATTTTTGTGAGGTGAAAGAAGTTTTTGAGGACGTGAATGAAAAGTTGATTTTTATAGCCCCTTTCTATATTTTTGTTAAATTTTTATAGTGCTTTTTTAGCTACTATTCATTTTTCAAAACTCTTGTAACAGGGAAATTATTATTCTATTGTGCGGTGATTGTCATTTTTATTTAAGTATTATAGTGACTTAATTGGTGAAAAAATAGATCAGGAAAAGAAAACAAGCTACTTTAGCGAATAATGGGTAAGTATATTCTTGTTTAACGATAAAAATTAATACATTTTACTGAATAACTTTGCCCATATTTAAGGCGGTCGTCTACTTTCGAGGTTTAAAAAAATCGAATTTATGGGTTTTATCGTCTAGAGGTGGTACGTAATTTTTTTTTAGACTAAGAGTGTGCTGATAAAATACGGACAACCGTTCCTCGATATCATGTGCAGTTTTTTCGCAAACCATCGTTGAGAATAGACTCAAAATTTTGGCATGAAGGTAGACGACACCCTTAAGTTTATTTCTTGTAATGTGATACAAGCTGAAGTATACATTTCTGTAACTTTCTAATGATTTACATGATTAAAAAAGTTATATTTTTCCAAATATCTCGAGAAGGAAAAACAGTCCTAGACTGAGCAAACGATTTTGCATTTCAAAGTTTATTTCGTATCGTATATTTTGCATAAAAAAATAGAATTTTTGAATTTTAATACTTAAAATCGAATTCTGGACTTGCATTGGCCCTTAATTAATAATTGAAGATATATATTGATGTTGATAGTTGGCTTTAGATTTCATGGTTAATAAAAACTCGGAAAATATTAAGTTCTTCATGTTGCTGATAGATAAGCTATGATTGTTCAGCCTTTATGAAGTAAGTTAATTATGTATACGAATATGCCAACCCAAAATTATCAACAATCATGGAATATTCCAAGAAGTTTGACCTAAACTTTTTGAAATATTCTTTTTGACTACTTGGTAAGCTGACGGAGAAGTCGAATCGCCTCTACATGGCACTTGACTATGTCTTGCGTTAGACCACGCATGCAGTTTGACTAGTCTGTCGCTGGTAAATCTTATACATTTAAAATTTATAACATAAAGCCATAGATATCTAGCATAAAACATGGTCATTTGATAAACAATAAGAAAATGTAGTTGACATAAAGATTACAAATAAATTAAACGTCATTTTGTATGCTACGAGTCCAGAAAATATTGATTTCCTCATGGTGCTGATAGATAAGTTTGATTGTTCAGCCTTTATGAAGTAAGTTAATTATGTATACGAATATGCCAACCCAAAATTATCAAAAATCATGGAATATTCCAAGAAGTTTGAACCAAAGTTTTTGAAATATTGTTTTTGACTACTTGGTAAGCTAACGGAGAAGTCGAATCGCCTCTACGTGGCACTTGACTATGTCCTGCGTTAGACCACGCATGCAGTTTGACTAGAGTCTGTCGCTGGTAAATCTTATACATTTAGAATTTATAACATAAAGCCATAGATATCTAGCATAAAACATGGTCATTTGATAAACAATAAGAAAATGTATTTGACATAAAGATTATAAATAAAATAAACTTCATTTTGTATCCTACTAGTCTAGAAAATATTGATTTTCTCATGTTGCTGATAGATAAGCTTTGGATTGTTCAGTCTTTATGAAATAAGTTAATTATGTATATGAATATGCCAACCCAAAATTATCAACAATCATGGAATATTCCAAGAAGTTTGACCTAAAATTTTTGAAATATTCTTTTTGACTACTTGGTAAGCTGACGGAATAGTCGAATCGCCTCTACGTGGCACTTGACTATGTCCTGCGTTAGACCACGCATGCAGTTTGACTAGAGTCTGTCGCTGGTAAATCTTATACATTTAGAATTTATAACATAAAGCCATAGATATCTAGCATAAAACATGGTCATTTCATAAACAATAAGAAAATGTAGTTGACATAAAGATTATAAATAAATTAAACGTCATTTTGTATGCTACGAGTCCAGAAAATATTGATTTCCTCATGGTGCTGATAGATAAGTTTGATTGATCAGCCTTTATGACCTGAGTTAATTATGTATATGAATATGCCAACCCAAAATTATCAAAAATCATGGAATATTCTAATCTCGTTATGTTTTTCTCGATTTACGACAACATCTTTCGAGCGAGATCTTCGAAGGTTCCTGCTCGTGCTTGTCTATGTTCACGAGCATAGTTCTCGTTACTTGGCTGGCTGTTTAGAAGTTTTAAAATGTCTAAGAAGCGAAGACGGTGTATAATTGTGGAAGAAACGGATAATGAAGGAAGACATGCTGCAGAAGAGCTTGAGGAACAAATAAGCTTAAAAGTGCGGACAAAGGGAACTGCAGTAATAAGGCAATATGAAGGAAAGGCAGACGAAGAAGAGGAAAAGTATTTTAAATTTCTTTATATTTGTGTGATAAATAAAAGCAAATTTTTGAAACATGTATTATTTTTATTATTTACATTGAACCTCATTGCCTATTTATTTTCGTTCACTTGAAAATTGAGAGTGATATGTTTTGAAAGAATTACAAATTGAATATAGATATAATCATATAAGAGTGTGACAGAAACCATAAGTTGGAGACTAGGACAAAATTCTTAGATAGAATTTATTGAACAATTTTGAAAAGCATTAATTTCTTTTAAAAAGAACACAAATTTTGTTAATTAAAACATTTTTCAGAACAAATGTTGCTAATAATGCTAATGAACAGAACTATGAGCACAGACCCATTTCGAGACGCAGAAGAAGCAACAATTGACCATTAACACATTATTACGATATTTTTTATGAAAATGATCAGAAGCAGGTAAAATATAAGCTCTGTGCATCGGTTGAACCACTCAAGACTGATTCTCAAATCATCTCAAGAAAAACCATCCAGCGGAATACCAAGAGATTTATCCTGCACAAGCGGAAAATGTATTAAAATCGAATGTAATTATTTTCTGTCTTTATACGCATTGGTGAATGAAGCATTATTTCTTAAAGGTACGCACTTTCTAAATACTCTCTAAATCTAAATGAGTATCGTTTGAAATGGCCAAAAAAATCATAAAACCATGTTTGGAAAAATACATTTTATTAAAAAATGACTAAAATTGATAATTAAGGGGTAACACCACTAAACGCCAAAAAAAACACTTTTTTTCAAGAATTTTTTTTGATGGAAGGAAAGGGAATACAATTATAATGATTTGGGAAGTAATTATTGATATATTGAAACAAAAAATTACAAATTTTCAATAAAAAATGTTACAAAATGGCAGCACTGGAGACATTTCCGTAATGTGTGTTTTCTTGGCGGAGCTCCGCGGCACGCAGCACACAGGGTGCAAAGTTTAATCTGGAACAAAATAAATTTTTTTTCTTGAATTACATGAGAATAGCTAGAGAAACATGTGGGGGATTCGAAAAATATTGTTTTTTGTGTCATTGGCAAGCATTTGAAAAAAAACTTATTTTTCGACCAAAAAAAAACGGCACGTAATTGTTTATAACAATTGTTTAACTTAATTTATCGAAAATCTCCTCCGTGTTTCTTTTTGAAATGTTATTATAAAGATGTAGGAAAAAACCCGATGAAAAATATTGAAAATTGTTTCAGTTATGCTGCGTGCCGATTTAAAAAAGCGGGTTTTGTTTTACGCTGCAGTTCAAAGTAGCGTAATGTTGTGTATTACGATACAGAGAAATGTAATGTAAAAATTTAACTGCGCATGCGCCTATAACCGTACAGCGGAGTGTAATCTTCTTCTTCGTACAGCGTTGGCACTGTACTGACAAAGCCTTTTACATTTGAACTGCGCATGCTCTATTACAATACGCTACTACTACACAAGATCGAGAAAATCAAAATGACCGGAACTAGTCGCGAAATATCAAGTGCAATGGACAAAAATCATGATGAATACTAGATTACCCTAGCGAACTGGCTGAACGTAAAGTTATCGTAAAGTTATCGTAAAGTAGCATTATAACTCATAAATGAGACAAAATAAACATTCAAAATGTTTTTATCCTTATTCTACGTTGAAAGTAACGTATTTTAATTATAATTTTGGCATTTATTAACGAAATGACAAGATTCGCGAACGATACACAAAAATTAGGTTAGCTTCTTCTTTTCCGTTCCAAGCTAAAGCAGGGAGGAGGGGGGGGGGGGTTTAGCCTAGGTCATTAGGTTAGCTTGCGCGCCCACCAAAACCTCAAGCATATACGTAAATTACGTGTATAAAACTATGTAAATTACTTTAGGTATTTTACCTTCGTAACCCTGCGGCCGAGTATCGAGAGTTTCTTCTCCTGTTTCTACACTGTAAAAAATGACTGTTGAAAATTACCCACTTCAAGACAATCGCGTAATTGAGATAACCAAGTTGACGTCACAGGCCATGTGGTAGGGATATACTGTAAGTTAGGTCGGTCTTGGACGAAAGAAATATATGGGAATCATTGGGAAATTGATGAAACAAAATTTTCTAGCGTAAAAGTAAGTCATAAATTTATTAATAATTATATTTTTCAAGTGCAAAATTCATTTCCGCTTATTTTGAGTACGTACTTGTCGCTTGTCATTCTTTTAATTTTTTAATATAAAATAAAATGTCATAAATTTGTAGGTTATGATGACCGTTTGTTTTGAAAGATTTGAAGAATGTATCGATAAGCATGTTCTCTTTTTCAACACATTCTTCAAATCCTTCAAAACAAACGGTCATCATAACCCTACAAATTTATGACATTTTATTTTATATTAATAAATTAAAAGAATTATGAGCTTTGAGGGCATGTGATACTTGAGAGGAGTAGCAAGTTTATATGAATAATTTGGTCCAGTTTCTACCTTATTTTATATTCTATTTTCTTTAATTATTCATAATGATATGTAGACAATTAAATATAAAAATTTCTAAAAAGTTATTATTCAATGCCAAAAAGGAATAAAGGAGATATTAATATTTAAATTCTAATATCAGCTGAATGTTTCAAAATAGTTTTTGTACGAGATAAATATGAATAAAAAGGGGAAAATTTAATTTAAAATATTCAAATAATATTATTATTCAAAGTCTGATCTCTTTTATTTGTTTATGGCATTGAATAATATATTTTAAAAATTTTTTAATTAAATTCTTCGTATGTTACTGTGCATTTTCAGGGAGTGATGGTACAATTAGCGCCGCGTGTGACGATTCGGCAAACTAACTTAGGTATTCAACTTAGGCCACTAAAGGAGGAATTACACCTTTGCATGCAGGCATTATGCATACAGGTTACCATGGTAACAGGAAAATTGTCGGTCTCTTTCTCTCTTGTATGTTACCATGGTGACCTGCATGCATAATGCCTGCATGCAGAGGTGTAATTCCTCCTTAAGGTGGTCAAGCATGGAGACTAGATATAAGGAGACCAATCTCTTATGGCCGTACTTCACAAAACACGAAATGAAGTTCTGCCAAGTACTTAGTTAGGAAACTTCCCGATGAGGGCACGTGTGTTCCCTGGGTGCAAAATGGCGGCATCCACAGTTTATAAGCATCGTGTATTAGGCGTCGCCATTTTGCACCCAGGGAACACATATGCCCCCATCGGGAAGTTTTGTAACTATGTACTTGGCAGAACTTCATTTCCGGAATGGATATATCATGGGATATATGGAGATTCGTCTCCTTATATCTAGTCTCCATGATCGTGAAATACGGACTGATGCATACAGCTGGTACCACGGAGGGAAATTCACCCTATTTTTTTTACAGTGTAGTCTTCTTGGTCCCGAGTGATTGGCGCAGCGCGATGATTGCACCTCCGTGAAGATAGCACTGCAAGAATACAAAATAGTAATTTTGATATATCCTATCGTTTGTGGGTCGTTTGTGGGTGTTTCGGATTTAGTTTTTATCATTTCGGGGTCCAAAATAGTAAAACGTGTAAGAAAATTACAAACTTTAAAAAAGTGAGTCAAATGGCTGGTGTTCATGAAGCGAATCTTACTGCGTATGAACATCACGCATCGTGTACATACATCCGTCAACGCGCGCTTTTTTAAATTTCCATGAAAGTCAAATTCTAGATATTTACAACACATAATGACACTCGATCTCATATTATGGATAATTAGATCATTAGAAGGTTACTAATAACAATTTTATAATTGTAATGCAATAATTTTGGTTACAGTTTTATTGCAATCTCTTAATTATTTTGGAGGATTTTTTACTACATAAGAAGAGTCTGGCAAAAATCATTAGTTCATATAAATAAAAGACGGAGCAGTTGACGGAATAGATTAATCTTGCAAATAAAATATAATTAATAAATAATAATTTTAAATAATGAAAAACGATTTATTGATTCATTCTATTCACATTGAAGCTTCTATTTTTCTCCTTTATTTCAGTTTATTTTGATTTATTTTCAAGCAATTTAGAAAAATTGTTATGAATTTTCAAAAATTTCCAAAGGAATTCAGAAAATTGTAGATTTTTAAAACTGAATAGAAAATAGGATTAAGAAGTATTTTTAGGAAATTTTATTGAAGTATAAACAAGTATAAACCAATTGTAATCTTTTGCATTATTTACTAATGCGTGTGTAAATGACAGCGTGTGGTGTTAGTTGTTGTTTTGAACGAAATGCAGTTGATTTTGGTGCCAAATCATTAAACAGTTCCCATTGTCCAGTATTTCTTCGGCACACGGCTGTGTAATGCCTTGCATCATATGCAATGATTCCGGCTAGTCTGCAAATACACCAAACAGTAAAAATAAGAAATAATTCGTAACTAAAAATAGGACAGCCGTAAAATTTTATTTTATTCATATTATGATGACACTTAATTTAATAATTATGAACGATCTTAAAATAAAAATGTTCAATATTGCGTTATTCAATTTCAATTTTAAAATAAACAATATGACAAGTTGTGTCTGGGATGAAATATAAGTTAAAAATTGTATATCCCCTGTAGAAAAAAATAATTGGACCCGATCGAGACGAATTGATCCGATTGACCCCATTTCAGAAACACCATTGAAACCGATTTATTAATCGGATTCAATCAGGCGAGACCATTCTGAATCCGATTAATAAATCGGTGTCAATTATGTTTTTGAAATGGGGTCAATCGGATCAATCGGGTCCAATTATTTTCTTCTACAAGGGATATTAAACAAACCGATACTCAGAGTCTGACAAAGTTAAATAGACTGGAAAATCGGATGCCGTGCATGTCATCGATTCATCTTTGTGGTTTCTGATGTCCAATTCCATAAATATGTGAACTTGACTTGACTATTCAGATTGAACTAAATGGCCTGATAGAGTTCTTGAAAACCGCTTTCACGAATGACGTTTTCATTCACACACAACTCTGAGATCTCTTCAATGACAGTGTGATTATCCGGACATTGTTTAAACCGTCTTAAACTTGGTTCATTGACCATGATGAATCTCCACATGCTCCGAATGTTTGTTTCGACATCTATTGTCCGAATTGCTTTTGGGGATTCGCTGTCAAATACTTTTTGATTAAGCAATGTCTTGGATGTATCTGCAAAATTCAGTAATAAAAGGCACCGTAGAACGTAAACATGATGTGCCGATCCATGTTCAGTGAATTCAAGTATAAAGCCGCAAGTTTGATTTGACGACTTATGTAGATGTTGTAGATAATCCTCGTTCTGGGTAGCATACATTGCTAACACTTGAATTATGGAATCAAAAGGGCAAGTATTTCTGAGGAAAATACATCGCTTATTTAGATGCACAGGGTTTCTAAAAAGACTTCCGTTCTTCAAGAATGATTTTAATTTACTGTTACTAGAAGAAATTTGTTGGGTGTGTTGAATTTCCGGATATGGTCTGAAGTATTTTGAAGGTTTTTTCTTCCTTACTAGCTTCTGCTGGAAATCCTTTTGATTTTCCCCTACTAAGAAATTATGCAATACGATGATTATTAAATTAAGTGTCATCATAATATGAATAAAATAAAATTTTACGGCTGTCCTATTTTTAGTTACGAATTATTTCTTATTTTTACTGTTTGGTGTATTTGCAGACTAGCCGGAATCATTGCATATGATGCAAGGCATTACACAGCCGTGTGCCGAAGAAATACTGGACAATGGGAACTGTTTAATGATTTGGCACCAAAATCAACTGCATTTCGTTCAAAACAACAACTAACACCACACGCTGTCATTTACACACGCATTAGTAAATAATGCAAAAGATTACAATTGGTTTATACTTGTTTATACTTCAATAAAATTTCCTAAAAATACTTCTTAATCCTATTTTCTATTCAGTTTTAAAAATCTACAATTTTCTGAATTCCTTTGGAAATTTTTGAAAATTCATAACAATTTTTCTAAATTGCTTGAAAATAAATCAAAATAAACTGAAATAAAGGAGAAAAATAGAAGCTTCAATGTGAATAGAATGAATCAATAAATCGTTTTTCATTATTTAAAATTATTATTTATTAATTATATTTTATTTGCAAGATTAATCTATTCCGTCAACTGCTCCGTCTTTTATTTATATGAACTAATGATTTTTGCCAGACTCTTCTTATGTAGTAAAAAAATCCTCCAAAATAATTAAGAGATTGCAATAAAACTGTAACCAAAATTATTGCATTACAATTATAAAATTGTTATTAGTAACCTTCTAATGATCTAATTATCCATAATATGAGATCGAGTGTCATTATGTGTTGTAAATATCTAGAATTTGACTTTCATGGAAATTTAAAAAAGCGCGCGTTGACGGATGTATGTACACGATGCGTGATGTTCATACGCAGTAAGATTCGCTTCATGAACACCAGCCATTTGACTCACTTTTTTAAAGTTTGTAATTTTCTTACACGTTTTACTATTTTGGACCCCGAAAAGATGAAAACTGAATCCGTAACACCCACAAACGAAACACAAACGAATGATCAAAAAATTTTGCAAAAAGAAAGAATTGCAGTGCAAACGTGAAGTTAGCACGCAAATTTTGGAAATTCTCCCATTTTGGCATTTTTGACCCCGAAATGATAAAAACTAAATCCGAAACACCCACCAACGACACACAAACGATTGGTATAAAAAATGTATCAAACAAACAATTTTTGTGGTGCGACCGTGAAGTTAGCACGCAAATTTTAGAAATTCTCCCATTTTGGCATTTTTGACCCCGAAATGATAAAAACTAAATCCGAAACGCCCACAAACGACCCACAAACGATAGGATATATCAAAATTACTATTTTGTATTCTTGCAGTGCTATCTTCACGGAGGTAATGATTGCCAAAGTTCACCGAAAGAAATACTACGAGAGTCAAATGAGGATTATAGATTAATGGAAAACATTATTTTTTCCAATCTTTATAGGTATTAATAGTAAGTAAGAAGCAAATAACTTAAGATTTTTTTTGCTTTTCTAACTATTCAAAATGAAAGCGAGATTAAATTTTTCCACAGCACTTCTTTGTTACGTATATTTACGCATATTACGCAAATTAGATAAGCGCGCCTATTTGAAACTGAAATTTCACGTCATCCTAAAGTTTCATGAAATTTACAACCCTGGGACCCCTGGGTATATACCGGCGTTGGTGGTATATACGGTATATAGGTTATAGGAAAATAGGTTATATTACTCTAATCTGATGATTAGCTGATTAAAGGCATGCCATTGACTCAGATGGATTTTTCATAGTAGATAAACGTGAAAGAATAATCAAGGTATGTTTATCTGCTATGAAAAATCCATTTGAGTTATTAATTCAAAAATGGGAAAGGCAAAAAGTATTGGATAACGTCACGTCCATGGCATACCCTTAAGCTTACGCGCTTTTTTTAGATTCAGAAAAATTAGTAAAGTGTGTATCGTGTACATTTGTTTTGATTAAATAATATAAGTTTGATAATATTAAGAAAATGTTAGCACCTTCGAAAATAAAGAAGCTCGATGAAGTCGTAGTAAACAGAATTGCAGCTGGCGAAGTGATTCAAAGACCTTCTAACGCTCTGAAAGAACTTATTGAAAACAGGTTACTAATTGCTGTGTATTTATCTGTTACATATTTGTTAAAATTATTTGTTAACCGCATGATTAAATATCTTTCAGCCTTGATGCGAAAGCCAGCAATATACAAATCGTTGTAAAAGAAGGAGGATTGAAATTGTTACAGGTGTTGTTATTTTCTAATATTGCTTACTTTTAACTATTTTTATTTAAATTTATAAAATAAGATTAGTTTGCTGTTTTTTAAAATTATTTCGAAAAGACTTTTTAAATATTACGTATAGTATTTATGAGCGTCTTTTTTCAGTAATTCCTAAGTAATTGCTTAAAATGGTGAAGAATCAAATTTTTATAATTTTAATTCAATAGAATGTAATTATTTGTAACAGATTCAAGACAATGGCACTGGTATTAGAAAAGATGATATGGAAATCGTTTGTGAAAGATTCACAACAAGCAAATTGGAAAAATTCGAGGATTTACAATCTATATCAACTTTTGGATTTCGTGGCGAAGCTTTAGCTAGCATAAGTCATGTGGCTCAATTAACTATAACGACGAAAACAATTGATGAAAAATGTGCCTACAAGTGAGAAAAAATCTTCTTTTTGCTACATATATTTTTCTAGTTTTTATCTAACTTTATCTGGTCTTGCTCTACTTTATTAATAAAATAATTTAACTTCAACAGGGGGTCTTATAGCGATGGTAAATTAAAAGCAACACCAACCTCGTGTGCTGGAAACCAAGGTACAACTATTACCGTTGAGAATCTATTTTACAACATTCCAACAAGAAAAAAAGCCTTATCTAGTGCTTCTGAAGAATTTTCTAAAGTTGCAGAAGTTGTTATAAGATATGCTGTGCATAATCCGTCAGTCGGATTTTCTTTAAAGAAACATGGGGAGACTACCACACATGTAAGAACGTTGATTTTCTTAATATAAAAACATTACCTGCAATTTATTAAGAGTAGATTTGAAATTAAAAAAAAATAAAAATACAGGTTCGAACCCCTCACTCTTCGACGAAAACTAACAATATCCGACTATTATACGGTAGTGCGGTAGCTCGTGAACTTCTCGAAGTTGAATTGAACAATGAAAAACACAATTTCAAATTACACGCACTTATAACCAATCCAAATTATTCTAACAAAAGATTAACATTTCTTTTATTCATCAATCACAGACTTGTTGAGTCTTCAAGTAAGTAGAATAAAACTAGAAAGTCATAATTGTAAATTCATTACTAATTACCTAATATTATAAAGTACATTACAAAAACTAATTTGATTTCTCTAGTAATTAGGAAAATGATAGAGGACCTTTACTCCGTACACTTGCCAAAAAAAACTCATCCTTGGTGTTATTTGTCTCTCGAAATCGATCCGGCAAATGTAGACGTTAATGTGCACCCAACAAAACATGAAGTCAGGTTCCTTCACGAAGATGCTATAATCGAAAAAGTCAAGGTTGCCCTGGATGAAAAACTTTCAGGCGTTAATGCATCGAGAACATTTTACATGCAGTCAAAATTGCCGACTGTCGATGTTACGAGAGAGGCTTTAAAAGAGGTTTTACCTGAATATGATACCAAACATGGAGATAAAAATAAAAAACTTTATGCTCACGAAATGGTAAGAACGAGTTCATCGGATCAAAAATTGGATAAATTCAGTTTCACTATAAACTCCGCTTTTAAACAAGGAAAAACAGGTTTAGAGGAACAGATGAAAGAAATCAATAATATATCTACAGAAAATCAGGTAATAAAAGAAACTTCAACTAAAGATCAAATGCAAAACATTCAATCAGAGGAAGAGGAAGAAAAATTGATCGCAAATACTTCCTTAGAGAAAACAAAAATTTCTGATGATTCTCACATTGAATATGGTAATGAAACGTGCTTCATGCTTTCAAATTCTGACGATTCGGATAGCGAAAGTTTGAAAAATGATAAACCGATTGATATGGAACTTGCACCTGCTGAGAGCAGTGTTACGGCAGATAAAGCTCTTAAGAGAGTTTATAAACACTGGGGAAAGTATGAAGACAAAGACTTGGGTCCAAAAAACGATAAAAGTGAACCAGATAATAAAGAAAATAATGCAGATGGTGAAAATTCGAAATATCAAGAAAATACAACTCCAAATAATTTAAATAAAAGTTTAACGAAGGAAACACCAGTTACAGAATTTAAATCATATTCGGTAAACAGTTTTAGACGGGAAGTTAAATTAAAAAGTGTTTTGATGTTAAGAAAAGAAATCGAAGATAATTATCATGCAGGTCTCAAAGAAATCTTATCAAATTTGACATTTGTGGGATGTATTGATGATGGGTTTGCTCTCATACAGAGTGGAGTCAATTTATACATTTGTAACACTCAAGCTCTTGCGTAAGTTATATTATTTTGATTATTGAGCTTGATAGAAAGAGCGAAAAATCATACCAAATTCGTCTTTTTTAATTTAGGGAAGAATTGTTCTACGAAATAATGTTGTATGACTTTGCAAATTATGGTGTCATTAAGTTTTCAGTAAGTATCAATTTTTTTTAAACCTAAAATTAAACTCTGAAAATGTCATGTCCTTCTTTACTCTTTCGAATAAAGTTGAAAGTAATAGACTCGCAGAATAATATGTTTACATATACTTTTATTATAAATATACAGAAATTACCCCCGCTCACGAAATACGATTTAAATTAAACAGTTTAAGTCGAATTTAAATATTACTATTTTTTCAGGAACCTTTGCCTTTATATGATCTTGCAATGTTAGGTCTCGAGACAAAAGAAGCTGGATGGACTGAAGATGATGGAAAAAAAGAGGATTTAGCTGTCAGAGTGCAAGAACTACTCATAGAGAAAGCTGAAATGATGAAAGAATACTTTTCGATTGTAATTGACAAAAAGGGAAATCTGAAGTCATTACCGATATTATTGGGTAAAAAGTTTATTTCAAGTATCTTCCTATTAAATAAAATTTCTAAACTCAATTTTTAAGGAATAAATGTAATAATCCGTGGATAGAACATACAATTTTTTTTCTTCTGATTGCAGATAAGTATTTTCCTTGTGAGGCTGGAATTCCTTTATTTATTCTGCGTTTAGCGACTGAAGTAGATTGGTCTGCCGAACAGTCATGTTTTCAATGTATTTGCCGAGAAACAGCCAAGTTTTATAGCAAAGTCGATTCCTCAGAAACCAATGACTGGAAACACGCGACTGAGCATATTTTATATAATGCAATAAAAGAAAGTTTACTTCCTCCTAAGCACTTTGCGCATGATTCTACAATACTTGAATTAGCTTCGTTGCCAGACTTATACAAAGTTTTCGAAAGATGTTAATTAGTGATATTTACCCAAATTCTTTATATTGACTGGAATAAACTGAAGATATTTTTTATTTTTTAAACATTTATCTTTATTTATATTTGCCCTTTGAAAAGAGTAGTTTAATACAAATGACATTCAACATTTTTATATAAGACTGCATAATTACAATTCCTAAACTATGAACTATATATAATTTCCACTTATTATTTCGATCCACTGTTTTAAAATTTTGCATGAAATATTATATATTAAGGTCATAGATCAATCAGACCACGTAACAAAATTCCTGTATAAGTTCATGTAAGATAACTTATTCATTTTACAAAATATCTTCCTGAAAATTTGGAAAATACAAGAAAAGACAATAAAGAACGTCTGTTAACTTTATTTGAGTAAAAGTTTTGCAAAAATTTATTGTCAACCGTAATTATTGATAAATCCTCCAATTTCTTTTCAATGTTACTAAAAAAAAATTAACAGACTTACTTCATTGTCTTTTGTTACGTTTCCCAAATATTTAGAAAGTGTTTTTTGTAAATAAAAAAAGTTATCTCACATGAACAAATTGATATATAATTTAGTCACGTGGTCCGATTGACCCATGGCCTTAATACAATAATGTATCCAGTTGATAGAATTTAACTGCGTTGAATAATATTTTGAAGATTCACAAGTTTTTTACAAATATGTGATTAGAACAATTATTAAATGCAAATCTATGTACTTATAAAAATATAAATCGTTCAAAAAATCCTGTTCCGGATAAGCAAAACGTTAAATAAATTAATCTACTTATCGTAATTGCAGAACACTAATCTTGAGTCCTGTGCATTGTTTACCAATCTGAGCTACTTCACAAACTTTACATAGCAAATCATTGAACTGGGGTTGATAAGTTGCTCCACAGAGAGGACATTTTACTTCCGGACTTCCTCTGTAGATTGGTGTGTAGGTACCAGCGCATAATGTGAATGGGTTATGTTCGTCGTAAGTCAACTGATGCTCATCAACGGGATTTTTATCGCATGCCTAAATAAAAAATGTGATTTTTAAAGACATTCTACAACAGCTCTAAAGCATATTGTCATTTTGAAAAAGACAAAAGATTATAATATTTTCTTTGAAAACGTACCTGTAGTATTTTCCTAACTTGTTGTGCTACTTCCGTCCTCGGTCCTAATTCAAGAAGCCGCCTCGCAAAAGAAGCAGCAGTTTTGTAGTTTTTCAATTTGAAGAACATATTTACGGCAGTCCGGAGAGTTAGAATTTGATGTACAGGTTGTAAATTACAGTGCGTGAAATACGCAGCCATTTCGCAGACTCGCTTTTGTTCAGCTAATGTAGCTTTAGGCAAAATTTTCCTCTCAGTCTCCATCTTCAGACCAAGAATATACTCTCTACAAATCTGAATGAGCTGTGTGGCTTCCGCTATGTCTTGTCTTGTATCCACGATCAAAAGTGGAATTGCAAGAAGGATCCCTTGAAGTTTTTCTACCGCTTCAACGAATTTTCCATTAGTCGTCAGCTGATAACAGGCCTGAAGCCTCTGCACCAGATCCGTCAGTCGTAAACCAACAGCTGGTAATCCTGTCTTAGGCGTAGCTTCTTTCCAATTTCTTAAGGGATAACTGTACAACGAAGGAATACTGGGTAGTAAAGCGTAAGTAGTACGTGAGCGTGCAAAAGTGCTCATGAAGAGCGACTGATAGGGTTGGAAATTCACGACTCCTACTTGCTCAAACAATAAAGTAGAAGCCGTTTTGAAAGAACCGGCAAGGATGTGATCAACTGGTAGTTTAGAGTTGTTAACCCAGTACTGAGTTGGAGGGACCCCTTTCGTTGGTGCTGCATAATAGCCTTCATCAGTAGCTGCGTTGTTAGCTTCGAGTTCTGGAGGAAGATCCACATCTTCAACCTCCCAGCCTGCACTTTCTTCGCCCTCTATTGCACTTTTTGCATCTTCGCAATCCTCTTCATCCATTCCGAGCTCATCGTCGTTGCCCCACCCTTCGACCACATTCTCGTCTTCTTCGGGCGCCAGAGCTGCAGAAACTTGACTCTTACCTCGAGACATCATCGCCCCCTCGAAGAATCCCTTAGAAACGGTTAACAGTGGCCAGTTATTTTCAGCTTGTTCAACTGGAATTGGCGGACAGATATAAACTGCTCCCTCTTCAAGATCAATGAGTTCTAATTTCATCGATTCATACAGTAAGTCATCCTCCTCGTTCGCGATACCGTGAATTTTTTCCGTGACATATGCGAGAGACGTCTGACCAGAACACTGAAATAGAAAATTATCATTTAACCATTACTTGAAAATGAAATTTAATGTAATAATAATTAGTTTATAAAACCCAAATTACCTTTAGGATCTTCGCTCGTTCGTAGATGTCTCCGAGAAGAAGACTTCCTTGATATTGACCTGCAACGTCTTTTCTTATTTCTGCGATTTTTGTCATTTTTTTTAGTTTTTCAAGGTTACCCGTAATGACATAAAGGAAAGAAAGTTTTTCGAAGTTCTTCGTTCGCTGATAGCACATCTCAACGACCTGATGATTCCCTTGAAGAAGAGCTGCATTTGCTAGACTTTCCCAGCAGCCCTTCTGATCGAGCGACCTGGTAGCTTCAAGTGCAACTTCTATGTTTCCACACTGTAAGGCGAGACCAAACCTCGTTTTCTCATCCTTAACGAAATGTAAGGCGACTTCTGGATATCCCTTCTGTTGGAGATACGCGATAATCGATTGTCCAACAAGATTTGCATTACGAACCATATGCAGCACTTCTTCGTACTTTCTGTTAATCAATGCTAACTTGAATTTATATTCTGTTGGGTCTATTCTCAATATTCTTAACCGACATTCCCGATCAAGACAATAGACTTGGTTACCTTTGACTTTAGTAACATATATTGGTAAATCTAAAGTACGAATGATTCCATGATCACCATTATTTACGGCGTACTTAATATGGTTGCTTGTAGTGTAAATAAATACTCCGGATTCATCCCATGCACCAGATTTTACCCTCGTGTTTTCATGAATTGAACACAGAGACTCTAGGCGACGATTACAGATATTAACGGAATGTTTAGCAAGGAGTGCAACGTGAGACATGTCAGCAGACCAAACGACATAACGACATTTTGAGATTTTCACTTCCGCAAGAGTTCTTTTTTGCTGCACATCGAAGAGAATAACTTGATCAGCGTCACGTAAGAGCAACATTCCAGTTCCAGCGTAGAATATCTCATCGCAGTTAGGAATTTGGACCTTTTTTGTGACCTCATTTTTCAGATTTTTTATAACTAGCTGCAAAAAAAAATAAAAATTATTATCTGAAATGAAGATTTGCAAGAACAACAATAAAATTGCCGTATACACATTTTTTTTGGTAATAATCTTTCACTATTTTAAAATAACTTAATCAACGTGAATTTAAAACCATTAATTATGATAGTTTAGTCAATTTTTTCCTTCGTAGGTTTTTTCAGTGACTTGAAACGTTTCTGATTACTCAGTCTAAAATGTTAATTTTATACTTACAGAATAAGCTCTGTCTAAGACAGCAAAACGATTCCTAGCGACCCAAATAGCCGTGATTCCTGATGCTCTTTTGGTTTCTGCATCTGAGTTGGAATCTCCATCACGTGGAATTGTGTAAAGGTCATAAGTGCTATTCTCGATATTAGATGGAGACCTGGTACAAATTAAAACAGCATTTTCAGCTTGATTATATGACATGCTATACGGGGGTGTTTTTCCACCTCCTCGGAGTTGCATGATTGAAATGTCCTTAGATGTGGTGAAATCCAATTTTCGCAAGAAACGTTCTTTCACGTAGAAGAGAGTATTTCCACAAACTGCATATGCTGGCCGTTCCCTTTCTAATTTAAATATGATCATTCCGGAATCATGTCCAGCTGCAAATAGATTTAATGTAGGATGAGCAGCCAAGACCCAGAATCTTTCATGTTCTCGTCTAAATGTATGCAGGCAAGTTCGTTTCGTCATATCCCAAACTCTAATACTTTTATCCTCAGAGTTGGATAAAATAATGTCTTGTCGTGGATGAAACAATACACAAGAAACATTATTGTAATGCCCACGACAAACATCCACTTCCCAAGCTTTCAAATCATTCATTCTCCAGATTTTTATCTGTCGATCGTCTGCTCCAGAAACTATCAAGGGTAAAGTTGGATGAAAGCAAGCCCAATTAACTCCACGATCATGACCTTCTAAAACATGTTTGACCAGAGCATCTGCTTGTCCAAAGAGATCAGTTGCGCCAGGGTTTTTCAAATGGTCTTCAAGACCTCCAGGACCAGGAGCTACATTTTTTTTTCTCAGTCCAGATATATCCCAGACACGAACTGTTTGATCAAGGGAAGCTGATACTATAATATCCTCAGAGGGGTGAAACTGCGCACACATTACATAGTGATTATGTCCAGTCAAGACACAGATACAAGTTCGACTTTGCCAGTTCCAAATTCGAATGGTCTGGTCGTCTGAAGCGCTGAGAATCCATGGGTACTCGTGGTGAAAGACTGTGATTCGAATATAGTCCAGGTGACCTAAAAGAGTGAAGATACATCTCCGCTGCTTGTAGTTCCAAACTTTGATCTTGTAGTCATCGCCTCCTGATACGAAAAGGGGTTGTTGGTTGTGAAAACAGATGCCACGTACTGGACCATCGTGCTCGTCGAATTTATCTAGAAGAGTACACATGCGGTAGTCCCACAACTGGATAACGCCATTGTGTAAACTGAAATAAAATGTTTTTTTCTTTTACATTTCTTAGGCGAATACTTAATTCAAAATATAAATTGCTTTTTAAAAATGTTTAAATGCGAAGCCATGCAAATCAACTCTAACTTTTAGCGAAAAAATAACGAAATTAGTGTTGGTTGTCAAAACAAAGACGTACAATTAGAAAATAACCAAGCAATCATTTTTGAATAAAATGAAAGTTCCTGATTTAATTAATTAACACTACAATACAAAATTGATAACAAAAAATAAATCGAAAAACAATTAGAAAAGAATGATTTTACCTGGCAAGAACCCATGGGCGTTTGGGATGAAAGGAAAGTCCTTTTACTCGAGCAGATTTTGTCTCGAACTTAGTTAGCATGTTTCACAATTCACTTAGAGCAGTTTAAATTAGCATCCGAGAAAAATTTCCAAATTACAAATCTAAATAAATAACTTATGGTAAACGTAATTTCTTTTGTAAAACGACAATTTTAATGATAAAGGTTGTGTAATTGTGGCACTGCCATCGTGTCCGGAAGTGTCAAAACAGGTTAGTACCATAGATATAAAAAATTATAGACGTGTTGAGGTTGAGAACAGAGCTATTATACATAGAGTAGGCAAGCCTGGTCGCAAGACATCCTCCAAATAAAAGAAGAAAGAGAATCGAATTGGTCTAACTATCTCTCGCTTTCATAATAATAGACCTTTTTCCCTATCGGAAAGTTTAGTACGCATGCGCTAAATATATATATGCACTTCCTGTTTTTACGATCATTTTTGCTTGCTGTCAGGGTTGCGCAGTGACGCGTCACTCGAGGTTTTTCACGTAAATTACCTAAGTGAGGTATTTTACGTAGAAAACCGGTAAAATACCTAATAAATTACGTGCCAAGATGGCAGCCTTATAGAATGGTATATAACCTCACTTTTTCAAAGTTCCGTTCCCGAAAAGTTTGTTTTAAACGTGAACATTGTTAATTAAACAATATCATCAAGTCGACTAGAAATAAACGGGGAAAAATAAAATCCCACTTCGGGCTTCCATATAGTCAATGGAATAAATTAAACTTTCTGCGCCTGCAAGAGAAAAATAAAAATTTTGCAAAATGTTTATTTTGTAGTAAAGTGTTAAAAAATGTTGGATATAATCGCCTTTTGGGACACAGGTACGTAGTTTTACAGGTAAGCAATTGTAGAATATTGTTATTTTTGTTCATTCAACTATTTGTGCGATTATGTATTAATACAATTTTCTTGACTATACCGGTTAATATTCTAACCTCAAATTCGTAACTTTTTATAGAGTTTCGAGATTTTCTTTGCATTTAGTGTATCTCCGTTTTATCCCTAGCGGACCCGTGTGAGAGAACGGTCATAGAATACTCTGACCGTTCTCTGACTGTTCTATGACCGTTCTATGACCTCGCATTATTACGGCTAAGATCGGTAAAAAAGACATTAAAAGATTTGCAATTATGATTCTGTGGGGAAATTTGGATTAGAAGGTGAAGAAATAAATACAATTATCTTATTTTTCAGCGATAAAAACTAGAAAAACATAATACCTGTCATTGAAGGCAGTGCAGTGGTTCACAATTGGCGGAACGTCTCCACCGTGAAGGTTTACTATTGGTGGTGACGTTCCGCTAATGGTAAACCACTGCACTGCCTTCAATGACAGGTACATGATGTATTCCTAGTTTTTATCGCTGAAAAATAAGATAATTGTTTTTATTGCTTCACCTTCTAATCAAAATTTCGCCACAGAATCATAATTGTAAAGCTATTAATGTCTTTTTTACCGATCTTAGCCGTAATAATGCGAGGTCATAGAACGGTCAAAGAACAGTCAGAGAACGGTCAGAGTATTCTATGACCGTTCTCTCGCACGGGTCCGCTAGGGATCTGTGGTTAAAAAATATTTTTCACGATCATACTTTATTATTATTGTAAAATGTTGTTTAATATATGAAACTGAAAGCTGTTCATATGTTTTTTTATTCATATTTTGGAGAAGTTTTGTGCTTAATGATGTATACCCTATTGAAAAAATCCTCGTGTTATTTTCGGATGAGGAAAACATGAAGAAATCCGTGAGTCAGAGAATTAATCCTCGCGGATTTCCTCATGTTTTCCTCGTCCGAAAATAACACGAGGATTTCCTCGAGGATTTTTTCAATAGGGTATAAATCATTAAGCACAAAACTTCTCCAAAATATGAATAAAGTCAGAGTCAGAGAATTAATCCTCGCGGATTTCCTCATTTTTTCCTCATCCGAAAATAACACGAGAATTTCCTCGAGGATTTTTTCAATAGGGATATTGATAAATAAAATTTATTTTTTTATTTTCACATAAATAAACATAAATTTCACTTAAAAAACATTTATTTCACATAAATAAATTTATGTGAATTATTTTAAACATTTTATTTAAGGAATGTTTGCAGTCGACTAAGCGGCATTGATGCTAGTGAAGAAAATAATACTCCAATTAGTGAGGACATCATAATTGCGGACAATGATGTTTCTACATCTGAACTAAAAAATGGAAATTCTCAAGTAAGTCCTTCAAATTATTTAAGAATATTGGGTATCAATTTGTGGTTTCTTATTCTTTTCTTTTTTTAAAAATATTCTTTATTGATATAAGTTTAAACCTATTTTTAAAAAACTGAACTAAAACAATGATTTTATTATTTCTGTTTTAAATTTTATATTTCTTAATTTTGATAATATTTATTGAAAATATAGATTATTTAAAGAGGCAATACTATTCGCAGGTAAAATTTGATTAGTACAGTAAAACTTATCGTAGCCGACACATATGGGAGACAAGTTCGGCTACGATGGGTACCAATGACATGCGATAATTGCTAGGGACTTATTACTAGCTTGGTTCAGTGCTGTGGCAACAGGTGCCCCTGTGTTTAGTAACACACATGTACCGGCTTGTAGTTATTTTTTGTGTTTACTTTTGTGCAAAAAGGTGAGTAAAAGTTAGTTTGAAAAATAATCAGTTATTTTTGTTGATAATTTAAAAATTTCACGGATGAATTCAGTCGATAAAAAACTATAAGGAATACTTAGTGCTTTTAGTGGAAAATGTATAGATGACAGTTGAGGTTACGTTGCACGACTGTACATACATATTTAAGATCTTAATAAGTTGAAATATAAATGGTTATGAAAATTCTCCAATTTTTCGAAGTTAAATTGTAATTAAAATTTATAATTCAAATGTAATCATTAATTAAATTAATATTTCATTTTATATATTCATTGAAAAAAAAAATTACTAAGATTTTTTACAAAAATATGAGGACCCTCCAAAGACCATGCACATTTCTCGACCAATAATGTGAAGCGTCAGAGTGGGATGTTCGTTAGGAGAGTGGCGGCTACGATAGGTTTTACTGTAGGTATAATTTATTGAAACGTTTGAAATAAATGTTTTTAAAATTCCTTATTGTATTATTTTGTGCTAAAAAATGTTTCTGCATTATATTTTTTTTAAATGATCTATTTGTGATCTTGTAAATATGCTGAGAATTTCAAGAAAGTAAACCATACTTGCTGTATTCGCATCTTACACTGTTCTTAACATCGAAAATTATCTAATTTTTTAGGAAAATGCAGGATCATCCACCATTTTAGAACCACGTAATTTACATCATGTAAAGAACTAGTGGGGTAAAATCACTGATCTCTATAATACACTGGATGCACAATGCCAATGGGAAAGTCCGCAAAGTCGTGTGCCCAATCAAAGGCTGAGCCGCCATATTTACTTAGGTTGATTACAAAGAATGTTGCGGTAAATTCAAATATAGTAAAAAAGGAAAAGTGTAAATATTAAAAAAAACAATATAAAATCCATGCTTTTTTACTGGTATTAGTATTGATAGTATACATAATTAAACTAATGAAATGAAATTTATTAAATAATACTAAAATATAACTCGGTAATATTTATTATTATGGTATATAATGTTGTATATATTTAAATGGGCATATGTATTTATTTATTAACTATAATTAAATATAAATTTATTATAAATTTATCAAATATAGATTCTAGAATTCGACAAGTAAACGTACCTTGGAGTAGGGTATAAAAATTATCTCACGTTCTGAACGTGAACTATTAATAATAGTCACATATAATAACTATTTTTAGTATAAATTAATTCGCGTTTCATAATTCAACCCTTATGCACCTGTATATAAACGGTTCTAAAAACCGTACTGATCTCTATAATACACTGGATGCACAATCAATGCAAAGTCGTGTGCTTCATTGCAGGCTGAGCCGCCATCTTTACTTAGGTTGATTCCATAATTCAGTATGGCGGCAATACACTAGGTCAATGCAACGCAGCTGCGAATTAATATTTATTAACGCTGTAGTGATATTATTCAATCAATAATTTCTAATAGTTAAATTTTCATTGTTTTCATTTTAGAATTGTTTATTTATTACTTTTGCATGTAGTTTAAAAATTAAGGTGTTGAATTAGTCACTACTTCCGTTTGACATTTAAAACTTCTTGTTTGTGATACTCTGGTGATATTTAATTAAGTGATTTGCAGCTTGTGAAGTACTTTCGTACCTGATGTTTTGTACTATTTAGTGATAATCTTCTATAATATTACTTCGGTCTTTATAGAATTGGATTCTATTATTTAGTAACATACTAGTCACAGCATGTACATACTTAATTTTTATGTAATATCTGCATTCAGTATTAATTATAGTTTAGGGTTTGTTTCTTTTCCAATTTTATTATTTTCTAATAAATTAAAATGTTCGTAAACGACCAAAATACAATAGTTTATAATTTTTGTATATATTTAAAATTATTTCTATAACTTCTTTCAGTTGGAGCAACTTATTACTCCTGAGCAATTTAAACGTATGATGAAATACGCCAAGAAGATGGAGTAATTCAACATGTTTTAAAACAGAAAGGGAAGGAGCTTTTTTTCAGTTTTTAAAACCGTTTATATACAGGTACATAAAGGTTGAATTATGAAACACGAATTAATTTATACTAAAAATTGTTATTATATGTGACTATTATTAATAGTTCACGTTCAGAACGTGAGATAATTTTTATACCCTACTCCAAGGTACGTTTACTTGTCGAATTCTAGAATCTATATTTGATAAATTTATAATAAATTTATATTTAATTATAGTTAATAAATAAATACATATGCCCATTTAAATATATACAACATTATATACCATAATAATAAATATTACCGAGTTATATTTTAGTATTATTTAATAAATTTCATTTCATTAGTTTAATTATGTATACTATCAATACTAATACCGATAAAAAAGCATGGATTTCATATTGTTTCTTTAATATTTACACTTTTCCCTTTTTACTATATTTGAATTTACCGCAACATTCTTTGTAATCAACCTAATTAAATATGGCGGCTCAGCCTTCAATGGATTGTCCGTGAAGCTTATATACAAAATCGTTTTCTTGAAAAATAAACGCCTTCTTCCACCCGTGAAAATCATCATAAACGTCTCGAATTCCTTAACTAAGTACAGGACAATAGTCTTCTTCAAGGAGGAAAAGAACCTCTCAGGATTGCTTATAGGAAAAAAATTTTCGGTCAGCAAAGCCACATGTCCCGAGTGGGTTTTTAAAACAGTTCAGATCATTCTGTGAGAGACGCTGGTATTAAAGTCTTGACGAGAAGTTTGCATGAATGTAAAACTTGTTCGCGTTTTGCCATTGTGAACCAATTTGGCATCATTCTTTAATAATAAACATTTTTTGAATGAAAAAAAAAAATTCCGGTCGGTTCGTGTGCAAAATCTTTTATACTTTTTCATTTTATCCGGTTTTTATTTATAGTGAACTTCAATTTTTCAATTCGTGATGCTGCATATTGGACTACTTCATTTTGAATTGCAAGCTATGAGATAAGTTTTTAATTTTTATGATAATTCTTTTTTAATTATCTAAAATATAGTAATTTTTTACAGAAATTTTGAATTAGTCTCTGAATTTATGGCACTGAAGAGGGCCCCCATATGTGGCCGAAACGTTTGCCTTTCATTCTTTTTGCGCATTTTTAAATGTAATAATAATTTTAATCAAAGATAATAAGAAGAAACTGACCCTATGCCAAAGAAATGAACAAACATTATATGAATTTGGGTCAATACAATAATAGACATGTTATCAAACATGTCAATTTGAAAATTATATATGTTTCTTACATTTTGTGGGTGAAAGTGGGCCGACTGACGAATTTCCAGATCCTATCAAGTTTTCAGCAAAATTTTCAAAACCTATGGTAAGAAAACTGTTTACACAACAAATATCATTCATTGTGTATTACATTATCAAATTGCAAAGCTTCAATTTTTTTGATTTTTTAAAACTGGAGTTTATAAGTATGTAAAAAATATATATGTAAGGTATATTTCGTCTTAGTATATTTCGATTTACTATGATTTGTTCCAAAAACTTATGCATTGTATTTTGTGATTATCGTGCGTTTTAAAATATAAATAATATTTATATTTCTTTGCAGAAAGAAAAAATAGTAAGGAGTATCCAAGAAAAATATGAAAATAAGAATTCCTTTTCTCATACATTCCTTCACTCTCTAATTACATTTTAAAATTAATATAACTCCTGACACTATTTTTTTCATATTATTTAAAGATATTTTTGTAATGTATTGTAACGTTTTTTTATATTTATAATAGTTTGAAATATTTTCTCCAATTCTCTTTTCATAATTCACTACATATTCCGTTCCAAAATAATTACACACCTTGAAATCCTGCCTTTTGCCCCAATTATTTATTCTAATGACAATAATATTAAAACTTCAGGATAAGAGAAACTTATAGCCTATCAACCTATTTACGAGTTCCGCCTTTTTCCCAGTTGTAGATTGCTTCCGACAACTTAACCATCGTTTAATTTCCCCGACGCTGTTTTCTTCTATTGCATTCTTTGCTAATTTTTCCCTAGGTATTTCATTTTCATTTAATTGTACAGCACAAAAGGGCAAACTTGCATTCATTTTGACAACTTATGATCGCAACTTTCATAATGCGCGGAAAGTATCATGGCGAACGCACATGCGCAAATCAACTTCCGGTAGCTAGGTAAACTAGTCTATAACAGAAAACGATAAAGAACGTGTGCCAACTTCGTATGGGTGAAAATTTTGCAAACAATTTTACAGTTAACTGTGATTGTCGATAAGGTTTCGAATTTTTTTCAAAATTTTTACTAAAAAGAAGTTAAGGGACACTTTATTCTTTTGTCACGTTTCCCAAATTTTCAGAAAGATACTTTGTAAATGAAAAAAGTTATTTTACATGAACGAATAAATTTATAATTTAGTCATGTGGTCCGATTATCCATGGCCTTAATGGTGCATTTATACCTCTGTCTGCCTGACCGGTGCGGACAGAAAATACATAAGAGTAAAGGAGACAGACAATGTAAAATTGGACAAAAAGAAAACGTCTGTCTTTTTTGCTCTTATGTATTTTCTGTCCGCACCAGTCAGGTAGACAGAGGTATAAATGCACCATTAATGTTTATGTCGGCTGAAAAATGTATATTCTGGACTCATTTTAATGACTTTCTCTCTGCAGACGAGGTATGATCTGTATGAGGGTGCCATCCCATGTAGGATGTAAAATGCAAAGCAGAAAACGAACAGCCAATTACAGAAATGCCTGAAATCTCTTTCTTCCAAAAATATTCTGTAATTGGCTGTTAGTTTTCTGCATTGCATTTTGCGCCCACATGGGACGGCACCTTGATAGCCCCTTTACTGATCTGCGTTTCAGTTAATTTCAATTCTTTCGCCTCTATCATTGGTTTCATTCTTGATTTCATCATTTCTCATGTGTTTTTCACTTTTCTCACTGAAAATCACGGAAACGAAATGGCTTTCACTGCTTTACCGGTTGCAATACGATTTGGTCGATTAACAATTGATAATGTTCATCAAATTGGTAAAAACGTCGTTTTTAGGTGAGCTATTTTTATTACCTGAGAAAATTACTTGAATCTTATATTTCGTGCTTTGCTGTTACGTCCACATGATCTTATGATGAGGTTACGTTTGTTAAAAAAGGGTTAAGAATGATTATGTATTCTATATAAAACAAACTAATTTATAATAATTAAATACGATTACTTCATAGTTTAATCCTCTAAATATTTAGACTAGTATGTCAATAATATATTTTTTATCAGAATGAAAGTGTTATCCTTGTAACGTTAACTGCTATATAATATTAATTATTTGCTATTCGTATATATATGCATCACCATCATATTTAAAAATTTCATCATGAAATAATTAGTAACTTGTTAAAAAAAAGTTGCGGAAACTATACCCTGTAAAAAAAAGTTCGGTAGAATTACAAAAGCAGTTGTAGATGTATAAAGCGATTGTAAAATTGCTACGTTGCATGTTATAAAATTATTTATATTCTGTGAAATTACAATTGAATAGTAATTATGCCACATGAAACGTTTTTTTTACAAGGCGAAATGTAATGATGCAACGTTACACGTCGTAGAATTGAATATCTGGCAGAATTACAATACGATTGTAAAATTACTACGTATCACGTGAAGCGATTTATTTCCAACGTGATACGTAGTAATTTTACAATCGTATTGTAATTCTGCCAAAGATATTTAATTTTACGACGTGTAACGTTGCATTATTACATTTAGTCTTGTAAAAAAAACGTTTCATGTAGCATAATTACTATTCAATTGTAATTTCACAGAATATAAATAATTTTACAAGATGCAACGGAGCAATTTTACAATCGCTTTATACATTTACAACTGCTTTTGTAATCCTACCGAACTTTTTTTATTACAGTGCACTCAGTAAATTTTTCTTTGATAGTCTCTGGACCGATGTAGTACATGCCTTAAACAGAATGTTTTTTAAAATGTTCAAAATAAAATGTATAATATAGATTGATAAATAAAGAACAAGCCCAATAGATGTTGTAATATAAACAGTTTTCACTAATGTGATAACAAATTATAATTACAGTTCCTCAAGACCTTTCTTCGTATCTTCATTACATCAACAAGGTTCTACCGCAAAAACAGAGGAGCAAAAATCAGGAGTAGCTCCACCACCCAGTCCGGAGCATACAGACAATGAAAAAAAATTAATAGCTGAAATAGAATTATTGAACAAAGAAATATTACAACTTAAAGAACAAAATGCTAACTTGTTCGACAAATACAAAAGAGCACTTGCTGATGGCGAAAATCTTAGAGTGCGATTGATGAAACAAATTGATGATGCTAAGCTTTTTGGCATTCAAGGGTTTTGTAAAGATCTACTGGAAGTCGCAGATATTCTTGGTAAAGCTACAGAAAGCGTGCCGAAAGATCAGTTAACGGACAGCAATCCACATTTAAAGAGTTTGTATGAAGGTTTGATAATGACCGAAGCACAATTACATAAGGTAATGTTTTTAAAAAAACGAAAAATGCATAAAAAAATTTTCCCTTGGAACTAATTAAGATTGTTCTTTATTTCAAATAGGTTTTTAAGAAGCATGGTCTCGTGCCCCTGAATCCAATTGACGAAAAGTTTGATCCGAATCAGCACGAGGCCTTATTTGAACAGGTAAATAAATTTGTTATCATACTTTTAGTTTTACTTGATGCAATTTTAAATTTTAAACCAATATATAATTTTTATAAAACAGGAAGTCGAAGGCAAGAAACCTGGAACGGTGGTTGTAGTGTCCAAAGTGGGTTACAAACTTCATGAAAGAATAGTAAGGCCAGCATTGGTCGGCGTCGCCAAAATATAACGAGATATACTTGTAAGAATCCAAAGCTGAAACCATTTTTTAATTAAAAATTAAATTTTATAAACTTAAATAAATTCTTAATATCAGTTAATATCTTACACTACGTTTTCTTATCATGGTTTCAACTTATTATGAAAGCTGATATCCGTTTGCATAATTTCTTGAGTTAAAGCAAAATAAAATTTGACTTTAACAACAAATAACTTATTTCCAGTCTGTGTGCAGTAATGTATTGGACGCAATGTTCATAGTTGGAAACATATTCTTCAGTAATCAAGTGGATCAGGATCCTAAGATTTACCAGCTATAAATTTATAAGAAATCACACTTTAAATGTTGAACTCTCTTGTGTTATTTGTTATGTTGTGATTGATTTTGATAGGTTATAAGTTATTACATTGTGGTAATAGCATCAACATATTTACATTCCTAGATGTAGCTTTTTTTTCCCAAAAATAATATTCTATATTAAAGGCCTCTAATTTTTAAACTTTGTTTAATATATATTATTATTAAGACAGAGACAATTAAGTCCCACATCAAACAAGCACATACTCTCCCAGATCAGTTCTTCTGAGCTTAACTAACGCTTCACACTATCTTGTTATATTTATATTCAGAAGGATATTTAAAGGTTACAATTAAACATTAATTAACAAAAAAATATTCCAAACTTAGAGATATTTCTTCAAGAAAAAAGAATGCTTTGACTTCGGTGGGTATCAAGCCTAATTGGAAATTCCATCTTTTCTTAAAATGACATTAAAATTAATTCTGAATCATAGGTTGATAGTTGACACAGTAGTGTTCCGTTATCACGATGTTTGATACAACTAATACACTTCTGATGATCAATATAGTCGGCTGAAATGATTTTAAGAATACAAATTAATTCAATGTAAAGCTTATTACTAAAAAAATATATAAGATAACATCCATTATTTTCGACAATCTTATTCGACGTATCGGGTAAGTAACAAATGTTTTGTTATCTCTTTCATTCTTGTAAGGCAGGGCAAAAATCGACATTTTTTCGTAATGAAAAGTAGCGGGAATAAAGCAGTCGTTACACCGAAAAAAATCTCTTTCGAATTTCGTATGATGTGCCGTTACAATTTTTGTACGCGACTTTTTATGTGATATTGGTATAAAAGATTTACCATTTTTTGATAAAATGATACGATTATAGTATGGCAGCGTTTTATCCCAAAATAGTAAATGCGTATACGAAATTCGCACAAAATTGCGTATACTATAAGCGCAACTTCAGTGTCTTACCAAGAAAGCACATCACTCTGCTTGCGAAAAACGTACGGCACCCGTACCCATACCGAGAGAGTACGGGTTCCGTGCATTTTTCACAGAGTGGTGTGCTTTCTTAGTATGACTCTGGAACGAATTTGGTATATCAGCTTTGCTATTTTGGCATACTAATGTCCATACGAAATTCGTTTAAATTTGTGCAACAAAAGTAAAACGAATGTGTTGCGATTTTCGTAAATTCATATTTGTGTAAAATTCGGAAGAGATTTTTTTCGGTGTAGGTAGTTTTATCCCTTCTTACAAGCATGATAATCTTGCCAAATTCATACCTGCATGGAAAAAAATATTGTGTGTGTTATGGGACAATATACTATTGTAGGTATATATAGAATGCATTTAGGGGGAAATTTCACGATTTTGTCAACAATTTTAGCCCCTATAGTGTTTTGGTGTGTCTTCCTATTAAAAATATCTATCGTAAAGAAAATTATTCCTTGCCCACCGTGATAATTTGCAAAAGAAACGGCTTTTTAAATCTTTCTTGCTAAAAATAATTGATAGAATTCCGATTGACTCGATTAAGAAAGAGCATTAGAACCGATTTACACTAAAGCGACGATTGAATCCGATTAAATTAATCGTTCTCAATGTTATTTCTTAACCGGGTCAATCGGATTCTATAAATTATTTCTAGAAGGGTTGATAACAATAAGAACTGTTGCTGTTCATCTTCGTCAGCTCTCGTCATCACTTTTTTTCACTTTTTACATTCTCATTACAAATGAGAAGGTATTAGTTTTATTTATTTTTAATTATTAATGGTAATTCTCTTTTGGTGATTCAACTTATATACATAACAGTTCAAAATTAATGTATTAAAAAAATATATCAATCAGGATTAGGATTGAAACGAAAGGTAAAAGTTATACAAACGGTTGATTCTCTGACCTGTATAATAATAATTACCGTCATACAAATATTGTTATCACGTAAATATTTCTGTTGCATAAAATCAATTTCATCTTATTCAATGGTCTTTTTACTTACGCCCTAATTAATATTTATATATGTATAAATTATTCTATATGCCACTTTCATACAGTACATAACATGACTGTGAGTAGAGGCAGACCACAATTTTCAATATCATTAGCACAATCCCAAACGTTGCATACGTATTTGACGGTGGGTTGCAAAAGGAGATTGTTCACCGAAACTGCTGACGGATCGACTCGTTTCTTCTTCAATTATGAATCATTTATATCAAATATTCTCCCAACACAATTATAAAATAAAGAATACTTACGAAAAAAAAAACCTACACAATACAATTTTTTAAATGTAATTTTTTCTGAACTTAACATTACATATTTACCGACAAAACAATAAATCATTTAGGCTAAATAAACTTATTATGTAAGAGACGAAGCTCGACGCCTCGTGAAAACCAACCAAAATGTATTAAAAAGTCTTAATTATTTCATAAAAAATCTTTCTTTTCAGTAAAAGGAAAAATAATAACTTATTTAAAATGGTTTCGAGGTAAAGAAAAGAGAAGTCGATTCTTAAAGTAATTCATTTCCACGCTGCGTTTGGCGTCGAAATTATTTAATTAGTTTCTCTTGAATGTTGACTTATACAAAGTTTGCTTTAGTTTAGCATTATAAACGCAGCGTAGAAGAGACTAAAGTCTCGAATCCTATTTTCGATTTCAATAAATGAAACTATTTGAAACTAAAAGGCTGTTTGAAGGAAGGCGAGACTTTTACAAGATTTCTTTTTACATTTGTCATTCTGAGTACAAGCCTTAAAAATTACGAATATCATCTGCATTTCATTCAGCTTGAGGTTAGTATAATTTCGAGTTTTAAAAACGGACGATGTTTTAAAGTAAGTTTATGATACAAATGAACAATTAGAACGAACAGGTTTTAGTGTACACAACAGTGAATTCCTAACTTTTCTGAAAAGCCAAGTACCAAGTTATAAAATCACTGTAAAACTTTTTTATACAATAATATTATTGTACCTATTGATGATATTGTTTATAATAATCTGTCGAGGAATAAGCTGAAGGATATTTGTCGTAACTCAAAATTCTAAACACCACTAGTACTTTTAAAGTAATACAAATTTCGTTTCAAAAACCATACTGTGAGGCTGTTTGCACCTTCTGAAATCGAATGAAACAGAGAGAATATCAACGAATTCCATTTCATTTCAGATGAATCAAATAGCATCTGTGACAACTTTTTTTAACTAACCAACACTTTAAAGAAATTCACTTAATTTAATGATAGAGTATAATTTCAAATTAAACATTTCACCGTCATAAGCAACGAGAAGCACAATGAAACCATTTTCGACGTCCAATCTCTTTTCAAAACGCAATTTGATTTTTTAGGACTTAATTCTGCACTAAAATACCACTTCATTATTAATTAATAGTGTAGTGACTTTCTATTACATGTAAGTATTTGTGCTCTGATTTTTCGAAAAAAATATATAAGATAAAATAACTGAATAATATAAAATTCCCATATTAAGGATAATTTGCCTCAAAGTCTGTGATGCTCGAAAATATATTCTAACCCATCTTATAATAACGATGCAGGACTTTGATGGTCAAAATAATTTTCGTTTCGCCAAATTGCATTATTAGTGCTCCGCAAATTAAGGACGTCTGCCTTTCAACGGCTTGCATGACGCTAATGTGCTCTCGTTTCTTTTCTCCGCGTTGTACCGGAATGAAGAGAATATCATTCTTGTTATTCGATTCAGCACTAGCAGAAATTAAATCGCGAAGAGCGCTGTTTATTAATTCAACGAGACAAAAATAGTTCACGAAAAATTGTCACCCGTGATTTCTGGCTTCACTTTTTTTAGTGGTGATCCTACCTGAGATCGTGATTCTGTTACAGGCCTTTTTACTTGTGGATTACTCTTTCCTGTTGTAGTGGGATCTGGAAAGATTATTTGAAATTACCATTAATGTCATAACAATTCTAAAATATAATTAAATCTGAACAGCTTTTGATAACACTTCTGTAACTTCTGTAATTAGTATTTCTACTTTATTATTTTATACAGTTAAAATTATAGTTACATAATTCCAGGAGTGGAAACCAAAACAAGAACAAAATACCAAAATAAAAAAAGAAACAATAGACAAAAAGTCGAAATTTAGTCAAGTTAGAACTAAGTTATAGGGATCGAAACGAGAACTTTTATTGTAAATTTTCCTGATAACATATCATAGATATGACTTTCGTACTTTATTTTAGGTTAAACTGCACGTAAAGAGCACAAAAATAAAAAAACCATTTTTTAAATTTAATATTGTCGTTTTAAGTTCTCACCTTGAAGCCACCTGACTTGTGTTGCAGGTCCATAACCTTTGTCGTTTCTGGCAGCTATTCTAAAGATAATGGCTGGCTTAGTTGTAGTATCAACGTGGGCCGCGCTAAGGGAACTATTTGGTACTGAACATGCATTAGTAGGTCCACAATAAACTCTTATGAAAGCTAATTGAGTTGGTGTCGTCGCCACGGTTGTTGCTTCTCCTGTGCTATTCGCTGCAGCACTGGCGCTTCGCACTGCTAAGTAGACGGAATATTCCAATATAGGTCCCAAATTACTAGATGGAGGTTCCCAAGAAAGTTGAGCACCTTCGGTCGACTTAGAGATTTTTATAGCACTCGGGGCCCCAGGGAATCCAGGAAGACACGTTTTAAACGCAGATACCTCACTCCATGGACTACGACCGCAACTATTTACTGCGGCCACTCGAAATTTGTAAGCAGTACCAGGTTCCAAAGGTATCTTTGCTTTATTTTTGAAAATATCCGTCGTCAACGCCGTTGTTATATCTAAAGTTTCATCCGATGGAAGATAATAATGTTGTACCGTAAAATTTGTTCCTTTAACTATTCCTACGTCGTACCATTGAATCTCCTTTTTCTTCTCTTCGTTCTGAAAAAAATGTAGTTACTTTTAGCGTTGCAAAATCATATAAAAAGTTTACACATATGTGACCTGTCACGAGGAAAGGGACCTAAGGCTGCAAGGCAAGATTTTACAGGGCGAGCGTTTGAAAGAGAAGTTAAAAATGAAGAAATCTAATTTCCGAGTACTTTGCAGCTTAATTACAGACGAAGTAAATTAGGTAGAATTTTTTAGATTCGTCTATTGGAAAGAACAACTTAAAAATTACTTATAAATGCAAAAACGCGAAAATCGATTTTTGCAGCTTAAGGTTCCTTTCCTTGTGACAGGTCACATATTTAAAATTATAGTCTTACTTGTTCTGGCTTAACTTTAACAGGCTGTTCTGTCGAACCCAGTGCTGCAGTAGCCAAAGTAGATAACGCGGTCGAATCATCATTAGTTTCGGAACTATTTTCAACTTTCTTTGTTTCTTTTACAGGTTCCTTTTTAATTTGTATATCTTCCTTTGGTTCTAATTTTACTATACTATCAAGTCTCATAGGAGGAGCGTCAAGTACTTTTTCTTTCTGATGTATCGTCGGTAATTGATCTTTTGGCTCTTTATCTCGTTCCATCAATTTTCTACGGGTTTCATCTTGCATTCCGGTATTAGAGGCGTTTTTATCAAGGTTGCCAATTGCTTCTGTGATGGGTAAAGACGAATCTGTATCCATCGGCTCACTTTTATTCTCCTGTTTTACACCTTTTGCAATTCCGTTTTGTTCAATACCTACTGGAGATTCATTAGTTTCCATTGCGTTTTCAAGTTCTTTATCATCTCGAGGTACTTTAGAATCCTCTTCTTTCTCTACTTCAGGAAGATCGTCTTCCAGTTCAGAGTCATCCTTAGCTAATTTTAATTCTAAATCCGCATCGTCCATGTCATCTTCCTTCTCGTCTTCTTTAGTCTCATCTTTAATTTCTTCTTTAGTCTCATTCTTTATTTCCGCTTTAGTCTCATCTTTATTTTCTTGTTTGGTTTCAGTTTTAATTTCTTCTTTTATTTCATCTTCTTTCATACTTGAACCTTCCAAAATATTAGGAATTGATTCAGACTCTTCGGTGACTGGACCTTCAGACCCTTGGGTGACTGGAACTTTAGACTCTTGGCCAGCTGAAGTTTCAGACACTTGAGCAGCTGAAACTTTAGACTCTTTGACAGTTGAGACTCCAGACTCATGGGCAACTGAAGCTTCAGATTCTTTATCTGCTAAAGTCTTAGATTCATGGGCTGCTAAAGCATCAGACTTTTGAGATGCTGAAGCTTCAGATTTTTCAGCTTCTCCCGTTAAAGGATCGTTATCGACTTGCATGTCACTTTCACTAGGAGGTTCAGGTTCACTAGTACCTTCCGCAGCTGCTTCGCTAGAGTTCACTTCACGATCAGTCACATTTTCTGGTTCTACATTGGAATCAACGGGTGTATTTGTATCTAAGTCTACGTTAACAGTTGCCGATTCAGATAAAGAAGTTTCAGTCTCTCTTGTCGATGATTCCTCTGCTTGTGAGGTATCACCAGTACTGGCAGGGCCGATATCTTCATCCATATCTTGAGACTCTTCTTCTGCTGGAGGATCATCTGCATTTTCTACCGTAGGTTCTCCTTCGGAATCCACAGCTTTATTTTCATCTTCGGACAAAAATATATCTGCTGGGCCATCAACTTGTGGAATTATAAAACTGCCTTCACCATCAACCTGCATGGGTTCGTCAGCTTCCAGTTGAGAAACAAGAGTACCTCCTGAGCCTTCATTTCCATTGCATCCATCCTCAGCCTTTTCATCTCCGACAGGATCTTCAGCTGCAACCATGAATGATATTCCACCCGATGGTTCTTGTACTGGGTCTATCAAACCAGCCTCAGCTGCTAAGGCAGCTAATGCTGCATCGGTTGTTGCAGGTCCATCTGATGTAGTAGCTGTAATTAATCAAATATGGTTACTTTTCTGTCAATTTTAATATAAACGAAACAAAAGTACCAAGAGATACTTTTTTGGAGGTACATTACAGCAAATTTAATATCTAAGGCATCACAGAGGCTTAAAATTAATTAGTAATTTTTGCTGAGATGTTATAGGAACTTTCCTAAAAAATTCGAATTCAACAGTTAACACTAATTTTACGAAACATCACAAAAGAAGGGAGAAAAGGGGGTACAATACAATTTAGATTTAGGTACTTCAAAGGATGGTTGTCAAAAATAGAGGACCAGCTGTGATCCCTGATATCTGCCATTTTAACAGTGTATACAAAGTTTTATTTGTTTTAAAACAGTAACTCAGTCAATAAGAATCGAATCAGTTACGAAATTATTCAAAAGCATTGCGTTTGATTAAAAATGAATTAGCTCATTTTATAAAATAAAGATAACCGTGCAAAACGTGTTTCTTTACTTAAAAAGAACAATAATTACATATTTAGGTAGCCAGTTTGTATCTAACTTTTTGGGTTTACTTGTCCTTTCTTTCATTGGAAAAGTCTCTGCTCAATTGCTGATGCTTCAAATATCTAGAATGATAGTGTTAATTTTGATATTCTTTAACATAATGTAGATCTCATAATTGAGATAAAAGTTTAATTTTGCAAAAGAAAATATTTTGTTAGGTTTTGAATGTTTTCACACCTTAACATGTCAAAATTCGTATCAATTGTTTAGGTAAAGAAAAACGTAATATTAAATCACAATAATTCCCGCGTAGAAAGTAAACAAAGTATCATTTGTTTTAATTTAATTAGGATATATAAATACCCAGAGAGGCTGACGGTTGCTTCTGCGACGGAATAAACAGAGTTTTGCTAGCGTCAATCGAATCTGAAGTACCGGAAGTTGTGACAATGGAACTACTTGTTGGCACTAGAGTGACAGTTTTTGCACCGATCCCTCCAGACATTTGTAATGTTACTGGTTTACCAGCAACAGTTACAGACTCCTAAAATAAATGAAACACTAAAGTCACTGTGGTTTCGACAACAATAATTTCAAACACGAATAATCAAAATAAAATTATAAAATTAAATGAAACTTTTTCTTCACTAAAAATTGGAAGAACACTTACAGCATTCTTTTGTATTTGTGGAACGGTAACAATCTGACTCTTGCTCGGATTGAAAATAGTTTGCTGAGATCCTTTTGCAGCGATGGTAACTGTCTTCGGTATGCCACCTTGACCAGGTACAGTGATCGTTATAGGTTTACCAGTAGTTCCTCCACCCATAGCACCTGAAGAAACGACGATCATTTTTACACCCTGTTGGTTTGTAACATGATTCGTAGCAGAGAGTGGCAAAACGTTAACGGAAGTAGTAAGAGTGCCTCCTTGTCCGGCACCAGCTTGCGAAGTAGTCACAGCTTGGACGGCTCTCAAGCCAGATCCAGTTGTAACGACTATGATTTGATTAGTCCTGCCGACAAGACCACCATTTCCACCTGGTTTTGTAATCATTATTGTCTGTTTCCCAGCGATACTCTGTCCTTTACTCATCGCTACGATGCCCGAAGTTTTCATGGTTGTAAGAATCTTTGACCCAGCGACGGTGTTTGGATTTACGAGTCTTAAAATCGTAGGACCTTGATTCAAAGGTTTCGCTCCAGTAGTCGATACCGTTTTTCCAGGAATCAAACTAACTTTTGGCATCGTTACCATGCCTTGTCCAGTTTTTAGAAGATGAACTATCTGAGGCTGACCCGATATATTTTGGCCAGGTTTTTGAAGGATAATCTGTTTACTTTGTTGAGGGGAAGCAGTACGTAGAACAGTCGCGCCAGGAGCTGCGAAGCGAATCTGCTGTCCAGGCTGCATTCCCTTCATTCGAAGTGCGTTAGCCGCGCTTTGCGGTAATATTGGTACATTGTTCATGCTTATTTTGGGTGTTGCAGCAGCTGCGGCAGCCAATGCTGCAATTCCCGACATAGCAGCTGGAGCCTGTCCAGCGTTTGACGTACTTACGGGTGATGTTTGCTCCGCCGTCGCAGCAATAGACGTCACGATTGGAGAGCGAATTCGAATTACATTTGTAGCCAGTCTGGGTGTCACTGGAGTTGAAGGTTTGGTAATAACTGAAGATGTAATTATTTTTTGAGTAGGGATTTGACCAGGAGCTTGGATGCGAATAGGCGTGTGGGTTAAATTAGTTTTGATGGTGGTGGGCGTTGTTTTAGGAGAAGCCATATTAGAAACTGGAGCAGACGTCACTGGGGCTATTGGAGTAGATGCAGTTTTTGCAGTTGCTGCTGGAGTTGTTGCTGGGAAAGCGCTGCTGGTAGGTGGCATGTCATACTTTTGTATTTGTAAAATATAATACTGCGCTGATGACGTAGCAACCCAACTAACTTCGAGTGATTGAGTTGAAGCTCTGACGAGTTGAACTCGAGAGGGGGCAGGTGGTTTGCTTACTTCGAGGTACCACAAATCTTTGCAACAGACCTTAAATAGGAATAATAACCATAAGTTAAAAAAAACCAAGATTTAAATTAGATACAAGATAATTTGAAATGCTACCTGATTATTCCAAGCTTTACGGTAGCCATCTCTGCCAGACCAAACATATAATCTGCTGTGAACTCCCACAGCACAATGACCTGCACGAGCGCGAGGCACATTCTCTTCAAGTGAATCGACAGTCAATTGCTCCCATGTTAATGTTTCTAAAAATATAAAATAACTCTTTCTAAAGCCAAAAGGTAACGTTAAATATTTTTAAAAATATATAATTTCAAAGAATATTTCATTACCCAAATTCAAGGAAGCAAGAGTGCTCGTGCACTTCCATTCTTTCTCGTGCGTTGCTACCTTCACATCATCGATGACGAGAGGAACCCATCCTCCAAAAACATACATGCGATGTCCAATTAATGTCGCAGTATGCAAAGATCGTGGCAAGGGAGTAGGGCCGTGGACAATAGGTTTATTCCACGTCATGGTATCAACATCGAGAAACCATAAATCACCTAATCGGCAACCGCTCATTCCTCCGTAGACAACAAGACAAGACTTTCCTGTCTTTTGATCAGTGTATGCCACACCTGTATGTGATTCTCTAGGAGGAGGAGAGTGACCATGTGTTTGAGGTACTTCCCACGCTGTGAGGCCATTTGGCAGAAGCTCTAATGTGTAGAGGTCATTCAAGTATCTTGGTATATTATTTTTTGGGTCGTCACTATCGTTCGCTAATCCTCCGAAGAGAAATACTTTATTACCAATCAGAGTGAAACTGTGACCAAGCCTTGGACATGGCGGAGGATCATTTTTTGGTGGCCTAGGCTTCAATCGCTTCCACTCCCACCTACTAGCTTGAAGTTCGTAAAGCTCATTTGAGTACTTTCCATATTCTACCATTCCACCAAATACCAAGATTCGGGTACCATCCACGACAAATCCGTAAGCTGCACAACCGGGTGGAATATCCCCCTTCGTTGATGGCACAAACCATTGATTCGTTGCTGAAAAATTAATTATATACTCTTATAGATCCTGAAGTAACCTTGAAGTCAATCACAATTAATTAAGTAAGGTTTTAATAAAAATGGTATAATAATATTTATAATTTCTTATTAAGGCTATGAATCAACCGAGCCACGTAACCAAATTTATAAATTAATATTTCGTGTAAGATAACTTTTTTGTACACAAAATATCTTTCTGAATATGTAGGAAATCAGATAGAATACAAGTAAAAATATACACCTCATTGGTTTCAGTAAAAAATTATAAAATAATTTTTTTTTTTCAAAAAAATATAACTCGAAGTTACAGGCAGTTATAGTTTGCTGCAACACTTTCCCACAATTTCTATTAAAATAAAGCAAAATATTTTTTTAAAAGAAATATCTTTTTAAACCTTTTTGTAATGAAACTTCACTAATGTATTTAGAGAATGATGATTATAAACGAAGGCTGAAGGAAGGAAAAATCATCGCATTATACCATCATAATAGCTACCTTGAAATTTGGCATGACACCTAGACACTTATTTTTAATTGGTTTAAATTATTTTATTAAACATTATTCACATAGTTTTAGAAATGACATTTAGTTTATTTTTTAGACATTTGCAGTTATAGAAATAACATGGTCAACATATTTCTATTGAAAATAAAATAGAAATAAATGTACTAATTAAGGTTTTTAGGTTAAGATGTGTTCAGAATGAGGAAAAAAGTATGAGATTCTAAAGGAAAATCAATCTATAAATCAAGATGCGAAGTGTTTGAAAATTATTCAAATAGCGATGTGTCAAACAACCATACGGCATCGGCAAAGAAGAGAGTAGAAATCGTACAACACGAACGCCGCGCGTTGCATGGCGGCAAAGTGGGGAAGAAAGGCTGCAATGGCCGCTTCTTCCGTGCATATAAACATGCAAAATGTCAGGCAGGTTCAGATTGTTTTACAAAAATGTTTAAAAAAAAAAAAGCGGGAAGATAAGAAAAGCATGCAGCATTGAAAAGATTGCGGGAGAAATTTCTGTAGGTGGAAAACATATCGATTGAACGACCAATGCAAAACACGATTGTCGCCGGGTACGACCGGTCGTAGCCTTGTCAACGCATGCCGCCATATTGGATCGCGGGAATTGCTCCAAAGATGCGCGCTAAAAACTTCATGTAAAAATATTTACCTGTATTGTAGACATGAAGCTCATCGACGATTCCTTCATTGCCCCCGCCGAAAACAACCATAAGATCTTTGATTGCAACCGCTCTGTGCCCATGACGCGGTCTTGGTTGAGGTCCGGCAGGATTTGTGATTCGCTTCCACTTTAACAAGGGTGCCGCCATAATGACCGTCGATCACATAATTTTTTTCATGCAGCAACCATACTAACTTTCCCGTATGAAAACGAACTTGACTCGTTCGTGGAAGATCGATTGGATCAAAATTCTTTGTTTTAATTCAAGTGCGTAAAATGCTTCTGAAAAATAAACCTGAATTTTTTCATATGCGTGAGAAAGGTACCCCACTTTTCTTAGCTCTACAGTGGAAACCGTCCTTTCCGATTCTAACCTCCGTTCTGTCTAAATAGTACACCGACCCAGGATATATTAATGAGCACTATAGAAAAAATAGGCACCAGTAATCACATTTTCCTTTTTAGAGGTTTCGTTTCAGAAAAAACTGGACAAAACTTGTGACAGAACATTCATCATCCAGCAGAACAGGTCCTCGTAAATGTACACACACTGATTATTTATTATTTACTAGTATAATGTTTACAGCACTGCACTGTCACTAATAGACTCTCCTCAACTTCTGCTACTAGTACGACCAGAAATATATTTTTTAAGTTGCACAACCGTCATTCTGGTTACGATGGAACAGCCAGTTTATGCTAAGATTAGGTTAACTACTATATACTGATGTTGATGCGACAGAAGATTTCTTTGCGAATTTCACGTCCAATGGATAATAGAAATCACACGCTGAAATTTCACACTTAATAAACACAAAAACGTTTGTGTAAACGCTAATCGACAAACCGTGATACACAATGCGCTAGCCGCCTGCCAGAAAATTGGTAATATCGAGAGTAAGAAACAACTAATCACAAGGGAACCATAGACATAAAAGAATAGACTACGAGTCTCTTTTACGGTGTCTCCACTGTCCATTAAGATCAGAGATGGGTACATAATTTACTCTAGGCAAAGAACGGTTTTTTGCAGTGTTTTACAAGTATTAGTGCCTTTACCTTTTTCTACTGTTTTCGTTATGAGGTGGGGGGTATAGTACGTAAAATACGTATTCTACTGATTAGGGTGTAGCGGGATCAAGGACCGTAAATACATAATAAGGTCATTCAACAACCCATTTCCAGTATTAGCAGGGTTGGGTCCGTAACGTACGTCACGTAACTTACATGACTTTCGACACGTCGATAACTACGTATTTAACGCCTTGAGTTTTCGGCGTCACGTATTTTACGTATCGAAAAACATGTGACATGAGAGCGCTTTGTAAATGAATTTTCTTCGGAAAGTTGAAATAATTCATAATTAAATACATTCAATATAGTTCTCCCATTGGTATACATATTATCATTTCTATTCAAATTCTGTAAATGTTTAATTATCAAATGGGAGTTAAAAATCTTGTTTCATTCTATATGAGTACAACCAGCCCTATCCGACGACGAGATACATTTTGGTTCCCTTAGAGTGCCGTCCCATGTGGGCGCAAAATGCAAAGCAGAAAACGAACAGTCAATCGCAAAGTACCTTTAAGAAGAAAGAAATCTTAAGCTTTCCTGTAGTTGGCTGTTCATTTTCTGCTTTGCATTTTGTGCCTACATGGGGATAGGATGGCACCCTTAAGGCGAAATCCCATGACAGCAGAAAACGCAAAGCAGAAAACGGACACCCAATTACAGAAGATCTTTAGATTTCTTTCTTCTTAAAGGTGTTCTGTAAATAGCTGTTCGTTTTCTGCTTTGTGTTTTCTGCAGTCATGGGATGGCACCTTTACTGATGCCAGATAGAAACTAATCCGTAAGGCAGCGCCACCTCTGCCCTATCCTATGAAAGTATTGTTTTGCATGGTGTTCATAAACAAATTTAAACAATTATCAGAAAAATAGAAATATTTCGTAATTTCAAGTCATTGTTTTTATTATTATTGAAATTTAGTGTTTTTAGTGTTTTTAGTGCATATTTATTCAATCATAAACATGAGTGTATACATACTATTATTTTCAATTATACATATCTTTTCGGCACGTGAAAAAGAAATTGGTTAACATATTCATAACAAAATAAGAAGTAGAAAGTTCATGTAATGAATGTGATCCAGTTACTACATCTTTGTGTCCAAAATAAATTTGAAAAAAATTATAATTTAGGAAATGGCAGAATAGATAAAAATAGACGTAGATAATAAATACATTTAAAGTTTTTGAAAAATGCTTTTGAAAGATTTATTTATTAGTTTGATTGTATATTTTTCATGCATACTGTATTTTAAAAAATGGATCAGAATATTGACAATTTCCGCATGAAATATTAAAGTTTCTTTGATTTAATGGAACACCCTTTTAATAAGTGCTGTAACAATTTTTTGCAAATATGAAAAAAAAATTTTATTGGTCGACTCATCCTCTCCATGGCGCTGTTATTTCAGTGCAAGATTCCTTATGGATTTCAACTGACTAAATATTTTAATTATTTGTCAATTTAACGTTCACTAATGTTTCATATTAGTTCATTAAAATAATTTGAATATGATTAATGTTCCATAAAATTATAATAATAGACAATTCTTATTTATTCGATTTATTTATTAATTGGATTTTTTATTAGATCATTAATAATTGATTGCTTGAATTCATTATATAAGGATCCTATATGCAAGACTAGTATATTACGTACCTAGGCGCACAATGAATGTTATTGCGTGACGAGCGACAATGCTCGCAGGAGATCGAAGCCAAGGCGTAGTCGAGGCGCGATCAGTCCTGCGAGCATTGTCGCGAGTCTCGTAATTTCCCGAATTGTGTGCATTGGCACGTATTCTATTTTATGTGACTCCGGTGCGTATACGAGTTTTTATGCGTACACTCGAATCTAATCTAGTATTGTAGTTGTTTGCGGCGCTAGTCATTACACTTGATATGTCACGACTAGTCCCGGCCATTTTGATTTTATCGATCTTGTGTTGTAGTAATGGATTTTAATAGACGCATGCGCACTTCAAATGTACTAGGCTTTGCCAGTAAGGTGCTAATGCTGTACGAAGAAGAAGAAGATTGTGCTCCGTTGCATGGCTATAGGCGCATGCGCAGTTCAATTTTTACATTGTATTTCTCTGTAACGGAATACACAACATTCCTTTACTCTCAGCTGTATCGGAAAAACGAGTTTCCGTGCCCGAGGCACATAAAATTTGTTTCTTATACTTCTGCGATTAATTTTCTAGAGTATTATAACTATTTTATATTCCAAGTTCTGATTAGTATTTAAAAATGTTATTTCAATAAATTTGATAATCTTAGTTCTTTAAGAAGCATAAAACATTAATTGTTTATAAAGTGTCATCATTAACGGACGACGGGTTCAATGGTGAGAAAGGCCGTTGTCAGATAGGGCTGAGTACAACTATTCGTTATATTTCCTTATAAAAACATAATTTGTTTAATTTTTTGCTTGATTAAAACTAACTCGCTGAAGAATTAGATGAAATGCCTTTCATTTACGCGAAATAATTCATCAGGGAGATTTTTATAAAAGAATATATATATATATACTGTTAACCAGAGTTATTCTGATACAAAAAGAGTTTTTTTTCTTGTTTTCGCAATGCAAGACAGAAGAAAAAACACTCTTTTGTACCAGAATAGCCCCAGTTAACGATATATATTTCCAAATGAAATTTCACTTCACAGACGTTACTAACATAAATAAAACAATAATTTAGTATAAGTATAAAGCAAAGTGATTACAGCATTAACATACATTATAAAGTCTGTATATTACTATAATATTTATTGAGAAGAAATTTACGTTATCCTGAATATAACATATTACAGTATTTCGGTAAATATTTAAAACTTCTCTAGATTTTCTATTAAAATTATTGATATCCCAGTGATTAGCAAAAGATAATAAACAAATAAATTAAAAGATTTTAATTTTTATTTACTTACCTGTGACGTAAAAGCCGATCGTAAGCACTGTTTTTTTAAAATTTTGTTACACTGTAAACATTTTGCCACAATTTTATCAGTTTCTTTTAAACATTTAAAATTCAATTTCGACAATGGGATTTTATTTGCACATTTCATTCTTTTTCCTCCTTCAGATTTGCTCATTTTATATTTTGATTTTAATTTCGACACTTGCCGAATTAAGACGAATGCAGATTTAAATTTCAACTATAATTAATTGCATAAACAAACATAACAAGAGAGATTATACATACTCTTTTAAGGTTCGCTATCTTGAATATGTAATTAACTACAGTTTTCGACGTAAATTACGTCATTTACGTAATTTACATGGAAAGCCTCAAGTTACGAGTAAATTTGCAACCCTGATAGTGACGACTAGTGATTTATGGGCAATTGAAACTTTGGGCAACTAAAACTATGGTACAATGTATACCTACCGTGAAAGCTGTCTGTAAACCACGGGTATTCCTTTAACTACTCGATTGCAGCGCTGCCCAAGCGGTCACTTTCGAAACTACTACTCGTCACGATAAGGAAACATTCCCCACCACGGGAATTGCCAGACCTGTCTATACTACCGTGGACCTGTCTATACTACCGTCATGGAGACTAGATATAAGGAGACCAATCTCCATATATCCATTCCCGAAATGAAGTTCTGCCACTTCTGCCAAGTACATAGTTACAAAACTTCCCGATGAGGGCATGTGTGTTCCCTGGGTGAAAAAGGGCAACGTCTAATACACGATGCTTATAAACCGTGGATGCCGCCATTTTGCACCCAGGGAACACACGTGCCCTCATCGGGAAGTTTCCTAAGTAAGTACTTGGCAGAACTTCATTTCGTGTTTTGTGAAGTACGGCCATAAGAGATTGGTCTCCTTATATCTTATATCTAGTCTCCATGATTACCGTGGTCTCCACACATCCAGCTATCTAAATAAAGAAGTTATATGATTGGTTGAAAGTTTAGATCCAGTGGTCATCCCCATGAGACGGCACCACGAATCAGAATTTGTATGTTATTTTCAAGTTCGTTGACTAATTTTTGTATGCGAAAGTAGAATGCTACTTTTTCTGAATGCTACTATTGAAAAAAGACAGTACTATGTTTTCGCATATAAAAATTAGTTGAACGAATTCGATAGAATAACACCATTCCTTGATTGGTGGAATTTATACCATAGAATCGAAAATTGTAAATCGTGCTTGTACCTTGTAGTATACAGTTTAGTACTTTGCATGTGTTATGCGTCATTCTATGTGTAGTACTTGAAGAAGTAAAAAATTACATATTCTGTGATCCATTGGTGTTCATTAGTTTTTCGTGGTTTGTAGGCTACTTCATGCTCGCTTTCTATTTTCTGACGCTGGGCAAGATTTTGTAAACAAATTAACTACTTGGCTTATAGTAAATATACCTCAGCGATGGCAAAACGTAGGATTGAAGTTGTGGATCCGTACGTTAAGCGAAAACCGTAAGTATACAACTTTCATAAGGAACGAGCTGTAAACACCATCCAGTTTTCTCTACATTGTCCATGTGCGTTAGAACCAAATTATTATTAACGATAAAATGCCGATTTATGTGATGAAATATGGAGTACAGACATAAGATTATTGATAACAATATGTTATTGTTGGTGTCTTACATGTGGCCCTCTGGAGAATTTGAGTTTTAATCATAAGAAGCAATTTATCTCTTGTATATGGTCCCGGTGAGACAGCTTTTACTATAGTTATTGCTTAACCATGAATGTTGCATTTTTTTTGAAAAGGTAACTAGCATTACAATCGCAATTCTTAGCTATTGTTGATCGAGATCGTCAAAACTGAATACAAAGATGACTTATGATCTTCCTAAATTGATGTTACAAATTACTTTATGAATAAAATGATGCTTATATGCTCATCTCTTTTCGAATTATATAACATAGTGTCCTTTAATATATTGTAGATTATAAAAAAATGTAGTTTTTGCATAAAGAGAAGGGTTTAATTTGATTAACAACATTTATACATGTATTTCATTGCTCATTTAAAGTTCTATGATGAATCTAACCTCAAAATCTTGATAAAAAAATTTGTGATTTTTTGCTTGACGAATTAAGTTCAAACTTGTTAAATTATAATTATGACAGAAAAGAAAATTTCATTGATATCAATTCTTTTTTATTTCCTAGGGATGGATCGATTCCAAGTACTCCCGCTGTTTCGGCGATCCCAAAAACTCAAATTCAACTCAATCCCTACACTGGATTACCTTATACTCCACGTTATCATGAATTTTACAAAAAGAGAGTTACTTTACCTGTGTTTGAGTACCGTGCAAATTTTATGACACTTTTGGCACAGGACCAGTGTATTGTCCTTGTAGGAGAAACTGGCTCAGGAAAAACTACTCAAATACCACAATGGTGCGTGGAGTACTCTAGAAGTATGGGATTGAAGGGAGTTGCGTGTACACAACCGAGAAGAGTAGCTGCTATGAGTGTAGCTCAGAGAGTTTCAGAAGAAATGGACGTAGCATTAGGTCAAGAAGTGGGATACAGTATCCGTTTCGAAGATTGCAGCTCTCCAAGAACAGTTCTAAAGTATATGACAGACGGTATGCTTCTTCGAGAAGGAATGTCTGATCCTATGTTAGAGGCTTATCAAGTGATCCTGTTGGACGAAGCTCACGAAAGAACTTTAGCTACGGATTTATTGATGGGTGTATTGAAAGAAGTTATAAAGCAAAGGAAGGATTTGAAACTAGTAATTATGAGTGCAACGTTAGATGCCGGAAAATTCCAACAATATTTCGATAACGCACCTCTCATGAACGTGCCTGGTAGGACTCATCCGGTTGAAATTTTTTACACACCAGAACCGGAAAGAGACTATTTGGAAGCCGCGATAAGAACAGTAATTCAGATCCACATGTGTGAAGAAGTTGCTGGAGATTTGCTGCTGTTTTTAACCGGTCAAGAGGAGATTGAAGAGGCTTGTAAAAGAATCAAAAGAGAAATGGATAATCTAGGACCAGAAGTAGGAGAACTAAAGTGCATACCCCTCTATTCCACTCTACCGCCGAATTTACAACAGAGGATTTTCGAACCTGCTCCACCGACAAAACCGAACGGTGCAATAGGCCGTAAGGTTGTTGTTTCTACCAACATTGCCGAGACTTCGCTAACTATTGATGGAGTCGTTTTCGTCATAGATCCTGGGTTTGCAAAACAAAAAGTCTATAATCCAAGAATAAGAGTTGAATCCTTGCTAGTGTCACCTATTAGTAAAGCTTCTGCACAACAGAGAGCTGGTCGTGCTGGTCGAACTCGTCCTGGAAAATGTTTCCGTCTTTACACTGAGAAGGCATATAAAAACGAAATGCAAGAAAACACCTATCCTGAAATTCTTCGATCAAATCTTGGCAGTGTTGTGTTACAACTGAAGAAACTCGGGATTGATGATTTGGCAAGATTTTTAATTTATTTTACAATTTACGAATTAACAATGCTCGAAAATCATTCTCATTTTTTATTTAAACTAAAATTTTCATTTTGCCGCCTGCAGGTACACTTTGATTTTATGGATCCACCTGCGCCTGAAACTTTGATGAGAGCCTTAGAATTACTAAATTACCTAGCAGCCCTTGATGATGATGGAAACTTGACTGACTTAGGTGCTGTAATGGCAGAATTTCCATTGGATCCCCAACTTGCAAAGATGCTTATTGCGTCGTGTAACCATAATTGCAGTAACGAAATACTCAGCATAACTGCTATGCTTTCAGGTACGCTACTTCTAATAAAGTAAAATAAAGGTTGTATTATTATATTGTATGTGCGCAATAATTATCCTGTTAAGAATACGTATTAATTTTTCAAAATATGCATTTTTGTTTGAGAAGTATTTTTTATTTGATTTTTATTTTATTAAATAACTTCAAGTGTAAGGTAACACGCTAATTTATTGATGATTGATATGCTATTAGTCCCACAGTGTTTTGTGAGACCGAACGAGGCTAAAAAGTTGGCTGATGAAGCTAAGATGCGATTCGCGCACATAGATGGTGATCATCTTACTTTGTTGAACGTCTACCACGCCTTTAAGCAGAGTAATTTTCAAAACATTTTTTCTATTTCAATTTGAAATTTCATTATTTTGTTTAATAGTCCGTGCTAACTGTAGTAATACTTTTGAAAATGTTTTGGATATTTATTAGACATGGAAGACCCTCAGTGGTGTTATGATAACTTCGTGAACTATCGATCCTTGAAGAGTGGAGATAACGTGAGACAGCAGTTAAGCAGAATTATGGACAGATTTAACTTAAAGAGAACATCAACCGATTTCACGTCCAAAGATTATTATATCAACATTCGAAAAGCATTAGTAAATGGGTTTTTCATGCAGGTAAGTTCTTGTATTCTTTATATAGATCACACATGTATGAATAATGTTCTATACATTTTATGTAATTAATCATGGAGTTCGCATTTTAATCAGGTCGCACATCTGGAAAGGACTGGTCACTATCTTACGATAAAAGATAATCAAGTAGTACAGCTTCATCCTAGCAGTTGTTTAGATCATAAGCCAGAGTGGGTCATTTATAACGAGTTTGTTTTGACTACAAAAAATTACATCAGGACAGTTACTGACATTAAACGTAAGTATTTCCATGATACAGAGGTTTGAAAAAATATGATTCAATAATTAAAATTTGTATTTTTCAACGTTTCAGCTGACTGGTTGTTAAAAATAGCACCACAGTATTACGATCTACAAAACTTCCCTCAATGTGAAGCAAAGAGGCAATTGGAAGTTATTCAAACAAGAATTGAATCCAAGCAATTCCAAGAAGGCTTCTAACCCTCGCGATATTTAGCCACATATGAAAATCTTATAAAATGGGTAAAGAAAGTTGGTTTCACTACTTTTTTTCTCTCAATACTTAACAGTAGTTCAGGTTCAAAGCACTTTTATTCGCGATCTATTGTTTGTAAGAAGAAAAATCTGCATTATTTAAAAATTTAATTGAATTGCCTTGAAAATTAGTTTACTGTCATTGATTTATTCCTAATAATGAAAGAATTTATCAAAAACAGTTTAAACAACTAATTAATTAATTCCAGATAATTTAGAAATATCTTGCTGCTGGTTGTAATCAAGAGTTAAAGGAAAAATATCAATTGATTGTGTTGGTTCATAAACTGTTAACCTTTTATTTAGCAGTGTAATTTGGCAATTGAATAATCAATTTGTACCTTATTTATAGATGTACCTAATAATAGTTGATAAAGTGAGTATAAACAAAAGTGAGAAATGAATATGACCTTGTATGAACTTATTTAGAATGCCTTGATAGCACTTGACTCAAAGCAGCAATGTAGGTTAAATAGAAGTTTTTGTACTGCGCATTAAATAAAAATTGAAATAAGTCAAAAATATTTATGAAGATGATACTTTTGAGGTGTTTTGTGACTAATCAATTTATAATTTTTCTTATGCTTTGATTAAAGAGTTCATAACCATACTATCACTGTCGAGGGTTGTGAAACACAATTTTGAAAATCGAAAACTATCAGTCATCCAATCTTTTAGAAAATTCTACTGCAGTTATCTTTTGTTTCTTTTTTCTTAATGGCTTCTTGCTCTTTGGAACAAATAGCAAGTAAAACCACAACAATAACTGCAGTTATGTTTTCAGAATATTTGTATATGTAATACATGAAACATTAGTTTCATGTTGAAATTTTTTGTCTTGCATCTCAATCAATACGTGTGTTAAAATGATTAAATCATAAATTACAATAACAATATGCGCTATAAATTTTAACTGAAGATTCGTATAAATATAAGGTATTGAATACATACATATGTATTGCCAAAGTTTTTATCTTCCTGCATGCAAGGGAAATCTGACTTGAACAGAATTCAAACATTAAATACCTATTTTAATTTTTTTGTAATGAAATCACATTTGTGATATACAAATTGAAATCGGTGAAAATAAATCATGTTAGGTATTTCTCATTGATAAATTAAATAGAATTTCAAGTTTATACTATATATATATATTTATAGAAAAAAGAAACACGAAAATTTAATTCGAGCAACGCGCTTTAAAATGATTGTGAGACGTTTTATGTTATGTAACATTCATTCCAATAAAGTAATTACAAATAAAATTTTTTTTTGTATCTTTTAATTTGTAATTAATTATATATGATACAGAAAAATGATAAAGGACTTAAAAAATATTAAAAACAAAATTATGAAAATTGTAGTTCATATATTTTTTACATAATGATGAAGTATATGGCATCAATCATTATAAAACTACGTTTCTTACAGTATACAGAGCTTCATTGTCACAACCAAACAGCAAAGTAGATTTACTAATATCAATACTATTTATGGGTTTGTGAACACTCGCACAAACACTTACTTTTCCTTTTCCTCCAAAGCTGTTTAACCAATGGGAATGTGCATCTTCTGCAAGAGAAAATAGATAATTATATATAGAATGATGTAATGACTCATATAAGAAAAATAATATATTATTAATTTTTAAATGTGTTCAGAAAAAAATTTAACCATATATAAGCTTTGATTGGCTAGCATTGTTCCAATGCCAGAGTTCTCCACTGGTGGAGCAAGTGAAAAAATTATCAGGTCTGTCTGGGTGAAATAAAATTTCACTGATAGCTTTTGCGTGGGCGTTCAACTGCGAGACAGGGTAAGTATTTCGGCGAAGATCCCATACAGTTAAGCTTCCATCACCTCCACCAGCGACAACGATGTGTCTCTGCGTTGGATGATGAGCCACACTCGTCGCTTCAGTCTATAAAATAGTTTTAAATAATGTTCAGGTTCTTGAAATTTAATTAAAAATTCTTAAAGATTAAAATTTTGAAGTAATCCCTTTTTTAAAAGAAAAATCATATTTACCATCGCTTGATCTGACAACATAAAAGAAACAGGTTTTTCTTGATCATTTCTTAAATCCCATATTTTCATATGACCTCGAATATTACCGGTTAAAATTTCGTTGTGTCTTAGGAAATCAACACAACATAAAGAACAACTGTCTGCGTTATCTAATACAGAAAATCAATTTGTACATGGTATTAAATAAATGAAATATTTATGTTTATTATATATATTTGAACTTACCAATTGTCCTTACTATTTCTTTCTGCTGAGCCGTAAGTAAATGTATTCTACCATCTTCTCCCACTGAAACTATGTCTTGCTCAAAAGTAGAAAAAGCAGTGCAGGATGCATTTTCTTCCGATCTGGAAAAATTTGAAACTATCATATATAATATTTTTGTTAGATTAGTTAAAGTCTTTAACAACTTACGAAAATCGATGTATGTCTTTCCATGTTAACTTTTCTTTAAATTGTGCATATGGATTTTCTAAAATTTGTAGTATCTTTACCGATCCTACAGACGATGATGCAACGAAGAAGTCTTTGCTTATAAACTATAAAAATAAATTGAATTTATTTATAAGATATATTCTGGTGTTTCTAGTATAAATTTGCCATTACTATATTCACAAGATAGAAAAATCTACCTGAATGCCTGTCACATCTCCGAGAAAAGCGTAAGACATTACTATAACCGGATACGATTCGTCATCTTCATTAGTTTGAAAGGTCCAATATGTGATTTTATTCAGCTAATAATTAATTACATATATTATTTATTAGATAATTATGCTCATCAGTATACTAACTAAAGTATGTTAGATTTTAAAAATAAGTTAGTAAATTCATGAACATATATACATAACAAAACATACCGGATTATCCCAACTACCAGTTAAAAATGTTTTTGTGTCCGAGAAAGGTTCATGTTGCCACCTAATCTTGGAAATTTTTTCGGAAACGAAAGTTCCTTGTGCATGCAATTCGCTTGTCATATTTGAGGTTATTTTTTTTCAAGATTTATTTGCTACGTGTTTTGCTACTTTTTATTGACATAAATAAACAATGATTAATCTAGTGTCAACATATATATGATAAAAATCTTTCAACAATAAATAAATCAAATTCCTCTCTAATTCAAATAAATAATTTCCACCGGCTTCTCACTTCCATATACAAACTACAAAGCATAAAATATCAAATCATAGAGAATGTAAATAAGAAGACCAAACATTTGGCCTGAGCACAATTGAGTAGGAAAGGGGAACGGAAAGGTAGAGAGTCCTATTTTCTTCTAATTATGTTGGTGTCTTTTTCTAACGAATAGCAGAGATGGGTACATATAAAGGAGGAATTACACCCCTGCATGCAGGTTACCATGGTAACATACAAGAGAGAAAGAGACCAACAATTTTCCTGCTTCTTTCCCACTAATATGTTACCATGGTAACCTGAATGCAGAGGTTTAATTCAGGCCCACCAAGCTCCAATGTATTCGCTGTAACTAAGTTCTGGGTACGTAGTTCAAATCGTGAAGTTCGATGGCGTCACATCCGTTACTTACATTGTTAAGCCTCCCCGTCACTGATATATGTCAGTGCATTTGCGTTGATTTGTGTATGCAAACGTTTCATGGTTTACGGCGTAGTTTTGTGTGGATTGTGATTTTTTATATGAATTTTGAAGCAAGTGATTATTCGAGGAGTATACAGAAGCTGTGTTTTCCAATTTTTCTTGAAGTAAGTGCATTTTACATGAATTGATGTGCAATGAAAACCAAATGAAACAACACGTGACACGTAGTAATTTTACAATCCTATTTGTAATTTGGCTTTCATTGCACATTAATTCAAGTAAAATGCACTTACTTCAAGAAAAATTGGAAAACACAACTTCTGTATACTCCTCGAATAATCACTTGCTTCAAAATTCATATAAAAAACCACGAAACGTTTGCATACACAAATCAACGCAAATGCACTGACATATATCAGTGACGGGAAGTCTTAAAAATGTAAGTAACGGAGATGGCGCCATCGAACTTCACGATTTGAACTACGTACCCAGAACTTAGTTACAGCGAAATACATTGGAGCTTGGGGGGCCTGGCTTAATTCCTCTTTAATACATCACTGAGGGGCCCTCCCCCCGTAGGCTTGAGTGGCAATAATATCCCGGGCTACCAAGGTCCAATTTTTTAAAGCAACCCTGCGGGCACGTTGCATACTAGATTTGACGACAATTCTTCCCCACCTTTCATAGTGTTGTTGGAATCACGAATACCTGGCAAGAGTTTGGGTCGTTTCAATCTGATCGCCTTGGGGGACTTGATTGATACAATTATCAGGGATACCAAGAGACAAGTCTTCCCTAATGGCCGCAACCAGGCTAAGGTCTTTTGTGAGCGTTGGCAGGCTGCTAACGTCTTGGTAGATTCGGCCACCCTGCGGGACTTCGGCGTGCACGCTTACATTCCAGCATCACTAGTTCAGAAGAAGGCGTTCGCTCGGAATATTCCGTCGCAGTACTCGGCCGCAGAGCTTAGCACGAGACTCGATCCTGACACGCTTTCAAGTATATTGTCTATTCGCCGCCGCACCCTGGATGATGGTTCCGCTTCGGACAGGGTGGAATTTGTCTTCTCCACAATTATTATTCCCAGAAAATTGAGTCTGGTTAGCGTTGTTTTTGATCTGACTCCTGTAATTCCTCCACCAAGGCGGTGTTGTTGCTGCCAGCGATTCAGACACATATCGGAGCAGTGTCGGTCTACGCGAGCTACTTATGAGTTGTTCTGAGGAACACCCCTCTCGGGATTGTATCAACACAAAGTTATCCCCTCGCTGCGCTAATTGCGGCGAGAAGCATCCCGCATACAGTCGTGATTGTCCCATCCACCAGTACGAGTTTGCAGTTATGAAGGAGAGGACCCTTAAAAATTACGGCTACGAGGAGGCTGAAAATTTGCTTTTGAGCAGAGGAATATCGAAGCCCCTCTTCTCAGTGGATGCCTGGAGGTCGGGTCTTGGCTACCCTTTGGGAGGTGATGTGGGTTCCGCTTCGATACGGTCAGGAGGGGAGGAGTCTGCCACTGCCACTGCAGAAATTCTGCTTCAGATGGCCCTTGCCGGGGCTTCCTTGACTGCAGAGGTCGGGGAAGAATCGGACCAGCAGTAGCCATGCGAGGTGTAGTCGGGCCCATAGGTCTCACTTTGGGTCCCTTCCAGGATTGGAGAATCATTTAATTAATTGTCTAATGTTAGTTATAATTTTCAAACCTATTGTAATGCATGTTAGTTTTAGGGTAGCTTTTCTACACTTCCCAGATCAATACGTCGATCTTGGAATTGTTTGTAGCCTTCCCTCTGGGAGCCTATAAGTTCTTCCTTCTCGAATTGTGTTGATTAGCTGGTGGAGGGGATTGTGTGGTTTTTACCGGCATCAGTGTGGTTGTTCTCCTTTAATCTGGGCATGGGTTCGATGGGCATATACCAGGGAGGTCCTTCATTCAGGCTGGCCACCTGGAATGCGCACAGTGTCTTCAATAAGAGGCCTGAGATTGAGACACTTCTTTATATACAGAGACTGAATGTGCTGTGCGTTGCGGAGTCTTGGCTGAGGCCTGAGGATGTCTGGGAGGTTCCGGGTTTCACGTCTTATCGGTCGGACAGATTGGACGGGCAGGGTGGAGGTGCACTCATTCTGGTTGGACGCGAGTTCCAGGTGTCCAGAGTGGTCGATACGTCGGGATGGAGGCAGGATGTGAACAGCGTTTGAGTTGTTCTGGCCACAGTTCAGGGCCCTGTTGCAATCTTGTGTGTGTATGCCCCACCTGGACCGGTGATAGATAGGGACGAGTGGTCCTCCTGTTTGGACATGATGCGTCCGTATTGCGAGGTTTTTTTATGTGGGGATTTTAACGCGCACCATGTTAGTTGTCCTGGCTCTGGTTCATCCCCGAGCAACATTGACTTGATCTTTTGCCCATTGGCGCTATTTTCCATTGCGAAGGTCCAGGTCATCGACGACCCGTTTGGATCTGACCACTTGCCCGTTGTGTTAGAACTTGAGACAGCCGTCTCTGCGATGTCAAGGCCGACGTGTCGCATCAACACTGGGGACATGACCTGGGCCCGGTTCCATGAGCTCCTTGAAGCGGACCTGCCGCGACTCCGGGGATCCCTAGAGTCTGGTGTTCCGCCGGTGACAGTCTACGACAGGGAGCAGACGGCTGAGAAAAAAGCTGAGTTTAAGAAAATAGACTCCGAAGTCAAGATCTTTCTGAGGAGACAGAAGCGCTCCTCTTTTCGCGTGTTCTGCGAATCCATGGATTCTTCTCAGGGTATAAGTAAGATATGGGGTACATTAAGGGCGCTCACATCAAGAACTGGAGCACTGAGAAGCAATGTCCTCACTGATTCGAACTCCCCTGAATTTGAGATGCTTAGGACCGAGCTGGTACGTGAGGAGGTCCCAGCGACGGATATTCCGCTGAGGGTCATTGAGGGGACTGTGGAGCAACTGGATGAGTCATTCTCCCGAAGGGAGTTTGACGCGGCGATGGCAGCGTGTAGGGCGAAGTCGGCGCCTGGGTTGGACGGCGTCTCGTACGAGATTTTGAGGAGGTTTTCGAGGGAGACTAGAGCCTTTCTGCTTCGTCTATTTAACGGTATGTTTCAGACTTCATCATACCCTGCCTCCTGGAGGGATACTTACGTCATCTTCATTCCCAAACCGGGAGGCAAGGGCTACAGAACAATCTCGCTGAGCTCCTCTGTATGTAAACTCTTCGAGAGAATGGTGCATAGAAGGCTCGAACATCAGGCGTAGCACTATAACTGGATACCAAATTTCCAGATCGGCTTCAGGAGAGGCAGAACGGCAGTGGATGCGGTGGCTATGGTAACCTCGGACATTCTTCAGATTCGGGAGTGGTGAATCGGTCGCGGCTGTCTCAGTAGACATCAAGGGGGCTTTTAACTCACTGGTCCTGCGATCCTTTCAGAACAGCTTGGCCGTTTGGGGATCCAGGTAGAGTTCATAATTTCATTAATTTTATTACGGCTAGGAGGGAGTTGTGCTTTTCTGCCGATGGTTCAGGCTCCAGAACGTGTGGCGTCGGGGTGCCTCAGGGTGGCGTTTTGTCTCCTATTTTATTTATCATCTATATAAGTAGGATTATCGATATTCTTCCCTTTGGCTTTCGCTACGCAATGAATGCGGATGACCTCTTTCTTTACACCAGGGGTCGAGTGATTGAGTCCGCTAGAGATGAGCTGTCGGGTGCTCTTGGTTTGGTCATACCATGGCTCCGGGCTTTGGGTTTTGAGATCTGTATTGGGAAGCGTCAGTTTTCAGTGTTCTCCAGGTCAAGGGTTAAAATATCGGGTCTGGCGCTGTCGGTGGAGGGCCATGATTTGCCTTGTCGCAGTGGGATCAAATATCGGGGGGTGATTTTGGATCGACGTCTTACTTGGGCCCCTCATGTTCGTATGATAGCCGAGAGAGCAATCAGATCGATAAATGTTATCCGGATTTTATCCAGTCAGTTGGGGTGTCACACCATCTTTGCTCCTGACCGCTTATCGTAGCATCGGCATGTCGCGGGACTCTTCGGCTTCTTGATCGGGCGCAATATATGGCTCTCCGGGCCATGCTGGGGTGTATGTGGTCCACTCCCGACTCTATTCTTCTCTCGGGATCCGGGGAGCCCCCTTTAGAGCTCTGGCGGCATCTTCTCAACAACCGCTTTGTTATCAGGAACTTCTCTTGGAGGAGCAACCCACTCATCCCGAAGCTGGTGCTGTTGGCTGAGAAGGTTACTTCTACGCAGCGGTTCAGATCATTGAGGTGTTCTTTGGTGAGCTCTTATCTGGGTCTGGGGGATTTGCTCGGCATGATGTCACGAACTGTAAGACCCGGCTGCTTTGACTGGCCGTGGCAGACTGTCACGCTGTCTATTGAAGTGGACTTGGAGATGGGATCGGTATTTAAGTCCTCGGAGATCCCTGGTCGGGCTTGTGTTAAATTCCTCAAGCAGCACTATGCGGATTTTCCCGTTATTTACACGGACGGTTCAGTGAACCCGGCGAGTGGTAGTGCAGGTTGTGGTTTTTATGTGGAACGGGACGATTTTAGATACGGGCTGGCGCTGCGGCCATTCACCTCGGTCCTGTCGGCGGAGCTGTATGCCATCCTCAGGGCTGTTCATTACTCCAGCCGGGCGGGCATGAATAGGGTCTTGGTCTTGTCTGACTCGAGGGGGGCGCTGTCTTGATTGCGAGACTGTTTGGCCGAGCCCGTCTGAAACTACCTCGTCTTTAAGATAGCTCACATATCTATGGGTCTGAGGGACTTGGGCCGAATGGTAGAATTCATGTGGGTTCCGGGACATGCTGGCATGGCTGGTAATGACGCGGCTGACCGGGTCGCTCGGGCTGTGGGAGGACTGCCGTTTCGCATCAGGTATGACCTTCCTTTCTGTGACCTCTTCGACCCGGTTGGGTGTGACTTCGAATCATGGGTTAGGCTGCTGTGGCCATACTTGGGTATGGGGGTGCCTCCTGCTCGCGATACTTTCGGCGGGTTACATATAAGTCTGTCAGACCTTGGTCCTCGTCCCTAAGTCTGCCCAGGCGCTATCTCTACTTAATCACCAGGCTGCGCACCGGCCACATATGTTCCGGGGATCACTTTTTGAGGATGGATTGAGATTTGGAGGCTGGGTGCTCCTGCGGCCCCCATAGCACAATACCTTCCCTGAACGTTCTATGAACGTTCCCATGAAATGTTCGGAAGGTTCCATCGGAACGTTCAAGGAACGTTCCTAGAACTAAGAAAATGTCCGGGTTTTTTGAACGTTCCAAAGCAATGTTCTCTCAATGTTCCTGTGTAACTTTCCAGGAACGTTCAAAAGGAATATTGAGAGAACGTTCCGCAGCAATATTCAGAGAATATTCAAAGGGAACGTTCCTGGAACCTTCCATAGGAACGTTCAGAGAGCATTTGTATCGAACGTTCGTAGAACTTTTCGTGGGAACATTCAGGGAACATTCGCAGAGAACGTTTTGAAACATTTCGCGGGAACATTTTTTGAGAATGTTCCTGGAATTATTTTCTACAGCATTCAGGAAAATTTCTTTATAGATAATCCAGCAGCTTCATACATACTAATTCAGGGAATGTTTCTTATAAATAATTTTGGGCATTAATTTATAGGTAAAATGAAAAGAATTAATTACAGATATTAATATTTGGTTTATATACTTTAAAATACTTTAAGTACAAAGAGAAAAATGCTATAACGTTTACTTAAACATGTTTTTAATAAAATATTTAAATAAATTACATTTTTTCATAAAGGTAACATTTGATTATCTATAAAGAAAGTTTCCTGAATGCCGTAGAAAATAATTCCAGGAACATTCTCAAAAAATATTCCCGCGGAATGTTCCAAAACGTTCTCTGCGAATGTTCCCTGAATGTTCCCACGAAAAGTTCTACGAACGTTTGATACGAATTCTCTCTGAGCGTTCGTATGGAAGGTTCCAGGAACGTTCTCTTTGAATATTCCCTGAATATTGCTGCAGAACGTTCTCTCAATATTCCTTTTGAACGTTCCTGGAACGTTCAACAGGAACATTCAGAGAACATTGCTTTGGGACGTTCAAAAAACACGGACATTTTCTTAGTTCTAGGAACGTTCCTTGAACGTTCCGATGGAACATTCCGAACATTCCACGGGAACGTTCATAGAACGTTCAGGGAAGGTATTGTGCTATGGGGGGGCGCTCTCCTGCGAGACCTGGATCATATCTTGCATAAGTTTCCTTTACTGGCGGAATCCAGGCCTGGTTTCTATGAGTTTCTTATTAGGCGCTTCTCCGAGTGCAGGCCCGAGGAGATGGACGGGGTCGTGGTTCCTGGGGCCCGGCCCGGAACGTGGGTCGCTGCTTGCTGTATGGAACGACTCTTCTGAAGGATAAATGTTTGTTGCAGTATGTACCAAAGCTTGGAATCGAGAACTGAACTCCTGTCTGGTTCCCTGTTGGTGCCTTGTTGTAGTGGTCCTGTAGAAGCCTGTTGAGGCTCTATGTGGATGATCTGGCTATTGGTTCTCCGAATAATCAGACATTAAGCGAAGAAGAAGAAGTACTTGGATAGATACTATATTGGACTGTTCTATAATTGAATTGTTATTTTAGGCATTTAGCCCCACGTGAATGTTCTGGCCATTTGTTCACTGAACAAGAAGCCATTAAGTGAAGAAGAAGGAGAAGAAGAAGAACATCACCGAGGGGCCGTCCACTCAAAATCGATTCTACGTGAGCATAATTATTCCGTTAACTAGCTTACGATTCATGTGATTCTACACTTGAAGCATGATCCGGTTTTATTCTGGCAATTAGAAAAGAAAAGAATCGAATCCAACCTCAGAAGAAGCACACGGATCATTCCGACAGTTGCACGCATTGAGCTGCATCATTATGATTGATGCCTGTTGATTTCGCCTGAGTCCAGCTGATTCTTTGTTGATCCTTAATTGATTCCCTCAATTCTCGACCAAACAAAAATACAGTCAAGTCTCGTTTATTTTAAGTATCCTGAAACGAGAGAGTCTTGTTTATTTCAAGTCGCGATGGGTCCCCACCACTGGCTCAGTTGTCATACCGTCTGTATCACATTTGCCGTGTAAAGGTGCTTTTATACCTATCCCGGCTGCATGCCGGCAAAGTCATTTAAGGATATTGATTGTCCTATCCCGCTAAATCCTGTTTGCTAAGCAACGGAATTGACTAATGCAGTAATGTAAATAAATTTCTCGGCCCGCAAACAGAAAGGTATATAAAAGCACTATGGGCCATGGAACAATAACCAGACCATATAATGCATGTTTTTGATGAATTAATTTGTCTGTAAACTTTTGTCCATGCAAATTAAGATATCAAGTCAAAAATATGTGAGATTAAAGAAAAGGCACCGAAAAAGGTCTGTCAACTGTCAGATTTTTAAAATTAAATTAAAAAAATGTTTGAAATATATTTTTTTATTATTCAAAAAATTTAAGAGTTGACAGACCTTTCTTAGTGCCTTTTTTTTAATTTCACAAATAATTCCACATTGCGAAATATCATAAAAACCATATTTCACTTGAAATAATTATTGTACTAGTCAGGACATTGATCAGTCTGGACTTTGGCGCACACCCATGTTTGACTTGATATCTTATTTCTAGTGCTGTAAATTTACCGGTGTGTCCTCCTTTAAACTATTTATAGTGACGTATTTTACTAGTAAAAGACGTCGCTACAGGTTAAAGGAGGACACACCGGTAAATTTACAACACTACTTATTTCAAATTAATTAGGTGAATTTGAAATTTTTGTCACTGCCTACATTATCGGAGGTTTACTAGTCGCGTATCAGATAGGGTAGGTTGTCGACAGGCTTCCTCGTAGACAATTTCAAACTCTTATATCGCAAATAATGCAATTGAATTCAAATATTTAAAGAATTTGAAAATCTTTAAATATTTGACTACTTATTTCGTTTGGATAAGGGTACGTTCATACTTTTGCATGTATGCGGCTTGCATGCAGGTTGCCATGGTAAAATACAAGAGAGAAACAGACCGACAATTGTCCTTTTTCTTTCCTAGTATCAGCTAGTATATGTTACCATGGTAATCTGCATGCAAGCTGGATACATCCAAAAGTATGAACATATCATATGGTCTGGTTGCTCCATGACCTTAATGGTGCATTTATACCTCTGTCTGCCTGACCGGTGCGGACAGAAAATACATAAGAGCAAAAAAGACAGACGTTTTCTTTTTGTCCAATTTTACACTGTCTGTCTCCTTTACTCTTTTGTATTTTCTGTCCGCACCGGCCAGGCAGACAGAGGTACAAATGCACCATAAGACGAGTAATTTATGCTAGTCTTTTTAAATATTTTGCATAAAAGTGACAAAAGCTCTGTGGCAGCTAAAAAGGTATACATATACATATATCGCTTTGTTTTCCATAACCAATTTTCTTTAAACTGCAGTTCAGTACCATACTACGAAGTTGGCTGCGTATCACGACAAGCAAGTTAGCTAACTTAGAAAGTTATATATTTTCTAATGGCGGGAAATTTAAACTTTTTTATTTTCTCAAAAGGCACACACATCGACTTTTATGGATCAATTTGTTTATGGTTAACGGTTAACGCTTATACATAACGTTGAAAATTTGTATGATTTATTCTCACGTTAAAAAATATTTATAAAAAGTTAGTACAAATTTGTTTGACATTATTTTATTACATAGTTTTTATCCAAGTTTTCTTTAAAATTCAAATTTTGCGCTAATAGGAAATACTTAATTTTTTCTACGTTGGCTGCTTTGACCTTCGTGAACTCTAACAAACTTGGTACTCTTGGTAGTATGATACTGTATGATACCTAACTGCAGTTTAACCCCTATTTTTTCATGTTGTATACATTTATGTTCATCATAATTAATTCAACAACTTTAATAGCTTTACATTTCATAGTAAACATTAAAATAATTATTTCTACACTATTTTTTAACATTCCTCTGAAAAAAAAAATAATTTTAATATGTATTATTTTTAATTTTTGAATTGCTTTAAGCATAATTGGTTTTTATTGTCAATTTGTTCATTATACTACTGACACTTGGAATTACAATTAAGTTGCTGCATTGGAAATTTTAGATGTAACACAATCAACATATTTTAAATTAAAAAGAAAAAGAAAATGGATATAAGCGAATCTAACGCCGATGATAGTTTCTGGAGTAATTGCATTTGTCTAATAGAAAAAACATTCGTACCCCGAAAATTGATTGGAGAATCACGACCATGCCTCAAAGAAGATTTTCAAGATTACAAAGCTGTAGTTGATCAATATTTGCAAGACATTTTATCCATACTGCAGCACATTTCATACGAACGTAAGGAAGTAAGTACGTCACTGGACTCTCCAATCGCAAAGATATTCAAAAGCAATTTGTTAATTCTAATAGGAGAACACTGTCAGATAAACTCTTGGACTACAACTGAATCAGTTAACGGTTCTAAAAAGTTAGCACAAATAATTTGCAATTTATATTCTTGCGATAATCTCCATCAACTTCTAAAGCAAGATGACGATGCTATTACACGAGTTCTATGTACTCTGAGACCTAAATTATTGAAGGAAACATGGAAAACTTATCCTGCAGCAGTTTCTTGTTACAAATGGTTTCTCAGTCTGATGGGAAACTCAGGAATTATTCATCACTTAGGTGATATAATTCCCACGGCTTTAATTATTCTAGACGATTTTGTAATTGATAACCAAATTCTAGGACTAGAATGCCTTTTGTTAATATTACAGCATTGCTTTATGGAAAAGAAATTTGTAGAATTGGGATTTGCGAAAATGGTGCTTGTGAATTTGCAGAAATTCACTTACGAAAAAGACTCAAAATACACACTGCTACTGTACAACTGTATCACAAAAGTTTTAAACGCGATAGAAAGTTGCAATAACAATTCAAATCTTTTCAAGTGGAATGAACGAGACAATATTGTTGAGAAGCTGCTCGATTATATGGAATGTGAGGAGAATTTACAACTTCGTCAATCGTACATGACTATTTTACCTGAACTTTTGAATTCTCCTAGTTCTTTTAAATGGTTTGAGAGAGTCATCTGTATATTGAAAGGCTATTGTGAACACTACGGTGATTTAAATACACTAAAGATTACACTAGAGAGTACAAAAAGTATACTTCTCAGATTTCAGTTCCGAATTCCAGCTCATTGTAAAGTTCTTCATACAATTTTTCTGAAGCTCTACCTAGATTTAAGTGAAGATGAGATTAACAAAGATTTGATAAAACTTTTGGAAGACTGTATTTACTCGGTGTGCAAAATGTCACCAGAATTTAGTAAAGCTATAATGCATGACGATCGCATACGAAGATTAATTGTAAAACATTCTAGTAGTGATTTCGTAAACAGATTATTTGAAGCTGGTGTTTATATTTAGATTATTAAAGCGTTTTTTAACTTTAATAATTATTTCAACTAATTTTTATTTTATAATATTTAATTATCCGTTGATTACGTACTATTAGATTATCAGCAGCTTAGGCAGTTTCTCTTAAAATATTATATTTAAAAATAATTGAATTTATTATATTTTGTAGTGAGAGGTGTCACAGTTTGAAAATATTTTCTGGTTATTTTTTATCGTTTTCTGCCCCTCGAGCATCCAAGTTTTTCAAAATTCAAAAATAAGTTATAAATGATCAGATTAAGTGTGAATAGTAGCGGGTTAGTTACAGTTTGGGCTAATTTAATGTAAAATAAGAAAGTTTTTAGAGATTGTAAATAAAATCTATTGAAGTAGAAGACATTCTAAATCCTTGAGAGATATCTATAAAAGTGTGTCACTGACGTTGAATACTAAATTCACAAAATGCATATATTTAACATTCGACGAACATATAAATTTTTATTAAAAATCTAATGAAAAACCAAATATTCGATTTGCGAATTACATACGTATGTAGGAATATATTCGCTTAAACGATCCTTATTGAAAACAATAGTAGTCTTTTTGGTACACACATTAGATTAATACTGCTCAGCGCAACGTAATACATCTCTATCGCATGAAACAGTCATCTGAGTTAAACACTTAATACTTCTTTTATAACGTTGAAACATTTTGCTATACAAGCCAGTCACTTAATAGACTTAAGAGAAGTCGAATGAATATCTACTGACCATTACCATAGGGATATTGCATACGATACATAACGTAATTCGAGTGCAGATTACATAAAAATATAAATAATATACAATTACGCAATCTAAAATACAATAATTGATCTCACATCGTATCTACATACGTTTTGTAAATATACGTATTTGATATTCGTGGAAAGACCCCCGACGTGAATTATATTTGTAGAGACGTGAATTTATTGTATAAATTACAACTTGTATAGTGTCTAATTCAATATGTTATTACTACCCCTTCAACTTGAAAGCGAAGAAAACATGATTTTACATTTTCCTATTTACTCTTATATTTCTTCTCTTCATAAACTGACTTTAACGTCGATCAGACGCACATACTGTATTTACCATTCTTTATATACAGATAACATAAACTAGTATCCCTAAGTTACTAAAATGCAATTCTGAAGTTACTCTTGATTAAGAAATGCATTCTTAATTCAAACGATATAGAATCGATCAGAGATAATAAATTACAACGAAGGCGATTTGCGACGTGACCGTGGAACTCGTTAGTTGCAGATAACTACGTGAAAGCGAGAAGCAATTTATATAAGCGAAAGTTTTTTTCAGCCTCATTCACAATTTAAATACCTCGATTTTGCATCCCCAAAAATATCTGCGAGTTTATTAAAAATTCTCAACAGAACTTGCCAGCAATAGTTAATTTAATTTTTTTTTTTTTTTTAACGAAGTTCGTAAGTCATTTGACTCAAGACGCAGATTTAGATACATTTTACAGAGCAAATAACGATTTGTCCTCATCTTTGTTGATTTGTCTCTGGATGTTTGTACCACTTGTAGCTGGTGTGCTAGACGTTGTGGTTGTTGCAGAAAGGGTTGGCAAAGCCTCAGCTGCCGCTGCTCGCTCTGCCAAAAATCGCTCAAATTCTGAAGATGTCAATGACTGGTCCCCTTGAGCACCTGGCTGTAAACAAAATCATTGAAGGATTTAGTCCTACAAATCTCAATGAGAAAGAATCCAAATCCAATCTAAAATCATTAACAAGTTGATAAAAATATTCATAAGCATTAATTTTTCACAATAAATTAAATCACAATAACTAAATATAACTAAAACTTTCTTAAAAACCTGAAATTTTTATTGTTTTGTTAATCTACTAAACTTATTAGAAGAATAACACCAAATGTAAAAAAATAATATGATTCGATTATTTGAATTTTAAATTCTAGAAAAGAAGTAAAATTTGAGAACTCCAAAATATTATTTTGTAAAAGATTTAAATTTTGAACTCTCATAATGAAAAGCTTTCTCTTGCTTAAAAGAATTAGAGATTGTAAAAAAATAAAATGTGCTAATTATAAGCTAAAATTATAATTACGAAGAAAAAATGTTCAAACCCTGATTATCTTTACGAACAAAACTGATCATTTGTGTGTCGGCTAGCTGCCATGAAAAATCTATTACTAAGTATTAATTATTTCGAATGTAATTTTGTTAGTTTTAATCATGCATAACGATACATTTTTTTATGCTTCGCCAAAATTGACAGGCACATGCATTAATTATAGAAATGAAATCATGAATCAAATTAAGAGCTTACCGTGTGATCTAACCACGCAGCCATCTCACTGAATTCTGATTCTCGATTGAGCTGAGTAACAAAGACAACGAATAATAAAAACTAAGGACATACATAACAAACAAAACAAATACATATAATTGACAAAACAGAACATAGAACTATGTGTACTATTGTGTACTACTGTATGGTTTTTTGTGTAACGCAATGTTTAGTTTGTATAGATTGCTTTTTAATAAAGCTAATACGCGCAGAAATATTAAAGGTGCAATATGATCGAAAAAAATGCGAGCTGAGCGTTAATTTTATCAAGCGTATTTCAAAATATAAAATTGATCAACATATTTGAACGATTAAGTTGGTTAAAGGATATAAAAAAATGTCATTTAAGCCTCAAACTTTAATTGGTATAGCTGGATTTGTATGCAATAAAAAATCTACACAGACAGACAAGCTTTAAGATTGACATTAATTTGCATGCCGACAATAACTTGAAAATTCTTTGAAAATATAAATTCAAATAAATATAGGAATATTTGAATTCCTTTTAATAACACTTCAAAAGAAACTTGAAATCTTAATAAAAACACTTTTCGGAAATGTTAACTTTACTGTAAAATATGAATAAGAATTTTCCAAAGTCAACATAAAAAATAAATATTTCAAAATAAAAATGTAATTAAGTTAATAATTTAGTAATAAATGTGATTGGGGAGTATTTCAGCAAGGGTAATTAAATGATTCTTTTTCTATTTTACTATGAGAGATGATTTATACTCAAGAAAATTACGCACAGTGGTACTGGTAGTAGTAGTAGCAGCAGTGGAAGCAGGCTGTTGCGTGTGTTTAAGATTACTACGATTTAAAATCGCTGTGCTCAGTCCATCTTCGCTCACCTGATCCAGATTGTCTTCGTATTTGCTGCCACTGAAAAACATAATTTATTCGTTAAATCAAGAGCAACCTTCTAGGTATAAACTTGCTTTGTGAATTCTTTTGGATAATTTTAATTAGTCAACCTATTTTTGGTAGTTTCATAGCTAGTATTTCGAGATTGAGCGAACATATCAAATTCATCGCTGTCCCCCTCTTTTCCCTTAGGGCAAATTTTAATAGCATCTACTCGTTTCTCCAAAGATTCTACCCCATCAGATAAATCAATCAACGAATCAGCCTCTTCTTTGCTCATCACAGCCTTTGACTCTGTATTAGGCGGAGGTCCAATCGCCTGAGCTAGAATGGCACTCGGAGCTAGTTTATTCTTTGTGTACCGCGAGTAACGCAAAAACAGATTATTCAATTCATCGTTAATGCGCAACAATTCTGCAGTCATTTCATCATGAGCCAATTTCCCGATTAGATCAACGACCCGTTGTTGCATCGCTTTACAAGTATTATGAAGTTCCTAAAAAGTAAGATACCAGTTTTAGTCTGCGCATACGTTACTAAACTACATATTTTATGGATACTCAATTAGAAGTATCTTACTGTGAGGAGCTCTAGATCTGCTGAATTTGGTTGTTGGTTTGAAGCCTGTTCCGGGCTCGTAAGGTATGCGAGCATCTCCGAGAGGACTCGCATATTACCCTGCACAACGTCCAATTCACTTTGGAGTTTTGCAAGCTGCTGATCACTTAATTGAATCAACTGATTAACTGATTGCACTTGTTGTGGACTAACTGTCAAGGAGGCTTGATCCTCTGGAGGAATACTGGATAAGTTTTGTTCTGATTCAGGCACACTCTAAAATTTAGGTAAGGTTTTTGAAATTCAGTATAAAATATAAAAATCTATTTCAATTTAGGAATAAAATATTTTGTTAATCTGGCCTTACCCTTTCAGGTGTAATTATAGGTGCCATGGCATCCAAATCAGTCATGGGGAACTGTATTCCTTTTGCTTTAAGCTCTTGATATACTTGTGTGACTCCTTGAGTATGAGGTAAATGACGGAAAGTGTCGGCCCAAGTTTGTATCAGGCTCAACACTTTTTCCTGAACAGCAGTGGGTGGCTCATTTTTTGGCCCAATTAGCTTAACCAACTCATTGACAAATTCTCGTGAGCAGGCCAGCGCATGGAATCGTTTTCCACAATTTTTCACGCAAGTCTCTAGAACCTGAGAAATATAAAAAAATGAATATATTAGTGAGGAAAACTTTTTTTTTAGCAGTTACAATTTCGTATTCAAGTTTATGAGAAACTAACGGTAAGAGTATACATGACAATAGTGTAATTTTTTCCAGCAGCTTGATTAAGCCTGCGCTTAATGGCTTTAATAGCATCTCTCGGACCTTCTTCTGTTTCGTTAATCAAGTCGCATATTTCCATGTTAAGAGCCCAATTCTCACTTGACAAACTGCCATCTGTAGCTTGTTCTGGAAAATCATATAAAATCTTATTCTACATATGATAATAATTGTTTTGAAAATAACTACAAACGATTGTGTAAATTACTGATTATTATAATTGTAATTAGCTTCACACAAATGCCTCAAGAATAAAAGCAGAAAGCTATTCGTGACAAAAATAGTACGGTAATATTTTTAAAAAAAGCACAAGTAGTTTTTCAATTGAAGACATAGAAAAAAGCATTTTATTTCTCAACTTTTTTTCCAGTTTTATGAGTGAGTTTAAATATAAGACCTTAAACTCGACATATTTTCTGGAATATGCCTCTCACTAGAAATGCATAAATACAGTTATCAGAGACAGTTTGATTTTAAATTGATAACATTTTTCTTATCTGCAACTTTATTTGGGCTTTGTTGATTACCAATCGATTTTTTGACAAAACAAAAAACGTTTTATCGATACGTTTATTGTTACTTTTATAGAATAAATCTTTGATCTTTAAATTGATATTTTGTGTCTGAAGAACGCCATTTTTTTTCGTAATAGTAGCAATACCACATATTGTTATTATGTAACTTTTATTAAATCTTTTCAAAATCTTTTAAAATTTTCGTCTCTAAAAAAAAAAAATTCAAAGTAAAACATCATTTATAGAGATAAGTAATGTTAGAACCCCAAGTACTTTTCCATAGTCACTTTGACTATAGTTTTCAGATATTATAGTTATGTCTTAGGATGACCAATGAAGAAATTACTAAATAGTATCGTAAGAAGTGATATATAACTGCTGAAAATAGAAATGAATATCTTGAATAAAAATTTGTTTTCTAAAGTGTATTCATAGTCTCTATGAGATCAACATTATTTAATAATAATTTATGATCGCGATTGTAATTAATGACACTACCGTCCAATACAATATATATATATATATATATATATATATATATATATATATATATATATATGCATATGTATATTTACAAATTTACATTACCTAAAAATAGATTAAAGTACTGTCAACATTGAGAAAGGTGGACTAACTGTAAAAAAGTAATTTTCCTTTTCAAATTCAACAGTAAAATCAACCCCTATAAGTATGTTTTGAAAGGAATAAAAAATGTAATGATTGATCCGTTAAAAACAACATGAACTCGTCTAGAAGATCATATATGTAAATTGCCATTGGATATTAAGTAATTTCAATTACAAATCAATGCGTTATTAATTCGGCGTTGCAAAACAGGAAATAGAAAAGAAAAAACTCACCTATTCTCTGGCCTACTGGTGTGGAAAACGGATTAACATTTACTCCAAAAAACGACATACTGGAACGGTGTTGTCACTGCGTTTAATATGCAGTACTTTTCTGATTCACTGTCGCATACGTAAAATTTAGGAATATTCTCGTTAAACACGTCGTTCTTGGAGTAACGGATAAACTGCACGCACTTAAAGTAAGTTAATTGTATGACCTGATCGCGTTAGTCTACAACAGTACTTGTTTAAAATCTCGAAAAGTAAATGATACACCTGACACACGTTCATTTGCGACGGATGGATCGGATTTCGATTAAGATGGGAGCGGAGGCCGAGGTTCTGAAAAATAACCAACATTTCTTACTAAGACATATTATTTCACGTAATTTACCGGTTATTTTCCCAATCGCGTGGGTGGTAAATATGTACAGTTCAGAACAATTGTACCCTGGTTATACAGTAAATTTCAATGAAGCTTTCCGTATGGCCTGGGCACAATAAGGGTGCAGTCCCATGACGAGGAGAATAGAATAAGGGTGCAGTCTTAGTGCAGTACTATGGCGTACTATCAGGGTTGCAAAATTACGCGTAACTCGAGGCTTTCCATGTAAATTACGTAATATACGTAACATACGTAATTTACGTCGAAAACTGTAGTTAATTACATATTCAAGGTAGCGAACCTTAAAAGAGTATGTATAATCTCCCTTGTTGTGTTTGTTTATGCAATTAATTATAGTTAAAATTTAAATTTGCATTTTTCTTAATTCGGCAAGTGTCGAAATTAAAATCAAAATATAAAATGAGCAAATCTGAAGGAGGAAAAATAATGAAATGCGCAAATAAAATCCCATGGTCGGAATTGAATTTCAAGTGTTTAAAAGAAACTGATAAAATTGTGGCAAAATGTTTGCAGTGTGACAAAATTTTAAAAAACAGTGCTTACGATCGGCTTTTAGGTCACAGGTAAATAAATAATTGTTTATTGTCTTTTGCTAATCACTGGAATATCAATAATTTCAATAGAAAACCTAGAGAAGTTATTAATACCCTATTGAAAAACTTGACGTAAAAAATAACGTAAAAAATGACGTAAAAAAGGACGTCAAAAATGGCGTAAAAAACGACGTCAAAAACGACGTCAAAAATGACATAAAAAACGACGTCAAAAATGACGTAAAAAACTGTCCCAATTTTTGACCTCGTTTTTTACGTAATTTTTGACGTCGTTTTTTATGTCATTTTTGACGTCGTTTTTTACGCCATTTTTGACGTCCTTTTTTACGTCATTTTTTACGTTATTTTTTACGTCAAGTTTTTCAATAGGGTATTTACCGAACTACTGTAATATGTTATATTCAGGATAACGTAAATTTCTATTTTCAATAAATTTTATAGTAATATACAGACTTTATAATGTATGTTAATGCTGTGATCACTTTGCTTTATACTTATACTAAATTATTGTTTTATTTATGTTAAGAAACGTCTGTAAAGTGAAATCAACGAAAATATACAATTCTGGGAATAACAATCATCCATCTCAAGAAAACCTTACAGAAATAGATAATCCTTTTAAAAATCGTAAAGTAAAGCTTATAAGCTTTTCAATGATCCTTTATTTACAGCAAAATAAAATAATATTGATAGCTTTAATAATAACGCTTTCGACTGCGCTGGGATTCGAGCCCAGGTATTCAGATTGCTGGTCGACTGCTAGAACTGGGCTCGAATCCCAGCGCAGTCGAAGGCGTCTTTTTTCCACAGAAAGATTACATATTCTTTAAATTTGAATTTAATTTGCATTTATTTGAGATATAAGAGTTTGAAATTGTCTACGAGGACACCTGTTGGCAACGTATCCTATCTGATACGCGACTAGTAATTCTCCGATAATGTAGGCAGTGGCAGAAATTTCAAACTCAACTAATTATTTTGAAATAAATTAATAATATTTAATAATTTCATATTCAATAATTCAAACTCAAATTTTATTTTATTTATAAGCTTAATTTTTTGACATGTCAGTTGATGAGTCTTGAGATTTAGAAAAATAGTTTTATAAAGTCTATATCATTCGATTTCTAACTCAAGAAAAAAATTGTTCATTGAAAAAAAGTACTAAAAAGACATAAACTAAATTTAATAGTTATATTATAATTTGTGCAAAATTAAGAACATTTGTCATTTTTTTGTGAACCATCTTTACTATTAAATAATTTTAGCCACGGTAAATTCTTTTTAATTGACATCATATTGAAGTTTTATTTCATATAAGCATTAAGCACAAGACTTACTTTAGCGTTATTGTTTAACAGCACTATTCCTTCTGAAGAAATATTGCTTTTATTGAGCACAAGACTCATACTTAAAGTGCAAGTGCTATCTTGCCTTTTGTCAATATGCATCTGCTCATCTGCCAGCAAATCATTTTCAATGGCAATGCATCTATCTTTTCAAGAAAAAAAGTAATTTTCGTGCATTGGCCTACCACTCTTACTTATGTTTAAATTATAAACAAAAATTAGGTTAGCTTGCGCACTCGCCAAAACTTCAAGTCTAGCATATATATATATATATATATATATATATATATATATATATCGAATGATATAGACTTTATAAAACTATTTTTCTAAATCTCAAGACTCATCAACTGACATGTCAAAAAATTAAGCTTATAAATAAAATAAAATTTGAGTTTGAATTATTGAATATGAAATTATTAAATATTATTAATTTATTTCAAAATAATTAGTTGAGTTTGAAATTTCTGCCACTGCCTACATTATCGGAGAATTACTAGTCGCGTATCAGATAGGATACGTTGCCAACAGGTGTCCTCGTAGACAATTTCAAACTCTTATATCGCAAATAAATGCAAATTAAATTCAAATTTAAAGAATATGTAATCTTTCTGTGGAAAAAAGACGCCTTCGACTGCGCTGGGATTCGAGCCCAGTTCTAGCAGTCGACCAGCAATCTGAATACCTGGGCTCGAATCCCAGCGCAGTCGAAAGCGTTATTATTAAAGCTATCAATATTATTTTATTTTGCTGTAAATAAAGGATCATTGAAAAGCTTATAAGCTTTACTTTACGATTTTTAAAAGGATTATCTATTTCTGTAAGGTTCTCTTGAGATGGATGATTGTTATTCCCAGAATTGTATATTTTCGTTGATTTCACTTTACAGACGTTTCTTAACATAAATAAAACAATAATTTAGTATAAGTATAAAGCAAAGTGATCACAGCATTAACATACATTATAAAGTCTGTATATTACTATAAAATTTATTGAAAATAGAAATTTACGTTATCCTGAATATAACATATTACAGTAGTTCGGTAAATATTTATAACTTCTCTAGGTTTTCTATTGAAATTATTGATATTCCAGTGATTAGCAAAAGACAATAAACAATTATTTATTTACCTGTGACCTAAAAGCCGATCGTAAGCACTGTTTTTTAAAATTTTGTCACACTGCAAACATTTTGCCACAATTTTATCAGTTTCTTTTAAACACTTGAAATTCAATTCCGACCATGGGATTTTATTTGCGCATTTCATTATTTTTCCTTCTTCAGATTTGCTCATTTTATATTTTGATTTTAATTTCGACACTTGCCGAATTAAGAAAAATGCAAATTTAAATTTTAACTATAATTAATTGCATAAACAAACACAACAAGGGAGATTATACATACTCTTTTAAGGTTCGCTACCTTGAATATGTAATTAACTACAGTTTTCGACGTAAATTACGTATATTACGTAATTTACATGGAAAGCCTCGAGTTACGCGTAATTTTGCAACCCTGAACCTCGCTCAAACCCGCTGTACAGGTATACCGAAAATCGGATTTTCAAAGAAGGCGCTATGAAAAGGTGTTTTTTAGATTCAGTCACAAACTGAAGTTTTTATACGGCGTAAAGCAGAAAATCATGAGACAGAAAGAGAGTGGTGTATCTATGTATCTCTTTCTTCCTCATTATTTTCTACTTTATGTCGCGTAAAAACGCTGACATCATATTACTGCATGTTGCATGACAGGAAAATAGCGATATGTATCGTTAATGGTGCATTTATACCTCTGTCTGCCTGACCGGTGCGGACAGAAAATACATAAGAGCAAAAAAAACAGTTATTTTCTTTTTGTCCAATTTTAGAATGTCTGTCTCCTTTACTCTTATGTATTTTCTGTCCGCACCGGTCAGGCAGACAGAGGTATAAATGCACCATAAGAGAGAAAAATGTATCGATACTTTTCGATACGGCGGTATATCGATATATATTGATATTTATCGATATTTTTCCCATCACTACCTTAATTAAACCAGCTTAAGCTGTTTATATTCACACATGACCTGTAGTATGTTTTTCTTTTTTTTTTTTTTTAATATGAAAATGTTATTTCTGTCGAAATATACATCGTAATGATTGACACCTTCATTATATTCCTGAAAAAGTGAAGCAACAAAATTTTAAATTATCAGCTTCATATATATATATAGAAATTGACATGTACATCGTAAAATTTTCTTACACCAAACTGTCATAGTTTCATAAGCCCCTTGAAATGTCATTTTATTTTTAAAATTTCACAATGTTTGGGATTAAAAAACTGATTATTTATGGAGCATTTTTGTCAGCTTGTTTTTTGCTTCTGGTTTTATATATTTTTGGAACAGCACATTATCTCATAGTTCACGAAGAAAACACTTGTGAAATGACATATATGTTCGAATACGTGCAATTTGTGGTAAGTGTAACTAATTTGATTATTTAATTTCATAAAGTTATATATTTTTGTCAAATTTTTTATATATAGAAGGTATCACTAGATGACGATGTGGAAAATCGCTTTCCCAGATATGGATTATATGCATATGGAGAAGGATTTGTAACCGAAAGGATCAGAAAAATGAAATTTACTGGGATCCCTGTTCTTTTCATTCCGGGAAATGCTGGTTCTCACGAACAGGGTAATTTTTGATTGAACTTATGGCTAATGTGATAACATCCTTTACTGTATGTAATTCATGTATTATGTTTTTACAGTACGTTCTCTGGCTTCAGTTAGTCTACGAAAAAGTTTAAAAGATCGAACGCCTTTTCATTTCGATTATTTTGCTGTACACCTCGGCAAAGATTATTCCGCTTTATATGGAGGTGAGAATATAGATGATCGAAATAAAATATTAATTTGTATGTATATCTGACGATCATATACTTTAAGGTGTTCTAATGGAGGAAACCCTGTACGTATCTCACTGTATAGAAAGAGTCCTGAAATTGTATAAAGGCAAAATGAGTAATCTGGTTCTGATAGGGCACTCAATGGTAAGTTAATAAAGTGAAATAAATATTTCCGGATTCTTACAGTTAATATTGGTTTAAGGGTGGGATTGTGGCAAAGGGTGCTCTCCTCATGACACCAAATACAAACGCAAGTGCTGCTAGCATTTTAATTACTTTGGCAGCACCTCACAGTCCTTCATTGGTGTTTGATTACACGTTTGCTCATTACTATCAGACTTTAAGAAAATCAATGAATCAACTCAAGGAAGCAAATGTTAGTGTAGTTTCCATAGGTGGTGGACCCAGAGACATTCTAGTCACTTCTATGCAGTCAGTAGATCCTACTGCTGACTTAAATCTCCTTTCAAACAGTATTCCTGATGTTTGGAGAAGTACGGACCATTTATGTATTCTTTGGTGCAAACAGTTAGTCCTTTCAATAGTGCGAGCTCTATTTGACAGCGTCGATGTTGAAGCTCGGCCTCCAGCAATCGCCTTTAATCCTGAGCAGAAAATACGAGCACTATCCTACCACTTTCTTGAGGTAAAGTATTTTATATACTTGAAAATAACTGCCTTATTAGTCAAAACTTTAAATTTTTAAGTTTTTGTACAACAGCTTATTAATTTCAGCGTCACTCAGGCAAACGAATACGACCTTATATGGAAAAAATAAAATTTGAACGGGGTGGAATATGGGTAGAGGACATCCGTAGACAGTACGTGTGGAATGGTAGAAACTTAACGGATGAAAATAATGCAAAAACTATTATATATCTCATGATCAGGTTTACCGATTTTTTGGATCATTTAACTATTCAAACCCTCAATATAGAAAGTAAAGATTGGCTTTTCGCCTGTTCAGCATCTAGCATAGAAGGTCAATCGCGAGTCTGGTAAATATTAAATCACATATTTACTACACAATATCAGTAGTTGCAAAATGCACATATCGTATCTTTTTTCTTCAGCGAGTGGGGCTGGAATTTATCAAACAGATCAAAAATTTTACCTGATATAAAGTATCATCGCAGAAAAAGCGTTGATTTGAGTTTAGAAGAGATTAAATCATATGAGTGTTCGCACATTATTGTACGAATTTTACCCACCAAGGAGAGAAAACATGTGAGTGTACAGGTGGATATGCACAATCGAGCTTCTCGAATCTCATACTTAAATGATAAAACTTCTCTACTAGGAAGTATTTTTACATCAAGAAAGTCCGTAGAATTAAAAACAAGAGTTGGAGATATTCGACATTATTTAAAACTCCCTGAAATCGCGGATGCTGTGACTGTAGAAGTCAAAACGTTGGAATGTGTAGACATAACGCGATCGCTCTGCGTGATAATCGAATTGATCGAACCATGGAATCCTGGAGCAAATCAACTTCTGTATATAACTGGAAAGTGAGTATTTTAACTGACTTACACTTTTTACGTGAAAAATGCTTCTAAAAAGTGACTCCTAATCAATTATTTCTTTTTCGCAGTAACGATGGACCAAAGACATTACAATTGCAAACGAAATCTATAAAACAGAACTCAGGTGTCCCAGAATTAAGACTTACCTTAGATTCTACTTGTTCATACAGTTTTAACACTCGACGAGCTTCACTAGTGGAAAGAGTTTCTATTTTAGTTCGCGATCGTTGGACAATTTTCTACCCCATATCAATTGCTTTTTTGTTGTTGACTGTTGCTGTGAAATACGACGCCAATCGAGATTCTTTCTTGACTCTAGGAATAACTGTGATTCTTTGTATTAGTTTAGGTATAATTTTTGAAAGTTGTGTTTCTTGCATATCTTTACATCTATTAGCCATTGGCATGTGTTGCTCGGTAATTTTTCTCGGTTCAGTGGTACACAATATAGCAGTAAGGTTAGTAAAGTCTAATTTACATCACTAATAAAGAAATTCTCTGTGTTAAATCCTAAACATTTTTCAGATTTTTAACACGAGCAATAACATTTTCAACGACGTGGTCTGATTGGTTACTCGGAGGATTGAACCAGTTGCCGCTTGTAACAACGATAATCATTCTCTCAATTGCACCTGCAACGTGTGGAGCGCTGGCGATGATAATTTCGGTCTTTTTACAATTTTTAAAGTTGACGCGTATGTATGAGGATTATTTAGAAGAATTACTTTTGGCTTCAATGCGACATTTCAATTTTATCAGGCGGCGCAATGATCGTCAAAACAATGATGATTGTGAAAATGAGTGCACACGGGACAGAATATTCAATGAAATGATTCTTTTTTTATTGTGGATTTTCACTGCTGTTCCTGCCGTTCCACCTGTTCTTATATGGGCCAAAAATTTTAGGTAATATTCTTCACTTCAAATTTAAAAGAAACAGTGAACCATATACACTTGAAAAAATTTTCTTTTGCAGTTACAATACGAGATTAGCCACGGAAGACCCGATTTCGCTTTATAGCTGGTTAGCTTTAGTAGGGTGCGGAACATTAGGACTCGTGAAAATTCCTTGCAAAAGTAAGGGTTACATGTCACGATTTACAGCATTTACGCTGCGTTGCATAGCGTGGATGATTATTTGTACCACAGTTGCTCCAGATTCATTTTTCTATCAATGGTGGTTGCCTCCTCTCATCGCTATTGCCATGACATTAATATCAATAAGTTCGATAATATTGTAATATTAACTGTTTTGAAATTATTTACTGAATTCCAAAATGCATGAATTGAAAAGACTGCAAGCTAAAAAATTTTACTCTTTCACGTTTAGTACAATTATGTGATTCGATGATATTGAATCGCCTGCTTTCAGTTTGACATTTACAAGTGAGTAATAAATATTTAATTAAGACGTCTTATTTTTTACTGAGTAAAACTATAACGAAAAATAGGTTTTATGCGAGTCTTTTTTGACTTTAAAAAGTATTTTCCATACACTGGATGAGCGTGGCAATATTACAAGAGATATTTAATATATAAATATTTCAAATTGTGAAGCCTATTTGCTTTTTTGACAATCTACGACACAAATGCTTTCCTCTTAGTTAGGCTACATAGTTTATTTTGCCTGTGTTTTGATGTGCATAACCTAACCGGAAGAAAGACATTAAATTTTTAACTCTTTTCTGTATTATGTGTTATTACTAAAAAATAAAGAATGTAATTAATTTATCAAAAATCTAAATGATTTATTATAAAATATTTGTAGATAAAAATTAATGGCACATTTATGCCTGAATTAGTGTCTAGCGCTATACATATGGAGAAAATGAAAAAACGAAATAAGGTTTCTCGGATCTTAAAATATATTATACTTTCCCATGTGAAAAATCAAATATACATTTTGGGCTTGTTTTAGCCTAAATTACGAACCCGCACATAGGCACTGCATCCTTTTACATTTACGAGCTATGGAAAATTCGAGACTAAGGAAGATTTTTTGAACAGTTTGGAAAATTTCTATTGTAAAGAAAAAGTACGTTCCATTATTCATGACTCAAGAATTAGCTATACATTGGTGCGTTAGATAAGATACAAATTATACTGTTAGGCGTGTGTTACATAGAACTTCGACGATATGAATAATGAGTTATACCTGAGTGTTCAAGAATGATATGAAACATAAAACCATCACAATTCTGATACACTGACAGTATGTCATGACTATGAAACTTACTTAAGTGTATTATTTTTGTGATTTAATAATCAAGCGCCCATTCGTTTTCCTGGAGAAATGAATCGACGACTTCCTTCATGGCCAGGTTTGGTATCAACTGATCTTGTGTGAGACGTACGCGAGTTACAGGATCAAAGTGACCTACCCTCTGAAGATGTTCTTCGATATCCTTACGTTCATAAGTGATACCACTTGGTGTAATTACTGGCTCTTGAAGAATCTCGAAACTGATCTTGCCGCATAAGTAGTCTGGTACTTCTCTTTTCTGTGGAATTAAAGATTATTTAAGAAGACTGAGCAAGGAGTTGATGTATTTAAGGAAAAAGAAAATCAGACCCGTCGTCTCTCGTCGACTTTGGCAAAGAGATCGTTCAGTCGAGTAAGGCAGGTATCTCTTTTGTCTTCAATTTCCTCACGCTTCCGTGTCAAATCAGTTTCAGTGCTTCCTTCAGTTCCTTCTCTTTCTTTCAAAGCCATAACATTCCTTTCCGCATCTTCTACTAAAAGCTGATTAAGGTATGTCTGAAGCTCTATATCCTGTGCAATTCTTTGTTCTTCTTTTAGCTGAAATCGACGTTTACGTGCTTGCCTCAAGACACTAGTCATATCGTCTCCGTAATTCAGTTTTTGCTCCTTCGCCAGGTCAACCGCTGTTTTTCCACTCATTCAGTTTTAATTATTAAGTCAAATTTCTGGTTCTATGTTTAATGTTTATTATTTAAAAAATATTTCACCACCAGAAAATATGAAGGAAGATGTAGGTAAATTTCAATACATGAATTATGGTTGCAAAATAAATGAGATTATAGTTGAAAAGTTGGTGAAATATTTTTTAGACAATTATTTATTAAAGAGATGATCACTCAATAATTGAGTGCACACATGGTTTTTTAAAGATAATGAAAATAATACAAAAATCACTGTCATTTATTTTAAAATAAATTTTTTATTTTGAAGTAAAACAATTTATTATCTACTTGCAATTCTGAACGTTTATTGAGGGATAAAATTTTTTTTTTTTCAAAATGAAATGATTGGTTTTTGCTTAAGTTAAAAAGTAGCATACATTTAATAACAGATTCTATATTTGAAGGGCTCTGAACCTAGATATAATAAAAAAAAAATTTCGTTTACAACTCAAAATTTATTTTCTATAAATAACAAAATGAGAGAGTAAAACTTCACAAAACTACTTTTGTTGGGCCACTAATGTGCACGCCAAATTTTGAGTAATCAACTCGAGCCTTAAGTAATAATATTGTCAAAAAATTTCAAGAAAATTTCGAGTAATTTCAAGAGATTTTGTAATAGCGTATACATCAAATTTAAAGTTATCGAATTCATGTAATTTAGTGCACTGGGGCATAATTCTTAACTACTAAAGACATTTTAAAAAACTTACTTTATTCAATTACTCTGTTATGTATAATTATTTAAAGAATTATCAGACCTTCCTCTATCTTGCAACTAAAATCAAACTCAATACTATTCTGATGTTTAAAAATAATATAAGTATAACATTAATGTTTTTATAACATTGTGCTTTAAAATTTTTAACTGCTTTTATTTTTTTGATTAAGGCTTGCTTATTTATTTGGAATTAAGAAATAGAAACGTGATGAAAAAAATAAAATACCTTAAAAAATAAATATATGAAATACTAGTTAAATACATGGGAAAAGAGACCAAACGCACCTCTTTGTAAATGTTTAATAGCTTCATCGTAAAGTTCCAATTCTTGGAGTGCTAGACCTAGGAAAAAATGTCCCTTGACCAAGCAAGGATCCATGTCCAAGGCTCGCCTGCAATCTTGACATGACGACTCCCATCGCTTTAGTTTCAGATGACACAGTGCTCGGTTGGTGAAATACTGGGCCTGGCTCGGATTCTTAATCTGCAGGAAGGAGATGAGTTTTCGTAACTTGACAGTTCGAAAATTCTTAAGGCACTCACAATTGCCTTGGTGTAGCAGTTCGCAGCATCCTCGTATTTATGAAGACTGTATAGCCGATTCCCTTGTTCCTTGAGTTCTTTGTCCGAGAGGTTTGCAGTTGAGTACATTTTACTCATTGTGGAAAGCCTATTTTGGCACTGATGTGCAACTCTACATAGAGTTTGATAAATCGCAGAGTAAATATAAAAACTTTTTTACAAGTCGGGATGAAACGAAAGGAATAAAGTAGAAAAACTGTCAGCAACAACGGCAACACGACCCATAAGCCATAACCTCGACGGAACTCTTGATTTTCACGATTTTCACTACTTGACGTTACGCGTCATGCGTCGCGTGAGGCGCGTGTCATTGAAAAAGATGTTTTTGCTACAAACGATTGCAGCGCTTATTGTAAAATATTTTATACACTAACGTGTGAAAATACAAATTTATTATATTACGTGAATATTTCAAAAACTTACTATTTTAATATTGAAGTAGGTCAGGAATTGTTTATTAATTGTTTTACCACCATTTTTAATTCATGATAGAGTGCCAGTGTAAGGAGCCAACGGAGAGAACACTCCTGTTGAGTTGAATAAAACACAAATCATGTGCTTCTCCCCCTCTTCACTTTAATGTGATTTTTAAGAACAAATTTATAAGAGATAAAAGAGAATTCTTTATGTTTTTAATGTTCATAAGCTGTAAAATAACTTTTTTTATTTACAAAGTATCTCTCGGAAAATTTGGGAAACGCAACAAAAGACAATAAAACACGTCTGTTAATTTCTTTTTATTAAAAATGTTTTAAAAAATCGAAAACTTATCGACAATTACAGTTAAGGTAGTTCGTTCACGAAAATTAGACCTTAGGCAAAATAGATAATTTTGTTTTCAAGAATAGCAATATTATTTCTGAAGGGCTAATTTGAAAGAGAAAAGATTATTTTTCATGAAAAAAATTTGAGACACAAAAAAATAATACCAAATTTTACAAAATGATGCGATTCTAATAAATCACGGTTCATTTTTTTAGGAAAAAGATTCTCTACAACTTGACAATTTCCAATTTTTGAAAATGAATTCTTTAATGGCTGAAATTATAAAAAAAACAATTTTTCAAAACAAAATTTTTATAAACAAATTGCTGTATTTGGTAATAATTAATTCAATTTCAAAAATAGGAAACGGTCAAGTTGTAGAGAATCTTTTTCCTAAAAAAATGAACCGTGATTTATCAGAATCGCATCATTTTCAAAAATTTGGCTCGAAGCGATAAGAAAATAAGTTTGGGCAAAAATAAAATTTATTAATAAAATTATTTTTTGTGTGTCAACATTTTTTCACGAAAAATAATCTTTTCTCTTTCAAATTAGCCCTTCAATAATAATACTGCTATTCTTGAAAGCAAAATTATCTATTTTTGCCTGAGGCCTAATTTTCGTGAACGAACTACCTTAACTGTAAAAAATTTGGCAAAATTTTCACTCAAACGAAGTTGACAGACATTCTTTATCGTTTTCTGTTGTATTTTTCAAATATTCAGGAACACTTTTTGTAAACTAAGAAAATTATTTGTTATTTGGTCATGTGATCTGGTTGATCAATGGTCTTAATGAAAATTAAGGAACAGACATAAATTGGAAGTTATTTCAACTTTGCGATAATAAGAATCACTGATTGTGATTGCAAGTTATATTACTATATCTATATTAGAGAATATTCCAGTATCATTCCTTTAACAATTAATATATATTTTATGTATAAACTGGAGTTTCTATTTGAATGTCAAATTATTATATCAGGAAATAATTCACTTCTACATAAAATTAATAATTATTCTGTTAAATTGTTACTTATAGCTGTGATTACATTTTTAAATCTCAGGTACAAATTTAGGATTTGTAGCGTTTATCCCATAACAATAATGCATTATGTAAACAAAAATGCAAAATGGATCATACAGAATATGTTGACATATTTTGTTAAATAACTTACGTAATAACACTTTTTACTTGGGCTTACTTTTTTAAAATTTTAATTAATTTAAGATCAACTATCTAAATTTTCTATACTATAAACGCATATAGGATTTTTTGTGATAGGATGAACGGCACGAGCAAGACCCATGCCTACACGATGATCCAAATGCTCTATCATCTTTTTGGCAAAGAAACGATTATTTTCGTGAACAATGGGGTGTGTGGCATACTCTTCCAACTATAAATTAAAAAATTATTATTAAATCACATTTTATTTTATTTCAAATTTATTTCTTTTAAAGTAAAAATATCAACTATTCAGTTTCAAATAAGAAAGAAAGAGTACAATTTGCTTTTGAATGAGAAATGATAAAATAGTTTTTTTTTTCATTTAAGGGCATGTGATACTTAAGAAATTAGCAAATTTGATTGATTTGAGGTTTTTACATGTTTGTGTCTAAAGTACAGAAAATTTTCTTTACAAAATTTGGAAAACAGTAAAGAAGATAAAAACGGTCGTAGATAGACTACTTTTGGTTAAGGAAATGAAAAAAAGTTCAATTTTAGCAAAATATACCGACAAATTCTTTTTAATTGTCAATATCAAAAGTAGTCAATTTTCGTCTGTTTTTATCTTTTCTGCTATTTCCTAAATTTTAAAAACAAAATTTTATGTATTTTGGATACAAACATGTAGAAATTGGACTAAATTGTTTACATGAACTTGCAATTATTTTCAAGTATCAGATGCCCTTAAGAAAAATGCGACTTTTATTATACCAAAGAACAATTATTAATTTATTGAAAATGAAAAAAATAGATGGACTAAATACTATAGTACTGATATATTCAAAAAATCACTGAGTGCTTATATACCTTCATCCAAGTGCATTCCGAAATTTCTCGATCACACTTCTTAATGTCAAATGTTAAGGGAGTTAAGCAAGCTATCATATAAATATCGGAACAGCCAAACACATATTGATGACCATGCCTAAAAGATATTAGACTTTTAAATTTTGCTTTAATTCCTGTTTCTTCCAAAACTTCTCTTTCTGCAGCGTCGCTTATATTTTCTCCTAAAAATCAACATTTTATTAAAAATTTAACCAATTTTCAAAAATAATTCCAGTGCAAAAATCTAATGTTAAAAAAAATGTAAATATGTATTATATATTAAACCTGGTTCAATATAGCCCCCAGGTAATTTCCACATTGGTTTTTTCAAATGTTTTTCTTTAATAACGAGAACTTCGTTTGTCTTTTCGTTTAGTACAAATGAACCAACTCCAAGATTCGTATGGGCATATGGAGGAATATTTGAAGTTTGATCCTTAGGGAGCCATCGGTATAAAGTTACATATTCTTCTTTTGCATGGTGAAATTTAAATCCTTCCAATGCTAGCACTGGTATCCATTCTGCTTGTGCAAGATTAACTCGAAACCATATCGTGCGCTTATTTTCCTCTAACCACTTTTTTAATGAAACTGGAAAACGACGATGGAATTTTGAATTAGAAAGCATGTAATTGAATAATTGTAAATTAATAAAAAATTATTTATACATTCAAAAAGGTATTCTTGGTTGAGAAAAACTTTATTAAAAATGAATGAAAAATAATTTGTTATTAGCGTTATTAGCAAAATCGTAGAAATGGAAGGGAATTTTTCGTTTTCACTATATAAAGGTTTTTACAGAATAGGATTTTAGAAACCGACATAACATCCACACGACATGAACATAGAGTTTACGTCGTGCGCGCGCATCTATTGCCAACTGCAGAACTTTTATTCAGTTATTCCTGCAACGGGAATGCGAACGCGAAAAAAGTTCTGCAGTTGGCAACAGATGCGCGCGCACGACGTAAACTCTATGTTTTTGTCATGTCGATGTTATGTCGGTTTCTAAAATTCTATTCTGTAAAGACCTTTAAGGAATTTAAACACGTGAGCACCAATGCGAGCACTGATTATATTTCTAAACAGTTGGTCAACTGCGTTTGGAGTTGTGCGCAGCCATGTGCAGCGTAGTGATGATTAGTAACGATGGTAAGGTAAACAGTGACGTGCTGATACGTGCTGACAATAATTGAATAAATAAATCAGCTTTCATACTAATGTCTGGAAAACAAATATTACAAATTCGAACCTTCAAGTCGATTTGAAAAAACATCCGAATCGCACGGTTCTTTGGTCGAGTCGACTATAACTCCGTTGTAGCGATCCAGTTGACCCTCAAAACACTTCTCGCTCATTATTGACGAGTAGAGCCTCAAATTTTGCAATAGAAGTCGTTTTTGCTTGAAACTCTTACATGCACTGAGATAAGAAATAATTACTTTGAACATCAGACTCAACCTGAGGCTAGTATGATAAAAAACACTTCATGATGAGCAAATTTCATTCATAATCTAGATCCGTATCACGGTTTGCTTTAGTTCGTCTCAACGGTACGGTTTACAAATATCAACTGACTGCAACTGACGCGATTTCTGACGTAATACTATAACATAACAGCGTAGCTAAAACAAGCAAGTACATCAGTTTTCCTAGGCGATAACGTAAAATTTCCGCGTACATAAATCTTTACACAATATTTATGTACGATTTGATAAAATATGCAAAAGAATTCTATCATAATAAAGAATATATTTTGCAATTATGTAAACCCTATTAAAAAAATCCTCGAGTAAATATTTATCTGAAAATAACACAAGGATTTCTACAAAGAATTCAAAAATCTTCGCGAATTTCCTCGTGCTCGCTCAATCTGAATCAGTCGAATTTTCACAAATTGAATCAGTAATTTGCCATTTCACTGATTCATCAGTGCAAAAATATTTTTCACTGACAAATCAGTTAATTTTCACTGATTGAATCAGTGTAAAGAGTATCATTAACTGTTAAATCAGTTGATTTCCACTGAAGTAATCAGTGAAATTTGACTGATTTACAGTAACCTCTTTTTAGCTATTTGAATCAGTCAAATTTCACTGATAATCAGTAGATTTTGACTGATTCAGATTTAGAGAGTGGGATTTGCCAATTCTCGCGGTTTTCGGATGAGAATTTTCTCGGGATTTTTTCAATAGGGGACGTTGCTCTTGAAATACCGTTATAAAAAAATTGCATTTGTGATTACATTTTCGTAAATTAACCATATTTTAACTAATTTTATCTAACTTACAAATAAAGGCTTTAAATTCGGTGAATCGATATTAGGCTTTGGACGAGAATACTTGAAGTTGATGATATTTTAATTGAAATTAATATTTGTCTACCTACTATTTATTTAAATAAAATGTCCTCGTATAATATCATTGATTTAATCAATTTCTTTAATTTTATAAAGTTACTATTTGAACTTAATCTTTTTAAACACTTAGAAAGACATATAAACTTCTTAAACGTAATTTATTATTAATATAATTATCTGTTATAAAATACAATCTCTCTTCTTACTCCAAAAGCTCTCTAAATCTCCATAAACGTTTCTTTTCACCGAATTATAATGTAGAGCTTCGCAAACTCTGCAAAAATGTCGTGAAACACTTCCAAAATATCCATGTTCATTTATTACTTTGTAACGTCTTCGCCATTCATGAAATTGGTAATATTCATCGTAATTTTTGTGCATGTATTTCAAATAATTGGCTAATGTCGATGGACTAGAAAAATTGCTAACGTGTAAAAAGGAATCTGGTGGCAAAAGACGCTCGCAATCTTCTCGAGGTGCACCCATTATTACTGGGATTGCGAATTTTTCATATCCATTCCAAAATACTTTTTCTGTTAAATACTCTCTGCAATTTGAATTTTCAAAGGCTAAATAAAATTTGTAGTCGTTCAAAGCTTCGCAATCTCTATCAAAGTGTCCGGGACAAGTAGTCGTATCACCACCAAGACACTTTCCGTAAATATCAAATTCTTTACCGAGTAAAAGTTTAAGTTCGTAAATGTAATTCCACCGTCCATTACTACCAGCGCAATTACTTCCCATAACAGCTAGAAGTTTTTTTTTCCTTTTAAGTTTAGTGTCGAAAAACGATTGTTTCCTGAATGTTTCAGAGAGTACGGTTCTTCCATAGGGAACGGGAATATCGCTGTCCATTCGATAAGTCATTGACCAATTGAAAAGTTCATTGTAGTCTGATAGTTTCTGATTTCCATACAGGAATGTATGCAGGGGTGATTCATCTGTTAAAAAAATCCACCTTTGGTTGTAATTGCTTCTGTATGGCAACTCATTAACGACTTTAGTGCGATGAAGGTGAAATATTACGGCATCTGCTTCATTTAAGTCGCTGGAGTTAAAAGAAAGAAGACACTGAACTGAACAATTTTTCCAGGGTGAAAATCTATTATGTCAAATAAGAATAAATAAATTTTAATACTAATTATTAGTTTTTTCTTATTCTGCATTATTTTCACATATGTTAACTAATTCCTTAAGGACGTTCTCTTGCCCGTAGATGTGCTCATCCTACTCTATCATAGGTAGTGGGATTACTGTTAAGCTTTCTAACCGAATGAGTTGAACACCGTTTATGCGCAAAAGTAACAAAATGCGTCTTCTGCGTCGATTTGTGCGATTTGGCAACACCGCTTTCCTGTCTTTCTCATATCGAGTCGAAAGCATATGGTGTGAGAGAGGTTATATTATGAGTTTATTGACAGTTTGTAAATACTAATAAGATGTCTAATAAATTTAGCAACAAAAATGGATTTTTTATTTCACAAAAATCAGCTGCTCGTAAAAACAAAGCTCTGGAAGCAATGTCAAATGTAAGCGTACGCGCGCGCTCTTGATGCGGTGTTGCCAAGTCACCATATTTGCTTCAGCAAGCCGGCTAAGAATTTGTGCAACTGCGAGTTTTAACAACGTATATCTTTAAAAGTAGTGCCAGTACACGTATTTTTTATGACGGCATACGATTCCTTATAATCTCTAGTATAATATACTAGTTTTCCAAAAAAATCTAAAGAAAATTGTGCTTTTAATGTAAAGAAAGGTATTCGGAAACTGAACTACGCCTATCTAACACGTGTTATGAGATTCAACTTTAGGGCTTAATTTCTCGATTTTAAGTACCGGTCTTGATGCTAATCTTTTTACCGCTTTGTAGATCATGCTAAAAAGTACTTATTTACGAAGTTTGAAAGAAATCTAAAGAAAAGTGATTTTCAAGAGAACGTCCTTAATCAATATTAGTAAAAATAGTTACTTGTGATTAGAAAATCGCCTGATGTGTCGTTTTTCTAGAAAAGGTCCATGTTTCCACACTAAAATTAGATGGCGAGTTTTTTTTGCATTAATAATAGCTGGGGGAGGACTTCCTTCAGGAGAAATTAGCCACTTGCCAAGTTCCGACATCCTACTTCCCTAAAAAATTAACCTGAAATTTATTTTAGTTTAAAATTAAAAAAAAAAATATTCATTCATTCTTGGGGGAATTGAGAAAATCTGCTTATATATTTTAAAAACAATAATGCAGGGTGCTTAGATTCTCAAATAACGATAAGTTCCTTTAAAAGTTCAAGATGTTTATATTTCTCCAAGTTGTGAACTAAAAAATGTTTTTATAAATCTATATTTCACATAGACTTATAAAATTCGTACACTGAATTAAGAGAACCGTGTAGAAGTTAAATCTTCCCTATTGAAAAACTTGACTTCAAAAACCATGTCAAAAACAACATGAAAAAAGTCGTCAAAAACGTGATAAAGAATGACGTAAAAAATGATGTCAAAAACGACGTCAAAAAGAACATCAAAAACGTTGTCATGAATTGGGACAGTTTTTGACGTCGTTTTTGGCATCATTTTTGACGTCGTTTTTGACATCCTTTTTGACATCGTTTTTGACTTAATTTTTTTTTAAATACAAACAGGACCGTAAACATTTTTACCACTTTTGCACGTACGTACTATTTATTATGACTATAACTAGAATATTAAGGAATGTTGAGGAGACTTTTGATTGCGGAAAATAAATACTTCCATACCTTTTAACTGTAAACTTATTTTATTTAATATTTGAACTTTATAAAAACTATATCGGTGCATAATAAAAAATTAGGTCAAAAATGAAGTCAAAAACGATGTCAAAAATGATGTCAAAAACTGTCCCAATTCATGACAACGTTTTTGATGTTCTTTTTGACGTCGTTTTTGACATAATTTTTTACGTCATTCTTTATCACGTTTTTGACGACTTTTTTCATGTTGTTTTTGACATGGTTTTTGAAGTCAAATTTTTCAATAGGGTCTATTTTAAGATGATTCTGTTCCTTTAGTTTACGATATGAACAAAACAATAATTAATATACTTCGTTTAGATTTAGAAAATTGACTGATAGAACATTATAACTATATAAAGATGAATAAAAATATAAAATTTCATTAAAAAATATTTTTTTCTTCTTTTATATATGTAAAAAGTAATGTATGATCTTTCCCCTTTTTCCCCCTTTTTCGTGAAAAAATCACCCCATTTCCCCTTTTTTTAAACTCATTTTACGTTGTGCACCCTGATAATGTGAAGTTGTCTTTTTGGTTAGAGAACTAAAAGAAGTAGTGATCATTTACTTACTTCCTTTTTGGTGAAACTTTTCTTCTTCTTTGCGTTTTCTTGAATAACATTATTACTAGATGAATTTCGATTGCTAATAGCATTAATAATATTTAAATAAGTAAACAAGATAAAAACTGTAACGCATATGGCACAACCAATTTGCAAAGTTTTGACAAGTCGCAAAGCCATGCTCCGTCACTCACTTCATCAATAGTCAACTGCATTACAAATCAACACGTTGCCTATAAGATAAAGCAAACTTTATGATTGTTAAATATTAACTGCTCTAGATTAGAAAGCCAGCTGGTCAGCGTAAGATGAGAGAAGGGTTTCCCGCAACTGTACCACGTTTTTCTCCGTACGAAAGAATAGAGGTAAAGCGAATGTTATACATATTATCTAAAACTATTGTGTTAATGATTATTGCAAGAGGAAAATAGAACTGAAGTTAGGGTGAAAGAAAGGCGATGGCCAAAAGGCGTAGTAAGACTGATCGTTGATCTCGATTTTCTTGGTTAGCCATGCAGATCAATCTCTTACGCCCAAAGTAGCGCTGGTTCTCTACTCGGTAAGAAGGTATGGATTAAATTGGATAGAAACGTTTCTATTTAATTCAATTCCATTTTTTAAAATTACGTTTCAATCCAGATCAGTATTAAAGAAGTAAAGGAAACGGATTGAAATGAATCCACCTACCGAATCGGGATTAAAACGTAGTCAAAAGTACCGCTTTAGTGGAACGGAATTGAACAGAATTAGCCTAAAAAAAGTTTATTTATTCATGTTAAGTTTATACGTCATTTTAATTTATGAATTGAATTTATTCTTAATTATGTATAATTTTGAATTGATTAAATCAATGTGCATGCAATTTTTACAAGATTCAAGATATATTAATTTCATATTTATTATTTCTCTATTGCATTTTTCAAGGGAATTTGTATAAATTAATTAGAACAAATTTGCAAAATAATTAATTAGAATTAGAATCCTGCCATTCATTACAGTGGTCAAAACGAATTAAATTGACTTCAATTTTAGACGAGAAACAACAGAAATAGTTTATTCCACATATCCACTCACAGGATGAAATTAAAATGACCAACTTCTTAGGTTATCCTACGTAATTAAATTGAATTATTTTCTTTCACATTTTGACTCATAAAAACGAATTAAAATGTCTTTAATATTATAAGTTTCTTTACGAGATTAAACAGAGTCAACTTGACTTCCCTTGTCAGAATTAAAACGTTTTCATTCTTCGTCGCAGGATTCAACGGGATTGAAACGAGCACAAGCGCAGAACGCTAAAATGAATTGAAGTGTTTACGTTCAAAAACGGTATTGCTTTGGATTAAAAGGGTTGAAAAATCGCCCATATTCAAACTACTTGTAATTTAATTTAATCCATACCCTCTTACCGGGTATGTAGTTAGTCTCAAAATTTTCATAACAATAAAAAGTCTGTTTGTAATTGTGTGTTAGGACTTTTTAGAAAATTAAAAATTTAAATAAAATATTTTTAAATTGAGTAATTCAAAAAATTAGATAATGCTTATTTGAAGAATTTGAATATTGAAAACGCGTGGCTGTCCGCGTCGACTGGGGGAGGAATCTTCTCATTCCTCCTCTGGTTGGCGCGGCTAGTCGGCCTACCTAACGGGCGTGTGTCCGCGGATGGGAGTCCCGGGCGAACGGATCAACGGATGACGGAAGAGTCGTACGCGACTTTAAGCTTGAATCAACTGCCCGCGAAGTTTAAGGCCGAAAGGCGGTTCCACGGGTGGTGTATTGGTTCGAGAGAGGGTTTTTTTTGGTTTTATCAGGTATGTCTAGACCCGTCCTAGGAGAGTCCTATATAACGTCTATAAAAGATTTTGCCATTTTTCCTCCTCACCAAAAAAAAAAAAAAAATATTGAAAGCGCGCTATTGGAACATTTTTCCTCTGTTTCCAGATAATCCACAATACTAAAATGAATGATATCCTTTAAAAATTTGATAATATAATGTATTTACCTAAGAATACTATAAATAGTGTGTATAACTTATCAAATAAAAAGAAAATATTAAAATTCTTAATAATACGGTTGAAGAAACTTCGTAATTGTGTATCAAAGACATACATGATTATGAAACTACAATAATATAGACTTTTATTATATATTATATAGTTTCCTATATTTCATGGTGAAAAGTGCTTTTCTTTTGCTCAATTGTTGAAAGTAGTGTCAAACGAATCGTCTAATTTTGCAATCAATCCCTAATACAGAATTAATATCATAATCACTAGTATAATTTTGTTTCCTTTTTGGTTGAGTTGGTGCATCAGTTTTCTCTTCACATCCGATCCTCGTTTTGGAGATAAATGATGTATATTTCACAATATTTGTATACAAAATATGACATTCAAGTCATCAAGTTTCCATTATCCGTTAATGTGATGACTATTAATACCGTTAAAAATATTTAAGGCTATATGGACCAACCAGATCACGTGACTAGGTTCCTACCTTACCAGCATTTTCAATTCGCATAACCCCATTTCTGTAAAAAATGAGACAATAAGTTGAAAATTTGTGTGAGTAAATGAAATGCACTAAGTCAAGTTTCTTTCGTCCTCTTTTGTCTTTATATCTTCATTAGAAAAAGAGGGAAGGGGTTTTGGAAGGTTGCCCTCTTTTTCTTTCCTCCTTTTTTTCTTGGTTTCTCATAATCGTTTATTTATGAAATTTTTTTGATCAAAATTTGGTCGTTTTTTCATATTTTGAGGGTTCGAACAGTTTCGAATTCTTGAAATTTGGAATCAAATCTAATTACATGTTCTATAAAAATCTTTCGTTATTTTTTCGCGAAATTTAAGAACTTAAAAATGTTTATGATATACCTAGAAAGAAAACAAAAATTCTTTCCATTTATCTCGCATTTTACTCACTCAACTTCTAGACATTTTCACACCAGCAACCTATTTATAAGAACGATTTTCCAGAAATATGTCAAATATGGCATAATAATATTTAAAAAAAGTTTATGAGACAGCTTTAATCTTTATCACAGCGAGATTAATAAACATATCACAGGTGCTTTCCAGGAAAATCAGCACGATCTCTCATGCAATTTTTCGTTCCGCTAAACTTAAGACTTCAAAAGATAATTGACACAACGTTTATTCTCATATTAATATAGTCAATAATATAAGACATATACCTTGTACTCATCTCAAATGACATTTTTACTTAAGAAAAATAGTGCAATGGAGAAAACCAGGTTTTTTATAAAGCAATCTTTATTTGTTCCACAAATATATTTGAAGAAGATTACTAATCCAACAAACAACATATAGTAAAACATTTCTCATTATAAAAAATCATGTCAAAAGTTCCAGTCTCTCATATCGACGTACATTGGTGTTTGAAATATACGTTAGATATAACAAAAAAAAGAATAAGTTAAATATACACTTCTTTATTTTAAAAAAAATTTTGATTACCAAGCGTAGCTTGTACCAAGACCAGTGAAGCTGGCATGAACAGTTGGAGTGCCAGCATATCCGTAAGCTTGGCTTGCATAGGTAGCTTTAGCAACAACTGGTGCAGCTTCAGCATGACTGTAAGCTGGAGCAGCATAGGCAGTCTTAGCAAGAATTGGTGCGGCTTGTGCATATCCATAAGTTGGTGCAGTATAAGTAGCATGAGAGGCAACTGGTACTGTATGAGCATAACTGTAAGCTGGGGCAGCATAAGCAGCTTTAGCAACAATTGGTGCAGCTTGAGTATATCCATAAGATGGAGCAGCATAAGTAGCATGAGAGACAACTGGTGCAGCCTGAGCATAACTGTAAGCTGGAGCAGCATAGGTAGCTTTAGCAACAATTGGTGCAGCTTGAGTATATCCATATGATGGAGCAGCATAAGTAGCATGAGAGACAACTGGTGCAGCCTGAGCATAACTGTAAGCTGGAGAAGCATAGTTAGCTTTAGCAACAATTGGTGCAGCTTGAGTATATTCGTAAGCTGGTGCTTCGTATCCGTAAGAAGCAATCAGAGCATCGTTGCTAACTCGGTTGTTGCTAACACGAACTGAGGAGTGTGGTGAATCAACAGATTTGCTGAAAGATGAGATTACATTTTGACCAGCATAACCCTTTTGGGTTGACTCCTGAGTGTAACCGATGCTTCCGTAATCCCCAGTTGCAGTTGCAATGTCATAAGCCGCTGGACCTCCAGCGTTTGCAACTGCCAAAAAGGTTGCAAGTGCGAGAATCTGGAAGCATGAATATTGATTTTATTTTGTATGGCACTAGTCCAAATTAGTTGGATGATTAATTCTCTACTTAGGAGAAAAATTATAATCCAATAGTAACACTGTTAATAATTTTTGTACTAAATTTAATAGAAAAGTATATGAAGTCATTTGCATAAAGAGTATATATGTTGTAAACAATTGTAAATTTCAATATAGATCAAAGTGTCGACAAAACAGAATTATTTTTAGATTCTTTGATAACTCGTGAATCATTAAAACTGGTTGATAATAGATCAAATGATTTAAATTATCAATATTATTTAATTTTTTTGTTAATTATTTTAAAATTCATGATGTGTTTAAATACTTATAGGGTGAGCAAAATAATTTTTTAAATACTTGGGTATCTTAATTCATTTAAGGGGTTACTCTACTATCTTTTTTTGAAAAAATCGATTTTTTTAAAATCACAGATTCTTCTAGTAGACATGTGTACAAATGCTATAGGAAACACTATTTTAGTCAGAAATTTCGAGAACAGGTGTAAAAAGGCGGAGTAAACGGAGGGTCTCGGGGACGGATTCGTGCTGTGTTGTTTCTCGAAACAATGTTTTTCGACCTGGTTGACATGATTTAGAAAAAACTATTTGACCGATCAAGCTCAAATTTTCATGCAATACTCTACACATTACAGCTATAGCCGGTAGCAGAATTAGAAATATTTAATGATATTAATTATGTTTTTTTAAACAATTTAAGTTGCAAAAAAGGGTTAAAAACTCTAAGTATCAGTCATTTTGTTATTTTTCATCGAATTTGTTTTATTGAGGTACCGGCTATAGCGGAAGGGTTACTTTTTAATAATATGGCGGAATTTTTGCTCTCAGGCTCTTGAAAGTGGCAGCTGGGTCAGCCAGATTTTCCACACAAAATAAAAATAAAAAATCTGTTGTACAAGTGTTAAACCTCTTCTTTAATGTGTAAAAAGATTGAACATTTAAAATTAATTTTTCCATGAAAAAAACGAAATTTTTTTAATTTGCAAAGATAGTAGAGTAACCCCTTAAGAATGAACTTGTATCCATATGAAAGAAAATAATATATACTTTATTATTTGCATCCTAATTTCACTGCAAAAATAACTTTATAATTGCGTAAAATCAAATTACGTGAGTTATTAATTTTCGAATATTAAATTTAATATTTTAGTACATTAAATCTAATTCATTAGGGTCTTGTTTCACAAATAATATACGGAGACATTACATTTAATATACAAATGATCATGGAATTTAATAATATTTCTAACAGTAAGGGTTTGTCATGAAACCTTTGCCTTATTCAGTTATATATCCCATTGTACGAAACAGAAGTATTCACAAACTTAAGGCCATGGATCAATCAGACCACGTGACTAAATTATACATTTCTTAGTTCATGCAAAATAACTTTTTTAATTTACAAAGTATCTTTCTGAAAATTTGGGAAACGTAAGAAAAGACAATAAAGCACGTCTGTCAACTTCTTTTTAGTAAAAATTTTGAAAAATATTCGAAAATTTATCGACAATTACAGTTAACTGTAAAATTTTTTGCAAAATTTTCACTCAAACGAAGTTGACAGACGTTCTTTATCGTTTTCGGTTGTATTTTCCAAATTTTCAGGAAAGCATTTTGAAAAATAAAAAAGTTATCTCACACGAAATATTAGTCACGTGATCACATTTGGTCACGTGATCTGGTTGATTGTATTACATCTAAGAATATATTTCTTATTTCGTTAAGATAGTTCATTCACATAAATTAGACCTTAGGCAAAAATAGATAATTTTGCTTTCAAAAATAGCAATATTATTATTGAAGTGCTAATTTGAATGAGAATAGATTATTTTCCATGTAAAAAATTTGAAATGTAGAAAAATAATATATTTAACAAATTTTTATCTTTACCAAACTTTTTTCCTTATCGCTTCATACCAAATTTTACAAAATGAGGCGATTCTAATAAATCACGAATCATTTTTTCAGGAAAAAGATTCTTTACACTTTTACCGTTCCCAATTTTTGGAAATAAATTATTTAATGGCTGAAACCATTCAAAGTCAACTTTTCAAAACAAAATGCTTATAAACAAGTTGCTGAATTTGGTAATAATTTATTTACTTTAGAAAATTGGAAACGGTTGAGTTGTAAAGATTCTTTTTTTCTGAAAAAAAGATTCGTGATTTATTAGAATCGCATCATTTTGTAAAATTAGGTATGAAGCGATAAGACAAAAAGTTTGGCAAAAATAAAAACTTGTTAAATATATTGTTTTTCTGGATTTAAAATTTTTTTCATGGAAAATAATCTTTTTTTCTTAAATTAGTCCTTCAATATTATTATTGATATTATTGAAAGCAAAATTATCTATTTTTGCCTGAGGTTTAATTTTCGTGGATGAACTACCTTCATTAAAACCTTTTTGGAGTTTAAAAGAATTCATGATAACTTCACAAATATGTATATTTTTGCTCTTTTTGAAGGCCTTTAATTTGGAAAATAAATCTTTTCCAAATTAATAAATTTCACAATGCACTTTGGGAAGTTTGTAAAAACTTTTTGATCATACTTAAGGCTGAAATTGTATTGTACCTACCTTAAAAGCCATGTTCACTGTAAATTCAGATACTTCTGATAGTTTGTAATCCAAGTTGCGCTATATATATAAGAGCATAATTTGACAGCATGAGTAGAAGGGATGTGCATGTGTAATACTTGATCCTTCCATATATGACGAAACTTGAACGATTTTGGGTGCGAGACTATGGAAGGGGTCAAATGAATTAAAAGGTGTAATTTATGAGTATGGAAGAAGCAAATATACGAAGAAGTGAAAGTAAAAATGGATAAGAGAGATAGATATAAGGGAGTGGTCTATATGGCCTAAAATTGTTAATCAATCACTCGAAATTTTGATTACTTATGTAGAGTATCGCGGTTCTAATTGATCAATTGGTGTTCAAAGTTATTAACATTTTTGAAAAATTACTTAACAGTCTCGCAAAAACATTTACTCTTTATTTAAAGTTTGTATGTGATGTATTAATTAAAGATAATATTGAGTTTAATTAATTGAGAGTCACATAAAGTGTATATACAAACAATTTATTAATATTAAAAATGAATAAAAAACAAATAATGTGATTTTCAAAAACGGAGCGCATATATGTATATTGCATAAAGCTCAGAGAGGGATAAAGGGGTTTTGATAAAGTATTATTACAATTATTTTATGACATGTTTTGAATCATATCTTATGTTCCATTTTCCTGAAGGAATTAATTGAGAAGGTTTTTATTTTATGTTATTCGTTATTACAATGTTGGAACTATAGAAAAACAATGTTACAAAGGGAGAAGGGTGCATCGAAAATCCTAAAAAACGCTTCACGTTATTATATATACGCTCTCAATTATATTTTGTACTCCCTAAATCCGAAACAGTAAAAACCACTGTTTCGAATGTTATAAGTCTTCCACATAGAATCAGTGAGATTACATTGATATCACTAGGGAAATTTACACATTCGAAACATTTTAGAAAATCAATTATAAAATCAAATTATTTTTTAGTAATTTTATTACAATTTCTTATTGATGAGATATTTTACTATATTTTATTTATTGTAATAATCTTACTAAATTTTGACAATAATTATTACGAATCATTATTTTCAAAAATTCATAAAAAATTAGGAAAGTAAGAAAACGCCCTCTCTATAACTCCTTTTTACTTTTCTTCTGTTTTACTTTATTATTTTAAAATTTATAAATTCTAAGTGAAATTATAAAAAAAAATTCTGAGAATGATAAGTTACTTTTTTTCAAATTTTTCCAAATCATTTCAGTCGATTATCAAGATAAAATAAAATCTTTGGACGCTGTTGATTCGATATCTTTGCTCACTTTGTGATATTTGATGTTAATAAGATTCGAAATGATTAATTTATTTTAAGATTTTTGTGACGTACCAAATATTGAAGAATGCATCACAGTTCGGATAATTTCAAAAATCTAGGGGAAAGTTTCAAAAGGTACGTCACAAATTATTACAATATTGTTAAATAATCTTCAACTTGTCCATACGTCCCGACGTTGCTCAAAAACTGAGTAAAATTTCTCGAACTATTTTTCTCCGTGCATAAATTATTAGATAGAATTCTTTATTACCAAAGTTTGCATAGATATCGTGAACTTAATTTATTCCCAAATTAAGTTCCTCGTTTCATAAAGACAAGGGCAAACTTTCTCCAACAATACTTGTATTTTATATTCAATATCTAGATCAATGGTTAAAGAATTGGAGCAGATTTGATTGAATATTACATCATAGAATAACCGGTTTTATAATATGTTGGGCCTCTTTTATCGATACATTGATTTAATCACTATAAATAATGTCATAATATCATATACGAAATCTTCGAATTCAATTAGTAAAAATATTTTCTAAGTATTAATCGAATTTATTTCATTTTATTTGAGTTTATTCAATGCAAAAATTTTTCAACATTAATCAATTCAATATTTTTACATTTGTGTCAAAGAATAATATTTTATTTACAATAAAAAAATCATATTATACAATTTTTTTTAATCAAATATATGATACGTCAATAAGACATTTATATTATAATTTCTGCCAGTGATTGCTTTACAACATTTAATGACATTTCCAAAGTTCAATCTTGCAAAGATATATTATTATTATTATTGTTATATTTGTTATATATGTTATATGCTGTTCTTTTCAAATAAACTTTAAAGAAGCTTTTTCTCACTTTCATGATGATTATTACACGGAGAAAAATGGGTTTCAAAGTCTTCGATTTCACTGCTATCATTTCGGACTTAATTCCCAAACAAGTCTATCTTTTCAGATCCAGGGTGAGAGTTCAATAAATGATTCACATGTAAGCTTTATGATTGGGGGTTAAGCGACCAGGGTATATCAGTAGGCACTCCTGGAATCTGTTTTGGTTTTTAAGTATTGAAAATTTATATTTAAGAATTTTGAAGAAAAATGCACATAAACCCTCATTTTTGCCGCCCTGGGCAGCTGCCCATGTTGCCTTTGTGTAAATTCGCCTCTGAATACAATCATAAGATATCTTCAGTATTGCTTTCTTCAACAAAACGTATAGAACTATGACATATAATGGCACTTAATTCCGTTAGCATATCAAATATTTGTCAATATATTTAGGAGTTATTTTAATTTATTATGGTTGCTAAAATATCTAGGTACAGTATCTATAATCGTGCATTCTTTCCTACTTTAGTAGCACTTTTAAAAAAAGTTTGGCAGTCTTTCCGAACCTGAAATTTTCATTTTTGTTAATGTTTAATTTTATAATTTAAGAAATTTTTTTAAGAAAAATAAATGTGTAATATATTTCGATCAAATGATAATATAATGTTGTATTTAATCTCCGCGAAGATAAAAGATATTGAAGCGGTACAGCCAACTTCAAAATATTTGAACTCTTCATATTATAGAGTTGGATAACCATTATTAATTGCAGCCAAATTTAAAACAAGTACCTAAGCGTAATAATCAAATAAAAAGAAAATTTTATACTAACCCGTGTGGAAATTTTGTCATGGCGCTAGCCAGGCCCCAACCAAGAAAAACCGGGCCCCAACTTGGGTATCGAGTCAGGAACAAACCGCAAATGAAACGCCTAACCCGACCAAAGCCTACCTCATGGCCCAGTTTGGTCCCAACTTGGCACCGTTCATTTTGTGAGTCTCAGCCATATTGAATCGGTGCCTCAGCCATATTAAAATTTTTTTAATGTCTTCATCTAATCCTTCTACAATAATTATTTGAGATTTAAAATTTAGTCCAAGTCAGATATTTTAATATTACTAAGAAATATTTTGAATTCAATTTGGTTTTGAGATTACACTGAAACCAAGTATCACGGAAAAAAATGAAATGTCTGCTAATGCTAACTGCAGTTAGCTGTCGACTAGTTAATTGTGATTGATAAAAAGTTTGCTGAGAGAGTTAACAGTTTGCTGGGACAGTTAAAAAATGTTAGCTGCAATCGAAGTTGAAAATTTGCAATGGACTCCTTAGCGTATTAAGAGTTGTAGCTAATCATTTGGTTGTTGCTGCTAAAACAGTTTACTCTCCTAGAAAATCTCAAAATTCGTACTCGTAGCTTTTAAAATTTTGCGCTGATATGTAAAAAGTTAGCAGCGGTTGCTAACGGCTGCTTAGACATCCCGCGTTTTCTATGCTGCTCATGCGCACAAAGCGCGACTAGTCAGATATTGTGCTGTAAATGGTAAGTTGTACACCTGTCGCGTTGTTTTAAATTTAATTTATAAATAATTCGACGATTCGCGTTAATTTATAATGCAAATGACTGATTTGTAACTGATCTCTGAAGATTGTATTGTAGCTAGGTTTTGTAATAGGTTCTTTATTGTGCTATTTATTATCTTCTTACTGAGGTTATCTTAATTCTAAGTGTTGTATACTTGTACAATTGAGACGCTGGACTGGCAAGTAAGTCGCTACTGTTCCCGGTAATGTTTCTACTTGTAGCTATAAGTTTGGTTATCAAAGCAGCTCACGTTTTATTCTTATTCTTGAAAAATTATGCTGTGATTAAGGTCAGAACTGAATCAGTTTTTTTTTCGTTTTTAATTTTGCAGGTTACGATATGTCGCAAGAAATTAGTTGTTTTGACATAACTTGCCAGCAGACTTTTGTGAGTATAGAAGGGTTACGAGATCATTTTTTTCTTAAGCACCCAGGTGTAACTGTATTTAAATGTAGGTTTGGAAGTTCAAAATCAATGATTTTGAGTGCTACCTCTATTTGCAGCAATTGCTAATAAAATTAACTAGTACTTCAAACGCTGATAGAACAGGAAGATAACATACGACCGATAGGCTACTGCTCACAATCGTTGTTACCAGTGCTAACGTAAATTAGCTGTCATTGCTAAAGTACTGTAGCGAATAGACGTTAGTATTAGCAGCTAAGATATTCGCTGTCCGTATATCAATTAACTTTCTTAGCTGTGGTAGCGAATATTTAGCTAATGCAGCTAATTATTTTTTTCCGTGTGAACTTTTTAAAAAACTTTCAATGGAGTTCACGACAGCCCTTTCATTTATTGAAAATAAAAGTGTCAAACACGCAGTTAAAATAAATCAAAAAATTTAACACTTTGTTCCAACCTCTAAAATGACAAATTCAAAGTCTAATCTACAAATTTGATTTACTTACATCGTTTTCATTGCTTACTCTTCTTATTTTAATTATCGTGCGATGCCTCCGAACTCGTCCAGTGCTCTTTATTTTGGGCATTTTATTTAGCACGCACAGAAATTAAATGCATACACTACCGAACATAATCATTAATATCTTTGGCATAATTTAAACAACAAGGATCAAGTTTGGCTTCATGTCACATCCAAGACACTCGCCATGTTGTAGCCAAATAATAATTTTCCAAGTTGGGGCCAAACTTGTAATAGGGCAAAAATTTGGCAATTTCCACACGGGAACAGCCATAAATTTTGAATTAAAAATATAAATTAATTGGTATACAGTTAAATTGTTTATATTTATATGAAACTGAAATTATAAACAGTAAAGTTCGATTCCTTTTGAGATTGAATGTAACACTGGAATAATATGATATAACAGAGATAAAAATAATCTTTTATTCAGAATTGAAAATCGTTGGATGATTTCTGAAAAATAATTGGATATGTTTATTCATCAGTTTATAAGTTAGACGCATATTTTTGACATATACGAGTATATGAAATGTTTTAGCCCATTATTAACGAAGATATTGCCAAGAAAAGCAAAAATTTGAAGCTTTTTTAAATTTTGAAAAGCTCTTGGGATAATCAATATTTTTAAAGTTTTCTTGACTCATTTCAAAATGAGATTTAGGCAGAATGTCACTAATGTAACAAGTAAATTGTAATAATTTTTTCTTGAATACAGCCAAAATATGAGCTCAGGACGAAAAAGTTGTAAAACTTCTTTGTATAATTATTTATAAAAGAAATTTTGAAACTAATTTTATTGTATTTTTTTTTTCATATTATCGATTTTCATCATTTTTAAAATTCATTTTTCAAGTATGAGAATCTTTTGTATTCTCGCACAACTTTGTTTTTACAAATTTTAATTCTAATAGTATCAAGAAAAAATCGATCAAAATATTCTTAATACGTTGCTAATAATCTATGTAAATAAATGTAATAATAATGGACTAAAGCACTTCGCTTTGGGGTCATTAAACTCAGAATTTTGTCACCTTCCATGTTATTCTAAGGAAAAAATTAATTGTTAGGTATTTTATAAATTAGAAGCTTTTATGTGAATGGTTAAAAACAAGTGCCCGGCGACTTTTGCACAACAGTGTACTTGTATTTATTGCATCCTATTGTATTTTAGTGGGGTCAAGAATTTCTCTTCAAGGACCCCTGTTGGCACTAAGCCTCAAAGCCGTTATACCGTTCCCTTTATGACATTTCAAGGCAATACATTGTATTGTGGTCACAACACCTGATTTGATTTTCGGTGTTTTTATTATTGTCTTCCAAGTCATGTACTTACAGTTTTGAACGTTCATTGAACGATAACAGAGTTTTTTCTTTTAAAACAAAATTAATTATTATGTCTGTAATCAGGGCTCTTCAAATATACAATCTATCATTAAATATACGCTACTTCTTGATTTATTCGGACAAAAACCAATTATTTCATTTTTGAACAATATATTTTTCATCGTTCTATTGAATTTATACTCCAAATTGAAAAGATTCTTCGTAATTTTAAATAGTAAATTAATTTTCAATTTCTTTATTCGCCAAAGTTTTATAGAATATATATATATATCGAAGAAAAAACTTTATATATATATATATATATATATATATATATATATATATATATATAATTGTTAATATTATTATGATTATATATGTAATAATATATTATTACATTAAATATAATATAATACAATATATTATTTAATAATATGCAATAAATTTAAAAAGTTGATATAAAATATTTCTGTTTATTGCATTGAAATTTATTTCAAATTTCGCGCCAGATTTGCATAAATTTTGAATATAATGACGGACGCAACCTTGCATAAACTTTACACAAATCTGTCAAGATCTTAAGCATTTTAAGCGAGTCTCGTAATTACCCGAATTGTGTGCATTGGCACATATTCTATTTTATGTGACTTCGGTGCGCATACGAGTTTTTATGCGTACACTTAAATCTAATCTAGTATATTCATCATGATTCTCGTCCATAGCACTTGATATTTCGCGACTAGTTCCGGCCATTTTGATTTTCTCGATCTTGTGTAGTAGTAGCGTATTGTAATAGAGCATGCGCAGTTCAAATATACAAGGCTTTGTCAGTGCGGTGCCAATGCTGTACGAAGAAGAAGAAGAATAAGAAGACGATTACGCTCCGCTGTATGGTTATAGGCGCATGCGCAGTTCAATTTTTACATTACGCTACTCTCAACTGTAACGTAAAAACGAGTTTACGCGCCGGAGGCACATAAAATGTGTTATCAGGGATGGTACTGTCCGGTAATATCTTGTACATTGAAATTTTTTCAAAAATATTATGTGGCAGTATTTAGATACTACTCTCTAAACCTGAATCAGTGAACTGCCACTGATTCGCAGTGACTATTCACGGAACCCAGCAGCTATAAGTCTTTCACTGAGAGTCAGTGAAATTCAACTGATGAATCAGTGAAATAGATTAAACTTACTTATTGAATCAGTGAAATTTTCAGGTGGGAATAATAAAAGCAGCAATATATTTTAATGATCGGTGAACAAGTTTATTTTAGGTTAAACAACACCAAAAAGAATTTACGTAATTATTATTATATATTGTAATTATTGTGTATAATTATAGTATGAATAATTAAAAATTGAAGATCCATCGTTATACTTTAAGCGTTCGCAGGGAACTTCGCGAATTCAAAGGTTATGTTCACGTAGCACGTTCACTGATTCCTCAGTGAAATCAAAGCAGGACGCTGATTCATCAGTTGATATATTTTCACTGATATAATTAGTGACTATTTTACTGATTCAGGTTTAGAGAGTAGGAATGATTATTCACATTTAAGGTATTTTCTTCTCAATATCTAGTTTTCTCCGTGTAGAAATAATTTAAATTAACAGCAGAGCTGGTTTTTACAATTTTTATTTTTTAAACAAATTATTTTTTAAATGGCAGAAGAAAGCAAGTAAATGTGGTGATTGTGGTAGATAAATGTCATGTTAGTTCTCAGCTCCCCTTTAACGGCTTGTTAAAGTCTCCTTCGGCTTCAGTACACGTCTCCTTTTTTGCTATCTTTTTTTATTGAATTAAAGAATAAATTCATTCTGTTTTTTCAGGAAAAATATTCTCTACGACTTAACCGTTTCTAACTTTTGAAAATAAATCAATTATTATCAAATCAAATTGAATTTTTGATTTTTGGAAAACCATTTTTGATGAATAAAACCAGAATCATTAGTTAAAACTGGCTGGTTAAGGAACTTTCTTTTTGGGCCCTCAAAAAGTGTGCCAAAGCTCAATTCAATCTAATAATTCTCACTCCAGGAGGTCTTAAAATGTCGAGATTTTATGAAAACTTCAAGTCTTTTTTTACATATATAAGCAATACCTTCTCATATGATGAGAATGTAAAAGTACAGTTATGTAGCCGCAGCATTCCATCTATAACGCATTATGAAGTTAAACAATATTTTTACATCAGTCTTTATATATATATATATTTTTTTTTTCAAATAATTTATTACAAATACGTCACATTTAAAAAAATATCTATTTTTTTCGAGGAAGCAATATTTTGTTGGATTTAAAAATCGAATTTATATCCATTTCCATTGACTTTTACGTGTGCAACAGAGGGTGCAGAAGAATAAGCAACTCCTAAAAGATTCTGTGGTTGTTGCTGTTGCTCTTGTTGCAGTTGAATCTGTTCTGGAGCCTAGTAAAAATCGTTAGAAATAAAAAAAAATATAAATTGAAAAGTTTTAATTAAAATTAAATATATATGGGTGGTTGCCAAAAAGTTGTGAAATTGGGACTATCAACTTTAAAAAAAGAAAATTTCAAAGCATTTAAAGTATTTTTTATTCTATCATTTTTAATCAAAAATATATTTTAATTACCTAATTCTAAATTTTTTTGGTAACGACCCACATAATGTGCGTTTATTTTTATTAATTCAAGGGATTTTTGATCTAGAAACAAAATTTTCAAATTTTAAATGGCTGACTTGAAATTTAAAAAGTTGTAATTATGTAATTAAAAGTTTTATGTATTCATCTTGTACTGAAGTAATTAGTAAAATTATGAATGGGGAATAATCATATAAGTCTGTAAATCATATAATGAATCCTACAATAATTCTTTTGATAAAGGTAATTTCATCCATTTGGAATTATTAAAATTTAATTAATCCAGATTTAAGAAGTAATTAAAATATAGTCCGCCAGCTTAAATTTAAAAACTCTCACTTTAGACTAGAAATTATAAATTATTTGAAAAATGAAGTTATCTGGGAATTAACCTGATGAGTTGATGCCTGCGCCTGAACTTGAGCTTGTCTAAGTGCCAGTAGTCTTAGAAGATGTGATTGATAAATGTTAGGGTCAGCTTGAGCTTGTACTGGAGCCGGAAATTGCTGCGTTTGTTGAAGATATGCCATAACAGCTGGATCTAGCGGAAGTTGATAAAATGATGGCAAGGGGGCTGCTGGGATTCCTGAAGGGTAAATTGAATTTGATCCATAAGCAGCTGCGACTGGATAGTTTGCATTGCTAAAGTATCCTAAGGGAAGAAGATTAAATTGAACGTATTACTTCCTTGAAGTGATAAGAAACTATTGTAAATAAATTCAGCTAAATAAAACTTATTTGAAACGTATTCATTGATTTACAGATCGAACGTAGAAATAATTGTAATATACCTAGACCAGGATTTCTATAAGAGAGAGCATGAGCTACATTGGGGTAAACTTTCTGTGCCAAATGCGGATTTCCAATACTTGAACTAAATGCTTGATGCGAACTTGGTCCGTTGAAGGCGAAGGACGTTTGTGTTAAACCTGGTCTCACAAAACTAAAAGATGCATGTTGCTCTGCTCCTCCCAAGACATTAGATGGCTTAACTCCATTTCCGAGACCCTCTGCTGCCTCTGATGCCCATATTAAGGCGCAAAAAGTGATGTACTTCTGTACATATAATTCATATATATTTTTCTTTCGACTAGAGTGAAGAAACAAATTGTTTATAGATCCAGAAAAAGGTTTCTCTCATTCAAACAAAATTTCTTTGAATCAAACAAATTTGTGCTTTGTGATCAATTGAATTTTCATAAAATGTATCTTAAAACTACCAAACTGTAACAAAATTTTTATAAAATTTATAATAAAGTTACAAAACTGTAACAAAATTTTTAGTTACGTGTAACTGCATTAAACTTCAGTTACCCAAAATGTTAAATTATTCCTCTTAGAAGTTTCAGAGTTATCAGATACTAGTATCAGAATATTCAACACTTTATAACTGAAAATCAAGAAAGTGTTTCTTGAATTTACTAAAAAGTAACTGAATTTTCAGAAATTCTATCTTAAGGGCATGTGATACATAGGAGATAAGCAAATTTTATTGATTTTAGGTTTCTATACATGTTTGTGTCTAAAGTACATAAAATTTTATTTTCAAAATTTGGGAAACGGTCCGTTTCTATCTTCTCTACCATTTCTTAAATTTTGAAAAAAAAATTTAATTTATTTTGGACACAAACATGTAGAAACTGGATCGAATTAACAATATAATAACAAAATTATATTTATATTATATTATTATAATAATATTATTTTTAACAAATTATTTCTCAAGTTTTTGCCAGTGCAGTATTTGAATCGAAAAAAATATTTTTAAATAAAATAAATAATTTCTTTTATTTAAAAAGGCTTAATAGGTGATTTCAATCAAATAAATTTGTATTTGTTCTTAAGGTGTAAATCCTTAACTTGAAAAAGTAGAACTTTTATAAAGTCTATTCCGACGAACTCTAATTTACACACTAAAAATTTTTTTTTGAAACTTCCAATAAAGTATTGAGAGTAATTGACATATATATGTTTTGGAATTTTTATATAAATCATGTAGGAAATATTCAATGACGTGCCGAATATTGCGTATCTGACTTTGAAAAATTCTACCACTAAACTTGAAAAATTTCAATACTGAAAAAAAATCCACTAGGGATTCGAATATTTCTTGTAAATTATTGAAATAATTCGATAAAAGATTATTTTTTGAATTTATTACTGAAAAATTTCATCACCTATGTATTGGAAAATTACGATTTTTTTTACAGTGTAATTTGTAAATAATATATATTTCTTTAATTTTATACGTATATAGACAATTAAAGCTTTTGTGTGATAAATGAAGTTTGGGAACTAATTGTAGAAAAAGAGAATTTACTGTAATAAATAGATATAACTTTACTCTAATAATTTATTACTGTAAAATGGAATTTTAAGAGAAATACAATTTTTGTGATTTGTATGTTAAAATTGGAAGGATTTTGCTTGCTTGGTACATCCATTCAATAAATTGGCATTAGATGTTAGCGTACGACATTTCTTCGTTATTTATTACTCTGTATACATTGTATATTTTCATTTCGTTTAGCGTGCAGTTTGAATAGCACTCACAAACACTTACCAACATCTCCCGGTCCAGCAAAACAAGAAAAGCAAGAAACACAATGACATATAGGTTTAGCACCGACGAAAATCAGAACTCTATTCCAATATCAAGATGTCTCGTGGAGAGTTATATATACTGCGGAAGCATTTGCTCTATAACGTGAGCAGAATATCTTCTATATGTGAATGCTTGAAAATACTTTCCCCTTGGTTCATACGGTGAAAAACCGTAAAAGCTGACTATAGTCTGCAAAAATGTCAATTGGAATTACGTTTCTTACTGTCAGAGTTTTCTACAAATAATATGATGAATCAAAGCATTTCTCTACAATTGCTATCTACATAATTTAGGAAAGAGAATCTATATTTTTGTATATATATATATATATATATATATCATTTCTAAATTTTTACATTGATTTATCATCGGACAAAAAAGTATTCTACACAAAGTAGAATATATTTAGGTACTTTATTTAAGTCCTACAAATTTACAAGTAATATATTACTTGTGATTCATATATACAATTTATAAGTAATAATTATTGTCCAATGAATCATTCTTTCATGTGAATACGTTGTAAATGTTAGTTTAAATATTAACAAGACAATATCCAGTGGGTATTTTGTCGCCGCAAGAGGAAATATCTATCAAATACCTATATATCAACGTCTTAATGTCCAATTAAGAGCATGTGATACTTAGGAAATGAGCAAATTTTATTGAGTTTAAGTTTCTACATATTTTTGTGTCTAAAGTATATAAAATTTTGTTCTCAAAATTTGGGGAACGATAGAGAAGATAAAAACGGACGTAGATAGACTAATTTTGTTATGACAATTGAAAAAAAGTCTAATTTTAGCAAAATATATCGGAAATTTTTTTTTTCATTGGCCAAACCAAAAGTAGTCTATCAATGTCCGTTTTTATCTTTTCTATTATTTCTAAAATTTTAAAAACAAAATTGTATGTACTTTGGACACAAACATGTAGAAACTGGACCAAATTGTTCACATGAACTTGCTACTTAAGAAATTAGAAAAATTGATTAATTTTAGGTTTCGACATGTTTGTGTCCAAAGTACATAAAATTTTGTTCCCAAAATTTGAGAAATTGTAGAGAAGATAAAAACGGACGTAGATAGACTTACTTTTGGTTTCGATAATGAAATAAAGTTCAATTTTAGAAAAATACATTGGAACATTTTTTTTCATTATCAAAACTAAAAGTAGTCTACTTTTGTCCGTTGTTATCTTTTCCACCATCTTCAAAATTCTAAAAATAACATTTTATGTACTTTGTACACAAACATGTAGAAGTTGGACCAAATTGTTCACATTAACTTGCTACTTTTGTTATAAGTATCACATGCCCTTAACTCGATGCCGTAATTTCATATTTACGTATTTTTTAAGACGTTATGAAGATTTCTTGTGTTTTAGATTTTTACGTTAAAGATATTTAACAAGAGATCCAGTCTAGTGGGTACGAAGACACTGGACACCTTTGGGACGTTTTAAGTATCTGTCTTTTTCTCATCTTAAGAACGTCTCATGTCTTGAAAACATTTTTTACATATAAGACGTCCAGAAAATAAAAAAAAGCCTGACACTAAAGTCTCTGGGGAACTTCATAAGAAGTCCAATGTCTCCATGTTTGTTAAAATGCGTATATTAAACTTTTTTACGATATCCCTGAAAGGTTTTTAGAATTCTGATCCCTCAAAGTGATGTCCTAAATTGAAAAATGTGTCCAATGTCCTTAGAATTTGGAGTCGAACAACCTTTTTAAAATTAAATATGGACGTTCATCAAAGACTAATTTTCGAAAAATCTTTCAAATGTTTAAACATGAACAATAATACACTGTTAAAAATCTCTGTCTTAAACTTCCATTACATGTAATGGAAGTTTTTTTCAGTAACGTATATTAAATTGAAAATACTACCATCTTAAAAAATACAAACTTTTATTTGACTTTTAATACACATGTATACATTTTTTAATAATTTTTGTTAATTTTAATATATATATTAAAGTTTAATATATTAAAGTTAATATATATATATATATATTAAAGTCTATTAAAATTAATGAACAGTACTATATAGGAGGTCCATATAGAATTTTCATACCCACTTGATTATAGGATAAAGTACGCAAAACAGGTAATGCGATTTGAACTTCATGTTTGTCCCGAATTATTCAACTTTCAATCATGATTGAAACTACTGAAAGAAAGCTAACTCACACGTGATCCATTGAAAGGCTCTCTTTATTGATGAACTATTATTTATGATCAGGAATATTAATGCTTACCTGTCGTCTGACGATACCGATAACCTATTAAAAATTCTCGTCTGGCTCATACTCATTATGCAGACCACAATATGAATACATGTCTTTTCTTTGGGTCACAATGCTAAATTTTCTAAATACGATTTTTTTCCAAATTCTTTATTTATTATACATTGTTAAAAATCTTATTAATTTTAACAAACTTCAATATACAAGTGGTAAATTAAAATGAATATATTTGTATATTATGAAAAATTAATACACATTCATATTAAATTGAATAAATTTTAAATACACTTTTGAATACACTGTTAAAATTCTTATTAATTTTAATAGACTTTAATATGGGGCAAAATTCGTCAAATGTACCCGCCTAAAAACTTTTTGACTCCGATTTCCTTGAAAGTCCGCGAAATTATTGTCCTAGTGAACCTTTTTTAATTCCCCTAGGAGAACGTCTCTAGTACGACGGGTTGTCAGTATACAGGGGCTCGAATTTTCAACCTTTTACCGCGCACGCTGATGCTCAATTAACCATAACTTCTACAAAAGTTATCCAAATTAATTTTTTTATGGAGGTCTTGGAAACTTTTTTTCATCAGCTTTACGCTGAAAGCAATGGTTTTTGATAAAAAAAATTATTTGAACTTCATTTTTTAATTTTAAACATATTTTTGAGTTTTTCTCCAAGTGCGGCCGCTAATTTTTTTTCCAAAATTATGTTTAAATAAAGCTTGACTTTTTCCTTTTAAAATGAGCCATAGTCGAAAGTGGGGCGAAAGAAATTGGTGGAGATATATATATTCATATTAAATTTAATAACTTTTCAATCAAAATACATTAAAAGTAACAAACGTTATTAAAATATATACGCATGTTTATTAAAATTCAAGTAAAAGTTTGTATTTTTTGAGATGAAAGTATTTTAGTTTCAATATAAGTCACTGAAAAGAACTTCCATTGCGCATGCAAAGGAAGTTAAATACATGATTTTCTGTAAATTAAAATTTAAAATTAATAGATTGTATATTATGAAAAATTAATATATATTAAAATTAACAAAAAGTATCAAAATATATACACTTGTGTATACTATCACAGATTACTATTGTTTGAAATTCCTGTAATTGATTTTACTCTTCATGTTACAATTATGAAGATCGTATAAGAGCCTAATTAAAAGAAAAAAGCGGTTTCAATAGCACAACTTTTTTCAAAATTTGTATAAGTTTTAAAAAAAAATTATTTTATTTACATATATTTTAGTTTTGTTAATTTGATTTTTTCTGAAGTTTTCCATTTAAAATTTTTTTCCGTTCAATGTCAAATATTCTCTCTGTAAACGGAAAATATTTACTAAGAATCATCAGAAAAATTGTTTATTTGTGTAAAAGGTTAATATTTTGTTATAAAATTGGAAGTTAAATGAACAAGTGGATTTCCATAATAAGAATTTTATTCCACAATTTAGAACAATTTTACACAATACACGTGGCATGCAATGTTTACATATAATTTTCGTTGTACTGAAATAGATTCAAACAACATAGCTTTTGAGCTTTGTATTTTACGCAAGAAAGTAAAGCAAAGGTAATCGTTTCGTTTTGATATCTCTATTTACTGACATTTAATGGTGCCAGCCATTACTACCTACGTTCTTTTGAAACATAATCCATGCCATCATGAAAAGAGATATCGATTTTCATCTCAGTCTTTATATTTTCATATAAGGAATTTAGTAAAGTTAAAGTTCCTGTTTCAGGAATTTTATATATTTTTAACATATTGTTTAAGAAATTAATGATCTATATAATTTTACATCTATAAATATTATACATTTAGTAGTCATCATTTGCGTAATAATATCCGTTCTGATATTAAAGTCATATTTACTTAAAATATAGTATGTAAAGGAAAAAAATTAGTTTATCAGAACCTAGTTATCGGAAAAATTGCTTTATAGCTTATAATATCTCATTACTAGTATAATATATGTACACTTACCGATTATTACACAACTTTTATATATTTAATATGGAAACATATATTTGGCATCTTTATATCAAATTGTTTGATTAAATTTAATTGTTAAAAATGTAATATTTTTTTAACCTCTTGAAGTCCAGTATTTACTTTTCAGATTGATTTTATAAATATTGGAAATTCCTTGTGAGATTTGATTCATAGCAATCGAAAAAGCAAAAAATGTCAGTAACATGTATCATTGACGATTAATGATAAAATCAAGAAAATATCATGTTTCATAACAGTCGATCTTTAAAGGTTTCGGAATGGAATCGAGTAAAATATAAACGATTTTATACCATTTGTATTAATGTCGGCCTTTCAGAATTTTTTCTTTGGAGTTAGGAATAATCTCTCCTTTCAAATTTCCAATAGTGGGTATATAGTTCGATCTGAGAAAAGCCAAAATTTTAATGTAGAAAGAAAATAACGTGAATCAATTCTAATGGTAGTATACTCATTTGCAATTAGATTAACTTTCGGGAAAGTTTTTTTAAAGGGAAGAAATTCTACACTGATAAAGAAATGCTATTGAATCAATAGCATTTCTTTCCAAAAGCATGTATACTATTAATTCATAAAAATATACTACAGGAACCAATAAATATGTTAATAATTCTGAAGCATATTGATTTGAATCCATGATATACATGCTTTTGGAAAGAAATGCTTTTGATTCAATAGCATTTTTTTCTCAGTGAACACTAAAAGTATAAGAGTAAATTTATACTCCTATATGTGTAAACCACACACGAAAATCTAGTTAGAAATCTAGGAAGAAGCTAGAAATTAGAAAGTAAGGAGAATAGATCAAGTCTCGCCATATCTCAATATATACTACTAAAATACAATGACTTACGTTTAATTAGTTTCTAAGTTTAAAAATGTAAAGTTAAGGTAGTTGATCCACGAAAATTAGACCTTAGGCAAAAATAGATAATTTTGCTTTCAAGAATAGCAATATTATTATTGAAGGGCTATTTTGGAAGAGAAAATATTAATTTCCATGAAAAAAATTTGAAATACAGAAAAATAATTTTATTAATAAATTTTATTTTTGCCCCAACTTTTTTTTATCGCTTCTTACTAAATTTTAAAAAATTATGTGATTTTAATAAATTACAAATCACTTTTTCAATCTTTCAATCCTTTCTCTGAAAAAATGATTCATGATTTATTAGAATCGCATAATTTTTAAAAATTTGGTAAAGAAGCGATAAGAAAAAAAGTTGGGTCAAAAATAAAATTTATTAATCAAATTATTTATTGTGTTTTAAATTTTTTTCATGTAAAATAATCTTTTCTCTTTCAAAATAGCCCTTCAATAATAATATTGCTATTCTTGAAAGCAAAATTACCTATTTTTACCTGAGGTCTAATTTTCGTGGATGAAAACTACCTTAAGTGTAAGTCTTTATCTTCGTTAAGGTGTGTCTGTTTGCGCTTTTACCCAAGTAAAACAAAATGAACAGAAATTTGTGTTAAAAAATAAACAGCAGAATATTTACAATAATCATGTAGAAGCTAGAATTTGTGCAACTTTAAAACTCTAGTACATGCTAATGCTTATTTATATCATCTTAAAATACTTCTTAGTTATATTTTAAACATATTGTAATATAATCATTCATAAATTTTACTTAACTTTTGTATTCAAACTGTAATAAATTATTAAACTTATTAAAATTTGTATTTATTTTGTATTCCTCATATTCTTAAGTGAGGATTATGTTGACCTTGATCCAAAAGGATGAATTTTTTTTTAAATGAAGAATAACTATTTTATGATTTGTACAACGTAACAATATCGAGACTAATTTCTCATTCGTTCTTTAAATTTAATATTACTATTACATATAAGTATGAAATTTAATTTTATCACACACTGTGCCATACAGTCTTAAAAAAATTTGTTTAAATCATGATAAAAGTCAATTGTATTGAAACTGGTAAGTTTTAAGTGTTTCATATACTTTTCTATTATTTGTATACTACTTAAGTCCCATTGATTAAATATCATATCCTCCACAAAATTAGAATTGGGAGCATTAAATTTTAAGAAGTAATTTGAAGTTTCAGAGACCGTCCTAATTTGAATAACTACACTGAGAAAAATAGTTCGAGAAACTTTACTCAACATTTGAGCTAATTTACGACATATGGACAAGTTGGAAATTATTTAATATTATTGTAATGATTTGTGACGTACATTTTGAAACTTTACTCTACATTTTTAAAGTTTACTGAACTGTGATGCATTTTTTAAAATTTGCTACGTCACAAATTATCACAATAATATTAAATAATTTCCAACTTGTTCATATGTCTCAACTTTGCGAAAATTTGAGTAAAGTTTCTCGAACTATTTTTCTCCGTGTAAGAACTTCGATCAATAAAATTTTAGCAATGAAAAAATTGTTTTGTTGTTTACAATGCTAAATTCAAGCGTTGCGTGTTATTGATGGAAAGAGAATCAGGACTTGGGATATTGGAGGTACTTCGGATGATGCTGTTTCCTCTAACACTTCCTCTTGCACTTCCCGCGCGATCCACAACATTGTTGCAGTTTCTTCCGGTGCAGGAAAGCACGTTATGACAATTGGAAAACCGGAAGTAGCCACGAACACGCTCTTTAGTTATTCTGAAATCAAATCCCAAAAGTGATTTATTTCTTTTTGTGTTTTCTTATTTGAATAATTCACTATTAGAAACGTTTGAAAATGTACAAAATTTTTATATTACAAAGGTAACGTAAATGTACTGAAATTTCTGAAATTTTTCTTAATATTATGAAACTCAACTGAATTTTCATAAAATGTATCTTAAAACTACCAAACTGTAACAGAAGTTTTATAAAATTTATCATAAAATTACGAAACTGTAACAAAATTTTCAATTAAATGCACTGTTAAAAATCTTATTAATTTTAATTGACTTTAATATACAAGTGGTAAATTAAAATTGATAGATTTGTATATTATGAAACATTAATATACATTCATATTATATTTAATAAATTTTCAATCAAAATATATTAGAATTAAGGGCGTGTGATACTTAGCAAACTAGCGAATATTATTGATTTTAGGTTTCTACATGTTCGTGTCCAAAATTCATAACATTTTGTTTCCAAAGTTTGAGAAATGGTAGAGAAGATAAAAGCGGACGTAGGTAGATTACTTTTGGTTCAGAAAATGAAAAAAATTTCAAATTTAGCAAAATCTACTGAAATTTTTTTTTCATTATCAAACCCAAAAGTAGTCTACCTACTTATCTGTTTCACCATTTTCGAAATTCTAAAAATACAATTTTATGTACTTTGAACATAAACATGTAGAAACTGAACCAACTCGTTTACATGAACTTACTACTGTTCTCAAGTATCACACGCCCTTAGCAAACATTATCAAAATATAAACACGTGTATGTTAAAATTTAAATTAAAGTTTGTATTTTTCAAGATGAAAGTATTATAAATTTAATATACGTTACTGAAAAAAAATTCCATTACATCTAATGAAAGTTTACTACAGAAATTTCTAAGAGTGTGTAACTGAAATAAACTTCAGTTACCCAAAACGTTAAATTATTCCTGTAACAAGTTTCGGAATTTTCAGATACAAGTATAAGAATATTCAACACTTTATAACTGAGAATTAAAAAATTTTTTCTTAAATTTAATAAAAAGTAACTGATTTTCTGAAATTCTATCTTAATTTTACGAAACTGTAACCGAATAAAACTCCAGTCACGTGTTTCGTGAAATTACGGTACAAATTTCTTAGTGTTTACACTCCTGTGAATTTTAATTGTCAAAAAGAAATTTATTTTTAAGCGATTGAAAATAATAAGTTGATAGATACTGTAAAATTTCAAGATTATTATAAAAAATTGACATTGACCCAACTGCTACGAATTCATTTTGCAAGCGAAGTTGAGTCTAAATGTAGATCCATGTTCAAAAACTTTTCCTGAGTTCCATTTTAAATTTTCATAAGAGTTTCTATCTTTCCAGCTTTTTTCGCATTATAAATTGAGAATAGCCTTGTATAGTAATAAAAGTGAAGTTTTGTATGCATATTTCATTTTGAAAAAGCTTTTCGCAAGTGAGGCGTATGTCGAATATATCCTTTTCAATTCCTTTGAAATATTTGCATAACTACGTATTTTATTCATAAATGCAATTATAGAAAAATATAAATCTTTCCTCTCTATATAACTTGACAGTATTAGTAGATTTTAGCAGTCAAAAGATAATTAGTTTCAAAACCAAATTTTGTTTAGTTAAACCAAATATTTTTCTGAATCCACTATTCACTATTAATGTAAATTCGTATGATTTTCTTTGGTGATTTTTACGCTACTCATTTTCTATATTTGGAGGACATACTCGTGATTGTGTTGCAAAGCTGCCATATTAATCATATTGTTTTAAAAAATGAATCTTATTTCTTACTTTTGGGGTGCTTCTATACTAGAAATTGTGTTGCTACACCGAAAAAAATATAATTGAGTCAAGTAAACGAATTTTCTTGGCATCAAATCGTGCTTAACAGAAGCTAATATTTTCTCAATATAAAAACCCAATTTTCTTGTATCAAGAAAATAATTGAATTAGAAAAAGTACTCAGTACAAGAACATATGTGTTTAAAGCAAATGCGCATTAAGCTATCGAATTTAAACTAAATTATTAAAAATATTATTAATTTTAATAGACTTTAATATACAAGTGGTGAATTAAAATTAATATAAATTTGTATATTTTGAAAAATTAATATACTTGTATATTGAATTTAATAACTTTTCAATGAAAATATATTAAAATTAACAAACATTATTAAAATATATACACATGTGTATTAAAATTCAAAAAGAAGTTGGTATTTTTAAAGATAGAAGTATTTTAAATTTAATTTACGTTACTGAAGAAAAATTCCATCTCATATAATGGAAGTTTAATACAAAAATAGATTAAGAATATATGCTCTTGTTATAATCATTCATCACCAAGTTAATATTTTCTTGAATCAATACTATAATTAGCTTGTTCGTATTCAACCCCACAATTCACTCCAGTCAAGTAAAATCTGCTCGATCTAAACAACTTTATTTTCTGTGTATATTTTACCAGTGTATCGACCATTACCATTTATGTATTATATCTTTATATCTTATCTTATACTTCCCTTTAATACAGTAGTATTTGCATCTCTTATATCATTTTTGAAAAAATCTCCTTGAATTTTTAGCAACATGTAATGAAAGTTTTTTTCCAAAAACTGTACTCTATCACTATTAGAAATTTCTGCATTAAACTTCCATTACATGTAATGAAATTTTTTTCAGTAACGTACTCTCTAAATCTGAATCAGTCAAATTGTCATTGATTCATCAGTGAAAAAGTAATTTTCACTGTTAAATCAGTTAATTTTCACTTATTCATCAGTGAAAAAAATATTTTTCACTGTCAAATCAGTCAATTTTCACTGAATTAATCAGTGAAATTTGACTGATTTACAATAACCTCTTTTTAGCTATTTGAATCAGTCAAATTTCACTGATAATGTGTAGATTTTGACTGATTCAAATTTAGAGAGTATATTGAATTTAAAATACTTTCATCTAAAAAAATACAAACTTTTATTTGAATTTTAATAAACATGTGTATATATTTTAATACTTTTTGTTAATTTTAATGTATTTTTATTAAAAAGTTATTAAATTTAATATGAATGTATATTAATTAGTCATAATATATAAATCTATTATTGAAATTAACCTACTTGAAAGGTTAGTCCGTGAAAATTCTTTAATCTACGTTTATGAGATTGGAAAGTTTGGATACCTTCGATCGATTCATTAAGCAATATCTTTCTATTTTGCTGAAATATCTTCACGCCAATTTTGTAATATTCAGATCCTCTGTTATTCAGTTTGATATATTTTTATATGTATATATGTATAGCTGCAATTATTGTAAAATATGCAGCTACGAATATAAATATGTAATTTTATGCGGTTTTTGTTTATATGGTTTGTTTTGCGTATTATCTTTATGGATTATAGGTTTATGCTTTTATATACGGATTAGAAGAGGATACAAAAAATATATATACACAATTTAAAATAGTTTTTAAATAGTTTTTTAAGTCAAATAGTTCAAAAATAGCCTTAATGGTCTAAATCAAGCTCTTTCAATTCAACTTCGCACCAAAGACTTTTTTTGTAGATACGGGTTTGGATAGCACATACAAAAATATATATACATATTTCAAAATAGTATTCAAGTGTTACAAAATAGTTTTAAAACAGTTTCAAAATAGTTTTTGGGTAAAAAAAAGTCTAATGACCTCAATCAAGCTCTTTCAATTCAGCTACGCACCAAAATATTCATTAGTAGATTCGGGTTTAAACTCAAGTGCTGTAGTTATTTCAAATAATGTGAAATTATCGCCACCCTTTTCGTATTTTCTAGATTTTAATAAATATCACTGATGAGGACTCCGATCTGAGCCGAAACGTCTAATTAAATCGACTCAATCATTTTTAGACCCTAAAGCCAATTATTTCGAACAACGTACCATTTTATTTAAATTTACCACTTGTATATCAAAATCTATTAAAATTAATAAGATTTTGAACAGTGTACCTACAATAATATTGTTATGAAACTAAATTTAAATTAACATTTTCATTTTTTTAATTATTGAATAAAATTACAGGTATATGAATTTTCATGAATGTGTATATAAATATTATACCGAAATCATATATTGAAGATTGTGAATGTGTGTCTGTCTTTTACTTCGATTCTGCCATATAAAATATTTTAGGTCTAGGGCTGATGAAATCTTATAACAATATTTATCGGCCGTAACTTATTGAAGAAAAATATTTTGAAAGCAAAAATTGTTGTAACTATTACGTCCTGTGGTTATATGTTACTTTATGTTGGTTTAGAAAAAAACATATATGTCCTACTTGTAATCAAGCAGGTTGTGTCAACAAAAAAGAAGTAGAAAATTTATATTGATCTGGGCGAGAAAAACCCACATAGAAATATTATTTTGATACCTATATCCTCCAAATGGTCGTAGATAGCACGCTCGATAGGATCTTGCTAAAACACTCTAGTATTGATTGATAAGGACCCCTACTTGTTATCAGAAAAGGGTAGCTTGATCAATAAGTCGTGAACATACATTTGGATAAAAGAAAAAATTTGTTCCATATCATTTTTTGATATGAACCAAATCTGTACTGTCAAAAATATTAGTAAATTTGATGTACAGGAAAATTAATTTTAATATAGATGTATTTTAATTTTAATAAACCTGTATATTAGCTAAAATTAATATGTTATACTAAGATACTAAAATCTTAACACACACATACTAAAATTAATACACTTATAATAAATTTAACATGCTATCATATTAAATTGAATATACTTTTGTATTAGGTTTGATAGTGTGCATTGCTAAGGCGGCAAAAAACATTTTCTAGATTGTAAGAAATTTATTAGCTGACTTCCTTTATTTGAAGATTATTTCCACTGGCGAGCCCGCATATAGGCGGGCAGAACTGACTTAGTCATTTTTTTGTATTCGATTCATCAAGGGTCAATATCAACCTACTTCAAATTTTTTACACTTCTTATGGAACTTTTTTATCTCCGCCAAAAATGGCCACCTCACTCTCAAAGACGTCCTCCAGTAATGGCTTAAAAGAAATTTTTAGTGTGATTGAAGATATGAATTTTTGCTAAATGTGAGTCATTTCCTAATCATTTCATTAGTATAGTTATAAAGTTTTTGAAAAGTAATTGGTAGAAAAATCACTAATAATTAGTAGAAATTTTTACTAAATTGAATTAGTTCTCACTTTTCACAAATTCAGATTCAGAGAGCAGTAGTCACACTTCTCAACAACCAAGTTCTTCAAAATTTAATTAAAAATTCTTATAGCTCAAGGGGATAAGTTATGCCTGTAAATTGGAAGGAATCATATAAAAAACTACTCGTGCTGAAAATGCAATGTAACTTTGTACAAAAATTGATTTCTTTCATATAAAAATCGCTTCAATAAAATCTGCGCATCTTCACTTTGAATGTAATTTGAATTTTTTATTCAATTCAATGTTGCATAGAGAATATAAAATATGTATAAATTTTAAACATTCATGTATGATATGTTCTTTTCAAACAAGAAAAACTCCTTTGGTGATTCATAAACAATTTTATCTGAAAAATACCTCGAAAATATTATTTTAGATATTTTCTTATTCAAATTATATTTTTATTAATAAATTTTTAAGAGATTGTTTTTTTTTTTTTTAACGAAATTAATTTCTTTAATTTAACTTTATGGAATTCGCTATCTACTTAATTTAAAATAATGTTTCATGGTAGGAAAATTGTGTTTTTTTCTAAGTGTGTCTTGCCATCGCACACTCTTTCTACTTACATATTATGTGTAACGAAAATGTAAGTCTTACCAGTTGACTCACCTACTTCTATTATCATTTCATTTCTAGTAGAACTAAAGGCTTTGGTGAAAGGGGAGGGGGGGGGGGGGGCTCTTTATTCCCGAAAAATTAATAATTCCAGAAAAATAAATGAAATAAAATCATTAATATAACAAGCCTATGTAAAATTGGGGCCCGTAAATTGTTTCCACTAGGTTCAAATTTTCTCTACACGGACATGAGAACTACAATATAAAGCTGTGAAATATCTTGAATGTATTCCGCTTCATATGTGTATTTTAAAAATGTTATGTTATGTTCTCAAAAGAACTTATTGAAGTTACACTGAGAAACTTTTTATAGTAGTATATGTTTTATTTTATAATGATAATTCTAAAAAATATAAAGGAATCTTGGGAAAATCATGATTCGAAAAATTATATGAAACTTTAGTATAGGTTATACTAAAGTCAGGGCCGGCTCCACCATATAAGCGAAATAGGCAACCGCCTAGGGCGGCAAAGTCGGGGTGAAATTTTCATTTTTATAACGAGAAATCGATGGAAAAAATAGAAAATTTCCATCTCTTATTTTAAATTTACCGCAAAAAATGAAAGCTACAAAAATAAAAACTATAAAAGAGTGTGTAATTGATTATATTTTTCCAAATGTGCAATGACTTAATTTTATGTTACAATCCTGTGATAGAGATTAAAAAATTGTGTGTAAAAATATAGAGATAGATTAATCTATCTTCAGATTGAAGGGGCGCAAATATTTATTCTGCCTAGAGTGCCAAATTTTCTTAAACCATCCTTGACTAAAGTTAGATACAATCTATAGTAAATTATTATATAGCTTATCTACAGTTTAGTATTTTGATGCGAGGAATTTTCACTATCACACGTTTTTCCCTGATTTGAAACGTATATTTTAGCAAAAGTTTTAAACTTGGATTTTTCCGTGTAATAAAGGGAAAATTACTAATTCTAATTATAAGTAAGATAACTTTAGCAAATAAATGTTTCTATTTATTTAGGAAATATACTGTTAAGGTATGCCTCTTTAATATTTCACAATTATAAAATTTTTTATGTATCAGCTATGTATGTAGATTAGATGCTGAAAAAGCATCTCATTTGCTTTAAATTATCTTTTAGTAAATTTCAATTTAATATCTTTAAAACAAATACGATTGGTTCTTACTTACCTACTCATTTTCCAGGAAGCATAAAGACCAGGTGTTGTAATCGTTGGCAGAAAAGCAACCCACACAAACATGGTGTACGTAATATCAAAATGACCACTATTTTCATATGTTTCGTAGAGAGCCAATTTTGCAAGCCTGAAATATATGTAGTAGCTATCAATATCAATGCAATTATTTATGCTACTCTCTAAATTTGAATCAGTCAAAATCTACTGATTATCAGTGAAATGTGACTGATTCAAATAGCTAAAAAGAGGTTACTGTAAATCAGTCAAATTTCACTGATTATTTCAGTGAAAATTGACTGATTTGACAGTGAAAAATATTTTTTCCACTGATGAATAAGTGAAAATTAACTGATTTAATAGTGAAAAATATTTGTTCACTGATGAATCAGTGAAAAGGCAAATCACTGATTCAATCAGTGAACATTTGACTGATTCAGATTTATAGAGTACATAGAAATGTATTTTAGAGCAACTAAAAACTTTGTTATGATCAAATCCTTTTTCGTTCGTATCAAGTTTTATTAAAAATTATTCGCAATTTGAAAATATTGTTGGAAAATAGATATTCCTTGCATATTTCTTTTCATTCACTGACTTCTTTAAGAAGAAAACTGTAAACGCTCATTTTTCGGCTACACAAAAAAATTTGTATCGGAATAAAAAAATAAAAATGTAGTTATGAGAAAAACTAGTGTTAAGTTTTAAGTATTGTTTACATATAAACAAAAAATATTGCAATTTTCTGCAAAACGATTTTTTGGAATTTCTAATCAACCCAAACCCCTTAATATGAACATTGATCCTATCGCAAGTGTGATAATTGTGACAATTAACCTTGTAGTATTTTTAACGTAATTCAAACATTGGAAGGGCTCTTTTTCCATTCGTAATTTCGTGTTGAAAAGAGTCAAGTGATGTTATTATAAAGCTATAGAGACCGTACTTTTCTTCAAAGAAACCATAATTCCAAACTTGATATGTATGGCAATTTATAATTCATAAATTCTGAATTCAATTTTTGAGCTCTAAAAGATGATTTAGTGGAATTTGTTATTCAGAGGAAAAACGTGAAAGAGATCCATGAATTTCTAGAAACTGAAAAACAATTTTCTTGCACCAATGGAATTATTAAATAGTTTAAAAATTGTTTTCTTGATTTCTGTATTCAACAAGTAAATATTAATAATGAGAGCTCTCTATGTAAAAAAAAATATATTTTCGATTTCAAGTTTCATTTCCAGGACATCATAATGCCATAATACAATTAATAAAGTCAAATTCAAATTATATGTATGATGGATTACTTTTTTACTTTTTCTCATTCATGTAACATAAAATTCATTAACTTGCATTATAACTAAATCCATCTGTTCCTGAAATTTCATTTATCTGCACACGAAAATTAAATTCCATGAGTGAAAAAAGCTACTAGTACATGCAATTAGAATTCAATTATTAGACTTTGTTCAGGAATATAAAATTTATCATGAGATACACGTCCATAAATGCAAATGAAATTGTATTTGAATGTATATCCTCGCATGCAAATTAATATTAAATTAAAAATGTTAGTGTTAAAAATTTGTTTCTGTCAAACAGGAAAATAAACTAGTTTTTTCTTAAGAAATATATGTTATGGTGAATTAAAATAAAGACTTTTACAAAGATTTTTAATAACAATACAACCTAAAGATTGAATAATTTAATCTTTCTTCTCAAAAGTGCCTTGTTATCGGAGAATTATATATATATATATATTTCAAAATACCTTATAGTGAGGGTAAAAAGGTTTTCTCTGTTCCTAAGTCGTCGGCCGATAAATTTTAATAAGGCAGCCCTATTTTCAGTATCGATTTAAGAACAATTAGTTTAATTTATGTGTGCACAGCATTACTTACACTGACTAGATTTTGATTTCTTGCACATGAAGTGAAGTTTGTTAAATATTATAGTCTAAAAAAGGTACGATTTTTCCTCATTAATGTGGATGAATTCATTAAATTATAATCAAGTTGCAATCATATTCCATCATTTAGGAAAAGCCATCTCCAAAGAGTTATAATCAAATTTATTATAGGTCTTTAATAATGACACAAATTGTGTCAATACAAATTTATGACGAAGTGCAATAGAATGATATTGGTATGCTCTTAAAAATCACATTTATGATTATATGTTTAATAAATTTTAAATATAAAAAAATTAATTGTTTTTTCAAAGAATTTTTTTTTTCAATAAATCAATACTGATGCTAATTTAAAAAAATAGTTTTTAGTATGATTTAAATTTTAAAATTGTTTTTTGTTTCAGAAAAATTTTCGTCTTTTTCAACCTTTATGCTTGGATTAAACAAAAAATTCTGAATGCTCATCATTAAGAAACTATATATTAATTATATTACTTAACTCAATGTTTTGTCAGTAAAATATATAATGCTCAATTTTAATTTAATAACGTTGAGTGTTTTGGAGAGCATTCCGTTTTCATTGAATGCAACGACTAAATCTGTCAAATAGATTTGTGCGGAGAAAATCAGGGGATCGTGGTTGGTAATTTTCTTATAAAATACTCGTACATTGAGAGAAATCTACATAGTAATTCTAACTAATACTTCCTAAGTATTTATTTATTTATCTAACTAATTTCTCTTAGTAAAAGTTGCTAAAATTTTAATTAGTTCTGCTAAGATAGTTAGTCTTGTTAAAATCGACAATTTGTTATTTTTTTGCATTTAATTTGTTTGCAGTTAATTTTGAAATATATATATCAAATTTAATTAATTTCACAATTTAATCGAATTTACAGTAGCTTTTACTAAAAGCAATAAGTTGGGACGTATTAGTTAAAATCACCCTATACATTTCTCACGGTGTAGTTTCTGAACTTGAGAGCTGGTGGTTCTGCTTGAACTATCTTTTAACCCACTTTCGCTTCGGTATTTTATCCCGAGGAGTATACATTTCTTAACTCAAAGTACAAAAAAAACAAAAAGTTTTTTTATATATATATACAACACTTTTAACAAAAAGTCAAAACAAATATTTAAACATTTTTTGCACAGTCGAATGGCGCCATCAATTTTCACGTGCTCTATAAATCTGAATCAGTGAGAATCTCACTGATTCAGATTTAGAGAGTGCGATAAATTTCTTAACAAATTGTTTGAACAAAAACATTTATAAATTGTTCATGAAAGAGTTTTCTTTGTCCTTGAATTTCAGAAAAGCACGAATTTTCCATCGCTCCTTGTTTTCCCATGGAACTTAATGAGTCTTTTGTTCATGCTTTGCCGCATTTCTGAATATTCATAAACTGTAACACGCTGCATTTCAAAATGTGCACAGAGAAAAAAAATTGTTGTATTAGCCAACCGGATTGTTGATATAAAACTGACAGAAATTTTTTCCTGTCCCAAAAAATTTTTAGTTTTCTCAACAAACCTATTTCTTGAACCAACAAAATAGTTTGTTATTGTTTTTTGCTTGACAACAATTTTTGTAAGAACAAAAACTTTGTTGGAACAACAAAAAAAAGTTTGTCAGTTCTATATTTTTCTCAGTTTGATAATTTTATTTCATTTTAAGTTAAATGTTTGATAGCTGTTACACTATGTAATGAAAAATTGCCTTGAAAGTATAGCTGGAAATAGGTAATCGGTATCTTAGAATTCGTAAAAGTAATTAAGTTAAAAAGTACCTGCCTGAAATGACTGCCAAGTATATTAAACCAACAAAGAGTTAAGTGAACAAAAAATAGTAAAATAATTTTAAAAAATACTGCCATCTATTGAATTCATTATATATTATGAAATTCTGAAATAAAAAATATTGATTCCTCAAACGATTTTAATTTTTACCAAACTTTAGAAGACTTAAGAAGAAATTGAAATAGTAGAAAACTTGAGAAGGTAAAGATTTATGCAATTTTCTGATTGCTTCTTAGATGAAATCCGTATTTTCCGTTTGTTATAAAATCGATGCTATATAGACACTGGAAGTTAGGATTTACAAGTTGCTGATTTATCTGCCGAAATTATAGGTAACAATTTCATCCTATCTCTTATATTTTGGTTCCATGCATATATATTATTGGAAGAATTTCGAACGAAAAATCAGGATTTAAAGTTATTTGATTAAATATTATATTTTTCTGTAATAGCGATATACAAGTATTTGAGAGTATTCTTTCCGAATAGAGATTATGATTATTTTAAATATTTGTGACTTACCTCAATATCATAAGAGGACAAAGGCAAATCGCAAAAGCTGACACCATAAAAATAAGATATTTTTGAGTTCTTTTCTCCTTTCCTACATCCAACTCCACGTCGTAAAGATCCAGCGGAAATCCGATTGATTCACCCGGAACGATACTTTCTCGTTTAGTATCTCGCATATTTCTAACATGAAATATTACAAAATATACTCTCTAAATCTGAATCAGTCAAGTTTTCACTGATGAATCAGTGAAAAAATATTTTTCACTGTCAAATCAGTCAATTTTCACTGAAATAATCAGTGAAATTTGACTGATTTACAGTAACCTCTTTTTAGCTATTTGATTCAGTCAAATTTCACTGATAATCAGTATATTTTGACTGATTCAAATTTAGAGAGTACAACATCGAGTGAATCTGTTTGCTATTTAAATTATATATTGGGCTGTAGTTTGTGACGTCTCGTGTGACGAATTTTTTTTTCGTCGTATGATCTCCAAAACGATAAAAAGTATGCAGAATAATGGTTTTTGACAACAACAACATTTTTCATGATAAAAAAAATAATTTTAAGTTTGATAAAAACAAACTATTAAAACACTAATAATATAGTAAACAGACATACATATAGACTTTGCTTTTTGATTGCAGTCATATAGTGCTACAATAAAAAAAATATAAATTGAAAACTGAGATTGCGGTTCGAAACCAAAATTAGCAAAGTTTGACCAAAGCAAGTCATTTGCGGATGAACTCGTTAAATTATCTCGCAAACTAAAAAACAGACATATATATGGAATTCGATTTTTTGTTAAAGTCACATAGAGTTGCAATAAAAAAAGTGAATTAAAAATTTAGTTTTCGGAGTGAAACCAAAATTAGCGAAGTTGCTTTGGTAAAACTTTGCTAAGTTTGGTTTTGCTCCGCTATCTCAATTTTTTATTTTTATTTTTATTGTAGCACTTGTGACGTTGAAAAATTTTGCAACTCACAAAAATTGTTTTTCTTAAATAATACATTATTTTCTTAATCTTTCTGATTGGAATATTAAACAAAATTTTGATTATTATATAAAAGACATTACATTTTGCGATTTCAGAAGCTGCACGGTATTTCAAGATTTGGATATACTTTAGACCCTTTAATTTTAAGTACTAATTCCATTTGTATTTTCTTTATTTTATGAAATTCTGTCATCTAGCCTGAAATTAAAGAAAAAGAAGTATAAGAAAAGATTTGAAATTGTTTTAGAAAATATTAAAATGAATTTGCTCCTGCTTCCTGTGTTCCTGTTCTATTTGAATATTCCCGCCATCCTGTCCTAACCAGTCTCAAGTGTGGATGTGAATTACTTTTGTTCGTACTCAAGGACCCTATGCCAAAATAATGAGAAATGAAAAAAAATTCTAGTAATTGGTAAGTTTTGAAATGCCATTTGTACATTTGCTGATGCCTTGGTACAATATGACTTCTTCACCTGGCGTGTAATTCAAGATCCCATGTCCTTGGAAGGTTTTATCATTATATTCAAGCTGTATGTTATGAATCTTCTGTTGCCGGTAGAAGCCAGGCCCGTATCAGTAGATTAATGTTTCTGGGTGCCAATTCGATCGGATTATTTTCTTGATGTTTTGGTAGCCAGTCTGTTTGATTGCTGATATTGGAGAAGCGCAATGATAATTTACCATCGTTTGGACCGAATTAGTGAGAACTTTTATTATTTTATAATTACATCCCTGAATCAGTTGTTGGATTTATAGGAATGCATCGAATTTCAGCCAATAGGATTTGTAAACAAAACACAGCTATAACCTGTGGATACGAAATATAGGTTGTCAAGGAAATAAATAAAGCTTGAGATCCTTCTTGTTATCTGATGGAAAAGTTGTAATCGAATACAGTCGGGCTTTTATTTTGTGTGTAATTGTGTTCTGTGTTGTAGAAATTGAGTCTCTTAATATGTAAAGATTATTTTAGAGATTTAACCTCTTTAGAATTTATTATTTAATTCGATAAATACACTAAAAATTTCTCGATTGGACTCTAATAAATAATGTTAATTGATAACTAACTTGTGATTTTGAGTCATAATATGGCTGTTTAAAGAATATCCAAACTCTCAAATTATAGATCCTTTTTTCCCTCATTAATTTACAATCTTGTAAATTATAAATTTTATAAAGAACCAATCTTCCAAATTTATAAAATCAAATTTAATTGTCTAAGTCTTGAATATCGGACGGGAAGATCCAAGCTATTTAAGTTAGTTCTCCCCTTTCTTACCTTAAATTATTTGTATCATTTGATAAATTATATTATATAAATTTTCCCTTAAGACCCTTTTAACTATTATTCATGTAAGGTATTAATGTAAACTTGTTTTATTTTCAATCAATGTACGGTTATGAGAATTTGACCTTGAAATTCAAATTATTATTTTTATTTTAAATAAATGTTAAAAATAAACTGTCCCTTAATGGTTCAATCATTAGTAATTTTAGTAGTCTTTTGACCATCTTTTCCCTTACACGGAGAAAATTTTTATATACATTTTTACAATAGTATTTTTCAATTTAGAGAAAAACGTATCACTTTGAGAATTTTTATTAGTAAAAATACTAAACTTCATAATAACGATATGAAACTTCAGCATAGTTCATAGGAAATTTTACTATAGTTTATACTAAAGTTTCATATCATTCTTCTAAAGTTTAGTATTTTTACTAACAAAAATTCTCAAAGTGATACGTTTTTCCCTAAATTGAAAAATACTATAGTAAAAATTAATATAAAAAGTTTCTCCGTGTAGTAAAGAACCACCCCCTCTACTATTATCCAGAAAGGGACTAACTAGCCAACCCAATTTTCCAGAATGTTAAAGTCTGTAAATTAAATATAAATTTGATTAATTGGTTAATTTTGGGGACTTTGTTCCAATTTATTTTATTTTGTCAATTGACAAAGGTAAGTCTGGCGCCCAAAACTTCGTTTTCTGATTTGAAATAAATACAGACAATAACTTTCTGAAGGTAACCTATATTCATCTGCAATCAAACACTGAAGTCCATATATATATATATATATGTCTATTTTTTAGTTTGCAAGATAATTTAAAGTATTAATCCACAAATAGTTTGTTTTTGTCAAACTTAAAAAAAATTTTTTTACTATAAAAAATGTTTTTGTCAAAAATCACTATTCTGCATATTTTTTATCGTTTTGGAGATTATACGACGAAAAAAAAATTCGTCACACGAGATGTCATAAACTTCAGTCCTATAAATTATATTTTAGTAAAATATACAATGATTGAATATTAAAAATATTTTATGTAAAATACGCATGTTTTAATTTTCAATTCATTTTCATAATTTATTCATTTGTAATCCAGTGAATAATCGTAACTTCATAAAAGTTCAAGATTTCTTGGGAATCTCTTTTTCACACAATCTCAAGTGAGAGTCAAGCTCTTACTTCTTTTGAAGTATTATCATTATAACTTTGGACATTCCATTCACCGACAAAATTCTTTTCATTGCCCTCACTCGTATCGTAAACGGAATTTGGACATAACTCTTGGACATAAAGTTTTATAAGACGCAGCCGCAGAAAATTTCAGTGACTTTTTATTGAATAAATTCCACTGATTTCTATGTGGAAGACTTAGAACATTCGGAACAGTGGTTTTTCACTGTGAATCAGTGAGTTTTTGCTGTTTCGGATATAGAAAGTAGATTTTCAAAAATTATATACATGCATGTTTTGCCATAAAATATTATTAAATACTAGGATATTGAGTTGCTTACGTCGAGTTAATGGAAAAAAAAGAAAGAGAGCTATCGAGGCTAAAGAGTAATCTGTCATCAATAACTTATACCAAGTGATTAATCACAGGAAAGTGCAGCAACCAAAGCCAAGTATTTTTCCTCATAAGTCAATGTTTCATTATCGTAGAGTAGAAGAATATTCATGTTTAAAAATACATAATAATTCAGGAAAAAATGTATTTTACGAAAATTATTTTATATTTAATTTTGAAAAAATTAATTCAATATTATATATATGGGCGTATCTCAAGAACTTTTCATATTTCAATAAAAAAAATAATGGAAAAAATTGGGAATTTCACAATATTATTTGAAGGTACTACACTATTATTTTCTGCAATTGGATAGGCGAAAACTATTGAACAAAACGAGCAATCGGACTTAATTTGTATTTAAAAATATCAGAAGATCGATTGAGAAAAATTTAAAAATTAGAAGACGAAAATAAAATTATGAAAGCAAAGTTATGAATTGAGTATCTAATTACGAAAAATTTAATGAATCTGAAGACATATCATTAAAAATTGGTTGATAATATCATCTTCTCGCGTGGATAATCATTAGAATACATTCTTTGAAGAAACCATAAATATGACAGTTTCTTTGTGTGACCTTACTCGAGAAATGTAAGCAATTTCACAATGGACAAATTTAAATTTTATATTTTACCGTTACGGTCGACTGTAACAATTTATAATTTTCTGCTAAAAGTTAAAAATGAAGTATTTGTTTCTTGAGCATAATCACCAAAAGCTGAAAAACAACCGTAAGAAGGTATTTATAAACCTTATCAAAACTTTTAATTATATTTCCAGGAGTAGGTATATATCATGAGTGTTACGGCCGTCTTTAAACTTGGTGCGCACACAATTTTATTTTTTAAATTATGATTACTCTCATAAGAAAATGTAGACAATGGTTTATATTTGCTTTTATTCTCTATTGTTATTTAAAGTTTGAGTTTCAATAATTTTTTTGCGTGTGAGCTGGATTATTTCGAATTAAACGAAATTCAGATTCTGATGAATAAATATAATTCTGGTTTAATTATCTTGAAATATATATTTTGTTTCATAGCCTTATCTTATTTCCTCACAGAGTTTATGGAAACAAAACATATGAAAATGTCGATCGGAACAAGCTGATTTTATTCAAAATCGAACATTCAAACTTCAATTAGGGGAGAGCGGGGTAGAATGGGACACCGGAGTAAGACGGGACGGTAAATGTTCACGTAAATTATGTGGGTTTTGAGATTATTCTTTTTATTATATCATACACTTTTTACATTTCTTGAGAATTGCAAGATCACTTTTTCTACCCATTTCTAAAAAGATAAATCTTAAAATCCAGATAATTTACGTGAAAATTTACCGTCCCGTCTTACCCCGGTATCCCATTCCGCCCCGGTCTACCCTATTTTCGATATAGAAAATGAATCTATTTGAAACCATTTGTGCAGTATTAGAATTACGGATTTCAAGAAAAAAGAGAAATCCGTAATTCTAACAGACATTTCTGTAGATTTTACAGGTTCATCTGTTGAGTTTACAAACAATCTGTGAATCCAACAGAAAAATCTGTAAATGTTACAAAAAAAATCTGCTGTCCCTATTCCAGCAGATGACATCTGTTGATTCAATAGTTTTTTTTTCTCCGTGTAGAACTGTTTAAGAGTTGGGGGATACAAGCATTTACAGAATTTTTCAAAAGAAAATGCATAACATTTAGAAAAGATTATTTAAAGTTACGCCTTTTATTCTGAAAAGTTCTGTACATTTTCCAAAACTTTTCCGTAAATGCCTGTATCCCCAACTCTTGAATAGTTCTATAAACTTCACTGAACTATTTTTTCCGTGGTATAGTGAAAGGTTCCTGATATATATATATATATATATATATATATATATATATATATATATATATGTGTGTATTGAAAAATGATATTGATTCTGAATAAATATTTACTAATTTCTCTTAACTTCGATCAGTGATTGATTGACAGTAATATAATCAGTTTTCAGAGTCACATTAACTAAAAAGTCAGTTAAAATCAATTGATTTATAGCTAGAATTCAGTCACTGATTGAGATTAGTACTAAAGCTACTGATTAAAATTGACACGGATTACTTTATAAATAAAGAATGTAAAGACAGTATTCAAAAGGCTAAAATCAAATTGATGAAAAGAAAATTTTTCTGTACGTACGCTGAATCATTGCTGGCATTACTTTCATGCCTGGAATACGTATCTGTTCTACGAGCTTCAATCATCGCTATCGTCAAAGGTGCTTCTGGAGTCTGTAATTTTCTACTAGCTTTCACGTAAAAATATGCTATTATGGCAAGTGGTGTTGCATACCTGTAAAAAGGAAGCACTTTTTAATTCAAATTGCGAAAATTTATTGTGCATAAATATCAATTTGATTTTAAAACAATGTAAATTGATTAATTATAACATAATTATCAATGTGAAAAGAATGTCCGAAATTGGTTACATTTAAAAGAAGATTTTGGCTCAAATTTAATTGTCGAAATAAGCGCTTGTAAAGCGTTATAAACTTACATTATTTATCCCACAGGAATATAATATAATTTTATTCAAAATTTTCTTTACTAATTCGACTTTTTAGAATGTAAGAACACTAGTTCCTTTGTTGACTGATGTAATCAGGCTCCTAACTAATGTTTGATCAAGTTATTTTTAAAAAACAGTAAAACAGCCATTCTAGTTGTAACATATGACATGCCTAAAATTCTTTTTCTGGATCGAAAGATCCACATTTACAATTTTTGTTAAATTAAATTTTAATTTAGTAAAAAATGTATTCCAACACAAAACGCTCGGTTTCCACTGAAAATTATTTTAAGTATTTCTGTGGTGTATGTGGCATTATAATATATAATATATTATTTATACATTTAAATTTCTTTAAAAGAGTAAATCGAAATAATTTTACTTATAATTTCTATTATTTGATATGGTATGGCCTGGAGAACGTCCGACTTTGGAATTGAAGCAATCCAATTTTGGATGGATTTCAAGCACGTGCCACTACCATTTAACCCTAAAATGCTGTGTTGGAGAAATTGTGGGTGTAGAGCGTGGTTGCCATCATAGAAGGGAAACATATGAGAAACACCAAAATCGGATTTGAAGAAATAGAAAAGATAAATTCCATATAGAAGTTTAATCGAATTTATGAATTTATCATAAATATTTTTCAATACAAAATATATATATAAAAATGTTAATTATTTTATTGTTTCTATATTATCAGAGCTTATTCATGCAAAAAATTAAATAGATCAATACAAATAATTTATTATTTATTTTAACAACGAAGCACAGTGCTTATAAAATAAACACCACATAAGAATGTGTGTGTATAAGTAATAATATGTGATACGTTGTTATGTTGTTATTATTTAATATTTTAATATTTACTTACCCGAAACTACATTTAATAAATTGAATTGAATGGTTATTAGAAAACTAAATTTCCAAATGAATACTTTAATTTTTCTAAACCGTTAATGTGGAAATTTTCTACTAATGAGGATATTTTATGTCGTCCAATTAAGAAAAGATAAGGTTTGTTTAATATTGCAACTAAATTAGCGTTTCTCTTTACTTATCAACTCCCCAGTCAGTGATTCATTCAAAGTTTCACCATATTTTTCAATCCTTTAATTGTATAAAGCAGAATAATCATAGTTCCTTTTATAAAGTAGAAACCCAAGAGAATAAAGTTCGTTTAAATTAGATATTAGTGTATAAATATTTTTTGATAAAATAAAACTGACATGGCATCCCTAGTCCAAAATGAAACGCCCGGCCAGATTAGGCGCGGGGTTTCATTTTGAATTAGGGCCAGATCAGACAATTGCTAAACGTCATGTTCTATTCCTATTATAGTTTTTTACATTCTCATCATGGATGAGAAGGTATTGGTTTTATGTGAAAAATGACTTTCGAAATTTTCATCAAATCTTTACGTTTTGAGACCCCCTGAGTCAGAAAAAATGGTTTTTACGAAAGTGTCTGTCTGTCTGTCTGCCTGTCTGTAGTAGGTCGTGTGCGGCATAACTTTCGATAGAATTATCGGCACTACTTTTGTGTTTTTGAAAATAACTTTTTGAAAAAATCAAAAATTTCAATACTGGTTTTTGATAGTGCTTATAAATCTCTACAAATTATCCTGATAACATTTTTTGATTAAATCAAAATTAGAAATGTTACAGCATATTCAAATTCGAAAAAAGTCAATATCAAAATTCCATTTTCCAATTAAATTATACGAGATACGAAAAAACGTTATGATACAATATTATTTTCTACATAAAGACCTACAAATTTGAATCGTAACATTTTTTCATAAGATGCATATTTTTCTTTTTAATTTAAAAAAAACTATTGAAAATCCAAAATTCAATTTTTTAACAATAATATGTGAAATACGAAAAAAACGTAAGAATACAAATTTGTTCGTTTCAAAAAGATCTACAAATTTTGTCTCACACAGTTTCTGAAAAAACATATATTTTTCGTTTCAATTCCAAAAAATACGATCAAAATTCAAAAATTCCATTTTTTAGACAAAATATGTGAGATACAAAAAAAACGTTTGGATGGAAAATTGTTTGCCTAAATGAGGTCTACAAATTCTCATTAAGACATTTCGGGACAGGATGTATATTTTATGTTTTGATTTTTAATATTAAAAAAATTCGATTTTTTTCACCAAAATATGTGATACGAAATAAGCGTTGTTCTGCAAAATCGTTTTCATAGCGCCTCCTTTGAAAATCCGATTTTCGGTACCTGTAGAGCGGGTTGAAAGTCGCTGTTTCAACCCGCTCCACAGTTACAGCCAATCAGATTCTCAAAAGAGTTGCTATGAAAAATAGTATACATTACTCGAAACAAAACACAGCGAAAGCATTTCGTGTGATTGCAGCCCTCGTTTCACTCGGGCAGAGCAAACTTCACACTCATGCAATCGCTCTGTTTCGCCCCTTGTAATGTAATATACTATTCCTTAAATAAAGTCTACGATTGTTTTTTCTTTTTGAGAGATTTGAAAGAAAATAAATTATTTTAACCATGTAATTTATTAAAAAGTTACTGAAATGTATGCAGAAAATCGATCGCGAAGTGCGAGCGTCATGATGAGAATGTGTTCCTTAAGGCTGATAGAGCCTTAAGTAAATTGAATTTCCTGTTTCACTTAAATTCAAAAAGAAATTGAGAATAAACTTAAATGTATGCGAAGAGCACAAAACCGAGCGCGAAGCGCGAGGTCCAGAAAGAACGGAGCGCGAAGCGCGACGATCAAATCGCGCGCCCTAGACGCATTCAAATTTGCGAGCGAAGCGAGCTGCGTGCGATGAGAATGTGCCCGCTAAGCGGGCAGATTTTTTTTTCTATATCTAATGAAAAATTATAGTTGCTAATTTTGAGTCATAACATTTTGAGAAGCAAACACAGTGAAGTATCAAGAATAGAACAAAGGTTGTCTCTAAACGTAACACTAACACGTTTTGCTAAACCATCACTAGGAGATTATTATGTATTAAATGAAAATGAAACTTACGTGCCAATGAATAATCCTCGCATATATTCTTGCATATCATCTGCTAAATTTGCAACACATATTCCCAAACCTTTAAAGTGAAATTGTAGGTAACTCTAAAATCATATAAAATATAATAACATTATTCTGAGATCCTCTGTTTTGTTTGAGACATTCAATTTTTATTTCTGACCAAATACTATGTATATTTTTAATTGTCATTTTGATACCATGTTTAGAAAATAATCTATGATATGAATCCTCTGAAGAAATAATTATATAATTTTATATAGTTTCTAGATTTAAAGTTAGTCAGTATTTTTTATATACTCAAACTTTAATTAGTTGATAATTTAATAGTTTAGTTTTTCTAAATTTTTTGATGAATTATCGTTAAACTTATTAGAAATATTTGAAAATAATAAATTTATGTTATACAGTAAAACCCCGTTTATCGCAACACCCGTTTATCGCAACTCCCGTTTATTGCAACTTGTCTCTCCCATTTATCGCAATAAACCTTACCATTTTTTTCCCCCTCTTATTAGTAGAATGAGTGGTCACGTGATTCTTAAGGATAGGCGGGAATACCCCCCACTTTTAAATTTGTGATGCATATATTTATATGAAATTTCGTATATTAGGGCGAAATGAAATTATTTGTAGCCATTAATTTATTAAAAGGATTTTATAACATTTTTTAAGCGTCTTTGGAATCCGTACTTATTTTGAGAGGTAAATTTTGTTTCTCATGAAATGCATAAATGTTTTTGAAATTCTTTATTTAGCAGTTCTTTCCAAACTATCGTTTATGTATATATTGCTACATATTTGTGTTTTATATGTAACAGAAAAATATATAAATTTTTCACATTTCAACGTATATTATTATAACAAATTACAGCATGAATTGTGCCTAGTACAGCAATCGCTTTACCAATTGCGAATCAATTGTTTTACAAAATGCGGGAATATTTCTAGTGAAAAAAAATTCAATCATGCATTCGAAAATTATGAGAGAAATATGTAAGCTTTAAAGTAATTAAAATTTATTGTTTGTACTAGTCGTTTACGTACCATCGTTCGGTTCCACGTTTTCACTGATTTATAATTGCACATATAATGACAATAAAAAAACGCATTCGAGATTATTGAAACACGACTGTAAACAATGATAAACAGCGAAAGCGCGTGAAACTATTCGTTTAGGCGCATGTGCTGATAATCAGTTGTTCAAGCTGGTGGCGAAGAAGTGGGAACCCCTCCGTTTTTGCGATAAACGGGAGGCATTTGATTGGAAGGTGTTGCGATAAACGGGGTTTTACTGTAGTATTTTTCACCTCTAGATCTAAGTAAGTAGTATAGATCGGATATGGTAAGACGATGCACACAGCAAAGAATAAAGTTCCTAAAGCACAAACGAATGCTGGTATTCTTGGTTTCCTTGGATCACTAAGCATCCTATACCTATCCACAGCAATTAACAAGAATGTCATCATGGAAACATGAAATGGAATATCCTAGAACAAAAAAAAATATAATGACAGATTATTCTCTTGCGAGTTATCAAAAAAAAAAGAAAGAATAGAGATCAAGATTTCTGTAAACACTTATAGAAAAATATGGTTGTTATGTAATAATATCGTTCACATTTGGTTCATTCCACAAAAAACTTCGTTTAAAGTATTGGGTTGTCCCTGTAGTAGTTGCCGATTTCACATATAGATGTCTTTGACCATCTTTTTGAATGACTTCTTTCAATGTCATGAATTTGTCCTTCTGGCATTTGTTAGCTGTCACACTTAGCTCGCTTTATAAACAAATTGCGCGTGATTTCGTTTACAATTATTAGTTTGGCATCAACTTTAAAATGGAGTGTAAAAACGAGCATTTTCGTCATATTTTGTTTTTTTATTTCCGTAAAGGAAAGAACGCAGCACAGGTTGCTAAAAAGTTACGTGAGTATGGTGAGGAAGCCTTAAAAGACAGACAGTGTCGAAATTGGTTTGATAAATTCCGTTCTGGGGATTTTTCATTCAGAGATAAGAAACGTTCTGGTCGGCTAAATGAAGTTGATGATATAACCAAATCAAAGCCATAATCGAATCGGTTCGTCATGTAAATGTGCGTGAGATTGAGAAATGTTAAAAATACCAAAATCAACAATCGACCGTCATATTCAACGTCTTGGATTCGTTATAAAACTTGATATTTGGATTCCACATAAATTGAAAGAAATTCATTTAACAAAACGCATCAACGCTTGTGATTTGCATCTTAAACGCAATGAATTCGCTTCATTTTTTAAACGAATTATCACTGGTGATGAAAAATGGATTATTTAGAATAACATCATTCGAAAACGATCATGGTCCAATCGTGATGAACCATCACAAACAACATCGGAAGCTGAATCGCATCAAAAAAAAGATTATGCTGTCTGTCTGGTGGGATTGGAAAGGTGGGGTACTTTTAGAGTTGCTTCCAAGGAACCAAACGATTAATTTTGATGTCTACTGTCGCCAGCTGAACAAATTGAACGCAGCGGTCAAAAAAAAAAAAAACGGCCAGAATTGGTGAATCGTAAAAGTGTAATTTTTCAGCATGACAACGCTACACCATACACATCTTTAGCCACTTGCCAAAAATTATTAAGGCTTGGTTGAGAAATGATATGACATCCACCATATAGCCCTGACCTTGCACCATCAGATTACTATTTATTTTGATCTTTGCAGAACTCCTTGAATGGTAAAACATTCAATGATGATGAAGCTGTGAAATCGCGCATGGTTCAGTTTTTTGACGATAAAGATCAGAAGCTCTATGAGCCTGGAATCATGAAGTTACCAGAAAGATGACAAGATATCATTGAACAAAATGGAAAATATATCATCGATTAAAGTTAATTCATTTAAAAAAATGTGTTTAATTTGTATGAAAAAACTTTCATCAACCAATACCCTCCGAAAAAGATTTGGTTGAATCTACAAACTTTTTTATGTTCAACTATGCTATTTTCTTGTTATATGGACAATAAAATATTTGCTTGACCTAACAAAATATTAAGTGAATTCTACAAAATAGTTGGTTAATTATACAAAATGATATCATTGACTCAACAAAATTCTTTGATTAGTAAAATTTGGCATTTTGTGTGATTCAGACTTTCAAAATTCATTCACTGGTAAATTGTTAGTTCCATCAGTAATATCATCTCTATAAGCTCTCACACTATTAGAAATTTCTGTATTAAACTTCCATTACATACTTGTATAATGGAAGTTTATTCACATACCTATATTAAATTTTAAATTATTTAATTTTAAGAAAATACAAACTTTTATTTGAATTTTAATACACATTTTTATATATTTTAATAATGTTTATTTTTATTTATTTTATTATTTATATAATTATATATAAATCTATTAATTATAATTTACCATTTGTATATTAGTCTATCAAAATTAATAATATTTTTAACAGTGCAAAGTCAAACGAAGTTAATAATGTTTCGTGTTAGCAAAACAATTATATGCTGCACTGAGCCTTCTCAGAAATTATTCTGGCTTTAATATTCATGAAAGTAAAATATTGGAAATACAATTTCAAACAAATTTTAATGCAGTGATTTATTTGAAACATACATTGATTTGATTATTAATTTTTATATGCTAATAAAAATTATTTTGATATTTATTTAGGTAATAATTATAAATTCGGAATAATTCATTTTGCGGTACAAAGGCTACCATACAAATACACATGCGAGAGGAACGAAGCCACGTTTAAATTGTGCTATCAACTATAAGCCATTTCACAATCCAGCAGAAGCGTATTCCATTACCTAATGTGTTCATTCATTCATTTTTCTGGCTTTCCACCATGCTGGAGTGAATCTCATTGAGGACTTCAGAACAATAATATTAATGAAAATGCAACATGGTTGCATGATCGCAATATGTGATTTTCCATTGAGAAATGAACTCAGCACATGTATAAATTAAACGTATATACAATAGTAACTGAATGAAAACATGGTTTTATTTCTTTTTTGCTCAATTTCCCATTTTCCTTCGTTCTATGAATCATAGTTCAGCGATATTCCATAGATCCAAGCAACGTGTTAAATGTAACCCTTGGGAGTGTAAATGCTATGATTGCTTTTCCAGCGTCTATTTCTCAAAACTCATTTTAAAACTTTCAAAACATACGTATGGGAGGGTATTTCAATTTTTTAAAAGAAATAGGTATTTACAGAATCAAACAGATTAAAAATTAATCGCATGTTCTTCGATTGTAATTTGTAACATAAATCAAAAGACACAATCCTGAAAATGATTGTTTTCAAATTTTTTGAAGATTTAAAAATCAGTTTACAAATATTATTAAGACCATGGATCAACCAAGTCACGTGACAACATTCCTGTAAAGTTTCGCGTATGATAACTTTTTCATTTTACAAAATATCTTCCTAAAAATTTTAAAAATACTACAGAACACAATAGAGAACGTCTGTCAACTTCGTTTGAATGAAAATTTTGCAGTTAACTGTAATTTATTGTCGATAAGTTTTCGAATTCTTTTCAAAATTTTTACTGAAAAGAAATTAACAGACGTGCTTTATTATCTTTTGTTACGTTTTCCAAATTTCCAGAAAGATACTTTGTAAATTTAAAATGTTATCTTACATGAACGAATAAATGTATATTTAGTCACGTGGTCCGAATGATCCATGGCCTTAAAAAGTGAAGTTCAACCTTATTAATTTTTTAAGATCTATCAATTTTTCTTCCTTGTTATTGAGAAGTTTAAGACTTTTGTTTTTAATTCTGATGAGACTTTCCCAACTCTTTAAAATTAAACTTTTCTAGGACTACAAACTACAAAATTATGAAAAATATATATTTCTGAATTTTAAATCCCTTTATCTAATTATATAATTAATACATTATAATATATGTATATCTGCATGTGACTTACCTGCATCATTGGGAGGAAAAAGCAAAAGAATTTCCCGAAGATCCAGTTGTCAATCAATATCACAACCAAGGACATTGGAAGCACAAAAACGCACTTGATGATATCAGATATTATTATGTTGATAAGAAATGCATACGTGGGGTCTCTATATAATTTAAATCTTAAGATATGATACGCCATAGCGATATTCATGAACGTGCCAGAAATTACAAGCAAGCCATATATGCTTATCAATAAAGGAAAAATCGTATGAAAAACTGGTCTGAAGTACGGTTTTGTGAAGTCTTCGGTCACATTTCCAGGCTCTTTAAATCGATCAATGATCCTAGAGATAAAATAATCGGAAACGTGGTAAGACATATCTTCTTCTCGTGATATCATTCTCTAATCGTATTTGAAATCAAGTTTTCAGACAAGCTCGATAACAGCTATCATATCTCCATACCAAGTTCCTAAAATTTAAATAATGCAATAGATTGTTAAAAATGATATAAAACTTCTAAAACGACATCATTTTTTGTCCCATAGATAAATAGAAATAAGATAGATGACCCAGTCGACGTCAGTGTACCAGTCATCGTCATTTTATTCTTGAAATTTGACAAAGTACTGAAAAATAATTTTAATTGAAGTATTTTAAAACCACTGATAGTACGACTTATCTCGAAAAAAAAGTTAATTAATGAATGAAATATAAATTTTAATTGCTGAAGATAAAATAAGGTAACATTGTTAGTGTTAAAAAGAAATGGTAAGAGGTATATTCTGATCACGTTATAACTTTTTATTATCTAATAAACGCAATATAGCCTGTTGTAGACTATAATATAATGTCCCTATAATTAACTATTTTTACATTGTAATCGCCAATGACAAGGTATTAATTTTATATGAAAAAACAGACCATCTACAAAGCTTTGAAAAATTCAAAGGTCTCTACGAGATATCTTTGATGGCATTTTTTAAATGGAAAATACTTTTAAAAGTTGCAGCATTTAAAAAACTCAAAAAAATAAATAGTTACATTTACTCAGGAAGCACCAAATCATAAATATTTTAATTAAAACTTTAAACGCGTTTATCTCAAAACTTAAATTTTCCAGACTTATTTTATACATATTTAACTTGTCCGTTAACGAAAGATTTATAAAATAATTAAAATGGTCGATTTTTTAGAACAAAAATCGTAATTTTCACTTAAAAAGTTGATATACGCGCCTTAAGCCGTATACCTTAGCGACAGAAAAATACTCAATTTTTCTATCAGTAAGATTCTTGTCCGAAACTTGCTTAAAAGCGACTCGAGGTCCCTCAAAATTAGTACCGTTAGAACGGCATGGTCATGCGTCCTTTTCTGACACACGCTTAGACATCGGAAAAACCCTTTCCTTGTCTCACCCATACGGCTGACCGATCCACCAGCATCTTCCCTCTCCCCGCTACCCCCTTGCCACGAAACGGACTTCACTCCTACAAGATAGGAAAAGTGAAAGCTGGGAAAGCGAGGAAAAGCGGGGGAGGCAAGTAGACTCTCTCAGCGTCTACCCCTTCTCGATCGGCCACCACCAACAGGGAAGAAAAGGACGCAGCGACGCTAGCCATAGGATAGAGGAAGACAGCGATACTTCCTCCCTCCAAGAAGCTAGCAAAGTCGAATAAGGGAAGGAGGCTCTGTACCCAAAAACTATATTAAGAAAACCCTTACCTCCTTCCACTGCGACATTTCTCCTCATTTCTTATCCCTATAAAAAGGGCCTCGAGACGCTAGATAGACAGTTCACTTTTGGTCAGGAGTTCCTGACCTACGCAACCAAAGACGCTCTTCGAATCTCGAATAAAGATGTTCAACCTACAACTGCCAAGTTTGATTCTGCCCGCCGCAATCCAGTCCAAAAAGCCTGTAAGTCCGTCTAACCGATAACTCTTCTCTTCTTTTCATGAGACTAACTCTTAGATCGCTAAGAATTATCTCAAATCTTTTAACTCTTCGAGACACTCAGATCCCTGAGTATCTCCCTCTATTTCTTGAGACCAACTCTTAGATCGCTAAGAATTATCTCAAATCTTTTAACTCTTCGAGACACTCAGATCCCTGAGTATCTCTCTCTCTATCTCTTGAGACTAACTCTTAGATCGCTAATAAGTATCTCAAGTCTTCAACTCTTCGAGACACTCAGATCTCTGAGTATCTCCCTCTCTCTCTCTCTCTTCTCTTGAGAGTATCTCTTAGATCTTTAAGAGTCCCACTGTTTACCCGATTATTCTCTGCCACAGAAAAAAATGAGGCGCCAGAAGATCGGCCCGGCGCAAGTCAAGCGCCAGAACGAACGCTTAGCCGCCTACATCGCCGCCAAGGAGGCCGCTCGACTAGCCACCGAAGCCGGTGGGTACAACCCGCTGAACCCAGGCTACGACTCAACACCGACTTTCACCAGCACGTCTGCCGAGATTGCGCCAGGACCGGCTACCTACCAGCCGACGCCGAAGGACGAGTTGACTAGGCCAGCTACCCCCACGCCAGCGACCAAGACCACACCGCCACGTCGCCCTCACACGCCTGCAGCCAGGACGTCGCCAGGTCTTCCCCTCGACGAACTGTTCGACCGGGTGGCCAAGTACCACACAGCGAGCATCGAGGCGACAACCAAGGAGGAAACCTCGGAGTCAAGTCGCACCCTCGACGAGCTGCTACGATCCCCAGTCTGGGAGTTGGAACTGTCCTGCTCCCCGATTCGCCTCACACCCGAGCGAACCACTAGACTCGCCCAGGACGCTGGCAAGGGTGGCGCCGTGTCTCGCCGACTTTTCGGCCCCCAGGACGACGGCGAAAAACCGCCACGAGAACGTCGACCTTTGATGTCAGACAACCGCGCCAGGCCAGCGCCCAGGAGGGGAATTAAATTGATCCCTCCCCCAGCCGACGATCCCTCTACGAGGCGACGAGCCACACGGCCCCAGCGACCACCTACCAAGCCCCGCGGCCCCTCGACCCGCTACCTTGGCAGCCCGGACAGGCCCCGGCCAGCGCCCCGGCCACGGGCCCACCTTCGTACGCACCCTTACAGGGTCGAAGCTCTTCTGTATTTTAAAGGAATAAATAATCTACCTTGTTTTTTTTCCGAACCCAACGACTCGTCACTGACTACTCCCACTCTTTAGAATAAGATCCTATCTCCTACCCGTACCACTACGTTAGGACCTTATCAAAGTTCTCAAAAAATTCAAAATTCAATTTTTTCAAAATCCTTCGTTCAAGTACTAGAAAAATCATCTACTAACAAAACCTTTTTGATTTTTCGATTTCAGATGATCCTCTCTTGAAATATCATGTCCACGAGATAGACACTTTTTTCTTAAGAGCCTTTGTAAAATATAAACTACTATTATAATTATTTTTTTTAATGATAAATACCTACATGTTCTTCAAATTTTAGTTAATGACGTACAAAAGTTTTTTAATTGATATTTTCATTCATTTTTTTATAACATATTTGAGAAAAATCTTATTTTTTGCCTTCCTGACTGACAATGAGTATGTCCCCTTAAGCAGACTTCCCTCATAGAAAAGTTTATATATTTCCGGAACTTTTAATCTGCGTATAGGAAGTTTTTCTCCTATAAGCACATTACATTTAATGTATTCAATATTAAGGTAAATGTGCCCCCTAACGACACTCTAAGGTATCTGATGTTTTTAAACTTTTTTTTCTTATCGAATATATTGATTTACTATAATAATGTATATATACAAGCAAAGTCTAATCATTAAGTTTTAAGAAAATATTCTTCCAGTTTTTTTCACTTCACGCGGAAGGTAAAATACTTATTTTTCAAAAAGTGATGCAAATAGCCTAACAGTCGGCTATTGTTATTGGGCCAGTGTTTCCGTTTGCATCGGTCAAGTGCTGGGCCGACGACGGCGGCCTTTGTCGACTGTTTAACTTTACCGACCTTCAGCCGAAACTTGGCTCAGTATCGGTCCTATACCAAGCCTATTGTCACTTTTACTATGACATCCAGTTCCAAAAGTAGAAGAGCCAAAATCCGGACCATGGACGGCACATTACTGGGCCATGTGTTACTTTTACTACGGCAAACCATTCTGGCAGTGATACTTCCAGCAACGGCACGATATTGGCAACCGATCTTCGCAACATTTTTGCCGATATTGGCCCAGCGTTAGACCGTATCTAGCTTCGCACTTGGGAATATAACCTTTGCGTGTCAAACATTGAATTGCACCCAGCCCCCGGAATCTCTGGAGTTAAAAATGTCACAGATGTTGACCGTTGGCCACCGTGGCGCTGGCTGTTCATGAGGCCGACCTTATACAGATTAGCATTATAGAACATTGAAATTTAACGTTTTTTGTGAAAAATTGGTGTCTGAACTGCTTTTGTGTGCTTTTTAGGTAAATTGGAATGGTTTTAACAGTCGGTGATATAAAAATTTAAGTGAAAATGCGGAAATTTGTTGCTGTAGGTTGCAAAACAGGCTACACGTAATGCTCTGAAAAAGTGCATTGTTTTGTGGTTTATTTATCATGAGCGCCTTTAACTTATTAAAATTTAATCTATACTAAATTTAAAACGCTTTGAATAAAAAAATCAACAAAGCTGACTGACTGAACTTAAGGTATTATAGATAGGGATGGGCGATCTTCAAAAAAAAGAATTGATTTTGAAATTATTGATTCAATTTGATCGATTAATCGGTTAAAAAGATCGATTTTTGAATCGATCTTTCTTCTTCAAAAATCAATACCTTTTTCTGAAAATGATAAATTTCTGTAAAATAACCTTTTTTTTAAAATGTTTTATAACAATTGGAGATATAATTGTTACTTGCATATTTTGTGAATTTAAATTATCAAAATAAAAAAGTGTTTATATCAATAAAAAAGGAAATTAGGCTTAAAAAACACACTATATTTGCGAATCAGGAACGTTTTTTATTTTTTTAAATTGCACAATTTCTAAAGCAATGCGTATTATTAGTGATAAAGTTTCTGACATAAATATGAAGTATTACTATAAAGTTTATAATATTAATATACTTGGAACTTTGCATATCACTTAAAGTATTATTTATGATAAAATTTCTGGCATAAATGTGAAGTATTACTGTAAAGTTTATAATATTAATATACTTTGAACTTTGCATATCACTTAAAGTATTATTTATGATAAAATTTCTGGCATAAATATGAAGTATTATTATAAAGTTTATAATATTAATATACTGTGTATATCACATTAAGGATATTCTCGTGGTCGACCCCTTGATCTCACTTTTAAACTAAAAAACAGCTCATAGAAATAGGAAACAGGAAAAAAAGAAAGGAGAATCGTTCGTAAAGATCGAAAAAAAATATCAATCCAACCGATTAATCGAGTAAAAAAGATCGATCTGCGTAGAATCGAATCGAGATCGCCCATCCCTAATTATAGATAAAATACACATTATAAATTATGTGCATATGAGATCTAAATGTCCATTACATTATTATGAAATATAGTATATTATGTTGATTATTATTTATTACAAACATCTTTGTTCTTAGAGTTTTCAAATACTTATAAAGGAATTTTATAAATTCTTTATATTTGTTACTTTTTCAAATGTACGTTCATTCCTTATATGAAAGTTTTGTTCATAAAAATGTAATTTTTTCAATTACTGAGAAGTTTTTAAATATAAAATACCAAATGTCCTATAATAAAATCTAATTTTTCTAACAAAATCAAGACGATATAATTAATACCCGTATTATAATTCAATTTGATGGAATTTCAATAGCCAATTTTTCTATTATAATATGTAAGACTGATATAATATCAGTAATATTGATAATATAAATAAATATTGTATTTTTATTTAATAATCACTATGTAAATATTAATGTTAAAACGAAGATAACAGAACTTTGATTTCAATTTCCAGCCAGAATTACAAAGACAATTTTGCCCAAATTTCAAGCATATTACCCTTTATATCAGTAAAAATTGCTTTAAATAATATTTATAAACTTTCTAGTTTAATGTGTTGTAAAAAAAAATACGATCAAGTAGTTTTTATCCCCAAAAATTTAATTTTTATGCATTTTTCCCATACATTAAAATGAATTCAGGCCTCATGAACAATCAACGCCCCTAGCGACCACGGTCAATTCTTGTGACATTTTCGTTTCGCGGATTACGTGCATTCTGGCTAAGATGCAGGGGGCTGATTGCACTTATTGAAAAATAATATTAATAGTTAAAGAAAAAGTCGAAATCATTGAAAAAACGTTAAAGAATTACTAAAAAAGAGATAACTTCCGAAAAAAGCTAAAATTACAGCGAAATTGCTATTTTTGTCAAAGGAGCAGATACTGGAAACAATGACATATTCTGTTCTCCCTAACCTCAGTTTAATATATTTCGCGAATCTTACAACGCAACGGATTTCTTGAACGATATATTATTTTTATAAGTCCTAAGCGTTATTATTGGATTTTGCTGTTTGTTAATACTTACATTTCGATGAGTTTACGTTGAACATCTGTCAGTGATTTTACGGACCTTTTAATGTAAGAATACTTATGTTACTCATTTATTTTACATATTTATTATTTATTTGAAGGTAAAAATTTGAACTGCCGTTAGGGGAATCACTGCGGGTAGGGGGCACATTTACCTTAAATTTCATATTTATGTAAATTCATTTTGTAAATGTGTTCTATATGTACAGAATAAATCTGGAAAAATTGAACAGACAAGAAATAAAAATTGAAATTTAATACATCAAGTGGAATATGCTCAAATACACGGAGAAACTTAAGTTTACAATTTTTGTTAAATTATGTCATAATTTAGGCAAAAACGTGTTATAGTGAGAATGTTTTGCAGTGAAATACTAAATTTTAGATGAACTATAGTATAATTTACTAGAGATTGTATCAAACTTTATTATAACCTATAATGAAGTTTTATTTTTATATCATTTTTCGAATCTTTAGTATTTTGAATGCGAAAAATTCATTCCCCAATTAGTGAAAAAAATTGTTAATTTTCAGTACCATTTAACTAATAAATAAGTGAATCTAACTAATTCATAGTAAGATTTGAATAATTGAGAGTAAAATTAGTCAAAATTGCCGTTACAACAATATTTATGATTGACTGACATAGATACAGCAATATGAGATGTGTATTCTAGGCATCCGATTATAAGTGAATAAATATGAAAGAATCAACGATATTATTGATTTTAATAGCAATATTCATTGTTTGCCTTCCTATATTATACTTCCGATTCGACGAGTTTCACTTACAATATAATTTCGATTGCTGTGTTCAACATGCTGCATTGTACAGAGACATATTATACTATAAATACAATTATAAATTCCCAACTTACAACCGAGCGGCTAAAACTCCCGAGATACACTACCGGTCAGAATTGTGGGACCACCTATTTTTCGATGATTGCTTAAATTATCTTAATTTTAATTATGTGAGTGATGAAATTTGTACTCTTAATAATGTGAAAGCCATCAAAGTTATCTTTAAAATTAGTCCAGAATGAAGTTATTTTGTTAAATTTTGAAGGAATTATTGCAAAAAAAGTCAAAATTTTAATGTTTTCTTAAATTTTAAACACCTTTCGAAATAATCAACATTTTTTAATATTCTTAGGCTCATTTTAAAGCTTAGATTCTATAGAATTGTAGTAAATTGTCACTATAAATGTATAATTTTTTTCTTGCATAATGTAAAGAAATAAAATTGTAACAAAAAAATAGGGAAATTTTGAAAACATTTCATCTGTAGGTAAATCATAATAAAGATTATATAAATATATATTTTAAGGGCATTATATAGAAAATTTATGGTTATATTTTTTATATATCTTATAAAAAAAATTTTTTTCTCAGCAAAAACAATATTGGAATTTTTTCAACTTTTTTATTTGAACTTTAACCTCGTGCACAATGTAAGAAAAAAATTACACATTAATGTTAATAATTTGCTTCGATTTTGTATAAATTTAGCTCTAAAATGAGTTCAAGAACATACAAAAATGTTGATTATTTCAAAAGTTATTTAAAATTAAAGAAAGCATTGAAATTTTTACTATTTCTGCAATAACTTCTTCAAAATTTAACAAAACGAATTCATGCTGGGCTCATTTTATAAAGAATTTTGATAGCTTTGAATTTAATCAAGAGAATCAATTTTTTCAGTCGCATGATTCAAATTAAGATAATTTAAGCAATTATCGAAAAACAGGTCCCATAATTCTGACCGGTAGTATATTTCTATCAGTGTAATGAAGATTTCTTACTAATTGAAAATAAACGGATTCACTGATAGAATAAGTTCGGGAATTTTAGCAATTCGGTTCTAGATAAGGTTTAATTAATCATAAATATGGTTGTAACGGCAAATTATGATTTATAGAGTTGGAGAGAACTTGAATTTTTTTCTGTTACGTATTCACTTAATCTAAATAAGTAATATAATCTACTAAAATAAATAAACTGGTAACATAATTTAACAATTTATTACAGCTGACTTTGCTTGATTGAGCAGTGACACACGGAGAAACTTTTTATATCAATTTTTACTATAGTATTTTTCAATTTAGGGAAAATCGTATCACTTTGAGAATTTTTGTTAGTAAAAATACTAAACCTTATAATAACGATATGAAACTTTAGTATAAACTATAGTAAAATTTGCTATGAACTATGCTGAAGTTTCATCTCATTATTATAAAGATTAGTTTTTTTACTAACAAAAATTCTCAAAGTGGTACGTTTTTCCCTAAATTGAAAAATACTATAGTAAAAATTGATATAAAAAGTTTCTCCGTGCAAATAAAAAATTCTACATGACATTTTTTTATACCAATCATTAGTGTAATTTGGAACAAAATAATTAATTTACACTAAATTTCGAACTTTGTATATATACTAAAAATCTTGAAAATTTACTAATGTGTACCATTCGATATTGGATCATTAATACATCAATATTTACTATTAGAAAATTATCAGCCGTTGAGTAAACTAACTTTTCGTGAAACTTGAATATTTATTAGCAAAACTTTGCTAATACCGTTTTACTGTGAAAATGATTGGTTGATCTAAATATAGGGGAGATCTACCCTACATCAATTTGTAAACTGACACTGATACTTTACTGCCTGCTACAACTACTTCTCCTGGTTGATGTTACTATCCACATTGTTATTTCAAAATTTCGGGTAGGAAAATCAACCAGAAAAGTAGTTGTGTTAATTAATAAAGTAGCAGTGTGCTACTTTACAAGTAAAAATCGTAGATCACATTTTTTCAGTGTATGAAAAGTTGAGACATTAACTCGGTGGTCCCGAGCGACTTTGACTTAAGGTAGTTGATCCACAAAAATTAGACCTGAGGCAAAAATAGATAATTTTGCTTTCAAGAATAGCAATATAATTATTGAAGGGCTATTTTGGAAGAGAAAAGATTAATTTCCATGAAAAAAATTTGAAATACAGAAAAATAATTTTATTAAGAAATTAAGAAAAAGATTCCCTACAACTTAACCATTTCCAATTTTCGAAAATGATTATCAAATTCAGCAATTTGTTTATAAAAATTTCGTTTTGGAAAATGTTTTTGTTAATGGTTTCAGCCATTAAAGAATTTATTTAAAAAAATCAAATAACAGTGAAGTTGTGGGAAATCTTTCCTCTGAAAAAATGATTCATGATTTATTAGAATCGTATAATTTTTTAAAATTTGGTAAGAAGCGATAAGAAAAAAAGTTGGGTCAAAAATAAAATTTATTAATAAAATTATTTTTCTGCAATTCAAATTTTTTTCATGAAAAATAATCTTTTCTCTTTCAAAATAGCCCTTCAATAATAATATTTCTATTCTTGAAAGCAAAATTATCTATTTTTGCTTGTAGTCTAATTTTCGTGGATGAACACTACCTTAACTCGCAAACAAGTAAACAAACTGTCCTAACTGAAAATCTCCGTTCCATTTTGACTCAACTGAAAATGTCAATTCCATTTTTACTTAGCTGACATGATTCGTGATATTTTGTTGTAACTGTTTTTCTGTGTTTTTTTTTTAATTTGTGATAAAAATGATAATGAGGCAAAGATCTATCCTACATATGAGTGTAAAGAAGCAAATTTGGATTTTTCATTCAGAAAAGGGCATGTTCCCTTTAACTGTAACTGCAAATTATCATATTTGTTCCATTCTACTTTATCTCAACTCGATTGACGCTGAATCTTTTTTGTCTTATTTGCGAAAAAAAGACAACCAGTGGATTTTGACAGACATTTTTTTCAAGCTTCGAAATGGAGGTAACCGAAGAAAGTGATTTTAACCCAAATATTTCCAAAGATACATATAAATTCGTACTGTCAACAAAAAATTATCTGAAATATCCTGAAAATTCCTTTTTGGACAAAGTTTAAAATCTATACTAAAATTTACATCAATTATAAGTTTTAAAAATGTTTCATTGTAATGTTGCATCACAAAGTAACTTTTTGGTATTTGTTTTTTATTTTTTTTTCTGCACTCAAATACACATAAATATTCTAGTTTGACATGATAATCTACCTTTAGTATTGATTACAAGAAAAAATATAAAATAATTTTGGGTAAGTAACGAAAAAAATTCAATTTTCACTAATTTTTGTTTTAAATGTAAATGACGGATTGGCAATCGATTTTTATTATTTGATTTTTAACTCTTCACTTCTGTGTATTAAAGTCATTTTTGTTTTTTCACAATCTGTGATGTATCGTTTTTTTATAATTATATTGAAATAAGGAAAATTCATAAGAATAATATTTTTAAAATGACTCGCAAACTTGATACAGCTTGTTCTCTAAAACTGTCAAATAAGAGTTACAACAAAATGTCACAACCGATTTCAGTTAAGTCAAAATAGAACTGACATTTTCAGTTGAGCCAAAATGGAACGGAGATTTTCAATTAGGACAGTTTATTGACTTGTTTGCGAGTTAAGTCAAAGTCGCTTGGGACCATCGAACTGTAGAGTAAGCGTAAAAAAGTGCATAAATTCATTTTTATTATTTCTTGAATGTATACAAAAATTCTTTAGTTCAAAGTATAATAATGAAAAACATAAATTTTATTTAAAATACATGCATTTACTCAATATTTTCCTAACACCAGATAAGCACTCTCTAAACCTGAATCAGTGAACGGCCACTGATTCACAGTGACTATTCACTGATGGCAGTAGCTATAAGTCTTTCACTGAGAATCAGTGAAATTCGACTGATGAATCAGTGAAATAGATTGAACTCACTTATTGAATCAGTGAAAGCTTCAGGTGGGAGTAATAAAACCAGCAATATATTTTAACGATCGATGAACTCGTTTATTTTAGGCTAAACAACACTAAAACGAAATTACGTAATTATTATTACTTTTAAGGGGCGATAAATCGGTAAAGTGTAAATGAAAGTTTTTAATTCGCGAATTCAAAAGTTATGTTCACCTGACGCGTTCACTGATTCCTTAGTGAAATCAAAGCAGGGCACTGATTCATCAGTTGATATATTTTCACTGATATAATCAGTGACTATTTCACTGATTCAGGTTTAGAGAGCATGCATTCAATAAATTTTCATTTTTGAAAATTTTCGAAATTGTAAAAGATATGAATAAAATTGAAAAGATCAACAATTGAAAATATTTTTTAACTGACGTCTCTTTAATGTAAACTGGTAAAGAAAATCTTTTTGCCAAGAACCGGAATTCGAGGGAAAATGAAAGCCATTTTCAAGATATGGGAACAATGAATAAATTGATTTATCTAAAAACGAATTTATTTATTTTTCACCCAGAAAAAAGGTATTGTATTTGATTAAAATAAATATTTGTGCTACTATCGGATCATGCAGTGGATTTTCTTGCCCCGTGCGGGGCAAACAAATCAATTTTCTGACCCCCTAATAGAAAAAATATCGTGTGTGACACGGGAAAAACATTAATTTTACTCATGTGGTTGTTACCCTCGCTTTGCTCGGGCATCAAACTTCACACTCGCAAAATAACTTTTTTTCCCTAGTTGCACAATATATACTATTTTTGAATCAAATAAATATGTTTTTGAACTAAATAAATAATGTTAAAAAAATAATTTTTTTCATTTAAGAAAGGCTAAAAAGGTGATTTTTTGAAATCAAATAAATTTATATTTGATCTAAAGTTGTTTTTACTTCGAATTTAAAAAGTGAAGTTAAAAAAAAGGATTTCTTGAATTTAAATAAAACTTTTTTCTGGATGAATTGTTCGCTTATAATATTAATATTAATATTTACCGAAAAATATTATTTTAGGAATGATAGATCCGTCCTTTTAATTATAAATAGAGTTAGTGAGCGGTGTAAAAACTCACTTGATCACAGCCTCGAAAATATGTTTTTGTTCACATAATTATAATAATGATATTAGTATGATTTAAAAAATTTTCGGACTTTATTAAAAAGAATATTTCAAATTCCAAACATTCCACGTTTTTATAAAAATAACTTTCAAATGTATTTATAAATTAACTACACGCTTTCAAATTGATTAAAATAAAAGGAAGGTTTTAAAAGATAATTAAGTAACAGTGACGAATTTTGGAAAGATAATGTGGCCTGATTGAAATCACGATGCTATAAGAAGAAATCAATGGAATAGAGTTACATTTGGTCGGCCTCCGGAGGCGACTAACGTTTTCCATCCCGTGTCGTGGATGTAGATCTTGAATCCAAGACTTCACGCAATATTGCGCATGCCTCAAATTCAACATTGTTATTGGCAGGTAGCTTTTTTAAACAAGTTACTTATTTGATCAAAACTAACATTATTTTTTATTTATTCAATTATAAATCATTAAAATCACTCCCTGATCACATGAGTAACGTTTGCTAGGAAATTTATGCAATTCTTGAAACTATTTATGATCTTTGGAGCATGTATTATAATATATAATGCGTTTTTGTGATTTTAACTATTTCTTTCTTTGTGTGACAAAATGAGTGTTTTTTTTAATTTACTAAAAATTTCCCTCTAAATGTCGTATGGAATTGAAGCTTAAGGGGGACTTCCACACTGAGAAAAAAATTCATCCAACAAAACTTTTTTTGTTGTCCTGATAAAATATTTTGTTGCCACAACAAAACATTTTGTTTGGGTAACAAAATTTGATTGGTATAGCAAAATGTTTTGTTGGCACAACAAAAGAATTTTGTTAGCTAAATACTAACAAAATATTTTTGTTGATTTGACAAAACTGTTTTCTCAGTGCACCTTGTGACTCGGTCTTCGAGCCAAAATTCAACATTTTTTTTCTACAGAATGGAATAAGATATCACAATGATTTTTTTGCATATTGTTCTTTTATTCCTCAAAATAAAAAATATATTAACATGAAAAGTTCGAAAAAAATTTTTCGCGGTATAGTCGTCCTCGATTTAGTTATAAAAGTGCGAAAAATGAAAATAGAATAAATCTAGCATCCCGAACGGAAGAGGCATCTTCAATGAATATTCAGTCCAAAAATCAACTTGATTCACCAAATACTTTTCTTGTAATCGTGGTCACAGTTTCAAAAAAACTAGTTTTGAAAATAACGCGTTTAAAGTTAAGGTTTAAAGCCTAGTCACCTGTAAAACTTTGTAACTCTGGAAACGGAATTTTTTTCACAAAATCCTTTTGGGAATCCATTTTCGATAGTTCATAGATTCGAAAAATGCAATAAAAAAATTCGACTTTTTGGAACGCACAAAGTGGAAGTCCCCCTTACATCCCTAATTTTTTAATCAAGATAATATAGGTGCTTCATATGATTAAACTACATATTAATGTATATTGTAATAAAAAATGATATATTTAAGGGCTTATCGACTTATATCATAATTATAACTTTTAGTGTTTAATATCTCAGTTCCTAAATTTGTCTTGAAATTACGAAACTATCACAAAATTTTCCATCGCATGTAACTATATAAAGCTTTAGTTGCGCGGAAAACAAAATTTTCCCTTCTTGCAAGTTTTAGAATTTTAGATAAAAGTATCCGATATCAGAATATTTAATAATATGTAACATAAAATTAAAAAGTTCTTTATAAAGTTTACTAAAAATTAGCTCAAATTCATTGAATTCATCTTAATTTTACAAAACTTAACTATAAAACTCAATTTCGTGAGATAAATAATTCGAGCAGAAATTCCCAACATTTAATTTGGCACATATTTATAAATAGTGAAAAAAATCGTTTATTGTCTCTTTTGAAGCTACGGCATAATTGGCTTATAACGGGTATTCCAATTAGAGTTTTCATTTTGATTTATAAGAAAAACGAGTGTTTTTTGTGAAAAATCATTTGATTTTTATTTCTTTCAATAGCGGAAGGTTTGCCATTAATAATGAAAAACAATATGATTCTTATGGCCTCACGGTTACATTTGCCAGGGCCATGTTATTTTGATGAAATTTTCCATTAAATTTTCGCACATTTGGGGCTCTATTTCTTCGATAACGGCACAAATCTTCTCTTTTAGTTCTTAAATTGACTGAGGAGCATCAGTATAAACCTTATCTTTCACGTAACCCCAATGAAAAAAGTCTAGAGGTGTTAAATCGCACAATCACAGCGGCTAATTGTAATCGCCGTTTCGAAAAATCACTCGGTCTGGAAACTTTTCACGCAAAAGACCGATGGTTTCGCCACTTGTGTGGCAAGTAGCGCCGTCTTGTTGCAAATAAACATCGTCCACATCCATATCTTCCAATTCTGGCCATAAAAATTCATTAATCATGGTTCGATAGCGCAATCCATTCACCGAGACAGCCGCTCTAGCTTTATTTTCAAAAAAATAATCCGAGCCCCCAATGCGACAATTCTGCTTAAACGTAGCCTCCAAGGTGAAAATGAGCCTCATCGCTCATAATGATTTTTTGTAGTAAATTTTAACAATTTCAATGCGCTGTTGAAGCGTATATCGTTCCACTTTTATTAATGGCATAGTTTTTAGTTGTCATCTGTCAATAAATTACAAATCACTTTTTCAAGAAAAAGATTCCCTACAACTTCACCATTCCCAATTTTCGAATATGAATAAATTATTATCAAATTCAGCAATTTGTTTATAAAAATTTCATTTTGGAAAATGTTTTTTAAAGGTTTCAGCCATTAAATAATTTATTTTTAAAAATCAGAAACGGTGAAGTTGTGGGAAATCTTTTTTCTGAAAAAATGATTCATGATTTATTAGAATCGCATAATTTTTTAAAATTTTTGCCCCAACTTTTTTTCTTATCGCTTCTTACTAAATTTTGAAAAATTATGCGATTTTAATAAATTACAAATCACTTTTTCAAGAAAAAGATTCCCTACAACGTGACCATTCCCAATTTTCGAATATGAATAAATTATTATCAAATTCAGCAATTTGTTTATAAAAATTTCGTTTTAGAAAATGTTTTTTAATGGTTTCAGCCATTAAAGAATTTATTTTTAAAAATCAGGTAACGGTGAAGTTGTGGGAAATCTTTTTTCTGAAAAAATGATTCATGATTTATTAGAATCACATAATTTTTTAAAATTTGGTAAGAAGCAATAAGAAAAAAATTTGGGGCAAAAATAAAATTTATTAATAAAATTAATTTTCTGTATTTAAAATTTTTTTCATGGAAATTAGTCTTTTCTCTTACAAAATCTTTCAATCTTTCAATAATAATATTGCTATTCTTAACACTAAACCTACCAGAGCGGTCAAATGACCGCTTTTGACCGCCCGAAAAATAAATGTTTTTTAATTATTATATGATAATTATTTTGTGTTTATTGTTTATGCTAAATTCTGTATTAATTACAATCAACTGGAAAAGACTATAATGTTTATTTCAAAAGCGGTCATTTGATTGCCATTGGTAGAAATAGGTATATATAATATGTCGGTAGGTTTAAGACAGCTGTCAAAATAGTGGGCTATTCAAAATGAAACCTGTAATTAGAAAACCCTGTATTTATATATATATAAGAATTGAAGGAGACTGCATGTTCCTTTAGGATGATAGTATAGATTATGAAGTGACAAAAGTAACCTAATAGAGTTCAGCGCAATAAAGCTATAACAAACGATAATCTTCCACTATATACTTATCAGCCTTGATGCATGGTTGCAACTCTTTACAGCAGCTTGTAACAGTTATACCTTTGAACGTTATTTCGAACTCGAAAGAGCTTTCTCAAAATAATAAATAATCAACTCAAGGGTTAACCCATCGATTGGCTCTCATAATTTTACACGTGACTTACTCGGAAAACAAATTAAGGTTTATTCAACTTATCACTCAGGGAAAAATCTAGTTGGAATACCAATTTATCACTTTAAAGTTCAGTTAGTCAAGTCGATAATTATAATTGTTATTTTTTTAGTAGCTTTATTAAATTTTGGTCAACTACGAATTAAAGACTTGTTCATCAGCACGTTTAATCTTTAAGGAATTTCATCACCTTTGCATTTTCAAAAAATTACTTTTTTTTATTGCATAAAAAGGTCCCTTAGGGTCCTAACAATGATACCCAATAGGTTTTTCGTGCGGGCGGGGCATAGCAGATTAGAGGTATAACAAAATTATTGTACTTTTTTACGTTATTAAAAATTTTAACGCGTTTTTCTCCAAACTGACTTTTTCAAATCGGCAAGACACGCCATTTCAACAATTTTCAACCGATTGGCACGAATCTTATTTTAAATAAAATATTATTTAATTATCTAGTGGAGTACCTAAGATTTTTAAGATTGGTTGACAATCGTTTATTTATTTAACAAATTAAGATCGCTTTTTTGGGCAAAAATCGAGTGTTACATTCAAATGCCCACCATTTTGGCAAAAATGAATATTTTTTTATAATCTAAGGTACTTTACTGGGAAATTTTATAAACATTAGGAAAAAAATTGTTTTTCTGTTCAAGGTGCAAATCTCAATTTTTAGAATTTCTTGTCGCGGACTACTTATGAAAAAAAAATTTTTGTTCGACACGGCAATACTCAGCCACCATTTTGTATTTCTAAACAAAGAATTTTTTTATAAGGTTAATATATTAGTTAATAAACTCTTTATATTTTAATTGCCTTATGTTTTGTTATATGCCTGCAGATAAATCATAAAAATGACACTATTTTTGGAGGCTCAAAGGCGATAAAACCCCTTAAAGGAATCCGCCACCTTTAATATTTTTATTTTTGAGTTTAGATCTCCCATGTAATTGTTTTTATGTTTAGTGCTTTTATTTAGGAAGGTTTTAAGGGATTTTAAAAATTCTATCACCTTTATGTTTTTTAAACTAAAAATTTCGAGTTTTTTGGGCATTTTTATGACATTTTTTGACTTTGAATAACGTTTTTGTTTTTTAACTACTGTCATGATTATTTTTTTTTATTTTGTTCCTTACAATATGAAGCAAATTTTTGGGTATGGAAAATAAGGTAACATAACTGAAAAAAAAGTTACAAATAAAATAAAATAAAAAAATGAATAAAAATATCTTAAAATATAAAAAAAAAACATTTTTGAAGTTATTTTTTTAATTAGAGTGCTTTCCATACCCAAAAATATTTATAATATAACAAAGAATAAGTAGTTTAAGTAAAATAAAGTCTTGTAGTGAAGTCTCGCTAAAAACGCATTATTCGCAAATCGTAGTAACTTTTAATTTTATTTATTCTTCCAAGAAAAAAAAATCATATTGCCCTGAAAATTTACACACTTACTCAGAAAAGTATAGAGAATAAAAAAGTAACATTTTTGGAAAATGTATTTTTTTTTTATTGCATAAAAAGGTTCCTTTAGGGTCCTAAAAATGATGCCCAATAGGTAGGTAGGCAGTGGATCCGCTTAAATAAATGAAATAATTAAGTTGAAAAGGCTATTTATAAACAAAACATATGATTCATTTTTTTATGATAAATTTTGGTTTTCCTCAACAACTAATAAATAATCACACCTTATTATTAGAACAACCAAAAATACCAAGTCATTCTTTCTGGGTACTTTGGTATAATATTAAATAAACATTTGAATGTTGGCAAAATTTACGCATTAAGTAATTTATTTAGCAGCATATCAGCCTTTATTGTCAATTATGCTACTTTATAAGCATGAATCACATATGTTTTTCTCTTTCTCTCTCTCTATGTCTCTCCTGGCATTTCTCTTATCAAATGTAATTTAAACGTTTGTCCTATGAAAGGGAGAATTTTCTAGAAACTTTGAGCATAACAGGCTGATTGTCAGAGATTGAAATTAGCGAGTTTGAAGGGCTCTTAGTAAAGAATAGGAGCGATCAAGACTAGAAGGATCTCAATGATGAATATTTATTTTCTTAAATTGTTGTCGCTGCTTGCACTTCACCTACTCTTTAGAGGTCAAAAGCAACCATTCATTAAATAATAGTCTTGCAACTTCGTTGAGATCGTATTAAGCGAGTTATTTAAATTACCTTCCACCGTTAGGGCAGCCATGTACATTATCAGCGATATAAGAGGACGTTCATGACTAGCAGGAGCGTTAAATCTGTTCATCAAACTCCAGCGAGATGATCGTCATTCTTATACCGTTCTTTCTAGGTGAGTAATTCAATATTAAATCACTTTAAATATATATTTCATTAAATCAGTCATTAATAACTAAGAGTTTTATCACCTTTTTCATTATTTTTTCCTTTTTCCCTGCTTTTGAAAGCCTTTTGAGATTTAAATTAATTTCCGTTGCTTGAATTTACATACACCAAATATTGGAAATTTTCTCATTAAATTGTTATTAACTCACTTATAATTCATATACAATATGTTAAAAACACTGCTTCAATATTTATGTGAAGCAAGACATTTTTTTTTATAATAAACGGAATAGTGTTTTTTAAGCATTTTTTTAAGTTCACGCGTAGTTATGCTTAAAAATAAGGAATTTAGAAGACAGCTTTTAAAAAGTATTCTATTTATTTCGTTTAGACACTGATAAAAGTGATTGATTTAAAATTTTTATTTTACGTATACAGTCGGATGGAAAGAATGTCTGGTGTTTAGAAAAAGAAAATTAATGGTGGAAATGATTTACAAAAGGGAGTTGTGAATAAAACTGGTCACGTACTGTAAAAATAAACATAGTATGTATATCGAAATGCTGACAACGGAAAAAAGTTCTGTAGTGCGGGTATTCATGCATCATTTACATTCCGCGGGACTCGCAGTTTCGTATCACTAGATATCAATCTGTTTCGTGAACGTGTTTGTGAAATAGATACATACATTTTAATTGAGTGACCTTTTTTGTGTAATCTGAAACGTAAAAACATAGTTTTTATTCAAAATTTCTAATATTTGTTATAAAATCTGAATAATTTGTTTAAATAACTTTCTACAAGATCTTGCTGGAATTTTCACCACAATGGGAAATGTCGAGACAAAAAAAATACTGTTTCATATAGAGTAGTACTGTCGGAAATAATGAGACCGCATGTTTTTTTAACGTTTTTTAAAGTGTCTTGATTTTGAAATATTCAACTGAAGCTCATGTCAATTTTATCATATTGTATATGTAAATTAGATTTTCACAACGTTACTGAATTTTTTGATTTCAAATAAAAAAGGAAATTCAATTTACTTAAGGCTCTATCAGCCTTAAGGAACACATTCTCATTATGACACTCGCACTTCGCGATCGATTTTCTGTATACATTTCTGTAACTCTCTAATAATTTACACAATTAAAAACAATTTATCATATTCCAAATATCTCAAGAAGGAAAAAAAATCGTAGACTGTTTTTAAGCAAACGATTTTTTATTTTAACGCTTATTTTGTATCTTACATATTTTGATTAAAAAAAAAATGGAATTTTTTATTTTCAATAGTGTTTTTTTATAACCAAAACATAAAATATACATCTTGTTAAAAAATGTCCTACTGAGAATTTTTTTTCGTATTTCGTTAAATTCAACTATGGAAAATGGAATTTAGATATTGATTTTCTTCAAATTTCAACATACTGTAACTTTTCTAATTTTAGTTTAATCGAAAAATGTTATGAGGATAATTAATAGAGCTTTATGTGAACTATCAGAAACCACCCTAGCGGACACGGTTGAGAGAACGCTCAGAGAATACTCTGACCATTCTCTGACCTCACACGCGGAGAAAAAAAATTGTTGTATTAACCAACCAGATTGTTGATATGAAACTGACAAAACTTTTTTGCTTTCCCAACAAATTTTCAGTTTTCCCAACAAACCTATTTGTTGAACTAGCAAAAGAGTTTGTTATTGCTTTTTGCTGGACAAAACTTTTTGTAAGGAGAACTAAAATTTTGTTGAGACGGCAAAAAAAATGTTGTCAGTTCTATATTTTTCTTCGTACATGATTATAACTAAGAAAGGTAAAAAACATTTAAGTCATTGCAATTATTATTCTGCGATCAAATTTGAATAAGAAGGTGTAGGAATAAATACAATAACTGCACTGCCTTCAATGACAGGTATATGATGTTTTTCTAACTTTTATTCCTAAAAAATAAAATTATTGTATTTATTCCTACACCTTCTTATTCGAATTTGATAGCAGAATGATAATTGCAATGACTTAAATGTCTTTTTTACCTTTCTTAGCCATAATAATGCAAGGTTGGAGAACGATCAGAGAACAGTCAGAGAATGGCCAAAGTATTCTCTCAACCGGGTCCGCTAGGGCAGTATTTAAATTTTGGATTTTTTCATAAAGTTTTTTTCATAAACACAAAAAATGCTCCTATTTTAACCATTTTGGTCGGATATGGCTGGTTAACGAACTCGTCCTTACTTTTTCGGTCCCTATAAATTATGCAGCTCAATTTAATCCGATAATTCTATCGAGAGTTATCGAGTATACAACCTACAGACAGACAGACACTTTTGTAAAAACCGTTTTTTCTGACTCAGGGGGTCTCAAAACGTTTAATCTCGATTATAAGCGGTATACTGTTAGAACATAGAATAAATTGTAGGTTATGTCACTTATAATCTGGATTAAACTTTTCATAATCTGGATTATACTTTTCATAATCTAGATTATACTGTTTATATAATATAAATGGCTGTCCCATAGTCACTGGGCCTGGTTATTAAATTTTCTAATCCATTTTTCTTAGTATATAATACAAAATTTTATTCCATGGCTGAACCTAAGAAAATTTTGTTAAACACGTTTTCAGGCTGGTTTCACCAACTTTGGTTAACTTTTAATCGGCGGTTAAATTTGTCATTCTAAATTATGATTAATTTTATTATCAGGAAAAATGTAGAGTAAAATATTTAAAAAAAGAAAAAGAAATAAATATTTTTGAATGATCGGAATAAAAAATGTATTGGTTTAAAATTGAAATGGATTTCAAATAAAATATACTTTGTTGCGTTCAAGTTCGTTAATGCACGAGAGATAAGATTTCAATAAACAAATATAATGCTGGGAAATTTTAAAAAGGCGGGAGCATATATGCATATATGGTATCTGACGGCTAGATTCTCATTCAATAAATGTATGAAGCGATGTTGAAAACTAATATTTGTTAAAAGGATTTATATGACTTTTTTCATACCATTTGATATTTCCAATTTCATAAGCTCTCTTTCAAAATAACAGTAAATTAATAAATACCGAAAAAAGTTTAATTTTTGAAAATATTAAAATCAAAGAAGATTCTTTTTTTTGTGCTAAAATTGAAAAAGCATAAATGCAAGTAAAAATAATTTCATGTAATGACGATGAATTCCCAAATAATTCGTTTTTCATAGAATTTATATTTAAAATTATCACTTTTAATACAGGTTTTCTCATCTTTGAAAAAGTTAAACTTTAACAAACATAATGAATGGATATTGTAAACACTTGAAGTATTCTAATTTTTATAAAAATTAATTGCAAATTAAAAGGCAAAAATGTAGTCTGCGAACTAAAAAATATTAATCTGAGTTTAATTATTTATGCTAGTTCTAATTTTACTTTGTAATAAAAAAATGTTCATCTTTCACTATTTCAGAAATATTTTCTATTTTTATTATACACGGAGAAAATGCAGATCAGAAGAATATGAATGATTATTAAAAACCAGGAATGACTTTTAGATAAGAAAAGAGAGTGTTGCGGAGTTTGGGAATGAGTTTTATACTGTTTAATACTCTCTTTTCATTTTTAGTAATCATTTCTGTTTTTTAGTAATTATTCATAATCTTATGATCTCCACTTTTCTCCATGTAGTAATACCTGTTCTTCTTTTTCATTTAGAAAAAAAAAATTTATTTATAAAATTGAATTGTCCTTTCAGTTGCTCAAATACCAGTTGAAGAAAATGCCTGGAAGTTTGGGCCAGAATATACGTTTCAGGTGAATTCAAATTTAACTGCTAATTCGGAAAATGAGGTGAAGATGACATGCAACACCACAGCTCTTCTTCGATGTAGACCGAAGGAAACTAATGCGTTGAGCTGTCACCTTGAAAATCCAGAAAGCCATAAAAGCACGTATGATAAGAGTAAAGGAATTAACACTACAGAAGTGAAAAGGTATCCATTAAGCCAAGATCAATTTGAGGTGAAATTCAACAGCACAGGTGTGAAGGATCTAGTTGTTCAAAAGAACATATCAATCTGGAGCTTAAATATTATTAAGTCTTTTGTAAATCAGCTAAGTATTGGTGCCAATTTGAGCGAAAAACAAACTCAGGAAACATTCGAGGCTAAGGAAAATTCAACTATTGGAGAGTGTAAGGTTAACTTCAAGATCACTCACAAACCAAGAGAGCAAAAAGAAACAAATAAGGCTGCTCCTTTTATTTTGGACGTTCTGCCTCTGCCTGATAAGGTTTCCAAAGGAAATGTTGAAATTGAGAAGACTCGAAACTTAAAGGACTGTACCAACTTCGTTAATTATTTGTGGGGAAACTTTGGGGATGATAAAGTAAATTCCACTGAAGTTGGCGTCGATACACAACTTGTAAGTATATTTTACAAAAGAATTATTACCTATTTAAATCTACTATTTTTCAGAAGCCACACGAAGAAATATAAGATAAGAAAATCGGTATTGATTACTGAAATTTCTGTTAACAAATTTTACGTTTGATTATTTCCAACTGATTCCGCAATCAATAGACGCGAGAGTGTGACGCAGACTGGCAATGATTACTGAATTCCAGTAATCATTAACAAGCAACATTACTTTCTCTTCTGTTTATTAAAGAATCAGTTGGGAAAAACGAAACGTAGAATTTGTTTACAGAAATTGCAGTAATCAATGGCGATTTTCTTATCTCCATTGTACACCGTTTTCTGCTTCGCATTGAATATTATTTAAATGAATGCGAATTTTTGCTATACAAATTGGTTCGATTTTAATCAGATTTGAATAAATGTGAAGTCTTGTATTAAAAATAATTCGAGATACATTTTAAATATTTTTTAAAGTGATTCCTATACTGTATATGAGTTCAATACTTTTATTCAGTAGTAAAATACTGACTATAGAATAAAATAAATAAAATAAATCATGTTAAAGATAATTATTTTGTAAACGATTTCTATTCATATTTGCAATTCTTTTTTTTAGAACTCAGTCATTGCTCGAATGAATATCAGCAGCACGAGTTTCTCATCTTACACCCACACTGAAGCCATCAGGGGACTAGATTCTAAGAAGAGAAAGTTTAAAGTTGTTGAAAGAATAAGTGTCGCTCTCAAAAACATTGAAGCTGCTAAAGACAAGTTGCCATCAATTCCTAACCCCGGAACTACGCCAATTATTACGAAAATTAATGTCCAGGATATTAGAATTAGGCGTGGGAGTTTATATTAAAAATAATATGAAGCTCTCAATATATTACAATATTGTAACTTGCATTTCTTCGTTCTCACAGTCTAACTAAATTTCAATGTCGAGTGATTTTTGACAATTCATCATACTGTTAAGCTTACACATTTCAACACAGGAACTAAAAGCAAAACTGTAAGTGGCAAAGTTTAACTGAAATTATTTCGTGATAAACTAAACATCTAAGAATGACAAAAATCTATTCGGGAAACTTACACGTGACTAAGGTAATATTCGAACGCAAAATAGTTATTAAATATTTAATCGAAGAACTTTAGTATTATGTTTTTTAGATCTTATTTCTGTAAGCTTGCGAAATAAAAATGTATCTAGGGATATCCTAGAGGTGAATAAACCAGAAAAATAATCGCACGTTGTCTTGTTTCATCATAATACCTCATCAGCAAAATATTTCAAGAAAACTACGTGACTGTCTTGATTGGGTAATTTTATATTATTCAGTTGATTGTAACTTGGAAATCATTATGCAGATTTCTTTCTAGTGAACAATAAAGAGAAATTACGTGTTACTACTAGTCATACATATACACATTGAGTTGAATGAACTTATTTTATTTTCAAATCACACTACATTATTTCAGAATCATTAGAACGTCTCACCATTCATGTTCCACTCTCTTCTCTCAGCATTATTTTAAACTCAAATGTCTTGATCTGTCTCTCGATAAAACCGACCAAAAAAAATTTCTATTTTTCGTACATCAAATCATTTAAAAAATTTTGATAATCACGAATAGCAATTAATAATTCAAGTATCGAGAGGTGAATTTTTGATCACGCAGAACATAAATAATCCACATTCAAAATTCATCTGCAGCTTCTTACATTTTGTTACAACCGACGAATAATACTTTGAATCGCCTTCGGGATTCAGCATTGATCTTTCATTTCACGATATACATAAATGATTGCACTTTATGTCGATTTGCACACCAAAATTAGTATATAAATACGAACTATATTTACATTCACGCATATGTTCGTATCTTAAACTTTTACATTATTCGCAATTAAATCTGTGAATCAATACACATTGTATTTACTTAGAATAAACAAACGTGATGAAATTTATATCTCTGTTATAAATTATTTAAAATTATGTGGAACCTTTGTATACAAAAGAACGATATTTTTGGATATCGTTAAAATATTGAAAATTACTCAGCAAACACATTAAATCTAAACATGAGATTGCGTGATGGTTGATTATCTTATCGGCACGGCTTTACTCTATGACTTTGTTCTCACAAAATTTTTTAATTTTACTTTGAAGATATTTTTGAATACGCTATCCTGATTTTCGCTCCTTACATATTTTCAGATTAGCTTCTTAGATTTAGAAAAGTCGAGTTCCTAAAATTATTGGTCCATCAGTAGAAATATAGATATTTCAAAAGTTTTCTGCAGATGAAAAGCTTGACCATCTGACTTATAAAATATGCAGATTTCTAGAAACTCATCCAATTTGCTTCAATAAAGCCTGATATCATTTATTAAATGAAAAAGTATGTCAGGATTGAATAGACATGTGAAAATGAATATTCTATATAAAACATTATGTAAATTCTACACTTTGAATATTCAATTTTTGTAAAATCGTGATTATTTTTTTCTGAAAAATTTTCCACTGCCATAAGAAAAATCACAAAAGGCATAAGTACATATGTTTTCAGTTAGACAAAATGTCTAATTAACTAGTCCAGCACTCAATCATGGCACAATCAGTAATTATTACTGTGCGTATATTTGAAGAAAGCTTGGCCATCTTATCGTTGCATTGTGTTCTTCTAAAATTGATATAAGCATTCTAATCATAAGAAATAAAAGTCCTATGCAAAAAAACTGTCTTCGAAATCGTATACATAAACACGCACTACCTAGATCGATACTAATTACAAAATCTCTCCGCAAGGCTGTTGTATAAATAGATTGTACTCGCTGTAAAACATCCCATATAAAAGTTCGATCGACTCTTGTAAAAAGGAGTTGAATCGATTTAAAAAAAAGGAATGTAAACTTTCTTTTACGGTCGGGAAAATTTTCATAGTTACCCAATTATGCTTTCTTGTAATGTATCCTAACGTTGGTTTCATTTGATTAGTAATTAAAGTATCGGTATATACTGTATAATTTATAATTATATATAAAAGATGCTTCGAATTACTTAATAACCTTATTATATTACGCAAAACTTCCCTTAAATTCAAAGAAGTAACTATGACAATAAAAAATTTAGTGATTTTCAAAATGTATTGTTAATTCTACGTAAACTTTTCAAGAATTACGTCTATAATACGTATATATAAAATTGATTCATATAGATTTTGTATCGCATTAGATTACTGAAGTAAAATATACAATTATATTTTAAATATTTTTTCAATTTTCAAAAACTACTTTTATTTTATTTTAAATACTATTTAATAGCATTCAATAACAAGTAACATTTTTGAAAATTGCTTTGGAGACAAAAATACAAGACTTGCTTGTCTTGGACTTTCAGCTGGCAAGCTTGTGCAATTGCTGACGGTTCCTAATAGTAAAATGAAGCCTAATAATTAATTAATTGATAAATGGTTCAATTTTTTAAGCAATGTAGACTAAAGTTAATTTTTCCTTTCTCCTAAATTTTTTGTCCTGATTTATATTTTGAACATTGCAGAACAAATCTTAGTGGATAATCACTAATCCTAAAGTTTTAATCTTTTTAGAAAACTTAAAATGACACTTTTTTAATTAAACTTGTTTTGACGTGCTTATTATTTTCTTGATTTTTTCATCAGTTTAAATAGTGAAAAATTTTATCATCAAGAATTGCATATAATCGCCAATAATTGCAAGCTTTCTAATCGAGCCTTGATCAGCCTCCATTAAATTTCAGAATCGACTAGCTTAATCTAAATATTTACACGAATTGCATTGATAAACAACGTTTGCTGCAACCGATGGATGACAGGGAGGCGAGCAGAGAATGATTGTATACACAAGTGCAGGCAACGAAAAGTAAAAAAGAAGCAGACGTAGGAGAAAAAGAGGAGATTAAATGGCATACTATTATTGAACATTGTTGACGTTGTTCTGTTTTGAATCCATGTTGGGGATATAGTCCATCGCCATTAGGCAAGCAAAAACTGTCATCACCATTTTCTGTTTCACCTCGGTGATGTCTTCAGGCAATGCATAAACTCGTGCTCCACATTTTCGGGCCAGGGATATCGCGTATTTTGCATTATCCAAATTCTCCTATGAAAAAGAGTAAACAATTGATTAATTACTCCAGGAACGATTAATAAAAATAAAATGCCAACTATTTTTAACGAAAGAAAACAGGAAATGATTGAAAACATTTTTACACTAATTACCTCTTCTGTTCCTCCTTCCTTGACAAGATCGTAATTTACAGAGCCAGGCTTGATTGCATCAATTAAATCAAGTACAACCTTTCCATCAGCTATTGCATAATCTTGGAATCCTTTGATGCTGCTAGTTTTCCCAGCAGCTTGCAGCTTTGAATTAGCCCATTGAACGATCTCTTTTTCCACCAGTGTGCTGTTTTGAGATCCTGCAAGGGAGCTTAATATCGACAGAGTATAAGACCTCATTAATTGCCAAATTAGAGCTAGGGTTAAAGTTGCATTTCCATCGTTCAGATCTTGCCCAGCTATGCCAACTAATGAATAATTCATCTTCTTTCCAAGTTCAACTGCATAATTACAATTTTCAAGCTTCTCCATGAACTTCCTTAGTTTCGTGAACTTATTGTGAACTTTGTTCCAGTTGACAGACCCTGGTTTAATGATATCATAGAGCTGGAAAATAACAAGTCCATCAGCCAAATCAGAATAGAGCCAGTTTACATGGGGCGATACTCCTAAAGAATTCATCCAATTTCTATAAGTCTTTTCCTCTCGTGTCTCTTCCAGAGCTTCGAGGCCTTCAATGTTCGTCTCTGGTTTGTCCAAACCAGGGTAGTTATTAAACATGTTTGCCACGAACGCTAGATTTAGTTTATAAATTCCATTAACTACATCACTTGGAGTTACAAAGCTACGGCAACCCAATTTTGCAGCTTGTTGAAGCATAATCTCGGCTCTAGTTGTGTGATTTGATTCCATCAAAGCTTCCAAGGTCACTCCAGCGGTGTTAGGTGCAATCTGCTTGATCAAGTGCGAATAAACCTCAGAATCTGTGATGTCTGACATAAAGTTGGTGCATCTCCTGGAAATACCAGCGTGTTCCAAGTGGTGGTTCACCCATCTCAGAAGAATCATCTCTGGGCTAAGTTTCAACAAGTCCTCAATGCGTTCACCGTCTTGTAGAAGCGTGGCGAGTCCTGGACAGTTCTCTAGAGTGATTTGGTTAAAGAGACCAATCCTGATGATCTGCCATAGGAGACCCAGAACCAAATGTGGAGAACCTTTGGTGAGATCATGAGCATCAATGTTAACAATATTACAACCAATAGCTTGAGCTGAGGAGAGGGCAAGAGTCAAGTTTTCATGCTTCTTATAGAGAGTCAGGTTCTTTTTGTTGATTGTGCGTTCATCGATCGTGTCCGGACATGAGTGATTGATGATTTTGCTGAAAAGGAAAGTAAAATAATCATAAAAGAGTGGAAGCGGAGCTAATTAATATCGGGAGACTTATTAGAAGATTAGGAGACAAGACTGAACAACTTATATATCTCACCAGAGGAGGATGCCGTCTTTGACCTTGTCGTATAAGGCCTTTCCTTCTCCATCGATAGGTAAGAGGTGTTTCAGGTCAGGATCGTGGGCCAAGTTTGTGTTGATCCAGTCGCTGAAAGCTAGCTGTTCCTCGAGTCGTACGGAATGTGTGGTACCTTCGCTCGATGCCTCAGAGATTCCGCCTAAGGTCTCAAGGTTTTCCTTCTTTGAGACAACTTGTTTGAACGTGGATCCAAGTTCGTTGGCTTTAAGTTCCTTGCATAGTTTCTCAAATTCTTCAAAAGAGAGCCGGCCCTTATGCTGTAGTCTTTGCTTGTCATCGTATTCCTCAATCATTTGACGGACCTTGTACCCAGGCATCTTGAAACCACACACGTCTAGAGCGTTTCGCAATTCCGCCAGGTCAATGAATCCATCTCCATTTTCATCTATCTGTAATATCAAAATTCGTTGAGATTAATTTTTAAAATTTTGAGATTTTAGAATCCTAATCTTTTTATCAAGTTAAGTAACTGTCTTCATTTTTCAAACCTTCTTGGGTCACTTAACCTTGCGATCGTAAAGTCAATATCAATTACATTTTAGTTTATACTCTGCTATTTTATTTAGCAGTTAACGGTATTTGGGTCATAGCTGATCGGAATCTGATGAACTTTAAGAATGCAGATAGAATTATGGGTCATTTTAGTAATAATATAGTTACTGGAGGTATTTTATAGAAGGTGTCAATTGTTAGGTTACCTACGATTATGAAACAATGCCATGACTTTAGAACATAAGAACACTACGTAATACTTAAATACACTTATCTGACTAATTATCATATTATTCCAGTTATCACACCTTGATGTCATAGTCGTGATACTCACAGAAGTAATGCGATCACATGAAAAATTAAGGTCAATTAGAAAAATAATTAAAGAATTAAATGAGATTAGGTGATTGGTTATGCACGGTTGAAATTTTTAGAGTAGCGATAGAAATATAATACAATTCACTCACTGCATTAAAAAGTCTAGTAAAATCCTGCAAATATTCATCGACAACGTCCCATTTTTGCATTCCATATATTTCCATAATAGAAAATTGTAAAGAAAATTCCAGTAAAAGGAATTTAAAGAAGAAAAATTTGAACCGACTCTCAAGCTGCAACTGCAACTTGCAACTGATTCTCTTATCGTCTCTATCAAAAGCAAATCTTGGATTAATGGAAAAATTGTTCGAAGCTTTTGATTTCTAGCTTATCAGATAGAATAGCCAACAAATGATCCTAGGAAATGGCTAATCAAAAGCTAAATGAGAACATCTCGGAAGAGAAATAATTTTGAAAAAGACTATTTTATTTCTTAGAAACGCGTTTATTATTATTAATAGAAATTTAAACCACAAAATTGGGAAATATGGATAAATGCATGCATTGTTTAAGATTTTCATATTATAAAAATTCAATTGGTGATTTTGGTTATTTTCTATATATTTAATACCTTTCTAAACCTCATTCACAACGAATATAAAGACTTTTTTGTAATTTGGGTAATAAAACTGTTGGGGAATGAATCATCCACTCGTGAAGAAAAAAATAAAAGATGCTTCTTCTTATGCTATACTGTGAGGCACGCTTGTTATCACGTTAGTAAAATCTTGTTTCTTGATTAAGTTAAATAAATATTGACCAAATTAAAAAAATAGTGCAATACATTGTTACAAAAACTTTAGCATAATAATGACATTATGTGGATATAAATTCTGCTTAGTCTACGTACCTTTTAATTATACATAGAAAGTATTTATAAAAAGTATTTTTATCCTTTTTTAGCTTAAATAGCCAACTTCATTGTTTCTCTTTTTGTCCTTTGTAGACAGGTTTCGGAATCCGGAAAAACGATACGCTAGATAAACGAATTGATAGAGCGAAAAGACTCTTATTTCCTCTAGTGGAATATCAAGCATGCATAAATACGATGATCAACAGTTACGAAATATTTCTATTTCTAGGAGTTCAACAGAACTTGCCTATTGACTAGACAAACTTTCTATCAAATCGCTTTCAAGTTAATTAAATTCAAAATCACAGGTAAACCAATTTTTTTACTTATAATATTTTTTTAAAGTTTCGAACGTAGACGGATTTTTTTTTTATAAATAAAAATATCATTTTAAAGTATTTATAAAATCCATTAAATTTCTTTTGAATTCAATTGCAGTATAATGTATACATCTGTTTAACATTTTAAAACTCAAGGTCACACCAAATTGCAATAACCCTATCTTTAGAATGAAAGAAAGGTACGTGGGATACGCAACACTTTCGTTTGTGGCTCAGAGATCAAATGTTTTTTCCATTCATTCTTTAAGGCCATGGATCAATCGGACCACGTGACTAAATTATACATGTAATTCGTTCATGTAAGATAATTTTTTTAGTTTACAAAGTATCTTTATGAAAATTTGGAAAACGTGACAAAAGACAATAAAGCACGTCTGTAAACTTCTTTTTAGTAAAAATTTTGAAAAAAATTCGATAACTTATCGACAATTACAGTTAACTATAAAAATTTTTTCAAAATTTTCACTCAAACCAAGTTGACAGACGTTCTTTATCGTTTTCTGCTGTATTTTCCAAACTTTCAGGATGACATTATGTAAAATAAAAAAGTTATTTTACACGAACAATTTCAATTTTTTTCTCCATATATAAAATTTGGAATCAAAATAAATCGGACAAAATTTATAAAATTATCAATAATAGCATATGGAAGGAATAGGGTAAGACATAATTTATTTAAATGAAATACTTCACTTTCACTTTTAGATTTTAATATTTAAAAAATTGCAGAATTTTTACTAAAACGAAGTTAACAAAAGTTCTTTATTGTTTTCTGATATATTTACCAAATTTTAAGCAAGATATTTTATAAGCAAAAAAAGTTATCTTACTTGGTCGAATTAACATATAATTTTTGTCACTTGACCTGCTTGGCCCATGACCTTAAAGTATAATCAAATATAAATAAACTTATCAAATGATATTCAAATCCAAATATAAAATTCAAATTAAATATAGCTAAGTTATCTGAAATATAAATCTAGAAGATTCTAAATTGAGGTCTGTTGTACCGTACGAAAGATGTAATGATGTAATGTAACCGGATTACATTGTCGTGAATCTCATTTAGCGCGTTAATGCAGCTAGAACTGGTTTTGCGGTATTATAATGTCAATCTTGATTTAACTTGATTTTATATTTATTTTACTTCGGTTTCATAAGAAAGAGAAAAAAGTTTATTGGGAATTCACCTTTTTCTCTTGATTCAGTGATTTATTTCTAGCTATTTAATTAAGTGGTTTTGATGAACTCCTTAGCGAATATGATTCAATAAATTGATATAATGGCTAATAATGAGTAAATGAATGAAATTATTTTTAAAAAACTACTGATTGCGACTAACAGATTTGTATGGTCTTAAGGCCATGGATCAACCAGATCACGTGACCAAGGCCCTGTAAAAGTTCGTGTAGACGGAAAAAAATAGTTCAGTAAAGTTTATAGAACTGTTCAAGAGTTAAGGATACAGGCATTTACAGAACGAAGTTCTACAAAATTTATAGAACTTTTCATAATTAATGTAAAACTTTCAATAATTTTTCCGGAATGTTCCGCATTTTATACTGAAAAGTTCTGTAAATTTTGCAGAATTCTGTTCAGTAAATGCCTGTATCCCCAACTCTTGAACAGTTCTATAAACTTTACTTAACTATTTTTTTCCGTGTACACGAACTTTTTTTATTTTACAAAATATCTTCTTGAAAATTTGGAAAATGCTACAGAACACGATAGAGAACGTCTGTCAACTTCATTTGAGTGAAAATTTTGCAAAAAATTTTACACTTACCCGTAATTGTCGGTAAGTTTCCGATTTTTTTTCAAAATTTTTACTAAAAAGAAGTTTGCAGACGTGCTTTATTGTCTTTTCTTACATTTCGCAAATTTTCAGAAAGGTGCTTTGTAAACTAAAAAAGTTATCTTACATGAACGAAATAATGTATAATTTAGTCACGTGGTTCGATTGATCCACAGCTTTAAAATGAAAGTTGCTACAAATCGTAGATAATATACTATTATGATGAGGATTCAGTTGCTAAAATGAATTTTGTTTAAAAGGGGCTTAAGGCCATGGATCAACAAAACCACGTGACATCGGTAATTGCAATTACAACATGTAAGGTTTTTTAAAAATCTATTTTAGTTATCAATTATTGAATAACCTTACATATTGTAATTGCAATTACCGATGTCACGTGGTTTGGTGGATCCATGGCCTTAAAATAAAAGTTGTCATAAATCGTAGATAGATAATTGTATGATGAGACCTTCTTGGATTTTTGTTCTCGTCTTTCTGCTAGCAAAAATCCATTTTAGTTATTATTTTTCGAATAATCTTACATACTGTAATTACAATTACCGACGTTACGTGTTTCAGTTGATCACGGTCTTAAAAAAAATTTCAGTATTGCATGTACTGTAAACTGTAAATAAAATTTGTATTATACTAATAATGATTCAATTAAATTTACTGATTATTTCAAATTAAAGACAAAAATTTGAAGAGAAAATAAACATCAAATGATTGACAATTTTATTCAGAACCCGTATATCATATTGACCCGTATAATGTGGCCAAGGGCAGATGCACGTCTCATTCATTTGTTTCACGAGGCTGATCACGTATGTGAAAACAAAATGCAGGAATTTTCTTCTTTTTTTTACATCCTTCTGAGTTGGTCGGTAGATAATTCAAGACGATGAATCAGACTTGTGCACTTTAACGTGCGATTCTTTCGATTCGTTTGACTCTTACACTCGTCTTTTTGATTGCAAGTTAGTAGAAGTGTGTGCGTGTGCGTGTGTAAGTGTAATTGCATTCGTGGATATGACGTTTTTATCAATCGATCTTGATGATGCCACGCTGGTTAGAAGTTTATACACTTTCAACTGAGTTTCTGTATTTATTTTTTTAATATCAGCTATCAACATGAAAATTAGTAAAATTTGAATACTTTAGACTCGAAGAGATTTGCTTTATGTACTAACAAATGCATTGTTATAGAAATTTTTTTATTAGAATTAATATACAAGAGTGAAGAAATATGCATTGCAGCTACATTAGTTTGAAAATACATTGGTATTGTAAATTAAATATACTTGTCAGTAGAATGGAGTAGGTTAAAAATGAAAGTACTTTCATTTCACCCTCCAAAATCATCAAATGTTTGAAGTGAAAATGATCACCTATAATGTTTATGATTTAGAATAAAAAATTACTGACAATCTCATTTTTAATTTTCATGAAATGGTATTATTTTTATATCTATATCAATAATGATCCTATTTATTTAAATAAATATTTCCCAATTGCTTAATTGAGTAGGAAAATATCTTTTTCACCCTCTATGGATAAGTATCGAATATCTTAAATCAATCTAGTTCCTGTGAGTTTAAATTCTAAGACGCATGTGTCATTTAATACTGATGAAATGGGTACCCGCATCAATAACTTTATATAATAGAATAATATAAAAAAGCAATAAAGCCGGAATCAGAAAGGCCTGTGTTAAAATAAACTGATTGGAGAAAATTAATGTATTATATGTATAAAAAATAACAAAAAATGTTCTCCATTTTAGAAACACGGAGAAACCCTTTACAATTTTTGCTAAATTACGTTTCAATTTTAGGAAGAACGTGTCACAGTGAGAATTTTTCGCAGTAAAATACTAAACTTTAAATATATTATATGATAATTTACTATAGATTGTATCAAACTTTACCATAACTTATGCTAAAATTTCATTTAACTTTTTGAATATTTAGTATTTTGACTGCAAAAAATTTCCAGTCAGCTAGGAATAATTACCATTGCACCTCGATTTTCCCTCGATTTTCCCTCGATTCCTAATATTTTTCAGAATTATTATTATAAAATAAAACATATTTCTATACAAAATTTCTCCGTGCATGTAATTGTTTCTTCAACTTATCTTATTTTCAACATGAGGAATATTTTGAAATAGTTTTGATTTACATGTCATTCAGTTTAAATTATTAAACAAGAATTCATATCATAAAAAATTAATCACTTCACCCACGCGTCTCCTATTATCACAAAACACAGGAACAAGTCTGAGAGTGATCTGACATAAAGTGAACTTTTTTCTGTATTGTAGTGCTATTTTCGTGGTATTAACGTATCAGCTTCCACTTCCGTTACATTGCGTTCACTGCCAATGCACGATATTTTCCTGTTATATCATTACTAGAATAAAGGTGACCGAATTTTTCAAATAGTTCTGAAAAATTACTTCATCAGAAAAAAACTCTTCATCTAAAAGTTTCTGTTACGAATCATAGCGATCCTTAAAGATTTTTTTCCCTAATTACACTTTATTTAAGAGTAACACATAATGAATTTCCATTTCTGGAAATTCAATTTCCAAGTCCCGTTTCAGAAGTAGACTGTCTTGAGAATTCTCTCATTCACATGATCGTTCACCGACATTTTTCCATAAAACTTTTCTTACTTACATCTCAACTCTGAATTAAGATTACGGGCAGGTGGGGGAAAGGGGGAGGGGGCACAATGGTGCTGTTTCAAGGCATAAAAGAAAAAATTTAAGTACTGCTGCATCCTGTTCTTCTTTTAATGAATGCCTTTAATTGAGATTCCCTTAAATGAACAAAAATTTATATTTATTTGGCGTATTTTAATTTTATGTAAATGCACGCATATACGATTCAGTTTTAATATTATAAATTCCATACGATGTTGTTGTTAATAATTGCCTTTAGGATCCTATTTTATTTATAGTTTTGATACTTTAGAAATAAAGATCACTGATGAGGACTCCGATCAGAGTCGAAACGTTTGAATGTATGTAACCTTTTGAGTTATTATTTCTGGACCCTAAAGACAATTATTAACAACAAGATCGTATGCAATTCATTATTGAGGGTCGATGCAAGTCCTATTTTATGAATATTTAATTTTATACTCTATAAATAAAATCTTTTTTAAAAATAAGTCATGTATTGCAGAGATAGTTTAATCTAATAGAAATTCAACCATTCAGGAAATTGGACACTTGAGACAATGAAGCTTGTAAAAATAACTGGAAGTTGACTCAACTTCATAATAAGTTCAACCTACTCTGGTAAGAAGACATTTCCGCCCTGAGTCATGAACCCTGAGGTATCTCATTTGGTCTTTGGGTCAATAATCCACTCGTAATAAGTACAATGTAGAGAGGGGGGGGGGGGGGGGGAGCTGCCCAGCATGTCGAGCACATCTGATTAGTGGTTAGAAGTATGATCATTTTTCTTGTTTTGCATTTTACTGCACTGAATGAATATTGATAACAATTAGTCACAGCAATACTATAGATATTAAGGCCATAGATCAATCGGACCACGTGACTAAATTATACATTAATTCGTTCATGTAAAATAACTTTTTTTATTTACAAAACATCTTTCTGAAAATTTGTAAAACATAATAAGACAATACCCTGGTGAAAGTATCGGATAGGAATTCATTCCGAGCCAATCAGAACTATTCCCATTCTTTTCGATATCTGTATCCGAGCCAATGCGAATCATTCTGAACCAATCCGAAAAACTTTTGTATCTCGTTTAATAAAAATCGGTAAAAAATCTATCCGACCTAGTCCGATTTAATCCGAGGCAACTATCCGAATGAATCCGACCAATCCAAAACCAAGTCTGTTAACTTCTTTTAAGAAAATTTTTATTAAATAATGAAAAAACTTATCAACAATTTCAATAACTTGTAAAAATATTTGCGAAATTCCCACTCGAACGAAGTTTACAGACGTTCTTGATGGTCTTCTCTTGCATTTTCCAAATTATCAGGAAACTATTTCGTAAAATAAAAAAGTTATCTTACACGAACTTTTACAGGAATTTGGTCGCGTAGTCTGGTTGATCTATGGCTTTAATAGGAAATTTGTGTATTTTTATAACAAAAAGACAATAATTATTAGTGAAAAGTTCGAACGGATTCAATTTACTCAATAATTCTTTTTGTTACATATGGAACTTTACCGTGCGTAAATATTACTTTTGAATATACCATAACAGATTTCAAACACACTGATGTATTCAAATCTAGTTAAAAAGAGGGGCGTCTTTAGTTTCTTTCCTCGAACAAGAAACAAGCTCCATTTCTGATTGGCTGTGAAAACTTCGTCGAGAATGAATTAATTATACATACACTGCGTAATAAGAAGTCATGCGTGGGACAGAAACAACAAAGTGCGTCATGCCCCCCCCCCCCCCCCCCCTCACTGGGCGTAAATTTTTTAAGTATAATACTTGCTACTTTCTTCAACTTGAATACAATATTTCCAGAATTTTGTTTCAAGTTAGTATTTGGATTTTTTTGAAGAAATTAAAAATCTAAGAATAATACAACTTGCAGTAAACGAGACCTTTTTTCTGGAGAAAATATCAAAAGTATCAGTCCAGGGGGCTTTAGACACGTGCTAGGAACAAAACGTAATTCAACCGTTATATTTAAATTCATACATGCTTGCACGAGTCTCTAAAATGGAAAACAGAATCGTAAGCATGGGGTAAACCACGTGGGTCGACCGCCTGGACAGCTTTTATTGAAGTTTAAGTTAATCTCGAATGAACATCTTAAAAATTAAAAGTTATGTTATTCGAAATTTATTTTTATCAAGCTTAAATAGAAAACTTGAAGATGTGAATAATAAATATTTTAAAACTCAGTATTAAATATTTAACGTCCGAGATGAAATTTTAAGAAAAATATAAGTATATTTTATATTTCATACGATGTTGTTGTTAATAATTGGCTTTAGGGTCCAAAAATAATAACTCAGAAGGTTAGATACTTTCAAAGATCGGAGTCCTCATCAGTGATCTTTATTTCTCAAATATTAAAATAATACGGATGTTCGATTCTGATTCGTTTCTTTGAAGATTGATTCTTTTCCCTAAATATCAAGGTGTTGATTCTTTTTTTTTAAACTGAAATAAAGTTAAAATCGAGAACGATGATTGGTCGATCACCCAGTGTGTTTCCTTCATTGGTAAAAAGGAAGAACTGGGTTCTCACTAAGGACTCTCAAGTTCAAGTACGCCATTTTTAGTTCCTTCTTGCTAATTTTAACTTTTCAACTTATTTCAACTGTTCTCCCGGCATTCGACTCGATCACAATTTTTGGCACAATCACATGGTTTTCAAAATATTTTCAACAAGTTGGCAAATTGAACATCTTAAATCTTAAAAACAAACCGGAATAGGCCTCATTTTCTTTAATTTACAAATTAACAGGATAAATATATTTTTAGTGCATTTTTCATAGCTAATTATTCCTTTATTTAATTTCTACATTTTTAATTTTTATATAATGTTTGTCGATTAATAATTACAGTTTTTTTTATTTAAAATAACTTTTTCTTTGAAAAATATATTTCCCTTTTTCATCATAATACCAAAAATTTGAAGATATATGTTGATGTTGGTAATTGGCTTTAGGGTCAATTACCAACATCAACATATATCTTCAATTATTAATTAAGGGTCAATGTAAGTCCAGAATATGAATACCAAAAATTTATCAAAAAATTACATAATTGCTGAAAATAAACAATTGATGTCTTAAATTAACTTCTGTTGAAGAATTGATTCTCGTCTATTCTTTGAACTCAAAAATCGATTCTTTTTAAAGAATCGAACATCCCTACAAAACAATAAGAAAGTTTTCAAAATTGAAAACTATTCACGTTTTATTATTAATAACCAATTGCTCATCCGTTCTTTATAAAGAAAAAAAAACAAACAAACAAACAAAAATTCCGACCTGTTATTTACAAATTTCTAAGTTTTTCGTTCAATTTATCCGGTTTTCTATGTACAGTGATTTCTACATAATTTTTCCAATTCGTGTTGTTGCTTACTGGATTTCTTCATTTTGAATTGCAAGCGATGAGATAAGTTTTTGAATTTCATTATTATCCTTATTTTAACTATCTTTTACATTTTTATCTTTTACGAAAATTTTGAATCAATCTTTAAATTTATGGCACTGAAGAGGGCCCCCATATGTGGCCGAAACGTTTGCCTTCACTTTTTTTTTTGCGTTTTTTATCGTAAGTAGAATTGATAATTTGAATAGAAGAAAATAAAAAGAGGCTGACCCAATGCCAAAAAAATAAGAAATTAACAAAAATTCTGTGAATTTTGGGTCAATATAATAGCAGACATGTCATTGAACATGTCACTTTACAAAATAAATAAAATATTGCATATATGAGTCCTATTTTGGAGTAAAATTTAGTAATGTGAAAAAATGTAAAAAACCATGAGAAAATTGACATAAAATTGTACAGAAAACATCGATAAAATACCTAAAACTTCCTTAAAAATAACAATAAAATTCTAGCACATAAATATAAACATAAAACATAAACATACCTAAACTAAAAAACTAGTATATATTTCTGTCTAAATGTTACTAAAGATATAAATGCAAGTAGACATATGTATAGTAAAAAATTGCAAAGGATTGATTATGAAAAAATAGCTAAGAATTGCTAAAACGAATTTTAGTGTTTGAATATTTTTTTAATAATAAAAAACTGCTGAAAACAACACATAAAAATCGTTTAGAGTAAAAAATTTAAATGTAACGCATAAACTTGAAATATAAATGAATTGCTCATAAGAATGCCAGTGTTGAAATATTAATTGTATGGAAAAAACATGTGTTTTAACAATGGGATATCTAAATTTTCCAATCGCATCAAAATTTGGAATTTTAAAATAAAATGAACTAAAATATGTAGGTCGCCAGGAAACAAAAAAATTTTAAAAATTACAATTGTCTGAGGGAATCACAATCTCTCAGTTTTTTACCTACACCATACTGCATTACATAACGTTAGTTCATTTTATTTTGAAATTCCAAATTTTGTTGATACATTTAATTGTTATTCCTAAGGAAGCTTTAGGTATTTATCGATGTTTTTTGTACAATTTTATTGAAATTTTCTCACGATTTTTTACATTTTTTCACATTACCAAAGTTTACTCCAAAATAGGGCTCATATGTGTAATACTTTACTTATGGTTTTGATATTTTAGAAATAAAGATCACTGATAAGGACTTTGATCAGAGTCGAAACGTTTGAAAGTATGTAACCTTCAGAGTTATTATTTCTCGGCCCTAAAGCCAATTATTAAGAACAACATCGTAAAAATGCTAATTTTGTAATTCTATAAATAATACCACACCCAGAAAACAGTTTCTTCGAACCAAAGAAACATTTCTTTGATATACGGTCAAAGAAAATATTTCTTTGTATTGAAGAAAGTTTTGTTAATTCAAAAAAATTATTAAATATAAATTAAATATAAAAAAAATTTTTCTTTGATCCAAAGAAATAGATTTCTTTACATTAAAGAACATTTTTTTGAATGAACAAAACCTTCTTAAATGTAAAAAAATCTATTTCTTTGGATCAAAGAAAATTTTTTTTTTATATTCAATTTATATTTAATAACTTTTTGGAATTAACAAAACTTCCTTTAATTCAAATAAACTGTTTCCTCAGTGTACAATAAAAAGATTTAAAAATGATAAAATAAAAATACATTTCAGATGAATGAATTTTATTGTAGATGAACGTGAACATCAGTATCAATAAATCTTTGATAGAATCACTCGATTGCAAGAGAAAATTTGCATCTTGGCATAACAGGAACACAACTGATTGACAGCGAATAAATTCATCACGTGATGTGTTACTCATAGAATATACTGGTGACTCATCTCACCCCAATTTAAGGAAGCCTTAAGAATATAAAAAGTATGTATAAGATTTCTTCAATGTCATCATACATACCACTCAAGGAAAATCAATTGAAGGAAAATAAAATTTTAGTGAGAAATTTTTTACATAAAAACCAACCAAATAAATAAATATGATAAATACAACCACATAAGGTATTTTTATTAAAATAATCTTTCATACGATAAATTTGATGTCATTATTTCAGACAACTTGAACTGCCAATAACTTTAACAAATAAATTAAATGATTCTTCGCTTACGGTATGTCAAGAACAAGTTTTTTTCAATAAAATACGGAATTCTTAAATAGAATTCCTTTTCACGAGACAAATTCCACTTCCTAGATGCCGAGTAAGATAAAAAGATAAAATTCTTACTATTTCACAGTCGCAAGCGTGAAATTAATGCAGACGTGCGCTTTGATTCTTTACAAAAATTCTGAGCTCGAATTACATACTTTATTATTCTTACATTTTTCAAGCAAAAGGACAAACAGAATTTAATACTCATTTTTTGTTCATTGTCAGTGTAAAATTATATATTTTTAAAATGTCAACTATTAAAGAGGAAATGAATTATTAGAAAAGATTAGGTAATAGAAGTAAATTAAAATGCGGTCGGGTTTTTATCGCGACAAATTGTAGCTTATACTCTCAAATTTACGACTCTTCAGTTTATCTTTATAGGCAAGATGGCCTGGGTCATTGCACTTATGAAAATGGTACTCAGAAAAGTATATATAAAATTAAAAATGCCTTATTATCTAATTTTTTTCAAAATAATTAATATCATACGCTGAGAATTATAGAGTAATTGCTGAAACAAATGTTTATAATCTGAAGAGAATGACCAAATGTCTTCGAAACGTCATCATTTTTAAATGAAAATAAATTGATGAACATCCATTTAGTCTGAGGTTGGTCATTCTCCATTCTCCAATGATACGTTGAAAAAAATGTTTTATTTGGTCAAAGAAAAATGGGCCTTCTTTACTAAAAGCACAAATTATGTTTCACAGCAGAAAAAAATACTTGATTTTTGAACGAAACAAAATAATACGCTAATAAAAGATAAGTTTATTCATTAAACATATAAAAATGTATAGAGTCGACAAAAGCTATGCAGTCTCAGCAAAACTTGACTCTCTACCTCTTTACCATATGATTTACAGTCCATCATAAGCACACTACCAAGGGCAAAAATAAATAAAGATTAGATATGCCAGTAATGAGGAACAAAGAAGGATTAGTTCTTATCTAGTTTAGCCTCTACCTATAGCTAGTTATTGATTTTCAGTGCTGGACATTTAATGCATGATTTATAAAATACAGATTGGATTACACTATTTCCAGTATTTATGGCTAGATACATCTATATCTTATCTATGAGTTATTACACATTTCTTGCTACTTGTCAATTGCATTGTTGCATGGTATTTTGTCATAAAAAAGCGTTGTAAAGTGCATGAACACCAGCAATTTCACGGTGTCTTCACTTTCCAAGAATAATCTTTAACCTCTTCAGTAATAATATAACCGGTCAATCTGGACAAAAACTTCGCTCTGATTGTTGGAAATAATTTTATTTTGTATTTTATGCGCACTTATATAATCATTATTAAGGATCTATTTACACCTTCCGTTGTTCGGTCGTCTGCCAGCAGATGCAAGAAAGAAGGACATATAGTTCTAAATTATCAAGAGTGAGATAGACGAAAATTCACTAGAATAGGGAATTTTGTTTATCTCTGTTTTATCCATTTGACTTATATGTCTCTCTTTTTTGCATCTGCCTGCAGACGACCGACTAACAAAAGATATGAATGCACCATAAAGGCAATTTACAAAGTAGCAGAACATTAGAAACAATCTTTTTAATTATCCTACACTGAAAAAACAGTATAGCTAAGAGAACTATATTTTGGTCCTCAGAACCAGAAAATATTGCTATCAGACCAATGCTACGGTATGGTCCTCAGAACTATACGAGTATAGGTGAGACAGCTATACAAGTTCGTTGATATGACAATACCATGTATAGCGATCGTAAACAAAATATTATGCCATTGTTATCGCTCTTGTGAATTTTCGCGTGTGATAAAACAATACGCGATACGCAAAAATGATCTTTCAAAGAATGAAAAAATGCTCCAAACAAATCGACAAACGCTTCGAAAAAACGCCTCGAAAAAATGACACTTCTTTCTCATTTCAAGGTTAGAGTCGCGTGCATGCGAAGCAATGTATAGGTCGCGCGGCAAACCAGTATAGTTGTCTCACCTATACCGCATGGGTCAAGACACTATATACCGGTATAAGTCGAACAGCTATACTGTTGTTTCCGTGTAGAGTACTAAGTAAAAGCACCTGCTAAAAACCTGAATGAGTTGTAAAGTGTGATCAAATTGGAGTTACTTTTTCCAATAAGGTTGTATTGACATGTCACGCGTGACTATTGTCAAACTAAATACACAATTTTATTCAGTTTTTATTGACATTTCATCATGGAAAGACTTACGCCTCAACAACGTTTACAAATCGTACAATTATATTACGAAAATGGACGCTCTGTGAAAAGTGTTTATCGTGCGCTCAGGCCAATTTATGGTGTACATAATCGTCCTACCGAACGCACTATTCAGCATACCATCGGCAAACTCGAGAATAATTTAACATTATTGGATGATACTCGACCGATTAGACCACGTACAGCCCGAACTGTAGAGAATATTGCGGCTGTAAATGAGAGTTTTGCCGAAGACCCGGAAGAATCGACTCGGCGCCGATCTCAACAACTTGGCCTATCTTATGGCACTACTTGGGCGATTTTTGATGCCGGAAATTGAAGCCCGTAATCTCCACGACATTTGGTTCCAACAAGACGGCGCTACATATCATACAGCCCGTGAAACAATGGATTTACTGCGTAATCGGAGCAATTTATCTCTCGTCTCGGACCGGTGGATTTGGGTGGATTGGCCTCCAAGATCGTGTGATCTTATATTTGTACTTTTATTTGTGGGGGTATGTAAAGTCTAAATGTTTTGTGGATAAACCAGCTACTATTGAGGCATTGGAAGCAGTGATCCCAGAACGTGGGAGCTGGCGGCCCCCACCATAGATGCCTCGAGCTCATTGTGTCTTCCTCATTCAACAAACCTATTGCAGTCGAGCGAGGAAGAAGCCATGAGTTGTTGGGGACTATGGTGGGGGCCGCCAGCTCCCACGTTCTGGGATCACTGATTGGAAGCCAACATTACTGAAGTTATTAGCGAGATACCGACCGAAGTCCTCGAGCGAGTCATTCAAAATTGGTGTTTACGGATGGACGAATCAAAGCGCAGTTGCGGCTAACATTTGAAAGGGGTTGTCTTTAAAAAATAAATGTGAATGGTTCTACACAAAAATAAAAAAGATTGCCCTATCAATTTGAACTTTCGTTGTTTTATTTCAATTTAAAATCCTATACCTCTAAATTGATCACCCTTTATATATACATATATATATATATATATGCTTTGTTCAAGTGATTAAAATATAAAGAATAAAAAGAAAACAGAAAGTAGAATTTTGTGTGAAATATGGAAAAGAATAACAAACAATTTGTTCTGGTAGTCACAGATAAGAATAAAGTTGAAGTAAAAATCAAGAAGCAGTGACGATATAACACGGGCCTTGAGTGCAAGACTCGAACCGTGAAACAAATAAAAAAGTAGACAAAAGTATGTACTTATTTTAGTGAAACAAAGAAACTATGAAAGCAGAAAATGAATAGACTAAAAAAATGTAACTAGCTAATTCGTTTTGCAAAATATGCCACTGCTAAATTATTTTTGATTCTTAAGGGCATATGATACTTAAGAAATTAGTAAATTTTATTGATTTTAAACGGAAAAAAATGTATAGCTGTCACAAGGATTTTTAGGTTATAACAGCCATATTTATGGTTAGGATAGTTAATAATATAGCTGAAACAGCGATGTGTTTCTTTTTACTAGCTACACATTTTTTGCGTGTAGGTTTCTACATGTTTCTGTCCAAAGTACATTATATTGTTGTTTTTAAAATTTAGGAAATAGTAGAAAAGATAGAAACGGACGTAGATAGACTACTTTTGGTTTCGAAAATGAAAAATAGTTCAATTTAAGGAAAATATATCGGAGATTTTTTTTCCATTATCAAACTCAAAAGTAGTCCATCTACAACCGTTTTTATCTAGTCTAATATTTCCCAAGTTTGGAAAAAAAATTTTATATATGTTGGACACAAACCTGTAGAAACTAGAGCAAATTATTAACATTAAATCACTACTTTTCTCAAGTAATACATGCCCTTAAAATAACAATACATATATTAACATCAACATGAAAGTAGCTGTGTCAACCAATAAATTAGTAGTTCTATCTTTTAGAAAAAAGCATTTGATGTATCAAGTAGCTATTTTTTCCAATTTGCATACAGAGTCAAATATTTTGCAGAAAATTTAGTAGATAAAATTAGTTGCAAATTATATGTAAGAACAATGCTGAGGCTACAGAAAATGATTCTAAAGATTTTTTAAGTTAGTTATAAATACAATCATTGTTCACCCGCAAGTCTATATATGCAAGTAGTGTGTAGTTTCTTTACTGAAATGCAAATTATATGGTCGTTCACCCGATGACCTCTTACACGCAAAAGAAGCACCTCATTCATTGGCGTGTAACGCTCATAATTGACCGTAATATAATATGTTCATAAGTTTTAGGTCACATAATCTGAATTCAAACTATTTTTTCAGTCGAATAATAATCTACAAGCTAAAAGATATAGAAAAACTTTGGGACCTTTAAAGCTGCAAAGAATTTTGTTTTTTTCTTTAATGAGAGATAGATGTACTATAAATGTTTTGAAAATGAGTGCTAGTATGAAAATTTATCATAGCATGTAGTTTTGCGATGAACGTGAATCTAACAATCCGTTTGGACCTCCTTAAGATATCGCACTAAGAAAAGAGATTGGTTGTTCCATCCAATTTGTTGGACTCAGGAGCGCTACCCAATTTATTGCTTAGCACAATCAATTCTTGCTTAGCACAACCAATTCTTGTTTAGCATACAACCATGAATCGGTTGGTGTTACTTTTCAAGATAATTACACAAACCAACTCGTGGTTGTGCCAACTAATAAATTTGATGGAACAACCAACCTTTTTTCGCAAGTGTGAATTCTTTAAGATACGTTTTCTAAGTAGATTAAAAAATTTTAATTTTAATTAATTCAATTTGATTATGAATGAAAATTATTTTCACCTTAATGAACAATAAAACTAATCAAATTCTCAATTATGTACAAAGTACAAATTATATACAAAGTGTAAACAAGATAGAAAACAGTTATATATTGTAGCATGTTTGATAGCAATGTCTCGTGTTATATTGACCCTCAGTGATTAATAACGACATTTTTTTATTGGCTTGAGGTCAGATTGATTCCTTGTACTATAAGAAAAGAGAAAGAAAAGCAAACGTTTTGGCTTCAAATGATGAGAGCTCTTTTTCAATGAATATAATAATCCATTATTTTATTGTGTGTTATCGGTAAAAATATTAACTAGTGTATAAGATATTTAAAGTTTTCAACAAATATCAAAAATACATATGTTCTTCAGCATAAGTTGCAAACATAGTTTTTTTTCTTAAAAATTTAGAATTATATGATAATCGAAATAACTTGAAACAGATGGAACCACGTGGTATATCGCGCCCTCGCCACATTAAAAGCGAATTCTGTCCAACTCCCGAATTAGAATTCCATTTATAATTGAACTTTTCAAAAATATAATATTTTTGTATTTCAACCAAAGAAATGCATTCTTCCGAACGAATATTATTTTATTTGAATAACTTTGTCAATGTAAAAAATATATCATTGACATGCTTAACTGTATAAGTTAACACAACTTAAATTGTCTTATTCTTTGAATTTCGCAAAATAAGAAAAATTATCTAAGAGTTTGGAGAAAACTATAAATTGATGAATATTTTGACTTTGATCTCGACTTAAAATTTTTGATTGATTTAAGCTCTTAGAATATTTTGCATTACTTTCTCTAGCGTGAGGAGTGCATTTTGTCCTTCATCAGTGAGATTGTTTCTCATGGTGAAGTCAGACACAAAGGAATGCAAATTATTGGGCAATTAAACGTCGATAGAATATAGCGAACAAAGTGAACTCGAATACGCTTAAAAATAGAGAATCTTGCGTAACATTACTAGGACAAATACTTTCTGCATATGGTCAGTGTATTATCGCATAAATGATACGACGATTTATCAGCAAATAGGAGCATATATTGTAAAATTCATTATATGTGCAACTCGTGATAAGCTGCAAAGAAATTTTTATCAATCAAATTTAAATTCCCATTATCAGGGAGAATTAAAAACTATCATTTTTACCATTATATTATCTAATTGATATTAATTAACTCACAATAGAAAAATGAAATTCTTGGAAGATGATAAGTAAGAAAAATATAATTAGAGGAATTGAGAGAACAATAATTTATTGATTACAATTAAAAGAAGATGTATGTATCAATTCAAAGTAATCACAATAATTAAGTTTGAAATACGAAGTGTTGCTAGTGCTGTGAGTAAAGAAAACAGTGTAATGTACTCGAGAAGCAGTCAATTATCTTACACTTTAAACCATTTCGTTTCAAGTATCATTTGGAATAACAAGGACAAAAACTAATGAAGGTACTTTACAAATCAGAAACTACGCACGTAAACTAAATTTAATCGATTCACTGTTGTTTAGTTGGCGCAATTTGGTTTAAGGAAACACAGTATTTTATTATTTATCTACAATGAATGGTAGGAATTCATTCTGTTTTTGTTTGTTTTGAACGTAACCTTATAACATAACCTTGAATACTTAAAAAATCGCAGTTAAACATTCTTTACTTTTCTACTAAGTTCACAGTAATATTAATAAATTGCAGTCTACTTAGATGATCTCAAATTACAGGCGAAAATCACCGTTAAGGACAATTACGTCAAAAGAATCTATGAAAGAAAGAACGTAACCTAAGAGGTTTGAAAAAACGGTAGTCCTTCCCTTTCAAGTTGCCGAGATGGGGAAATCTTGACCTAAGGAGAGCTTTTAATGGATTGTTGTATCCGCGCATCTTGGTGCAACAAACGAGATTAGAAAAAACTAGTGCGCAGGTTTGTAAGCATTCCTATTGTCAGTTGGTTGAACATGAACACATACTTGTTCGCGGTCATTGAATGAGAAAGCAATGGCCTCCAGAAAACCCGATTTGGCTTCTATATCACAGAAATCCAAACCGATTAAACTCTGACAAAATAACGACGTACGAGCTTTGGCACTCATCTGACTTTGCAGCTAAAACACAGTAACGACATACTTGAGAAAGCAAAGGTGTGGTTCTGGCATATTTGGAGATATCAAGTCCACTTGGACTTCGAAATGTATTCGTTATACCGATCATGCCGTTACAAGATTACAAGACAGAGATGTCTCTATGAACTATCTACTTTATATAGAGACAAATCTCTGGAACCTTTAACTTTGAATTCCAGAATTTAAAAAAATTAAATTAATTAATTAACTTTAACTTTTTTTAAATTTTGAAACCAACAGTATAGTCTATTTACTTTCGTTTTTGTATTCTCTACCATTTCCCCAAATTTTGAAAAAGAAGAATATGAAAAGAATATGAAAATTATATTTAAACATACAGAAAACTTAATGGAAAAGTATATACGATAAAAGAGAATATATTTTACAGCTGCAACTTTACATTTATATCAAGTTATTTCTGTTTTTATGCAATTTAAGAAATATTTGTATACTTTTTTATCACCAAAGATCAAACTGAATTGGAAAAAGAAAACGATTTGATTAAAATAAGCTAACTTCCGAATTAAGTACGATTTAAAAATTACGGACAATAGTGCATATACCACTTAAAAATAAAGAAAATACTATTGGGCTGAAGTTTCAGACGTCTAGTCAGACGAATTTTGAAAAAAAAAATTTTCACTAGAAACAATTAACATATCAGTAAGGAATGATACGTTGAAAGTGTACTTAAAGTTATTAACCTTTCTGTTGTTTTTTCAATGTGTACTCAGCCATCAAGGTTTCGATATTCAATTTGTTTCTTCAAAATTGGCCAATTATGTTTATTAATTAAACCAAAATTGTGGTACATCAAATTCCAATAGATTTTTTTTTTTTTTGTAAGCTTTAAGCTTTCATTTTATACAAATTTTAAATGCCTACACTTTGGCACTCTCAAGATATTTTGAAAAATGATTATCATTGCGGTCTCAACACATATTTTGGGTGCACTTTTTAAAACTTTATATCGTTTTTTTAGCAGAAATGTACAATTCCCTATTTGGGTTAGAATATGAAAATTCTATCATATTTTATCTTGTTGCACTAATCTGCAATATTAATTTTGGTTTAAGGGAACGTTGTAACCTGTTATTTTTCGTCAAAATCAAACAATCAAAAAGAGATTTACGTTCAACATATTAATTGAATACATGATTAGTTATCAAAAATAATTAGTTTAAAATACATTAAACACAAAATGCTCATATTTCACTTCAGTTACTTGTATATCACTAAATTATTTTACCATAAAAGTGAGTGAAATTAAAGTTAAGGGTTTCAGAGATTTGCTCTAATACATTAACAGATGCTGTAATTTTATTGACACCTAACGCAAAAACACTGTAATTACAATTATACTTGATATATTTACCTGTACACTGTAAACACTAGTGATTTAATTATAACGTATTTTGGTTTACAATAGAAGTAAAAGCTCCAAAAAAACAGGTTTCGAAAATTGATTAAATATTCTTTATTTATGCATAATTTTGACAAAACCATTAAGATTAAATAGAATTAAGTAATAAATGGTTACGCGACATCGAAGAAAAGTTTAATTGATCGCATTTTTTGGACATTTTACGATGGAAGTTCGAGGTTAGGAAATTGAGCTGCAACAAAGGAACTATGACTTTTTTTATGTAACTAAGAGAATTCGTTATTTTTACGACACTTGATACTCAACTTCATTGTTAACAGTTGTTAATACCACAATTTTACTGACATTTTTCTTAGTCTTAGAAATATACGTTCGAGCTTTAGAGATATTTTACTTTTTTTGGAGCAGGCTTGGGACATTCAATTTTTACGGAACTTTTAATTATCGCAATATACTAATATATACTGAAATATTTAAGATATTTAAAGAAAATTAAAAGAAGTCATCTTATAGGGTACTTTATTATTAAATTTGAAATTGAATAACACACTAGAAAGTATTTTGATTTCTGCACTAACAGAATTCGTCTGACAAGGCGAATGTTAAATTAATTTTCGTCGTTTGGGAAATATAGATTAATTGAAAAAATGGAGTAATGTTCATCAAAATCGGTTAACCTACTCCAAAAAATTTGAATCTCTCCTGAACTCGCATATGAACCAGTCGTTTCAACTATACGAGTAATAGTAATCGTGAAAATAAAATGTCTCATCATAAAAATAGTATAGTGATTCTACTTTTTTTAATACTCATATTTGTATCAATCTTTTAAATAGAACATTTAATGCTGTTCTCAAGTAAGAATTCCAAAAAGTAATTAAGTGTCGACAGAGTCGTTACTGTGAAGGAAAGCCTTGTTTGTCTATTTTAGTTTTCTTACTACGAAAACAAATTATCTCTTAATATGACTTACACTTAATAGCTCTAACCAAATCAAGTGGAAAATAACGCAATTTCTTACTGATACCTACTTTGTATGTCACTTTAATGTATTATGTATACACGGAAAAATGTGTAGCTGTCACAAGGATTTTTTAGGTTATATCACCCATATTTATGGTTAGGATAGTTAATAATACAGCTGGAACAGCGATATGCTTTTTTATACCAGCTACACTTTTTTTGCGTGTACTAATATGTACAGAAAAATAAAAGAAATCCCTACTATTCTGTATTTGACTCAGGGGATTCCCAAAAGTTAAAAAGTTGTGAGAGCATGAATAACAAGTGTGGCACATTCCATCGGACCATATTGAAAATTCAGGACATAGAGCCTAACAAAGGTCTAGGCACACCTGCTTAAGCGGCTCGTAAACGGTAAGCGAGTCACGTGGCCCACAACTACGTCATTCACAAACCAATGTCAGTTTGCTCTCGATATCTTCATACCACTTAATTATTCCATTAAATACTAGTTTTTACATCGTTCTCTTCAACTAATCGTATTAATTAAGGAACCAAGAAAATCCAAAGAAAGTCCCAAATTATAAGATTGAGATAACTGCAGATAACTGATACCTGATGTTTCTAAGGGCAACGTCACCATGATGTTTCCATCAAGGTATGAAGCAACCTCACTGATGTCATCTCACAATAATTCGATCTCCGCTTAACTAAGTTAGAGATGCATGGTAATATGTGACTTAAGTGGAATAAAGGCTTTTACTATCTTGTGTAATAAATAGATGGTCAAATCAAAAACGAGATGATTTTCCATGTACGTTTGAATTTTGGAATTATTTAGTTTCTGTTATAAAAAGTATAAGATAAATGTCATCTATGTTCAGCTATGTTATGATATTCAGCTTTATTTCAATATATAATTTGCTTCTTCTTCTGCAATATTCGCAAACTCTTTGTAGAGTATTTTTTAATCAGGAACTTTACTAACAGGAGATCAACATTTCCTCATAATTTCCCTCCCTTCCAAAAATACTCAATCTTGAATATTGACTTATGTTTATTGAGTGAGAAAGCTGAAAATCGATCATCCGAAAAAACGTCACCACAAGGGTAATTTGCTGTTAAAAGGGATTTAGGAAACGAAGGGTGATGATACCCGGCGTGGCATCCGTCAGCCACGAGGGTGGGTGTTCTTGGGCTTTTGTGAGGGTATCCCTTGCAAACAGGGATCAATAAAAAGGCACAAGCGACCATAACTCATTTGCATTCCGCGCTTCTTTGTAGATTAAGTAAATCTTTCTGACTGGTGACGTACTCACCGCCTGAAACTGTTCCAGCAGCTCCTGCCGGTCGTCGATGGCGGTGGCCATGTTGCCCGGATTCTTCCTTTGCACTCCTAATCACTTAGTCCCACCCGGCCTTAAGGTCCTTATAGTCCGGATGTACACTGATTTGTAGGATTGCAGTCTAGGATTGAAAAATTTATGGCTAGAGGATTAGCTCACATAAAACACAATCTTGTTTTTTTTTTAACTGTGAAGACAGCGTGTCCTTTAATCACACACTCCCCGCGTCGTGTTGATACGCGACGAGAGGCTATCCTGACAATCCCTGCCTCAGAAAGTCGCCAGCGAACACTGACGACACTGACGTATACCGTATACACAGCAGCTCAGCTATGCCCGACCCGACTTTAAGAGTCTGAGACCAGGGATGGCTATAGCGAGTTCGGAGCCTGAGTTACGAGTTCAGTCATTCACATCAGATTCACATTCAAAGGATGAAATGGAAAAATGCTATATGGAATTATAATTTTTTTTTTAATCTGGGGAAAAATAAAGCCTTTGATTGCCGATCGAATGTTCTTAGAAAAGCATCCGACGTACTAAGGGCTTGAGCTTAAAACTTTTATCACTATCTGTCTTAGAAGAAGAATAACTTTTATTTACAGGGTTCCTGCAATACCTGTTAAAGTCATTGAATTTTAAACAACTTCTGGAAAACCTGTAAAAGTTTTGAAAAAGTGACTTAAAATTTTGTAGTCTCCTCTATTTCAAACATTTAATCATTATTTAGAACATTCAGATGATCTCAAAAAATAAAAGGAAGAGAAGAAAAAGGGAAAAAAACTTGAGAAAAAACAAATATCGGACAAAATGCAAGGATTAAAGAAAAATAAAGGGTAAATTCAATTAGAAAAGCAAAAAGAACTTGAAGGCGTTGAAGAAGAAATTATTGAACTGATTAAATCTCGATGAATTTATATTTATTAGACGAAATTAGTTGTTCATGCAATTTAAAAGATTAATCTCAACTCTGTTACAAATTTCAGAATTCCTTAGATTACTATTGTTTCTGTGATCCTAACTTTCAAATAAATGCTTGGATTATCATTGTTCTTTAAGTGTTTGTTTTATAATAATAATAAAAATAATATAATAATAATTACAGAATTATTTTTCACTTTTATTGATTAGATTTTTTAAAAAGTAGTCATGGAATTTTGAAATCAGACTTCTGTAGCAACCCTGATTTTAAAAGAATTCAAATTTATATCACTAAAAACTCAAATTCATATTAACTTCCAATCCACATTACAATTAAAAAAATCAAGCAATTCGAAATTCTCCCTAAAAATCGAGAAGATTCGAACCCTCAAAAACAAAAACGACTGAATAATCATTGTATATAATTAAAAATAGCTTTATTGAGTTGAATAATGCGGATTCTTTGCTATTCAATGATTCAGTTAAATTATGTGTAATTTTTTCTCGTTATGCTGATTCAGTTTTTATTTGATGCAATATATTTAGATGTGTGATAGAAAAGCATATCAATCAATTATTATGACAACTTGTAGTTTTAAGATTTAAAATCAGCATTCATTTCCTTATATTGATTACCTGATTTTGAAAAATATTGAAGATTTTTTTAATAAACTTTTAGTCTCATTTAAAAGGTAAATTTCCATGAAAATTAGAGAAAGCAAAGACTAAATTATAAACTTTGATGTTACTTCCTGTCATTAACAAATTGATCTTATATATATTATTTGAATCAATGTAAGTAAAATTTCTCTCAAGCATCACACTTTATACGCCCTGAGAATAATGTTACTGTTATCACGTGAGAGACCGTTTTTTCAATATTCTGTATACAATTTCAGCACTGTACGGTTATGAGGAGTAAATAGTTTATATAATTATCATCCCACTGATTCACGTCTTTTGATATTTTACCTCTTATCTTGAGAGAAAAAGAAAAGCGACTCCAAAGGCATCACAGGTGTAAATGATGACTAATTAAAGATATGAGACACTCATTCATGTTATCTCCAAAAAAGATCGAGCAAGTGCTAAAGTTTGTGACTACTTATTAATAAAATTGAGTACATATTTCTCTCAGTACGAATAATTGAAAACAAATGTTTATTGAAAAGGTTCAAAAACGCAAATTTTTTACTTTCTAGTTTTGAACATTTTTGAAGGTTCCAATGATTCATCATTTCTCAGTCTTCTTTTTTATGAAAATGTTTACATTTTTAATTTTAATGTTATTTGCATTAAAGATTTGACTGTGCACTTGAAAGTTATTTCTTAAGGTACTTGATCCATGAAAATTAGACCTCAGGCAAAAATAGATAATTTTGCCTTCAAGAATAGCAATATTATTATTAAAGGGCTATTTTGGAAGAGAAAAGATTAATTTCCATGAAAAAAATTTGAAATACAGAAAAATAAATTTTTAAAAATTATGCGATTTTAATAAATTACAAATCATTTTTTCAAGAAAAAGATTCCCTACAGCTTAACCATTTCCAATTTTCGAAAATGAATAAATTATTATCAAATTCAGCAATTTGCTTATAAAAATTTCGTTTTAGAAAATGTTTTTTCAATGGTTTCAGCCATTAAAGAATTAATTTTTTACATTCTCATCATGGATGAGGAGGTATTGGTTTTATGTGAAAAATGACTTTCAAAATTTTCATCAAATCTTTACGTTTTGAGACCCCCTGAGTCAGAAAAAATGGTTTTTACGAAAGTTTCTGTCTGTCTGTCTGTCTGTCCGTCTGTCTGTCTGTCTGTCTGTCTGTCTGTCTGTCTGTCTGTCTGTCTGTCTGTAGGTCGTGTGCGGCATAACTCTCGACAGAATTATCAGATTGAATTGAGCTTTGGTACACTTTATCGGAGCCGAAAAAGTAAGGACAAGTTCGTTAACCAGCCACATCCAATCAAAATTGAGGGATGGAGCACTACTTTTGTGTTTTTGAAAATATTCATATTAAACAACCTTGGACCCTAAAGCCAATTACCAACATCAACATATATCTTCAATTATTAATTAAGGGTTTTTGAAAATATTCATATTCTGGACTTACATTGACCCTTAATTAATAATTGGACCCTAAAGCCAATTACCAACATCAACATATATCTTCAGTTTTTGAAAATAATTTGTTGAAAAAATCAAAAATTCCAATCCTGGTTTTTGATAGTGCTCATAAATCTCTACAAATTATCCTAATAATATTTTTTGATTAAATCAAAATTAGAAATGTTACAGCATATTCAAATTCGAAAAAAGTCAATATCAAAATTCCATTTTCCAGTTAAATTATACGAGATAAGGAAAAACGTTATGATACAATATTATTGAATACATAAAGACCTACAAATTTGAATTGTAAAATTTTTTCATAAGATGCATATTTTTCTTGTTAATTAAAAAAAAAAAACTATTGAAAATCCAAAATTCAATTTTTTAACAATAATATTGGAAATACCAAAAAAACGTAAGAATACAAAGTTGTTCGTTTCAAAAAGATCTACAAATTTTGTCTGACACAGTTTCTGATAAAAGATATATTTTTCGTTTCAATTCCAAAAAATACGATAAAAATGAAAAAATTCCATTTTTTAGACAAAATATGTGAGATACAAAAAAACATTTAGATGGAAAATTGTTTGCCTAAATGAGGTCTACAAATTCTGATAAAGAAATTTCGGAACAGGATGTATATTTTATGTTTTGATTGTTAATATTGAAAAAATTCGATTTTTTTCACCAAAATATGTGAGATACGAAATAAGCGTTGTTCTGCAAAATCGTTTACCTAAATAAAGTCTACGATTGTTTTTCCTTTTTAGATATGTGAAAGAAAGTAAATTCTTTTAATCATGTAATTTATTAAAAAGTTATACTGAAATGTATACAGAAAATCGAGCGCGAAGCCGGAGTATCATGATGAGAATGTGTTCCTTAAGGCCGATAGAGCCTTAAGTAAATTGAATTTCCTGTTTCACTTAAATTCAAAAAGAAATTCAGTGACTTTGAGAAAATGTGTAATTCACATCATCTGTAATATTATTATAAAATTGGTTTGAGCTTCAGTATCAAAATATAAGAAATAAACTTAAATGTATGCGAAGAGCACAAGACCGAGCGCGAAGCGCGAGGTCCAGAAAGAACGGAGCACGAAGCGCGACGATCGAATCGCGCGCCCTAGGCGCGCTCAAACTTGCGAGCGAAGCGAGCTGCGCGCGAAGCGCGCAATGAGAATGTGCCCGCAAAGCGGGCAGATTTTTTAAATCAGAAACGGTGAAGTTGTGGGAAATATTTTCTCTGAAAAAATGATTCATGATTCATTAGAATCGCATAGTTTTTTAAAATTTGGTAAGAAGCGATAAGAAAAAAAGTTGGGTCAAAAATAAAATTTATTAATAAAAATTTGAATATTTTTGGTGTACTTAGTTGGCTTTAGGGTCCAGAAAAAATGTAAACTCAAGGTTTCATATTTTCAAACGTTTCGACTCAGGTTGGAGTCCTGATCAGTGAGATTTATTTCTATAAAAAATACAAAGGAGGAAAAGTTATAAATTACCGTGAGACGGATAAACATTGTGGTAAAAAAGTGATATAAAAGAATTGCAAGTGTGAAACAATAGAATTGTACTAAAAAACTAAATTTGCGATAAAGTAAGACTGTACAATAAGTGTGCAAAAATTTTTTCTATAAAATTACTGAAAAGAACATAAAGAATAGTACGTGTGAAAGATAAAACCTTGTGGTAAAACCGATATAAATAAATTGTACATGTGAAACTGTAAAATCTGTCTAAACTAAATGTAAAAGAACTGTACACAAAAAATTTTCTCCCATAAAAATACAAAAACTTGAACAATTTTGAACGTGTGACCAATGAACATTCTGTTGAAAAAATTATGTAAAAGAATTGCAAATCTGAGACTATAAAAATGGTATAAATAAATAAATTTTCTAAAGGGTGAAACTATAAAACCTTGATTTGTAAAATTGCTAAAGATAGAAACTTAAAAGTAGCACGTGTGACGGGTAACATTGTGGTAAATCGATATAAACAAATTACACAATCGAAACTAACAAAAAGGTCTAAATAAAATAAGGTTTACAAAAAAATAAACTGTACAACAAATTCAGTTCTGTAAAAATATGAAGGAGAGGAAAAAATTTTTTTTTTTTTTAAAAAGGCACATTTGACGGATAAATATTATGGTAAACACGATATAAGTGATTTGTACATGTGAAGCCATGAAATTGGTCCAAAAACCAAATTTTCACAAAAAAATTTTTTACAAAAAGCGTACCACAAAATTGTTTTATATGCAAATACAAAGTGAAACAGAAAAAATTTTTTTGCATGTGTGAGCAATGAACATTATGGAAAAGTGATATGAAGGAACTACACTTATGAAACTAAAAAACTGGTATAAATGACCAAAAATTTACAGAAAATAAAAAATGTACCATACAAAATATTTACTATAAGAATACAAAGAGAAGAAACTTGAAAAACTTAGCAAATTGTACGTGTGACAGATTAACATTACAGAAAAAGGTTTAAGGACTGCGAGCTCATACCAAACATTGCGCCAAAACAAAAAACTGACCTGTTATTATATCGTGTTTACCATAATATTTATCCGTCAAATGTGCCTTTTTAAAAAAAAAAAAAGTTCTTCCTCTCCTTCATATTTTTATAGAACTGAATTTGTTGTACAGTTTATTTTTTTGTAAACCTTATTTTATTTAGACCTTTTTGTTAGTTTCGATTGTGTAATTTGTTTATATCGATTTACCACAATGTTACCCGTCATACGTGCTACTTTTAAGTTTCTATCTTTAGCAATTTTACAAATCAAGGTTTTATAGTTTCACCCTTTAGAAAATTTATTTATTTATACCATTTTTATAGTCTCAGATTTGCAATTCTTTTACATAATTTTTTCAACAGAATGTTCATCGGTCACACGTTCAAAATTGTTCAAGTTTTTGTATTTTTATGGGAGAAAATTTTTTGTGTACAGTTCTTTTACATTTAGTTTAGACAGATTTTACAGTTTCACATGTACAATTTATTTATATCGGTTTTACCACAAGGTTTTATCTTTCACACGTACTATTCTTTATGTTCTTTTCAGTAATTTTATAGAAAAAATTTTTGCACACTTATTGTACAGTCTTACTTTATCGCAAATTTAGTTTTTTAGTACAATTCTATTGTTTCACACTTGCAATTCTTTTATATCACTTTTTTACCACAATGTTTATCCGTCTCACGGTAATTTATAACTTTTCCTCCTTTGTATTTTTTATAGAAATAAATCTCACTGATGAGGACTCCAACCTGAGTCGAAACGTTTGAAAATATGAAACCTTGAGTTTACATTTTTTCTGGACCCTAAAGCCAACTAAGTACACCAAAAATATTCAAATTTTAATACTAAGGGTCGATATAAGTCCTGTTTATTATTATTTATTAATAAAATTATTTTTCTGGGATTCAAATTTTTTTCATGTAAAATAATCTTTTCTCTTTCAAAATAGCCCTTCAATAATAATATTGCTATTCTTGAAGGCAAAATTATCTATTCTTCCCTGAGGTCTAATTTTCGTGGATGAAAACTACCTTAAACTTTGCTCCATTTAATGTACGAGCCTATAGTTATATTATAAAACACCTATGCCTATATTGTTTGTGCTTTCACAAACATCCGGATTTAAGATATGTAGAAACGTAAATACCCAGACTCTTTTCCCATAGCACTTGTCTGAAGATGACAAAAACAATAGCATTATTACCATTTTGTGTCAAAAGAACTTATACCTTTTATGTTGCCTACTTCTTCAACTTCTACTCAGAATATAATAATGGAAAATTATGAGACAAAATTTAACATCTGCTAATATATACAACATTGTAAAATAAAGATTGATGCGTTGTAAACTTTTATAATTTATTGCATATAATACCTCTTTTGCGAATTAAATGGATATCGCCTTACATTTTCGAGTTTAGCTTCACTATGACAGGAAACAATAAAGGGAGCTCCAAAGAGCCCGACTTTAAAGGAGTACGTTCTCTGAGAAGAAACCTACATGTACATTGTACAATAATTATACGGAATAGACTGAGCTCTGCTCTCACGACATCAAGTATGCATGCCGTTGCCGTTGGAGGATTCTTATACATAGGAGAAAATTATCAAACTCATATCCGATCAATCTTTGGAGAACATCTTAATATGCACTACAATACCTCACAAGAAATTATAATGATTATCGTTTTCTAATTTCTCCCTGAAACAAAATTCAATAGATTTTTAATATCGTCAATATTTTCTGTTGATATCAGAAAATAAAGATATTGGGTTTTCGTACTCCCAATTCTTTTTGAAGAAATGTTAATGCAACGAAGGACAATTTATAATTGACAATAGATTGTGGTCAAAAGATTGAATACGATGAAGATCTGTGGTGAATGAATCACTTCTCTTAACTACTTGCATTATAAACTGTGGAATCAGCATTAATAGTGACTAAAAAATTGAGGTGAATCATCATATCAGCGATCAGTAATCGGTTCAAAATACGTGTTGTGTTCATGATCGTGGATGACTATTCCACTCTCTAAACCCATATCATTAAAAAAGTGAATCAGCTTCCTCGTTTCTTAACATATCCATGTCATGTTTTCGAAATAATAGCTGTAGTTAGCTAATTTGGTTCACAATATCATTTGTATATATAACAATACCCTTAGGTATTTTATAAAAGGTATCTGTTTAATTTCGATTTTTCTTTCAATTACCACTTGCATAGCGTATTTAATTTTAAGGAATTAATTCCCACATCTCGACCTAGGTATATTCAAATTGAAATAAATGAAAATAAATCTTTTTTATGTACTTTGTCATGCTATTATTACTTCGAACTACGCAATTAAATATCAGGATTAAAACAATTATTTCTAATGAAATGACAACTTTTTACGAATTATAATTTTCAGGATATGGGCATGGTATTAAATTTACAACTAATTACTTGTATAGGTATAATATGTATTATACTTCTTCACAAAAGTGTATGTTATAGTCTTACAAATAACTTTTTAACTACATTTATATCTTAATTTCATCCTTAAATCCATAAATATCTATATTTCGTCTACATAATATCTTGGGTGTACAATGAATAAATCTAGATTTTGTGTCGCATATTAAAATAGATATCCGTAATGTTAATTATTTAATAATACAATTACTTTACCAGACAAGGTACACGATCATAATGTTTCAAATAAAATGGAGTTTTATGCAAAATTAAGTATTAAACTACAATCAAAGCAAAATAGAGTATATATAGCAGAATTAAGGTGGCTTGAGCGTTTTTGAAAAAAATTACAGATTGCTCTGAAACTTAGAGATTATCTTAATAAAATATGCTAGATTCATTTGGAAAAAAGAAATACCGTGGTTGACGATGTCAATGCCGAAAAAATCGCTACCGAAAAAATGTCAGTTTAACACGTAGTCTTATGGGATTCCTTATCAAAATCGGCGAAACTCCGGAACAAAACACAAGTCCCCATAAATCAAATATATAATAGTACTTTCGATTTCGAGGAATCTATTAGTATTCTAAAAACAAAGGGTTGACGACTTCAATCAAAAGAAAATTGCGAGAAAAGTACAGAATATAAAAAACCGCCTCGAGGTGAAACTAATAAATTTTTACTATCACTTTTTTCAGGGGATATTTCCGTGATTTCTTACCCTTCTACTCAGATGTAACTATAATACATATGATTATTAAAAAAATAAGTAGCAATGAGCATTCATGTAACACGTGCCCCCACGGTGCCCCTCACTTCATACGACATCAAACGCCCAAGCCACCTTAAATCCAAACAAACACAACTTATATTTAAAACAGAAAAAGTAATAAAATAATAAAAACAAAAACTTTATCTAAACATGAAGACAAAGAGCTATAAAAAGTACACCTACGATCTATTTAATACCAGATCTTCTATGTACATATACATATAATTAACTGATTTTATTTTCTGTCCATAAAATGACACTTCCCAAAACTTCCTGCCCACAAAGAGAGAAAAAAAGAAACAAAATTTTACGATTCGAAACAACTTAAAAAATTTAGATGATGTAAGAATTACAAATACATAATGAAATTGGCCTAAAAAATTCGTCACGTCATTTTGAGACTATATAAAAAATATAAATACATGTATATTAACTCCAATTTGATATTATTTCATAGCCTGTTTTAATCGACATATGTCTGTACAGTATGCTTGGATATAAAACATTTAAAACATACCGTGTGTCATGATCTGTAATGTTTCTAGGTTGACTTAAAAAATCTGAAATAATATTTAGTGACAATTGTACAAAGTGACGCGAGCAATGACGACGTTCTTCTAAATCTAAAATTCGAATTTATATTCTGTTTGAAGAATAAATATATTTTCCACATAGTGGACTTCACTTCTGGAAGTAAAGTTTTCTTATCGAAACACAAACTTGCTGCGTACGATTGATATTTTGTAATACAATGTGTGTGATAATGGTTTTATTTTACAAAAGACTACATCTTTATTGACCCTACCAAGGATTATCTATAATGTAATATTATGTACACAGGTCTTGTTCTACTTATTTTAACTAAGTAGTGTTCCTAATAACAAAAGAAAAGAGTTGATTAAGAATTAAATTTTACTCAAAATTTTTTTTCCTGACATTTTATAGATGAGATGTAAAAAATTATAAAATTATACATAGTTAATAATTTTGTATTAAAAATACTTATATTATGTAGGATACAATAAATTTCAAGTTTTGTGTGAAAAATTAATTAAGTGACATATCTTTGAGATTAAAATTTTTTTCACACGTCATCTTGAATAATTCAATCTGATAAAACTGCTGACTTTTATTTGTAGAATAATATTGGTGCACATAATAATCTATTTTCATATTTTAGTACATATATCTTTTTCAGTCTATCTGTACACACCACACGGCGCGAAGGATTTACGAAGGCCTTAGACACCATTTTGCTCTATAAGAACCAGTTGAATAGTCATCGTCTCATGTTATTTTGATATTAAAAACGACTATTTTATTATAAACAATAAAGAGTATCGGTGGGTTCAAGGAATTTCAGTGGGCATTTTTTTTTAATATTAAAGGAAAAAAATTTGCTGAAATTCACGATGAATTTTCACTAAAGGTAGACTTTTCATTATTCGACAATGCACTATTCTGAAATCAAACTAACCCCTTTTCAATCGAGTGTCATTGAATTTAAATTTTTCTTCGAACATTAATGTATACAAATTTTATCTATTCGATTTTCAAAGCATAAAATACGCTTTTACTCTTTATTGAAAAAAATTGTACTTCCCATTCAACAATTTTTATATAGTACCTAAACTCTGAATACTCTGAAATATGGCAATCGAACACATCACGGTTCATCCGTGAAGCAAAACAAAAAATTTTCTTTCAATTATTTCTGAATCTCTGCAAATTAATTTCAGGTGACACTTGACGTGAAGTCGATTAGTTGTTGAGAAGTTGACAGCTGAGTTTTCTGGATGATTTGTCGTTCTATACTCCACGATTTTTAGCAGGAGAGGATCCATTTTGTGGAGTTTGAAGATGATTTAATGTCTAACTTAGTAAGTTCGGGCGAAAGTTGCTTCTTGACTTTCGGTGTCAGAATCTGCATCAGCATCCGCGCTCTGGTATCCCTGGGATTAAGAAAGGGATAGAAGTGCATCTAGACCTAAAGATTCAGTCAATCTGACTGACTCTCTTATTATAACTACAATGTATAGAACAAGAATAACACATATTTTCTCTACGCAGATGTGTTGATCACTAGAATAGAAAAGTGCGTATAGACTTCTATGCAGCAAAACATCTGAATAATATAACTCGATCACGGTCGATGAGCCATTCATAGTCCCAAAATGGAGATCGCCTAGTAAAGTCGGGCCTCCTTATTTTTACTGTTTACGCATACTTTGTGATAGAAACTCTAAACAAGTAGAAAATTGTATTCAAAATTCAAAAATTTCATAACTTTCTACTTACAAATGAAAAACCTTTTTTAGATATACACAATACTATAGTAGTCCAATAAAACACAAACTTGTGTGCACAGAGGCACTTTTATTGGCCAAGCGTCAACCTTCGAAAGTTCCTACTTTACCTCCGAACTTATATTATTCAGAAGTCAATATATTTTCTAACACCGAGAGGTACAAACTTTTATTTGCAGAATAAAAACAAAAAAATTCCCTACAACTTATATGATGACACGATAAAGTCCATACCGATTTAATGTTACCAATCAAAAAAAAAAAAAAATATTCGTGTAACAAACAAGGCTTTTGAGTATGACGAAGGTGTTACATTTTTCGTAATGAGACACCAATTATTCTGTATATAGTATGTGTATTATTTTCTAAATTCACATTGTTACTATTTTAAAGTGAGTTTCAATTATTACACCAAAACTGCCATACAGTATACGAAACTACAAAAAAAGCGCTGTAAAATTATTCAATTTACATAATGAAAAAAAAAGCATTTCGGATAATACATAGTCGAGCGCTTCTTTTTATTATAATACAGAAAAAGATGCAGTGTTCAATTGGTAACATTACATTGGTGATTTACTCTTCAATTCATGAGGATTCATCATTGTCCACAATTAAAACTACTCTTGAACTCATTTTTTAATTTAAATACTAAAATAACTTTTTATCAGCATTTAATAATTTTCATTTCTTTATCACATTTAAAACTAAAAATAATAATGAAGTTTAATCTACATCTGAAGGTAAAAGTTATATGCAAGAAACGTGGACAAAATGCTGAATCAGAATTTACACTGTTTCTACGTAAAATAACATAAGCCGTGTGGAATTTAAATTAAATTGTATATACGAACAAAAACAGTGCTTGATATGAATGATATAGTTAAAATCAAAATCTATTTAAACAATATAAAGATGATATATTTTTGTAAACACTTCCACCACAGCTCGTACATAAAAACGAAAAAATAGTGCAGAATAGAGACATGCCTCTAATAAGATAACTCGTTCACACATTTCCTTCGCATAATCATTCTACAATGCAGAAAACATAGAATCATAATTTTGGAAGTTCTTTTCGCTTTGTATGTTTTAACATAACGTCATTAAAACTGTACAATTTTCTCTGAATTGGATGATAAAATTAACCTTGAAATTCTTCGGTAATTTTTGATCATTGAAACATCATCTTTCAGAAGCCAAGAATCACTCCAGAGGAACAAGGGAATTTTTCTCGAGTCAGAAAGTAAAAGGTTTCCGTACTTATAAAAAAAAATCACTATTATGTTTGGCGTGTATTTACAAAGGCACTCTTTTCGTGCGTTTGCTTTATCATAACAAGTATACAGTACAGAACATTTTCAAAAGTAAAATGCACGACAGAAAATAAAACCAAGCAGCTATAGTCTCTTTTTCTGTACAATACCATAAATTGACTCTTTATTAGACTACGTAAAATTAAACGACATTAAGATACGGACTTTTCGTGTATCGTATATCAAAAACATAAGTATTCCATAGGTATTTACAGTGGCCTCGCGTATGTATACTGGAAAAATTTACAAATGAAAGATGATGTCTACTGAAGTAAAGCACGCGCTCCGGTTGCTTGGGTGTGAGGCACTTTTCAGAAAAGAAATAAAAGACTTAAAAAGCTTCCCCATGCAAGCTCTGACTAAAGGCCTATGTACAACAAGATGCGAGAAACTATAAGAAATTGTGAAAAACGTAGCTTTTCTGCTTAACTAATCATACCGTTGTGTTTTGATCCGTATCTTTACAATTAGAACAGACATAGTCATCTTCTTCTGCGAGTTCCGTACGGTCTAGACCCACGCAGTGCATGTGGAACCAACCATTACAACCACCATCACACTGAACCCAATCAACTTCATGACCTGAAAAATAACAATCTGATGTTAGAAAATATTATCATATATTGATGTTAACGTTAAAAATAATTATATCATAATGCAGGAATTAATCTTTTAGAAGAAATAAAGCCAGGTAAGCGTAAATAAATAAATTATTTTACCACTGGGTCGAAGACAACTGAACGCGGCACAGTCTTCTTCATCTTCAGAAGTATCTTGTTTGGTCTTCTTGCGCCCGACTCGCTTCTTCGGCACTTCCTCCCCTTCCTTTCGTTTTATCTGGAATTAATAATCAACTGAAATCGAGATAGCTAAGGTTCCTGACGTCGTAATAACGCTCAGATAGTAAACTACGAGTCCAGAATTAAAGTTAGCTGTTACCGAAAAATTGTCAGCTTTAATTCAAGACTATTTAAATTTATTATTTCAAAAGTAACAATAAATACCTTTCGCGGCCCGCGCTTAACTTGTCCTGTGACAGATAATTTCTTTTCTTTATTGAATCCTTTCCGCTGCTTGAACATCACTTTGTCATCAGTACGTTGACGATTCAACTTCAAGAGTTCAAAATCATCAGATTTTCGTTTCCGACCGCGTTTTTTAACTTCTTTCACCTCCACATCTTGAACTCCTTTGTTCTCTTCTAGGGTTGAATATTTTCGAACGCTTTTTGGATTAGAGGTATGGCTTAAGATACTCCATATATCGTGTGTTTCCTCCAGTGCGACTTCCAATAAGTCGCCTTCCATCATTAATTCTTCCAGGCGTAGTTTGACAGCTTCTGATAGAATGATTGTCGATTCTGGGTCCTTTGAGTTGTTTATTTCCGATTTTGGGTGGAACTTTGACACTAAAATTTAAGTTTGACAATTAGTATAATTCTTATTAAATAAATGCATTTTGAGAAGCTACTTTGAACTTTATTTTATATCTTTTGATAAAGATATAAAGAATTTACAAACCAGAAGAATAAGCGTGTTCATTACTGTTAAATGTACTGCAGGTTGGTTCATCATCGTCAAGTGCCACCACATCGTCGTCTTCGTCCTGAAACAAGTATCTACATTTAGAATACAATGTACTACATAGAAATCCATTTTTTCTTCTTTTCTATATAATGAAAATTCCAGAATGCTTCAAATTAATAAAAAAATGTACTTTAAACAACGAATTCTTACCAATGTACTCAGAGCACTATCGTCTGAATGAACACCACTAAGTGGTGCAATAGCTTGAACCCTCTGGTGCAGTTCTGGGTTATTCGCAGCCTTTTTTAATTCGCTGCTTATAATCTTTTCGGTCTTTTCCCTGGCTGCGGCTTCCACTATCTTTTGAGAAAGAATGGACAGTTTGTTCAAAGCACAAGAAACCTCTTCTGTCTGCAATGCTTGCCTAGCCCGATCCTAATTGATAACAACAACAAAAACCAATCCAATTTATTCCAAATTAAATGAATACATTTTAAGGTTTAATTTTTACGAAAGATCCTTACCTGCCAGTTCATGGCTCGTTCCGTGAGGCATTGTAAGGCCTCGCCTTCTGGAAGTCGAATTGGTATTTTCTGTAGGCTGACTAAAAGTGCTAGGATTGTTTCTAAGCGTGGTCTACGTGATCTCAGACAACAAGGGCAGAGGAATTTTGTTTCTGGTGGTACTGAAGTTTTACCCTTAACCGCCATTTTGGGTAGAGGAACACAGTGGGCTATAAAAGGGAAATAATTGAATCATCTTTATAAAGCATTTTCTTACTTAAGACTAATATTAAACATTTATAAATATTAATTACAACTTACAGTGGAACCAATCCCTGCATAACTCACAGTGAAACATTGTTCCAAACCTAGCTTTGCGACACACGCAGTATTTGGAATCATCAAGCTGTGTTTTCATAGTATTTTTCTCTCTCAAGTTTCTCATAGCCTCCATTTCCCGTTGTTCAGCAAGCTTAAAAGCGGCAACGACAGTCGCAGAATTACTGGAATCATCCAGCTTAGTGTTACAAACATAAACAGCACCAATCGAATCATCGCCTTTATTCTTCTTGGTCTTCATAGATTGAACACCAACTCCTACTCTAGGCGACAGAGCCTCCATCAATGTATAGTGTGAATTCTTTCTTAGGAATGTTCTCCCCGTTCTTTCCTTCCATAACCGCGCCTGCGATAACACGGATTCCAAAACTGGTAACGCGTCCAAGTGAAGTGGAATGTTTCTCCCTTTTCGTACAAGTTCATCGAGAGTATCATAATACGCAATATTGTCCTTCCCTTGTACCTCCTCTACGTTCTTGGTCCAATTCTTCGCCTTGGTTAAAATTTCCTGCAGATTACTCAAGCTTGGTAAATAGGCATCAATTTCTTCAGCCTCCTGAACGAAATCCTCAACAGCTTTGATCGTTTGTCGTTCCTTAGTATGAAGAAATAGCTTCGCCTTCGCTTCCCATTTGTCAATACTGTTTATCAGAGTCTGCAATTTTGAAAGCGTGTTTTCAATACTGAAGTGTGGCGGAATTGTCATTCCTTTTTCAATAAGGCTTGCCAGGTCCTCGCGGCTGATACTTTTTGGCTCCTCTTGAATTCCTCTTACCTCTTCCAACCATTGAATTTGCATCATTTTCTGAAAACAAAATTTTCATGTTTGTATTTTTCAATATACCAATTATGCGAGGAAGGAAATTTACAAAAGCTTTTCTCTTCAAGGTTTATAATTACTCACTTGCTTTAGTCTTGCGAGTTGTGGCAACTCAATACATATGGAATCTCCAAAATCAATACACTTTTCAAGTTTTTCAACGTCGCAATCATCGTTCATTGATTCGAATTGTTCTGCATCCTTCTGAAACTGCACTACTTGATCTAAAATGTACTTAATGCCCTCAGCTTCTTTTAACTCACAACACAAATTGGATATCTCTTTATAGAAGAGGGTCAACTCTTCAACAGTCAGTTTGTACTTGTTTTCGACTGATTGTCTAGTTCTGTAAAAGATATAAATTAAGTTCAGAAATAAATAAAATCAGTAACAAGCAACAAGTAAAAAAACTAAATTAGTGATTGAGTAATAAAAAAAATATAGTATTTTCTAACCTTGTACGTTGTTTGTTATTTAACAATTGTTGTGCGACACTCGCACACTTCTCGGCGTCCTGAATAGCATTTGTGAGGGCAGTAAGTAGTTCACTTTCAGGAAACTTTTTACTTTCAGCCTCATTTAGAAGATCTTTCAGCTCACTGAGCTCAATTTTGTCGCCTTTAGGATCCATTGCTTCTTTGACTTTCGTGACCCATGAGTCGAAGGACTCGGCCTTGAGTTTCAACTTTTGCAACATGATGGGTAATTCATCTAGAGTATATCTATACCTTAAAGTATGCTTTTCTGGTGGACACTCGCAAAGATCAGTGAAATGCCTCAAGCAAACAAGTTGGGTAGTCTGACACGAACAAGTTACAGCACTTAGGAAGCAGGTCGTTTTACATGCTTCGCACTGTCTTTCGTCATCCGGAAGTAATTCGAAAGCTTCGCGTTCTGCTTCGGTCACTCCCTAAATATCAAAAATAAAAGCTTCTAGTACTAAAGTCAACTTAATTTTATAGACATTTTTTAAAAAACAGATAATCAGAAGTAAAAAACAATACATAACATTTCAAAAAGTTTTTGTTTAAAAATGGTTTCACCATCTTTATTTAAAATTAACTATTTAATTTTAAAGTCAATTCTTAATTAAATATTTATTCTAAACGAGAAATTAAATGAAATTCTTAAAAACGCTGTAAAATACATATCCCTGATTAAATATTGATTTAAGTAGCCTTAAATCATGATCTGCACGTGTAATAGATCATTTCTATTTTCGCCACTACGGAAAGACTTTCAAATTTCAGTCAAATTAAAGTATTTTATTAAACAAAAAATTGATTGCAAGAGAAATTTCTTTGATAACTTGTCACTCGGTAATGTATACTTCGGAAACGCTTACACTTGCTGTCTAAAACGTCGCGTAATCATCATTTGTGTTTGAACAATGAAAATTAAGTATTAATATTTTTTCTTACTTTGAAATTTTTTGTAAATATTTATTTATTAAAATTAATTAATTGAAAATTTATTTTTTCGAAATAAATTTGCTTCGATACAAAAATATTTAAAATATAATTTGTTGTGTCAATAAGCACTTAAAAAAAGGAAAATAATTCAAGAAACTGTTAAATTCTATATAATTTACATTTTCACATGTTTTGCAATACTCAATTTAGAAACGCTATTAGTTCTTGCTTTATGCTAAACTATAGAATATTCGTTATTATTAATGCAAAATGAATTAATTGAACTGGAAACACTTTACACTTGCAAAAATATAATTTTTTCGTATACATTTTTTTTTTGTATCGCCCATATACATATATTTATATTGTTGCCATACGGACTGATTTCCGAGACTGAAGCTTCAAAATAGTCTTTGAAATATATATTTTCTTCAGACTTTATTTAGTAATTGCAGTAAAATATAAAAAAGAAAATTCACCAACAAATTTTTTTTAATCAGTCGCTAAAAAAATAAAATTATAGTTTAGCGGTGGAAAAGTATTTATACAACAAAATGGCAAGAATAAATAAGTAACGGAAAACATAACCTCTACTCACCGATCATAGTTATATAACCAATATTAAGAGCATACTCAACAAATGCGAGTCACTGAATGTCGAAAAAATAAATAAGATATCGAAAATCACTCTAAATGTTCTTTTTGCAAATTAGAGAAAGAAGAGCAAATATGGAATACAATTAAATTGGAAACGTGGACAACAGTGCTATGAAATCCGGTAGACTGGCAGTATTTGCACACATGCTTAATCTATCTATGTGTACCTACATGTATATGACGTTACATTATGGCATACTGCTTGTTTTGAAGATATTGGTCTCTCATTTTGCAAGCTATAGTGCCTTTAACTAAACTCCCGATGCCTTTTCAAGTTACGAAGCGGCGTCGGGAGTTTAACAGGGTTGAGTAATAGCAAATCACTCCATGTTTTTTACGTAAAATACATGGGTTTTTACATTTGTAAAATGCGTCATTTGAATTAAATGTTGAACAATTTTTCAAGTCCATCAAGTTTACACTTTTCTACGAAAAATACATAATATATTACTATAAAAAACCGTGTAACATGCCGAAGGTAAATTACTCAGTCAACCCTGGTTTCAACAGACTAATGCACATTCGGTGACTCATACAAGAAACATTTCCAGACCAATAGAAACGGTTGCCTTCAATATAATATCGCGTTTTTCCAAAATTAGATGATTAGATTGTTTTTTTTTCTTATTCTGATTGCAAGAATTTTTCAATTGAAGTTTAACGACTTCTGGAGTGGTTATAATACAGGTATATCAGGTATATTAAATAAAAAAATGATGATATAAGGACGTAAAACAAATATAGGTAAACACATAAAAGTTAATAACAAATAAGATAATATTTGAAAAATTTGAAAAAATTGTATTATAAAGAAAATATTAGTGTTTGGGAAGCCGTTGTTCTCCAGTTTACTTGAAGCTACTTTTAATTCTCGGAATTTATAATTCAAATAATAAGAAAATTTTGAAATGGAATCTGAAATAATGTTGTCATCTGGCAAAATAGTGATTACAAGAAGGTCACTTTCAAGCTTTAAGTATTATTTACTTATATTATTCATTATTGCTATTATTATTTTTCTTATGTTTAAGGACGTTGATACTGTAAACAATATAAATATGTTTGATCCCAACAGTTTGAGGTTAAAATAATGATATATTTACAGTTTTATAATTTATTTTAATATTGATCAGCATGATGAACTAGGTTATTAAATATAAAAGATAAATCAAATTTTTTCCGCCACTTAAAAGTTCTATTCTACAAAATATCAAAATATTAAAAATTCCACGCGAAAAGTTATTTTAAAGGCCTAAGAACCATAAAAATTTACGATTTATTAATTATAACATTTGTAACTAGAAGATGCACTTTTAATTGTTTTAAAACAAATAAACTATGTCGTTTAGAAATAGATTTATCATTTCTGACTACTTCCAGAGATATCATCTGATTAAATGTAGTATTTAAGAAAACAATATTCAGGAATTGGGTACAATAATTAATTCTGAAGTGTGGCAATTCAGCTTTAAATAAAAAAATGAAGAGAAACTTGTCAACGTCGCATGCCATAGACTTTTGGTAGGTAACCGATGGCTTGTAAATATTAACTATCAACAGGAGTACCAACCTCAATAAAGGCATAATAAAGACAAAAATACTCCAAATTTTAGTCAATATTGCAATAGACCTTTTCATTTAAGAGCAGAAACAAATATGGCGTCATGAATACCTTCAAATTTTTCCAGCAGTTTTTACTTCAGATTTGTAAGTGGGAAAAAAAATTCTCATATCTTTATCTGTTTTCCTCTTGCGGAGCTCGAAATATTTGAATATCGCCTGACATGCGCTTTAGCGTTTTACTTAAATGAAAAGATCTATCGCAACTTCGATTTTTTTTTAAATTTGCAGGATTATTTTGTGATTGAAAAAGCAATATCCACTGACAAACTTGTGTTTTAGAAAGTTCTATTTTAAATTACTGCATCAACCTCCTTAAGTCTTATAAGCTTCAAATTTTATATTGACCCATACACACTGTTACTAATATTTTATATCAAATTACATGGAGGTCTTGTAGGACCCAATTACCATAGATTCAAATTGAAATAAACTAAAAGATTCAACGAGAAATTAAAAAATTTAGTTTATAAAAATAATGTTCTTACCCATTCGAGAAGATTCTTCCTAAGTTTCTTTTCATCATCAACCATTTGTAGCATATCGTGATAAGTTGCTGTGGCAACTCCGATGTCTAACAAGTCAGGTTCCAAAGACATTTTACAGACAAGTTCGTCATGTGAAAAAACACAGAATCTTCTCAAATTCGAATAATGTGAGATACATTCCCTGCCCACCTTCAACTGTCACAAATGAAAAGGTAAATTATTGATTAGAATTATATTGAAGGCTAATGCATAAAAAAGATTCCCAACTCTTTTATATTAAGGTTTTCATTACTCTTAGTTTTAGGTTTAAGTTTCAATATCAATTTATTAAAGCAAATGATAACGTACCCAATCAGCAGGAGCAAAATTCACTGCTTCAGCAAAATTATACCCTTGATTAAACCCTGCGTGATATGCTCTGGGGAAAGTGACTACAAACTCGCCTGCGTGTTGATCCGTTCGAAATACTGACACTCCTGTAAAAGAAAAGACATTTTATTTTGAATGAATTAAAATTCAAAACAAATGTTAACATTTTTTGAATTAATGCAGAATAAAAGTTGAAACTAACCTTCATTCGTTAAAATGTTGGGATTCATAATGGTAACTAGTTGATGTAACAAGTCCGGTTGACTGTGAAACAATTCAGGTGCGGCAGATTTCATAGAATGTTCAAATTCCTCAGCTTGTGCGCCAGGCACTCCATACCACGTTTTAGGCTCCCCCCAATGAAGGTAATTAATTGAGTAGCTCCAGTGATCTTCATTATGCCAGCAGAAGGTTGCAAAGCACATTCCAACATACATCCAAGGCACCTTCATACCACTGATATCTGCATTAATATGACCTAGAACACTTCCATGTAGAACAGGAAGGTTATTCAGATTCCAAGAAGATTCTGCGTATTCTTGATCGCAGGTAAAAAGGTTGACGCTAGTTTTGGTCGGGAAGCCAGAGCCATGGTCCATCGTGTGAAGATCTGCACCATACTCAACTGTAACATCCTCGTCGATAGAAGAAACTATTCGCCAAAACTCTTTCTCTACTAGTGAAGTAGGAACCATCTGAAAATAATGGACAGAGACATAAAATAAAGAATCAATCGAGTTTTTTGTATAGTTTTGAGATAAATTGAATGCATACATGTACAGGCATGTTAAAATAATCGCTCTTAAATTGATCAGCCATCTCCCCAAATTGTTGAAGAGTGTATTCTCTCTGAGCTTGTTCAAAACCAAATGCTTCCATCGGCTTTGAAACCTCTTCGGCAACACATTTTGGACAACGCCAATCGCCTTTGGGAATTTCAGTCAAAGGGGGTAGAAGACAAAACGTGTGATAACTGTCATCACACCCATCGCACAGCAACATGTTCTCTTCATTGTCACCTCTTCCACAATTGTGACAAATGTACTTCGCCAGCTGTAAAAGAAGTAAATACAATTAAAAATGAACAATATTTGAAATATTAGAGGTTTCAGCTACTCAATGTACTATTATTTAAACAAAAAACGTTATTATTTAACTTACCGGATCGAAATCATAAGTAAGTTTTATTCCTCTAGTTTTGTTGGACTTCTTGCCATCTTTGGTATTAAACCCAGCCATTTTTGGACCAGGTCCATAGAACTGCAGTTTTTTCAGCTCTTTGCTGTTTTCCGGTGCCTTCTCCGGGGATACACTTTTACTCTTAACGTTGTCTTTGGATTCATTGTCAGAATCACACTCTTCTTTACAGTCCTCTTGTTTAATTGATAAAGCATCTTGTTTATCGTCTGGACCAGCGAATCGTTTAGAACGCCTCGAAAATTTCGCGGCCGGTGGTTTGATTTGCTGCCGTGAAATTATACCATGAGGCTTATAATCTCGGTCTTTCTTCTCATTTGCATCAGTTTCTGGTTCTATTTTCTAAAAATTGTAAAAATAAAAAAACAGGTTTATTAAATCAAATATTTATCAAAATAGAAAGATAATTTTGAAGTATGAGTTTAAAAATGCAACTTACAATGTCAGTCAAAGTTTTTCCTTGTTTAAAAACGTCGAAGGGATATAAAATTCTTTCATAGTGATTTTTTAAAATACTCCCAACACTACGGCCGGAAGGGTAGCCTAGTTTATTTGCTATTTTTGCCCACCGCCTTTCCTTTGTAACAGTTTCTATTCCACCTAGAATAAAGATTGCTCAGTGAGAATAAAGTCACGTTTTAAGTTTCAATATGAGAAGTAATAATCTATGGCTTTTGGTAAAAATGGCTCACCCTCACTAGTTACTATGCTGTGGAGAGAATACAAATCTAGTGCTTTGCGCTCTACAAGTGGAATTTTTAAAGAAGACCCTTGAAGTTCCCAAAATTTAGCAATTTGATCTAAAAAGTTCAGCTTTATCCTTGTCTTGGCCTCTAATTCGTTTAACCTTTGTATCCTTGGTACAAATTTGAATTTGTCGACATCAACGGCAAAAGGAGGTTGCCAATTCTGTTAAGAAATATGATTATAAGATTTGATTATATTGTAATGGGTAAAATACCACTTAGGAATAAAGTATGTGAAAGCAAAACAATTTAAAGACAATCAGTAATAACTGTAATTTATAGACGATTTTGGTACTTAAATAATAACTACAAAAACTGCTTAGACTCAAGGCAAATGCTGACAAAGTCGATAACGTTCTTTTGAATTTATTTCTGTAACTGCATTCACATAATGTTCTGAACTGCTTAAAATTTTGAAAATCTTCAAATCTTAATGAAATATATCACAGAAACAACTTTTGTGAACAAAGAAAATAACATTTTTAAAATATATTAATAAACAAAAATTTATAATTGTCAGTAAATACAGTAGTAAGTTAATTTGGAATTTGTAGCAAAAGCTTCTAATGTTGATGAAAAAATTAGTAATGAATAACGAAATTTTTAATTTAATGACTCATGTAACATACATGTATTTTTACATCAATATATATATATATATATATTATTAAAAATTTTACTGTTTTCTGATTGTCTAGTACCGTGCACTGGCATTTTGCTAAAAAATATTTCTAAAAGTTATTCAAAGAATGAATGTCATGGTATATAGTATGTATAATTCTTGATAGAGTTTGACGCATTTTAGTATTACTTTTACACGATCGATGAAAATACACGGTTTTATCTTGTTACTAAAAACGACAGCCGCTTTACTGCTTATACTGCATCTGAATTCATGGAATCACTTTGACGCTGCGTCTCTTAAAGCAGAACATGAAAAACTATTCAGAATTTGGCGATTACATTACTACTTTTGTGATTAGGTATCTTAGGTGCAACTATGATGTATTATGCTCATCCATAAAACGACGCTGTCCCTTAACCATTATCAAAATGTCTTTGATACACACGGCTTGCTAGCAATTATTTAGATATTGCATAACCACGGATTCAAGGATTCAGGTACTGAATATTTAAAAAATCTCATATATGCATACGCTCATTGTTCTCGAATCGTGGATTATTTTATAATTAAAAACAAATTATTTTTGGAGGAAAAATGGCGACTTTCTGCTACATTGTATTTTAGAAATATCAGCCATTTTTTACTCTGGTTCCTAATTATTACTTTTTAAAAGAGAATTACTGACGCCGTGAGATGATGACGAAATTTCAAGATGTCGAAAACGAGACTGAGAGCCTGTATTTATAATGCAATATTATTTTTATACACGTCATAACAAGATCTTGTTAAATTTCGACTCATCCACGAGAACACTTAACGAAATTCACTTTTTACAGAAAACAAATTTCGCTGACTCTCAATCTCTAAGATCGTCATCTTTTTTTAAATGATCTTTTGAAAACAGTAGAAAATTTACATTAATTTTTCAAAGACGTTAGAATATGAAAATAATAGTAACGTCCTGAAAATTAGTTTCCTCATCGATGTAACATAATTCTGACTGTTCCGGCCATTTTATCGTTCAACGACAAACTGCATGGCGTACCTTCTAGTATTGCCTTTATAGTTCCGTTTTGAGCAGAAAATAAAATAGAACTCTTTGTAGTCTGTAAAATCCTAGCAGACTTTTTTCCCTTTTTGCTATAAAATGCGTGGCATAAATTATTTAAGAGTTTTGACTCCAAAATGCCCTTCCTGATGACGTTTATTAAATTATATCTTTTACCGATACGGTGGCTCATTACTCCCACGCGTCTCGCGTAATGCGTATTCAAGATGCAAACAAAAATTTAAAGACCACCAAGGCGTCTTTCGACTTGAAAGCCACGAGGGCTACTTGAGCCTATATAAAGTATTTTCTTAATTTTACGAGAAATTCGGAAAACGCCGTCCTCGTCTTTTATAATCCAATATGCAGTTTACGAGTCAATCTGTGTACGATGACGGAACAAATAAATAAGTTAAAATCCCAGATAAAATGGTAATGCGTCGGTGTCAATTAGTTGGGAATTGAGGTCGTTGAACGAAAATAGGCGATCGAACATTTTTTTTTGGTCGGCCCTTCACGCACTTTCCCTTCGAAGAACTTGAAAGGGAACCACATTAATTGCAAACAGGAGGAGAATCGATCGATGACATGTAGGAAACTTGGGAGACAAAATATGTTGTGACAAGTTAGAAAAAACTTACGGGAGGCGGTTTGATCTTGCAGATTCCCGATTTCTCAGCGATCGGACGAATCTTTGCAATATACCCGAGGGGATCTAAGAACTCTTCAGCGGTGGGTTCGAAAACCGGGGCCTCTGGTGGAATGACAAACTGGAAGTCAGAATCACTCCTCTCGCTCATGTCTTTTCGTAGATAAGTTCCGAAACGAGTTTCGTAGGTAGCGTGTCCATCAAACTTGGAACCCATGATTCGTCCTCGTAGAAAGGACGGTGGCGCACCTTTCCCCGCACTACACTTAGACGCTAACAGAAAAAAAAGGCAACACCCGGACTAGCGTGACACTATTACTCTGGTATTAATTGGGCGATCTTGATGAAGTGTTTTTAATGCAGGCATGGCCGGGCCGTAGTTGTATTTAGCGGTGATTAGGTGACAATAAACGAAAAATGAACACCCCGTCATACAATATTCTCGCTCCTGCACGTAGTCTCGCGCACGGGCAACTGTCCCGATTCATGCTTACACTTTCCCCTCTTGCCCCTCCAAAAGAAACATGGAGAATGTAAATGTGGAGATCCACCGTGTGTTGACTTGAAACTCGAAAAAAGGGCACAATGAAAACTTGTCTTGCATAAAATGACACTTTAATTATACTTCATAACCTTACTTTTCACGCACTATGGTCAAAGAATACTTTTCATAAATCACTGATAACGATTTAGATTCAAGAAGTCAGAAGTGTCTTATAAAAAATTCTTTTGTCCTAATAAAAAGTTCAAATGTCTGGTAGACAAATGCCATAGAGTTATACAGCACATGGCAGTAGTTAGTTTTCACACAGACATGATTTTCAGTGACTTTTTTTGCACGTTTTGTAATCTTTACATTAAAAGATATTGGTTACGCAACTTTGTTTTGTAAATCACGACGCGTTGACGTTATAGATCAGGTCAATATTCAATGAAAGTTTATGAAACACAAGTAAATCGTGCGAAATCGTGGACCAGTGCCATCACCAGCACCACAAGCATCAGCAGCAAATCACAAATCACTCAAAGTTTACCTCCCACCTCTATGCGCGAGACGCATGCAAGCAGCCATCAGCCACGTGCGCTCTACGCCCGCTAAATTTAAATTCATTTCAATTATTAATATTTTCAAACATTTATTAGCTTGAGGGCTTATTGAATTATAAATTTTATTTCTGCAAAGACAATAACTTGATAAGATTAAACTTATTTCACCATCTAAACTACAAATAGGCAGCTTGCGTTTGTTTTCAAATACAGGTCTGTAAGGTTCATAACTAAAATTGATTTTCTGGAACTGACAAACGTGAGTAAGATTCGTCTGGTACAAAAAATCTACTTTAGCTTTTCGTTTTCGATTAATCTTACACATGTGCAATAATTGCATTTATAGACATCACATATGAATGACATCATATAATATTCTGAGTTTAATAAAACACTAATAACTAAAATAAATATCCTACACCAGACTGTATACTATGAATATTGTATAAAAAAAATAAAATAAAAAGTCTATACATTATAATGATGAAACGTTTGGATCTCTAACTTGTCTTGAGTTCAGTATCATTATTTTTATTATATATATAGATATATATATATATATTAATTATTATTTAACAATGTTTCTTTTTATGCTTTAGGAAGTTTTTAAACCAGAACTTACGTTTACCAATCTATTTGATCTTTTTCTTATATGTTAATGGCGGAGAGATATTACTATCAATGTTCGCCTTGACTGATATTCGCATTTGTCGATATTGTGTTTGTTAAAACGTCAGCAACAATAACAATAGACACTAAAATCAAGCCAAGTACAGATTAATGATACATTTTTTTCGGATCAAGGAATTTAATTTAAAAGCAAGCAAATTCAAAAATTAGTTTCTTTGTAAATAAATTTGAAATTAACTAACTAATTTATAATTAATAAAAACTTTAGTGATAAATTAAAAATCATAATTAGTTAAAAATGTTTTAAAAAACTAGAGTTTGGTACGAAGGGCGGAAGGGAGCATTGAACCTTATAATGTCGACCCACGTGAAACATGAATTATTTTTCTGGTTTTACGTCATGGTTTTAAGTTTCTTTGTACGCTTGGTACATATTCGTCCACAAAGTTCATTTGGCAATCGCAAGGTGACAGCACTAGATATCGCGGGAAATTCAAATTCGGTTAACATTTATTTTAAGAATAAAATAAGTTGATGTAATAATAGCTTGATGAGCTGATTCCTTTATTAGAGAAAAAAATTTAAAAATGAGCAAAATGTATATTTTCTTTCCTCTACAGATTCAGATATACATAGAAAACGTCGAGTGTTTTTAAATTATCATATTTTGAATTGGACTGTAAAGTTTAATATTAGTTTATAAGAATGGTTCAATTATAACATAAAAATCTTAAAGAAATACCTAATATATTTCTCCGGAGTTTAAAAAACTTTATGTTCATTTTTGACATTTGAAGTTGAATGTGCCTGAAGAGTGGCAACCCAAACAACAGATATGCACATCATTTGTTACTGAGCCCATAAGTTAAAATAGTGATGGCATAAAATTAATTGGGGGAGGGTCTCTAAGGCCGGTTTTTGGCCCAATTTAGATTTGGCCCAAAAAATTCGTTTTCGGGGTCGCTGATTTCGAATCCGAGGTCCGTTGACTTTCATCATATCATTGAGCGGTTAAATAAACCCCTTCGGATTTAGCGTTTCCAAAAACTTATATACATGTATTTTTTTTTTATTTTTTCATCCAGTTTTTTACCTTCTGATCTTCAAATGACCTTGATTCTGATATGATGGAGGTCAACGGACCTCGGATTCGAAATCAGCGACCCCAAAAACCTATATATGTATTTTTCTGGATTTTTTTATTGGATTTTTTTCCAAAAACATTGCATAGAAGTTGTGAAGTTTTCATTTTTTTAAGGGGTGCCCTGGGTGAATAGGGGGGATGAGGGTGGTCTGTTTAGAGTGGAATTGACTTCTTATTGTTAGTAGATACTGTAGGAATTTTCTCGAATTTTTTGGGCCAAATCTAAATTGGGCCAAAAACCGGCCTTAGAGACCCCCACCCCCCCTTTACAGAATAAGGAATTTTTTTCAAACTTTTAATTTAACAGGCATTTCTATAATATTTATTGTCAAATCCGTTATGTTACAATTTTAACTTATGGACTCAGTAAAAAATTCAATACATTATTTTTGTGAACATAAGTTTTCACAGTATACAGTCAAAAATTTCAGTAAAATAAAAGTCAATAATCGATACATGGCTTTAAGAATAGAATTATCCACATTGCCGAAGTATAGACCGTGGTAGGGTAATGGAAAAAAAATACTTGAAATAGGCGTATGATGTGAAAATTCGATGATGAATTGGGTTAAGTTACCATCAGGGAATGTCGATTCATATTAGTGTTTGCATTTAAGAAACTGAGTATAGATGTCACCACGAGTTCTCAATTGAACTTAACATCTGTAGTGTATAATGGAAAGTTGTACACTGTACAGATGTAGACATATTCATATAAATAAAATAGACTCCTTCGTGTGAAATGGTCTCGGGGGGGGGGGGGGGGGGGGTCACTCAAAAGAAAATTAATAAAATAAAATCATTAATATAATAAACCTATGGAAAATTGAGGCCCATAAGTTACTTCCCCCAGGTCCAGATTTTCCCTCCAGGGGAAGTCCTAGGTAAGAAAATTCCTTTTATCGTAGTATTCCCACTTCGCAAATAGTGCGACGAAGACAGATACATTCTATTCATATCTCTTTGTACTATAGTAATGACTGAATCAATAAAATTAGTTAAATCAGTTTTCCCCAAGATTTGTCTACAATAATGAATTTTTATAGCTGAAACTGTAGGTCATAAAGGACATATATGCGGGTGGCTGTAGACTTCAATTAGTTCTAAACGATCAAAAAATAATAGTTCCTGTTTTACCGATACTCAAATTTTATAAATTGTTGAAAATTAATTAAAGTCTACACCTACAGCCATCCGCTAATACGTCCTTTATTATGTCCTAAAGTTCCAGCAAAAAAATTTATTATTGTGAAAAAATCTTGGGGGAAACTCATTTTATTAAATTAATCAGCTGTACTGGTTAATCCATGGTCTCAAGATGAAAAGTTAATTTAGTGAGATATACAATTAAAAAATGAAAATGGAAACTTATCAGGGGTATGGAATTGACGACAAAAGTCATAAATGTGCAATTTACAGTAATTAAGATGAGGAGAAAATAGCAAGCTCATCAAGAAGGATGAAATGGAGCAAAATAGAAGAGCAGAGATATCATAAATGTTAGAATTAACGGTAACGAGAGATGAGTGGACCTTTGGGTAAAATGACGTTTTAATTAATTATTCAAGACTCGGTGTGCATAGTTTCTTATGGATTAACACGTTCTGTAGCGCGATAGCGTCATCATCGTTTGTTGAATGATTTGTGTGGAACATGCAACAGGCACACGTGGATTTGCACATGTGATTTGCGGATCCTGATGGGATGCGACGAGACTAGACTCGACAACGGCGTGGCGCGGCGGGGCAACAACCCACGAGGACAGAGGTGTTACTCGTTGCCCGTTGCTCGTTCGTGTCAACGTCCTTACACTTAGATGGGGCGGAAACATCAGACCATGCATAAATAAATATTTTCAAGAGCTGCTGCATTTATCAATCTCTTATATTCTATACATATAATTGATTAATCGGACCTCTTCATTCTATTATTAAGACAGTATTAGTTTGTAAAACTATCCTTTAAGGCCATGGATCAACCGGGTCACGTGACCATATTTATAGGTTAATCAAACTATGTAAGATAACTTTTTTTGTTTCTAATATATCTACTTGAAAATTTAAAGCACGTAGTAAAAGGCGGTAAGGATCGTCTGTTAACTTCGTTTTAGTAAACATTTTGCAAAATGTTTATTTTGGAGAAAATAGAACTGTGAGTAATCGGCATTTATAGCTCTGTAATGCCATTTCCACAGAAAATGGAATATCGCTCTGAAATTTCCTCCATTTTGTTGGTTTCTCCGGTTTCTCATAATCGTTGATCCTAGGAAATTTTTTTGGTCCAAATTTAGTCGTTTTTGTGTTTTGAGAGTTCGAACAGTTTTGAATTATACTTTTGTTTGGACGTTAAGATGAATTTGAGTTCCTAGTGATATAGGTTTGAATTTTGTTTTGAATTTACGAAATGTCTTCCTGGAAATTTGGAAAATACAACAGAAAATGATAAAGAACGTCTGTCAACTTTGTTTAAGTGGAAATTTTGCTAAAAATTTTACAGTCAACTGGAATTGTCGATAAGTTTTTGACTTTCATTAAATAGTGTTCAATTTTTTCCATGCACTATTTAATGAATTCCTGTTATTTAATAAAAATTCACTAAAATTTTCTGCGTATGCGTCTCATAAAACTCTATGTCCAAGAGTCTTCAAAAGTAACTTTAATTTCAAGCTACTCAATTTTTCCGTCTGTTTGTGTTGAAAATAAAAAAAAATCACATAACACTTCCATTAGTCCAGTTTTGCCAAGAAAATCAAATAGAACTTATAGCTCTGTATCCTAACGCTAAAATTAAAAATAAAGTCTGAAAGTAATACAGAAAATATTATACTATTGCAAGAGCAGGATCAGAATCTTATCGCAAAATTAAAAGAAGTTGAACAATTAATAAACGAGCATGAAATTAAAGCTTTACAGAAGAAAATGAAAATCAAACAAGAAAAAGTATGAAAATTATAAATTCTGTTTTGAATGTATTTTTTGATTACTCAATATTTTTTTCCAAATTGAAATTGATTAACTTAGTGTATTTAAGTAAAATATTGTCATTGTTAACTGATAGGTAGAATTATTAAACAAAAAGACAATAAAAGTTTATATGTTTAATATCCAATGTATTTGATCGTATTTCTTTCAATATTGTCCCACTACTGGTCCGAAACCTTGTCCCGCTACTACGGCCAGACAGGTTTGTCCCACTTCTGCAGCCGTAAGCTCTTTAAGGTAGTAGTCTGGTAACTTATGCCTATTTTCATGACTTCTTTGGAGGGTGGTTTTTTATAGGAAAATAAAAATGAATTATCTTGAATATTTAGAGTGTTTTTATTTACATATTGAAAATATAAAAAAAATTTATTTGAAAAAATTTAATAGTTTATTACTATTATTATTGTCACTTGAAGTTGGAACCTCAAAAAAAATGCACGTGGGTGGCCCGGGTGATTTTGGCTCTTGATGTTATCTGAAATCAAATATTCTTGATTATTCTTTATCTATAGACATGTCATTCTGGTCGGAACTACTGAAGTTAAATTTCAAGGGTAAATAACAAAATGGCGGACTTTGAAAAAAAGTCCTTTTATTTTAGCAAAGAAAGGGTTGTAAAATAAAAAGTTAGGGGTGAAAAAAATTCTCGTTAGTACCGACGAGAACTATAAGTGTGTAGAACAGCCTGTTAAAATTTGAAAGCAATCGGTTCAGTAGAAAAAAAGTTAGGACCCGGGCCGACCAGAAAAACAATGTTTCGAGAAAAACGCGTTTAAAGTTCAACAACAAATTTTCATAAGTAAACTTATACTTACGTCAATCGTCTATGCCTGGAGCGTATAATATGCCTTCATCCTCTTCATAGGCATCATTCTCCGCAACTTTGTCCGCTCTTCGACTCTTTCGGGCTTCTTTCGATGACATTGCTGTGGCATTTTCCGCTTTTGCAATCCGAGATTTATTGTAGGATTTTGCAAACGCGACAGCGCACGGGCCAAGCGTAACGTCCATGACTTCCAATATTTTTAGTACTGGGAAAAATCCTTCGTTAAATATACATGCTGCAGTGAATGCAGCAATTTCTAACGTTTTTTGGCCTACAAAAATATGTTTTGGTGCAAAACTCCAAACACAATGATTAAAAGCCTCGTTATTATTCTGTGTGTTTCTTCCTAAACATCTTTCCTTAAAGGTTGGACTCCGAGGCGCTCTAGGAAACTCGTTATAACTCCCGAAATATTTCGAATTTCTGTCTGAAATTTTCACAGTATATTCTCAAGACATTGTACTTTCAAATTAAGCAAAAAAAAAATTTTCGATTTTTTGAACCCAAGTTACCAGACTTAATAACCTTAATAAAAACAATGATTTCTCAACATAGCAAGGGTTTAGAGAGCAATTTTTTTCTTCAATTGATAGAAAATTGTCCGTGCTAAACGATAGTACAATCCTTCTTTTATGATTTTGCCACCGGATTTCTGAATTCAACCCCGTTTTAAAGGTGTATCCCAAAACTGTCCAAGTACTGGTGCTTTTATACCTTATTGCATATCGATACCCACGTTCTAATATGTCGTATCCCACAAAATTTGAGAAATTGACTTTTTTTGATAAATGGATTAATAATAATGTTTTACAGCTTATATTAAAATCTTGTGAGTCAAATTGTTTATTTAATATTTTTAAATAAATATTCTAATATGTCGTATCCCACATGCCGATTTTCACGAATTCTAATATGTCATATCCCACATCCATTGGTTAAGTCAGCGCCAGCGATGTGACAGTCAATTTTTATTTTGTGATTAGTCTTAAGTTTATTTTGAGAAATTATTTAATAAAATGAGTAAGAAGGTAATTACAAATAATATTTTTACAACTCCAGTTAAATCTAGAGCATCCGCTGAAACCTCTGTTTGTAGATCGATTAAAAAGAACCAAAAGTAAATGGCAACAATTACAGGCATTAAAAAAAGTGTTGCTGAGAGATACACACTGCTTCTATGATAATATAAAATATTTTGATGATACTGACTCTGCTTCTGACCAATCTCCATCAATAAAAAATTTGGAAGCCGAGAGTAAAAATATAGTTAAGGTAACTGAAAAGACTAAGAGTAAGAAACAAAAAGCTAATCAAGTTAATCTTGGTGTTAAAAGCAAAGTACTGCGTACTAATAATAGATTTAAAAAACCTGAAGATAATGATATTAATTATAAAGAAAATTGTGATAATACCAGACGAAAGAGGATAAGAAATTTTCAACAATCTCAGCAAGAAAATGTACCTGAAGTAAAAAAAAAAAAAAATTAAGAGTACTTAAAATGAAAAAAAAAATGTTTTAAGCAATATTAAAGATAGTAAAAATAAAATGTATCAATAATGTTATATTATAATAATTATGAATTAAACCATACAAAATAAGAGAGAAAAATGTTACGTATGGGATGAAACAATATTTAATCATAAAACGATTAAATCAATTTTCTTTCTAAAATACATTTTAATTTTTTCTTCTTGCGTAACCCACATAAATATCATAAAATTTATTTAAATAATTTTTTTTGCTTTAATTATTATTATTTATGCATTTTTATGAACGTATAAAACAAAAATTTGTTTACATTTATTTATTTGTGCTAGCAAGAAGTTTTTATCGTTTCCTGAAAAATTTTCCAAATGTGGGATACGACATATTAGAACGTGGGTATCGATATATGCTTTAGCTTCACCCAAATTTTAAATATGATAATTTTAATTATTTTTGGACTTGAACATTTGAATATCAACCAAGTATCACATGTCATTAAGGCCATGGATCAACCCGACCACGTGACCAAATTTATAGGTAAATAGATTCGTGAAAATATCTCTCTGAAATTGCCAGGTTTGGCGCTAGTTTTCAATAAAACACCAGACAAACGTGATCCGATTAGTCCATAGCCTTAACACTGGCAGACATTTGTGATAGTAGATTTATTATCATTACTACTAATTTTGCATAATTAAATTAATAATAATTAAATATAAATTTAAAAACATTGTTTTGTAACGCACTACTTAAATTTTAAGTTTTATGACTTTTCAAAGAAGAAAAACGATTGAGGTTCTAGAGTTAATTGTAGAGTGTGTTTAAAGTTTTATCAGGATCGGCTGAAGAAAATTTGGCGCCCCAGGCAGAATAAATATTTGCACCCCTTCAATCTGAAGATACTTCTGTGTGTATGGATAACGTAAATAGTATTATATATAAACGTAAATAGTCACTAGCCAGCGCTTTCACTTTTGCGGTAAATTTGAAATAAGAGATGGATATTTTATATTTTTTCCATCGATTTCTCGTTCAAAAATGAAAATTTCACCCCGACTTTGCCACCCCCTAAATTTTGCCGTTCTAGGCGGTTGCCTATTTGGTCTATGTGGTAGAGCCGGCCCTGAGTTTTATGCATAATTAGCTTTCACTTTTGAATTCAAGAAGTTAGCACCATAAAAGGCTCTCATTGGGATTTAAAAATTTACTTATTCCCTTCTCTGTCAGATAAAGACTTTTGTACTTTATAAATGTATTTGAGTCACGTGACCAAGTCATCAATATTTTTTGTTTCGTTCACAGAACTTCTTTTATAGTTAAAATACCACCACTTTGGGGAATACTAGAGAGAACAATAAACTACGTTGTTCTGCCTCATTTGGGTGAAAATTAAAAAGAAAATTTCTTCGAAGAAATTAAATAAACCTTCCGTATTGCCTTTTATTAAATTTCCCCAACTTTCAAATCGATATATCATTTTGTCTGGGAATGCGACGGACAAAAACATTCTCTATATTTAATTACTTCGAAAATTTTTTTTTTTAATTTCTACTTAAATGGGACAGATAAACATAGTTTATTGTTTTCTCTCGCATTTCGTAAAGTTTCAAAGTGGTATTTTAATTACTAAAAAAGTTATGTGAACGATGCAAAACATATCGATTAGTTGGTCATGTGACCAAATTAAGACAAAAGACAAAAACATTATACAAACTTTATACTTTATACCACATAAAGGGGTATGCGTTTGAAAAAATTGAATACGAACCTCACATAGATATTAACCACGCCTACAGAGAAATACGGTTGTCAGAACTCTACCAAGGAGAAACATTAAAGACAATTACATGGAAGGTACAAATAAGTATTTTGTAAATTTCTATTTTTGTACGAAGGACAGATAACTGACGCTGTTTAAACCTCAACTAAAGCTCACAATATACATAATTACCAGATGTAAATATGATGTATGATAAATCTACGAGTAATTAAACAGTTTTGAATCATGTAGAATAAGAAATACGAGAAACTGTTCTATATTTTTTTACTTTCAGATTTTCAACATTATATGGATGTATGTATTTACATAAAATTTAAATAACAAATTTTATATACATTGTAATACACTGGTACATATTTACTTATATAATATACATTATAATACACTGCTGACTAAGGATTGAACTTTGTCATTCCAAAAATTGGTATTTTTCGAAATTTACTAGAAATTTTTTATTATTAACATTTTATAAATTAAATTAAACAAATAATGCTTTTAACTGAAAAAATCTGTTAAATTGACTAAAAATTTTGAATTAAAATTTATTACATGAACACATTAACCCTTTGAAGCATGTATTTTTCTTCTGGCTGGATTGTCATGAAAATCGCTATACAGGGGCTTTTTGGCTCGCTGATTACGAATCGAAGGTCAAAATTTTGAAAATCTTCATCCATGATGGCCGATTCAAAATGGCGGATGTAGAATGTTCAACAAAAACGTAATCACCGCTTTCTCAAATCTGGTAGCGCATTCGAAAACAGCCACCCAAATATCTCTGCTTCTCAATTTTTACACAGACTATATGGATTCAAATTTAAAAAATTTGAAATTTTTCTGTGGAAAAAAAGACGCTTTCGACTGCGCTGGGATTCGAGTGTAAAAATATCAGACGATCGTATTAAATACGTGATTTTGAATATTTTATTTTATATATTATATATATCCTCCATATTGGGCCCACCATTTTGAATTTTGAAATTTTGACAGGGGATTCGTGATCAGCGATCCCGAAACAGAGTCGTAACAAGGGCGGGGCGACCGGGGCAGGTGCCCAGGGCGCAGTACGTCTGATAAAATTTAAAAAAAAAATAATTTTTTTTCATAAAATTAAATATTTAAGCCAATGCTAATGCAAAAATACAAAACTATTACGTTCTTTTGCTGGTTCATCCTATTTATTATATATAATTTTTAGTATAAAAATGAAACCCAATTTGGAGGGGGGGTATTAAGAACGTACCAAAGTACTTTTGCCCGGGGCGTCAAAATTTCTCGTTACGGCTCTGCCCCTAAAAACCCTATAAACCGATTTTTATATAAAACCGACTTATTTTTTAATCTGACACAAATTTTTCATGAAAAATACGCAATTTCTAAGCATTTTTTTATTAATATAAACAAATTTATAAATAGAATATGAGAAATACATATTTTCTATGCGTACAAAAATCTTACTAAGGCGGAACACGAAAAAAAAGTAATAAAATCGTCGGTTAACTAATTGAAACAAATGAAAAATACATTAGAAAAAGGTGTGACGCTCAGCGTTTCACCATGGCCTCAAAGAGGGCGGCAAAAATGAGGGTTTATGTACATTTTTCTTCAAAATTCTTAAATATAAATTTTCAATACTTAAAAACCAAAATTTATTTTTATAGTTTAAAAACATATATAAGTTCATTTCTTGAAGTAATAGAGGGGAGGGGCGGTTATTCTAGTTTGCCCAGGGCGCCCTCGTCGGTAAACACGGCCCTGGGTTAAAGTTTTGAGTTTCATTATTTAAGAACTTTAGGGAATAATACACTAATGAGTAGCGGAAAAATAAAGAATAATTCGTTTAATTAAACATGTTATTCGTTGCATTACGACTGCGGTGCTCACTGTTGTGTTACTTAATAGCACAATTAGCGCTGTCTAGCTATTTGTTGACAACAAGCGTGTGAAATGCGTCCGTGAACAAGCGTTCCATCATTTTAGTTATGATAAAAGAGTCGAGCAACGCAAATTAGTTGGGAAAAATTTGGGCATTAATTACCAAGTGTAATGGTTAGGTCTACAAATTTTATAGCTGTCGAACATCATAAAATATTCAATATCTTTCCCAACGAAAACTTTTTAAAATTAAATTCAAACCAACAAATAATTTAACGATCTTTTTAATTGACTTGGTAATTTATACATGAACTGAAACATAAAATTTGCGTATTTTATTTACAACTCTGTGAAAGTCATACAGATGCAAAGCAATGTAATCTATATTAATCATGAATGAACTGGAGTTCGCATGATTCATGAATTAAATAAAAATTTTATGTGCACTTATTTACATAGACCCTAATTCAGCACGTGTTGCAGTAAAGACCACCATCGTGGCTTCCTTCTTAATTCACGAAGATGGGCAGACCGCACGCACGATGCAAAGTATCTGACCAATTCGCCTTCTCTGATTCAAAGGCCCACTTTCAGTAATCACGAATAATTTTACTAATCATAGAGATTTGGTTCTAATTCTATACATTCACTTATTAAGCTACAAAAATTTCATTGAAGTGAACCTCCCTGTATTTTATTTTAAATTATGAGGATTTTATATTATGTGCACCTTTTGAAGTTCTACTTTTTACTCTATAGTATACACTGAGAAAAAAATGCTATTGAATCAAAAGCATGTATACTATGAATTCATAAAAATATACTACAAAAACCAATAAATATGTTACTAATTCTATAGCATATTGATTTGAATCCGTGATATACATGCTTTTGGAAAGAAATGCTATTGATTCAATAGCATTTTTTCACAGTGTATAGAAAATTTTTGTAAATAGGTGTGTAATAAATAATAATAATAGTTATAACGTGACATATTTGAAAACATGTTTGCTATTATATTGAGCCAAAAACCACAGAATTTTTATTAATTCCTTGTTGATTTGGCATAGCGTCAGTTTCTTCTTATTTTCTTCATATAAAAATTATCAATGGTGCACTGTTAGAAATTTTTGGAAATTCACATAATTTTTATGTTACAACGGTAACATAGAATTTCACGATATTTGTGATGTTTTTGAGTAAAGGTATCTTAAAATTGCGAAAAATGTACTGACTTTTCTGAAATTTTCCTTAATATTAGAAACTCAACTGAATTTTTATAAAATGTAACTTAAAACTACGAAATTGTAATAGAGTTTTTATAAAATTCTTCATAAAATTACGAAACTGTAAAAAAATTTTCAGTTACATCTAACTACATAAAACTTTAGTTACCTAAAGCGTAAAAGTATTCCTGTTACAAGTTTCAGAATTTCCAGATATTGTACAAGTATCAGAATATTCAACACTTTTTGTAACTGAAAATTAAGAAATTTTTTTCTAAATTTACTAAAAAGTAACTGAAACGAACAAATCTTAGCAATTTGGTGGCAAACCAGTCGGGAGATTTTTTGAAAAGATATCCAAATGATTATTGATGATAAAGAATATGATTCCCGAACAATTTTCTGTTTTGACAACTTTTCTTGGGATTTTATTACCGGGTTCTCTCACCGATCGAGCTAAACTGTATAAAAACCTATTCGGGACATGTGGCTTTGCTAACTGACAATTTTTGTTTTCTTGATGCTATTTTAATTATTTTATTGTCCTATACCTAGTTAAGAAATCCGAGATGGTTGTGGTGATTCTTACGAGTGGATGAAAGCTTGTATTTTTGAATGAAAAATTTTGTATATCAGCTTTACGGACAGTCTATTTTAGATTGAATTTGCAAGCAAAGTTTTACAGAAATATAAATCATTAATATGTCCATACATGCTATTTTACTCAATATTATTTGACTCTAATAATTAAAATGGTAGATTATTATAAATTATTTGACTTTATTTAAAACTGAAAAATGAAAGGAAGTTGTTTATTTCTGAATTTAGTTTTATTCTGAGATGTTTTGGAAAAGTAAGAAACTTATTTTTGAAACATTTTTTTCTTTGTTATTCGTGACATTAAGTATCACATTTAGAAAATATAAAATTTCATTAGTTCTAAAAATAGTCAGAACTATGAGAAATTCAACCTTTATACTGAAAGTATTGCATGTGCCATTTTTTACATTATAACGTGAAATATTTGAAAACATGTCTGCTATTATATTCACCTAAAAATCACAGAATTTTCTTTCATTTCTTATTGTTTTGGCATAGGATCTTGAGATAAGTTTTTGAATTTTATGATTTACCTTATTTTCATTATCTTCTATATTTTAATTTCTTACAGAAATTTTGAAATAATCTTTTAATTTATGGCACTGAAGGGGGCCCCCATACGTGGCCAAAACGTTTGCCTTCCTTGTTTACATTTATTATATCTATCATTGATAATTTTTATATGAAGAAAATAAGAAGAAACTGACTCTATCCCAAAACAACAAAAAATGGATAATAATAATAAGAATAATAAATATCAAAAATGAAATTGAAAAGTTACACAACATAATACATTTTTTTTTAAATGATACATTTGTAGAGTATTTTACATAAGTTATGAAATAATAGGCGCTCACATAACATTTTAACCTCTTCTTGCACATCTCCACATATGTGGACACGCATTTAAATTATTATTGCGACGTCATTTGCTACAATGAAGAAAATCTACAAATATCAGTCGGGCTTATTTATTAAGAATGCATATTTTCATTATCGTATGCTAAAAAAGAAAATTAATTTTACAATTTCATTAGAACAACTAAAAAATTTTGTGATACAATATTGTTATAAGATTCGGGTAGACAACATAATCGCCTTCAAGCCTCCATGAAAAGAGGCGAGTATATAAAATTTCAGTGCACTTTATCTTTAACCTCATTTGTGGACATTGTAATTTCGTGAAATATATGTATTGTGCACTTTCAATGCCTTTTTATTTTTGTATAAACTTGTATAATTTTTAATATCATAAAATTTAAATTTTTCCTTATTTTTTGTCATACATGGTATCAGAATGAAGCAATATTGTTTTTCATGGTATGCAAACATAATTTGTTATGTGCAAAATAAAAAAAATACTTCCGAAAAAGACTTTTCTTTGAATTTTTTTGTTTCACATTGGATTGGTGTCCACAAAAGTGGATATTTTCGTATTTGCCTATAAAATTTTTTTTTTTGGTATTTGTGTGTGTTAGAAATTTCTGTATTAAACTTCCATTACATGTAATATTATGTAAAAAAGTTATTTTCAATATGAATGTATATATTAATTTTACAGAATTACGCGATGAGAAAATGTCTTCCTTTTCATTCAGAATCACATCTAAATGTATGTAATGAAACAGTGTCAAACGATTGGAATTCACTTAGACGGAAATGCCTTGCAGATGCTTTTCAAGGGGGAATAAAATTGTCTGCATTTAATGATCAAAGGCGGCAAAGTCATTGACGACGATCGTCGGATGAAAATTAAAGAAGTGGCTCGATTAAAGTGTCAAGTGAAGTGTCAATGATTTTGTGAATGAAGAGGGAGAATATGTCATTTCAATATGTGCTCTATCAATTCCGCGTACACCTTCTAATATCAGAATGATTTTGCAAACATTAACTTTCCTTTACTTCATTTAACAGTGCTTTACGATCAAATGTAAATTAGTATAACATTATCATAAATGAAGCATAATTTGCATCTCCTGCTGATTCAGAGACAAATTTCTATTTTCTACTATACAATTATAGGTGAATGTAGATAAAGAAGTAAAAAAATCTCTGTGATAATATAAAGCATTCAGTTTAACTTGAAAGTTTTAAATTTTCATAAATTTAAAATTCTCGGAACATATTTTACAAGGAAATAAAGGGATGAGGTTCGCAAGACGGGATTATTTCATTCTGTAAGAAGACATCATACAGATATGATTTAAGAAAGATTAGCCTTTTCGTTTTTTTCGAGTTTTAGATTTTGCATACTAAATTATTCCGTCTTTCATTAAAATTAAAAATGGCTTTACGTCTTTACAAGTCTGCACATATTTCATCCTTTGGACCAAATACGGACTAATCCCAGGCGCATCATTGGATGGCCGCAAATCACCGAATACATTATAATTTCAGGTTAAGCATTCCTCCACACACAAGATACTTTATCCATATAAATCCTATTAATAATCATGAGCCATTATTTATCAGTCTATTCAAAACGATACAATAAGGCGACTATGATTAATCTTTAAGAATTTGAGAATAATAAGAAATATGTCATTTTTCATATTTAATAAAATAAAAATATTTACTTTATCTCAACAATTAAAAATATGTTTAACAAGAATCAATTTCAGTTGAAAAATTCTCATCTTTGACCAAATATGACAGAATTTTATTGTTTTCTGAAAATTTATTTTTATTAAAATAATTTCTTCTCACAATTTATTCTGAAATAGTCAAAATATTAAGAATAACATTTATTAAATTTTATAAGTTCTAAAAATAGTCAAAACCATGAGAAATTCTACTTTATACTAAAGGTATTGCATGTGCCATTTTTGCATCATAAAGTGATCTCCTATATTCTAAACTTTTAATGAAATTTTAAATTAATCTTTTAATTTATGGCACTGAAAAGGGCCCCCATATGTGGCCGAAACGTTTGCCTTACTTTTTACGTTTTTCTTATATCTGCCATTGATAATTTTTCCAAGGAGGAAAAAACCTCTTAAGATAGCATTTAAAAAAAGACGAAAAAAACTGCCAGTCAGCAAAGATACATGTTCCGGGTTGGTTTTCAAACAGTTTCTATCTAGACAGATTACTAAAGAGCTCGATCGGTAATAGACTCCGGTAATAAAGTCGTCAAGAAGAGTTTTCAAAATCAAAAATGATTCGGGATTCATATTTTTCGTTATTAAGAATAATTTTGGACAACTTTTTAAAAAATTGCATGGCCAGTATAATTGCAATTACTAAGTTTCGTTCGTGTTATCCTGTTTGTTTATACAGAGTGGATTCTAAATATTTTTTCAAGGTGTAATGTGTACACTGGACTGCTTCATTTTAATTTGAAAGCTATAAGATGAGTTTTTGAGACTCATGATTTTTGTTATTTTAATTATTTCCTATATTTTAATTTTTCACATAAATTTTAAATTAATTTTATAATTTATGGCACTGAAGATGGCTCCCATATGTGGCCGAAGTCTTTTGACCTCTTTTACCTTTTTTACGTTTTATTATGTGTATTATTGATAATTTGCAAATGAAAAAAAAAACAACAAAAAATGAATAAAATTAAGAATATTAATTGGTAATATTAAAGAACTATTTCTTCATTATTATTCTGAAAGTTAGATTGTATTTCCAAAATTGACTTTGCTACCCACGTAAATTCAAGTTAAGGAGGCGGTGTAAACGCGTATCATAAACCCCAAGATGGTAAAACTTGTTACTTTACTGTATAACGTCCGTATTTGAGTTCGAGATATCGTCTCCAACTGTGTAGTAGCGGTTCTTTTGAAGCTTCTGTGACATTCTTGTCTTGCGGAGTCTCTTCAGTTTATTTCCTTCTATCATAACTTCTATCTCTACTTGCACTTTTTCTTGCGATCTACTCCCACGTAGCAAGATCTCACGAACATGCGGCAACGTGCAAAATGAGTTGGGATCAATGGGTCCCACGAACTTCAGTGGTACGCGAGTTAAGTGGCTCTTCGTTGCCGCAATAATTACAAGGAAAAGCAAAACAATATCAAGCTACCTAACAAATATTTCTATTCTTGCACTATTTACAGATACACAAAAAGCAATAACATTTGTTTTCAAAATTAATCCATGTATGTAAGCTATTTTATATAATGACATGCAACTTCTTAGAAATATATGATGAACACTAAATTCCTAAAAGAAAATTAAAAAATTCCTTATTCTAGAGATGTTAACTTATAATCATACATTAAGCTCGTAAGAAGAAATGAATGAACGATCTCTAGGCCAGATTAAATATAGGAATATCTCTGTAATAAGCATATGGAGAGAGTCATTCAATCATCTTGTCTAGAATAATTCTAATCTAATAGACATATGATGTATATCTTATGGAAAAAACTAGGTGGGTTGTTTTTATACGAAGAGAAAGATACGTTAATTTCTTCAAATGAGCAAAGTCATCAACAACAGCATGAACAATGGTTACTGTAAATAAAGATTCAATTAATATTAAAAGTAAAAATAATCACTTCCTTCATCAGGAAGAAAAAACTATCCATAAATACAGGCAAAAGAATGTTGTGAAAGTAAATTATAAGGACAATCTGATTTTTTTTTTCTTGGAAAAGTAAATAAAATTAAAAGTTACTACGATTTATCAATATCGTGATTCTAGCGAAAATTAGCTTTTTCCACAAAATAGTTTGTTTATTTATTTACTAATATTTCTGAATTATTTGGAAAATAGCATATAATAGGTATTCCTATAAAAATACAATATATATATTGCCTTTATGTATATGCATATATAATTTAGTAACACTATATTTTTAAGGTTTCACTATAAGACTTTACTTTAAACTCCGTTTGCCGCAAATTGTGATTTTCTGTGTTTGTTGCAACAAATGTTTAAATAAAATCTAAAGTATTAGACACAGACCTTTGAAATTTTTATTACTTATTCTTTGTCATATTATCAATACTTTTGGGCATGGAAAGCACTCTAGCCAAAAAATAACGACAAAATTTTTTTCCATATTTTGGGATATTTTTATTTATTTTATTATTTTATTTGTAACTATTTTTTCAGTCATGTTACCTTATTTTTTACATAAAAAAGTTGCTACACATTCTAAGGAACAAAATAAAAAAAGAATCATGACAAAGGGTTAAAAAACAAAAAAGTTATTCAAAGTTAAAAAATGTCAAAAAAATGCCCAAAAAACTCCAAATGTTTAGTTTAAAAATACATAAAGGTGCTGGAACTTTAAAAAAAAACCAAAACCTTGCTAACTAAAGGTACCAAACATAAAAAAAAATTATATGGAAGGTTTAAAATCAAAAAATCAAAATATTAAAGGTGGCGGATCCCCTTAAATATATTTATGAGAAAAGATTTCTGATTACGGTTCTAAGTTCATATTGGAGACAGTTGGAAACAAAAGAGTGTGAGAATATCCGCAAGCCGGTCAAGTTTTTTCCTCAAAGTTGCGTCATTCACCCTTTTTCTCATTTGTTGTACACTTATTACTTTTTCTGTTAACATCTGGTCACGTCTCCGACAACTTTTTGCTTTCCGTATAGAGTCTTTGAAAAAGTTTAGAAAAATATGTATCCTTTTAAAAAAAAACGTGGAACTGCTATTGTGTAACTTAATTTGGGTTATGTTATATTCAGATATCTGTCTATACGCAGTCTGCAAGCAGACACAATAAAAAAAATAGTTATAATAGATAAGGAAGAGATAATCGAAATTCTCTGGGCGTAAAGAATTTTCGTTTATCACAATCTTATCTCTCAGAATTATGGGTTTCCTCTTTCTTCTTCATATGCAGGCTGTTTGCATCGTAATGCTTATTTGACCGAATTATCACATGCCAAGCCATGCCTTTTTTAGACACCAGATATATTTGTACTATTCTGGAAATGATTCAGATGTTAATTCGTAGAATATTTTCATATAAGTTATCATCTCTTCTATGTAATACAGATGGTTACCCGTACATTATTTTTTTCTTCGAGTAGGGATAAGCATCTTGGTAGTATATCCGGTATCATATTTTCTCTTCATGTACATAAATTAAAAATATCTACTTTTTCATTGAATTTAAACGAAAAAGAAAACAGAAAGAACATAATATATTAATAATAATAAACATAATATATGTTTGATATATATATAAGATAATAGATTTATATGATAAAAATGAAATCATTTTAATTTTTTCAAATACGTGTCTTATTATTACCTTATTTATTAGACACTCTAATTCTGCTGTCCAAAAATTTTTGGAAAAAAACGTATTATTTTTTTATCACAGCAATGCAAAGTACGAAGAGACCAACAACTGAATTAAAAATCGTATTCCAGAAAAAAGTGTTAATTAACACAAATTTTGGAAACGCTTGTGATACGTCACAGTTAAAGATTCAGGAGAGCCTCAATGTCCATTGACGCTTTCTTTCGTGGGAAATGCTGCGAGACGTGAGCCACTTTACAAAAATGGAAAATCTTATGCAGTTAACGTTTTCCAGAGAAAAGAAGACACTCGAGTCGGAGGTCCGTTTCCTATGAAAAAGAAGGCTAAGTGAATTTCGTTTGATTTCGCTAATCATCTACTACATTCGAAGAGATTCATAAAATTCCATTCCTCAATAATTAATTATATGTTCGTATACTATATGTGTACATAAAAAAATGTATGTCGGATTGTTAACATAGCCACCGAGATTTTCATACACTGACTGATTTTTTGAATATAACTTTAAACATTAATAAGGATATGTATTCAAATATGATGGAAGGTCTACACTGAGAAAAAAATTTATCCAACAAAAGTTTTTTTGTTGTCCTGACAAAATATTTTGTTGTCCCAACAAAACATTTTGTTTAAGTAACAAAATTTGATTGAAATAACAAAATGTTTTGTCGGCACAACAAAAGAATTTTGTTAGCTAAATACTAACAAAATATTTTTGTTGATTTGACAAAACTGTTTTCTCAGTGTATGCTTAAATTTATGACATTCCTTAAAACTTCTGAAATTTTGTAAACAGAAACAGATTTTGAAATAACACTGAAATAAGCAATACGTAAAAGAAATTTCAATTTTACAAGTAAACTCGTTAACTTTTACTATTTTCATATTATTTCAAACACAGTTTCTAGTTTCCGTTCTTTAATTTTTGAATTTCATTATGAAATAATACTTAAAAAGCTAAAAAATGCATTTTAAGGCTAGAGCGGAATGTCAGTTAAGCTTTTTCGTACAAAGTATTGGTGGCAGTTTTTGGGCGCCGTTCCTAGGAATAAAAGGCCCAGTGACATTAACGCTCTTTTACCAAGTAAGGTAATGGAACCAATACTCGATCAGTAACCAATACTCGATCACTTCGGTATGAATTCATGTTTATTACGAATTCAAAAAAGCAAAAGACTGCAAAAAAATTGTAACATTTAAAAAAAATACTTAACAATATTATACTGCCCAATTATTATTCAAAAATATAACATAGTGCATGAGAAAAATATTTTCCCTACGCGCTCGTTGAATTTCGTGCGTTACAGTCGCCTGCGCCGTCGATCAGTGGTGCCGCCAACTCTCATGTGTCCGTGCTAAGTTGGACGATAATCAGGGAAAAGTTGGAAAAATCGCGTGAGAGAAGGCATTACCAGGCCTATGAAGGCTTTTTCTATTATTACAGACAGGTAATTATAATAAAAAATTTAATTAAATATGTAAAAAACGCTGATCGTCTTTTGGTATACAAAAAGCGAAGGGGAACCAAAAGTCGATCAGCCTAGCGCGATGCTGTGTTCGTTTTTTTAATTCTTAAAATTGAGTTTTTCAATTTCGGGTCGAAATTTTATGGTGCTCGATTAGTGAAAACTATAAAAGAAGTGATATTTTTCAAAAATTTTCACATAAATGCTTTAATTTTTATATGTATGTTTTTGAGGTTATATGATTGTTTTGATGTGCATATATACTTTCACAGTGACCTATATTTTAAATTTAACTATGAGTTACAGTACATACTACATTAATAAAATAATCATTTGCTGATGGTGAAGGTCAGAAAAGAAAAACTTTACTCTCCGTAAAACAGCTGATCACAAATGACATGATCGACTATTGGTCCCTTGCTGATCGACTACTGATTTCGCGGGGTTTTCGGTGATCGAGTATTGGTACCCAAAAATAATGTTTTAAAAACGCCTAATTCATTTACAAAACGACACAAAAAAATTGTCTGCGTCTGGAATTCGATAAACAAAACCTTTTTCTACAATATATACACAAAAGTTTAATTTATCACTCTAATGCTATACACTTTGAAAGGTCGTTTTCCGTAACCTACATGGATGCTGATCGAGTATTGGTTCCATTACCTTATTTTCAAGATGCAAAAACTGTAAACTGTATTTTTTAATAGTTAAAATTAAAACTTTGCATTTTTTTCTTATACGTTTAAACTGCCCCTACATTTATCAAGTGCCGACTAAAACTTAAGCAGGGCTTAATAAGATGCCACTTTTTTTGATAAAAAAATTTTTTAGCTTTTTTCTCAGTTTCAATCGAAATGCAGTTATAACGGTTCTTTTACTTTGGACGGCAGAATTGTATAAAATACGAAGGCAATAAAGTAAAAAGATTCAAAAACAAGTGGTGAACTGATATAGATTGGAATGAACGTACACATTTTCTTAAGCTTGTTAAAGAAGCAGCAGTACTTGGTCTTCGTTTCTCTTCTGGACGCGTCCGATGGGTTGGTCATTCGTTTCCCTGATGTACAGGAGAGGAAACTACGGAACTATTGTTTGTTAATGCAGCTACGCGTTTGCTCCTTTGCAGATGCTTACGACTTCGTGTGTGGCGATTTTTCTTCATATGGATTCCATTGTTGAATGGGTCATGCAGTTGACAACCATGGTCGAGTTTCATATGCTAAAAGCAATCTACTTCCAGACAAATGCATCCTTTCCAAAATGAAACAATAAATATTAAAAATATAAGACAAGCAATAAACGAGTCACTATCATTTTTTAATTATACCGATTTGGAACATGTTTGAGAATACGATGGAATCAGTTGTAAAAAAAACCAAAACAAATATACAATTAATTAGTTGAGTTTGAAATTTTTGTCACTGCCTACATTTAGAGCAGTCGACCGGCAATCGAAAGACCTGGGCTCGAATCCCAGCGCAGTCGAAAGCGTCATTTTTTCCACAGAAAGATTTTCAAATTCTTCAAATATACAATATTTTATGGACCTAAAGTTATAAAAGAATACAAATTTAATCTCAATTTTAATTATTTTTTAATTTTTAATTATAGTGATTAATTAAAAGGGTTTGTTACAAGACCTGGACGACCTGGAAGACATGGAAAAGTCATTGAATTTTGAAAAACTTCTGGAAAACCTGCAAGTCATGGAATTTTGACAAAATGACTTGAAATTTTGAAATCGTTTCTATTTCAAACTATTAATAATTATTTTAAAATATTCAGATGCTATTAAAAAACAAAAGAAAGAAGAGAAGGAAAAAGGAAAAGAAAACTTGAGAAAATGACAAATATCATACTGTTAAAAATTTCTACCGTAATTTCCCGAAACACGTGACTGGAGTTTTATTCAGTTACAGTTTCGTAAAATTGAGATAGAATTTTCAGAAAATTTAGTTACTTTTTAGTAAATTTGAGAAACAATTTCTTCATTTTCAGTTACAAAGTGTTAAATATTCTGAAACTTGTATCAGGAATAATTTTACGCTTTGGGAAACTGAAGTTTTGTGCAGTTACATGTAACTGAAAATTTTGTTAGTTTCGTAATTTTATGATAAATTTGAAAAAAATGTTGTTACAGTTTGGTAGTTTTAAGATACATTTTATGAGAATTCAGTTGAGTTTCACAATATTAAGAAAAAAGTCAGAAAATGTAAAATTTTCCGAAGAAGACAGCAATGCAGGAAAATGTAACGCATTACTGTCTTCTCCGGAAAATTTGTTAAAATTATTATTTTAATTATAAAGCGGTCGTACATAATTGGTGACGTCAGAGTCTACCATACGGCCTTAACTTAAAGAATCTAGTAACCGAAGAAAACTTTAATGTTCGTGGGAAGTTGACGTATTACCATGAAATAGTGTAACGAATTGTATCGTAAGTGATTCAGTATGTAATTGTTTTGAGATATCTCATCCTCCTCTCTGTTTAAAACAAAAGAAAACTTGTGAAAGAAAACTTGTGCAAGAAAATTTGCACGACCTAGTTCTATAATTGCAGAATAGCAGGACATTTTCTAAAACTTTTACAAATCCAATGAAAATAAATCAAATTAGATGGCTGAGTTCGAAATAAATCATATAAAAATATTATGAAATACCACAAGATTATTAAATATGAGTTAAGTATTTTCAAATAAGTCTCATAATTTAATATTAAAGTTCATTTCATGCATTATCACTTTGTAACGATAAAATAGATAAATTAATATCATTCTTTTATTCATCTCTGCCTATTGTAAACTTTACAATATATTTCAAAGTAAATCTTACTGTCTCTAATCTTCGATATTTAAGAATGTTGGTGCTTGTAAAATAATGATTGAGTTCAATGAAATATCTTTCTGTCGTGATTTTACTCTAAGAGCATAGTAAACTTTCATTTTCCTCTGTACATAGGTCTGCTTCCCACGCAAGAAAGAGTTGGATTTAATTTCTCTTTGTCATCTTTGTATTCGTCCATTTAACGAGCGTCTTGCAATTTTTCGTCATTTACCTAGTATTATAAATACAACGGTATTACTCTACCCAGGTGTTTTTGTGGTAACACAATATACTTAGCTTTTTGTAGAACATAATATCCTTGAAAATGGTAGCTGTTCATATTGTAACGTTTGTGTATTATTAAATATGTAATACATGACGTTAACGGTTAATAATAATGCAATATCCTTGAAAAATGGGGAGTATTTTATTTTGTTTAAATATTGAGAGTATACTTTCTTTTGTAGATAAATGTCACCTTTATGTGTTAAAACTATGAAAAGTGCAAAAGTACACCCAGAAAACAGTTTCTTTGATATACAGTCAAAGAAAAAATTTCCTTGAATTGAAGAAAGTTTTGTTGATTCAAAAAAATTTTCTTTAATGCAAACAAATCTATTTCTTTGGATCAAAGGCAATTTTTTTGAATTAAAAAAACTTTCTCTAATTTAAAGAAATTTTTTCTTTGACCGTATATCAAAGAAACAGTTTTCTCAGTGATATAGTAAATTTTAATGATTTGAATCCAAATAAAAATCGAAGTTGTCGAAGATATGGAGGGTTAATGTACTAGAAACAGTGACGAACTCGACCTACGTACCTTCATACGTGATCAGAGTACGTAATCACTGACACATCCTGTCTTCGACCACACCTGCTTTATTCTTGAGTATAGTTGAAAAGATTAAGTATCAACTCGTATTGACAACGATTCTTCTACATCTTATCCTGTACTACCATTGAAAGAAATTAGATTTAAGGAGTTTCTTGATGAAAACAAATATTATATTGGGTTGTCCCAGAAGTATTTGTCGATTTCACATTTAGATAGCTTTGACCATCTTTTTGAATGGTTTCTTTCAATGTCATGATTTTTTTCTTCTGGCATTTGTTAGCTTTCACTCTTAGCTTGCTTTACAAAAAAATTGCGATAAAGTATGCCAAAGCTCAATTCAATCCGATAATTCTATCGAGATTTGATGAAAATTCAAAAAGTGATTTTTCACATAAAACCAATACTTTTTCTCATGTGATGAGAATATAAAGAAAAAACAAAAAATCTAGTGTTACTAGAAACTAATAATTTTTTGCACGTTTACAGCTTAATCATTAAATCCATGAAATTAGCTGGCACTGAAGAGGGTCCCCAATTGTAGCCGAAAAGTTTGCCTTTTTATCTCTATAATATGTTTTCCTGCTTTTTATATCTATAATATGTTTTCTTAATCATTAATTTCTAATGAAAGGAAGCTGACCCAATACCAATACAAAAATACCATAATGATTTTAATTTTGGGTCAAGATAAAGACTAGAGACATGAATACAAATATGTCACGAAATAATACATATCAATATTGAAGTATATATAATATTAGCGAGAATCGAATAAACAAATTTGTTTACAATTTGTGACTTATGTGTAGTTTAACTATTTAAAACCCATTATCAATCATAGTTGGCAGTTTATTTCTGATGCTAAGGATGATTGCTTACTGAAAATTGTTAACCTTAAGAGTCCCGTGAATAGAAGTTCTGCGTTGCAACAACCATTGAGTATTGGTTTTACATTTCCTGGAACATAATTGACACTCAATGTCCAATGGCTTTCGAATAAGAGTTGCTAGAAAACAAAGCAGAGTATTATAGAAATGAGAACTTACTCCCCCATTTCGTATGCTTAAAAATCATAACAATAAAATCACATTTCTGATTACATTCGACAAAACGATTGCACTTGTTTTACTTTCATCGATTCCTTACAAAGCAAAGCCTTCGCCTCCAATCGACCGTATATACATGGACCAGGAAGCATTTTGTTCTGACACGACCTTTGCAATTCCCGACATAAAACCATTAATATACAATTCTTAACGGTTTTATAGGGGACAGGAAAAAAACGCATGGAAAAGCTCTATGTGAGAAGAGATAAGTGAGAAACCAAACCAAGTGCAATTGCTGCAGCTTTCACTACTATTTTTACGATGAATAGTACGTCGAGTCGAGAAATTCAGGAATATTGACAATTATTTCCCGCTTACTTTCTTTGTATTTTATAAGGCTTTCGACATCTGAGTCTTTTAGCAAAAGAAAATGATTGTCGAATATGGATATAAGAAATAGAATTACTCGATTTTTGGAAAAAAAACTACTTTAAACGAAGTGCAGTACTTATTATCAGTCTGAGTCACCGTTTTAGCAATTGAGTCGAAAGTTTATATTCATCTCGTTAGATTTAGTGCCAAAGTAACTTTTAAAAAAGGTATGCAGACGGAAAAAGGCAACTATCAAAGTTTTTACGAGTGAGTATATCGCCGGCGTTGTGCAGATGCGAATCCATCTCATGTCAAAGCAAATGTATTTGCATAATAAAACATCCATCGTTATGATTCATCGATGTATGCGTGATCTGCAGGGCATCGAACTCTTTATGACTGGGGAACCTGTCTTCTTGGAGGATCGATGCGATCAGACAAGAAGTCGAGCAAGTTAAGATAAGTAAGAGCCATGAAAATGATAAAAAACAGAGAATTAGAATAAATCCGATTTTGTTCTATGTCCAAGTAGAGAAACTCTAGAAATGTCTAAATCTTGAACGCAGGTCTTTCATTAAATTGTTACTTGCCATTAAGGCCATGAGATATTTAGGAAATTAGCAAATATTTTTTACTTCGATTATTCTAAAACATCAACATGTAGGAACTGAATTTCACGTGGATTTAATGAATTTCTAAATAATACATTCCCTTAAAATATTATTATAATATTCATATTCTGGACTTGCATTGACCTTTGATTAATAATTGAAGATATGTATTGATGTTGATAGTTGGCCTTAGGATCCAAGGTTAATAAAAACTCAAAGTTTTACATAATCAAACGTTTCGGCACTGATCGGAGCCCTCATCAGTGATTTATTTTGAACCTAAACAATACAAAAAAACAATTTCGATAACTAAGGACTTCCTTGATTGGAAATTTTATTATTTACATATCTTTTTTTATGTATCGATAAAAACTTGGAAATGCTTCCGACTAAAATACTTTCAAAAGAGATTGAAAAATTGACAATTTTTTTACAATGAATTAGAAACTTTGAAAATATTTTATGGTTAACTTTAGTTTACTGATTCTATAAGAGTATATTCAATTAAATATAATGAATCGACCATATTTTTCTAATAAGAGTATAAATTAGGTACCACACACAAATACTCAGTGCCATTATTTACAACATGCATGCACACTTTTTCAATATCACTTGTCAAGACAACAGATTCTTGACGTTAAAAATTGACGTAAAAAACTATCCCAATTTTTGACGTCGTTTTTTACGCCATTTTTGACGTCGTTTTTTACGTCATTTTTTACGTCAAGTTTGTCAATAGGGTTTGACAATAAATCTTTTGTTTTTCTATAATCTCAGTAATATGGGTGTGTGTCTCAGCATAATACTGAACACGTCTTTATAGAAACGCGCGCGATATTCAAATTCTGGTTTTAGTTTGTAAATATGTGTGACTATTAGGGGGAGAGAGTGAAGTTAGCGACCTTTTTTGTTAGGGTTTATATGAAAGATCTTGGTGTCCTGGTTTTTCGCCCGACCCATCTGGTAACTCTAGTATAATATATTCTTTTGTGTGCGAAAATGTTGAGTTTTGAGTCGAATAAGCGTGATTTGCGGGAATTTTTTATTTACTTGTTCAATTTGAAGAAATCTGCAGCTGAGGCGCATCGATTGCTTGTAGAAAGATAAATATGGTGAGGCTGCCTTAAGGTAGTAAGGCAGAAACTCAACTACTCAAGCAAGCGAATCCACGCATTTGACTATTGTGATGTTTAGATGTTGCAGCGTTGCTTGGCAGAACGAAAAGTATGTATCTATATACTACTGTGGGCAAAAACTAAGGTGAATTTTGTTATAAAATGAAAAATCTTTATTTATTTATCCAAATCAATTTCATCCCCTTCAAAGTAATTGCCTTGCCTTCAAAGCCTTCTTCGATTCGGCTTGTATCTCTTGAATCGTGTCAAAACGGTGTCCTCGGGGTGGTCTTTTGAGTTTGGGGAATAGCCAGAAGTCACACGGAGCCAAATCAGGCGAATATGGTGGTTTTGAAACGATATGCGTTGGGTTTTTGGCGAAATGGTCACGAAGAACAAGTGCAGTATGAGACGGCGCATTATCGTGATGCAAAAACCACGAGTTGTTTGCCCAAAATATATTTTGAAACGGTGTTGAGTGATCCTTTTGAAATGCCAATAGTGTCAACAAGGTCTCTAATTGTCAATCGACGATTTTTGTGCACTAATTCTTTGATTTTATTGACGTGTTGCTTGTCAGTTGATGTTGATGGTAGTCCGGGGCGTTCCAAGTCATCAACACGTTCTCTGCCTTCTTTGAAGTCTTTGTACCACTTATAAACATTTTTCTGCGACATGCTCAAATCACCGAAGGCCTTTTGCAATATTCTGAACGTTTCCGCAACTGAAATTTCATTCCGTAAACAAAATTTAATGGCACTTCTTTGCTTAACAAATTCAGACATTGTAAAAATCGAAAAAATCACTTTTATTCGTTTAGAAAACACAAGCGTAACTATGTAATAAATGATGACATTGACATGAAATTTGGCACAGATGTCAGTAACAGTAGGACCAACATAAAAATAAAAGAGTTTGCCCGAATCGGTTAGCCCGCGAAGTCTAAATTAAAAATTCACCTTAGTTTTTGCACACAGTAGTATATATATATGTCTCGGTTGTTGCGTCTGTTTTTCTCTTCATGCTGGATCGTTGCGACGTTGCCACATCGTCTCAATTTCATATACATTAACTAATTACTTAGCTCATACGTATCAAAGAACGTAGCGGAAGGCCGAAAGTGTACGAAGGCGCGGAATCGGAAGCATTAATGGATCAAGATTCATGCCAAACGCAACAAGAACAATACCATGGACAATACTTCGAATAAAACATAAGGTTCCATTCTTTCACAATAAATGCCCAATTTAAAAAAAAACGGCCGAAACTTATTTGTACACCTGATACATTTTGGAAAAAATTAAGTTGGATGCTGCAAGTTTAAATGAAGTGTGTCGATATTTACATATAATGTATACATAAAGTCTTTTTGATAGCAGGCTAAGTATAAAATAATCTCCAAACTCGAATCAGTGGGCAATGGATCACTGAATGAAACAGTAAGATTTTTTACTGTCAAACAGTGAAATATTACTGACAGTCATTTATATTTATAGCATATACATCATTTAATTATTTGAGATTTGCAGATAGTTGGTTTTAAAAATCAGATAGTGTCACGTCATGTATTTATTAAGATTTTGCTGACTATGACATTATTTATAGCTTACAAAAATTGTTCGTGTCCGTTACTTTTGTTGGCACTAAAGTATATAAATGAATTATGTATACATATACCCGAATTCGATATAGGATATTCTGAATTGAGCGATGTATGTATTTGTATATTAGTGACCTGTTGGTATTTAGTTTTTCTGTGAATTTAAAGGCAAGTTCTTTCAAGAAAAGCTGATCTGGTAAAATGTGTATCAAATTATAAGGTAGGAAAAGGATAAAAACAATAAATTCCATTTTTATTCATTATATAGTTTCAAACGGCGTTATCAGAGAGTCTTGTTAGTACAACCAACTAAACATTTTGAAATGATACAGTTTTTCCACGTGATATTTGTCTTTTACGTCAACTTAGCTCTAGATAATAATAAGGCAATTAAGACTATTAGATACGGTTCCACTTTGATAGGTACAACAGTCTTACAAATATCTAAATGAATTCCATATAATGTTTTATATGTTTAGTATCTTTATTTAGAAAGGTTTTGGGCATATTTAAAAGTTCCAGCACCTTTACGTATTTTTAAACTAAAAATTTTGAATTTTTTGGGCATTTTTTTGACATTTTCTGACACAGAATAACTTTTTTGTTTTTCAACCAATTGTCATGATTCTTTTTTAATTTTATTCTTTACAATGTGTAGCAACTTTTTGGGTATAGCAAGCACTCAAGCTAAAAAAATTACCAAAAAATTTTATTTTTTTATTTTGGGATATTTTTTTTAAATTTAATTTTATTACAATTGTAACTTTTTTCAGCCATGTCACCTTATTTTTCACACACAAAAAGTTTGAAGTTATATTATAAATATTTCTTATAGATAAAATATAAAAATAATCAAAATTAATACCTAATTATTGTCCTAAGTTACTGCAAATGCTTCTGAATAAAATAAAAGTCAAACGTCTACTTTGAATTATGCAATGTGATTCCACAGTTTGGAAATTAGGTTACTGAAGTGTGGGAAGTGTCACCGGATTCTTAGAGTCCATTAAGTAGCAAGCCATCAATCATAGTAACTCTTTCCTGCTACCTGCTGTATATAATTCAATCATAGCTTTGTCAAGTGAATCAATTGTTTTGATCTCTTCAATGACATAATCACAAACTAAGAAGTTTTCCAATCCTCAGCTTAGAATAATACTCTGTAGCATCTCATATCTTATGTAAATCAGTTACAAACACAGCATTCAAACTCAACTCTGTGACGATGCACACTTTGGTTCGCATATTTCCCTAAGACTCGCGTGGGTGGACACGCACGAGTGTGCACACACATATCTAAGTACTACCTAATGGATTTCTGATGGCTCATGCGACCAAGGTATATACACGTGTTCCAATGTGAATTTAAAGAGTTCATTTGAGCGTGCATCTGATCTCATGTCGATGTACCAAGCCCCGTTAATACGCGGCTTCATATTTATCGACATCGTTCTCCCATTAACCGAATCCGCTTAAATTATTACGTCACTACTTCAATACTCTTAATTACTTGTGGATCTATCAGAACTCCTGCAGCTTTTACTGCTTTCATAATGTTAAAGCGATTTTTTTTTACAAACCCACAGAAAAAAGCACTGAAAATAATTGTCAGTTGTCCCAATTATTTCGGTTTGTAAAATAGGCTACAGTTACTTTATTGGTTGGCACAACAAATTTTTTTGATGATGTTATTACCTGTATTGTTATTTCAAGAAGTCGGGTAGTAAAATCAACTAGAAATGTACACTGTTTGAAATTTCTAGCATAATTTCCTGAAACACGTGACTGGAGTTTTATTTAGTTACAGTTTTATGAAATTAGATAGAATTTCAGAAAATTCAGTTACTTTTTAGTAAATTTGAGAAAAAATTTCTTCATTTTCAGTTACAAAGTGTTAAATATTCTGAAACTTGTAACAGGAATAATTTTACGTTTTGGAAAACTCAAGTTTTATGCAGTCACATGCACTGTTAAAAATCTTATTAATTTTAATAGACTTTAATACACAAAAGTAGTAAATTAAAATGAATAGATTAATATTTTAGGAAAGATTTATATACATTCATATGAAATTTAATAACTTTTCAATAAAAATATATTAAAATTAACAAACATTATTAAAATATATACACATGTGTATTAAAATTCAAATATAACTATGTATTTTTTAAGATGGAAGTATTTTAAATTTAATATACTTTCATAAAATAGGACTTGCATCGACCCTCAATAATGAACTGCATACGATGTTGTTGTTCGTAATTGTCTTTAGGGTCCAGAAATAATAAGTCAGAAGATTACATACTTTCAAACGTTTCGACTCTGATCGAAGTCCTCATCAGTGATCTTTATTTCTAAAATATTAAAACAATAAATGAAATATTGCACATATATGAGCCTTATTTTGGAGTAAACTGTAGTAATGTGAAAAAATGTAGAAAACTGTGAGAAAAATAAAATTGTACAGAAAACATCGTTAAAATACCGAAAACTTCCTTAGGAATAACACATAACTTTGAGATACCTAAATAAAAAAACTATAGTATATACATATATACAGTACAGTCAGAAAGTATTAGAACAAGATAAAAAAAGTTGCATTTTACTGAAATTTTCATCAAAATTTATAAGAACACAGTGAATATGTTACTTCAAGCGATTTTCTTGAAAATGGCCACCTTTTGCTTTAATGACTGCAGCGCACAATTTTGGCATTCTTGCGATGAGGTTTTGAATTGTTTGAGGTGGAATATTATTCCACGCTTCGTTCATACAATCCCAGAGACAGGAAGGCTTGTTGGCTTTAGATCTTTCACATGTCGGTCCAATTCTTCCCACAATAGCTCGATGGAATTTAAATCGGAGGATTGAGGCGGCCATTCCATTATATTAAGGTCATCTGCGACTTTTTTTCGTTCCAAATAAGTACAAAATTTTGATGTATGTTTCGGATCGTTATCTTGTTGGAAAATGAATCCACGACCAATTAAATTGATGCCAGATGGTATTGCATGGCATTGGAGTATACTGTGATACTGCTCTTTTTTTATAATTCCTTCAATTTTTTTAAGTTGACCAACGCCAGCGTGGCTGAAACAGCCCCAAACCATTACTGAGCCATCGCCATGTTTTACAGTTGGCACAATACAACCTGGTTTGAATCTTTCATTGACTTTTCTGCGAACATATTGATGCCGATGGCTACCGAAAAGTTCGAATTTTGATTCGTCTGTCCATAAAACTGATTTCCACTGATCAATCGTCCAGTCAACATGTTCTTGAGCGAACTTCAGTCTTTTTTGTTTATTTACTGGCCGTAGAAGTGACTTTCTGACAGCAATGCGTCCAATCATACCTTTTTCTTTAAGCCGGCCTTTGACTGTCGTGATCGGTATTAGTGAATCCAAGTCTTCATTGATTTCAGCACGAATTTCTGATGCAGATTTCTGCCGATTGCCCTTAATTATTGCATATATTTTGTTGTCGATTCTTTGATTTGTCTTTCTTGGTCGACCAGATCGTTTTCTGTTAGTATTTTTTCCAGTTTCCCGATATCTTCTTATGGCCGTATGAACTGAACACAAAGATATTTTCAATATTTTGCCTATTTCTCGATAGTTTTTGCCTGTTTTTTGCAAAATAATGATTTGGGCCCGTTTCTTGACAGATATTTCCTTTCGCTTGACCATTTTCAATCTGGAAAAATACAATTCTGAGGCTATTTTAACGAAAAAGCGGGCACAATTATGCATAAACGCAACGACTGTCAAATTAACAGACTTACAGTTTTTTATGACACTTCAATGCACCAGACACGATAATACCATCTTTTTTTGTTCAAATGATTGACATGTAACATTTTAAACCGCAGCCAAATCGATTTTTGTGCGAAAAACAACTGAAAACCCAATGTGGCAGTTTTGGACACTTTTCACGATTTTCGGCCATAGGCTGTTTCCTTATAAATGTTGATGAAAATTTCAGTAAAATGCATTAAAAATGTCTTCAACTCATAAATCTACGTTGAACGTACAAAACTACTGCAAATATATGAATAATTTTTTAATAAACTGACAAAAACAACTTTTTTTATCTTGTTCTAATACTTTCCGACTGTACTGTATGTTTTGGGTAAATGAGGTTTTATGCAGTTCCGTTTAACTGAAAATTTGGTTACAGTTTCGTAATTTTATAATAAATTTTACTCAAAAACATATATCGTCAAATTTTACGTTACCTTTGTAACATAAAAAATTTGTAAATTTCCGAACATTTCTAACAGTATAACTATGACAATTATTAAAGTAAAAGTGGAAATTTAACAAATCGAAGTAAAATAAAATCAGTTTTATGGCTATATAAATTTATTGATGCCTACAGCTTAACCTGTCTGAATGCTAGCTAGTCTTTATCAAGAAGAACTAGTCAGTCGCTAACCACAAGTGAATAAATTTCTCTGATCAAACGTTAGGTAGAGGAGCTCAGCTACTTTTAGATAATAATATAAATAGAATCTATAAAGATTTTTATCAGAATTTGACAATAAAAATTTTATTTTGAGATACAATCATAACATGGATTTTATTTTGTTTGTACGACTCCAAGTCTCTGCCAATACTTTCGAAATTGAATTTTACATGTAGGTGAAGTTCAACATATTTCAAATATTTTGGCATTTTTAATATCTGAGATTAAGGTCATGCATCACCTACTGGTTCCTACCCTACCGCGATGTATATTTTTTTCAAATCACATATATCCAAAATGAGATATCAAATAAAAATTTATATTTATAATCAACAATTTCAAAATTGGTATCTATATTTTAAATCTTATATTAGAAACCTAGAAAACAAAAATAAATTGAAAAGCAACAGTAACAATGAAGCTGTGATGTATTTTGATGCATATCACAGAAAAAGTGTTATTCACGTTTTTACATTCTTATTATAAAATTTTGAAACTATTTAGTCAGAATTTTAGGTCGTTTATTGCAGTCGACCGGCAATCACCAATCGAAAGTCCTGGGCTCGAATCCCAGCGCAGTCGAACGCGTCTTTTTTCCACAGAAAGATTTTCAAATTTTTTAAATATTGGATAATTAAAAATATCTTTAACCGAGAGAAACTAACTCGAGTTTGCCATTGAAATATCTGCACACAAGAATTTTTCACATGGTAAGGTCATTAGCACAGCATACAGTTGTTCTAGATATTTGTGAGAATTTTTCTAAAGAAACGAACATTTCTTATTACCAGATATTGAACGTTGCAGCTTTCCTTCAAAGGCGGGGTTGCCATCTAAGGAATCTCGTGACAGTCTTTAGTAGGATTGGTATTTTTTTTACTGAACTTAAGACACGTTCATGTCGTTCAAGTTGCCTTGAACTTGATATCTAGGACTTGCAGACATTCATTACTCATCATGTCACAAGACAAGATTCACTCTTATCTTTAAACCCACAGATTTGTTTGTCTTAATAAAAATGGTTTAATTTATGAAGCATTTAGATTAATTTATGGCAGTTATTTGTTGTTATAATATATATTTTTTAAATGTAGGCTGATAAAATAAGATAATAGAGTGTTAAATACTCGTTTCTAGACTTAAAAAGAAATCGATAGGTGGGTTGATGATTGAGAATCACTGATCTATTTGATAGAATTGCGTGGGACTAGTCTGGCGAGTGGTGGACTTGCTGATGAAGTTGATGAAATGATTGAGGAAATCTTTATATGACTGATGTACTAGTGCCAAATATCACACAGACATTCCAATTCACAGTCTCGTTCAAATTTCAGAAGGTATAGTTAAAACGCAAAGTAGGCTCTATTTGTTACAATTTATTTCAGTAGCAAGAGCTTGAAATAGGGAAAATGAGATTAAAAATTAAAATTAAATTGAATAGTAGTCACTTAGAAAATTTGTCATACTGATTTTACGATTTTCATAAACATTTTCTAGTTATTAAATACAACTGATGTTTAATATATATTATTCAGTTAACTATTAAAAGTTTTTGTGTTAAATTTGGCATTAATATTAATAAAGTCGCTTTTACACACAGTGTATGAAATTTAATGTAGGCAATTATAAAAATTAATACGCCTCAGAATTGTAATAAAAGAAAACAACAAAATAAGATGCAAACGTTTTTTGTAACTTAAGCTCGTCAATTTATCATGTGTAACACATGGAAAAAAAATATTTCAGTAAAGTTTATACAACTGTTCAAGAGTTGGGGATACAGGTATTTACGGAGCAGAGTTCTGCAAAATTTACAGAACTTTGTAGTATAAAATGTGGAACACTTAGAAAAAATTATTGAAAGTTCCACATTAATTATGAAAAATTCTATAAATTTTGTAGAATTTCGTTCCGTAAATGCCTGTCTTCCCAACTCTTGAACAGTTCTATAGACTTTGATGAACTGTTTTTTTTCGTGTACATATGAAAAATTGGCGATCTGCTATTGTGACACAGTCTGAATTTACTACCAACAATTGTTCGGAAATGGCGTAAAAAATATTTCTTCGTTACTCACGCACTGAGATTTTCGTTCAGGAATTCGTGTTTTGACATAAAATTTTTAAAAGTAGTGTAAGATACCAGTCTTGAATTTTTATTATCTTTCAGAAGAACCTTCTTTTACATATTGCAATAGTTTTTATATAATAATCTTTAAAAGAATTGAATATAATATGCTGAGATGTAGCAGGCGTCCTACACTAATAAAAATGTTATTAATTTTAGTGTGCTTAAATATACAAGTGGTAAATGAAAATTAATAGATTTGTATATTATGAAAAATAAATATACATTTATATTAAATTTATTAACTTTTCAATAAAAATTTTAATATTAAAATATATACACATGTGTATTAAAATTCAAAGAAAAGTTTGTATTTATTAAGATGAAAGTATTTAAAATTTGATTTACCTTACCAAAAAAAACGTCCATTACATGTAATAGAAGTTTAATACAGAAATTTCTAACAGTGTAGATTTCCCATAGAAATTAGTAGCTATAAGATGACAAATCGTGAAGACTATACTTTTTTTTCCAAAAATTGTATTTGCAAATATTTATTTGATTTTATTCGAATTTTAAAATCTAGCCTGATTAATTTTATTCTTAAAAACGTTGCTGGTGTTATATTTTGGTTGTAGGGTCCAGAAATAATGAAACTGATTAGAGTCAAAACGTTAAAAAATATGAAACTTTGAGTTCGATTATTTCTGGGCACTAAAATATATATATATATAATAAGTTCTATTTATTTTTGACAAATATGATAAGTATATTATTTGTCAATTAAAAATACAAGATACATTACATTAAATATAAAATTGAATAGCACTAACCCATAAAAAATTTTATAACAATGACTGAAGAAGATGTTAGTTATTTACGTGAGATTAGTCGGCAACTATATGGATGACTGAAAATATTTCCTTAATTTATCAAACGTTACAAAGAAAAAAACTAGAGTGGAAAATTCAATGGAGGTATTAAATCTATGAGTGAGCATTGAATGATGTCACTATTCTATGCAAATATCGTCAAACGCGGTCATGAAAGTTTCTCATTCTGGACACTTTTTTATTTTATATCTTTCAACTCCGATTCTGCACATGAATAGTAACAAGCCTCACTCTCAAGCGAAGAACGGTAAAATCGGTTTATAAAATACACATATTGCAACCAGAGCGCTCTCGACCATTCATCTAAACGATAAAATCAACAGTATCGATTCCCGCGTGAGTCTTAAGATTACGCAGCTTCAAATCCATGATTTTACAGAGGGATTTGATATGTGCTTGTAATATAGGTATCTAAATAGATTAAAATCTGTTAAAATGTCTTTACTGAAAGGTTTTTTCATGGTATGAGAAACAGTTTATAGAAATGATCATTTAACAATAGACGACTTTAATTGTCATGGAAGTTTTTTTCAGTAACGTATATTAAATTTAAAATACATTCATCTTAAAAAATACAAACTTTTATTTGAATTTTTATATACATGTGTATATATTTTAATATTTAAAGAATTTGAAAATTTTTATGTGGAAAAAAAGATGCTTTCGACTGCGCTGGGATTCGAGCCCAGGTCTTTAGATTGCCGGTCGACTGCTCTAATTTTTTATTAATTTCAATATATTTCGATTGAAAAGTTATTAAATTTAATATGAATGTATATTACTTTTTTATAATATATACAAATATATTAATTTGAACAGTGTAGTTTTGAATATTATACTTCTACAAAGAATTAATATTTTAGCTTAAATTTGTTCTCGAGGTAATGAATTCAAAAGAAAGCGTTTTCATTAGCATTAATTGAAACTCTATTCACGCTTAGGTATTTCCGTCACATTATTTCCGCTTGCGATTCGCGAAAGCGTGTCTTACGCAGCTTACGCTACGAGTGAAATAAAATGGCTGAAACAAGTATTATACATTGAGTCAATCAACCTCGAATACCATAGATGTTGAACAGGTTAGTATTACTTTGCCAGATTGTATATACGAGAATTTCAGATTCAGCCCCTCGAGCCTTGCCTACATACCAATTGAAATATCCTACACTGGCCCGCCCATTCCTACGCAGATTACAAAATTAATGACATTATAATTTCCTCTTTTCACTCGGCAGCCCTCGAGAGCAGGTGCATATGCGTAGGTGAGTAAATATTTCACGCACACGCATATAACGCTCACACGGATTATTTCCTTTTCCTTTACAAGAAATGTAATGAATCTTTACTCCTGACTTTGTACCAAATGTGCGGAAAGTCTGCAAACTGGCATATAAAATAATATTAGAAGCGCTTGACTCGTTAACAAGTACAGCTGTTAAATAAAAGTCAGTTACACTGGTGCTTACATTTGCAATTAATGTCCTCGATTGCTGTTCACTTCATATTAAAATGTTTAGTTAAGAATTAAGAAATTATTAGTAACATATTTCGCAAAATATTTTCTGTGGGGATCTGAATTATTAAATGAAATTGCACTTACATTTTTTCATTCAGTAAAATTTACTGATATTATGATAATGTGTGTAGCAATATGCATTATATGAAATTGCACTTAGATTTTTTGAATCTGTAAAATTTACTATATTATGATAATGTGTTTAGCAAATTTTAGCATATTACTACAATTATTTTGTATATGTTTAGCTTGATGTATAATCATTTAAAGTTAACGATGGAAATATTGTGCGAAAATAAACTTGATAAATTGTTATCAGTTACTTCCTTCCTGAAGCAACAGCTGAAGAAGTGTTGACTTTTCGTATCTGAAGGATATTAATTTATACACTGTTAGAAATGTTAGGAAATTTACAAAAATTTTATATTACAAGGATAACGTAAAATTTGACGATATTAATCATTTTATTGAGTAAAGGTATCTTAAAGTTGCGAAAAAAGTACTGAATTTTCTCAAATTTTGTGCCACTGTAACAGAATTTTCATAAAATTACGAAACTGTAACAAAATGTTCAGTTACATGTAACTGCATAAAACTCCAGTTACCCAAGACGTTAAATTATTCCTGTTACAAGTTTCACAATTTCCAGATACAAGTATCAGAATATTCAACACTTTGTAACTGAAAATTAAGAAATTGTTTCTTAAATTTACTAAAAAGTAACTGAATTTTCTGAAATTCTATCTCAATTTTACGAAACTGTAACTGAATGAAACTCCAGTCACGTGTTTCGGGAAATTACGGTAGAAATTTCTAACAGTGTTGTTCGTTAGATAATAAAATTTCGTTTACAGAAAAATTATTTTAATGTACTTCTTTAGTTATTTAATATTAATTGTACGATGAATAAAGGAACATAGAATCACATAATCTATGCAATTATAAATAATTATTGATGATGAGAGGAAAAACTTGGACAGTTGAGTTCAGTGATTTATTCCTGCAATACTTATGTGTACTGTATAATGTATGTAAATAACTATACAATCTCCATTGTTAAAAAATACATAATTACAGGAAGACTCTTTTATGAGATTTAATGTTTTTGAAGTACACTTTTTGCTTCGAAATCGTAAAATTTATATGACAAGCAATTTTTCAATTGTGAGTAATAATCGAACAATACCATCTTTCACACAGGAAATAGATGTAGAATATAGATGTAGTTGAAATCTGTTTTATGAGTTAAGTCCAGGAAATGTTTTTTATTCTGCAATAAGGAGAATTATCATAAAATCTCACGGATAACAAATTTACGAAATCTATTCGATTGAAAACCGTAATAAGGAAATCAAAGTTGTTTTTCTTCAACGTGAATGTATGATTGCAGATGAAATAATATTGATCTACAAATTCATAGCTAGAGGAAATGAAATGATTCAGAATTTCATAGCCAATTGATAGTATATCTAAGGTTTTCCTGAACAGAAAGAATCCGATGATGATTTTGCGGAATTCTGAGGTCAGTTGGCTCACACGATTTCCTGATTTCCGTGCGATTCTCTGTAATTTTACACCCACCTTTAAGTCAAACGTAAAGTACACGTAGGCTGTGTAATGTGTGCTAAATTTATGCTAGATCGCTAAAGTGAGTTCATTTAACCTACAAATCAAAAAGTTTTGTCACGTGGGTGTAATGCACGTGCGACGTATCAAAAACCAAATGTATGAATCGCGCCGCTGCCTAATAGAAATCGATCCCTAACTGCATAAGTTTTTAATTCTGCGTCACTTCTTTCAATTATTTAGCCAGTTTATGTTCCATTTCAAGTTAGCGCCGTTATGATCTTTAATGTTAATGTCATATTGCACTCGGTTATTCCTAGATTTTGTGCCACATATGTAGAATTATACTTTGCAAAAACTCAAGATGTCACTTTTACTCACTTTATTGAAACTTATATGTATTATACAATGTGACATACACTCTAAAACCAAGTAAATCACTTCTACTTCTATACGTAAATCACGATAGTAATTTTTTAGACATTTGAAGTGTGTATTTTCAATACACATTACAAACGCAACGTTTAATTTTCAAACACTTTAATGTTTTGTACTCGAAAAATTGAGTTGGCAATATTTAGTAAGTACACACTTCGCTCAATTACACACTTAACAACGTGTGTAGTGTGTAAAAATTACACATTTCACTACACACTTGTTTTTAGAGTGTATGGTCAAAATAATTTCATCTAAAATAGAAATCCATATGGCACGAGAATCGAGATCAGCTGGAGATATAGTGGACAAATTGGCTGATGAAAATGTAGCACGAGTGCGTCCAAGTGGAATTTGTCACGATCAATTTGTCGCCAGTTCAATTATTAACGAGACGCATTCTCATCTCTTCCGTCTTCTTGAAAGTCGAAAAAGGTGGTTTAGGATCTTAATAATGAGTGTTTTTTATTTATAATTCATTTGTAACATGTTTCTATTACAGTGAAATTATATGACTAAACGAATATAACTATAAGAATAATAGAATGTGAGCGCAAAAACAATTTGAGCGTAAGTCTAAGATCCACTCGGGCTTTCTTCTGTTTAATGGGCTATGAAAAAGGGAAGAAACGATATATGTTATAATCTCTCTCTGGTAACTCATCATCAGCAAGATAGTGATCGAAAGCTGGTGAACCGTATAAAGTGGATGAGAATGAATTCTCGATCACTTTGTAACCGCGTAATCGCATCTCTGAGTGCAAATCAACCGGGTTCATTTCATGGTCATCCCAGTGTGGCAAACGAAGAACTTTAAATTTCCTTCCTATCCATAAAGATAGTATGCTTACAAATATATTTTGAAAAAGTTTTAATTAATTTTAATAAACAAAAATATTTAAATGTCACAACCCTTAAGCTAAATTATATACCTACGTAGCTTGATCGAAGTTGTAAAATGAAGTAATTATTCGCAACATTATAGTATCTATAGTCAAGAATTGATCATTTATAATGATGTTTAGAGAACGATAATTTTGAAAAGATGTTTTACAGGTCTAATTATGGATGACTGTAAATCTCCTTTGCACGAAAGGCTTTTTTACGGCTGGCCACGCCACTTGGCATGGCGCCACATTTTCAATAAATCGTGCGCAACGTGTCTGATGTTAAAAAGTTATGCAGAGTCGTTTGCTACACGGGAAAAACATTCGCTTCTGCAGAAGTCTGTGGACGCGCATCTTGATGAGTTGAACCTAAGTTGGCGGTTCAATTCAGAACAGGTTGTATGTTTTCGTTTTTCAACTTGTCAACGCCAGAAATAGTCAAAAGTTCTCAAAAGTCCGGTTTGGAAGGACCAACTTTTTTTTCAGTGTGAAGATTCTTCAGAAATTTAGTCACTCAGCTTAAAATATAAATATAATTATTTTAACTGATAACGATGCATCAGTTCCATCCTCTACCAGCATCAGCCGAATCAAAAATATATTTCTCATAGCATCACAGTCACAGTCTATATTTTAATAATGTTTGTTAATTTTAATATATTTCTATTGAAAAGTTATTCAATTTAATATGAATTAATTTTTTATAATATACCAATCTATTAATTTTAAATAATACTTGGTACATTTGCATTGGCTTTAGGGTCCACAAATGAAGAAGTCTATATTAATTTATCACAGAAAAAAAAGTCTTAAATTTGTTACGTCTAACAGACGATTTTGGCTTAAATTTAGCCACCTTGTGTATAAGCGCATAAGTCTATCCTTCTCTAATGGTCTAGTTTTTGTTACATCTTAAAGTTAGCCGATTTTTAGACTTGAATTAAAACTTTTTTTTTACAGTGTACCACTTTTGTATTGAAGTCTATTAAAATAGATAAAATTTTTAACAGTCTAGCCAAGTGTAAATTCCTAAAATTTTAACTATTTCTTACTATTGTAAATATCTCTTTTTGGTACAGAAGGGATTCAAGGATTAAATACTTGAAGTACGTTCTGGAGCGTGCAGTAAATATGGGAATTGTCACTTGTCACGTACACTGTTAGAAATTTCTACCGTAATTTTCCGAAATACGTAACTGGAGTTTTATTCAGTTACAGTTTCGTAAAATTGATATAGAATTTTAGAAAATTCAGTTACTTTTTAGTAAATTTAGGAAAAAATTTCTTAATTTTCAGTTACAAAGTGTTGAATATTCGGATACTTGTACCTGGAAATTCTGAAACTTGTATCAGGAATAATTTTACGTTTTGGGTAACTGAAGTTTTATGCAGTTAAATTAATAGATAAATAGATAAATAAAATTAATAGATTTGTATATTATGAAACATTAGTATAGGTCCATATGAAATTTAATAATATTCCAATCAAAATATATTAAAATATATACACATGTGTATTAAAATTCAAATAAAACTTTGTATTTTTTAAGATAAAAGTATTTTAAATTTAATATACGTTCATAAAATAGGACTTGTATCGAACCTCAATAATAAATTTTATACGATGTTGTTGTTAATAATTGGCTTTAGGGTTCAGAAATAATAACTCAGAAGGTTAGATACTTTCAAACGTTTCGACTCGGATCGGAGTCCTCTTTAGTGATCTTTATTTCTAAAACATTAAAACAATAAATAAAATATTGTACATATGAGCCCTATGTTGGAGTAAACTTTGGTAATGTTAAAAAATGTAGAAAATGGTGAAAAAATGTACATTAAATTGTACAGAAAGCATCGTTAAAATACCAAAAACTCCCTTAGGAATAACAATAAAATTCTAGCACATAACTTTGAAATACCTAAACTAAAAAACTAGTATATTATATTTGTATCTAAATGATACTGAAGATATATGTGCAAGTAAATATACAGTATACAATAAAAAGGGATTATTTATGAAAATAGCTAAGAATTGCTAATACGAATATTCTACACTGCTAGAAATTTCTACCGCAATTTTCCGAAACACGTGACTAGAGTTTTATTCAGTTACAGGTCCCTAAAATTATAATAGAATTTCAGAAAATTCAATTACTTTTTAGTAAATTTATTTTAAAAATTTCTTAATTTTCAATTACAAAATGTTGAATATTCTGATACTTCTCTCTGGAAATTCTGAAACTTGTAATAGGAATAATTTTACGTTTTGGTTAACTGAAGTTTAATGCAGTCACATGTAGCTGAAAATTTTGTTACAGTTTTGTAATTTTATGATAAATTTTATAATTTGAAAGTATGTAACTTTCTGAGTTATTATTTCTATAGACCCTAAAGCCAATTATTAACGTCGACCGGCAATCGAAAGACCTGGGCTCGAATCCCAGCGCAGTCGAAAGCGTCTTTTTTTCCACAGAAAGATTTTCAAATTTTTAAAATATGAACAACAATATTGTATGAAATTCAATATACCTTACTGAAAAAATCTTCCATTACATGTAATGGAAGTTTAATACAAAAATTTCTAGTAACTGAAAAGTTTGTTACAGTTAGGAAATTTCATGATAATTTTACAAAAATTCTGTTACAGTTTGGTAGTTTTAAGATACATTTTATGAAAATTCAGTTGAGTTTCATAATATTAAGAAAAATTTAAGATACCTTTGCTTAAAAATATCATAAATATCGTCATATTTTACGTTATTTTGTGACATAAAAATTTTGTAAATTTCTGAACATTTCTAACAGTGTATCTTTTTAATGTTGGTTAACTGCTGCAAAATATTTTTTCATTTTTAAACGTGTGTGCTCTATTTTTAAACTTGATGAGGGAATGAAATAAAAGAAAAAAGTAGAAGATGAAGATAATAGTAGGAAAGTACGTCAGCACACCATAGATTCACATAAGATTTCGAATTAAGGTGTAGCATTGGTAGAATAAGAGCCTAACGAACGAACAATATCTGGCAATTATGTTAAATAGAATATATATATATATATATGTTAGACCTAGATGCATTTGCATGGCTAATCACTACGCAAAGAACGATGAATTTTCAACATCGCATCACATCGCGTTCACGCTATTACGACCATTCTTGTTCTCACAAACGAACCACGTGTCAGGAATAGTTTGTCTACATTGAGTTCACGCCTAGAAATTCTCTTGTCCCTTTCCAATTTGCATCAATGCTGGTATCGTACGTATAAACTGCATCTACAAAGATTATACATTGCATGTGTCAAATCCACAATGTCTACCTTTATGGGTTATCACGAAAAGGAGTAAAAACTATGGAAAATAGAGATTCTTGTCACGATTCTTTTTTATTGATTGTGTCATCAGAGATACGAGCTGTATTTTAAAATATTGAGAAGCAAATTATAAATTCTATTTACTTAAAATTATGATAATTCTAAAATGTAGTAATATATTAAATATGAAATACGTATTAATCCATGAATAATTGAAAATTGCCTAAAGAAAGATTGCCGGAAAAGTTTTATTAGTATAAGTATTGAGCGTTATTAATTGCAGAATAAGAGAGATCTTGATAGGAAACTTCTTTCCCGCCTCCACGTCATCCAGTGATACTTGATTAATCACCTTTAATCGATTCTGGAAATTATACAAGAGCAGAGCACTACACGCTCTTTCGCGATAATTACATGAATCGAGAATGAGCTGCCGAGCATCGACTAGTGATTATTTGCAGAATTAATGATTCTCTTTATAATAGTGGTTAAACGCGGCACGGTCATTTTGACCAGTAAGCTGTTGAAGACACGAGAATTTCCGTGATCGTGTGCTGTGCGTTTGCACTCATGCAACTTACATAATTGACTCTAGATGCACTTATAGTTTCGCATAAGTATGCCGTCAATTCATCTAATTATCAAATTTAACAGTCATTCTTTACGTATTTTTTTCCTCCAGAAAAATATTCAAGCGGATGTTGAAAACTTCAACCTAATTTTAACAACAAAACAAAGACTTTATGCGTAAAATTATATGTAAATATCGACACACTTCATGTACAGTTGCAGCATCCAACTTAATTTTTTCCAAAATTTACAACTCGTACAATGTGTAACATGAGGCTACGCTTATTTTCCAGATTTTTTAAATCAGCTTATTTGCAAAAATTACTGTATGCTACAAAAAAAATGTTAATGTTTTCCAAACTCTACTTTATACCAAAGGAACTTCGACATATAATTTTGTGTACAAAGTTTTAAAAAATTGTACACCTACATATTTAAGCCAAATTATCAGTTTATTTTAAAAAATTCTCTTTCTCAAAGTATTTTATTCGAAAGCAATGGTATTCTCAATTGCTTTATACCAAAGGAATATTTACATAGATATTTTATATGTAGACTCAAACCAAATAAAATTTTATGTATATATGAAAACTTGAGTACATTTTGTGTACATTTTGAATAATCAATCTCATTGTCTATACCCACAACCGGGAAAATCTTTAGTATGATACTACGCATTTTTTAACGTTTCTAATTCATTGTAAAAAAATGGTCAATTTTTTAATCACTTTTTAAAGTTTTTAAAGTATTTTAGTCGGAAACACACTCTAAAAACAAGTGTGTTACTTCTGCACGTAAATCACGATAGTAATTTTTTAGGCATTTGAAGTGTGTATTTTTAATACACATTACAAACGCAACGTTTGATTTTCAAACACTTTAACGTTTTGTACCCGAAAAATTGAGTTGGTAATGTTTAGTAAGTACACACTTCGCTCAATTACATACTTGACAACGTATGTAGTATGTAAAAATTACACATTTCACTACACACTTGTTTTTAGAGTGCATTGCCAAGTTTTTATCGATGCATTAAAAAAAGACGTGACTAATCAAATTCTCCATCAAAAAAGCCCTCAGTTAGCGAAATTGTTTTATGTATTTTTTAGATCCAAAATAAATCACTGACGATTATGTAAAACTTTGATTTTTTATTAACCTTGGACCCTAACGCCAACTATGAACATCAACACATATCTTCAAAATAAATTAGTTTTATTAAAAGTGGTTGGTTTTTAATTTGGCTTTATTATGCTGCTGGAATTCAATTGTTACTGAAAAACCCTCCATTACATGTATTTAATGGAAGTTTAATACAGAAATTTCTAACAGTGTAGATACAAAATAGTGGAATAGCCACTATTCAATCTAGTGCTGCGATGAACAACTTATTTAATAGTAATGTGTAGTTCAACTAGAAAAAAATTGTTTTTTCACTCCTAAGAAATGGTCTACATAACTACTATTTGTTTTAGTGATCATCTACTAGTCCACACTTATGTACTTCGCACTTCCCGTATGGAAAAATTTCATGGCAGCCTATTGTCTGATCTGGCCCAGGTCTGGCAATGTCCAGACTGGCTAGTCTGGGAGTTCTGGTCTGGCTCAGATCTGGCGCTGGTAGGCATTCCATGGCAAAAACGTTTGTTGTTGAGAGGTTAGGATTTTTAATCGAAATCGATAAGTGTTTAATTAAAATGGTTTTTCAACCAAAACTTTATGAACTGACCACCAGTTAGTGGCTAACCAGCCGTGAATTAGTGGCTGACTAGCCACTGGCTTGTGGCTGGCCAGCTGCTGACTAGTGGCTGATCGTACAAAAACGTTATAATATAATTATATATATATAATATATAATAATTATATATAAGTCAGCGCCAGAACTGGAAACCAGAGAGTCTGATCTGGCGCTGGCCAGCGCCATGCAATTTTTCCACACGGGTTGTCAAATAGTGGATAATAACTAGAAAAAAAGTGGTTTTCCACTATTTTGAAATTAGAGAGTGGGTATATAATATATTCGATAAGTGTTAGAGATTTTTACCAGATAGTTAGGAATTGTTCATTATATAGAAAAAATCTCCAACCCTTTGTATTACCTGTCAGACGACTAATTCCGGAAATATTTTCGAAAGATTTATATTCAGATTAAATGGTGGAATCTCTATATTTCTCCCATGAGCCAAAAAATATATGTACGAGTACATGAAGTTTGATGTGTCGAGATACTTAAAAACGAACTCTGACACCGCTTTCGTCGTTGAAGCTAAAGGGTCCTTTATGCTTGACGAAGGGTGGGGAAGAGGTTCGTCTGGTCACAATGAAAACGTCATCGTAAGATTTAATAGGTATTGCTCTAAAGTTAATGTCTATACGGAGAAAAATAATCCCTGAAAGTTTATCATACTCTTGGAGTGAAATCAGGACAGAAAATAGTAAACTTTAATATTTTTTTGCGAGTTCCATCATGCAATACTATTGGATCATACAAGTTGATATTCGAATTAGTATAATTAAATGTGTAAATTAATAAATGTAAAGTAATAAAAATGTGTAATTAGAAAAGTTTCTAATAGGACTTTACGTATTAAAACATATTGCCAGATTAAAGATTTTGAAAGACATTTAATCGTATTCGAACGAATTTGAACTTTCCATTAAAAAGAGAAGTAATTTGTCTTACAGCTTTTTTCAGATTAAGTTGCAGACGAAATATAAATTTAGCCTAGCCAGTTGTTTCTGCGCAGATAAATATTTATCATGTATAAATAAGACACCATTTTAAATTGTAATTACTCATTGTAAAAATTAAAGGTGATATAACTTCTAATTTGAAACGTATTTTAAATATTAAAGAGGTAAATAGTGTTGCAAGTGTAAAAATGTTTAATTAGAATAATTGATGAATGATTAATTCCTAAGCACATGCAAACAACAAATTAATCATTGAAATATGGTAATTCTTGACATTATATAATAGCTGTGGTCACTCACTTATCATTGCTTACGCATATTTAACCACAAAGACCATTTAAAATGTTATGCTAGCTGCAGATGTACTGCAGCAGAGTGAAATGACAGACGTTTTTCGCGTGAATCTATACGCTTTATCTAAACGTGATTGACAATGGTTTATGCTAAAGGGAACGAGCGGATCTAAGAAAAACAATAAATAGCCTCGTCACTTTCTACAACGTTGAATACACGGTAAACAAATATGACATTCCGAGTGAAAGAAAATGGATCGTTTTTAAACTTTTTAAAAAATATTTCAGGTCATCTTTAGAATCACGTTTAGTTTCATATTGATCCTCAGTAATTAATTAACCGAAAAACTTTCTAATCACACGGGGTCAGGTTATTATTTCCTGAAAGGAAATTTTGTTACCCGTATTGCTCATAATTTATGGCTTTTCTCCGTTCGGAAAATGTTAAGAATACCAGTAGAGACGATTGTTCCGAAGGGACCTATTTCCGACACCTATAAAGACCTGAGTCCTAAATTTTATTTGCACCTTTTCAGAACTCTATCACCCTGAAAAAAATGCAACAGAAATTATATTTCGCATGGCTTTTAAAGGCAATTCATTAATAAAGCTTGTATAACATAATTTTGAGAAGAAATTACTTTTTTTTAATTCTGAAAATTATTACTGCTTGTGAATCAAAATTGATTGTGTTTTGATTTTTTATACTTTTGAATACTCATTTTTTTGTGGACAAATTAAAATATTTATGAAGTGAAATAAATCTTTGAAACACAAACCAAGGGATAAATTTATGAGAATCATAAATTTACTTTTGATAGATCTCTGAAAGTATAAAAATATCCACTTTACTCTTTCAGAAAGATAATTTTGTGTCAAAACTTCTGATCCGAAATGATGGGTTATGGGAGTTTGCATAAAATTAACATTTTTGTCTTTTACTCTTTATTAAGATTCTAGAGTCACTTCGTCTTAGTCTTGGGTCCCCATGGAATCCCAAGAGACATCCCGTGGAAAAAGATTGTCTTTTACCCTTGGCTTGAATTCGATGTCAGCAGGAAGCTTGTTCGTGCTTGTTCACCGTGTTTAAGATTGGACTGACGAAATTTTCTCCGAAGGCCCTTCTTCTTTTTGACAGCTTTCTTCTTGCTACAAAAATTCGATTTCTCTGGCCCTGACGTAAACTGCGGAAACTTTTTTTCTCTAGCTTCCCTTTCTAACGAGAATTTCATGTACCCAGATAAAATTTAACGTTCTAAGATTATAATTGACGTAATTTAAGAATAGAATTTTAACAAAATTTCTCATCGTAAAAATTTGTAAGGGGTTAATCGCACTCAGAGGAGGAAGAAAAACATATTTTTTGAGAATTTCTTTCCCTCTGCTATATGCATTTATTATTTCAATCATTTTAGCATCCGAAAGTATATAATTTTATTGATGCTTCGTTAAAATTTCTTTGAAAAATAATTAAAAATGGAAGAAGAACACGTAGTTTGTCGGAGAATGTTTTGCGAAAGACGTTCTGCGGTGACCATTCCAGTTCCTCAATGGATTATTCGAAATTAAATATCCCAAATTATTTCTTAAATTTATTAGTTTCTACGGTGCTTGATCGTAGCTTGTCAAAAAAAAAAATTTTCTCACTAAATGGTGACCGGTCAAACTTGGGCGTCCGATTATCGCCACGAAAATTATCCGTTTTGTGTTAATTAAAGAAAAAGTTTTTAATGGGAAAAAGTCTACGATCAAGCACCGTACTTTTATATATCAAAGAAGCCTATCAAGTTTGAAGTGAATCGTTCAAGCGGTTTTCGAGTAATCGTGGTCGCACCGATTTAAAAAACATAGTTTCGAGAAAAACGCATTTAAAGTTTTAAGTATAGCTTACATGTGAATGAAATTTTTGTTTTGCTATTAAGACAGCTAAGTCATTTTTGTTTGGATCGACTTCAAATTTGGAGGGCATGTTTTCAAGATATTACACTATAAGAATACGCAAAAACCCGAAAATCGATTTTTTGAAAATTCTGACTGAGATTTTATGATTTATCTTCAGGCAGATAACAAAACGTAAAGCAATTAAAATTTATAGGGTTTATTACCTAATATATTAAATTTATAAAAAATATGTTTCGTAAAGAAATAAAAAATGGCGGATAAATATTGCCGTCTCCAAAACAAATTTTTATTTTCGGAGGTCGTCTGCAGCAAGAAATTATTAAAATTGAGATTTTCACCTGGAACAAAAAAACAAGTTTTTTCCTAATGTTTATAAGATTGCCCAGTGAAGTACCCAAGATTATAAAAAAATATTCATTTTTGCAAAAATGGTGAGCATTAGAATGTAACACTCGATTTTCGCCCAAAAAAGCGACCGTAATTTGCTAAACAAATAAACAATTGTCAAAGAATCTTAAAAATCGTAGGTACTCCACTAGATAATTAAATAATCTTTTATTTAAAACAAGATTCGTGTCAATCGGTTAAAAATTGTTGAAATGGCGTGTCTTGCCGATTTGAAAAAGTCATTTTCGAGAAAAACACATTTAAAGTTTTAATAACGTAAAAAATTACTATAATTTTGATATACCTCAAACCTTTTCATGCAATAAAAAAAAATTATTTTTTGAAAATGCAAAGGTGATGAAACCCCTTAAGGCCGTGTGGTAGGGTCTGGCGTCACCAATTACATACGACCACTTTATTGATAAAATAATAATTTCAATCAATTTTTTGCAGAAGACACTAATGCATTGCATTTTTCTGCATTGCTGTCTTCTCCGAAAAGTTGAATGCAATTGGTGACGTCAGACCCTATCATACGGCCTTAAAGAAGGAAGAAAGACTACCCTATTTTTTTCCTCCTATCTTATAAATTTATATCGCTAAATATTTTGCTTTTGTTAAAATTGTGTTCTTATATTGGGTACATTAACTAAATTCGATTTAAATCATTTTGATTATTAATTTGAGAATAAAAATGTATTTAATTTATCATAGCTGAGTTAAAAATAAAATTGTTAAAAATTTATCAAGCCTAGAATTCTTGGTGTGGCGCAACGTTAATACAGTTTAAATATGTTTTCAATTACAAAATAATTCCATAGGCGACTAGCAACCATTCGTTTAATTCAAATGGAAATCGGCTAGGAGCAAACGAATATTTATGGCTCAGATAAATAACATTAATAATCTCATTTTGAAGGGAGATGTGAAATTAAGCGTTGCTGCCACGAGCGATGACTAATTTGCGCGTAGTACCGCTCATTAGTTGCAGTTTCTCTCTCTGTATCGTAATCGCTTCAGCCTCCATTGTTTACTGAATCTTGAACGAATTTTAAAAGCAAGAAAGTGATAATGAGGATGAATTCGAGTCGCGCTAAAACAATGATTTATGGTACCCCTATCCATCTGCTACTTTTAATGATATTATATACATTTTTTCAAAGCGAACACAAGACAAGATAAGACAAGTTATTTACGAAATTTCGATCTATTAAAAATTTAACTTGGAAATTATGATATAAGCTCCATACACGGACAAACTCAGGTTTACAATTTTTGTTAAACTATGCTTCAACTAAGGAAAAAGGTGTCATAGTGAGAATTTTTCGTAGTGAAGTACTGAATTTTAGATGAAATATATTATAATTTATTATAGATTGTGTCGAACTTTACTATACTAAAGTTTCATATCATTTTTCGGATCTTTAGTATTTTAAGTGCGAAAAATTTCCAGTTCGCTAGGAATAATTACCATTGCACCTCGATTTTCCCTCGATTCCTGATATTTTTTAGAATTATCATTATTAAAAAAAACATATATAAAATATAAAAAATATTCGATATATGTGTCAATTGGCTTTAGGGTCCAGAAATAATGAAAACTCAGTTCTTACATTCTTTCAAACGTTTCGACTCAGGTTGGAGTCCTCATCAGTGAGAATTTATTTCTATAAAAAATACAAAGGAGGAATCTTAAGAATTGACCGTGTGACGGATAAACATTGTAGTAAAAAAGTGATATAAGAATCGCAGGTGTGAAAATAAAATTGGACTAAGTAACTAAATTTGCAATACAGTAAAACTGTAACAAAACAGTACAAAAAAAAAATTTTTTTTCCGTAAAATTGCTAAAAAGAACCTTAAAGAGACATTGTAATACAATGATATAAATGAATTATGCATGTGAACCTATAAAATTGGTCTAAACTGAATTGTAATGAACTGTACAGAAAAAAATATTTCTATAAAAATACAAAGGAAGAAACTTGAACAATTTGAAACTGTGACCGATGAAAAATATGTTAAGAATAATGTAAAAGAATTGCAAGTTTGAAATTAAAAAATTGGTCTAAATAACTAAATTTGCTAAAAAGTAAAACTGTGAACCTTAATTTGAAAAAAATACTAACAAGAGAGACTTAAAAGTAACACGTGTGACAGATAACAATTTTGGTTAACCGATATGAATGAAATTTTACAAGTGAAACTATAAATGGTATAAAGCAAATGTTAAAAATGTAAAATGTAAGAAAAATGTAAAAAAATGTAAAAAAACTTGTACAGAAAAATTTCTTGTAAAAAGACAGAGGAAGAAACTTAAAATCTTGAACGTGTGACCGATGAACATACTGTTAAAAAATGATGTAAAAAAATTCCAAGTTTGACACTATAAAATTGGACTAAATAACTAAATTTTCGATACAGTAAAACTGTAACAAAAACTGTACAAAAAATTTTTTCTGTGAAATTACTAAAGAGAACCTAAAATAATAGCACGTGTGGCGGATAACATTGTAATAAAATTATATAAATGAATTATACATGTGAACTATAAAATGGGTCTAAACTAAATGTAAATGAACTGTACAGAACAATTTTCTCTATAAAGGTACAAAAGAAGAACTTGAAACAATTTTGAACGTGTGACCGATGAGCATTCTGTTAAAATGATGTAAAAGAATTGCAAGTTTGAAATTATAAAATTGGTATAAATAACTAAATTAGCTAAAAAGTAAAACTGTGAACCTTAATTTGAAAAAATTACTAACAAGAGAGACTTAAAAGTAGCACGTGTAACAGATAACAATTTTGGTAAACCGATGTAAATGAATTGTATAAGTGAAACTATAAAAATGGTCAAAAAAATTCGATTTGCAAGAAAATATAAAGTACACAAAAATTTAATTCTGTAAAATTACTAAGGGGAGAAAAAAAATTAATTTAAAAATAGCACATGTGACGGATAAACATTGCGAGATAAAAAGTCAAAAAGTATTAATGTACATACAAAGTGATAGATATTATGATGCCCGTATGTGGAATTATAAGACTCGTAACAGAAATTATATAATTTTTAAATTTTTGCAATTTAATGATAAATTTGATAAAATCGATAAATTTCGATAAAATTTGGTCACAGTTTTCCAGATTTTTCGAAAGCTGTGGAAAATTTGTGTAAACCTAAGTTTTTTTATTTAAAAGAGGAAAGTAAAAAGCAGATAGATTGTCTGTGTCCGTTCTTTGATTGACTGTATGGGCATTGCTAGCAATGTGCAACATAACTGTAGCCATGGACAAAAATAAATATATTTCTGAAGCCACTCGCATCCTATCGGACAAAAAAACTTATGAGCTCTTAAAAAAAGATCCCACAAACATGACCCACAAAAAATTTAATAACCTCATAATCCTCTGAAGGAAAAAAGATTATATAAAAGACACGGTAGCTAACTCTCTCAAATCTAACAATCCATTACCAGCAAAATTCTATGGTCTGCCAAAAATTCACAAACCAGACCACCCCCTCAGACCTATTGTTTCTTTTTGTGGTAGCCCCACTTACAATCTCGCATCTTTTTATAATAACATTATCTCCTGTAACGTACCTCCCCCAGTTTCTCGAGTAAAAAACAGCTTCGATTTCATCGATAAAATCAAAAATATCCAGGTGCCTCTGAACCATAAAATCATATCTCTTGATGCTGTATCACTTTTTACAAATGTCCAAATTGGTTTAGCTTTTAAAGGTATAAAAGAGAGATGGCCACAAATAGAACCAAAGACAAAAATGCCTTGGTATCAATTTGAAAAATCTGGTTTCCCCATGGGTTCACCCCTTTCTCCGATTGCTGCGGATATTGTAATGGATGAACTGGAAAAACAATGTATAGCTTCCCTCCCCTTTCGACTCCCCTTTAATTTTCGATACGTAGACGACATAATTACAGCAGTACCGGCTGATGAAATAGACAAAATTAGAAACACTTTTAACAGTTACAATCATAAAATCCAATTTACAGTAGAAGAAGAATCAGATAACAAATTATGTTTTTTGGATGTTCTTATCATCAGAACAGGGGAGAACATCAAGACAAATTGGTACCAAAAACCTACTTACTCAGGCCGTATTCTTAACTTTTATTCTCACCACCCATTACACTACAAAATTAATGTGATTAACAACCTTGTTGACAGAGGCATCATCTTAGCACACAAAAACTTCCACACAGAAAACCTAAAAAAAATCCAAAATATCCTATCACAAAACAATTAACCAACAACAATAATCAACTCCACTATAAAACACAGACTCAATTATCTGCTACATAAAGCGTCCACAACCGGGCCCCTCATTCACCATCCACCTGTGAGGGAGGGCGAGGAATCTTCTCACTCTTACACTCGCACAAACAAGCAAAAACAAAACTCAGCTAGCCAAACACAGAAATATGTGTCACTTCCCTATGTTAAAGGGTTATCTGAAAAACTTTCAAGCATCCTTAAACCTTTCAATGTAAAAATTGCCCCACGCAATACCAATGACCTATCACATCTTTTCAAATCAGCAAAAGACCCCACACCAAAACTTGAAACAGCACATGTTGTCTACAATATTCCTTGCATTGATTGTACAGCAAATTATATAGGCACAACCAAAAGAACTCTAAAAAATAAAATCCAGGAACATAAAAAAGATGTATATAACCCCCCAGAAAAATGGACCGCCCTCACCAAGCACACGTGGCGCCAGGATCATAAATTTAATTTTGACCAGGTAAAAATAGTTGACAGATCCAACAATTATAAAAAACATATGATTCTCGAAATGACTCACATTGCTAGCAATGCCCATACAGTCAATCAAAGAACGGACACAGACAATCTATCTGCTTTTTACTTTCCTCTTTTAAATAAAATAACTTAGGTTTACACAAATTTTCCACAGCTTTCGAAAAATCTGGAAAACTGTGACCAAATTTTATCGAAATTTATCGATTTTATCAAATTTATCATTAAATTGCAAAAATTTAAAAATTATATAATTTCTGTTACGAGTCTTATAATTCCACATACGGGCATCATAATATCTATCACTTTGTATGTACATTAAAAACTCAATTTATTTTCCACCTTAATCTTGCGACACTGAGACTGTTAAATAAAAAAATTTAAAAAAACCCCGGTCACATGTCTCGGGAGATTGTGGTGAAAATTTCTAACAGTTATACACAGACTCTTATGACTCATCTCAAATTTCATAGCCCTCCTTTGTCATAGTCTCTGGACATCTTGTGGACATATTTACACAATTTTTTCTCCTTTTCATTTAACCGAGACTTTCCAAAGCAAAAAAACCTAACCCTCCACTTCAGTTTACAAAGCCTTTTCCAAGTCAGTTTCCAAGTGCAACTCAGTTTTCAAGTAAAACCCGTAGTGTCAGGAGTTATTTGTCAAAATTATGTGTCTATCTTGTTTGGGACGAAAGAAAAGGAAGAAAAAGGGAATTTTGTGTGTTCATTTGGATTAATCTTTTTTATCATCGTTTGTATGTCTACTTAATAAAATAACAGGTCAGTTTTCGTTTACAGTGTTTTTTTGGTGATAAGCTCTCACTTTTTGACTTTTTATCCCGCAATGTTTATCCGTCACATGTGCTATTTTTAAATTAATTTTTTTTCTCCCCTTAGTAATTTTACAGAATTAAATTTTTGTGTACTTTATATTTTCTTGCAAATCGAATTTTTTTAGACCATTTTTATAGTTTCACTTATACAATTCATTTACATCGGTTTACCAAAATTGTTATCTGTTACACGTGCTACTTTTAAGTCTCTCTTGTTAGTAATTTTTTCAAATTAAGGTTCACAGTTTTACTTTTTAGCTAATTTAGTTATTTATACCAATTTTATAATTTCAAACTTGCAATTCTTTTACATCATTTTAACAGAACGCTCATCGGTCACACGTTCAAAATTGTTTCAAGTTCTTCTTTTGTACCTTTATAGAGAAAATTGTTCTGTACAGTTCATTTACATTTAGTTTAGACCCATTTTATAGTTCACATGTATAATTCATTTATATAATTTTATTACAATGTTATCCGCCACACGTGCTATTCTTTTAGGTTCTCTTTAGTAATTTCACAGAAAAAATTTTTTGTACAGTTTTTGTTACAGTTTTACTGTATCGAAAATTTAGTTATTTAGTCCAATTTTATAGTGTCAAACTTGGAATTTTTTTACATCATTTTTTAACAGTATGTTCATCGGTCACACATTCAAGATTTTAAGTTTCTTCCTCTGTCTTTTTACAAGAAATTTTTCTGTACAAGTTTTTTTACATTTTTTTACATTTTTCTTACATTTTACATTTTTAACATTTGCTTTATACCATTTATAGTTTCACTTGTAAAATTTCATTCATATCGGTTAACCAAAATTGTTATCTGTCACACGTGTTACTTTTAAGTCTCTCTTGTTAGTATTTTTTTCAAATTAAGGTTCACAGTTTTACTTTTTAGCAAATTTAGTTATTTAGACCAATTTTTTAATTTCAAACTTGCAATTCTTTTACATTATTCTTAACATATTTTTCATCGGTCACAGTTTCAAATTGTTCAAGTTTCTTCCTTTGTATTTTTATAGAAATATTTTTTTCTGTACAGTTCAATACAATTCAGTTTAGACCAATTTTATAGGTTCACATGCATAATTCATTTATATCATTGTATTACAATGTCTCTTTAAGGTTCTTTTTAGCAATTTTACGGAAAAAATTTTTTTTTTTTGTACAGTTTTGTTACAGTTTTACTGTATTGCAAATTTAGTTACTTAGTCCAATTTTATTTTCACACCTGCGATTCTTATATCACTTTTTTACTACAATGTTTATTCGTCACACGGTCAATTCTTAAGATTCCTCCTTTGTATTTTTTATAGAAATAAATTCTCACTGATGAGGACTCCAACCTGAGTCGAAACGTTTGAAAGAATGTAAGAACTGAGTTTTCATTATTTCTGGACCCTAAAGCCAATTTACACATATATCGAATATTCATCAAAGGGTCGATACAAGTCCTATCTATAATTAATATAAAAAATATAAAAAATAGTCCCATTAATCCCCATCGAAATTTCAAGCCTAAAAGTTCAGTTTGATTCATTTTATTATAAAATTTGAATTTAAATATACTATTCCAGCGATTTTCTGATCTATAGATATGCATGTGCTTTAATTTAAGAGTTTAATTTAAAATTAGCTTTAGAAAAGAGACTTGTTTATTGTAAAATATTTTCAAGAAATTATTAATGTCAAATTGAAACTATTTAGATAAAAAAATCTTAATTTTAGAAACTCGAGCTCCCAACGTTTTCCAGTCTCTCTTTTCTCAACTGGTTTTAATTGTGGCGTAATTGAGATTAATGAAAAGGCATGCGGGCGCTCGTCATTTCACCCTCGTCGAATTAAAAATGAGGAGTATAGTGAACTATAATGTTCCTCCTTGCTCTGAACGATGATTTTTATTTATCTCTATAGTTATTAATGCTTTGATAACACCAAGGTACTTATATTGCAATCATTGAATTAGTTTTACTTCAAAATTAAACAATTGAACAAATTAAAAAATAAATCTTTTTAAATTGTTTCCAAAATCTTCAAGAATAGCAAAATGAATCATTAAAAAAATCTGCTATCAGAAAATGAAGAATAAATATGGTATTACTGAGAATAATGATTTGTTTTGCTCGAATCTTATTATTCATGAATATGGTCTATGAAATTGTCCCATTATTACTTCATCTAGAATCTAGATCATGATCGTGTTAGCTTTGATATTCCTATAGCTCCCAGTCATATCAGTTTAGCATAGATAGTCAGCCGGCCATAGGTTATTCAACTCCGATGAGAACATCAAAACAGATCTTGACATAGGATTCGCTATATGCCTCACACGCACTTTATGCTATTACAAGATTATCACTGGTTCCATTTATTTGTAAATAAGCCACTTTGAAGTTCTATTTCAGATTCGCTGTCTCGCTTATTTCAATTTTCTTCAGCAAATTAGTGCTTGGTGAATTAAACTCTTTAGTCATTTACATAAGAATACAGATGACTTCCTTAAGGCCGTGGATCAACTAGACCAAGTAACGCCGTTAACTGCAATTATAATATGTAATTGAAGATATATGTTGATGTTGATAGTTGGTTTTAGGATCCAAAGTTTAAAAAAACTCAAAGTTTTAGATAATCAAACGTTTCGGCTCTGATCAGAGCCCTCATCGGTGATTTATTTTGGATCTAACATATGTACATAAAATCATTTCGCTAACTAAGGGCTTATTTGATGGGGAATTCTATTATTTATGTTTTTTTAATGCATCGATAAAAACTTGGAATTGATTCCGACTGATATAATTTTTAAAACAAAATGTTTAAACTGACAATTTTTTCCCAATGATTAGAAACTTCAAAATAAATGCGTAGTATCATACTAAAGATTTGTGAGTATGTGCAATGAGATTGATTATTCAAAATGTACACGAAATCTACCAAAGTTTTCATATGTACATAAAGTTTTCTTTGGTTTGAATCTACATATAAAATATCTATGTAAATATTTCTTTGGTATAAGGCAATTGAGAATAACATAGCTTTCGAATAAAATACTTTGAGAAAAAGAATTTTTTGGAATAAATTGATAATTTGGCTTAAATATGTAGGTGTACAATTTTTTGAAACTTTGTGCACAAATTATAAAGTGCCATGTTTGATAACATGTCTGCTATTATATTGACACAAAATCCATAGAATTTTTGTTCATTTCTCATTATTTTAGCATAGGGTCAGATTCTTTTTATTTTCTTCGATTAAAATGATCACTATTAGATATAAAAATACTCAAAAAAAGAAAGAAAGACAAACGTTTCGGCCACATACGGGGGCCTTTTCAGTGCCATACAAAATTATAAGTCGAAGTTTCTTTGGTACAAAGTAAAGTTTGAAAATCATCAACATTTTTTTCTGGTATACAGTAATTTTTGCAAACAAGCTGAGTAAATATTTTTTACCGTCAATCAGTTAAATATTACCGAAAATCAGTGAAACCTCACCGATTCCAATAGCTAGGAATATTATCAAAAAATTAATAACTTAAATAAATTTTCGGTGCCACCCGTTTGGAAAAATTTCATGGCGCTAGTCAACGCCAGACCAGACTGTTTGGTTTCCAGTTCAGGCGCTGACTATAAGGCCTGGTCTGGGGCTGGCCAGAACTTTAAAGTTTTTGTACGATTAGCTGCTAGTGAGCAACTGGTTAGCCACAAGCCAGCGGCTAGTCAGCCACTAATTCGCGTCTGGTTAGCCACTAATTGGTGGTCAGTTAATAAAGTTTTGGTTAAAAAAACCTTTTTAATTAAACACTTATCGATTCCGATTAAAAATCCTAACCTCTTAACAAAATTTTCGTTTGCCACATACAAACGTTTTTGTCATGGAATACTGACCAGCCGCCTTATCTGAGCCAGACCAGAACTTCCAGATTTGCCGGTCTGGAAATTGCCAGACCTGGGCCAGATCAGACAATAGACTGTCATGATATTTTTCTACACGAGCAGATGGACGTGAAAAAAAGAGCCGAAAAGGTCTGTTTGGTACCAAAAACCCATTTTAGTTAATAATTTTTGAATAGCCTTACATACTGTAATTTCAATTTCTGGCGTCATGTGGTCTGACTGACATCAACATAAAGATTTGTGATACTTAGGACATTAGCAAGTTTAATTAATTTTACGTTTCTAGAAAAATTATGTTTGAATAATAAAAATTTCATTTTAATTAAAATTAAGCAATGAACTCTTGTTCCGAGGTTTCCATTTTTGTGCAATTCTTAAAATCTTACGATATTCTCTAGTTTTTGGATATTAACATGAAGAAACCTGAAATCGGTAAAAATTGATAAATTACTATCATACGCCCGCCAAGACACGTGCAGAAAATTCAATAGTTAAACATAAAGAATATTTTATAATTAAGTATATATCGCGATATATAAGAAATTTGTTCTTAAATTTACAAAAAAGTAACTGAATTTTCTGAAATTCTATCTCAATTTTACGAAACTGTAACTGAATAAAACTCCAGTCATGTGTTTCGGGAAATTTTTAACAGTGTACGTGATAAGTGACAATTCCCATATTTACTGCACGCTCCAGAGCGTACTTCAAATATTTAATTCTTGAATCCCTTCTGCACCAAAAAGAGATATTTTTATTTTTACTCTTCCACGCTTTACAACTCTTCCAGTAGATAATTAAGTTAATTTTGACTCCTAGCCATCTCATTATAAGAATGATTTGAAGGAGGAAAATTATTTATTCATTCAATTGAAGACCCTAAATATCACTCAAATACACTATCTCAATTGTTATCACAAGAACTTGGATAGTAACACCAACAAAAAAAATTGTTGTGCTATCTAATAAAATAGCTGAGGCATATTTTACAAACCGAAGTAGTTGGTTTTACTAACCATTTTTTTTCAGTGTGTAACTAAACGTTTAACACAAAATCTTTCTCAAAAGATATAAATTATTAATAAAATTCTTATAATTGAAATTATTGATCCAATTGAAGAAATAATATTTTGAAATAAATATTTATCAGGATAATTAGAATATCGTCGTAGTATTCTTCTTAATCCTAAAAATAAGTTTATCTTCCATAAAATATTTTTAATCCAGATTTAATGATATACATTAGGCAAAACATTGGCTTGTAATTTTACGGGCTAAAGAGAATAGGAACGGATTAAATTGATGTATCGCCTCAGACATATTTGATTAAGATCTTATGTGTTGAAGAAACTTTGAATTTATTAAAATATACTTCTTAAATGAATCGAAGGTTAAACTAAAGTAGTTATTATCGACATTTGTCTTTTACAAAACTACTTTGCATTTGTCAACTGTGAAGCACTTCGACTACTGTAAATATGTTTAATGAAACCAGAAGGCTGTTGTTTTTGTCGAGGAAAATGGTAGAGATGGGATCATAAATATCCAAAAATTTGACTGAGACTTTATCTCAAGGGACTTATGAAGGGATCGTTTGCCATTCAAGCCCAACCTCTGTCCTTTTTACGTGGGTGGTTCTGTATGGTTCTTACCAACGGCGATAGGAGTGTCGTCTAGATTCTCAGATGGATGCGCAAACGGACTATAGAACTGTCGGAGTGACGAGCAAGTAACCGTCTGGTCATCTGCCTGCCGAGAGTCATAAGTGTTCGCTAAGTTACTCGTAAGTGCATTCAAATCTGCGGAGTGACTTCATAACCATATAGTGGCGCCAGGACCACCAAAGAACTCCTGAGGATCAGGAAATTCACATAATTTACATAATCTTCAACATTTTAGAGCCTAAGTCGAATGGCATATTGCTCAATAAAATTCATCTAGAAATTATTAACTATATAAAAAATTCGTGAACTTGAAATTTGTCATTTCTAGAGAGTAGAAAAAAGGCAATATCATTATTTCATTGAATAAAAATTTATTTAAGAAAGATAAGTCCTTATGAACTTCTAACTGCGGATTGTTTTGATAACATTTTTTATGTGCACTGCTATAAATGTTCGCGAATTTACCAAATTTTTATTTTAGAAGGGAACGTAAAAATTTACGATATTTATGAAGTATTTAAGTAAAGGTGTCTTAAAATTACGAAAATTGAACTAAATTTTCAGAAATTTTTCTTGATATTATGAAACTCGACTAAATTTTCATGGAATTAATCTTAAAAGTTACCAAACTATAACAGAATTTGTATTAAATTTATTATAAAATTACGAAACTGTAACAAAATTTACAGTTACATGTAACTGCATAAAACTTCAGTTATCCAAAACGTTAAATTATTCCTGTTACAAGTTTCAGAATTTCCAGATACAAGTATTGCAATATTCAGCACGTTTCTAACTGAAAATTAAGAAATTATTTCTTAAATTTACTAAAAAGTAACTAAATTTTATGAAATTGTAATGAATAAAACTTCAGTCACGGGTTTCGGGAAATTACTGTAGAAGTTTTAACAGTGTAGAGATATTATTAATAAAGATGCATGTTCATGTTAATAGTTGTCTTTAGGATCCAAGGTTGAAAAAAAACTCAAAGTTTTACATAATCAACCGTTTCGGCTTTGACTGGAGCATCAGTGATTCATTTTGGATTTAAAAAATACATAAAACAATATCACTAATTGGAAGAGAATTTTATTATTTACGTGTTTATTTAGTGCATCGATAAAAACTTGGAATTGCTTCCGACTGAAATACATTAAAAAAGAAATTGAAAAATTGTCAATTTTTTTACAATTAATTAATCAAGCTCATTTCCATATCTAGGTACAACTGGTAAAATCTTTAGTATGATACTACGCATTTATTTTGAAGTTTCTAATTAATTGTAAAAAAATTGCTTTTTATTCACGTCCATCTGGTACAGAAAATTTATTTAAGTTATTAATTTTGTAATAATATTTCCAGCTTATGGAATCGGTAAGATTTTACTGAATGTCGGTAATATTTAACTGTTTGACGGTAAAAAATCTTTACTGTTTCATTTAATGACCCATTTTAATGATCTAATTGCCTTATACCGAAGAAATATTTGCATAGATATTTTATATTTAGACTCAAACCAAAAAAAACTTTATGTATATATGAAAACTAGTAGATTTCGTGTACATTTTGAATAATCAATCTCATTGTCCATACCCACAGTTATTGGAAAAATCTTTAGTATGATACTACGCATTTATTTTGAAGTTTCTAAAAAAAATTGAAAAATTGACAATTTTTTTCCAAAGTATATTAGTCGGAAGCAATTCCAAGTTTTTATCTATGCATTAAAATAAACATAAATAATAAAATTCTCCATCAAAGAAGCCCTTAGTTAGCGAAATTGTTTTATGTTTATTATAGAACCAAAATAAATCATTGATGAGGGCTCCGATCAGAGCCAAAATGGTTGATTATGTAAAACTTTGAGCTTTTTTTTTTATCAACCTTGGACCCTAAATTCAACTACCAATATCAACATGTATCTTCAATTATTGATAAAGGGTCAATTTAAGTCCAGAATATGAATATTATTAAAAAAATTTAATTTTTTATGATTCTCAGTTTTAATAGTTTTTTCTAGAATATTCTTCATTACTTATAAAAACGGATGAAAAGAAATTCTTACATATACTTGTTTTTTTTCTCGACCTTTTAATCAATGAAATGATATTATTGTGTATCTTTACAAATAATTTTCATGATGATAATCCTGTAAATTGAAATTCTAAATTTATACCTTTCCTTATTTTAGTAATCTCCTATATTTTAATCCCCAAATGAAATTTTGAATAATCTTTTAATTTTTGGCACTGAAGAGGACCCCCATATGTGGCCGAAACGTTTGCCTTACTTTTTACGGTTTTTTATATATCTGCCATAGATAATTTAAATGTAAAAATAAAAAGAATCTGACCCAATGCCAAAATAGCATAATGAATAAAAATTCTTAATTTTAATCTTGTCATTTTTTTCTTATCACGAAATTTACAGTGAACTTCAGGAGTAACTGACTGAGCTCTCTAATCGTTTCGCTTTCCTGAATTATCAATATTATAATAATTTTTATGATGTGAACTGGTATTTCTCAATACCTTGTTATATGTAAGAAGTGTTTGTTACAAAAATTCTTGGATAATAATATTTTTTTATTGTTATGAGACTGAATAGAACTGACGTTTCATTAGATTGTCGATTGAGATACTGGATGAAATGAAAGAAGTTCGATATTATCGGTAATCAGATAAACTTTCTAAATAAGTTGTGAAATCTTATAGGTGATGTCAGAGTTAGTTCAATTAACCCTAGTGTCTCTATCAGTTTCCCGCGAGAAATGTCGATCACTCCAATTATTTTCACTAGGCAGGCTCGTTAACGATAACAGAGGGCAATGCTAATCGGTAAGTCTAACCAGCAGCGCGGCAGACATTCGACAGACAGCAATTTATACCCCACGAGGTACAGTCAGAGGTCAACATTTCGAAATCAAAGTTTTTCTTTCAAGAGCTTACAACTCAACATTTTAGGAACAAGATATCTGTTGCGTTCTATTTACTTCCCAGTTTCGAATTTTCTTTTGTGTTTAAATATCTACGATTTATCGGATATCAGATTTTAATTTCAAACTCAACTAATTAATTTGAAATAATTCACGATTAGTACTTTATTTTAATACGAGTGACCTCAGTGTTTTAGATTTTCTGTAGATCATTTGGCCTTTGTAAACAATGACTTTTGAAGTTGTATTTGTAATTCAATTAAGTGCTGATTTAATTTTGCTAATCAACTTGAAAAACGATTATAAATATATTATTTTACTCCAAAAATAGAAATTAAAATTATTAACATATAGTAAAAATTTACTGAAAATTCAGAAGTATTTTTCCATTAAAAACGAATATGAAAAAATCAATGAAAAATAATTTTATCATTAGGCATTCAACGAAGATAATTCCCTGCTGAAAAAAAGCAAACTGGACTCCTAAACAGTTGAGTCACATATCCTGCATCCGTTGATAAAAATGCATTTCACATTTGAAAGATGAATAGTCCAGTAACAGAATAAATGCTAAATAGCAATGCCCGAATTTCATTTCATTTTTCTTTGTCAATCCAAGTGCGGTATTCAGTAATTAACTACTAATAATTAAAATGGTTGTTTTTGAACTCTATAGACTTTTTCTGTGTGCCGATTAGCAATTCTGTAAATGTTATCAGGGCCGTTTCAAAAAAATGTGGCATCCTAGGTAGAATAAATATTTGCGCCCTTTCAACCTGAAGATGGATTAATCTATTTATATATTAAGCAATCTGGAGTTATATTTTCGCGATGAAATAAATAAAAATTAAGAATTTCCAGTTAAATCAATACAATTTTTTATCTCTCTCATAAAATTGTAACATGAAATTCAATCTTTGCACATTTAGAAAAATATAATCAATTATACACTCTTTTGTAGTAACGAAATGGTAAATTTCTGAGTAGGTTATATTACTTTGAGAATGGTAACGAAAATGAGAATATTACCAAGAATTTTAAAGTGACATGTTTGATAACATGTCTGCTATTATATTGACCCAAAATTCATAGAATTTTTGTTCATTTCTCATTATTTTGGCATAGGGTCAGATTCTTTTTATTTTCTTCGATTAAAATGATCACTATTAGATATAAAAATACTCAAAAAAAGAAAGAAAGACAAACGTTTCGGCCACATATGGGGGCTCTCTTCAGTGCCATTAATTCTAAGATTAATTCAAAATTTCTGTAAAAGATTAGAATATAGGAGATAATTAAAATAAGAATTATCATAGAAATCAAAAAATTATCTTATAGCCTGCAATTCAAAATGAAGTAGTCCAGTATGCAGCATCACGAATTGAAAAAATATTTAGAGTTCACTGTGAATAAAAAATCGGATAAAACGAAAAAAGATAAAAAAATTTGTATACGAACCGACCGGAAATTTTTTTTAATTTTATGATTAAAGAAGGATGCCCAATTGGCTATTAATGACAAAACGCGAACAAGGTTTACATTTTTGAAAACTTTTCTTGAGGACTTTGTTACCAGAGTCTCTCACAGAATGATCTGAACTGTTTTAAAAACCGTCTCTGGACATGTGCCTTTGCTGACTGACATTTTTTTTTATAAGCAATCCTGAGAGGTTCTTTTCCTCCTTGAAGAAGACTATTGTCCTATACCTAGTTAAGAAATTCGAGACGTTTATGGTGATTTTAACATTGAATTTGCAAGCAAGGCATTACAGAAACATAAATTATTATATCTATATATGTAGTTTTACTCAATATTATTTGAGTATATTTAAAGAATTTGAAAATCTTTCTGTAGAAAAGAAAGACGCTTTCCGGACGCCTGTGTAGCTCAGTGGTTAGAGCAGTCGACCGGCAATCGAAAGACCTGGGCTCGAATCCCAGCGCAGTCGAAAGCGTCTGTTTTTCCACAGAAATATTTTTCAAATTTTTTAAATATCTGAATTCATTTGTATTATTTGCGATATAAGAGTTTGAAATTTTCTACGAGAACAACTGTCGACAACATATCCTATCTGATACGCAACTAGTGATCCTCCGATAATGTAGGCAGTGACAAAAATTTCAAACTGAACTAATTAATTTGAAATTATTTGAGTATGTTCAGAAATAAAAAAATTGAAAATTTTTTATTTCTGCATTCAGATTTATTCTGAGATGTTTTGAAAAGATAATAAATTTATCTTTAAAAAATAATAAAAATGAAATTTTAGTATTCGTGATATTAAGGATCACATTTGAAAAGTATTATTAAATTTAATTAGTTCTGAAAATATAACCGGCAGTTAAATAATTTTAGAATTTATGAGAACTTTGTTATTTTGACTGGGTAAACGTGTTAAACAAATCATAATAAATTAATACTGCAATATGGAATTATCGTTTTGTATTGAAATTGGAATTACTTCACATCAGTGGGAGTTGAATAAAAAAAAATTCACCAACTTTTTAAAGTTTTACTTGACTTTCCCTCTCGATTTATAAATTCCATGATCTGTAGCGATCCCGGAAAATGCAAGAAAGAATTAAAGTTGCTTTGTTCCTTAAAAATTTAAATGTTGATAAATAAATATATAATTTAATATTATTATATTATATGCATATTATATACATTATATTGTATAACAAAGAATTTTATATATAGTCTATAATCATATATTTAAATAATATAAATTTAAGTTTAATATTAATTTGATAGTTTTAGTATTTTAATGTATTAAATTCAAAATGAACCTAATCTTAAATTTTAACAATATATCATTTTAATATGTAGATAGTATAACTGTTCTTAGGTTCTTTTTTATTCATGAACATATTTATAAAAGTGAGTGCCTTTTATTTAACTTCAAAGGTGCTATAAATATTGATAAAAAGTGATTAAAACCATAAATTTTTTAAATTCTCTTTATATTTGCTTATATTCACTAAAATCTGTAATATTTTTGGTTATATTGCTTGAACTAAAATTCTCGAGAATATATTATATTTTTTTCATCGATTTCTCGTTATGAAAATTTCATCCTGACTTTGCCGACTTAGACGGTTGCATTTATAGAACATTACAAACTATTATTACATTAAATTTTTGTCATGAAACAATTATAGAACTTGTTTGCTGAGAATGTATCAGAAAATTGATCTTAGAAATGATAAAATTTAAAAAAATTATTATTAGTCTCTTGCGTGCTAGATCTGTTCACCTTTGTCAGATGTTAATTACGATGTGCTACACTTAATACATAGAGGCATACATATCTAACATATCACCAGAATGATATCTATGGACAGAAACAGCTGAGGAGATCAGTGGAACTGCTGTTACCACATGGGAAGAGAACTCGAAAGTGACAGAAGCAAAACTCCAACGCATTGACGAGTTCCCGCTTGAATCGATCATTGTCAGTTGCTAGCACTCTTCTCTATAAAACTATAATTTACTAAATTGGAAAAATTTAATTGGATCTTCTATTCAATTTAGGGTCGCCAGCTTGAATTAATGTTTCACATCTGACCTTGTTCTATAAAAAATGCTTGCGTGTATGGTTATGTTTGTCATATTGGTTTACACTAACGCACTCAACAAACATTTTTCATAACACAGCATTCAGACACGGCCATATTTTGTCCAATCAGCCCAAAAAAAATAGAGCCTAGTCAGGTTTTGTGTGAACAAACGGTTTGTACTCTATGCTCAATCCAGTGTATTATAAAGATCAGTGGTTGCAGCAGTTTGGCAGCATCTTTGCTTCCAGGGACCTTCCAGGCAACGATGCAAGTAACGCTCTGAGCTCGGACGCTCGGAGTCGTCCAGTCGTCGGCAACGTGACTCTTCTTGCCGCTCTAACTTCGCTAGAGCATTGCTCGGCGCTCAGTATTGCTTCGACCGTCGGGCCGGTCGGATCTTATGGTATGTATGTGTTACTGCACCGCGAATGTCTTTTTTTCCATAACCGTACTATCAATGAGATAAACGAACCTTTCTCCAAAAAACAATAAAATATTTTTAAAATAGTCAAGAACAAGTTATTAACAAGTCATAAAGCAAAGTCCCTAGAAGTGTAAGTTGTTTATTTTCGACTGTATTCAGTGGACAGTAGACGTTTTATCAGATGAGGATGTGTTGTAAAAAAAGCTGTGACACTTGATTGGCAGTGATTAGAACATAAAAGGATAAGATTTGAATGTGGCTAGGAGTGTCAGAACCTAACCTTAAATTACAAATGCGAGTGAATGAACTCGCGATGTGTGGTTTTGGAGCAACTGCAATCCAATGTATGAAGTTGAATGTACACCAGGATAGAGTTTATCAAGCTCATCGACTGGATCACTCGTGTGCTGTTTCGTGAGGAATTAATTAAAATTCACTCGCGCGTGATTCACTGTCAGATCCTGCACGTGCGCGGCAAGTTTGTTGTCCAAAACAAATGAGTCCAGTTCGGAATTCAACTGTGTTACGGGATATAAGAGTTTTTGGATATATTTTAATTGGCAAACAATAAAGTAATTTTTTGTTTAAGTGAAGTTAATTTAGAAGTTCAGGTTGACAATCCCTGCTAACAACAACGTGGTGAGGATATTTCTCGCCGGTTCGATACTGTTTACGCAAGTGAATACTTTCCGTTGAGCACGTGGATACTACACAGATGAAACTTGCTGTGCCAAGAATGCGATCTTATCTCACTCAGAGGTAAATCCTTATACTTTTTTAATTCGATTATGAACCGAGTATTTATTTATATTCGTGTCGTTGTCAGTGTGTAAGTAGTTAGTCGATAAAATGACGGGCATCAGTTTAGTAATCAACAGTCAGCTAAAATATTGAACGTCGTCGAAATTTTATTTTCATTGGGTTACTTTACCTGCTCGTAAGAATGACGATTCTTATCGTTGTTAATAGGTTAGAAACCTTTATCTTTGTTGCCAAATATTAATTTTTTCATGTATGCTTTTATATTTATTATATTTTTTATGCATATCTCTTTGATTTTTAGGTTAAAGTATGTGTGGAATTTGTAAACTTTTTAGATTCATTTTTAGTGTTCAATAGAGATTTGTTAGTGTTCTTTTCTTATAAAAACTGGGGAATTGGTGTATAAATTTTTTACATATTTCCTTCTTTATAAAAACAAGGCACTTATTACGTTTATTAACGTCAAGCTAAAATTTCTACATGCATAGGTAATGATAAAAGTTTGCTATACAGGCCACTACATTATGTGGCTGGCATGCAGCTGAAAGAAAACACTTGAACTTGAGAAGATACAGATATTCTCTGGGAAAGAAATATGATTCTGTGACGCAGTTGGTAGAGAAGATTATTTATTAAATCTTTATCCCAAGGTCCAAGAAAATGATTGTTTTTTAGAATAATTCTTACCAAATCATCAAAACATCAAACTCTTATATTCATTTTTCATTCTCCTTGATGATGAAACTAATAATTTTATATTGGTTGTGGATTGAGATATTTTTATAATGATTTGATCATTCTTATTATTCTTGATTATTGATGAGGGATTTTACATCACACGATATTATTACCCTACTGACTCTTCTAAAGCAGCAGGACATATTAATTAATCATATTTCAATGATTATTTAAAAGTACAACTTTCTTTTCAAGAAAACAAGCTTGATTCTGTATTTGATATATGTTTATTTGACAGAAACAAATATAATTGTGTGCTAATCTTTATCTGATTTAAGTTTGTAAGAAATGCTTATATAATCATTCAATGACTGATAAGAAAATTCCTGTAAAAGTCCGTTTAAGATAACTTTCTTATTTTACTAAATGTCTTCTTGAAAATTTGAAAAATACAACAGAAAGCGATAAAGAACGTCTGTCAACTTTGTTTGAGGGAAAATTTTGCAAAAAATTTTACGTTTAACTGTGATTGTCGATAAGTTTTCGAAATTTTTTTCAAAATTTTCACTAACAAGAAGTTAACAGACGTGCTTTATTGTCTTTTGTTGCGTTTCCCGAATTTTCAAAAAGATACTTTATAAATTAAAAACGTTATCTTACATGAACGAATAAATGTATAATTCAGTCACGTGGTTCGATTGATCCATGGCCTTAAAGGCATGTGATACTTAGGAAATTAGCAAATTTTATGGATTTTAGGTTTCTACATGTTTGTGTCTAAAGTATATAAAATTTTCTTTCCAAAATGTGGGATATGGTAGAGAATAAAAAAATGGGCGTAGATAGACTACTTTTGGTTTCAAAATTGAAAAAAGTTTAGTTTTAGCAAAACATAACGGAAAAATCTTTTTTATTATCTAAGCCAAAAGTAATCTATCTACGTCCGTTTTTAACTTCTTTACCATTTCCCAAATTTTATGTATTTTGGGCACAAACATGTAGAAACTAAACTAAATTGTTCACATGAACTTGCTACTTTTCTCAAGTATCACACACCCTTAAAGAAACTTGAAGCAAAGTCTAGTTAGATGTTTTTGCGTTTTTTCATGATTTCACATTATATTTCGAATTTAATCGGATCCTTCGACATTGCCCACTGCAACCTTCTGATGTTTTCAGAGGCGTGTTATACGAGGCCATGAAAGCTGCGATTTCGCTGTATAAAGACTAGCCTCCATTGTCTTGTTTCCGTTTCCCAATGCACTGTAATTTAATCGTTACTTATTTTGACTCATAAGTTCTTAAGCAATCGCAAGATTTGCAAAATTCACAAAAATCTGGAAAATAGATTCGTATGACTATATAGATAATGATTTTTCTTCAAGGCAATCATATTCTTATCAAAAACTCATCGGTCTATGCTTTGTTTTGAATACGCTTCTTGACTTATATTCTTATGGAATTTTTTTGGTATGAATGATAGTGAATTCATTGTGAGCTCCTTGAGGCTGTTCAATATTTATCTGTATACGTGTAACATTACCTTTGTGGAAGTTATTTTACAAAGAGTCAACGAAAGTTAACGACGATTTGTCACATCTTCCTCTTATGAAATAAGTCACGATTGCGATAGCAAATGTCCATTCTTGTGGATTATTTTCATGCAAACGAACTTCTTGGCAAAATTCATCTTCAGATTTCATACTGTGAAGTCATTACTTTGGAAATTGGGTCTCCAATGAAAAATAAAGTGAGGAAAGTATACTATAAGTATATTATTGATGAACTAATTGGCTAAACTGTTTTGAAGGCATCGCGTTTTTAGATCTCTGTATCTGAGATTGAGTTATTGCATTAGATCAAGATAGTTGGACTTATAGAGTTAATTTTAAAAGTATAAGTCTCAACAATAGATCTAGGCTTTAGAGGTTTTTTTAATTTCAGCTATTACTAACCTTTTCTCATGATATCGAAAACTTAAACATAAGCATAGAATGTTCAATCCATATTGAGATAATCTATTTATTCAAGCATTTTCAGAATTCGAATTTGGAATATTTAAAAATTGTCAATCTTACGTAAGCAGCAAAGAATTTATAATTTATTCATAGAAAGAAGTATGACTGTAGAATTGAGATTGCTTCAATGAATATGGAAAAGCTTTGGAAAAGTAATACAGAATTTCGTACCTTAAACTTAATTATTTAAAAAAAAACTTGAAATGATTAATGTATGACTGAACTCAGGAGTTCGATTTGTATGTAAATATCAAATTGTAAAGAAATAACAACTTCGCATGTTAGATCAATTCGGTAATTCTAACCACGTGGAGACTGGAATTTGAGCCAAGATGATTGAGCATGCGTTGATTATATCACCGCTAGATAGCACTGAGTCACGCATTTCTGCGTAAAGTAATGAAAATGTGTAATAAAATTGCGCCATACACTTAAGAATGAACATTAAACATTGTATTATTTATTCGTTGGCGAAGAAAATTTTTTATTTTGCTCTCATTTTATTTTTTACGTAATAAATATATACATGCTTGAAGTTCCGAACGTTTAGATTAAAGGAATTTTTATTTTACCGTATTTGAAATATTAATTAATTATCCTTGAATAAAAATGTTATATGAAGTGTAACTTTTTGTAGAAAAATGTATTCATTATTCTCATTATTATTCAGAGGGATAATAGTATTTTAAAATAGAATTAGAATAGAGAAAGACGTCTTTGTTTATTTGAATGTCTAAAACTTCAACTATTATATAGACAGTAAATACAAAGTGGTTTTAAATTCGAGCCAATAACACTTATCTAGAATGGTACCAATTTTTTACTCAGATTTTAACAATTTAGCTCTTTTTCATGTTGATTTGTGGTACGTAATGAAAACATTTAATTTCATATAAGAAAAGGAAACATTATTATTATTATTACGTATGATATGTGTAATAACTGGATATACGTATAAATCGTTGTTATATTATTGATTGGCACTATCGCATTCGATAAAACCAATGAAACAGTTTTTCTCTGAAATTTTATAAATTGAAATAACAAAAGAGTCTCAGCAAGTTAATTAGAATAATAAATTATTTAAATTATTGAAAATAATATTAAAAGTATCAATCTTTTTTCAGGTTATAGAATTTTGAATCTTTGAATACATCTTTTGTAACAAAATTTCCCATGAAAAATGACGAGTATTTCTTTTACATAAAAGCTGCTGCATAGATCACTTTTACAAGGATAAATATTTGGGAGGGTTTTCTCAGAAAGAGGAAAAGGATCTCGGTTTCAGGCTCGAAGTGCTAACAGTGGCTGCTTTTCATGATAAGGCGATACTGCTTTTTGAAGCGGATAACCCAAGTGAAGGGCAATCTGTAAAGATAACACAACCAGGTGTATATCGACAATTTAAAAGCTTTTAAATTCTTGTTGCATTGCCAGATAAAAAAATATTTACAAATTGTTACAACTTCTAAACACGAAATTTTAATATTAACACAACAGTGAATGCAAAAATAACTGATTATGGAAACGCTCATTAAACAAGTAACAAACTAGATTTTTTCTTTTATTTCATACAAAATATTATATAATCATAATATTTTTATTGAAAAATTTGAGTAAAACAAAATATATTTTTTAATTTAATGTTCACATATATAAATAAGAACTCAAACACAAAAGCTTGCCGTAATTAGAGAAATGAACTTTATTTTTATTATTTTTATTGGATTGTAGAAGAAGGCATTAATTATGAAGGAAATAAATCAACGTATCTCTTGATTGACTTGTTTTTCAGTGGGCGTAACATCATTCATTGTTATCTGAATATTTTTCAGTTGAGATCGCTGAAGAGTTTTGTTCACTTATTGTTAAAGTACACGCTAAACAAAGAGTTCTAATATTCAAAACTTTTGTTTTAATTCATAGGCATTTCTAGTCATTCGAGGAAAAATGCTATAGTTTTGAAAATATGCACTGAAGACTAGAAAATTTTGAGCTGCATTTGAGGGGTTTCATCACCTTTGAGCCTCCAAAAATAGTGTCACTTTTATGATTTATTTTCAGGCAGATAACAAAGCGTGAAGAAATTAAAATTTATAGAGTTTATTAACTAATGTATTCATTTTATAAAAAAATGTTTGTTAAGGAATGCAAAATGTTATAATTTATTTATACCTCTAATCTGCTATGCCTGCCCCATATATAGCTACCTATTGGGCATTATTCTTAGGACCCTAAGGGACCTTTTTATGCAATAAAAAAAATTATTTTTTGAAAATGAAAAGGTGATGAAATCCCTTAAGCACACCAGATTCGGTACTCATTTTCAGCATAGAATATAGAATAACTATTTTTCAGTATTTGTCACGCGATCTGAGAAAAGGGATCTTAGCATCCCAGCGAAGATTTAACAGGAGAAGGTAAAGAATAGTCAACGAGCCGATTAGAGCTTCCGATATTCTTTACTCTCTTACGTCTCACAAACACGGCGGAAGTGACTTTATGAGAGGAGAGAGAGAGAGAGAGAGAGAGAGAGAGAGAGGGGGGGGGGGGATTTGAACGTATTTCGAACCGCTGATGGAAAAAGTCTTACTAAAAGAAAAATATTGCATACAAAATTATTCTGATTTCATAATATTAAAGAGCGACATTGAATTAATCTGAGATGATCATAAACTCGAAAATAATTTTTGGACGCTAAGGTTCCTTTTCTCAGATCGCGTCACATTTCTTGATGTGCCCTTCAATTCTTGAAATTTAGAACTTGACGTTCTAAACCTGAGTTTATGGTTTTCTAATTTTTAGAAAGTGAAGTTCTAAATTTTAACGAGTTGGTGGAAAGAGGAGACTTACTAAAATTGAATGAAATACTTACTAACGCATAAGAAAACAAATCCTAAATGCGAGAAAATTGTTGCTCATCGCGACGTTTTTACAATTTAGAACTTGACATTCTGAACGGAAGTTGATGGTAAGTTTCTCAAGAGTTTAGTAGTAATTCGCTGATTTTTAGAAGTTAAAATTCTAAGATGTTGCAACTTGGTCAAGATAATTTACATTGTTCAATATATGTATAAATTGGCTTTAGGGTCCAGAAATAATGAAAAGCAGTTTTTACATCCTTTCAAACGTTTCGACTCGAATTGGAGTCCTCCTCAGTGAAAATTTATTTCTAAAATGTATAAAAACGAGATCTACAATTTCAGTACTATGCAGTGTATACAGAATTAATTTACATTCTGAAATTTAATAAGATGCCTGCTAACGTTTAAGAAAAACAAGTCTTAAATGTCAATTATATCAAGAAGATTGTAAGAAACAATTTTCTTTGCTTAAATCGCTACAGTTTAGAACTCCGCGTCCTAGGAACCAGTATGTAACATTTTAGCAGTACAGTAGTATCATCGCTTCTCTACGCGATATATTATCCGAAGTGATAGTCATGTTATGCGTTAGTTTAGTAGTTAGCGTGCGAAACACAGTTTTAAGCGATTAGGCAGCAATTTAAGGTTAGAGCGGCGGTCCAGAGTTAGATTCTCGTCGAAGGACATCAGCGAAACGGATTTTAAATTGAATATGTCTGTTGAATAAGTAAATGCATAAGGAGAAAACATAAAATAACCCTCCCCCTAACCTACTAGCCTCTTTTTTTCAAATTTAATATACTATAGGTTAGAACATATTTGGCCCGAAGCCGCTTTTCTGCAGGCGAAGTTTTATATGAAAGGAGATATTTACTATGCTTCAGAACTCTTTTTTAGCGTGTATTTATTGGATTATGCTAGAATGACGCAATCGTACGTATTAATATCGAAATGTTGTGTTGTTCTCATTCTATGGCGGCAAAAATAAATAAGCGTAGGGATAAATGCACTGTTTAAACAAAACTTGAAAAGCCATAAAACTAAATATGAGATCTTTTGTATTATATTATATTTTTGAGTAAGGGTTGATATGCATACTTCTTTTTTACGACTCTTTAGTCTTCGAGAGTCACTTGTACTAATCGGACGTTCTTTTTTTTGTGCTCTAATTAATGTCCAAGGCCATGGATCAATCTGTTCACGTGACTAAATTATACATTTATTCGTTCATGTAAGATAACTTTTTTAATTTACAAAGTATTTTTCTGAAAATTTGGGAAACGTAACAAAAGACAATAAAGCCCATCTGTTAACTTCTTTTTAGTAAAAAATTCTAAAAAAAACTTATCGAGAATTAAAAATTTAAAGAATTCGAAACCGTCCCAACTCTCAAAATACAAAAATTGGTCCAAATTTGATCGTTTTTCGTATTTTGAGAGTTCGAACGTTTTCGGATTCTTGAAGTTTTGAATTATACTTTTGTTTGGTCGTTAAGATGAATTTGAGTTTGTAGTGATAAGGAGTTCGAATTTAGTTTCGACTTATCGACAATTACAGTTAATTGTAAAATTTTTTGCAAAATTTTCACTCAAATCAAGTTGACGTTCTTTATCGTTTTCTTTTGCAATTTCAAAATTTCCATGAAGACATTTTGTCAAATAAGAAAGTTATCTTATACGAACTTTTACAGGAATTTGGTCACGTGATCTGGTTGATCCATGGCCTTAAATTCATATTTTGATAAATTATTTATTGATCCATTTCCAATAGTATTGAACGCCCATATGGACATCAATGGAAGTAGAGTTCGATGGGTTTCGGTATTTGAGCATGACCAAAGGGTCAAACAGCTTCTTCGATTTGTCTGTAGCTTGAAGCAGCACGTGACGAACATGTGCGTTCTAAAAACCTTCCTCCATCGTAATTCTTGCTAGTCGGACATAGCCTTTCTTGGCTTTAGGGCCAATAACTAACAGCTTTGGAAAACTATTCAATCTCTAGTTGCCTGTGAATCCTACTATTCTCAGTTTAATCCTATATAATACAGGGTTATAAACATTTTTAGTCATGGAAATAATAAAAATTTGTGCGTAAAATTTGACGATATTTATGATGTTTTTGAGTAAACGTATCTTAAAATTGGGACAAATGTACTAAATTTTCGAAAAATTGTCTTAATATTATGAAACTCTACGGAATTGTCATAAAATATATCACAAAATCACCAAACTGTAACAGAATTTTTATCAAATTTATCATAAAATTACGAAACTAGACGAAAATTTTCAGCTACCCAAAACGTTAAATTATTCCTGTTACAAGTTTTGGAATTTCCAGATACAAGTATTAGAATATTCAACACTTTGTAACTGAAAATTAAGAAATTGTTTCCTAAATTTACTAAAAAGTAACTGAAATTTCTGAAAATATTCTTAATATTATGAAATACCACTGAATTTTCATAAAATGTATCTTGAAACTACCAAACTTTAATAGAATTTTTATAAAACTTATCATAAAATTACGAAACCGTAACAAAATTTTCAGTTACACGTGACTGCATAAAAGTTCAGTTATACCCAAAACGTAAAATTATTCCTGTTGCAAGTTTCAGAATTTCCAAATACAAGTATTGGAATATTCAGCAAGTTTCTAACTGAAAATTAAGAAATTTTATCTTAAATTTACTAAAAAGTAACTGAATTTTATAAAATTCTATCTTAATTTTAAAAAACTGTTGCTGAATAAAACTCCAGTCTCGTATTTCGGAAAATTATGGTAGAAATTTCTAACAGCGTAGTATCATAATTATTACAAATATTGTATCTGAAAAATATAATCTTTGCCATAAATTTATTTATAGATTTAAAAATAGACATTCATATATTTCAACTGTTTTAATGGTTCTAAAAATACAGAGTATATCACTTCTGTAACGGAAAAGTCATCAGGGACAAGTTGTTTTTAGCTCATTTCTTATAATTTCCGGTTGGAGATCTGCTTTTCGTCATCGCCTATTGACTGTTCTTACCCTTTCTTTAATCTTCAGTCTTCCCTTAATTTCAGGCACGACTGACGCGGAAGATTTTTATCGATTGGTAAACCGGTGACAATGGCCTCTTACTTTTTAATTGTCTTTAATTGCCGTTAATATCCTCGACCCGTCCCCTCAGTGTAACTACTTTACGATATAACCAGCTCTCAAAGGCTTATATGAACATCTGAGTTTCGTTGTGACACATAAAATGAGTTTACTTTTGAGCTAACTCAAGATAAGAGTTTTATAATCACGGGAAGTTTGCCGATACAGTTATGGTTCTTGAAAGTAATTGCAGTCTCTCTAAAAGTGGAAGACGATATGAAAATAAATTCAGAGAATTCATTTTTGTAATTAAATCCACCTTTACAAATTAAAAGGGAAATTAATTAATTTCTCCTACATTGTCTTCTTCATCTTTTTCTTCAAAAAGATTATACCCTTTATTGGTGTGTCTAATAAGCGTTTCGCCGCAAGATTACAAAGCCTTTCGGTCTTTCGAGAGATTCAGTTTAATTAGGCGAATCACAGAAGGGAAGAATAGATGAAGCCTGTCGTACGAAGATCCTCAAAGCTTTCTTCACATCCGAATCAAATATATATGCGTAGAAATAATTATATATATTCGCACACACAATTGAGTTTAAAATTATATATACACTATCTTCTATGTGTACACGTATGTATGTTATATGTATTTAATGCACTTTTGCACAAGTATGTGAATAGTTTTCTATATACGTATGCATTTTCGTATGTAGCATACGTATGTTTAGTAGTATAGGTGCTTGAGCACAAAACCAGTTTCCAGCTAGTCAGGATCGCGAGGATAAAGTCGAAGTAACGCCACCACTGAGATGTTTCGCGGCGAAAAGCTGCTCGTCATGCTTTATTGTATTTTTGCAAGAGTGAAAGTGTTCCATTTGATGTCCATATACACCACAAACACACTCAAATACATCCTGAGCGTGTCATACTCGTGTCGCGGGTAAGAAAGGAGCAAACAAGCTCGTTTTGTTCGCGTGGCATTATAACGAGAGTGGCGGTTGTGTTCAGCTTTTGTTGATTTTACACCAGTCTTGATATCAAATGCCTTCTTCAATTTAACCAGTTTTAACCATTCAAATAAAATATAGTGATCTCTGTTATTAAGATAATTTCACTTTGGTTATTTAGACAAACTGAAGTTATATAAATCAAAATAAAACATAGCAATAATTTATATATTTTAGAAAGATCATTTACTTCTTGGGGTAGAAACTATAATTTATGGAGGCCTTTTTGAAAGTTGACGTTTTTATTACGAAAACTGAAACATAATGAATGATTAGCATTAGTCTTGGTTCTTAATTACTGTTGCATAACTTACAAAGGGTTTCATGCTGTGAAAAACGTAACACGTTTGATCGAACGAGAATATAATTACGAGAGTAGTCAGGGCATCATATTACCATAATATTGATAACGGATGTCAAGATCGTCAAGATCCACCAACATTGAGGTTAAAAACGAAGTACTACATTCCATATCGAAATCAATATATCATTACAAGGTCGTTTGACTACCAGCAGATTTTTCTGTTAAAAGTCGTTGCATAATTTAAAATATATTTCTACTTTGAAATATTTTCACTTTTATTGAATTGCTAAGTAGACGAGCAAGTTTGGCTCTAGTCATCGATTCAGTTAGAATTTAGAGATGTTTATTAGTTTCTGATAATTGGATTTTTACATATATTATTGGATGTAATTTAGAAATGTGTTGCTCCAATTTTGGTTGGGTTCAAATAAGGTTCGTTCCTTTCGCTGAAAACAGGTAACCTTGCAAGGTCTTGTTACAACCTCGCGCTGGGAGGAAGCCGCTGAGATTCAATGGAAAGAGTCAAGCTGGCAGGCTGGTTGGTCAAGACTAGGTTGACTGCCTACGGTTTTTAGCGGGCGTTAAACGATTCTAAATGAACTCCGCCTTCTCTAAATAATATATGGTTCCACGTACAAAAATTCAGTGAATGTCCAATTAGGACCTTTTCATTCGTCATTTTTATAAGGGTAAACATCCATTTTTGCGTTTCGTTTTAAATAATGAAATTCATTCAGGTAAAATGCTCAAATATCCTTGTCTTGCCTTAAGGCCGTGTGGTAAAATCTGTCATTACCAAATCTGCCGTCCCAGGCAAGAATCTTGTTAACTCAATTCTCCACGAAACTGAGAAAATCAAGAAAAATTATCGTCTATTGATATTGAATAGAAGAATGAAAATTTTATGAGTATTTGCTCAATTCTGGGTCAAAAATGGTCCATTTCGTTTGATTCCGCAATGAAAAACCAAGATATTTAATAATTTTATACGATGTTGTTGTTAATAATTGGCTTTAGGGTCCAGAAATAATAACTCTGAAGGTTACATACTTTCAAACGTTTCAACTCTGGTTGAAGTCCTCATCAGTGATCTTTATTTCTAAAATATCAAGACAATAAATAAAATATTGTACATATGAGCCCTATTTTGGAGTAAATTTTTCACAGGTGAAAAAATGTAAAAAACGTGAAAAAATGTACATAAAATTGTACAGAAAACATCGATAGAATACCTAAAACTTCCTTGGGAATAACAACAATAAAATTCTAGCACAATACTTTAAGATACCTAAACTAAAAAACTAGTATATGTGTCTAAATGTTACTGAAGATATAGATGCAAGTACATATATAGTCTAACGTTACAAAAGATTATTCATGACAAATAGCTAAGAATTGCTAATCCGAATTCCACAATGTTAAAAATTTCTACTGTAATTTCCCGAAACATGTGACTGGAGTTTTATTCTGAAAGTATGTAACCTTCTGAGTTATTATTCCTGGACCTAAAGCCAATTATTAACAACAACATCGTATGGAATTTATTATTTGAGGGTCGATACAAGTCTTATTTTATGAATATTCAATAACACGTAGAAAATAGAGTCAAGGTTTTTTGGTAGTTGACAATAATGACCAAAAATGCGGAAACCGACTCAATTTTCTACTGTTCCGTCAGAAGAAAAAAAATTATCATAGAAAAACTAATAGCCGTATATAAATTTCGAGCTGGTTTCATTTATACACAACATTTTTTCTACAGAAAATGTTTTTTACAGTAAATATAAAGATCTGTTTTATTTAGAAATCAAAATCGGAAACTATCTTCCGCATTTTGGTTCCTGATCAAACTAAATCTTCGTATTTTCTTTAAAAAACACTTTCTGTAGACAAAATTTTGTGCATTGATGAAACCGACTTATTAATTTAAAAAACGCAATGAAATGCAGTTTTCTTCAGCGGTAAAGCGAAACAAAATGAAGTTGGAGGAAAAGAGCGACTCAGCTGTCCTGCTTTAATGTTGGGGCAAAAGCGAGACAACCGAGTCACGGTTTTATTTTTATTTTGTTTCGCATTACCGCTGAAGAAGATTTGTCTTCCTTTTGCTCCAACCGTTTTTATGTTTCACTTTTCTATGACAACAATATTTACTTTCCTTTTGCTCTAAGCGCCTCAATTATGTCACGTGTTCCGATTGATCCATGGCCTTAAGAATATCACAAAAACGTTTTACTTCTGGCAAGAGCCAGCTTAGACTGTGTGTGCAGTGCCTCCTTAAATGTTTATACGTTATGATAATATGCATAAGATGGAATTTAAATCTCGTCATATAAATCTTTCCAAAACTATTGTGATACCTTAAGAATTCCATCGTTCATTAAGTTGTCGATCAGGGCGTGATTTCGAGTTTCATATGACAGCACTAATTGGCGTGGTAAGGCAGTGCCGTTCATGACAGCTGTAACGTTTTGTAATTGTCGGCCGTCATTATCGTGCCGCTCGACTCAACGCGATGATTACAGAGCATGGAAAGGAAGCAAATCAAGAATGCTGTATCAGCAACTCTGTAAGCGCAGCAATGCATATGTCTGCAGATAGGGTTTTGAGAATGCTAGAACATTTTGACGGACGTTGCGAGATGGATGTCAATTGCCTATCAGCATCTCAAATTCAATATCTCTTTTAATTAAAGGTGCTTTAATTAACAAACACTGTAATCAGGATCTATTATAAATCCGCCACTTACTATGCCTCTGCTTATCGTATGACTTTTCTTTGTTAATTGAGTTTACTACAATTTCAGTTTGGATATGAATTTGTAGGTAACTCTTAATGGAGACGTAACCTGTAATCAAGTGGATTATACCGTTTGAACGGTTAACACGTGAAATAAGCTGGTGCTTGTTGATACCAAAAGGAAGAGATTTTGTGTTATAGCTTCGACTTTCGTTTAAGGTACCTGTAATGACCGTTCTTATCGAAGAAGGCTATGCATGTTTTTGAAATAATCATGAAAGAAAGTTCTTTATTGGCTGCGGCGAACGTTCACTACGAAATGGACGTACCGTGTACTTCTAATTACTTGATATCACGGCATTTGTCATTCGGATGCTTACAAAAGCAACTGCATTTAATTTCAATTAGTCTCCCATATTTGAAGCGCAGTGCATTCACAACAAAAACCTGTTTCTAAACCGCAAACAATTTTATTCACGACATTTTACCTTCCTTTTTCATCAAGGATTCATCGTCCTTATAGCTAGAAATAGTTTCATGGGAAGAAGTTAATACTTTAATCATTTTTTGAATACTCAATGACTCTTTGTGAAGACAAAACTTTTCTATTACATATTATTCTGTAATTACATCTATTCGATCAATATATCAAATCGCAGTTCTCGTCTGATTTCTAGAAATCAATGAAAAATTCTTAATGAAGTAAATGTGTTTTCAGAAAGCATATGTGACTTGGGATTCTTATATGTTTGCACAATTCTGAATGCCCTAACATGTTATAAGTTCATCGGGAAAGTCATAACAGGCGTTGATAATTTGCAAGTTAAAAATGTTACCGATACCACTGGCGCCACGACCGCGCGACCCAGTCGCCGATGAAAAAGAATAAAGCTTATAACAATAATTAATGTCATAAAGTGTATTACAATATTCAGATAACACATCTATTTTTCACTTTTATTTACTTTTGTATTTAACGTGTTGCGATTTCGTGAATATTTTTTAATTCTAATCAAATTCTAAATGAGTACAGAAAATTGAGGAATAATTTTAGAGCCTAATGTATATTTTGTTGTTTGACAGCTGGGATCTTTATATTCATATTTCCTAATTTCAATAATTTATAATCATGATATGATGTGTGTTGATACTGTGCCAGTAAGAGACAAAGTCAAACATAAAGACTTTATTGTATGAAACAGAAGGCAATGACCTGTTAATCATTATTCGCTTCCCGTCTACTTACTGGAAACATTTTTACGTAGCTAACAAAATTCTTTTTACTTATATTGAAATTCAGTTTAATTTATATTACAATTGACTACTTTTATGCTCAAGTATTAAATTGCAGTACCGCATGTGTATTAACATTTCATTATGCGAGAATGTACACAGTACATTTTTTTATTGTAGGAGTGTTATATACTAGATAATTATGGCATTGACCTCTATCACTACGATATTATTACAGAAAAAATTATATTCACAATGAAAAGAAAGTTCCAAAAAAACTTAGAGAATAGAATAAATATAGGATTGATCCGAGAATAATATACTCTGTAATTCGTGTTTTGATGCATCCTACTTAACTTTCCATATAGAAACAGATTTGTTGAATTCTTATATAAAAAGGTGCTTAGAATATTATGGCTACTTCCACAAAAGCTTATTTAAAGTCTTCACGAGAAGTTTTCATTAATGTAAAACTTGTTCGCGTTTTGCCATTGTGAACCAATTTGGCATCATTCATTAATAATAAACATTTTTTGAAAAAAATTCCGGTCGGTTCGTGTGCAAAATTTGTTATGTTTTTTAATTTATCCGGTTTTTTATTCATAGTGAACTTCACGTAATTTTTCAATTCGTGATGCTGCATACTGGACTACTTCATTTTGAATTGCAAGCTATGTGATAAGTTTTTAATTTTTATTATAATTCTTTTTTGATTATCTTCTATATTGTAATTCTTTACATAAATTTTGAATTAATCTTTGAATTTATGGCACTGAAGAGGGCCCCCATATGTGGCCGAAACGTTTGCCTTTCTTTCTTTTTGCGCATTTTTAAATGTAATAATAATTTTAATCAAAGAAAATAAGAAGAAACTGACCCTATGCCAAAGAAATGAACAAACATTATATGAATTTGGGTCAATATAATAATAGACATGTTACCAAACATGTCAATTTGAAACTTATTGACACTATTTTCGAACTTTGGAATAAATTTTTTTGAGTTTAGACCTTCCATATCATTTTTTTTTATGTTTAGTACCTTTATTTAGGAAAATGTTGCGTTTTATTTTTAAATTCTAGTACCTTTATGTATTTTTAGACTACAAATTTTGAGTTTTTTGGGCATTTTTTTGACATTTTTTTACTTTGAATAACTTTTTTGTTTTTTAACCAATTGTCATGATTCTTTTCTTATTTTGTTTCTTACAATGTGTAGCAACTTTTTGGGTATGGAAAATAAGGTAACATGACTGAAAAAAAAGTTACAAATAAAAAAAAATGTTAATATCCCAAAATATAAGAGAAAAAAATTTGAAGTTATTTTTACGTTCTCATCATGGATGAGAAGGTATTGGTTTTATGTGAAAAATGACTCGATATTTTCATCAAATCTTTACGTTTTGAGACCCCCTGAGTCATAAAAAAGGGTTTTTACGAAAGTGTCTGTCTGTCTGTCTGTCTGTAGGTCGTGTGCAGCATAACTCTCGATAGAATTATCAGATTGAATTGAGCTTTGGTACACTTTATCGGAGCCGAAAAAATAAGGACAAGTTCGTTAACCAGCCACATCCAATCAAAATTGAGGGATTGAGCACTACTTTTATGTTTTTGAAAATAATTTTTTGAAAAAATCAAAAATTTCAGTACTGGTTTTAGATAGTACTCATAAATCTCTAAAAATTATCCTGTTAACATTTTTTGATTAAATCAAAATTAGAAATGTTACAGCATATTCAAATTCGAAAAAAGTCAATATCAAAATTCCATTTTCCAGTTAAATTATACGAGATACGAAAAAACGTTATGATACAATATTATTAAATAAATAAAGGCCTACAAATTTGAATTGTAACATTTTTTCATAAGATGCATATTTTTCTTTTTAATTTAAAAAAAAACTATTGAAAATCCAAAATTCAATTTTTTAACAATAATATTCGAAATACGAAAAAAACGTAAGAATACAAAGTTGTTCGTTTTAAAAAGATCTACAAATTTTGTCTCACACAGTTTCTGATAAAACATATATTTTTCGTTTCAATTCCAAAAAATACGATTAAAATTAAAAAATTCCATTTTTTAGACAAAATATGAGAGATACAAAAAAAACGTTTAGATGGAAAATTGTTTGCCTAAATGAGGTCTACAAATTCTCATTAAGACATTTCGGGACAGGGTGTATATTTTATGTTTTGATTTTTAATATTAAATAAATTCGATTTTTTTCACCAAAATATGTGAGATACGAAATAAGCGTTGCTTTGCAAAATCGTTTCCTTAAATAAAGTCTACGATTGTTTTTCCTTTTTGAGAGATTTGGAAGAAAATAAATTATTTTAATCATGTAATTTATTAAAAAGTTACTGAAATGTATACAGAAAATCGAGCGCGAAGCGCGAGCGTCATGATGAGAATGTGTTCCTTAAGGCTGATAGAGCCTTAAGTAAATTGAATTTCCTGTTTCACTTAATTTCAAAAAGAAATTGAGTGACTTTGAGGAAATGTGTAATTCACATCATCTGTAATATTATTATAAAATTGGTTTGAGCTTCATTATCAAATTATAATAAATAAACTTGAATGTATGTGAAGAGCACAAGACCGAGCGCGAAGCGCGACGATCAAAACGCGCGCCTCAGGCGCGCTCAAATTTGCGAGCAAAGCGAGCTACGCACGAAGCGCGCGATGAGAATGTGCCCGCGAAGCGGGCAGATTTTTTTAGCTAGAGTGCTTTCCATACCAAAAAATATTGATAATATAACAATAAATAAGTGGTAAAAATTTCGAAGGCCTGTGTCTAATGCTTTAGATTTTATTCAAACATATGTTGCAATAAAGACGGAAAATCACAACTTGCGGAAAACGGAGTTTAAAGTAAAGTCTTGTAGTGAAGCCTTAATACACTTAGAGGCAGGCAGCCATATATATATTGTGTTTTTATAGGAATACCTGTTATATACTATTTTTCATATAATTTAGAAATATTAATAAATAAGCAAACTATTTTGTGTAAAAAGCTAATTTTCGCTAAAACGCGTTATTCCTAAATTGTAGTAACTTTTAATTTGATCTATTTTTCCAAGAAAAGAAAATCAGATGACCCTGAAAATTTGCACACATGCTTAGAAAAGTATAGAGAATAAAAAAATAATATTTTTGGAAAGAATCAAAAATATAAAAATTAAAGGTGGCGGACCCCTTTAAGCGCCATTTTCTCAGGATCCAAACGTACGTCGCTCAGTTCCGTACAGTTAGGTTTCACTTGTTCTAAGGAATTTCCGTTTTATCCCAATGCCTCGTCTGCAATTAGTTTCCCTTGACAAAGCATGACCATTTAGCCGTGTTTCTTCTAGCAAAGAACTCACCTTGACATGAATGTCTAAGTATCATTTATAGAAGTCCTTACAGCTGATTCCATTGAAGATAATTTAGAGAAAATTGCGAAAATGTGTTATGCGTTGTGGCAACAATATCAAACAACAAAATGTATTTTGGCTACTAGCATGATCATGATAGATAAAATTTATTTACCATTAGAATGAACTTATTCCTAGCATAAGTCGTGAAACATCACCTTTTAATACAAGAATATCTTGCAATGTTGTTATCTATGTATATAGTTACTAAGATCTTAGAGAAGATAAAAAGTATTTACATACGGGATCGGTTATGCAAAACAGAGGTTTTCTGTGCTCGTGAAGGGTGTGATATCCCTGATCAGTGCTCAGTAAACTCGTGAGTTGTTATTCAATAAGCAGTTAAAGGAGTATTCCGAAAGTTATACTCCGTCACACTAAGGGCCCATAAAAGAAGCAATTTGTGTCATAGATAGTCAGCGCAAAGCGTTGTTGCCTTGTATATATACATATTAGGTTTAAGATTTCGATTAGCGTGAAAGCAATATTCAACTTCCTGGTGACGACGGAGCTGTACGACAATTATCGTCATTCGACTAAGACGGATCTTACGAGTCTGGACTCTCATATGCGGAGATACTTCCCCGGGGCGCGAGTACGCGTTCAGACTGGTTAAAGGCTCTGAAAGCCAGAGCGTGAAGTGGCCTGAAGCTATTTTATAGTTTGCATGGCTCTGCCTTGTATGCACTGCTTGTGAAGGCATTGTAGTTTATCTTGCGGTAAACAAGCCATGCAGCAGGAAAAGCAATGTTACGTAAGGTTAATTGCGGTTGTTCAGGTTGCCGAAGCTTCTGCGGGTGCAGTATCAAGTGATATTGTTATCAGTGGACCTTGATCTCGCGCTGATAATTTACCGATTACTTCCATACGATTTCATTCACTTTATATTTCATACTTACTAAAAATTTCCTCTCCAAATAGATTCTCTTCTATCTTTAGATTTGCTTTATCTTCCATTGTGTATTTTCATTTAGAGAAGCAAATCTTACCTACGATGATGCTGCTTTTTCAACTTTGTTATGCTTGATTAGCAGGCTGACATCATCTTAATGAACCTTATGTCTTGAAACAAAGGAAACATCTTTAATAATTATGCAAATGTATCATAAGAGCTTTATCTAGTTTATGATATAACTCATCTTTATATCTCTTCTGTCTGAGTTTTGGCATCAGAACGTGCTGCTTTAGACAGCAAGGCTTTTGTTTGACCTGGTGTGGAAATGTAACATCGTCGCATTACTAATCCAGACGACATCTTCGCCTCGAGTTCGCAATGTCCACTGTCAGTAATCCGCAAATGGCAAGAGTAATCTTCTAAAAATATAATATAATTAGCCCTAGTGACTAATGCATGGTGCCTCTAAATATAAAGAGATGGGATCATAACAACACAAGTGGCTGTTTTACTTCTTTGAAGCAGTTGTGAAAAGAAGAAGCATGCGAGTCTCAGAATAAAAATGTTCAAAAAAAGCGCACTCTTGTTAATTACATCGCAAACCCTACTGTGATGACACTGCATTCTGTTTTAAGTCCTTAATGGCATTTCACTCTATCCCCATTTCACAGCGTATTTTAAGGATAATTCATCACGGCGACACGTGTCTGCAAACTGAGATCAAAGAGTGAAAAAGCAAGAAAAATTGATGGAGACGTACATTCTCTGTAATTATTGTTTTTTTGTCTCGCTTCTTGGGTAAAATGACAATAAAAAATAAAAAAAGTATAAAAAAGAAACGAATTTGAAAATATTCTCAGAAACCAATATCTTATATATTCATAAGGTGACTTTATAATTTTACCCTGACAATCATATCTCATTAAGAGAATGAAACACCTGTAGTTCATTAACGAAACAATATTTTCTTATTACAGGCTAGCATGGAAATGTATTCAATAAGAAGGTGACACAAAGATGGAGACGGCGCACAAGAATGGGGCTTTTCGGGTGAATGGATCGACAGGAAGTGAAGTGTCGGGTTTGCTCACAAAAAGTGCAAATTGTTTGAAAATCGTGGAAAGTAGTGGTGTTGATAGTGACAAAACTCCTGATGAATATCCTAAGGAAGAGATGGATCCTTATAAGGAACTGGAGTTATACCTCGCAAAAGTAAACGTAAGTTTCATCTCTTTCATTATTTACAAAACTTGACATCTACGCGGAAAAAAATCTTTGACTAGGCGACCGAGCGAATCAAGAATTTAATGAACTAAAAGAATCTATGTAGCTAAATTATGTGAAACTTTTAGCTACACCGTATAAACTGTTAGACTAAAACAGGATTTGTCAAAAAAATTCTAGATAAGAAAAATTACTTTTTTCGCTAAATTGAGTATAGTTTTTATACTTTACAATTAACGAAAGATTCAAATGGAATGGGAATAAAAATTCTTATTGTAGTCACTTGTTCGTCTGGTACCATGAAAATGAATATCGCTCTTCTAACTAAATTAAATGTAGAAGCAATATTTGTTGCTTATCTACTATTTCTCATTATTTGAACTAAGATATATTTTTGCACGAATTATTTCCAATTTATTGTTAGATAAACACAGTATTAGGGGAGAAGCGGCTATATTGGCGCACCTAACAGAAAGTGAAAGTTTAAAATAAAAAATAATGGAACAGGACTTGTATCGACCCTTAGTATTAATATTCAAATATTGTTGATGTTCTTGGTTGGCTTTAGGGTCCAGGAAAAAATGTAACTCAAAGTTTCATATTTTCAAACGTTTCGACTCAGATTGGAGTCCTCATCAGTGAGAATTTAATTCTATAAAAATACAAAAGAAAGAGACTTAAAAAAATTGCACGTGTGACCGATGAACATTGTAATAAGAAATGTTATAAAGAATTGCGAGTGTAAAATATAAAACTGGTCTAAATAACTAAATTTGCAAAAAAAATTGAAACTATAACAAACCAAAAAATATCTGTAAAAATACTAGGGGGAGAACATTAAAGGAATTGCACGTGTGACGGATAAACATTGTGGAAAAATGATATAAATGATATATAAATGTGAAAGTGTAAAATTAATCTAAATAAACTAAATTTGCAAAAAAAATTGAAAAATGTAACCAAAAAAAATTTTTTCTATAAAAATACGAAGTGAAGAAACTTAAAGTTTAAGCGTGTGACAGGTAAACATTGTGGTAAAAACGGTCTAGATGAATTGAACATGTAGAAATATAAAATTGGTCTAAATAACCAAATTTACAAGAAAATGAACCTTAGCACAGATTTTTTGAGTAAAAATTACTAAGGGGAGGGACTTAAAAATATAGAACGTGTGACGGATAAAAATTGTGGTAAAGGCCGATATAAACGAATTGTACATGTGATATACTATAAGAAATTGGTCTGAAAACTAAATTTACAGATAATATTAAAAAAATATTAAAAAACTGTGCAAGAAAATGTTTTCTAACAAATCCAAAAAAATTAGCACTTGTGACGGATAACCAATGTAAAAAACCAATATAAATCTATTGCACATGTAAAAACTGTAAAACTGTAAAAATTGTTCTTAAAAACTAAACTCAATAAAATAAAAACAAGGACCAAAAATTCTAACAAAATTGTGAACTATCCCAATAAAATATGTCTGACAAAATCGTGGAATATCAAAATAAAATATCACCAAAAAAAAGGAAACTAACATGTTATTTGTTTAAGTAAAAAACGATGTTAATGAATTGCACATGTGATATACTATAAAGTTGGTCTAAACTAAAATTTCCAAAAAAAAAAATAAACACTGTACACAAACTTTTTCCTTATAAACATACAAAGAGAAGAGACTTAAAATATTGCACGTGTGACGGATAAAAACTTGTGGAAAACGATATAAATATACCAAAAAACAAGAACTGACCTGTTATATGATTAAGTAGACCGACATTGTTGGTGAAAAAATAATTGGAGTGACACAATCACAAATATCCTTTTTTTTTCCTTCTTTTATTGCGTCGCGAAAAGGGTGACCACATAATTTTAAACTTATCCCTACGGATTTTTCTTCAAAACTGAGTTGCATTTAGCAACAGACTTGGAAAAATCTTGGTAAAGTAAAGTGGAGGGTGAAGTTTTTTTCTTTGGAGAGTCTCGGTTGAAGGGAAAGGAGAAAAAAAGTGTAAAATATGTCCTTAAAGTATGAGATTTAAAATTATGAAAAATAAGGAAAGCAGGTATTTATCGAGTTTTCTGGAGGACGGAAAATGCGTCAATTTACCCGCCAATGTGGTTAACTTGGCGCGGGAAGTTTTCCATCTTCCCTTTGTATATATTGGTTATTTGTTCTAGATTTTTAATTATATTCAAATAGCAAAAGTCACTTGTAAGAAATGTTATTAGTTTTAAACTAATTTTGAGGTACAGACAGAATTTATATTCCATGGATGGATTATTAAAAAACATCATTGTGAAGAAATATGAAAATTTTTTATTAAAGAACACACGTTTATAATATTAATAACATTAAAGAACTTATAAATCGTGGGAACAATCAGACTTTTACAATAAATTCAAATTTAAGAACAAACTTCACTCGTTACCTAATTTCTTCTAATATATACCATTTTTTTGAACTATATTAATTTGTATATTATTTCGCAGTAAAAAAAATCATTCTTTAATATATCTTAATACATAAAAATTGAGAAAGCCTTGAAAAAATGACAATTTAAATTGACATAAACTCACAAGTTTATTAAATCGATTTAATGAGTTATATTGTCTCCCATATAAACATAAATATTCAAGAAAATGGTCGTAATGAAGTCTGACAAGGTTAAAATATATGTTATTCAATTATTAAATATGTACTTACTATTTTTTCATTGATTTTCTCATCACTGAACTTGGATTCACGCGGTAGTTTCCAGAAAGACACAAAAACACGACATCAGACGACATGCGACAACTTGGCCTCCAATTTGAAATCCTTTTGAGCCAATTTACCCGAAAGTGCCTCCATGATAAATTACACAATTTTTGCATAATACGCTTCGGTTTCATGCAAAAATCTTTTTCCAGTTGTAAGTTTATATATCAATGAAAATAAAGTCGTAGAATTAGTCCGATTATGTTTTAATTCGTGATAGCAACTTAATTCAAGCGGTCAGCTCATATAACTATTAAACACCAAAAACTCATTATGATCAATTAAAATTTTATTGAGCAATAGAATGATTGGACTTTTTTCACTAATAAGATATTATACAAGAATGAAAATGATAGGACTATTTTCATTTGTTTACGTATTATTATTTTCTGCAAATAAGCGTGCACTAATTTGCCGCTTCGCCAATTTAGCCTTTTCTCCCTTACATTAAATGTTGACATGAACACGCATACTATTTAGTACAATACTTTTAAAGTATTTAAAAGTCTAAATTAACCTCAAACTGTAATTTGACGAGACTTTCGCCATATTTGTTATCAGGTAGCAGTTATTTCTCATATCTCTGTTCCAGCTATACTATAATGTCTTGATCGAACAAATGATATCGCTGAAACCGTTAAATTGGTCAAAGATATTTACTTTAGCTGATTCAAAGATCTAACATTTACTTGTTCTAAATTTGAAAGTGACATGTTTGATAACATGTCTGCTATTATATTGACCCAAAATTCGTAGAATTTTTGTTCATTTCTCGTTATTTTGGCATAGGGTCAGTTTCTTTTTATTTTCTTCGATTGAAATAATCACTATTAGATATAAAAATACGCAAAAAAGAATGAAAGGCAAACGTTTTGGCCACATATGGGGGCCCTCTTCAGTGCCATAAATTCAAAGATTAATTCAAAATTTCTGTAAAAGATTCGTTTCCAGCTAAATTTTTAGCTTTAAAAAGTATTAACTTCCTTGCCACAGCTGTAATTTTTTTCCGTGTACAAGTGAAAAAATGTGAGATTAAAACGTAGCTTGTTGATCTTTCTCGAAATTGATAGGACCAAGCGATGACTGATTATCAGAATCTATTGATCGAATTACGACATCATTTATCTTGTTATAGTTGAGTGAAGACAGAGCTAATTGAAAGGATAGCTGTGACAGGTAGAATTATTTAGTGCCAACAATATAAACTGTGCCCTTACTAGATATGTATACTAAAATTTACACATTACATCATTTGTGTCGAACATTAATTATTTTTTTAATTTGCAAAATTGCACTAGTAGAGAAAGGAAAAGTCACGTCATAAAGCCGGAGGGCACTTCTCATTACTGTTTAAATTCAAACGAAATGTTATTACGAGACAAGCTGTGGGTTATAGATGATTCATAGTTTCTTGCAAGGGTCATGAGGCTCGATCGGGTCGAGTCTTCGTATCACGTGCAGATCGTTTGACGTTTGCCATAACGGTTCTCCTTCTCTATTTCTCATTTTTCCATTCCGACATAGGATATACTTACTGTTGGTTTTATCATGGGAAGAGCTTCTAACTCAAATACTTAATTTTAACGCTTGAAAGTTGTAGGTGGCTTATCGAAACTTCATATCTTTTAATGATTCTTAATTGAGATAGAACATATCTTCATCATAAATGAAGATACCGCAAATTTACCGAATGTGGTTAAACACCTTCATTAAAAGATTATTATCATTGCGAAAATAAACCATCACCTTTTGTGGTAGAAACTTTTGATATTTTTTTAAGGCGCGTAGTACTGTTTTATACAACAAGTCACGTTACGTTTTCTGATTTAGTTCAATGTATTTTTTTTTGTCACCATATTGAGAGGATCGATCATTGAACCAGTGATATGTTTCTTCAGTATCTCTGGTGGGAAACTGAGCATGTGTACAACAAATTAAACTTGACACTCGATCTTGGTATGAGATTCAGAAAGAAAGAAAGAAAGAAATGTCTCATGACAGAACATATTTTAGTCACATTTACGCTTCTCGTTTTTCTTTTCTCTTTTCCTTCATATATAGATCTTCCTTTTCGCCTGTGTCGGCAAATCTTAGCGAATTTGGTCCTTGGGTAAATTCTTAGACGATATCAGAAAAGTACTTTTTATTTGCAAAGATCGAGGCACTATTTTTCTACTAATAAAAAATGATACTGTTCAATTGCAAGATCATTTTGTAATAACTTTCTATGAGAACAGTGCTCTCTAAACCTGAATTAGTGAACGGCCACTGATTCGCCGTGACTATTCACTAATGACAGCAGCTATGAGTCTTTCACTGAGAATCAATTAAATTCGACTGGTGAATCAGTGAAATAGATTGAACTCTCTTATTGAATCAGTGAAATCTTCAGGTGGGAATAATAAAACCAGCAATATATGGGAGAACAGAATACTTTTGATTCTCCTGATAATTGTACGTGATTACAAAGAGCACTTGCAATCACCAAAGCACATTTGTGATGATGCTACCGCGCGCGTCAAAAATCTAACCTCTTTTTAAAGATCGATAAAACAGTAACGTTTAGATGAAACTTTTGAATTCGCGAATTCAAAAGTTATGTTTACGTGGCGCGTTCACTGATTCCTCAGTGAAATTAAAGCAGGGCACTGATTCATCAGTTGATATATTTTTACTGATTCAAGTTTAAAGAGTGTGTTTGAGTATTCAAAATTTTATCAAAATTAGGAATCATGATTTAATAAAAAATGATAATCTATATATATATATATTTCTATATAATTTGAAGATGGAACATTGAGAGCAGGATGTATGCAGGACACGTGTTTATAGTTATGCGTCATGCTTGTGCAACGTCACCAAGCTGTTCTACCAGATAGCTAGAGCCTAACTCCAAAGAGCATCCGTGTATCTGTGTTTCTGTATCATGAGTCGCTACCACTCCACTCTACTAGTCATAGATAGTCGTCTCTTCATCAGCTGGAAAGTTGTTCCGCGAAATAGGACTGAGTAAACCGAATGCTCTAACACAAGGTACACAATGTTAGAAAATACTTCCTTTTGTCGGAGATACATGCACGTCTCACACGTGAATAATGTACGGAAAATGTATTCATTTGCCAAACATATTCGTGGTCTGTTACTTTCCTCAAGGGGCTCATTTCTCTTAAACAGATTATGCGATTTATGCCAAGGTCAATTTTATCTTTTAACGCTTGTGAGATCATCCAGAAGCTGGAATACATGATTTTATGAATGTAGAAAGGTTGCAAGACACTACTAGAGTACAGTTTGTGTTTATTTACTTAATTTAAAATTTAATTTTCAAAAGTTTCTTCATATCAATTTAATTACTTGGGCCATAAATATTAAAGGTTTTCTTAAAGATAAAAGTTGTATTAAATATGAAACGTATTTACATAATGTACTCATTATAACAGTTGGTGGGCCAAGATATCAGGAGGAGATCGCCATTGGCTGATTTCTTCACTCAGTTTATCCTTTGAATGAGCCCTAAATTTTTGTTTTATAATTTAAAGCTGAAAGCGTCGAAAATACAGTTCTTAAACATGAATTTCTACTTATTGCACGCGATGTTAATTGAAATTATTTGGATATGAAAAAGAAAGACAGAATCTTGGTTTATATTTCTTGCTTCTTATATCTTCTACAAAATACTTATCCTTTCGTCTCATTTTGCTGTCACGTAAGGAATAAAAATTAGTAAGGTCCTCTGAAGATTCCTCGGCAGACTCCCTTCTTATAAAAATATATTATAAAAGAAGCGTCTTTGAATCTTTTGAGTTTTAAGTAAAGGAAACATTCTAGATATCTTGTTCGTAGAAATGCAGTTAAAACGCTGCAAGCGAAGGATGCGATAATAAAAACTTGTTTTATACCAGGAGTGGCTTGTTTACATCACCTACCAAAGTATCCTCTGAGCGATTAAAATTATGACTAAAATATGAAGTTATCAAAATTTCCGTTTCAAGGCAGTTTTTTCGAATTATCGTTAACACTAAAATACGGATGTTCTATTCTTAATTACGAATTTCACTATGACGTATGCCAGAACGCATTATAGATACGAAAATTTTCAAATTTTATAGATTTTATGGTGAGAATAGGATTGAGAAGGTGGGGATTATCAAAAGTGATGATCTTGTTATATATTCGATATATCATTGGATAAGTATTTTTGTTCACAGCAAGATATAAGGTGTTTATTCACTTTTCTATTAAGGACCTCCTTTTAGATTATTTTCTCCAATAAAAGGACTGAGAACGTTTTTTCATTGCATTTTTCATCATCTTCGAGAATCTTATCGTTCCAATTGGCCTTTCAATTTGATTCATGTATGTATAATGTGGTTCATTACTCATTACAATTTTTATTACAATTCATCCAGAAAAAAGTTTCTTTGATTCCAACAAAATTTCTTTGAATCAGACAAATTTGTGCATTGTTATACGGTCAAAGAAAAGTTTCTTTGATTTAAAGAAATTTCTTGATTTTTATTTTTCTTTGAATTGAAGAAATAAATGTCTGCGCAGTCGCATAGTACATACGTAATGTGACTCACAGATATATTTTCTTTAATTTAAGGGCATGTGATTCTTAAGAAAAGTATCAAGTCCATGTGTACAATTTGGTCCAGTTTCTACATGTTTGTGTCCAAAAAATATAAAATTTTGTTTTTAAAATTTGAGAAATGGTAGAGAAGATGAAAACGGACGTAGACAGACTACTTTTGGTTTTGATAATGGAAAAAAATTTCCAAAATATTTTGTGAAATTATACTTTTATTATTTTCGAAACCAAAAGTAGTCTATCTACGTCCTTTTTTAACTTCTCTACAATTTCCCATATTTTTAAAACAAAATTTTATGTACTTTGGACATCAACGTGTAGAAACCTAAAAACAGTAAAATTTGCTAATTTTGGATTAAATAAATAAATTATTTCTAAAGTTTGTGCCAGTACTGTATTCGAATCGAAAAAATCTTTTTTTTAAACAAATAAATAATGCTAAAAAAATAATTTCTCAGATTTAGAAAGAGATAAAAAAGTGATTTCTTAAAATCATATGAATTTATATTTATTCTAAAGGTGTTTTTACTTCGAATTGAAGGAATTAAGTTTTAAAAAACGATTTCTTAAAATTAAATAAAATTTTTTTTTGGATGAATCTCAAGGATGAGACTTGGAATTATTTTCCAGATAATTAGAAGCTTATTAAATTTTCTTGAATTTTTTCTTTAAATTTGAGAAATTATTGTTTTGAATTATTGGCTGGTATTTTCTCATGTTTATTAGAATCTCCTTAGCTTTTTTATAATTTCAATAGGAATGTGTTGACACTAAATCTGTCAGTATAATTTGAGGAGAGGATAGGAAGATGAGCAGAAATCGAAATCCAAGGGCTTAATCTTTTTTGTTGAATAGGGCATTGGTCATAAATCAGCTTATTTCGTGCACGGTTATTCCACGAAGCGGAAACTCCCGATGCAAAAAATACAGCGAGGAAGATTCTCGCAACAATAGGTTGAATGCCTTGGCAACATGGATCCCGGGCATGTAACTCAAAACGCCAGGAACTCTTGAACGAGAGAGCAGCCGGATGTCATTCCGTATGCCAGCGTTCCTTGGATCCTTGGTATGGCAGGCGCCGCGCCACGCCGCACACATTTCCAACTCGTGGCCTCCTCTTTCCTTGTCTTACGTATTTTGAATTTGAAGATTTTATCGGCAATGGAATGACCGCATATACGCGAACTGATTTCTATGTGATGACAAGACCAGATTCTTCACCTGTTGCTCAGCCTAAGCACGAACCTTGCTTTTTGAATAATTTCTCAGATTCTGCGAAATTTACGTCAAAATTTATTTTAATAAATGAATATCTCGATTTTTGAATTTCGACGATTTCACGCGAGAGATGGGAGTTTCAGATTTACGGCTGAAATTGCGAATACATTTGTTCAAACTCAGACAGATTCAATATTTTTAAAAAGAGATTTTACTGATAATAATAATGTTACTGGAAATTCGAAATACAATCGAGAAGTCGTAGGATTCGACCACCAAATTTAAAATAATGTAGATTGAATAATCGAAAGCTAAATTCTTGATATTTGGATAAAAAAAGTTTAGAATTCTTAATACTGATTTTATCTATTTTATTGCTCTAATTTATTGAACTACTTCTTGAGTCTGAAATTTTTATTTATTTTATAAAACTGTTTTCACGATTGGTGAAATCGAAAGAATTAATGGTAAAGATGGTAAAGATTGACCTTTAAAGCTATTGGTTTAAGAATATTTTTGAAACAATCTCTTTTCTCAAGGTCACTTTATCTTTAAGAATTTTATCAAGGAATGATTGAAACGGATTAAAATGTTGTATCGTGCTTGTTTGAATTCGGGAAATAATACGTAGTCATTAAACTATGTGATAGGATCACGTGTTTCTGTGTAAGCTTAGCCGAAACTGAATTGAACGCGGAACCCATAGTTTTCGCAGCGTCAGCAAATTATAGTTCACTCGCCATTCACGCTTGTCAGCTTCGTGTAACGAAGAAACGCTTATTCATAGAGCAGCAAGTGGAATGAATGTATAGTTGCCAATTCAATATAAATTATGTGTGTGCGCAAATATAGTCACAGATTGCTATTGATACCAATCGAGAGTTTGACGACTCCTATAAAGATCAGACAGTAGAGTACAATTTGATTTTCATAGATTTTAGTTCAAAAAATTTATCATTCTCTTTGCGAAAATTGATTCTTATTGTTAGATATTAACATATTAGTGGATGTCTGTAAACTTTAATTAGTTCCAAATAATTTAAAAAATTTTAGTGTCGGTAAAACAGGAATTATTATTTTTAATTGTTTATAACTAATTAATAATAATAATAATTGGCTTATAGGATAAAGAAATATTAACTCAGAAGGATACACACTTTCAAACGTTTCGACTCTGATCGGAGTCCTCATCAGTGATCTTTATTTCTAAAATATCAAAACTTCAAATAAAATATTGCACATATGAGCCCTATTTTGGAGTACACTTTGGTAATGTGAAAAAATGTAAAAAGCGTGAGAAAATTTACATAAAATTGTACAAAAAACATCGATAAAATACCTAAAAATTCCTTAGGAATAACAATAAAATTTTAGCACATAAATGTAAACATAAAACTTGTAATATAAACGTAAAATATAAATGAATTGCTCATAAGAATGCCAGTGTTAAAATATTAATTGCATGAAAAAACATGTATTATGAATTTAGTATGATCTATAGGTAAAAAACGGAAAGATTCTAATTCCCTCAGACAAAGGGCTCATATGTGCAATATTTTATTAATTCAAATTTTAAGGAATTTGAAATCGTTCTATCTAATTTGATTTTATTTATTTTCTTGATATTTAGAAATAAAGACCACTGATAAGGACTCCGATCAGAGTCGAAACTAAAGCCAATTATTAAAAACAACATCGTATGAAATTTATTATTTGAGGGTCGATACAAGTCCTATTTTATGAATATTGTGGAAAAATCTTGGGAGAAATTGATTTTCTTGATTTAGCCAGGTCATCTGGTGGATCCATGGCCTTAAGGGAAAAAATGCATTTAAAAAAAAGCTTGAAAAGTAAAGACAAGATAAAACTAGATAATGCAGTGAATACGTTTGTATGAAAATTTGAAATAGTCTATAGAAGAAGAAAGATGAATTTGTAATGATTAGTGGTAAATGTCAAAGCTCGTTGGACGCATAATTGTTAAATTGACAGGATCAGCAAGTTGTTCGATGATCGGTTCGCGCCAGCAATATTACTTTCACTCTCAATCATGAGCAGTGCCTTCTTTGAACGAGTACAAAGACCGTGTGCACATGCAACTTGGTTATTACATGTAGATCCCTATACGTTGCGTAGTGCACGTTCAAGTCACGTACATTGGTGAGTTCCTTTTGCTGGTATGTGACTGCGTGTGCGGATGGAATACTAAGAATGAAGCATGCACGTGTGGGTGGTAGTGTAGGACTGCCGCACATCCGGTTGGGTGTGTCGGATGGATTTCGTTCACTGACAGAAACAGTAGGTACCTATACCCACTACAGCTATATATCTAAAAACGGAGAAAAATGGATATTGACCTATAATATCTTGATTTGAGACACAATGTCAGTAACATCCTGCTATGTGCCAAACATCTACACTGAGAAAACAGTTTCTTTGAAACAAAGAAACATTTTTTTGATATATAGTCAAAGAAAAAATTTCTTTGAATTAAAGAAAGTTTTGTTAATTCAAAAAAATTTTCTTTGATTCAAAGAAATAGATTTGTTCACATTAATGTCATTTTTTTGAATCAACAAAACTTTCTTCAATTCGAAGAAATTTTTTCTTTCACTGTATATCAAAGAAATGTTTCTTTGATTCAAAGAAACTGTTTTCTGGGTGTAGATATTCTACTTTAATAACTGCAGATATTGAAATACAGATATTAACCATTAGTATTTGAAATATTGAGCTGGATTATCTCAGATATTAAAAATAAGTATTCAAAATACTAAACTCCTGAATATCCTCGTCAGTAAACTTGAATGTCTGAGATATACCAAAGTCGAATATCCCAGATATTTAACTTCAATATCAGGGGTACTCAAAAGGTAAGTTGTGGTCAATTTTAAAATTTATAAAATAAAAAGATATTCAGTTTTTGGGAGAAGTCAAATTATGTTTTATGATGCACATGAGTGACCACATAACCTTTATATATATATATATATATGCGCGCACTTTACACATCAGAGGAAAATGGATGGTTAGAATTAATATCTAGATGTTTAACTATGGGACAGCCATCTTATATGTTTAGTTGTAGTATCTAGATATTCAGCTGTAATATCTAAGATGTTAAAAGAAGCAGAGATTAATATCTTGGATATTACAGTTGAAAATCTAGATATTACAATTGAACATATAAGATGGTTGTCCCATAACTGAACATCCATTTTTCTCCGTGTAATATCTAAAATATTGAACTTGAATATCAAATGTTACTTCTCGGGAAAATCTTATATATTGAAAACAAAATTTTAAATACTGCGTCTTAATATTTAGATATTATGGATGAATATCTTCTATTTGAATATCTACTTTTCAATATCCATTTTTCTCTGTATAGGCCTATACCTAATTAACCTGAATTTCCAACAAGACAATTCCAAATTAAACATTTTGAATTTTGTAGCGTGACATTTAAATTTTAAAAAAAAGTTAAATAAATATCAGCGAAAATAAAGTAAGAGTATATGATTCTTCATTTGCTATAGGTGTGAAATTTTTGTAGTATTAGTTGTGAGATTCGTCAGAGAATTTTAAATATTTCGAATTCAGAGAGTTGCATGAAATTAAATTTGTTTTCTTATGTCGGCAAGATGTATTTGTGGATCTTCGGCATTGTTATATGAACATAGGCAGGTGATAGACAGTTGGGCGTTCAGCTGCCTTCAGCTGGTTAACAAAAAGGTAATTCTGAAATAGGAGACAGTACAGACGTGTGCTGAAAAACCGATGTCTCATTCATTGGATATTTTCATTCGAGCTTTACTATTTTTTTTCCAAAAGGAAAATCTAACTCACTACAGTAAAAATATATAATATAATTAAGTTCATTTTGAAGGTTTGAACATAAACATATATTTAAAGCTGGAGTTCATAGTAGTCTAAAACTGGCTTTAGTGACCGGAAATTCAGCAAAGGGAACAGAAATGTTATTGTTTTCTCAGAAGAAGCATGCTATACTAGCAAGGGGACGATTAAACTCTGGGACAACTTACAAATCCTCTTATGCATTTCCATTGCATCAGCATTGCAAATTAAAAAACATACATGAGGGAGCATTTGAAACAGAAAATTTATTCGACCTTTACAACCTTACTTGTGTCCTAGATAAAAACATTGACTCGACAAAATTGGGAGTGTTTAGTGCCACAAAATAATAAAGTCACCAACTAAAACATGAGTTTTGTGCGAACGGTCCTTCCCGTTTATCCTATTTCCAAGAAGTTATTATATTTTACGGTAGTATTCTCTTTCCTAGCTGGTATAATTAGTTGTTCAGGAGAAAGAATCCTTTATTTTTTTAGCGGAACCTTTGCCGTTTTGATACGCTGCAAACGATGTTGTTTATGGCAACGGAAATGAATTTGCAATTAGTTGACCGAATCAAAGGTCGAAAAGGCCACTGTTCTTGGTTTCAAACACAGCTGCTGGCGAATGCGAAGAAACCAAGTAGCAGGGCTTCCTCTCTTGCGGCTTAGTTTTGATCGCAAAGTCAGATGTGAATGGTTGCCAAGCCTATAGCATGTGGTTAGGTCTAAATTACATCCATTTAGCGGCATTCTCCCTCCTAAGCCCCTTTGTACACTCGATTCACGTGCGACCTTTCGTGTTGGTCCAACGCACCAATTCCCCGCATTAGTCCCCTTAATTTACTCTTATCATTTCCGCTTAACTTGATCAACAAAATGTTTTATAACATCTTGTTTGGTACAAATTGTACAAATACATAATGAAACTCATCACATAACATGATGATGTGTACAACATGTTACATAATACTTTTTATTGATAAACATTTCATTTCATATTCATTAATGACAACACCAAGAAAAAAATATCAATTACTTTTACAATCTAGTAATTTTCACGCGTAGTTTTCAGCGCACAATTATGGTATATTAGTGCACAACATTTCCGGTACTACCGAGTAGCGGACCAATAAAAATCTGCATATAGCCGTAACAGGAATAACCGTAAAAATAATTCTAGTGCGGCGTTGAACATATAATGCCCTACTGTAACATAACTTGATATTATTTACGGGAATGTTGAGTAAATCGTTAAACTTGCCACAAACTATTTCACTGGAAGAATTTACAACAACCCGTTACTTCTGTATTGACATACAACTTGGAGTGAAATGGAAGCCGGGACGTGAAATATAATAAAAACAATGAGAAATAAATTTGCATTTAATCGGGACTTGAATATAAATGATCTATGCAACAAGATAAATAAGAAATATAGTTTTCACAGTGCGATATGTATTATATTTGAAATATATTGGACAGTGTTAACTGCTAATGGAAAATAGTAAATGATAACAGAAAATAATAGATAGCAATGGTATTTTGTTTATGTTATGCGTTTTCAAGAAGTTACTCGGTAGAAAATAATTCATTTTTATCACCTTCACTGTTTACAGAACCTGGTTTTGAAATATGTGATAAACATCCTCTATAAAAGATAGAGACACGTGCATATTTTTCCGTAATTAAAATAACGTGAATGGAAGATATCTAAGTTAAATGTTCCCTTTTCTTGAAGTGGTGTAAAAACAAACCTCTCAGTTTTCGTTGAAGATATACCACATGATGGAAACTCATTTTGCTCTGTTTCTAGCGGCATATGAAAGGCATTTTTAAAACTAAACATGAAATTGAGTAATTACTTTGCTAACTGATTTGTGGTTCGGGGTTTCAGATCCGGTTCACACGTGCTCTCTAACCATAATTCTTTACAAAAAAGTAATGTTACACTTGACCTAAATTTTTGTTCTCCTTGATAAATTTCTTTTTTAAAGAATATTTAGTCTTAGGTTATACGTAATTCGGTATCACTATTGCATTTTTTCCATTCCATCTGGTATTTTTTCGATGTGTGCATTATTCCTTTGTAATTGATAACACTTAATGATGTGTAAATGCACATCTTGAGAATGAATTGTTGTGTTATCAAATTGTGGCTCAAATACAATAACACCTCGTTAGGGTATTGAGTTTGAAGAGGGAAGGTAAATCGCACCTTGACCCTAAGGTCTGGGTCTAGGGGCCAGGCTGGTCAAAATTGTGTGGACGGTGATCTTTATCTCGAGATACAATAGCAACTATTAGAAGTCTTTTGTGCATTTTAGATGGTCACGGTTGACAAATGAATATTTACTCCCCATATATTTTTGAAAATGTGTCACTGGAAAACGTGAAACTGTTAGAATAAACCAGCATCGTATAGGTAAAAATTCATATAAAGTCCATTGTTAGTTAATTGATTTTTTATTAATAAGAGAGTTTTCACTGATGCGACTTTACATTGCACCTGGAATATTTCTTTAGAGCTATACTTCGTATGATGAAAAAAAACTCAGTTCTTACATTCTTTCAAACGTTTCGACTCAGGTTGGAGTCCTCATCAGTGAGGATTTATTTCTATAAAAAATACAAAGGAGGAAACTTAAAAATTGCCCGTGTGACGGATAAACATTGTAGTAAAAAAGTGATATAAGAATTGCAGGTGTGAAAATATAAAATTGGACTAAATAACTAAATTTGCGATACAGTAAAACTGTAACAAAACTGTACAAAAAAATTTTTTCTGTAAAATTGCATTTTCTTGATGAGTGTCAAATAAATTGAATCTTTAGTGTTCAGATGAAGTTTTATTATTCAGAGTTAATGATTTTGTACTTTTTAGTCAAGAATATTTAGTCAATTTGAATAAGAAAAAATTTGCTAAAGTCTATAGAGAAGTGAAATCAAAGAAACGCGATTGAATGGATACCATTTTTTCGGTGTAACTTTTCAAATATCCTTTACTATGAGAACATTAGCTAAAATAACATCGTTAACCTTGACAGTTTTTTAGTTATTTTGACTGAGTATCATATCCATTTAGAGCAAGAGTGCGAGTTTAAATTACTTTAAAATGGTTTAAGTTCGACTCATAGTTATATTGATAAATCGAAAATATAGCACTGGAGATAATACAAATACATAATAACCCGCATCTAAACTAACGATGAGCCCTTACTATAATTTATTTCTAGTACACGAATAAAAACCATGCTGATTACTTGTATATCCTGTAATACATTTTTCTGATGTGTTTCGGAGCCATGACAAATTTTTCCAAGAATATGTTTAGAGCAATATTGAAGTTTTTCAGGGAGCAATGAGCAATGAGATAGTAAAAGCATTAAAAGAATAAGAATACAGCTTCATACCAAAGAAATCAATTTAAGTACATTTTTTGTTCTGGTCGAATATCCAAATCTTCCATTTTCACTTATAAACTTAACTTTACATATCGACGGTTCTGGATTATACCAAAGTATCTTTTCGTGACACGTTAAAAGTAAAGCAACTCAAAAAGTCCCGTGAATACTAAAGTATCTCAAAATGATCGATGAAATGTAAAGTAACTCGTTTTTGACGTTTTGTCATGGACAAATGGACGTCTCATGGACGTTTTCTCTAAACATCAAAAAACGAGTTACTTTACATTTCATCGATCATTTTGAGATATTTTAGTATTCACGGGACTTTTTGATTTGATTTAGTTTTAACTGGAATCGCCACATCTTATTAAATCGACTTAATCATGTTTGGACCCTAAAGCCAATTTTTTCCAACAACGTACCATTTTACAAAGTAACACCTACAGAATTGAAATCCACACTTATGGTATCTATAAATTAAATATGCCGCAGCATATGTTATGTCTTCTATAAAACCATCTGGAACAGTAGGGTGTTGAATGTGGATACAGTCTAAAATATGTAGGCGACTATGGTGGCGGTAATGTTATGTCATCGTCATGGGCATGACTGCCTCTCGACATACCGTTACTTATACGTCAGTAAGTTTCCTTTCTATGCGGACGACCAATTGTCTATACTCTGCTTCCTTCTCTTATTATACAGAATGTCCGCACGAGTAGGTTTTTGCAGGATAGGACTATGAGTGCGAAAGACAGCAACATAAACATTCACATTAATTTTTCCTTCTCGCGCACACATTGTCTGTCCCGTAACCCACTCGCAGTCACTCTATAAATGAATTTTTTTCTGACATTCATTTCTCCATAAAGTATTAATAAAAGGAAAAATTAATGTGTACGTTCAAATGACGGTTTTTTTCATAACAAAATTAATTATTATGTTTATATTTATGGCCTTTTTAATATACAATCCGTCATAAGCAATACACTATTTTTTAATTTTCTGGGACATAAACTAATCATTCAGTTTTCAAAAAAAATATTTTCCATCCTTTAATGAACGTTCAGAACTGCATGTCAAGAAAGCTGCATTTAAAACTAGTGAGTGCCACAATCGTCGGTTTCATCTTTTTTTTAAAACGCAAAATACACGCACTTCCGGTTGTTTTCGGGGGAGAAGCATTGTGTCAACAGTTTGAGTATATATTGAAGTATCCTGCTTCACTGAAGACTCATAACTGCTAATTTCAACCCTGACAGGAAAAACGCTCGTAACTCTCAAAATAAAATGGACAAACTGAGCCCTTTTCATTCAGACGTACAAATATTGTATTTCCTGAGTATGAAAAGAAAAGAAAAGAGGGATTATAATAGGAATTGAGCAACCGAAAGAGGAGATAACAACACACCCTGTTTCTCGCTTGGTACATATTTCAGAGTGTCTTGTAAAAGGAATAATTAAAATGCAATGTGAGATACTATTCAGTGTTTCTCATGAAATGTAACATTATCGTTTGACTAATCGGGAATGAGTCGAGATAAACTGTTTGTCTCGGACAAAGTTATTTGCGATATTACCGCACGGTTTCTCTTCGCCAAGTCGTTGTCACTTATGTATCGCATAAATCTTGCGGGTTGCGAGGTTCCTTAATTTACCTCGGACCAGAGAAATTGTATCGCTCGTGTTGTACACATGAAAGTAATGACCGACATAAAAGCTACTCGCACAATTAATCTGCGATTGAATCCAACCGAATATTTTTATTAGTTTCGCGCGTGGAAGTTCGTTCTATAAATTATTACTTATCGACTACTCGTTATTACTCCATGCATTTGAGAACGAGATAAAATTGAATTATGAGTACAAAGTTGAAAAATGATATCGCGATTATACACGTATTAATTATTGGTAATAATATGAGCAGTTTTTATTGCAATGATAAGCCATTTATTTATGGAGTGTTTGTCCTTGGTAGAAGGAAGTGCGATGATGTGGAAACTCACTTGCTTTAGCTGACAAATATATCATCTCTTTGGGAGTTGCACTTTCCACGTTGACGTCGATTCCAGTTCCTTGCAAAGACAATAATCTGTGGGAATGAAGGAGAGTCCTGCAGAAGAGGAGGCAAAGTGTTCAGAATGGCGAAGGGTTTTATCGCTGATTTATTGAGGCGATAAGTCTATTATTTTCGATCACCCTTCTGCTATTGGAAATCAAGCGTTGGCGCGGCTCGTGCACTATGTACTTCCTACGTCTCGCGTATGCTATCTAGTTGAAATTTTTTCCTGGCAATCTTCACGGTCACGAGGTTTTACGCTGCCGCTATTGCAGCTTCCCCTGCCCACCTGTTTGCATATCGGACACCCACTGTTCCACTTTCATCGTTTCACGTTTACTCATTCCTTTCTTCACAATTACTATTTTCTAGAATTGCTCTTTACACTTGAAAGTGACATTTTTATTCATGTTTATTCTGTTTCAAAATATCTCTGATAACACAGGTCAACAAAATATGACCTGTGTGTTCATGGAATGATATGTCATTTCCAGAGTAGTTTTTTGTGCTGAATCCAAATCTGGCCTCTGTTTTTTCCTAGCACATCAGGTTTCTGAGATTTTATGAGTTAAATTTTTTTTAAATCGCAAATTGTATGATAAAAGGGTGATTTTGATGTGTTTTTTAACGCAGAATCCATTGATTGTTTTTTCGATATTTTATACAGTTTCTGAGGTAATTAAAAAAAAAAAAAAACGAAAAAAATGGTTTCACAAAAAAATTATATCTGACTGAATATCATTTGTTTTTTAGTCAACTGCGTGTCATTCTCTTCTTTTTTTGATGCAGAAAAAATTTAAAAAAAATTTATGGTTAGCCATGTGTCTTTCGAAAAGTTACAGCTGGAACCATAAACTTTTTTGAAAATTTTTCTGTATCAAAAAAAAAAGAAGAGAAAGACACGCAGTTGACTAAAAACCAAATGATATTCAGTCAGATATAAGGATTTTTGTGAAACCATTTTGTTCGTGTTTTTTTTTTAGTTTTTTAAAATTAACTCAGGAACTGTATAAGATATCGAAAAAACAAAACAATTAATGGATTCTGCGTTAAAAATCACATCAAAATCATGTATTGCTTTCGGTTTAAAAAATTTTTTACACCCTTTTATCATACAATTTGTGATATTTAAAAAAAAATTTAACTCAAAAAATCTCAAATACCTGACGTGCTGGAAAAAAAACAGAAGCTAGATTTGGATTCAGCACAGAAAACTATTCTGAGAATGATATATCTCATTCCATGAACACATAGGTCATATTTTGTTGACCAGTGTAACTCTAGCTTTTCAATTTAGGAAAATTAAAACTGGAAAATATTTTGATAAGAGTTAAATACTGAAATTGCATGTCAAGGTTTGTTTGATGATAGTCATATATATTAAGCTCGTCTATAAATTATTTTAACACAAATTTGACATAGTGTATTCTTAACTCCAATTAATTTTTAGTTTTTAAACTTTACAATAGATTATAGATATAACACATATTAGCTGAAGAGAGTAGCGTTCAGTAAACTACACGAAACCTCACTTTATCGACATGAACTAATGAGTCGTAACTGTTATGTTAATCAATAGGATGGGAGAACAAGTGGACCAAGACACTATAGTGTCTTAGATAGATGTAAAAAGAGTTTAACGGATTGGATGCTCTTGACCCTGTCAGCTACTCAACTAGTTTCGTCACAGTATAGGTGCAAAGAGATCTGCATATTTTTACATACCTTAAGTATAAAGTGTAGCAAGACACTTGCCAACAGACAAAGAGTGAACGTCATCAATATGGAATCCACGATTTCATTTTTATTTGAGAGATCTAACACTATGGACTAAAATTACATGAATTTTCACACTCTACTACAATGTTAATTTTTTTAAAATTTAACCACTTTTCATTTATTCGAGTCGAAAATCTACATTGAGAAACTTTTTATAGCAATATATGTTTTATTATATTTTATATTTATAATTCTAAAAAATATTAGGAATCTAGGGGAATTTTAGGTTCAATGATAATTATTCCTAGAGGACTGGAAATTTTTTGGAGTCAAAATATTGAAGATTCGAAAAATGATATTAAAATTTAGTATATGTTATAGTAAAGTTTGATACAATCTATAATAAATGATCATATAGTTCATCTAAAGTTCAGTATTTCGCTGTTAAAAATTCTAATTATGACACGTTTTTCCCTAAATTGAAACATAGTTTAGCAAAAATTGTAATCTTGGGTTTCTCCGTATACTTACCTGTATTTGCTGTTGTTGGAAATTCACTTATTTTTGGTTAACGATTTATTTAGCCACGATAGTTGAATGCAACTTCAACTGAATTAAAGTTTTTTTTCTGACAGTGTATAAACTTATTATAAATTTCTTGGTCGACGATAACTTGAAAAAAAGTCGGTCAACGAAGATGAAAAAATATAAATAGTTACTTCAACTAGTTCAGTTTCTAAAATATGACGCTGCCAACTTTTTAGTTAGAAATCCATTATTTGAGATGAAGTTATTATCCGATTTGTAAAAGTAACAATACGTATAGGTGCCATATTTTACAAAACGAATTAGTTGGACTAACTATCTATTTTTTCATTATGAAATATCGTCGTCTCGATTAATTATTACAAATCGAAATATGTTTTTATTTAAGGTCATGGATCAACTAGATCACGTAACCAAATTTCTGTAAAAATCCGTGCAAGATAACTTTTTTATTTTACAAAATATCTTCCTAAAAATTTGGAAAATACTAAAGAACACGATAAAAAAACGGCTGTTAACTTCGTTTAAGTAAAAATTTTGCAAACAATTTTATAGTTAACTGTATTTGAAGAGTGGACATTCAAAAGGGCGTAACCCACAATTTTTCAAAAATCGTTTTTTTGGCGAAACAAATTCTTGAGGTTAATGCCAATACAATAGCGCAAACGATTTTTTTTTTCCAATCGGAAATATTTTTATTTTCGATTTGGAAATCAAAAATTTGTATCTCGAGGTGTCGAAATGGGAACGTTTCTGTGCCGCCGTGTAAAATTTCAGAAATGTGGGTTACGCCCTTTTGAATGTCCACTCTTCATTTGTCGATAAGTTTTCAAAATTTTTACTAAAAATAAGTTAATCGATGTGCTTTTTTGTCTCTTTTTACGTTTCCCAAATTTTCAGAAAGATACTTTGTAAATTAAAAAAGTTACCTTACATGAACGAACAAATATATAATTTAGTCACGTGATCCGATTGATCCATGGCCATAAAGTAAAAATAAATAATTTGATGAAATACAGTAACTAAATTTCTTTAAAATTTTTAACTGAAAAGCGTATATGAATTTTCTTACACGAAATTATACTTTTCTAGATCTCGGAAGGGAAACTAGTACTATCGAGTTTCTATAATATCCATGATCTAATTCAAATTTACTTGTTACATCTTTGTCCTCTGATTTATTTCCTGAAATTTCTTACTTGTGTTTTGGCTACAGTAATAAATATGCTACTTCATTGTGATTTGATATAAGGATGAAATATGGAAAACGCTCAAACAGCACATTCCTTATTTTCACCACGTGAGCTCTAAATAATTTAGACTTCTTAACACACATTTAAAATGTTCTTAAAAAATAAAAAGAATTTAACGATATATTTTTCGCACCTGAGAACTTCTAGTAATAATTAAAAAAAGTGATTAATCTTTCATAAATTCAGGAGCCTTGTATTTTTTATAAATTTATCAAGCATATTTTCGTTCCTTAAATGTTAAAAGAAAGTTTATTCCAAGAAAGCGCCATAATGTGCTCGCGTAACCGACATAGGTATTCAAGTTCCCCATTGTGCGTGGATTAGAACGTCTTTCACTAAAGAATGCTTTGATGCAGAATGTCTCTTAGGTTTCGTCGTAATTTCTTGTTGTACGTTTCCTTCCTTGTTCCTTGATAAATAATTTTATGTTGCTAGCTATGTTGAAGTTGATATCGGTGCTTCTATGAGCTTCCCGGTAAAACGGGTATGGCGACGTGATCGGATTATTGCTCGCGGACACGCTTTTAACGCCAAGCGAATTTATGTCAGCCTCTAGCATGGGCTTTACAAATAATTATGCGGGTCACTCTGAGAGATTATGTAAGCTACGATTCTGTAAAGCGCAAATACGAACTCATGAATTGCATTTCGACAAGGCCTAATCCGACCTTAACTCGTACACTATTAAACCAAATGTACCATACGGAAGGGAAATATAAAACTTTATTTATGTTTCGAATTTATAATAATCGTTTTGATAAAATGGTAAGAACCTTTTAGCAAACAAGCTTATTACTCTTTTTGTATTAAGAAAAGAGATCGATAGATTAAATCGAATAGTTAAATAATCTTCCGATAAGCAAAGTATCATAAAGCAAACTCTGCAGTCTGTTTATAAATTTTAAGTTCCAATAAAATGAATCTTTTAAGGGGATGTTGCAGTACTTGACGATGAAAAAATCGATTTTTTGTTTCTTGCAAAATTAGCATCCTTAAAATATTGAAAACACGTGGGTAAAAGGATATTTTCATATATAAAATATTTTTGAAATCACAGCCCGTTGAGCGGAACCGTCGGTTGCCTCGTAAACGGGTAACTTCAAACTTTGAATGCGTTTTTCTGAAAACAGTATTGTTCGGCGCGTGGGGCGCTCTACAGCTTGACCGAATTAACCGATTCACATATACCTTCGTGAAAATGAAAGGATATTCAATTTTCGGGGCCTTATGAAAGCGATTTTTATCAAAAATTGAATTAGAAATCATTTTTCCGTCTGTTGCAGATGAAAAAATTGGACGGAAATATTGATTTTTTTTTCAAGCAGCTACCATTTTGTTATCGAGGTGTTTTTTAAATAAGCAAAAACGATAAAGCCCCCTAAATTTGGTCTACTTTCATAATTTTAACGTTTTTTTATTTAGGATAAACTGCCAAGGCTGTGGAACGCCCCGTGCAGACCCAAATACGTCGGGTATGGTTTTATTTGACATGAGCTAGAGCCACCATTTTTTATTTATTTATTTTTTTCATAAAATCAAAATTTACTGTCTGCTGATAGAGGAATTAAATACATAAACACTTATTTCCAAAAGTATTCGTTTTATGTCACTAAAAATTCTCAAACTTCATGCATTTTTGATGGCAAAGAACTGCAACCTCCCCTTAAGTTAATGTACTTATAGTTTTGAACGTTCATTGAACGATGATAAAAAAAAAATTCCATAAGAAAATTAATTAATATGTTTATATTTAGAACCCTTCAAATATAGGGTCGTTTATGAAAAATACACTATTTTTTCATTTTCTGGATCAAAAACTAATCATTTAGTTTTCAAAAAAAATATTTTCCATCGTTCAATGAACGTTCAGAACTGCAAGTACATCTAAGATAGTGCGGTTGATACAGACTGTTTGATAATTCCGTACGAATATTTCTACCATATGTTCCTGGGGTCCTTAAGGAGAATAAAAAAAATAATAGACAAATTGTTATCGGTTTCGAATAATAAATATTTCGAGATATCAGCCTTTAAAGTTTTTTTCGAATTTTTTGTCCGAAAATTGGGTTTGACTTATTTCTTCGGTTTCATTCTGTAAATTTCTCGTGATTTTCTTAAAAAGAGTGAAAGGGGACACTTTTACACGGAGAAAAATAGTTGAAGTAATTTTACTCAACTCTGTCGATTAAACTTGGGACATAAGGACATTTGAGTATTTATCAAATCCTAGTCGGGTTAATGTACTTACAGTTTTGAACGTTCATTGAACGATGGACAATTTTTTTCGTTAAACTCAATGATTAGTTTTTAGTCCAGAAAATTAAAAAAAAGTGTATTGTTCATGAACAATTGTATATTTAAAGGGCCCTGAATATAAATATAATAATTAATTTTTTTATGGAAAAAAAAATGTTGTCATCGTTCAATGAACGTTCAAAACTGTAAGTACATCTTAAGTTAAGTATTAAACACTGGGGGGAATGATAGATTTCATTCAAAAAGTTTAACTGTTTGTGTCGACTAAGAGAAATTTGCACCTTAGTCAGCGTTTATTGAATGAATCGATGCTATTTTTGTATTTATGAATGAAATGTGGCTTTGGATTTACAGGAATTCTTCGTATTTAAAATGAATATTAATATTTTGCTTGTACTTATTTTAATGTAATCAATTTTATTTAGCAAAGTTAATATTGATTTTGAAGGGACTGAAAAGGAGAGTGAAGAATGTTAAGGTGTAGCAATGCATTCTGTCCATAAATCTTGCCAGAAAGTTGCAACCATAGCAAAGAGGTTCGAGCTGTTTCTTGAGAATTCTAATCGTCTAATCGTCTAATAGTATCTCGTGATTGTAGGGCTCGAGCATGAGTAATGATTGTCAGTGCCCTTAGTATCGTGCGAAAATGATGCTTGGCTCTCTTTCTCTCTTTAAGCTCTATATCACTCTTTCTTCTCTTGGCCTAATATTCGTGTTTCATAACATCTAATAGTGTAACTAGTGCGTTCATTATGCTTCAAATTGAACGACTGAAACTAGAGTAACAACTAACAAGCAATCCAACCTCACATTCCTACTCTTCATGCATTTATTGATGAGTAGTAATTTTAAATGATGAAAACTCATATCCATTTATGAAGTCATATAATTTTTAACATAATTTTAAGAGTGCTTTCTACACTCATAGAAATTTCAACCGTAATTCCTAGAAACGCGTGACTGGAGTTTTATTCAGTTACAGTTTTGTAAAATTAAGATAGAATTTCAGAAAATTCAGTTACTTTTTAGTAAATTTGATAAACAATTTTATAAAAATTCTGTTACAGTTTGGTAGTTTTAAGATACATTTTATAAAAATTCAGTACATTTTTCACAATTTTAAGATACCTTTGCTCAAAAACATAATAAATATCGTCAAATTGTACGTTACCTTTGTAACATAAAAATTTTCTAAATTGCCGAACATTTCTAACAGTGCAATTACCAATTGCTTTAGAAAATTGTTGTAATAATTCATGTTCTGTAGAATATGACAATTCTCGGTGAAATTTTTCAAGTTTATTAAGTAATACAATTGTTTCATGATTAATTTCTTAACAACTAACTCAAAATTATTTGAGTAACGTACTTCTGAAATTAATGAATACCTTTTCTGCTATGGATTGAAGAATTCAAATGAATACAAAGAAATAATTTGTTTAAATTGAAGAAAATTAAGCCTTGATGCAAACAAATTTTCAGTTTGGCCGTGAATCAAAGATATGTGCCTATTTGATTCAAACAAACTGTCTTCTCAGTACAATTTGTAAAATTTTAATAATTTTAGGTCAAATTCGGTAAATAGAATCAATGTGTGGGTAGGCATTTATGAATTATGTGAATAACTCTTGTAGTTTATGAGAAACGTAAGTTTTCGCTAAGAATTGGAACGATGGACAAACCGATCGGAGCGTTATATTCGGGAACCGTTATGCCATAAATAATTGGTCACGATCGCGAAATACCGAAAAACTATGATTCGCGATTCTCATACGAAGTCTCTAAGAGCATTTAAGACAAAACGACAAAATCGGAGGAAGGTCGAGGAAAATTTCAGGGTCAAATTTTTAAACTATCTTGTGAGGTCTCTCAAACCTTATGATCATAATCATTATTAGGAGAACGTATGCGTAAGGTACAATCAATTGTGATTTTGATGATAAACTATCCAATTAATTAAACCATGATTTTGCTTTTAGCATTTTTAAAATTTGAATTTGTTAAAATGAATATATTTTCGAAATTTTAAACATTATTTTGGTTTGTGTCAAGAGGTGTGGTGAGTCGTTAGATAGATTTACATTGTCGAAGCGGTTCTCAGTGAGACCGATCATTACGTCGGTCTATTAGCGCCCCGGAGATTGTTTCATTTTTTGATCCCTTTGGCTGGAGCATTCAGCCGCAGATCGAAAGAGTCTACGTCGAGATATCTATGGTTCGATTAGCACCGGCTTTGAGCACCAATTAAAGGCGATTTTAATGGGAGGAAAATTCGTACGTACTTGATGCATCAGATCGTGATCACGTATTTAACAGTAAGCAGTCCACTGATTGAAATGTTCGATAACTAAGTAAATGATAACCAAATTTCGAAGATAGTAACAGTGGCAATTAGTGCCTTGCGTTGCTTTCTCAAACTCGATTTCTGGAAGATCCAGGTCAGCGCTGATTTAATACTAATTAATATCAGACAATTCGTGGAAACACTCGTGAGGAGATGAACGAACGAAAGATCTTTCAGATATCGTTCAGCGGCAGGGTCTAAAGAATTATGAAATCGTAATTGCAGTTTATCATTCTAGACCACCTAAGTTGGTTTCTTTAATTTGAATCCTATTATTACATATTTTACTTAATCTATCCAAATGTAAATTTTTTCCCAATATACAAAAATAAAATATCATTGTTAATAATATTCGGTAAATAATTATCTTTGAGGAAATAAACAGCTAATAAGCAACTAATAAAAGAGATAAAATTCTTATTTTTCGATTTTATTATTTCTTACATTCTAAAAAATTTTCCTGCAAATTCACACCAATGGTGTATAGTTGCAAGTGCTTGGTGTGAGATTCTGCCGTGACTTTGGATTGGAATACTGTTTCACACCGAACTGGTGCTGATTTTTTATAAGAACAACACCAGTCTCACACTTAATTGGTGTGCGGCTCAAAAATCAACACCAATTCGGTGATAGGAGCCGCACCAAATTTTATCAGTAAAGATGACACAGGGCCGCCCCTAGAGCGTCAGGAGGCACTTGTCTCAATTTGGCGACTTTGGACCGTCATAAAAGTTCAGTGGTTGAATCAAGGAGGTTTGGGAGGTATTTTTTTCAAATCTTCAAGTCTGAAGAAGCTTCTGAAACTTACTACAGTCCGATATCTATTATAGATGACGCAGAACCGCCCCTAGAGCGTCAGGAGGCACTTGTCCCCGTTTGGCGAATTTGGACCATCATAAAAGTTCAGTGGTTGGATCAAGAAGGTTGGGGAGGTATTCTTTTCAAATCTCCAAGTCTCAAGAAGCATCTGAATCTTACTAGAGTCCGATATCTAGTATAGATGACACAGAACCACCCCTAGAGCGTCAGGAGGCACTTGTCTCAATTTGGCGACTTTGGACCGTCATAAAAGTTCAGTGGTTGAATTACGCAGGTTTGGGAGGTATTCTTTTCAAATATCCAAGTCTCAAGAAGCATCTGAAACTTACTACAGTCCGATATCTATTATAGATGATACAGGACCGCCCCTAGAGCGTCAGGAGGCACTTGTCCCCGTTTGGCGACTTTGGACCGTCATAAAAGTTCAGTGGTTGGATCACGCAGGTTTGGGAGGTATTCTTTTCAAATATCCAAGTCTCAAGAAGCATCTGAATCTTACTAGAGTCTGATATCTAGTATAGATGACACAGGACCGCCCCTAGAGCGTCAGGAGGCACTTGTCCCAGTTTGGCGAATTTAGAACGTCATAAAAGTTCAGTGGGTGGATCAAGGAGGTTTGGGAGATATTCATTTCAAATCTTCAAGTCTGAACAAGCTTCTGAAACTTACTACAGTCCGATATCTATTATAGATGACACAGGACCGCCCCTAGAGCGTCAGGAGGCACTTGTCCCCGTTTGGCGACTTTGGACCGTCATAAAAGTTCAGTGGTTGGATCACGCAGGTTTGGGAGGTATTCTTTTCAAATATCCAAGTCTCAAGAAGCATCTGAATCATACTAGAGTCCGATATCTAGTATAGATGACACAGGACCGCCCCTAGAGCGTCAGGAGGCACTTGTTCCAGTTTGGCGAATTTAGAACGTCATAAAAGTTCAGTGGGTGGATCAAGGAGGTTTGGGAGATATTTATTTCAAATCTTCAAGTCTGAAGAAGCTTCTGAAACTTACTACAGTCCGATATCTATTATAGATGACACAGGACCGCCCCTAGAGCGTCAGGAGGCACTTGTCCCCGTTTGGCGACTTTGGACCGTCATAAAAGTTCAGTGGTTGGATCACGCAGGTTTGGGAGGTATTCTTTTCAAATCTCCAGGTCTCAAAAAGCTTCTGAAACTTACTAGAGGCCGATATCTAGTATAGATGGCACAGGGTCGTCCCTAGAGCGTCAGGAGGCACTTGTCTCAATTTGGCGACTTTGGACCGTCATAAAAGTTCAGTGGTTGAATCAAGGAGGTTTGGGAGGTATTTTTTTCAAATCTTCAAGTCTGAAGAAGCTTCTGAAACTTACTACAGTCCGATATCTATTATAGATGACGCAGAACCGCCCCTAGAGCGTCAGGAGGCACTTGTCCCCGTTTGGCGAATTTGGACCATCATAAAAGTTCAGTGGTTGGATCAAGAAGGTTGGGGAGGTATTCTTTTCAAATCTCCAGGTCTCAAAAAGCTTCTGAATCTTACTAGAGGCCGATATCTAGTATAGAATGCACAGGGCCGTCCCTAGAGCGTCAGGAGGCACTTCTCTCAATTTGGCGACTTTGGACCGTCATAAAAGTTCAGTGGTTGAATCACGCAGGTTTGGGAGGTATTCTTTTCAAATATCCAAGTCTCAAGAAGCATCTGAATCATACTAGAGTCCGATATCTAGTATAGATGACACAGGACCGCCCCTAGAGCGTCAGGAGGCACTTGTCCCAGTTTGGCGAATTTAGAACGTCATAAAAGTTCAGTGGGTGGATCAAGGAGGTTTGGGAGATATTTATTTCAAATCTTCAAGTCTGAACAAGCTTCTGAAACTTACTACAGTCCGATATCTATTATAGATGGCACAGGGCCGTCCCTAGAGCGTCAGGAGGCACTTGTCTCAATTTGGCGACTTTGGACCGTCATAAAAGTTCAGTGGTTGAATCAAGGAGGTTTGGGAGGTATTCTTTTCAAATATCCAAGTCTGAAGAAGCTTCTGAAACTTACTATAGTCCGATATCTATTATAGATGATACAGGACCGCCCCTAGAGCGTCAGGAGGCACTTGTCCCCGTTTGGCGACTTTGGACCGTCATAAAAGTTCAGTGGTTGGATCACGCAGGTTTGGGAGGTATTCTTTTCAAATATCCAAGTCTCAAGAAGCATCTGAATCTTACTAGAGTCTGATATCTAGTATAGATGACACAGGACCGCCCCTAGAGCGTCAGGAGGCACTTGTCCCAGTTTGGCGAATTTAGAACGTCATAAAAGTTCAGTGGGTGGATCAAGGAGGTTTGGGAGATATTCATTTCAAATCTTCAAGTCTGAACAAGCTTCTGAAACTTACTACAGTCCGATATCTATTATAGATGACACAGGACCGCCCCTAGAGCGTCAGGAGGCACTTGTCCCCGTTTGGCGACTTTGGACCGTCATAAAAGTTCAGTGGTTGGATCACGCAGGTTTGGGAGGTATTCTTTTCAAATATCCAAGTCTCAAGAAGCATCTGAATCTTACTAGAGTCTGATATCTAGTATAGATGACACAGGACCGCCCCTAGAGCGTCAGGAGGCACTTGTCCCAGTTTGGCGAATTTAGAACGTCATAAAAGTTCAGTGGGTGGATCAAGGAGGTTTGGGAGATATTTTTTTCAAATCTTCAAGTCTGAAGAAGCTTCTGAAACTTACTACAGTCCGATATCTATTATAGATGACACAGGACCGCCCCTAGAGCGTCAGGAGGCACTTGTCCCCGTTTGGCGACTTTGGACCGTCATAAAAGTTCAGTGGTTGGATCACGCAGGTTTGGGAGGTATTCTTTTCAAATCTCCAGGTCTCAAAAAGCTTCTGAAACTTACTAGAGGCCGATATCTAGTATAGATGGCACAGGGTCGTCCCTAGAGCGTCAGGAGGCACTTGTCTCAATTTGGCGACTTTGGACCGTCATAAAAGTTCAGTGGTTGAATCAAGGAGGTTTGGGAGGTATTTTTTTCAAATCTTCAAGTCTGAAGAAGCTTCTGAAACTTACTACAGTCCGATATCTATTATAGATGACGCAGAACCGCCCCTAGAGCGTCAGGAGGCACTTGTCCCCGTTTGGCGAATTTGGACCATCATAAAAGTTCAGTGGTTGGATCAAGAAGGTTGGGGAGGTATTCTTTTCAAATCTCCAGGTCTCAAAAAGCTTCTGAATCTTACTAGAGGCCGATATCTAGTATAGATGGCACAGGGCCGTCCCTAGAGCGTCAGGAGGCACTTCTCTCAATTTGGCGACTTTGGACCGTCATAAAAGTTCAGTGGTTGAATCACGCAGGTTTGGGAGGTATTCTTTTCAAATATCCAAGTCTCAAGAAGCATCTGAATCATACTAGAGTCCGATATCTAGTATAGATGACACAGGACCGCCCCTAGAGCGTCAGGAGGCACTTGTCCCAGTTTGGCGAATTTAGAACGTCATAAAAGTTCAGTGGGTGGATCAAGGAGGTTTGGGAGATATTTATTTCAAATCTTCAAGTCTGAACAAGCTTCTGAAACTTACTACAGTCCGATATCTATTATAGATGGCACAGGGCCGTCCCTAGAGCGTCAGGAGGCACTTGTCTCAATTTGGCGACTTTGGACCGTCATAAAAGTTCAGTGGTTGAATCACGCAGGTTTGGGAGGTATTCTTTTCAAATATCCAAGTCTCAAGAAGCATCTGAATCATACTAGAGTCCGATATCTAGTATAGATGACACAGGGTCGTCCCTAGAGCGTCAGGAGGCACTTGTCCCCGTTTGGCGAATTTGGACCATCATAAAAGTTCAGTGGTTGGATCAAGAAGGTTGGGGAGGTATTCTTTTCAAATCTCCAGGTCTCAAAAAGCTTCTGAATCTTACTAGAGGCCGATATCTAGTATAGAATGCACAGGGCCGTCCCTAGAGCGTCAGGAGGCACTTCTCTCAATTTGGCGACTTTGGACCGTCATAAAAGTTCAGTGGTTGAATCACGCAGGTTTGGGAGGTATTCTTTTCAAATATCCAAGTCTCAAGAAGCATCTGAATCATACTAGAGTCCGATATCTAGTATAGATGACACAGGACCGCCCCTAGAGCGTCAGGAGGCACTTGTCCCAGTTTGGCGAATTTAGAACGTCATAAAAGTTCAGTGGGTGGATCAAGGAGGTTTGGGAGATATTTATTTCAAATCTTCAAGTCTGAACAAGCTTCTGAAACTTACTACAGTCCGATATCTATTATAGATGGCACAGGGCCGTCCCTAGAGCGTCAGGAGGCACTTGTCCCAGTTTGGCGAATTTAGAACGTCATAAAAGTTCAGTGGGTGGATCAAGGAGGTTTGGGAGATATTCATTTCAAATCTTCAAGTCTGAACAAGCTTCTGAAACTTACTACAGTCCGATATCTATTATAGATGACACAGGACCGCCCCTAGAGCGTCAGGAGGCACTTGTCCCCGTTTGGCGACTTTGGACCGTCATAAAAGTTCAGTGGTTGGATCACGCAGGTTTGGGAGGTATTCTTTTCAAATATCCAAGTCTCAAGAAGCATCTGAATCTTACTAGAGTCTGATATCTAGTATAGATGACACAGGACCGCCCCTAGAGCGTCAGGAGGCACTTGTCCCAGTTTGGCGAATTTAGAACGTCATAAAAGTTCAGTGGGTGGATCAAGGAGGTTTGGGAGATATTCATTTCAAATCTCCAGGTCTCAAAAAGCTTCTGAAACTTACTAGAGGCCGATATCTAGTATAGATGGCACAGGGTCGTCCCTAGAGCGTCAGGAGGCACTTGTCTCAATTTGGCGACTTTGGACCGTCATAAAAGTTCAGTGGTTGAATCAAGGAGGTTTGGGAGGTATTTTTTTCAAATCTTCAAGTCTGAAGAAGCTTCTGAAACTTACTACAGTCCGATATCTATTATAGATGACGCAGAACCGCCCCTAGAGCGTCAGGAGGCACTTGTCCCCGTTTGGCGACTTTGGACCGTCATAAAAGTTCAGTGATTGAATCACGCAGGTTTGGGAGGTATTCTTTTCAAATATCCAAGTCTCAAGAAGCATCTGAATCATACTAGAGTCCGATATCTAGTATAGATGACACAGGACCGCCCCTAGAGCGTCAGGAGGCACTTGTCCCAGTTTGGCGAATTTAGAACGTCATAAAAGTTCAGTGGGTGGATCAAGGAGGTTTGGGAGATATTCATTTCAAATCTTCAAGTCTGAACAAGCTTCTGAAACTTACTACAGTCCGATATCTATTATAGATGACACAGGACCGCCCCTAGAGCGTCAGGAGGCACTTGTCCCCGTTTGGCGACTTTGGACCGTCATAAAAGTTCAGTGGTTGGATCACGCAGGTTTGGGAGGTATTCTTTTCAAATATCCAAGTCTCAAGAAGCATCTGAATCTTACTAGAGTCTGATATCTAGTATAGATGACACAGGACCGCCCCTAGAGCGTCAGGAGGCACTTGTCCCAGTTTGGCGAATTTAGAACGTCATAAAAGTTCAGTGGGTGGATCAAGGAGGTTTGGGAGATATTTTTTTCAAATCTTCAAGTCTGAAGAAGCTTCTGAAACTTACTACAGTCCGATATCTATTATAGATGACACAGGACCGCCCCTAGAGCGTCAGGAGGCACTTGTCCCCGTTTGGCGACTTTGGACCGTCATAAAAGTTCAGTGGTTGGATCACGCAGGTTTGGGAGGTATTCTTTTCAAATCTCCAGGTCTCAAAAAGCTTCTGAAACTTACTAGAGGCCGATATCTAGTATAGATGGCACAGGGTCGTCCCTAGAGCGTCAGGAGGCACTTGTCTCAATTTGGCGACTTTGGACCGTCATAAAAGTTCAGTGGTTGAATCAAGGAGGTTTGGGAGGTATTTTTTTCAAATCTTCAAGTCTGAAGAAGCTTCTGAAACTTACTACAGTCCGATATCTATTATAGATGACGCAGAACCGCCCCTAGAGCGTCAGTAGGCACTTGTCCCCGTTTGGCGAATTTGGACCATCATAAAAGTTCAGTGGTTGGATCAAGAAGGTTGGGGAGGTATTCTTTTCAAATCTCCAGGTCTCAAAAAGCTTCTGAATCTTACTAGAGGCCGATATCTAGTATAGATGGCACAGGGCCGTCCCTAGAGCGTCAGGAGGCACTTCTCTCAATTTGGCGACTTTGGACCGTCATAAAAGTTCAGTGGTTGAATCACGCAGGTTTGGGAGGTATTCTTTTCAAATATCCAAGTCTCAAGAAGCATCTGAATCATACTAGAGTCCGATATCTAGTATAGATGACACAGGACCGCCCCTAGAGCGTCAGGAGGCACTTGTCCCAGTTTGGCGAATTTAGAACGTCATAAAAGTTCAGTGGGTGGATCAAGGAGGTTTGGGAGATATTTATTTCAAATCTTCAAGTCTGAGCAAGCTTCTGAAACTTACTACAGTCCGATATCTATTATAGATGGCACAGGGCCGTCCCTAGAGCGTCAGGAGGCACTTGCCTCAATTTGGCGTCTTTGGACCGTCATAAAAGTTCAGTGGTTGAATCAAGGAGGTTTGGGAGGTATTTTTTTCAAATCTTCAAGTCTGAAGAAGCTTCTGAAACTTACTACAGTCCGATATCTATTATAGATGACGCAGAACCGCCCCTAGAGCGTCAGGAGGCACTTGTCCCCGTTTGGCGACTTTGGACCGTCATAAAAGTTCAGTGATTGAATCACGCAGGTTTGGGAGGTATTCTTTTCAAATATCCAAGTCTCAAGAAGCATCTGAATCATACTAGAGTCCGATATCTAGTATAGATGACACAGGACCGCCCCTAGAGCGTCAGGAGGCACTTGTCCCAGTTTGGCGAATTTAGAACGTCATAAAAGTTCAGTGGGTGGATCAAGGAGGTTTGGGAGATATTCATTTCAAATCTTCAAGTCTGAACAAGCTTCTGAAACTTACTACAGTCCGATATCTATTATAGATGACACAGGACCGCCCCTAGAGCGTCAGGAGGCACTTGTCCCCGTTTGGCGACTTTGGACCGTCATAAAAGTTCAGTGGTTGGATCACGCAGGTTTGGGAGGTATTCTTTTCAAATATCCAAGTCTCAAGAAGCATCTGAATCTTACTAGAGTCTGATATCTAGTATAGATGACACAGGACCGCCCCTAGAGCGTCAGGAGGCACTTGTCCCAGTTTGGCGAATTTAGAACGTCATAAAAGTTCAGTGGGTGGATCAAGGAGGTTTGGGAGATATTTTTTTCAAATCTTCAAGTCTGAAGAAGCTTCTGAAACTTACTACAGTCCGATATCTATTATAGATGACACAGGACCGCCCCTAGAGCGTCAGGAGGCACTTGTCCCCGTTTGGCGACTTTGGACCGTCATAAAAGTTCAGTGGTTGGATCACGCAGGTTTGGGAGGTATTCTTTTCAAATCTCCAGGTCTCAAAAAGCTTCTGAAACTTACTAGAGGCCGATATCTAGTATAGATGGCACAGGGTCGTCCCTAGAGCGTCAGGAGGCACTTGTCTCAATTTGGCGACTTTGGACCGTCATAAAAGTTCAGTGGTTGAATCAAGGAGGTTTGGGAGGTATTTTTTTCAAATCTTCAAGTCTGAAGAAGCTTCTGAAACTTACTACAGTCCGATATCTATTATAGATGACGCAGAACCGCCCCTAGAGCGTCAGTAGGCACTTGTCCCCGTTTGGCGAATTTGGACCATCATAAAAGTTCAGTGGTTGGATCAAGAAGGTTGGGGAGGTATTCTTTTCAAATCTCCAGGTCTCAAAAAGCTTCTGAATCTTACTAGAGGCCGATATCTAGTATAGATGGCACAGGGCCGTCCCTAGAGCGTCAGGAGGCACTTCTCTCAATTTGGCGACTTTGGACCGTCATAAAAGTTCAGTGGTTGAATCACGCAGGTTTGGGAGGTATTCTTTTCAAATATCCAAGTCTCAAGAAGCATCTGAATCATACTAGAGTCCGATATCTAGTATAGATGACACAGGACCGCCCCTAGAGCGTCAGGAGGCACTTGTCCCAGTTTGGCGAATTTAGAACGTCATAAAAGTTCAGTGGGTGGATCAAGGAGGTTTGGGAGATATTTATTTCAAATCTTCAAGTCTGAGCAAGCTTCTGAAACTTACTACAGTCCGATATCTATTATAGATGGCACAGGGCCGTCCCTAGAGCGTCAGGAGGCACTTGCCTCAATTTGGCGTCTTTGGACCGTCATAAAAGTTCAGTGGTTGAATCAAGGAGGTTTGGGAGGTATTCTTTTCAAATATCCAAGTCTGAAGAAGCTTCTGAAACTTACTACAGTCCGATATCTATTATAGATGACGCAGAACAGCCCCTAGAGCGTCAGGAGGCACTTGTCCCCGTTTGGCGAATTTGGACCATCATAAAAGTTCAGTGGTTGGATCAAGAAGGTTGGGGAGGTATTCTTTTCAAATCTCCAGGTCTCAAAAAGCTTCTGAATCTTACTAGAGGCCGATATCTAGTATAGATGGCACAGGACCGCCCCTAGAGCGTCAGGAGGCACTTGTCCCAGTTTGGCGAATTTAGAACGTCATAAAAGTTCAGTGGGTGGATCAAGGAGGTTTGGGAGATATTCATTTCAAATCTTCAAGTCTGAACAAGCTTCTGAAACTTACTACAGTCCGATATCTATTATAGATGGCACAGGGCCGTCCCTAGAGCGTCAGGAGGCACTTGTCTCAATTTGGCGACTTTGGACCGTCATAAAAGTTCAGTGGTTGAATCAAGGAGGTTTGGGAGGTATTCTTTTCAAATATCCAAGTCTGAAGAAGCTTCTGAAACTTACTACAGTCCGATATCTATTATAGATGACGCAGAACCGCCCCTAGAGCGTCAGGAGGCACTTCTCTCAATTTGGCGACTTTGGACCGTCATAAAAGTTCAGTGGTTGGATCACGCAGGTTTGGGAGGTATTCTTTTCAAATATCCAAGTCTCAAGAAGCATCTGAATCATACTAGAGTCCGATATCTAGTATAGATGACACAGGACCGCCCCTAGAGCGTCAGGAGGCACTTGTCCCAGTTTGGCGAATTTAGAACGTCATAAAAGTTCAGTGGGTGGATCAAGGAGGTTTGGGAGATATTTATTTCAAATCTTCAAGTCTGAACAAGCTTCTGAAACTTACTACAGTCCGATATCTATTATAGATGGCACAGGGCCGTCCCTAGAGCGTCAGGAGGCACTTGTCTCAATTTGGCGACTTTGGACCGTCATAAAAGTTCAGTGGTTGAATCACGCAGGTTTGGGAGGTATTCTTTTCAAATATCCAAGTCTCAAGAAGCATCTGAATCATACTAGAGTCCGATATCTAGTATAGATGACACAGGGTCGTCCCTAGAGCGTCAGGAGGCACTTGTCTCAATTTGGCGACTTTGGACCATCATAAAAGTTCAGTGGTTGGATCAAGAAGGTTGGGGAGGTATTCTTTTCAAATCTCCAGGTCTCAAAAAGCTTCTGAAACTTACTAGAGGCCGATATCTAGTATAGATGGCACAGGGTCGTCCCTAGAGCGTCAGGAGGCACTTGTCTCAATTTGGCGACTTTGGACCGTCATAAAAGTTCAGTGGTTGGATCACGCAGGTTTGGGAGGTATTCTTTTCAAATATCCAAGTCTCAAGAAGCATCTGAATCTTACTAGAGTCCGATATCTAGTATAGATGGCACAGGGCCGTCCCTAGAGCGTCAGGAGGCACTTCTCTCAATTTGGCGACTTTGGACCGTCATAAAAGTTCAGTGGTTGAATCACGCAGGTTTGGGAGGTATTCTTTTCAAATATCCAAGTCTCAAGAAGCATCTGAATCTTACTAGAGTCTGATATCTAGTATAGATGACACAGGACCGCCCCTAGAGCGTCAGGAGGCACTTGTCCCAGTTTGGCGAATTTAGAACGTCATAAAAGTTCAGTGGGTGGATCAAGGAGGTTTGGGAGATATTCATTTCAAATCTTCAAGTCTGAACAAGCTTCTGAAACTTACTACAGTCCGATATCTATTATAGATGACACAGGACCGCCCCTAGAGCGTCAGGAGGCACTTGTCCCCGTTTGGCGACTTTGGACCGTCATAAAAGTTCAGTGGTTGGATCACGCAGGTTTGGGAGGTATTCTTTTCAAATATCCAAGTCTCAAGAAGCATCTGAATCTTACTAGAGTCTGATATCTAGTATAGATGACACAGGACCGCCCCTAGAGCGTCAGGAGGCACTTGTCCCAGTTTGGCGAATTTAGAACGTCATAAAAGTTCAGTGGGTGGATCAAGGAGGTTTGGGAGATATTCATTTCAAATCTCCAGGTCTCAAAAAGCTTCTGAAACTTACTAGAGGCCGATATCTAGTATAGATGGCACAGGGTCGTCCCTAGAGCGTCAGGAGGCACTTGTCTCAATTTGGCGACTTTGGACCGTCATAAAAGTTCAGTGGTTGAATCAAGGAGGTTTGGGAGGTATTTTTTTCAAATCTTCAAGTCTGAAGAAGCTTCTGAAACTTACTACAGTCCGATATCTATTATAGATGACGCAGAACCGCCCCTAGAGCGTCAGGAGGCACTTGTCCCCGTTTGGCGACTTTGGACCGTCATAAAAGTTCAGTGATTGAATCACGCAGGTTTGGGAGGTATTCTTTTCAAATATCCAAGTCTCAAGAAGCATCTGAATCATACTAGAGTCCGATATCTAGTATAGATGACACAGGACCGCCCCTAGAGCGTCAGGAGGCACTTGTCCCAGTTTGGCGAATTTAGAACGTCATAAAAGTTCAGTGGGTGGATCAAGGAGGTTTGGGAGATATTCATTTCAAATCTTCAAGTCTGAACAAGCTTCTGAAACTTACTACAGTCCGATATCTATTATAGATGACACAGGACCGCCCCTAGAGCGTCAGGAGGCACTTGTCCCCGTTTGGCGACTTTGGACCGTCATAAAAGTTCAGTGGTTGGATCACGCAGGTTTGGGAGGTATTCTTTTCAAATATCCAAGTCTCAAGAAGCATCTGAATCTTACTAGAGTCTGATATCTAGTATAGATGACACAGGACCGCCCCTAGAGCGTCAGGAGGCACTTGTCCCAGTTTGGCGAATTTAGAACGTCATAAAAGTTCAGTGGGTGGATCAAGGAGGTTTGGGAGATATTTTTTTCAAATCTTCAAGTCTGAAGAAGCTTCTGAAACTTACTACAGTCCGATATCTATTATAGATGACACAGGACCGCCCCTAGAGCGTCAGGAGGCACTTGTCCCCGTTTGGCGACTTTGGACCGTCATAAAAGTTCAGTGGTTGGATCACGCAGGTTTGGGAGGTATTCTTTTCAAATCTCCAGGTCTCAAAAAGCTTCTGAAACTTACTAGAGGCCGATATCTAGTATAGATGGCACAGGGTCGTCCCTAGAGCGTCAGGAGGCACTTGTCTCAATTTGGCGACTTTGGACCGTCATAAAAGTTCAGTGGTTGAATCAAGGAGGTTTGGGAGGTATTTTTTTCAAATCTTCAAGTCTGAAGAAGCTTCTGAAACTTACTACAGTCCGATATCTATTATAGATGACGCAGAACCGCCCCTAGAGCGTCAGTAGGCACTTGTCCCCGTTTGGCGAATTTGGACCATCATAAAAGTTCAGTGGTTGGATCAAGAAGGTTGGGGAGGTATTCTTTTCAAATCTCCAGGTCTCAAAAAGCTTCTGAATCTTACTAGAGGCCGATATCTAGTATAGATGGCACAGGGCCGTCCCTAGAGCGTCAGGAGGCACTTCTCTCAATTTGGCGACTTTGGACCGTCATAAAAGTTCAGTGGTTGAATCACGCAGGTTTGGGAGGTATTCTTTTCAAATATCCAAGTCTCAAGAAGCATCTGAATCATACTAGAGTCCGATATCTAGTATAGATGACACAGGACCGCCCCTAGAGCGTCAGGAGGCACTTGTCCCAGTTTGGCGAATTTAGAACGTCATAAAAGTTCAGTGGGTGGATCAAGGAGGTTTGGGAGATATTTATTTCAAATCTTCAAGTCTGAGCAAGCTTCTGAAACTTACTACAGTCCGATATCTATTATAGATGGCACAGGGCCGTCCCTAGAGCGTCAGGAGGCACTTGCCTCAATTTGGCGTCTTTGGACCGTCATAAAAGTTCAGTGGTTGAATCAAGGAGGTTTGGGAGGTATTCTTTTCAAATATCCAAGTCTGAAGAAGCTTCTGAAACTTACTACAGTCCGATATCTATTATAGATGACGCAGAACAGCCCCTAGAGCGTCAGGAGGCACTTGTCCCCGTTTGGCGAATTTGGACCATCATAAAAGTTCAGTGGTTGGATCAAGAAGGTTGGGGAGGTATTCTTTTCAAATCTCCAGGTCTCAAAAAGCTTCTGAATCTTACTAGAGGCCGATATCTAGTATAGATGGCACAGGACCGCCCCTAGAGCGTCAGGAGGCACTTGTCCCAGTTTGGCGAATTTAGAACGTCATAAAAGTTCAGTGGGTGGATCAAGGAGGTTTGGGAGATATTCATTTCAAATCTTCAAGTCTGAACAAGCTTCTGAAACTTACTACAGTCCGATATCTATTATAGATGGCACAGGGCCGTCCCTAGAGCGTCAGGAGGCACTTGTCTCAATTTGGCGACTTTGGACCGTCATAAAAGTTCAGTGGTTGAATCAAGGAGGTTTGGGAGGTATTCTTTTCAAATATCCAAGTCTGAAGAAGCTTCTGAAACTTACTACAGTCCGATATCTATTATAGATGACGCAGAACCGCCCCTAGAGCGTCAGGAGGCACTTCTCTCAATTTGGCGACTTTGGACCGTCATAAAAGTTCAGTGGTTGGATCACGCAGGTTTGGGAGGTATTCTTTTCAAATATCCAAGTCTCAAGAAGCATCTGAATCTTACTAGAGTCTGATATCTAGTATAGATGACACAGGACCGCCCCTAGAGCGTCAGGAGGCACTTGTCCCAGTTTGGCGAATTTAGAACGTCATAAAAGTTCAGTGGGTGGATCAAGGAGGTTTGGGAGATATTCATTTCAAATCTTCAAGTCTGAACAAGCTTCTGAAACTTACTACAGTCCGATATCTATTATAGATGACACAGGACCGCCCCTAGAGCGTCAGGAGGCACTTGTCCCCGTTTGGCGACTTTGGACCGTCATAAAAGTTCAGTGGTTGGATCACGCAGGTTTGGGAGGTATTCTTTTCAAATATCCAAGTCTCAAGAAGCATCTGAATCTTACTAGAGTCTGATATCTAGTATAGATGACACAGGACCAACCCTAGAGCGTCAGGAGGCACTTGTCCCAGTTTGGCGAATTTAGAACGTCATAAAAGTTCAGTGGGTGGATCAAGGAGGTTTGGGAGATATTTTTTTCAAATCTTCAAGTTTGAAGAAGCTTCTGAAACTTACTACAGTCCGATATCTATTATAGATGACACAGGACCGCCCCTAGAGCGTCAGGAGGCACTTGTCCCCGTTTGGCGACTTTGGACCGTCATAAAAGTTCAGTGGTTGGATCACGCAGGTTTGGGAGGTATTCTTTTCAAATCTCCAGGTCTCAAAAAGCTTCTGAAACTTACTAGAGGCCGATATCTAGTATAGATGGCACAGGGTCGTCCCTAGAGCGTCAGGAGGCACTTGTCTCAATTTGGCGACTTTGGACCGTCATAAAAGTTCAGTGGTTGAATCAAGGAGGTTTGGGAGGTATTTTTTTCAAATCTTCAAGTCTGAAGAAGCTTCTGAAACTTACTACAGTCCGATATCTATTATAGATGACGCAGAACCGCCCCTAGAGCGTCAGGAGGCACTTGTCCCCGTTTGGCGAATTTGGACCATCATAAAAGTTCAGTGGTTGGATCAAGAAGGTTGGGGAGGTATTCTTTTCAAATCTCCAGGTCTCAAAAAGCTTCTGAATCTTACTAGAGGCCGATATCTAGTATAGATGGCACAGGGCCGTCCCTAGAGCGTCAGGAGGCACTTCTCTCAATTTGGCGACTTTGGACCGTCATAAAAGTTCAGTGGTTGAATCACGCAGGTTTGGGAGGTATTCTTTTCAAATATCCAAGTCTCAAGAAGCATCTGAATCATACTAGAGTCCGATATCTAGTATAGATGACACAGGACCGCCCCTAGAGCGTCAGGAGGCACTTGTCCCAGTTTGGCGAATTTAGAACGTCATAAAAGTTCAGTGGGTGGATCAAGGAGGTTTGGGAGATATTTATTTCAAATCTTCAAGTCTGAACAAGCTTCTGAAACTTACTACAGTCCGATATCTATTATAGATGGCACAGGGCCGTCCCTAGAGCGTCAGGAGGCACTTGTCTCAATTTGGCGACTTTGGACCGTCATAAAAGTTCAGTGGTTGAATCACGCAGGTTTGGGAGGTATTCTTTTCAAATATCCAAGTCTCAAGAAGCATCTGAATCATACTAGAGTCCGATATCTAGTATAGATGACACAGGGTCGTCCCTAGAGCGTCAGGAGGCACTTGTCTCAATTTGGCGACTTTGGACCATCATAAAAGTTCAGTGGTTGGATCAAGAAGGTTGGGGAGGTATTCTTTTCAAATCTCCAGGTCTCAAAAAGCTTCTGAAACTTACTAGAGGCCGATATCTAGTATAGATGGCACAGGGTCGTCCCTAGAGCGTCAGGAGGCACTTGTCTCAATTTGGCGACTTTGGACCGTCATAAAAGTTCAGTGGTTGGATCACGCAGGTTTGGGAGGTATTCTTTTCAAATATCCAAGTCTCAAGAAGCATCTGAATCTTACTAGAGTCCGATATCTAGTATAGATGGCACAGGGCCGTCCCTAGAGCGTCAGGAGGCACTTCTCTCAATTTGGCGACTTTGGACCGTCATAAAAGTTCAGTGGTTGAATCACGCAGGTTTGGGAGGTATTCTTTTCAAATATCCAAGTCTCAAGAAGCATCTGAATCATACTAGAGTCCGATATCTAGTATAGATGACACAGGACCGCCCCTAGAGCGTCAGGAGGCACTTGTCCCAGTTTGGCGAATTTAGAACGTCATAAAAGTTCAGTGGGTGGATCAAGGAGGTTTGGGAGATATTCATTTCAAATCTTCAAGTCTGAACAAGCTTCTGAAACTTACTACTGTCCGATATCTATTATAGATGACACAGGACCGCCCCTAGAGCGTCAGGAGGCACTTGTCCCCGTTTGGCGACTTTGGACCGTCATAAAAGTTCAGTGGTTGGATCACGCAGGTTTGGGAGGTATTCTTTTCAAATATCCAAGTCTCAAGAAGCATCTGAATCTTACTAGAGTCTGATATCTAGTATAGATGACACAGGACCGCCCCTAGAGCGTCAGGAGGCACTTGTCCCAGTTTGGCGAATTTAGAACGTCATAAAAGTTCAGTGGGTGGATCAAGGAGGTTTGGGAGATATTTTTTTCAAATCTTCAAGTCTGAAGAAGCTTCTGAAACTTACTACAGTCCGATATCTATTATAGATGACACAGGACCGCCCCTAGAGCGTCAGGAGGCACTTGTCCCCGTTTGGCGACTTTGGACCGTCATAAAAGTTCAGTGGTTGAATCAAGGAGGTTTGGGAGGTATTTTTTTCAAATCTTCAAGTCTGAAGAAGCTTCTGAAACTTACTACAGTCCGATATCTATTATAGATGACGCAGAACCGCCCCTAGAGCGTCAGGAGGCACTTGTCCCCGTTTGGCGAATTTGGACCATCATAAAAGTTCAGTGGTTGGATCAAGAAGGTTGGGGAGGTATTCTTTTCAAATCTCCAGGTCTCAAAAAGCTTCTGAATCTTACTAGAGGCCGATATCTAGTATAGATGGCACAGGGCCGTCCCTAGAGCGTCAGGAGGCACTTCTCTCAATTTGGCGACTTTGGACCGTCATAAAAGTTCAGTGGTTGAATCACGCAGGTTTGGGAGGTATTCTTTTCAAATATCCAAGTCTCAAGAAGCATCTGAATCATACTAGAGTCCGATATCTAGTATAGATGACACAGGACCGCCCCTAGAGCGTCAGGAGGCACTTGTCCCAGTTTGGCGAATTTAGAACGTCATAAAAGTTCAGTGGGTGGATCAAGGAGGTTTGGGAGATATTTATTTCAAATCTTCAAGTCTGAGCAAGCTTCTGAAACTTACTACAGTCCGATATCTATTATAGATGGCACAGGGCCGTCCCTAGAGCGTCAGGAGGCACTTGTCTCAATTTGGCGTCTTTGGACCGTCATAAAAGTTCAGTGGTTGAATCAAGGAGGTTTGGGAGGTATTCTTTTCAAATATCCAAGTCTGAAGAAGCTTCTGAAACTTACTACAGTCCGATATCTATTATAGATGACGCAGAACAGCCCCTAGAGCGTCAGGAGGCACTTGTCCCCGTTTGGCGAATTTGGACCATCATAAAAGTTCAGTGGTTGGATCAAGAAGGTTGGGGAGGTATTCTTTTCAAATCTCCAGGTCTCAAAAAGCTTCTGAATCTTACTAGAGGCCGATATCTAGTATAGATGGCACAGGACCGCCCCTAGAGCGTCAGGAGGCACTTGTCCCAGTTTGGCGAATTTAGAACGTCATAAAAGTTCAGTGGGTGGATCAAGGAGGTTTGGGAGATATTCATTTCAAATCTTCAAGTCTGAACAAGCTTCTGAAACTTACTACAGTCCAATATCTATTATAGATGGCACAGGGCCGTCCCTAGAGCGTCAGGAGGCACTTGTCTCAATTTGGCGACTTTGGACCGTCATAAAAGTTCAGTGGTTGAATCAAGGAGGTTTGGGAGGTATTCTTTTCAAATATCCAAGTCTGAAGAAGCTTCTGAAACTTACTACAGTCCCATATCTATTATAGATGACGCAGAACCGCCCCTAGAGCGTCAGGAGGCACTTCTCTCAATTTGGCGACTTTGGACCGTCATAAAAGTTCAGTGGTTGGATCACGCAGGTTTGGGAGGTATTCTTTTCAAATATCCAAGTCTCAAGAAGCATCTGAATCTTACTAGAGTCTGATATCTAGTATAGATGACACAGGACCGCCCCTAGAGCGTCAGGAGGCACTTGTCCCAGTTTGGCGAATTTAGAACGTCATAAAAGTTCAGTGGGTGGATCAAGGAGGTTTGGGAGATATTCATTTCAAATCTTCAAGTCTGAACAAGCTTCTGAAACTTACTACAGTCCGATATCTATTATAGATGACACAGGACCGCCCCTAGAGCGTCAGGAGGCACTTGTCCCCGTTTGGCGACTTTGGACCGTCATAAAAGTTCAGTGGTTGGATCACGCAGGTTTGGGAGGTATTCTTTTCAAATATCCAAGTCTCAAGAAGCATCTGAATCTTACTAGAGTCTGATATCTAGTATAGATGACACAGGACCGCCCCTAGAGCGTCAGGAGGCACTTGTCCCAGTTTGGCGAATTTAGAACGTCATAAAAGTTCAGTGGGTGGATCAAGGAGGTTTGGGAGATATTTTTTTCAAATCTTCAAGTCTGAAGAAGCTTCTGAAACTTACTACAGTCCGATATCTATTATAGATGACACAGGACCGCCCCTAGAGCGTCAGGAGGCACTTGTCCCCGTTTGGCGACTTTGGACCGTCATAAAAGTTCAGTGGTTGGATCACGCAGGTTTGGGAGGTATTCTTTTCAAATCTCCAGGTCTCAAAAAGCTTCTGAAACTTACTAGAGGCCGATATCTAGTATAGATGGCACAGGGTCGTCCCTAGAGCGTCAGGAGGCACTTGTCCCAGTTTGGCGAATTTAGAACGTCATAAAAGTTCAGTGGGTGGATCAAGGAGGTTTGGGAGATATTTTTTTCAAATCTTCAAGTCTGAAGAAGCTTCTGAAACTTACTACAGTCCGATATCTATTATAGATGACACAGGACCGCCCCTAGAGCGTCAGGAGGCACTTGTCCCCGTTTGGCGACTTTGGACCGTCATAAAAGTTCAGTGGTTGGATCACGCAGGTTTGGGAGGTATTCTTTTCAAATCTCCAGGTCTCAAAAAGCTTCTGAAACTTACTAGAGGCCGATATCTAGTATAGATGGCACAGGGTCGTCCCTAGAGCGTCAGGAGGCACTTGTCTCAATTTGGCGACTTTGGACCGTCATAAAAGTTCAGTGGTTGAATCAAGGAGGTTTGGGAGGTATTTTTTTCAAATCTTCAAGTCTGAAGAAGCTTCTGAAACTTACTACAGTCCGATATCTATTATAGATGACGCAGAACCGCCCCTAGAGCGTCAGGAGGCACTTGTCCCCGTTTGGCGAATTTGGACCATCATAAAAGTTCAGTGGTTGGATCAAGAAGGTTGGGGAGGTATTCTTTTCAAATCTCCAGGTCTCAAAAAGCTTCTGAATCTTACTAGAGTCCGATATCTAGTATAGATGGCACAGGGCCGTCCCTAGAGCGTCAGGAGGCACTTCTCTCAATTTGGCGACTTTGGACCGTCATAAAAGTTCAGTGGTTGAATCACGCAGGTTTGGGAGGTATTCTTTTCAAATATCCAAGTCTCAAGAAGCATCTGAATCATACTAGAGTCCGATATCTAGTATAGATGACACAGGACCGCCCCTAGAGCGTCAGGAGGCACTTGTCCCAGTTTGGCGAATTTAGAACGTCATAAAAGTTCAGTGGGTGGATCAAGGAGGTTTGGGAGATATTTATTTCAAATCTTCAAGTCTGAACAAGCTTCTGAAACTTACTACAGTCCGATATCTATTATAGATGGCACAGGGCCGTCCCTAGAGCGTCAGGAGGCACTTGTCTCAATTTGGCGACTTTGGACCGTCATAAAAGTTCAGTGGTTGAATCACGCAGGTTTGGGAGGTATTCTTTTCAAATATCCAAGTCTCAAGAAGCATCTGAATCATACTAGAGTCCGATATCTAGTATAGATGACACAGGGTCGTCCCTAGAGCGTCAGGAGGCACTTGTCTCAATTTGGCGACTTTGGACCATCATAAAAGTTCAGTGGTTGGATCAAGAAGGTTGGGGAGGTATTCTTTTCAAATCTCCAGGTCTCAAAAAGCTTCTGAAACTTACTAGAGGCCGATATCTAGTATAGATGGCACAGGGTCGTCCCTAGAGCGTCAGGAGGCACTTGTCTCAATTTGGCGACTTTGGACCGTCATAAAAGTTCAGTGGTTGGATCACGCAGGTTTGGGAGGTATTCTTTTCAAATATCCAAGTCTCAAGAAGCATCTGAATCTTACTAGAGTCCGATATCTAGTATAGATGGCACAGGGCCGTCCCTAGAGCGTCAGGAGGCACTTCTCTCAATTTGGCGACTTTGGACCGTCATAAAAGTTCAGTGGTTGAATCACGCAGGTTTGGGAGGTATTCTTTTCAAATATCCAAGTCTCAAGAAGCATCTGAATCATACTAGAGTCCGATATCTAGTATAGATGACACAGGACCGCCCCTAGAGCGTCAGGAGGCACTTGTCCCAGTTTGGCGAATTTAGAACGTCATAAAAGTTCAGTGGGTGGATCAAGGAGGTTTGGGAGATATTTTTTTCAAATCTTCAAGTCTGAAGAAGCTTCTGAAACTTACTACAGTCCGATATCTATTATAGATGACACAGGACCGCCCCTAGAGCGTCAGGAGGCACTTGTCCCCGTTTGGCGACTTTGGACCGTCATAAAAGTTCAGTGGTTGGATCACGCAGGTTTGGGAGGTATTCTTTTCAAATCTCCAGGTCTCAAAAAGCTTCTGAAACTTACTAGAGGCCGATATCTAGTATAGATGGCACAGGGTCGTCCCTAGAGCGTCAGGAGGCACTTGTCTCAATTTGGCGACTTTGGACCGTCATAAAAGTTCAGTGGTTGGATCACGCAGGTTTGGGAGGTATTCTTTTCAAATATCCAAGTCTCAAGAAGCATCTGAATCTTACTAGAGTCCGATATCTAGTATAGATGGCACAGGGCCGTCCCTAGAGCGTCAGGAGGCACTTCTCTCAATTTGGCGACTTTGGACCGTCATAAAAGTTCAGTGGTTGAATCACGCAGGTTTGGGAGGTATTCTTTTCAAATATCCAAGTCTCAAGAAGCATCTGAATCATACTAGAGTCCGATATCTAGTATAGATGACACAGGACCGCCCCTAGAGCGTCAGGAGGCACTTGTCCCAGTTTGGCGAATTTAGAACGTCATAAAAGTTCAGTGGGTGGATCAAGGAGGTTTGGGAGATATTTATTTCAAATCTTCAAGTCTGAACAAGCTTCTGAAACTTACTACTGTCCGATATCTATTATAGATGGCACAGGGCCGTCCCTAGAGCGTCAGGAGGCACTTGTCTCAATTTGGCGACTTTGGACCGTCATAAAAGTTCAGTGGTTGAATCAAGGAGGTTTGGGAGGTATTCTTTTCAAATATCCAAGTCTGAAGAAGCTTCTGAAACTTACTACAGTCCGATATCTATTATAGATGACGCAGAACCGCCCCTAGAGCGTCAGGAGGCACTTGTCCCAGTTTGGCGAATTTAGAACGTCATAAAAGTTCAGTGGGTGGATCAAGGAGGTTTGGGAGATATTCATTTCAAATCTTCAAGTCTGAACAAGCTTCTGAAACTTACTACAGTCCGATATCTATTATAGATGGCACAGGGCCGTCCCTAGAGCGTCAGGAGGCACTTGTCTCAATTTGGCGACTTTGGACCGTCATAAAAGTTCAGTGGTTGAATCAAGGAGGTTTGGGAGGTATTTTTTTCAAATCTTCAAGTCTGAAGAAGCTTCTGAAACTTACTACAGTCCGATATCTATTATAGATGGCACAGGGCCGTCCCTAGAGCGTCAGGAGGCACTTGTCTCAATTTGACGACTTTGGACCGTCATAAAAGTTCAGTGGTTGAATCAAGGAGGTTTGGGAGGTATTCTTTTCAAATATCCAAGTCTGAAGAAGCTTCTGAAACTTACTACAGTCCGATATCTATTATAGATGACGCAGAACCGCCCCTAGAGCGTCAGGAGGCACTTGTCCCCGTTTGGCGAATTTGGACCATCATAAAAGTTCAGTGGTTGGATCAAGAAGGTTGGGGAGGTATTCTTTTCAAATCTCCAGGTCTCAAAAAGCTTCTGAATCTTACTAGAGGCCGATATCTAGTATAGATGACACAGGACCGCCCCTAGAGCGTCAGGAGGCACTTGTCCCAGTTTGGCGAATTTAGAACGTCATAAAAGTTCAGTGGGTGGATCAAGGAGGTTTGGGAGATATTCATTTCAAATCTTCAAGTCTGAACAAGCTTCTGAAACTTACTACAGTCCGATATCTATTATAGATGGCACAGGGCCGTCCCTAGAGCGTCAGGAGGCACTTGTCTCAATTTGGCGACTTTGGACCGTCATAAAAGTTCAGTGGTTGAATCAAGGAGGTTTGGGAGGTATTTTTTTCAAATCTTCAAGTCTGAAGAAGCTTCTGAAACTTACTACAGTCCGATATCTATTATAGATGACGCAGAACCGCCCCTAGAGCGTCAGGAGGCACTTGTCCCCGTTTGGCGACTTTGGACCGTCATAAAAGTTCAGTGGTTGGATCACGCAGGCTTGGGAGGTATTCTTTTCAAATATCCAAGTCTCAAGAAGCATCTGAATCTTACTAGAGTCTGATATCTAGTATAGATGACACAGGACCGCCCCTAGAGCGTCAGGAGGCACTTGTCCCAGTTTGGCGAATTTAGAACGTCATAAAAGTTCAGTGGGTGGATCAAGGAGGGTTGGGAGATATTCATTTCAAATCTTCAAGTCTGAACAAGCTTCTGAAACTTACTACAGTCCGATATCTAGTATAGATGGCACAGGGCCGTCCCTAGAGCGTCAGGAGGCACTTGTCTCAATTTGGCGACTTTGGACGGTTATAAAAGTTCAGTGGTTGAATCAAGGAGGTTTGGGAGATATTCATTTCAAATCTTCAAGTCTGAACAAGCTTCTGAAACTTACTACAGTCCGATATCTATTATAGATGGCACAGGGCCGTCCCTAGAGCGTCAGGAGGCACTTGTCTCAATTTGGCGACTTTGGACCATCATAAAAGTTCAGTGGTTGGATCAAGAAGGTTGGGGAGGTATTCTTTTCAAATCTCCAAGTCTCAAGAAGCATCTGAATCTTACTACAGTCCGATATCTATTATAGATGACGCAGAACCGCCCCTAGAGCGTCAGGAGGCACTTGTCCCCGTTTGGCGAATTTGGACCATCATAAAAGTTCAGTGGTTCGATCAAGAAGGTTGGGGAGGTATTCTTTTCAAATATCCAAGTCTCAAGAAGCATCTGAATCTTACTACAGTCCGATATCTAGTATAGATGGCACAGGGCCGTCCCTAGAGCGTCAGGAGGCACTTGTCTCAATTTGGCGACTTTGGACCGTCATAAAAGTTCAGTGGTTGAATCATGGAGGTTTGGGAGGTATTTTTTTCAAATCTTCAAGTCTGAAGAAGCATCTGAATCTTACTAGAGTCCGATATCTAGTATAGATGACACAGGACCGCCCCTAGAGCGTCAGGAGGCACTTGTCCCCGTTTGGCGAATTTGGACCATCATAAAAGTTCAGTGGTTGGATCAAGAAGGTTGGGGAGGTATTCTTTTCAAATCTCCAGGTCTCAAAAAGCTTCTGAATCTTACTAGAGGCCGATATCTAGTATAGATGGCACAGGGCCGTCCCTAGAGCGTCAGGAGGCACTTGTCTCAATTTGGCGACTTTGGACCGTCATAAAAGTTCAGTGGTTGAATCACGCAGGTTTGGGAGGTATTCTTTTCAAATATCCAAGTCTCAAGAAGCATCTGAATCTTACTAGAGTCCGATATCTAGTATAGATGACACAGAACCACCCCTAGAGCGTCAGGAGGCACTTGTCTCAATTTGGCGACTTTGGACCGTCATAAAAGTTCAGTGGTTGATTCAAGGAGGTTTGGGAGGTATTTTTTTCAAATCTTCAAGTCTGAAGAAGCTTCTGAAACTTACTACAGTCCGATATCTATTATAGATGACGCAGAACCGCCCCTAGAGCGTCAGGAGGCACTTGTCCCCGTTTGGCGAATTTGGACCATCATAAAAGTTCAGTGGTTCGATCAAGAAGGTTGGGGAGGTATTCTTTTCAAATCTCCAGGTCTCAAAAAGCTTCTGAATCTTACTAGAGGCCGATATCTAGTATAGATGGCACAGGGCCGTCCCTAGAGCGTCAGGAGGCACTTGTCTCAATTTGGCGACTTTGGACCGTCATAAAAGTTCAGTGGTTGAATCACGCAGGTTTGGGAGGTATTCTTTTCAAATATCCAAGTCTCAAGAAGCATCTGAATCTTACTACAGTCCGATATCTAGTATAGATGGCACAGGGCCGTCCCTAGAGCGTCAGGAGGCACTTGTCTCAATTTGGCGACTTTGGACCGTCATAAAAGTTCAGTGGTTGAATCAAGGAGGTTTGGTAGGTATTTTTTTCAAATCTTCAAGTCTGAAGAAGCTTCTGAAACTTACTACAGTCCGATATCTATTATAGATGACGCAGAACCGCCCCTAGAGCGTTAGGAGGCACTTGTCCCCGTTTGGCGAATTTGGACCATCATAAAAGTTCAGTGGTTGGATCAAGAAGGTTGGGGAGGTATTCTTTTCAAATCTCCAAGTCTCAAGAAGCATCTGAATCTTACTAGAGTCCGATATCTAGTATAGATGACACAGAACCACCCCTAGAGCGTCAGGAGGCACTTGTCTCAATTTGGCGACTTTGGACCGTCATAAAAGTTCAGTGGTTGAATTACGCAGGTTTGGGAGGTATTCTTTTCAAATATCCAAGTCTCAAGAAGCATCTGAATCTTACTACAGTCCGATATCTAGTATAGATGGCACAGGGCCGTCCCTAGAGCGTCAGGAGGCACTTGTCTCAATTTGGCGACTTTGGACCGTCATAAAAGTTCAGTGGTTGAATCATGGAGGTTTGGGAGGTATTTTTTTCAAATCTTCAAGTCTGAAGAAGCTTCTGAAACTTACTACAGTCCGATATCTATTATAGATGACACAGGACCGCCCCTAGAGCGTCAGGAGGCACTTGTCCCCGTTTGGCGACTTTGGACCGTCATAAAAGTTCAGTGGTTGGATCACGCAGGTTTGGGAGGTATTCTTTTCAAATCTCCAGGTCTCAAAAAGCTTCTGAAACTTACTAGAGGCCGATATCTAGTATAGATGGCACAGGGTCGTCCCTAGAGCGTCAGGAGGCACTTGTCTCAATTTGGCGACTTTGGACCGTCATAAAAGTTCAGTGGTTGAATCACGCAGGTTTGGGAGGTATTCTTTTCAAATATCCAAGTCTCAAGAAGCATCTGAATCTTACTAGAGTCCGATATCTAGTATAGATTACACAGGACCGCCCCTAGAGCGTCAGGAGGCACTTGTCCCCGTTTGGCGAATTTGGACCATCATAAAAGTTCAGTGGTTGGATCAAGAAGGTTGGGGAGGTATTCTTTTCAAATCTTCAGGTCTCAAAAAGCTTCTGAATCTTACTAGAGGCCGATATCTAGTATAGATGGCACAGGGCCGTCCCTAGAGCGTCAGGAGGCACTTGTCTCAATTTGGCGACTTTGGACCGTCATAAAAGTTCAGTGGTTGAATCACGCAGGTTTGGGAGGTATTCTTTTCAAATATCCAAGTCTCAAGAAGCATCTGAATCTTACTAGAGTCCGATATCTAGTATAGATGACACAGAACCACCCCTAGAGCGTCAGGAGGCACTTGTCTCAATTTGGCGACTTTGGACCGTCATAAAAGTTCAGTGGTTGATTCAAGGAGGTTTGGGAGGTATTTTTTTCAAATCTTCAAGTCTGAAGAAGCTTCTGAAACTTACTACAGTCCGATATCTATTATAGATGACGCAGAACCGCCCCTAGAGCGTCAGGAGGCACTTGTCCCCGTTTGGCGAATTTGGACCATCATAAAAGTTCAGTGGTTCGATCAAGAAGGTTGGGGAGGTATTCTTTTCAAATCTCCAGGTCTCAAAAAGCTTCTGAATCTTACTAGAGGCCGATATCTAGTATAGATGGCACAGGGCCGTCCCTAGAGCGTCAGGAGGCACTTGTCTCAATTTGGCGACTTTGGACCGTCATAAAAGTTCAGTGGTTGAATCACGCAGGTTTGGGAGGTATTCTTTTCAAATATCCAAGTCTCAAGAAGCATCTGAATCTTACTACAGTCCGATATCTAGTATAGATGGCACAGGGCCGTCCCTAGAGCGTCAGGAGGCACTTGTCTCAATTTGGCGACTTTGGACCGTCATAAAAGTTCAGTGGTTGAATCAAGGAGGTTTGGGAGGTATTTTTTTCAAATCTTCAAGTCTGAAGAAGCTTCTGAAACTTACTACAGTCCGATATCTATTATAGATGACGCAGAACCGCCCCTAGAGCGTCAGGAGGCACTTGTCTCAATTTGGCGACTTTGGACCGTCATAAAAGTTCAGTGGTTGAATCACGCAGGTTTGGGAGGTATTCTTTTCAAATATCCAAGTCTCAAGAAGCATCTGAATCTTACTACAGTCCGATATCTAGTATAGATGGCACAGGGCCGTCCCTAGAGCGTCAGGAGGCACTTGTCTCAATTTGGCGACTTTGGACCGTCATAAAAGTTCAGTGGTTGAATCAAGGAGGTTTGGGAGGTATTTTTTTCAAATCTTCAAGTCTGAAGAAGCTTCTGAAACTTACTACAGTCCGATATCTATTATAGATGACGCAGAACCGCCCCTAGAGCGTCAGGAGGCACTTGTCCCAGTTTGGCGAATTTAGAACGTCATAAAAGTTCAGTGGGTGGATCAAGGAGGTTTGGCAGATATTCATTTCAAATCTTCAAGTCTGAACAAGCTTCTGAAACTTACTACAGTCCGATATCTAGTATAGATGGCACAGGGCCGTCCCTAGAGCGTCAGGAGGCACTTGTCTCAATTTGGCGACTTTGGACCGTCATGAAAGTTCAATGGTTGAATCAAGGAGGTTTGGGAGGTATTTTTTTCAAATCTTCAAGTCTGAAGAAGCTTCTGAAACTTACTACAGTCCGATATCTATTATAGATGACGCAGAACCGCCCCTAGAGCGTCAGGAGGCACTTGTCCCAGTTTGGCGAATTTAGAACGTCATAAAAGTTCAGTGGGTGGATCAAGGAGGTTTGGCAGATATTCATTTCAAATCTTCAAGTCTGAACAAGCTTCTGAAACTTACTACAGTCCGATATCTAGTATAGATGGCACAGGGCCGTCCCTAGAGCGTCAGGAGGCACTTGTCTCAATTTGGCGACTTTGGACCGTCATAAAAGTTCAATGGTTGAATCAAGGAGGTTTGGGAGGTATTTTTTTCAAATCTTCAAGTCTGAAGAAGCTTCTGAAACTTACTACAGTCCGATATCTATTATAGATGACGCAGAACCGCCCCTAGAGCGTCAGGAGGCACTTGTCCCAGTTTGGCGAATTTAGAACGTCATAAAAGTTCAGTGGGTGGATCAAGGAGGTTTGGCAGATATTCATTTCAAATCTTCAAGTCTGAACAAGCTTCTGAAACTTACTACAGTCCGATATCTAGTATAGATGGCACAGGGCCGTCCCTAGAGCGTCAGGAGGCACTTGTCTCAATTTGGCGACTTTGGACCGTCATAAAAGTTCAATGGTTGAATCAAGGAGGTTTGGGAGGTATTTTTTTCAAATCTTCAAGTCTGAAGAAGCTTCTGAAACTTACTACAGTCCGATATCTATTATAGATGACGCAGAACCGCCCCTAGAGCTTCAGGAGGCACTTGTCCCCGTTTGGCGAATTTGGACCATCATAAAAGTTTAGTGGTTGGATCAAGGAGGTTTGGGAGGTATTCTTTTTAAATCGCCAAGTCTCAAGAAGCTTCTGAAATTTACTAGAGTTCGATACCTAGTGTACACTGTAAAAAATTTTCCTGCAACTTCACACCAATGCTGTGTAGCTGCATGCGCTTGGTGTAAGATTCTGGCATAACTTTGGATTGGAATACTGCCTCACACCGAACTGGTGCTGATTTCTTCACTATAACCTATACTAAAGTCTGATATCAGTTTTCGAATCTTTAGTATTTTGATAATTAAAAGTAGTATAGGTTGTATTGACCCTCAATTTGAATAAAATTGTACGTTGTTGGAAAAAATTTGCTTTAGGATCCAAAAATGATTAAGTCGATTAAAGGAGACATTTCGGTTCAGATTAAAGCCCTCATCAGTGATATTTATTAAAATCTAAAAAATACAAATAAGGGGTGGCGCTAATTTCACATTTTTAGGAATAACTATAGTACTTAAACATATAATACAAAAACGCGTACTTGATATGTTAAATTAAATTTATAAGTAAAAATAGAAGGTTTGTATATTCGACCAGAACAATATACAACAATATATTTTTGCACGTCCTATCCGTACCCGTATCTACAAAAAAATTCTTTGGTGCGAAGCTGAATTGAAAGAGCTTGATTTAGACCATTAAAGCTATTTTTGAACTATTTTACTTAAAAAACTATTTTAAAACTATTTTGAATTATGTATATATATATTTCTTTTGTGTTCTATTTAAACCCGTATATAAATATGCATAAACCTATAATCACTGTGAAAAATTTCCAATCCGCTAGGCATAATTACCATTAAACTTTAATTTTTCCTAGATTCCTAATATTTTTTAGAATTATCAATATAAAATAAAACATATACTGCCATAAAAAGATTTTTCATAGATTTTTATGTTTGTTGTGAACTTCGAAGGAGCTTTTTCACACACGACATCTTGCAGATTACTAAGAGCAAAACCCCCTTCTGTCAACTTATTTCTAAAATAGCGCGTTTACGCTTGAGATTATATAGGGTTTCAAGTTTGTAAAAGCGAGATTGCTAAGGAACATTTGACTGCAAAGGTCTACTCGGGGGTTCGCAGTCGCAAAAGCAGAATATTAGTAGAAAACGGATCGGCAAAATATAAATGAATAGATACCCGATTAAGTCACCTTAGTGTATTGTTACAGCAAACTTCGGCACACGTTCCAAGTGACTAACGACTTTCCGAGGCCGTCACCTTATTATGCTACCTTTGGAACGCTGTATAAGACGCCTATTTGTTTTGCGCTACCCGTTATGCAATTATCTTCTTGCATGTAAGATAACGTTTGTATAATCTATAATGCATACAGCAGAACCAATCAACTTGGCCGTACCTGCTTACGTGCATTCCCTCTTGAAAGTTTCGCGACGTTGCTTTTTCTTTCTTACCTTAGGAACGGAAAAATGCAATGGTTTTACGACACGTGTCAAGTCTCGCAACTTTTTCTAGAATGGGCAAGTATGCTTAGGAATTCTTAAATTAACGCCTACTGCCATAGGAAGTCAACAATCCGTTCTTGTCCAATGTCCACTTCTTGTGGGTTGTTACATGCCGTGGTACTCATGCAAATTTTTTATTAAAAGTTTATTTAGGGAAAATTCCGATTGTTATCTTTTGATAATAATAAGAGAGAAGGATTGCTTAATAATTTAACATTTTTTATAAAATTACAGTTACTTTAGTTTACCAATATCTTATTTTTCACAAGTTTTTCACAAATTAATCATTAGAAACAAACATTCTTTGTAATCAATAAATTTAAAAATATATTATAATAATGAAGAGGATTTATATCGACCCTTAGTATTAATATTAAATATTGTGAAAGAAGAGAAAAAATTTGCTACTGTGTCACTTAGATTAATTTTTTCACCAACGTTTTTTTCGCCTACTCAACAAAATTACATAGGTTACTTTTATTTGGCATTATTTTAAGTAATGAGATCGCGGATTTTTAGACCTTTTTATTCTGGAATTATTACTCTTAATTTTCTCTTAACTTTTACAATTGTATCTTCCTTAGGGTAGATAAATATTTTTGTACAGTTTCTATTTGTGAATTTAGTTAATTAGACCAATTTTATAGTTTCACACGTGCAATTCATTCATATCCTTTGTTACCACAATGTTTATCTGTCACACGATCAATTTAAAAAATTTTTTCCTTTTCTATTTTTGTAGAAATAAACACTCTCACTGATGAGGACTCCAATCTGAGTCGAAACGTTTAAAAATATGAAACCTTGAGTTACATTTTTTCTGGACCCTAAAGCCAACTAAGAACACCAACAATATTTAATATACATTATAATAAATTTAATTAAACTTCAGGTATACTTTTTGTTTGAATTTTGATTATACTTCGAAATACTAATATTTTTCTAATTATCGACGTTTCTGATATTGAAAATATTAATTTTTTGTGTTTTTGGGTGTAATTGTAAAGTTAGGGAAAATTGAAAAATCGTGAATATTTGACATGTTAGATTTTATGTAACTGTTGAAATGATATATACATTGAATTGTAAAACTCAGTGGAAGGGCTATAATTGTGATGTGATCATCGATGGAGAGTGAAGTAAATCCAATGGTTTTATTGCCATTGCTCATGACGTAAATCATATATGATTTGCTTTACGTCTGAACATATGATTCCTGGTATACTTTTTCTCAGTCTGAATCGGTCCCCCGTAGTTAGGCTACCTCGAAAGGTATATTTGCCGGCTATTGTTAGCATTTTAAGTCACAGTGAAACGGCAATGCTTTTGCATCTCCTTCAAAGGCTCTGAAAGCTGTAATAGTCCAATTTCTTGTGCGCCGAAAGCAGCAGTAACGTACGTTGTACGTTATACGCCTCTGCCTTTTAACTAGTAGTCACTTGGACATAAGATCTTGTCGGGTGCTCGTAAAGCAGAAGTTTACTACACTTAGTATGCAGTATTTAACCCTGAATTTATATCCTGTCAGAGCTCATTTATTTTGCACATCGTTGTATTTTAAAGCGTGAGCTCTACAAGATTCAGTAATACGTCCAATTAGATGGTAATTAGTCTTATCACTATCCCAATTTCCTTGCACTTCACTATTCACATTCTTTGTTTACGACACAGAGACAATATGTTGTTAACCTATTTTTCTATTTTCCTACACACCTTATTCCCTGGAACATAAAATAATATTTATACCTTCCCTGAGCTCTGACATAAATTGTCTAGTAAATAGAATATTTACTAGATATGCGTATAAATATGTCTGTATAATACTACATACAAAAAAGTTTAGTTAAAACAATCGAAATTATGGGTAGGCGATACTTAACACTGTTTTCTGATTAAGGTAATTCATCCACAAAAATTAGACCTCAGGCAAAAATAGATTATTTTGCTTTCAATAATAGCAATATTATTATTGAAGGGCTAATATGAAAGAGACAAGATTATTTTACATTACAAAAATTTGAAATGCAGAAAAATAATGTATTTAACAAATTTTTAGTTTTGCCCAACTTTTTTCCTTATCGCTTCATACGAAATTTTTCAAAATTATGCGATTCTAATAAATCACGAATCATTTTTTCAGAAAAAAGAATCTTCACAACTTTACCGTTCACAATTTTTGGAAATAAATTCTTTAATGGCTGAAACCGCACACGGATAGAAATTTGATGGTTGAGAGTACCATTTTTGACGGTAAACCAGAAATTAGGAATTTCTGTTAGTTAGCCCCTAAAGTATGCTACTTAATATAACACGTTTCAGGAAATATCACCAAGAATGATGATAAAAATTGAAAATTCATATTCCAACCTTTTTTTTTTTACCAAATATACATTTAAAGATGTGTATGCATATCTTTCGCGTTTACATTATAAGACATTCCATAGTTTGAAATATTACTTTCACGCATTTACGGAATATTATAATCGTAACCTTCGAAAAAGTTCCCATCAGAGTTCAAACGTTGGAATCGTAGATGATACTTTTTCTCCTCTGTAAAAACGCGTCGGTCAATCAGCGAACAGCAGTCTTCTAATACAAGTTCCAAAATTTGGAACCGCAATTGCGAGAATAGTCTAGTGGCGTTAGTTGTAGAACGTAGGTGCGTTAAAAGACGTACGTCGTAGGTTCAATTCCCTTTCGGTCGGACCCATTTAGGTAGGTTTTTTCTAGTTAAAATGTTTGCCACTTGACAAATAAATGAAAGAAATCGACAAGAAGCAATGAACATCAACAATGGTACTACGAAATGATGTAATAAAAAAAAAAAATTTCTTCAATTTGGAATTATTAGCATCGGAGATGGTAAAATCCACCTTTATTGGTTAGACTTTCTAAGTCCTACTGTAGTCGAAATATGAGAATGCTCGAAAGTGAAACGTACCCATCATAGATGGTAAAAATTTGCCTCAATGTTTCCATTTTCAAAGACGCGCTGATTCCAAAACTCTGCTCAATACGATGACGTATATTTACATCAGAAGATTCGCTAAAATGATATGAATGCTCCTATTATGTCTCATTATTAATCTTAAATTTCAAACTGACAACGAGTAATGATTGACATAATAAACTTTACCATTATGATGGGACTTTGTCACAACTTTTTACAATAGTTATGTTTTACTCTCTAAAATGGTACTTCTCACAAAACGTAATACATTTAGCCATCAGATTTTTTTCCATGCATCAAAAATTTGGTAATAATTTATTCATTTTATAAAATTATAAACGGAAAGTTGTGAAAATTCTTTTTCCTGAAAAAATGATCCATGATTTATTAGAATCACATCATGTTTTAAAAATTGGTATGAAGCAATAAGAAAAGAAGTTTGAGTAAAAATAAAATATGTTAAATGCATTATTTTTCGGCATTCAAAATTTATTTCATAGAAAATAATCTTTTCTCTTTCAAATTAGCCTTTCAATAATAATATTGCTACTCTTGAAAGCATAATTATCTATTTCAGCCTGAGATCTAATTTTCATGGATAAATTACCTTAACATAACTAGAACTCTAAAAAAACTTTGGTTTTTTTGTCAGATATTTCAAAATAATTAGAAAATCTGGTTGGAATAACGGTAAAAGAATGTTAAATATCGCTTAACAAGAATTCTGGTTGTTTTAACTAGACTTTTTTTGTGTGTGTGAATATTTAGATTTAACTTCCTATAGGGTATGATATATTCGAAGGGCATGAAACCGGTAACCCGCATGTCTTAGACTAATAACATTAATTATTTCATAATTTGGATAACCTCGAAGGGAAACATATTTCACACTTTACTCTTCATTCAGGAATTATTGTTGACTCCCACATATACTTTAATATTTTAAATATTTTAATTGTTAATGGATGAAGACGTTTTTTCATAAAACTATTATCAATGTATATAAAATTTGTATTCTCTTAGTATTGAAATACCTGATTTAGGAAAAATTGGGATAATAATTATCGACTTTACCAAAGTTGTTTCGCTCGTACCGTCTACATAAAGATATAAGGGAATATGTGGATAAAAGAATGGCTTACTCTCGTATGTGAATGTTTTCATCGATGATGAGAATCACATGAGACTGTCGTTATTAAATTCTGTTTATCACTCAGAGGAATTCTGTTTGAAAAAGGCACTTTATTAACATACAGATACAGATATACGAATAATTAACTTATCATCCTAACGTGTTTTGGAAAGCGGAGAGCGTATTACCACGTATCTTGGAGTGAATAATTACGTCTCAGATCTCTCTTTTCATTTAATATTAAGTATATAAAGACCTTCACTCAGAAGAGATTGTGGTTTCATCTTTTTATGATTATTTGAGATACATTGTAGTTAATTCGGACTTTCTGTGACTAAATGGTATTTGAATTTCTTTCTTTAGGAACGAATGAGTGGTATTTTAATCAAACACTCAAGATAAGGTACAATTTCTTTTTTTGGGTAAAGAAAGGAAGGAATCAGTTCCTATAGATTACCTTTATGGTTCAGTGAACTTATTTTCAAGTCACAAAGGTTGACTGAAGAGAGGAATGATTTAATATTTAAATTACTGCTATCACAAATCACTCGAATCATAGGGGCCCGATACTGAAATGTTTATAAAGCCTTTTTCTTGCTCTCCTCTTTCTCTGGTTTGAAAAGCAAGGGGCTTTATGGTCAGCAAGACATTTCACTTATTTTGCTTTTACAGCGCGTGTGATCTTATTCTAGTTATTTCATAAGAGAGAAGAGATCCGACAGGAGGAGGGTCAGATGCCACGGGTGCTCTGCACAAAGGCAACACGATCCTTCGCTGAGGATCCTGCAATGTAATCCTGTCGTGATTCTGAGTGGGAAGATCCTCGTGGTGGCATCTTAAGCTCACGTTCAAGCACCCTTTTTTATTTTACCCCTGACAACCGATTCTTTTTATTACTTTCGCTGTCCGCACTATTCGTACAAAGGTATAATACCATCTCTTTCCATTCTTTTTTTCGACCATTGTATGTTTTTAAAGAAGAAAGGGTAGGCAGTTTTTCATATCTTTCGCTCTCTGTAAGTTTATTATAATTATTGAATAATTTTTGATTTCTTAAAAAATACTTCATGCTGTATAATTTATTATATTTTTCAAGGGGCATTATACTTATATTCAATTTCTATTCATATTTAAACGAAAATTTTGAATGGATTGACAGACTTATTTCTTTGCTGCAGCAGAAGACGCTCGAGTCCTTGAGTAAATAAACTACCATGTAAACAAGCTTGAACAAATAAGCTGCCATACCCTAAGTGTAAGGCAGGACAGCAAGGTTGGAAACGTTAACTTAACCAGTCTACATTCCAATAAAATATTCACTAGTTAGCCCTTGAAAGAAAAAACTTAGACATTTAGGGATTACATAAATTTTATTATATTATAGTTAATAATTCTAAATAATTGATTTTATTAAAATTTCCAACCTAAGATGTAAAAAGTGTAGAGAAGTTTTTAAGTATACCTGACTTAAAAATTTACTTAAGTAATAAATATCGTTAATTTAAAAAATTATTCTTCAAAAAAGTGTATCGAATAAATCACTATGAAATCTAAATCTCAGTCTAAATCTCAGGGAAAGCCCTGAGAATTCTTATCTTAGAGTCTTCAGCTTATTTTGATACGTAGTAAAAGCCTTGTAACAGTTTTTTTTTAAAACAAGAACAATTTATTTAAAAGTATCAGCAAAGCAGACAAAAACATGCTTGCTTGAAATATGAAATATTTGTTCTTTGAAGAAATAAGTACAATTTCAGTTTTAGGTTTATACTGGCAATTTTGAGGCCTGGAATTATATAAAAATTATTTTTCAACTAGCCGGTCATAAAGTGGTTTTTGTTTCCCCGTGCGGGGCAAACAAATCCATTTTCGATTTCCTAGCAGAAAAAAGTCGTGTACGACCCGGGAAAAAATAGTATATTGTGCAACTAGGGGAAAAAAAAATGTTGTTCGAGAGAGTAACAACCACACGAGTAAAAATAATTTCAAAGTGACATGTTTGATAACATGTCTATTATTGTATTGACCCAAATTCATAGAATTTTTGTTCATTTCTCGTTATTTTGGCATAGGGTCAGTTTCTTCTTATTTTCATTGATTACAATTATTATTAGATTTAAAAATTTTGCATCCTTCTTTAATAATAAACATTTTTTTGAAAAAAATTCCGGTCGGTTCGTGTGCAAAATCTTTTATATTTTTTCATATTATCCGGTTTTTTTATTCATAGTGAACTTTAAATATTTTTTCAATTCGTGATGCTGCATACTGGACTACTTCAGTTTGAATTGCAAGCTATGAGATAAGCTTTTAATTTCTATGATAACCCTTTTTTTTAATTATCTTCTATATTCTAATCCTTTACAGAAATTTTGAATTAATCTTTGAATTTATGGCACTGAAGAGGGCCCCCATATGTGGCCGAAACGTTAGCCTTTCTTTCTTTCTGCGCATTTTTAAATCTCATAATAATTTTAATCAAAGAAAATAAGAAGAAACTGACCCTATGCCAAAATAACGAGAAATGAACAAAAAGTAAAAATAATGTTTTTCTCGTGTTGCACACGATTTTTTTCTACTAGGGGGTCAACAAATGGATTTTTCTACTAGCGGGCCATAAAGTGGACTTTATTGCCCCGTTCGGGGCAAACAAATCCATTTTCTGACTCCATAGTAGAAAAAAAATCGTGTACAACACGGGAAAAACATTTATTTTACTCGTGTGGTTGTTATCCTCGCTTTGCTCGGGCATCAAACTTCACACTCGCAAAATAATTTTTTTTTTCCTAGTTGCACAATATACTATTGTTTGACCCGCACGGGACAATAAAAACCACTTTAAGACCGCGCTAGTAGAAAACATTATTTTACTCTTGTGATTGTTACCCTCGCTTTGCTCGAGAATCAAACATCACACTTGCAAAATAATTTTTTTACCCCTAGTTGCACAATATACTATTATATTAGAGTGAAAACAAGATTCGATTTAACTAATTATTTGTCACTTAGTAAGGCCACAGTAAATATTCATAAAGAAAAGTTAAATCCAGTAGTAGTCAATTTCACGCACGAAGGGTTCCATTGAGTGGTTTTAGAAAGACGAAAATTCATTTTACAAGCTCTACAGTGTTCGCCACAACAAAACTTGAAGTACTGTGCAACAATAAGAGCAAAGCGATTCACTTTTATTTAAGGGGCATTTATTGGCAAGAAAAAAAATCTGCCGAGTCGCACTCTGAATTTATTTATGATGTGTGCGCTCGCGGTCAACCTCAGGAATGTACCTGGGACACGAACCGCGTTCTAAGCATTTTCCTCTTGGATGACGGTATTGCTTTTTGTGTAGCTCACCTCCATATGAAGGAAAGAGAGGAAACGCTCACGGAAGCTCAATTGAGTTCGCGCGTTCTTTCCGAGATGGCGCGCCATGTACCTTATCGGGATATTAATTATAGGCCGATAAAACAGATTCCTTTTTCTACCATTTTTATTTATTCTCCGTGTTTGGTTTGCGATTAAATTCCCATTCATTGTCCTCGCTCCACATTCTTGAAATGTTCAACTCCTACCATGGTCGTTAATTGCCTTCCGATAGAACTCGGTGTTTATCGTTTCGATAGAGTGCGATTTAGATTTAGACGTTTGTTTTCACATTCCAAAGTCAAATTATAATTGATTCTCATGTCATATGACGTTCAACAGAAACTTATTTTCGTAATGTTTGAGAAATTTTAAGTTTTTGGAATAAATATTAGGTTTATAAATTAATATCGATTTGGTAGATTATTAATTTCAATATACTTGATTAAAAATCGTTTTTATTTTATCAACTGTATGTGAATAAAAATTGCAATGCTGGAGGAACAATTTATTTTTGAAAAAAAGTAATTTATGTACAAATTTAACATTTGTTCAGGAAGAGTTCTTTTTTGGAGTTTCGTAATTCCTTACATACATTTTTTCTTTTTATATGTCATTTATTTTCTTATGTAACGAAACGCATGCAGGGAATGAAAACTGAGCGAAGCAGTGACTCAAGCCCCTATCTGGTTTTAGAGAAAGTTCAATGAACCATACTTCACTTCTCCATAAAGATTAATTTCTTGAACAAAATGTACCGAGAAATGTTGTGGTCACAATAGCGCTATGATGGGAAAAATTGAGATAGGTTGGGACATTTTTCGTAACATTCTTTAAATTTGTTAAATGCATAATAAATTTCTGAATAGCATATCCTCTGGCATTATAAAAGCTTTTCAATTCTGCTTGAAAACAATTACATCTTACATTCGGAAGATTTTTCTCTAGCGTGACAAAAGAACTTTTCTGTCCTGATTAACGTAAATTGAACGTAAAGTTGCATTCTTGTTTTTCAATAATCTGCTTCGATTTTCGCCTTTCACAGTCCCAAGCCTCTTATCTTGGTAGATCTTTTGTTTGCCATGTAAATGAGACCCCAATTTCAATCAAGCAAACCTTCAGGCTCAGGCAAGGTTATATCTGATTCAGTACAACTTCTACTTGAACAATCTCTGTGCGACTTTTTCTCTCTCCATTATAATTAAATTCGTCTTTTATTATCTAAAATTATATGAATTAAGTCTCTGACTCTTTTATAACTCGTATAAAAAGTTGAGACTAGTTTTTAGGTCTTCGTTTTGTTCCAAGTGGAGAAATAATGAATGGAGAAGAAGTAGAGACTAAAAGACGAAGTGCAGGTCGTTCCGTTAAATTTCTTCATTTCTTGCTTTGATCGGCATCGAGAGTCTGAGGCACAGGTTGGAATCGAGGATGTCTCTCGACAATGCTCAAGCATGACATTCTTTCTGCAACCTCGTCTCCCTCTTCGTACTCATTGAATAGTCATTGAGCACCGTATGATCTCTCCCTTGAATTTCTGCGTGTCGCATTTTTTGCAGCCCAAGAAACGACAAGCTGCCTTATTAGGGCGTACGCCGCGGCGCTACTGTCGTACGATCCTCGTACGATCCTCATCAATAGAATTCTCAATGAGTGTATTGAAAGTATTGCTTTTGACTTTAAGGCCATGGATCAACCAGATCACGTGACCAAATTCCTGTAAAAGTTCGTGTATCATAACTTTTTTATTTTACACATCTTCCTGAAAATTTGGAAAATACTACATCAGAGCACGATAGACAACGTTAACAAGCGAGATTTATTGTTTTTTGTTACGTTTCTCAAATTTTCGGAAAGATACTTTGTATATTTAAAAAGTTATCTTACATAAAAGAATCAATGTAAAATTTAGTCACGTAAACTGATTGATCCATGGCCTTAAGGGCATGTATAAATAGGAGATGAGCAAATGTAATTGATTTCAGGTTTCTACATGTTTGTGTCTAAAGTAAATAAAGTTTTCTTTTCAAAATTTAGGAAATGGTAGAAAAGTTAAAAACGGACGTAGATAGACTAATACTTCTGGTTTCGAAATTTAAAAAAAGTTCAATTTTAGCAAAATATATCGGAACATTTTTTTATGTGCCACCGGCGCGCAAACTCGTTTTTTCGCTACAGTTAACAGTAGCGCAATGTAGTATATTGCGCTACAGAGGAATGAAATGTAAAAATTGAACTGCGCATGCGCCTATAGCCATGCAATGGAGCACAATCTTCTTCTTATTCTTCTTCTTCTTCGTACAGCGTTAGCACCTTGCTGGCAAAGCCTTGTACATTTGAACTGCGCATGCGTCTATTAAAATCCATTACTACTACACAAGATCGATAAAATCAAAATGGCCGAGAATAGTTGTGACATATCAAGTGTGATGACTAGCGCCGCAAACAACTACAATACTAGATTAGATTCGAGTGTACGCATAAAAACTCGTATACGCACCGAAGTCACATAAAATAGAATACTTGCCAATGCACACAATTCGGGAAATTACGAGACTCGCGACAATGCTCGCAGGACTGATCGCGCCTCGGCTTCGTCTCGGCTTTGCCTCAGCTACGTCTCGGCTACGCCTTGGCTTCGATCTCCTGCGAGCATTGTCGCTCGTCACGCAATAACCCTCATTGTGTGCCTAGGCACGTAATATACCATTTCACCGCCAAAACAAAAAGTCTATCTACGTCCGTTTTTATCTTCTCTACCATTTCCGAAATTTTAGAAACATAATTTTATGTATTTTGGCCATAAATATGTAGAAACTGGACCAAACTGTTCACATGAACTTGCTACTTTTCTCAAGTATCACAATCCCTTAAAGTTTTAAGCCATGAAACTTCATCAACTACTGCTGTTCATAAGGTCCCCACTTGAAGACATAATATAGTACTGGGTACAATACAGATAGTAGCTCGTATTATAGTTTACATGGTCAATTATACTCGTGACACGAAACGTCTACGGTTTCAAGAAAACTTTCATAGTTTCACTAAATCGCAATAGAAATATTTGTATAAACGTTAAAAAGTCCACTAGAATACGTGTATTGTGTTAAGTAAGCATTTCTTTATCACAACAACTCGTTTATGTTTGATAAATTATTATTGCTTGTGAAATTTAATGCTATGTAACATTTAATGACTTTATTGTAATATATTAAAGAGCTAACTAATGACTAATAACTCTGCGAAAACTTTCTGATGACAGTTTTTTTCTCATCAAAGTTGTACCTAGCAATTTAGAAATCTTTCGAGTTTTTATTTGACTTGACATTTCTTAAATGTTATTTGAATTATTGTATCCTTAAGGCCATGGATCAAACAGTACAGCTGACTAAATCAATAAAATCAGTTTCCCTCAAGATTTTTCCACAATAATTTATTATGTATTAAAATTTCAGCTAAAAAAATTCATTATTATGGAAAAATTTTGGGGGAAACTGAGTTTATTGATTTAGTCAAATGTACTGGTTGATCTATGGCCTTAATAATTTATAATAGACGTGGTTATTTTATACGGTATCTAATAATTACATTTTATCTCCGATAAAAAAATTAAATTTTAAAAAACTTTATATAAAATATTTTATTATTAAATGTAGTTGAATAAAAAATTAAATTGAATTATGAGACAGAGACATATACTTGCAAATTCATAGTTAAAGTATAAGCATTCACGATTACACACATGTGCAGGGTTGTTTTGTGTAGATTTGATTGGACCCTGCCCCGGGAGTAAAAAATTAAAAACATAAGTCAGTACATTTATATTAAGAGCTAATGGAAAATAAAACAGAATTCTAATGTATATCACTGCAAACTCAAAATCACATTAGCGTCCAAGCAAAACCATAATTCAAAACTTGACGAAATTCGAAACAATTTGAGTTTTCAAATTCCCAAAAGGACCAAATTAGTACCAAAACAATAATGTAAGCTTACTGTCAATTATTTACCTCATGATTATTAATTATCTTATCATTGTTAATTAAGAATTTTGATCATTTTTGAAATTTGAGAATTCGAACTGTTTCGAAATTCTTCAGGTTTTGAGAAATAAAAAACATTTTTAAAAGCGTTTTCCTATAGATAGTTAGCGATGATGAAATAAAACGAAGATACTGGGTGTGTTCAAGAAGGCACACTCCCGAAAAATACACCAACAATTATTCCCTTGTTTTTGTCCCTGTTACACATAAATATTCGGTTTTATTACTAATTAGCGATTTTCTGAGCACACTTCCCTGATAATTACGATGCTCCTGTCTCATTGAATTTAAGATATTCCTTAGATTGGAATATTTTTTCCTGATGTTGAATTCTGAATCTTCTTTTTGGCTTGGATCTTGGTCGATTTTCGTCGTGATACGGACTACATTGGTAAGGAAATAAGTATCGCAATAAAATTCAGTCGCGCTCTTGAGAGTTTCAGAGTTGAGTGCTGCCTCTTTTTCCTTCTTTCTACGTCGGTCAGACGGTGTATTCTTGATATCAGGACATCGGATCGCGGCGGCGAGTCGTCGAAATTTACCACGCCTCTTAAACGCAGAATCAAAAGAAAAAGGCTAGAGAGAGAAGATTTAAGGATGAAAAGGAGGAGGAAGGGATCAGGGACCAGGGTGGAATAAGAAGTACCTCGAGGAGACAACAACAAGCGACAGCACACAGCAATGCAGCAATAGGATCGCGAAATAGTACCATTATTCCATTCCTCTTGTTGCGCAGTCGTGGAGTCGCATTATTTATTGTTCCATTGCGATTCTCCCAGGTATTCACGCAATGCAATTTCACGCGACGATCCGTTGCGTTGCTGCTGTTCTTCTTGTAGTTCTGTTGCCTTACAGTTGCCGCTGAGCTCAGTGAACCACGATAATTGACGATTTTGTCCCGGATATCTCAGATCTCTATCTCCTTGACAATCTTGAATCACCTTGCTACGATTTCTCAAACCACAATGTTGTCTGTTGCCTATTTTCCTTACAGGTTAGATAACAAAGGGAAAGAATGGTATAATTGCTAGTAACGGGTGTGTCACGTTTTTATCTATTGTATTTTCTCAAGCAAATTATATACAAAAGTATATGCCGTACAAAAGTATCCGGGCACCGATTTTTCAGCAATCACATTAAAGCTCATAATTTTAATAATAGATCGAATGAAAACGAAGTGCTTTTGTGCAGAATTAACAAAAATATTGCAAAAAAGTCCAAATTTCATAGTTTTTATTAATCTTGAATAACATCTAAAGTAATGAACTTTTCAAAAATTTTAAAAATATTTACCTGGATAATAATTATTTACCTGGATGCTGTGAATGTTGAAATTTGGGAAACAAAGTTGTAAAAATTCAAATTCGTGAAATCATTCATAAAAAAATATAAAAATACTTTCAATGTATTTCTAAGTTACATATTTTCTATTTTGTTTCTAATAATTAATTTTCATAATTTGTAAAATCTGCTTTTTAGGTATGAGAATACTTTGAATTTGTACAACTTTGTTTCCCTCAATTTTAACTTTCACAGCATCCAGGTAAAAATGATAAATTTAACTTTACATGTCAAGTACTCGTTTTTGGTATTATATGTTTAAGTGGTGTAGTTATTTATCAAAATGTGAATTTAGCGCCACTCTTTTTGTATTTTTTAGATTTTAATAAATATTACTGATGAGGGCTCTGATCTGAGCCGAAACGTTTGATTAAATCAACTTGATCGTTTTTAGACCCTAAAGCCAATTTTTTCCCACAACGTACTTTCTTTCTTTCTTTCTTATACATCGTATATTTTCTGTAAATCTGTCTTTGTGATAGATGAAGACAAATTTTGGAAAGTTCATTACTTTTGGTGTTATTCAAAAATGGTGAAAACTATGAAATTTGGACTTTTTTTTGCAATATCATTGTTAATACTGCAAAAAAACACTTCGTTTTTAGGTCACTAAATGCAAAATTTCATTACCTTTGACGTGATTCCAAAAAAAGTAATTTGTTTGATCTATTATTAAAATTATGAGCTTTAATGTGATTACTAAAAAATCGGTGCCCATCAGATACTTTTGCTCAGCAGTGTATATATGTATGTTTTTTTCATAAGTAATCAAGATAAATTTATTTATTCTTTGTATAGTATTAGAATAAAATTCTTTTATAAATTTAGATATATTAACAAAGACCTTATTTTTAATACTTATTTTTTGTTTGTTTCAGGTAAGTGTTTCATATCGCAATCCTTATAACATACACCTAATCCTGATGGTTGTGGTAAGAATAAACTCTTACAGATTGTACGTACCTTTTCTTGATTTACAATTAGCAGTTTCGAATCGGAAGGATTTTAAAATTTTTGAACATGAAAATTGACTGAGTAAAAAAGATGTTTTGAAAATTTCCAAGTGCATTAGCTTACGGTATGGCTAATAAAGACAAATCTATTCAGAAAGCCGCTATTCGGACTATAGCTTTTCACATCTCCATAAATTTTCTTCTGTCGAGAGTAAATAACCAGCGAATGCCTACTTTTATGCGTTTCATAACGTCTTACTTAAAATCCTGCCTACACATTTAGAATATGAATACTTAATGCACTTGATCTATCTGAAAAGAAAGTTGCGTGGATGATTTTGGATGGTAAGAATTGCAGTGGATCTCGCGAATGTGTCGGCAAAGTTACACGAAGACAACGCCTTCGATTTCGAATGAAACTGCAATGTTTATTTATGAGTCTTGGCCACGGGTGCACTAAAAATTGCAATATGGTCGTGACTGTATCACTGGGTGGTTTCGAAATTTCTGAATATGCCTCTGGACATTCGAAATGGAAATCAAACGAGCTTCCATTGATTTGCATCGTTAAATGTAAATTGCAAATAACTCGATTGAAAAAGAATTTATTGAGTAGTTTATATTCCCTGAATTTAAAATGCTGTTGAGAAAATGATACTGAAATGATATTAGAGTCAATAAATGGTAAGGGTAGAGATTGAACAAGAACTTTATTTCGTAACAAGAGCTTTCGTATATAAAAATAATATTTTTATGAAAGAAAACTTGATATCCGGATAGACGATCGGGAGAAGTTCCTTTAATTAAAGCGTTTCTTAGGAAGACGAAATTAAAAGACATCGCTAACGCGATATCAGGGTCAGCAAATACTGGTTTATCCTAAACAGGCAAACATACACAGCAAGGTAGAACTCGTCGTTACTAGTGGTTTTACTCGCCTCAGTTCTCTTAAACTGTTTCCACCCATAATTGGTAACATTGTATTGCATTGGCCTTCGGAAAAATAATATCATGTTTTAACATTTTGAAAAATCGTCGAAAAAAGATTTTAATATTGGGTCGATAATTCATGTATTGTTAAGTAAATCTCACACTCGGTTTTTTACATTATTTGAAACAATTATAGCTTTTTTGCTACGAAAATGTCTTAAAAGTCACAAAATAAGTATGCATGAGAAAAAGAATTGGAAATTGAGTTCTGAAAACGTCATAAAATCTATTTATTCTCTTAATTGTCCATATTGACAAATCCTTAATTTTTTTAATTCTTCATCCTTTTAAGTTTCAATTTCATATGTTTTATCATCTCATTAATCAAAAATTTAAATATAATTTATATTTGTGTAAAATTATTCTAAAATTAATAATAACTGAAATTGATTTTCTGTACCAAACAGACGTAAACAATAGAGCCAAAAGGTCTGTCTTGTACAGAAAATCCATTTTAGTTATTAATTTTTGAATAAACTTTGAAACTCTAGTTGAAATTACTAACGTCACGTGGTCTAGATATTCCATGGCCTTGGGATCACTACTTTCCTAACTTGAATAAGTTTTACGTTTTGTTATATGCAAAATTTTATAATGTTTAATTTCAAAAATCTTCTAATTTCATATTGTTTATTCATACATAATTCATAGATGAAAAGTTTTATCTTAATTCATTCAACTATTATTAAGCTATAATGAATAATTTATGTTTCGATTCATTTTAGCCTATATTTCTTGTCTAATATAAATTAAAACTGTTCACTAAGGAAGATTCATATTATTATTTAAATTATTTCTTCTATTTTTACTATTATCATTAGAACTTTATTAAGTACTTATAAAAATCTTGAAGAATTAATATAACTGGTGTTACTTTTTATGAACTAAAACTTTCAGTTCTAAATTTATGTTTCTGGTTTCTAAAACTGGTTTATAAGGTGTACAGAATGGTACTAGCTCGTCTGAGTCCGCTTACTAGATAATAACCCATTAGGGATGTACTCTCGAAATACCATAGATACAGAGGATTTATAGCAGATTTAGAAGCAAATGCGTCAGATTATAAAGAAACAAAAGCACGATTATCTTCAGGGCATCTTCAGACACATATCATTATTATTTTGAATTTTTGAAGAGAGATAATTTTCGCTCATTACATATGTACCTCTTATACATATATATTATTATTATTAATAGTGTATTTTTCATTTCATTTTTCAAATTGTTTAAATTCATGGATAAAAACATTATTACTTGATCTTATTTTTAAAAATTTAAGTAGCGCCTCTAAAAGATAAAATCATCCCGGAAGGAGGTCTTAGCGCGGTAGGTTGGGACCCGTAAGTAAAATGGCTCTGGAGAAAAGGTAAAGTCAAGCCATAGATAATTTGATCTGGACATTTTCACGCGACAGGGATTGCAAATAAGGTACCAGGAATTCGTTTTAGCATCACTTAACTCATTATAATTTATGAGCAATTATTTGCGCGCTAACTCACGAGCGCACCTCATCTCCCTAGCAGTGTTCTAATACTCTCGCGTTTGACTTATGAAGTGTTATCAATCATTCAGCTTTAGTTTAGCAGCAGGGGAAACTGTCCTATAGTAGATAGTAATATAGGGAAAAATATTTTACCAATTTACCATCACAATGCCATTATTTTTATACGAAGAATGAAATATTTTGCGGATAACCGTCTATATTATGCTCACTACAGTAAAGATATTTTATTCTTTTAAGGCCATGAATCAACCAGATCACGTGACCAAATTCCTGTAAAAGTTAGTATAAGATAACTTTCTTATTTGACAAAATGTCTTCATGGAAATTTTGAAATTGCAAAAGAAAACGATAAAGAACGTCAACTTGATTTGAGTGAAAATTTTGCAAAAAATTTTACAATTAACTGTAATTGTCGATAAGTCGAAACTAAATTCGAACTCCTTATCACTACAAACTCAAATTCATCTTAACGACCAAACAAAAGTATAATTCAAAACTTCAAGAATCCGAAAACGTTCGAACTCTCAAAATACGAAAAACGATCAAATTTGGACCAATTTTTGTATTTTGAGAGTTCGGACGGTTTCGAATTCTTTAGATTTTGAATTGTCGATAAGTTTTCAAATTTTTTTTCAAAAGTTTCACTAAAGAGAATTTAACAGACGTGCTTTATTGTCTTTTGTTGCGTTTGCGTACGAAAAAAATAGTTTGGTAAAGTTTATAGAACTATTTAAAAGTTGGTAATACAGTGCATTTGCGCAACAGAGTTCTAGAAAATCTACAGAACTTTTCAGAATAAAATGCGTAACATTCATTACATACGACTACTCTATTAATAGAATAATGATTTAAATAAACTTTCCGGAGAAGACAGCAATGCACAAAAATGTAACGCATTATTGTATTCTTCGGAAACTTCGTTAATATTATTATTTTAATTATAAAGTGGTCGTATGTAATTGGTGACGTCAGAGCCTACCATACGGCCTCAACATCAATAGTTGAAAAATTATATTTTGGATAAGATAAAAATACTTTTTTCTCTACCTCCATGCTTTTTTTTAGAGAAGATAAAAATTATTAAGAGAAGTTTTATCCAATAATGTATTTTCTTTCGATATTAAGGGAATGTGATACTTAAGAAAAGTAGGAAGTTCATGTAAACAATTTGCTCCACTTTCTACATGTTTATGTCCAAAATATATAAAATTTTGTTTCCGAAATCTGAGAAATAGTAGAAAAGATAAAATCGGACATAAATAGACGAATTTTGGTTTTGATAATGAAAAAAAGTGTGCCGATATATTTTGCTATAATTGAACTTTTTTTAAATTTCAAAACAAAAAGCAATCTATCTACGTCCGTTTTTATCTTCTCTAACATTTCCAAAATTTTATCTACTTTAGACACAAACATTTAGAAACCTAAAATCAATATAATTTGTTAATCTCCTAAGTATCACATGCCCTTAAAATACAATATTTTTTATCCTAGAATCTCATAACTTCTGTCCATTTATAATAAACTAATTTCTTGCGTCTGCAATTATCTTACTGCTGATGCAGATGCAACTCTTACAGTGGATAATCAGCAAACAATTTTAGTGGTTATTTAGACTCATAGGTTGGCACTTGAGAAACCAGATGAGGCTCTGAGACTTGAGCTCGATGTTTACAAAATGTTGCCCTCTTTGTTTACTGCGTTTGTGGAGTCTATCAAGGAGTCATTTAATGGATGGTAAACGTTGTGAATGATCCACTATTTTTAATATTTATGTACTAAAATTTCTATAGGTATTTTCTCGTTACTCTTTACTCGTAAATATTGTCGAAAACATTCTTCTGTCCATAGTAAAATGTGACGTACAATATAAACGAAATTACTTTTGTCACATTTTTAAAAATATTATCCAAAGTAGGTAGTAAAATTTTTTCATTATCCACTGTACATTAAATTTTTAAACAACAGATACAGATGCATTCTCTCAGTGCAGAATAATATAAAAATTCTTTTATTGTTTTGGGAATTTACATATTTCCTTGACTTATATCGCTCAAGATCAATTTATAATAACTTCTAATTAACGAGATTTCGAAATTTTCATTATCCGTTTTAGAAACAATCCATTACCTTTTTTGTCTCTTAGGACTTAGAATTTAAATTACAGAATGGGAGAAAATAGATACAATCAGTTCAATCTATGTAATTACCCGCTTCTATGATTATTTATAATAACAACTGTGCCCAATTCCTTTCTTAATGCATTGCTAAATTTCTGCACTTTCTTCCCAGTTACGCACACGCCCACGCAATAATAATTATTATGAGAAGCTACAGTCCGCTGTAATCATATTCAACGGCTTAATAAAATGACGTAAGCTCAATTTTCAACGTCCGTCACCATAAATGGTTAATTTGAGTGCGTTTCATTTTTGATGCTACAGATACTAAAAATTTGAGTGTCCAATTTCAAGAGTTCATAAGGTCTGCTTTTTTCTATTTTAAAAGTGTAATATAATTAGCAGCTTTTTCCATGGCGCGTTTAACGACTTTTCAAAAGTTCCAGTTACAAGATTGTCATAACTTTATAAAATATATGTGACAATTTTCGTTCATTTACGTAAATAATTCTTGTTTATGCGACAATCTTGCGATTTCCGATGCAGTAAATTGTTACAAGACTTTCGAAAGCAATGAGATGGTTCGCGGCCCTCTGATAATGAAACTTGGAACGGGCAAGTCCATTTATTAAGTCTCCAAGGTGCGGGATGTGTTAACATCAGACGTTTTTAATCTGAGCAACTTACGTGAATTGCTGAAATTCACCTGGAAGTATTAATCATGTCGTAGATCGCTCTGGAATACCAGGAGAATCATTTACTACTCGTTACAGTTAAACCAGTTATACTTCAGGGTTACTTTAATGATTAATGCGTCCTACAATATTTTATATGGAAAGGCAAATCTAATATTTTATTATTTATCATGAAGAAGGACTATCACTTTTTATCTTACATATTTTCTTTGAAACATACACTGTTGTGCAAAGTCAATTGTTAACGAAGATATTGCGAAAAAAGCCTGGAAAAAAGTAAAGATTTCAAAGTTTTCTTGAATTTTAAACAACTCTTGAAGCAATTAACATTTTTGAACTTTTCTCAGATTATTATGAAGGTAAATTTACATAGACTATTGGCAACGTATCAAAAGTATTTTGATAAATTTTCTCTTGATACTATTAAAGTTACAATTTAGAAAAACAAAGTGTTGAGAATACAAAAGATTCTCATACTTAAAAAATGAATTTTAATAATTATAAAAATTGATAATATGAAAAAAATATAATAAAATTATTTTCAAAATCTCGTTTACAAATAATTTCACAAATTTGGAGTTTTACAATTTTTTCGTTCTGAGCTCAGATTTTGGCTGCATTCAAGAAAAAATGATCAAAATTTACTTATTTTTCATCACTGACATTCAACATAAACCTTATTTTAAAATGAGTCAAGAAAAGTTAAAAAATATTCATTATTTCAAGAGTTATTCAAAATTTGAAAAAGCTTTGAATTTTGTCCCTTTTTGGTAATATCTTCGTTAATAATGGACTCACGGAGAATAATGTATATTCAACTATGTGAGAAGCATCTTATATATTCAGTTGTAATATCTGAATATCCAGCTTTACTATATAAAATATTGAAATAGGTTTATATGAATATCTTAGATATTACAGATGAATATTTAGATATTAAAACCGAATATGTAAGATGCTTCTCACGTAGTTGAATATCTTGATATTGATTCTGAATATCCATTTTTACCCGTGCTAAAATATTTCGTTTTGGGGTCATTGAATGCAGAATTTTGTTACCTTCCATGTTATTTTAAGGAAAAACTTCATTGTTAGGTATTTTATAAATTAGAAGATTTTATGTGAATCGTTAAAAACAATTGGCCGGCGACTTCTGCACAGCAGTGTAATCTTTCAATTAATATATATGTAATCAAATGTAATTGCTAAAAAGCAAAACTTAATTAAATTTGTTCATGATGGAGCTTTTCTACTTAAAGAAAGGTTCCTCTTACAAATATAAATTTCTGTAATTTTAGACACTCTCCTTCTCCAAACAATGAACATAAATCTCACGCGTTGCTTTTCTCTTGGTTGGATTTGTCTTACTCATTTTTTTCCATTCGTTTTCTGTTTTTTTCCTCCTCCACATATTTGAAAGGAGTTGGTTCTTTTTCGCAAGACGGCTCGTGCAGTTTACGATGTAACCAGACTGTCAGTCGCCACGTGTACGCCGCTGTCTCTGCGGAACTTTGCAGCGCTTTTGTGCAGCAATTCGTGTTTTTGTATTCGTAAGATACGCAACTCTCTGAACGACTGTCCTCTTGTAAGTTGCTGCACGAAGAGAGTGCAGCAGCGAGCACACATGGTTCCGATTTCACAGTGCGACATCGAGTCTCTTTCTGCGCGGATGCTTACTCCGTCTAAAATTTGATTACGCTAAAAAACCATTATTCAATTTTATGAAATTATTATATTTCCACATTTGCTTTGTGTTCATGTTACAGTGTTTGTGATTGTGATCATTTTCAAGAAATTGGATATTCAAAGATCTTATTCAGATAATTGTATTTCATATTTGCAAAAGAAAACGTTAATAAAAATCTCGGACTTGCAGTCAATCCATTAAATTAGAACGATAAGAAAAAGGTACGAGTTAGAATTTTTAAAATTTGTATATTTTTTAAATTTGTGTTTTCCAAAATTATAAGTTATATCGTGTATCGATATAACTTTCTAGAGTCTTTAAAGTTGCAGTAAGTAATTTTTATAAGGGTAGAAAGTTGCTTCCCAGTTTTATGTTTCCTTAAACTTGAGTCTAAGCACTGGCATAAAACAATTTTAACGAGAAATGTTGTTTGTTTGAACACGTGGTGATGATATTATTGAAAATTATTCAGGATCACGTAGGGTATCTCATTGTCAGTCGTAGAATGTCGATATCGTTAACGACATTGGTGCATAAGTTACTGGTTACTGTCAGTGGTTAAGGTAGAATCTAAGAGAAGTGTGTCACGCGAGATTGAAAAAACTCCCGATCGACACGACCAAGTCTATCAACAGCTGTATAGGTGCTCGCACTTCTTGCTTTTTGCAATCCCGTTTCTCCGCAGCATAATTTGCAATCGAAAGTAACTATTGCCGCGCAAAACATCCTAGCTGCACAATGATTTTTAATACTGGCTCTTCATAAGAAGACTTGCCTTTTATTTCCTTTCAATTAATCGTTAATCCTCTTTAATTGTCATATCATACATTTCTAATTAATTAAATAAAAACTTTATATTTTTAATCTTGAGGTGATCCGCCACTTTTAACATCTTTATGTTTTCAGTTTAGACCTCCCATATAATTTTCTTTATGCTTAGCACTTTTGTTTAGAAAGATTTTGGTTTTTTTTTAAATTCCAGCATCTTTATGTATTTTTGAACTAACGATTTGGAGATTTTTGGGAATTTTTTTACTTAGAATAACTTTTTTTGTTCTTCAACCAATTGTCATAATTATTTTTTTATTAAGTTCCTTACAGTGCATAGCAACTTTTGGGGTATGGAAAGCACTTTAGCTGAAAAATAACCACAACATTTTTTTAAAAATATTTTGGGATATTTTTTAATTTTTTAATTTGTAACTTTTCCGATAGTCGTGTTACCTTATTTGACATACTCAAAAAGTTGCTACACATTGTAAGGAACAAAATAAAAAAAGAATCATGACAATTGGTTAAAAAACAAAAAAGTTATTCAATGTTAAAAAATGTTTAAAAAATTGCCCAAAAAACTCAAAATAATTAGTTTAAAAATACATAAAGGTGCTGGAGATTATAAAAGAAAACCCAAAACCTTTCTAAATAAAGGTTCTAAACTCAAAACATAAAAAATATTTAAGGTGGCGGATCCCCTGAAGGGAAAGACGTGATCGTCTAACACAAATATACTGGAATCATTTAAACAAATTGACGTTTATCATGATTCAGAAGCAAATATGTTTATCTAGTTAACCTATTGACATATGTATGTAAAAAAGGTCAAGATTGAATATGAATTGCAATGATCGAAAAAGCTGTTCATTGAAGCTTCAACAATGACCTTAACCTCGAAGTCGTGGCTAAGATTAAATTAAAAATATTGTCTTACGATCGAGATTAAGGATTATCTTAGCAATGATGCCTTTGATTATCGTCTTTCCTACTCGATCATCCACTTAAGAATGACGCAATGACTGTGTGAAAGCAACTTAATAAGACATATTGTTTTACGCGCGACAGCTTGGGGCATTGAAATGAAGGTACCGTTTCTCATATATGTATTATGCCAGTAACGTATCTGACCTATTAATTCGCGCGAACAACTGCCTTTAAGTACATAATACCTGCATGCATATATATGTACACACGTAAACGTGATGATGCGCGAACATGCACTTTAATATATGCCCGAAACACTTTCTCGTCACCAAGAGAATATCAACAATAATAATCGTTCGGTGGATCAGAATAGAGGATCGTAGCCAGTGATTATGACCAAGCGACGATGGAGCCTTCAACTTTCTAGAGATGATTAAAGAAAATTATACGTTTCCCTTATGTCACGAAGAGCGATGGCTAATCATATTATACTTCTTGGACAGGAAGAACTGCATGTGACAAAAATGCCAGGCCCATGTCAACAAAATTTATTCAACTATACTCCATAAAAGTAATCTATATGAAAGTTCAGCTTTTCACGCCATTTTAAAATAACTCAAGGTACCTGCGTCTTGTAAATCCTTTGAATGTTAGGATTAGATATTTTCACCTGATCAACCGATAACTAAACTTCGTCAAACACTGAAGGTATTTTTCTCATTGAAAATACATGGGAAGGAATCTTATTTTTCAATCTCTGCTCTGTAAATCTGAGTCAGCGATAAGTATAGCACTGATTAGAATCAGCTGAATTCAGTTGCGAATCAGCGAAATTTCACTGGTTTATCAGTTCATAAACGCTGATTGTAATCAGTGGTACACTTATTACTGGTTATACAGCAGAATTTTGCTGATTCAGATTTAGAGTATTTTTTTTGAAAAAATGTTGTCTGAAAATGTTTTATGATTCAGAAGGTATTAAACTAAATGAAAAAATAAATAAAATTAAAAAACCAGTCGAAATTAGTTTAATTTCTTTTCTGTAATGAAACATATTTTCACTGATAACATTTTTTCAGAAAATACTTTTTATATTACAGAAATTGAAAAATTTTATGTTCTAATTTTCAAACTCCTAACTAATTAATTGGAATCTTTTATTCTGGTTGGGGCATATTCAACGCATTCTTTTTCTGGTTAAAGAAATTGTACTTTTACAGATGTTAAAATGTTTCTTTTAGGGGATTCGCCACCTTCTATATTTTTATTTTTTGAGTATAGACCTTCCATATAATTTTTGTTTTGAGCATTTTTAGGCTTTGAATAGGTTTTTTGTTTTTTAACCTATTGTCATGATTCTTTTTTTATTTTTTTCCTTACAATGTATAGCAATTTTTTGAGTATGTCAAATAAGGCAACATAACTGAAAAAAGTTACAAGTAAAATAAAATGAAGCCAATTATGAACAACAACATTGTATTAAATTAAAATAAAATTTAAAAATTATATATCGAAAATATAAAAATAAATATTAGTTATTGTTTTAGCTAGAGTCCTTTCCACAGCTAAAAAGTTTCTACATACTGTAAGGAACAAAATATAAAAAAGTATCATGACGATTTATTAAAAAACAAAAAAGTTATTAAAAGTCAATAAATGTCAAAAAAATGCCCAAAAAACCCAAAACGTTTCTAAATAAAGGTACTAAACAAGAAAATTCTTTAATATTTAAATAAAATTAATTATATGGAAGGTCTAAACTCAAAAAATAAAAATATTAAAGGTGGTGAATCCCCGTAAGTGATAGAATTGTGTTGCTGTATAAATTCAGGGCCAATTATGTTGATTGACTCATCTTTTTTCGAAAAATTTGCATTCATATTTCGTTTTGTATTTTTTTTGCCAATAATGGGAACTTCAGAAGCGACAATATCCGGAAATCAAAATGAGTGTAGAATGTAATTAGTGACAATTCTTGGCAAGGTAATATTTACTATGCAGCGTCGCCGCTGATATTTATCGTCATGAAGAAAAGTAATGGCTATTTTATAGTTAAATTGACGATAAAATATACTACTATATAAACTAGCGAATATTTATAGCTGATGATATTCTTGCACGTATGAAAAGAAAGAATTTTCCGTTGGACCTACGATAGAATAGTCCAGGTTGATAGCCTTGAGGTCAGAGTAGCGAATCCATCCGGCCAAAGTCTTGTGAAATTAACCTCTTTTGGAGAAGTTTACCTGCCATACAAGATTCTGAAGTTGCAGTCTTAAAAATCCCATCAGCCTCATACAAAAGCTGTAAAACGATTAAAGTTTACATCGATTCGCAATAGTCGTTAGGTCACATTGAGTTCACACCGGAACTGAATTCGCTGATTTTAATTCGAAAAGGACGCAATTTTATTACGCGCGACCACGAGACCTCAGTCGTAATGATGATCATTATTTTCAACTGCGTGAAGAGTGGATCTCACTTTTATTAATGTGAGAAAATAAAAAATAAAAATAATTTAAGAAAAGTAAACCTTTTTATTGGATTATTTTTTAATTATATTTAAAAACAAATTAAATGCTTTTTCCAATTCACTTCCAATAGTGGAAAAAATTAAACACTGTTTCAATTGTAATTATTATATAATTAAAATTGTTTGATTCCAGAAATGAATATCACAAACAGGTATTAAATTTCACTTTCGTGAACGGGTTAATTAGCAAGTGATTATCATTTAATTGATGGAAACTATTTATGGTGACTGATAAATAAGGTTAAATGTTTTGCAGTGCCGTGAAACATTCGCTTTGAGTGAAAAGAGCTTAAAGTGCGTACACGCTTTAATGTACGTAACAAATTGAACGATTTAATATGGTTAATGGGACAAATCAGTTCGTATGGCTCCACGCAGGCATATGAGTGAAAGCATTACATGACAAATGTGTTCTGCTCAAGTGGTGAGAAAGTTCGTCAATTTTTCACCCGCTCTTTCCAATTTAACTTGGTGCCTTTTATCCTACTAACTATTATTATATTTATATATTATGCAACCGAATTCTCCATCGGATAGTTGATTTCCTCTCAGTGTTTATGAGGTTTTTAGATTTATCTTAGAATTAGTCTTGGCAATTGTGTAATTCATTTTCTAATTAACGAGTGAAATCGACGAATAGATTTGATCTGTCAGAATCACATTAATGATTTATTTTAAATGTAATAGTTTAACCATTTAATTCTATCTCTGTCTTTTGCGAATATTTACATCGGGTATGATAAACAAGTTATTAATTTTTATTTCATAAAACTCATGATTGATGTGAAATTGATTGTGCTTATAATTAAATTGAAATACATGATTCTGAATTGCAAGCCCTTTATTGTTTGCCTAGACTCAGCTGTTTTATTAGTATGTTTAGAGGGCCCTTTTTATAAACATAATAATTAATCGTGTTTTGAAATAAAAAATGTTGTTATCATTCAATGAACGTTCAAAACTGTAAGTACATGCAAGTTATAGGATTTTTGAGGCTTGAGAAACTCATAGTGACGTTGATATTAAGGGCATGTGATACTTTAGAAAAGTATCAAGTTCATGTGAACAATTTGGTCTAGTTTCTACATGTTCGTGTCGAAAGTACATCAAATTTTGTTTTCAAACTTTGAGAAATGGCAGAGAAGATAAACACGGACGTAGATATACTACTTTTGGTTTTAATAATAAAAAAATTTTTCGATATACCAGGTGTATAAGCTTAAATCCGCTGTTTTTTAGGCAAAAGAAAGTCTTTTTTTTTTGCAGAAAATAAAATAAACTTTATTCAAAGTATTTTCCCTTGCTTGCTATACATTTTCCCCATCTCTCGGGCAATTTGTGTATACCACGCCAAAAAAAGTCTTTATCTTTCGATGCAAACCACTCGTCAAGCCATTTTCCGACGTCTTCGTACGAATCGAAGTGTTGTTCAGCGAGCGCGTGACCCATCGACGAAAACAGGTGGTAATCAGAAGGGGCCAGGTCTGGTGAATAAACGGGATGAGGTAGCACCTCCCAGTTGAGTGTTTTCAAGTAGTTTTGGACCATTTTTGACGTGTGCGATGGGGCGTTGTCGTGAAGAAAAATCAGCTTCTCATGTCTTTCTTCATAATCCGGCCTTTTTTCACGCAAAGCACGGCGCAATTTGATTAGTTGTTGGTGCTAGCGGTGAGCATCGACAGTTTCACCAGGTTTTAATAGCTCATAGTAGACGACACCCTGCTGATCATGGTCCTCAACTTTTTTGGGCCGATTTTCACGCTTCTTGTCACTCAAGTCAAAATGACCGTCATTGAACCGACGAAACCAGTCTCTGCAAGTTGTTTCCGATAAAGAACTGTCACCATAGGCCTCCACAAGCATTCGATGTGATTCGGCAGCCGATTTCTTCAAATTGAAGCAAAAAAGTAGAGCTTCCCGCAAATGCTCCTTTTCTGGCACAAAACTAGACATTATTACTCAAGGAAAAATTTATGTTGTTGTATAAAAAAACTGACTATGTGCACTAATTTATGTAGACAGGTGTCGAACTCACACAAAAAAAAGCATGACGTTTCTGTTGTAGCTAAATATGTTCACTACCGCCATTTCTGAGCAAACAGCGGATTTAAGCCTATACACCTGGTATTTTCCTAAAATTGAACTTTTTTTCATTTTCGAAACCAAAAGTAGTCTATCTACGCCCGTTTTTATCTTCTCTACTATTTCCCAAAGTTTGGAAACAAAATTGTAGAAAAACATGTAGAAATCCAAAATCAATCAAATTTGCTAATTTCCTAAGTATTATATGCCCTTAAGTATTTTGCTTCCTTTCTGAATGAAGTATTAAATTGTTCAATTTCAATAGAGTCGATAAAATCATCTACAACTGATTTTTTCGTGTATACAATGACGTTTGATGATTATATGATGCTACCTGGACGAAGATAAGCATTAATTAGATCATAATTTTGTTGTCTTGAATCACAGTATTCCACTAGGATGAAATTAAATACTATTTTTTATGAGTAAAACTTTCTTGCAGACATTAAAAATATGTCTTTATTTTTGTTCACTATAATTAAGGAGAAATTCCATTTAGACAAAAAACCAAGTAGTATATGAATGTAAATAAAGATGCTGGAATTGACAATTGTTTGAAAGGTAGAAAATTAAGTAGGAAACTTAGCTTTGAATAATTCAACTCTATGATTTTCGAAATTACATCTCCGAGAATAGTGATATATTATAGTGAGCGTGGCTTTATCGTAGGCATAATGGAAGGTTTCTTTATAGCGTCATTAATCTGACCTATGTATTTGGCGAAGAGACATCGTTGACAACTGTCTGGCATAATACATACATTTATTTTCCCCGAGTACAAGAGAGTTGTTAACTTGGCTTTCGGTACTCGATTTACACGCGTAATCACGCAATCCGTTATCGCGCGAGAGCGACAATCGCGTGCATTTTGAGTGAAATCTAACTTGGTAGGAAATCGTTTCCAAGCGAGGAAAACAGAGGCTAGGCTCATAAGTCTAAAGGGTATCCAGGATTATCTCGAGCTCAATGATCAATCACGAACAAGCACTTGGCATTGTTCCGTTACGGATGTTACATTATGCATCTCTGTAATAACAGCCTCCCTCGGGATATATTCTCACATCAGACGCCTCGCGCTGTATCCTTCGTTGTTAATCCCTAATCCTGACACATGGGCCGTTTTAAGGAATTTACTTACTGATCCTTCAGGGTCTTCGACTCCATCATTCAAGAGATTTTTATACTTAAAAATACCAGAAAACATTTTATGGAGATTTTCAGGGTTATTTTAAAATATCTTCGTTGCTCTGAACAAATTTTAGTATATATAATATTTATTTAAAATAATGTATAAATGCGAGTTAGCTTTTTGAATTTTTATTTACATTTAGTACACAAAAATATATTTATTTTTCAGGAGGAAATCAGTGAAATAATAGAGTCGGTACCACCATCACCATTAAACACCATCGAGGACTTGGAATGTCTACCGAGTTCCGCGATTACACCATTCCAATCTTCGCCAAAGCCAATGACAAGGGATCGCTCTTACGGTACAAATTCTTTGCTATCGAATACAAATTTACGACGACAAGCTACTTTCCAGAAGCCTTCCGGCACACCCGGGAAGGACGACATTAGCGATTGGTCCGAGAACATACTTGCCGAATTCAATAACATAATTGCCAAAGAGATCAACGAGCTAACTTGTGCTAAGCTAAACGCCGCTCGTCGTAACTTTCCTGTGGAAGAAGAACGAGTTGAGTACAAAGACCTGCTCAATGAATTTGGTATCTGTGACAGTGACAGTTCCAATAATAGTCTAGAGGATCTTCCAAATGGAATTGATTCTTTCAGATCAGATCGAAAACCAGTTAGGGTAAAACGGAACCAAATTAACCAGAATTCAATTCAGGATGAAGAAGCTTCGGCCGCATATACAAACACTTACTCCAAGGATAGACTAGTTATCCAGAAACGTCGCTTGAGTGGAAGTTTGCCAGAAAATCTTCAATCTGTCGAAGGAAGGGATCGAATGTGTCGGAAAATTCTTCTAAATTCTAATTGGGTTGAATCAAACCAATCACTGCCGATGGATCCTAAAGAAAATTTGCTGCGTCTCAAGCGAAACAGCTCTAGTCTACCGACGGACTTCGATTTGAAGGATGTCACTAAATTTCCTGGGGGCAATTATGAACCAAAGAAAGAGAAGAATTGCGACAAAATAAGCATTGAGAGAGAAGCTTCGGGAACTTCGAATAGGGGACCTTGGAGTGGCTTTAAATTGAGGAACCTTGAGAATCTCAAAGCAAAACTTCCACCTAGACAGGTCCAAGAATCGAGAAGAAAGACAAGTCTGTCAAATAAACAAAATAAACGAAGGAAAATTAATTACGAGAGGATTCAGAGGACGAGGGAGCACGATAGTGATTATGAAGACAATCGACATGAATCTGCATGTAGGTCCAAGTCCTTGGAGAATTATGTACCAAGGTCAGCACCTGTTACACCGACTGAAGAGAAGAAAATGCCTTTTTCGAGACTCTTGAAAAAAAAGCACACTCCAGTCTTTCACGAGAATGGTAATGGTGCAATATTAGTTCGAGTTTCTTCATTGCCTGATCAGGATCTGCTGCATTTGTCGAATGAGCAACTGTCTAATACAGGAAAGAAGGGAAGAAGTAAAGATGGATTAATGAGAAAGAGGGATCTTTCACCCTCGACTTTGAGATCAAACTTAACGGCAAAAAGACTTTCAGAGTCAAATAAAGATGTAGGAAGAGTTAGTCCTGTGAGTTTAAAAAAATTTCCTTTTCGAAGGACTAAAAGCAACGATGTGGCTGTAGAGTGCCATTTTCCGAATATGGAGAGGGGAGAAAATCTAGAAGTTGGAATGATGAAGAATGGAACAATGGAAGACGAATGTGAAAAGAGATTTAACAATGAAGATAGTTCAAAGGCGGGTTCGGTGAGTCTCTAATTTTGTAATTTTATTTATTTAGCATTCATTAGTTTAGTTGATTCATTATTTGAGAAAATATCATACTGAGAATTGCACAATACATACTTATGGTTTAATAAAAATTCTTTTTATTTGCCCGTTCTCAATTTCCATGAGAAAAAATGTATCCGTCTCAAAATAAGAGTAATAAAATAAGACTTTATCGCAAAATACCATCCAAATGAGCTGGCTTCTTATAATAACGTTTTTTACTCACTACCATAAATGTCTTTTTCATTCTCTCACTCCTTATTCGTATATGTATAGCAGGAGAACTCAGCGATACATCTGTCTCATTTTTATCAGAGCAAATGAAATTATTTAAACATTTTTGACATAAGTGATATTATTAAAATGAGAGAAAATTGTCCTAATAAGTGGTTGATCCTTTTTCAAGTATTTATTGCATAAATAAAATCAATAAGACTATCTGAGAAACAAATTATTATTTTTTCTGATTTTGGTTTATTATTTCAGTTACCTAGTTCCTTGCACTCTCTGCTGTCGAGATTTCGAAATGGGTCTGGCACCTGTTGCACAGGTAGTCCGCCGCCAGAATCTCTCGCATGTGCTGATATTGCGACCCAAACGTCTCCAGCAATTTCCAGAAGCTCCAGCTTCACCTGGGTCAGCGACTGCGAATCTCCACGAAGTATGTATACAATTCTGTATGAGAATAGAATTACTAAATAGAATTACTGTCGAACGATTCATTTATTATATATCTATAGAAATAATATTACAAAATGATATTAAAGTTTTTAAATATGTGTCTGGACTTTTGTAGCAGATTCTCGAGTGGACGCGCATTCGCTTCAAGATGAGACGACCTTGGATCAAGCCTCTCCACAAGATACAGTTGATGACGATAATAGATCATCTTCATCCTCGCAAGATTTGCTGCAAAGTATGGACGAAATTTCATCTGGAAGCGTTTCACCAGACACCACGGATCGAACATCACCTCTTGAAAGTGGAATTGGCACAGCTAGTCCTCCAAGGAGTACAGAAAGACGTGGAGTAAAACGTAATTTTCTATTTTATATCTATCGTATTTCCTCAATATTGATCTCTTATCTTAATTTCACATTTTGAGAGAATTTTTTTATAATTACATGGAGCAAAATGAAGATCAGAAGAATATGAATGATTACTGGATAAGAGGAGTGGTTACCAGAAAATAGGAATAATTACTAGATGGCAAAAGAGAGAATCATGCAGTTTGGGAGTGAATCCTGTACTGTTCAATACTCTCCTTTATCGTTTAGTAATCATTCCTGTTTTTGAGTAATCATTCATTTTTTTGTGAACGCCATATTTTTCCGTGTATGAACGTTTCACCTCAATGAGGGTTTAAATTTAATAATAAGGAAAGTTAATATTGACATTTGGACATTATATAATCATCTAATTATGTGAGATGACTAGTGTTTTCCCAATCAATTCTGAATGCAGTTTTTAAATTTACAAATATGATGGAAAATGCGTTACGTCCTCGCTTTGTTTTCAGCGACGACATCCAACAAGTGTCACCGCAAGGAAACTTGGGAAAGAATTCGTCGTCGTCCCTCGAAGTTAAATTCCAGATTGGAAAAAGGATTCCAAGACGTTTGGATAAAGAGGGAGAGCGTTCACACACAAACTCGAAAAAACGATGATCATTACTCCCAAGATGTTGTGGATAGTAGTAGTGGGTTAGATGATTCCTTACCAAGAATAAAACCAAGTAGACCCAGCAATCTTCCTCTGGGTAAGAATGCATTATCACTTTGTATCTTAACCACAGCGGGGACGTAACAAATATATTTAGATTTTTAATAACCAGTTCCATGTTCGAAAATAATTGTGACGCGATCTGAGAAAAGGAACCTTAGCGTTAAAAATTATTTTCCGGATTATAATCGTTTTATATTAATTAAATATCGCTCTTTAATATTATGAAATCAGAATAATGTTTTATGCAATATTTTTCGTTTAGTAAGACTTTTTCCATCAGCGGTTCGAAATACGTTCGAATCCTCTCTCTTCTCATAAAGTCACTTCCACCGAGTTTCTGAGACGTAAGAGAGAGTAAAGAATATCGGAAGCTCTAATCGGCTTTTTGACTATTTTTTCCCTTCTCCTATAAAATCTTCGCTGGGACGCTAGGTCCCTTTTCTCAGATCGTTTCACAATTATATCCCAATACTGAGACTTTAATAACTAACTTTAATAAATTATTATTTTTTGCTTTCTAGGTCTGTCGATAACTGCAAGCAGTTCTTTGAGTTCTGGAGAATTATTAGAAACTCCTCCACGTGCTCCTTCATCACCATCAGCTGCAAGCCTTCAACTTAAGTCTGAACCACTCTCAATTGAGTTGGGAGGTAAAAGTAGCAGTGCTCCTCTCCTTGAAAACAACAACGACGTCGAGAGAGACCATACGAATGAACACGTAAGTTTCGTATTCAAATTTATATTTTATATAACCTTTTATTCCAAATATCTTCTTACAATCTGCAAGTATTAATTTTAAAATACAAGTACATTCGTAAGTGATGAAGAAAATTAAAAGATCGTTGAGAGTTAAACGTTCAACTCTGGAATGAATACATGGGAAAATCGTATGTAATCTTCATCCTATCGCATAAAGGTTCACTGGCGACTGTGGGAGCGTCCCTTTCTCATGTGACGTTTGAATCGAGCAGTTATTAGCCTTTTGCTTATCAAGCACCGATTAAATGTAAATGAAATATTACTTAATGTATTTTTTAAAGCATTCACTGTCCAAATTTGACTTTCATTTATTTCTTTTTACCGTAAAATCTTCACTCTCGTAAAAAGTAATAAAAATTAAAGTATCCATGATCGTCAGTGATTGTAAAAGGTGGTCATAAATTGTCTCCTTTTACTGATAAACAGATTTTCTCGGTGTTATTAAATATACATATAATAAATCATATTGTATAGTAAGTGGTAGTCAAGAGACAAGGTGAAAATCTGATGTTGATATTGAAGAAGTTGATTTAAATAAATCGAGATGCTGAAGTAATAAGCGATGGATAGTGAGATCGTGGTAAGCTTTGGCACAGCTTTCACCATGCAAGCGAGTAAAATTATCAATGAAGTGTCAGTACACGGCTTGTCCGTCTCTCACATGACCAGGTCTCAACGAAGAGCCACATGTTAGTGAACACGTCACTCGTATGCGTGTTTGTGGACGATCAAAGCTAATGGACCAGTGAGCCGTGCCGCGTATTAATCGGTTGACAGCCTTCAGCCCTCAAATAACTTCCCTGTGTGTAGACGTGTTTGATATTCGTATGTAAAAACGTAGGGGGTCTCAGGTGTAAAGGGACCTTAAGTTTATATCTCGTAAAAATCAATCACATCGATTATGTCAACATAATTCTAAAAAGTTTCAAATATCAACTTCACATCTCCCGAAAAATCGTTTTTGGAGTACACTTGGACTTGTAATTGAATCATAAAGGAGAAAAGTAAGCGATTGAGAAGTGATAAGATTAAATCGGTTATATAAGAAGACAAATTTTGTTCTCGAGTGGAGATCAAAGTTATTAATTTTATCTCGTTGATGTTTATTGAACTAATCACAGCTAAAGTATTTGAGTAAATTATGAATTTTGTGAAATAATTAACTTTTTCATTACTTAAAAAAATTTTTAATAATGATCCTTTCAAGGATTTTTGCCATAAAAAGCTGTAAGAGGATTTCAGAGAAGGTGAGAAACTCTTGTCTGCACTTTTATGGAAATTGGATGACGCAGATTTTAGAAGGGTACGCTGAGTTTTAAAATATACAGGTTATCGGTTCATAATTCGGGATTGGCGCACATCTCATAAAACTGTCGTTAGTGTCTTGTTTAGATAAGCACTTAGAATAATAATGGTCAGATCGATTTATTTCGTACTCGGTCTGACGATAACGCAGAATAATGTCGCGCCATTAATCTCATCTCTAACGCATGCATATGACTCACTGTGTGCAGTCTCGTTAACTATTTTTGAAGATCATCCAAGAGTTAATCGACCTAGACACTCAGTCTCGTGAAAAAAATATCTGTTTTTCCAAGAAAATAAATTTTTTTAAAAATCAATTTTGCTAAAAACAAATTTCGATTGTATAAAATTAGCAGATTCTCTTTAGAAAGAAATAGTCTTTTTAATGGGAATAAAATGGAAACAAATATTTTTTAAAGGCAAAGGAGAAAAATAATTAAAATTTTAAAAGCCATGAGTGTTTTCCACTTAGTAATTCAATGCTTTCACGATTTCCTCAAGCACATAACGCACTGACTAGTGTTTACAATTTATAGTCTTTCATATTTCAGCACCATCGATTTGCAAGTCTTCTGAAAATGAGGAATTCTTGAGATTCTCACAAACAGTCTCAACCTCTTCCGGGTTTATAAATGCGCGGAATAGGCATTCGCGTTCAATATACGAACTAATTCTAAACTGAACGGATCAACTTCGAGAGTCGCATTACGTCTCGTCTAGTGTAAAATTAAAATTACATTCTACGACTGCGATACTGTACTACCTGTCGCCAGTAGTAAATAATTTACAATCAGAATCAAGTTTAATGTCTCAATCGAGTTAATCACCAATCTGGATAATTTTATCGAGAGTTATTTTTAAAACGGATTATCGTGTGATATAATAATTTTATATTTGTTACTATGGCAAATTTAAGACGAAGAATTTCTAAAAGTCAGATTTTGACTCCGCTTTATGATTTTGATATTGAGATGGTTGGTAATTCTTATCTTAGGCAAATTCAAGGTTTTTAATTTATAATTTATAATTTATAATTTGAAATTTTTATTCTAGACTCTGCAGCAGCCGAGGTCACAGTCGGAACGACAATTATCAGGTGAGTCTAATTGTGTATTTTCTGAGTGTAGTTGCTTCTGCTATTGCTGTCCAAGACCCCATTTAGAATAAATTTTTATCGTTTGCTCGACTAACTACCGAGAATCGAGAAAATGGTAAACGAGGGAGGACAACTTGGCTAGTCATCGGGCATGTCCTAGCTGTGTTGATTGCTATTAAGAGTAGGCAGCGTTGTCAATTAAATTTCACAGTTTTTCAGTGACAAAACGTTTCTTTTCTTTTTATCAATATTTTTTTTCTATAAAAAACAAACTTTTAAGAAATTAAAAAGAATTACAAAATTAAATTTTATTATGAAGTAGATTAGAAAGTAAAGTGGAAAAACTGAACCAAGGAAAATCCTTGATGTTGGCCTAAAAATTTTTTCGCTGATCAAGTTCGATCTTTAAATCATAAATTTTTGCATTTTAATAGAAGCTTTTATAATTTCTTTTGATATGATGTAACAATAGCAAACGGTCCTGCCCTTTTAAGTCACAATTTGTACTTGATACTTCTTTTATCGTTAACGGAATACAAAACTCACTGAATCGCAAAATTAAAGCCAAAGCAATTATCGCGGAATTGCGTTATATGTATAACGAGGGAAATGGCTATCTGCAATTAAATTAATTTGAAATCTACTGTTTACCTATATATAGAAAAAAATATGAGTTCGAAATCTGATGGACATGAAATATTATTTTTTCTGCTTTTCATTTTGAACTTTTTTCGATTGACGTAAAGTCAATGGAAAATTAGGAAATCTAGGAATTTCCATTTAGGAAAATGTTCCATGGATCATGAGATTGAATAGAAACGGTTGGAAACGAGCGAACAGGATAGCGAAAATTGTGATTGCCTCTAAATCTCATGGAATTGTTAATATTATATTTCAGAGGCCACCTACGCGCCTTTTTATACGTCATGCACAGTAAAGGGGTTTAAGAGTAGATTCTATTCGAGGGACGTAACTAGTCTTCAATGTTGAGAACATCAAAAGCGTCTTTGTTTCTCAGGTAGCGTGCGAACTTTCGAAAACAGTGTGAAACGGGATTCTATACGTTGAAATATCGGCTTTGATGAAAACGCTTCGAGCTCGAATGGGTTTGATCGTGATTCGAGAATGCAATTACTCTGGATCACCGTAACGAGAACTATTACGAGAACGCGATAATTAACCAGCAGCACGATAGAGTAAATGCGTTCACTTTAGTTTTAAGAATAAACTTGATTAATCGGTTAAAATCAATTAATCAATTGTCTTTGTCCATACACTATTATATTAGTCTTCCAATAACCCAAAGCAAGGACTCAATTAAAATATATTTACTATATTACAATGTTTTTTTTCTCATTTTGAATTTCTCTATTACGAGATAATTAAGATGAGATTTTGTTTAATCGCTCTAGAGAATCTTAAGAACGCCCCTTAGTATTTTTCGCTAAAAGGTAAATTCTCAATAAAAATTCCGAAGACGTGAGAGACGATTCAAACGATTCTTCTATATTGTAGAGTAGATATATGTATATGTGTATATTATATATAAAATAATCTTATTGCGTGGGTGCAGTTTGCCACAAAGAGTGCTACAGTAAAGATTTTACCCAATTCACGAGAAATTAATTACATAGCGACATATAGCCAAGCCAAACGATCATATCGTAGTTTGCGATCGAAAATCAGCTCCTGGTTAAATAAAAAATTTAATTATTCTCAACTAAAGAACAATTTTAAGTACTAAATAATCACATTTTTCAAAATAGATGGTTTTTCAATTGCGACGATGAAATAAGAAACGATGACCATCGTTACGTCAAATGAGGTGACAATACAATATTATGAAAAATATACTTTTAGATATTACAACAGATTTTATCTTTGTTAAAGATGGAAATGAAAGGTTAATGTTTAGGAAATCTAATCTTACTCTCTATCTAATAGACTCGTGAAAGTGTGAATCCTCTTACTGCTAATAGCAAAGTTAAAATGTGAAACAGAGCTGGGAGTAGAGAAACAATAGTTTGGAACATTTAGATCAAATTTATCCAGTGTTGCAAGGTTTGCTAATTTCATTCATTCTAGACAACTAGTGCAATCTATTTTCAGTATTTGCACCCAAAGGATCGTAGTCTTTAGTTTTCAGTGTACGTCATCAGGACCCTCAGGCTGAACTCGAATAACCCTGTTCCAGTTTCGGACATCTAAGATGTCATCAATCTTCCCTCTAGACTTTATTGCTCTCATCCTTTGCTTGCAGCAATGAGGCATAGTATAATTTATATATTTGAACGAAAGATACATAAACTATACTGTCAAACATACATGTATAATATCTAGTATAAGTACTGAATTTTATAAATATTCAGTGAGTATTAAATTATTATGAGTATTAAATGAGTTAAATGAGTATTAAAATTCAATGGAGTTTTCTTTTAATTATTTTAGAAATTTGAAAAAGTTTTGATGGAATATTCATAAAATAGGACTTGTATCGACCTTCAAATAATAAATTGTATGCGATGTTGTTGTTAATAATTGTCTTTAAGGTTCAGAAATATTAAATTCTACAATAAACCTGTAATTGCAGTCGACCGGCAATCGAAAGACTCGGGCTCGAATCTCGGCACAGTCGAATGCATCTCTTTTCTCACAGAAAAATGTCAAATTCTTTAAATAAATATAAACATACCTAAACTAAAAAACTAGTAAATATTTGTGTCTAAATGTTACTGAAGATATAGATGCAAGTACATATATAGTATAAAATTATAAAGAATTATTTATGAAAAAATAGCTAAGAATTGCTAATACGAATTCTAGTGTTCAAATATTTTTTTAATAATAAAAAACTTCTGATAAAAACACATAAAAATCATTTAGAGTAGAAAATTGAAATGTAGCGCATAAATTTGAAATATAAATGAATTTCTCATAAGAATGCCAGTGTTCAAACATTAATTGTATAGAAAAACATGTGTTCTAACAATGGGATATCTAAATTTTCCAATCTCATCAAAATTTAAAATTTTAAAATAAAATGAACTAACCTTATATAATGTAGTACGATGTACGTAAACAACTGAGAGATTGTAATTCCCTCAGACAATTGTAATTTCTTGAATTTTTTCTTTTTTCGTTTCCTATGAACCGACATATTTTAACATAGTACACTGGTCACTAAGAAGTTATCTATGCTACTAAAGTTTTGTTATGAGTTAAGACCGAAAGTTTGGAATGAAAGTGAGGGGTATGCTTTTTCCTATTGTGTCTGGAGCTGAGATTTGAAGAAAAAAAACTGGAAGGATGTGCTCAAGATGATTGGGGCGCTACGACAAAGGGGGGCCACGACAAAAGGGGGCCATAAAATGAAATAGGAGTCATAATAATTTGTTTTTGACAGATTTTGAATTTATATTACAAGTTTATGCGCTTCACTTCAATTTTTTACTCTAAATTATTTTTTATGTGTTTTTATCAGAAGTTTTTATTATTAAAAAAATATTTAAAAACTGCACTGTTGGAAATTCCAGTCACATGTTTCGGGAAATTGCGGTAGAAATTTCTAACAGTGTAGGATTCCTTTGTAATTTCATACTACATATGTACTTGCATTTATATCTTCAGTAACATTTAGACACAAATATGTACTTGTTTTTTACAAACTTCAGCCGAATGAAACGATGATAAATCTTTAAATGTTTTAATTGAATTTAATCAAACACTTACTATAGACATGTATTTTAATTTGCACCCTCGTCAAATAAGATATAGTTTGAACCCTTCGAGGGAACCTCGTGGACAATTTGAGTTTCAATGTTGACAGCACCAGGTGTTTGTTATAGCAAAAAAAGATTGAGACCGGACGCAAGCGCTGGCTCACGCGAGTACAACGCTATGGCAACCAATAGGAGGGCAGTCGTCGCTATCACGAGCACCGCGTAGCAGACCGCAGTTTACAAGCGGCGTCCACGCGACTCGCGACTTGGTCTCGGGCTGTCATACAGCCCGGGCTTTAAATACCCTTAAATCACTCTTCAAACAATCGCATCTTTCAAATCATTCACTGTCAATTTATGACAGTCCCGGAAGAATACAATTTTTAATCTTGACAAATTGTGCTTTTCTTGATCAATGTGAAACCACGCGCTTTATCTCACTGTGCTCTTTAAAACAAGTACGTTTTGTGGAAATTACTTGTGGTTAGAAGAAATGTATGATTTTCTTAGATACCTTTAAGGGTATGTGATACTTGAGAAAAGCAGCAAGTTCATGTGAACAATTTGGTCCAGTTTCTACATGTTTGTGTCCAAAATACATAAAATTTTGTTTTCAAAATTTGAGAAATGGTAGAGAAGATAGAGCTTTTTTCCAATTTTGAAACTAAAAGTAGTCTATCTACGACTTTTTTCATCTTCACTACCATTTCCCAAATTTTGAAAAGAAAATTTTATGTAATTTGGACACAAACATGTAGAAACCTAAAATCAATAAAATTTGCTAATCTCTAAGTATCACATGCCCTTAAGTCACTGACTACTGTCTCAGAGATATTATAAACGTTCAGCATACTGTCGAGATCACTCTTAGAAGAAATTATTTTAAATAGAAAAATTACTCCAAAGTGTGATTGTTGGCAGTGCAAAAAGATTATTTTTGTTCGGGGTAATTATTAATTAAAAGTATTTTTTTACCAAGGAGTTTTATTTCATTTTGTAATTTTTTAAATCCAGTTTAGAAACTTAATTTTTTAAAATTGTTGTTATTCAAAGTTCAATTTGTAATTTGCTTATAATAGATCTATGAATAAAAAAAAATTTTGCAATATTCTTTCATCATTTGACCAATTTATTTTTCATTTCGAGCAATACTCAAATAAGAATTCATAACTCTGTGAAAATAAAGTTTTGAAAAACTCATTACGCTCTAAAATGAAATATGTCAACGAAAGCCCAGACAAATCTAAATTAAGTTTATTTTAAATCTGGATCATACTTTTTCAATTCACATAGTGTTTATATTACGTATAAAAATTATAACTAAAATTAGGTCAGATTTGCTCCAATTATAGAATACCTTGACGCCTGCGTACGATTACAAAGAAATTATTGTTATTTATATTTTTGCAACTTACGAAACATGCTCCGGTATTTTAAAAAGCTCCTTTGAAAATTACCTTCAGGTTGAACGACTAAAAGTACCGTTCAGGCGTAAAAAAAAATTTCTTACGAAATATCGAGCCATGAAATACAAAAAAAATTCCAACGTGAATTCTGCAAAGCAAAGTGAATTGCTTTGAACTCACGGGATTTTATAGAAGTTATTTCAAATATTCATCTTAAAAATTTGTAATATCATATTTCAAAATAATTTCAATATTATTTTTTTTCCAATAAACGATCAATTTTACTATTACTTTTTCTCCAATCTCGTTATAACTTTGAATTTTTTAAACCCATGTTGCACAATATCCAATTAAAAATTTCTTATTAAAAAATGTATTTCCTTTTTATTTTTTATATCAAATGTTTCCCAGTTGCTAATTAACACTTTGTATCTGAAAGTGTGTCAGCTAATCAATTTTGTAATATTCCAATAATAGTGTTTCATCTTCAATGCTACTTCTCACTTCAAGAATCAAATGATAGTGATGAGCTGACATTTGTAAACATGCAAAAAATCATTTTCTATGGGGGTGTATTTATTGAGAATTTGATTTATTAGCACATGCTGATGAATATCTTGTACCTGAGTCTAAATCAGTTGCTAAAGGAAGTTTCATAACGACGTCAAATTAAAGTCGATATGTTGATTGCTGATCAGATAATGTATTCATTGTTCAATAAGAACGAGCTTAACCTTGCTGTGAGGCAGATCAGTCACTGAACACCATATCCCATATAACTATAGATATAATATATGTATTTGTACTGTCCATTCGTGGAGAAAGGCATTACACATGCGTTTAAACTGTTTCTACCGTTCTCTTACCAATAAAGTTAAAGCATATGTTTAAATTGCACACAGAAAGTTTTAAAATGCAAGGAAATTTATCTCTGCAAATAACTGTTTTTGAACGATTTAAGAAAATAGATTCGCTACGTAGAGAATTCATGGCCCAGAAGTAGTAGAAACGCTTTCAAAACTTTTCGATGAGAAATATAAATTCAATGAACAAATTTATTTTAGCATCAGTCTAAATAGCCGTTTATGTCAAATGTGTATATTATTTAGATGCAAACAAAATCATTATTTTGATTTCTCAGCTTTGAGATGCAGTTTATTGATAAACATAAATCATATAAATTGAAATTGAATTAACTTGATTGCTTATTCTGTTTTTTCAACTGTTAAATTGTTTAACCCGAAAGGTGATTAGGGTTATTTTGTTAATAGATATTTTATCATCAATATTGAAATGTGTCTACAAACATTTTATTTCAGTCCATTATGAATTACTTGTATAACTCTTATGACTTTCAATTATGCGAATTCATATTTTCACAGTTTTTCTATTATACAAAAAATTTGAAGGAGTATTGACAAGTAGCTAAATATGAAAATTGATATAATTTTAGAACGTTTTGAAAATCTTATTAATAACATTTCCTTGATTTTGATTTGAGAATAATTATTGAAATAAAATTAAATAAAAACTTTGAATAATAGCTCAAAATTTTCACGATTAAAGCTGGTAGTATAAATATCCTTCTGGAATATCAATGTATTATACATCTTAGAATTATTATTGCAATCTGTTCTTTCTCCTTAAGCATAAAACAGAAAGAACATCATTTCCCTTTCACAGCGGAAAATAATTTCACAAAGGAAATCTGTAATTTCGATTAAGGTCAGGGAGAAGCGAATCCAAGATTCTTCATTTAGGAATGGAAAATAAAACTTGTTTAGCATAGTATGAAAATAAGAAAATTTAACGAGTTTTCAATCTGATTGAGAAAGTATTTTTTCAATTTTTTTCCATTGTCATTTGGTGAATAAGGTTTTGCTAATTTTTATTCTGGGAATATCTCATCCGATTATCCCACGCGTAATTTTGTGCGCATTTCGTTTTGTCCACCCACTGGACAATTTGTTTTACCTCAACGACGTTGACGCTTTTGAACTACTGAAGTTAACCGCCCTGTATCATATTTCAAAACCATCGTGTATCTAAAACGATACCAAGGAAATGATACAGCTGCTGTCTTCTCAAACATTATGCGATAAATTGTTCACAACTTTCAAGATGAACAACTGTTGGAAGATTTCCAGTTATTCCCTTTAAAATGCTTAAATATTCCATTTGTACTTTCTTACAATTTGCAAAAAATACTTGAAATCAGAATCTTTTGTCGCTTCAAAATATAAATGAGAATAATGTTTTCGCGAAGAAAATTAGTTTCTTTCATTTGCACACAAAAAATGTGTTTTAAATGAACTAATTTAGTTCATTTAGAACTTGTTTATTTCAAAGTCACGTGGTTTTGCGTGAGTTTTTGTACTATTTGCTGTTAATCAGGGCCGGCTTAAGAAAATTTCTCGCCCTACGCGGAATAAATATTTGCGCCCCTTCAATCTGATGATACATTAATCTATCTCTATATAAAGTAATCTGGAGTTATGTTTTCGCGATAAAATCAATAAAAATCAAGATTTTCCAGCTAAATCAACACACTTTTTAAATCTCTCTCATAGAATTGTAACATAAAATTAAGTCATTGCACATTTGCAAAAATATAATCAATTGCATACTCTTTTGTCGTAACGAAATCACAGTGCAAATATTTGCTACAATCTATCTTAATTGGAGAATCATAAGTTTTTTGGTGAGGAAATAGTATATTTTGTATCATGTGCGGAAAGGCGTATTTTAACGCAAGAGCGACTCGCTCGCGCGGTTAAATACGTTCTGCACGTGATACGAACGATATTTTTTGTTCACTGTTTCCCCAAAGTTAGCCGAGTCGGTGTCGTTTTGCATGCGGAAAGTTGATTTTTCCGCACTAGTGTTGTAAAATTTTAAGTTTGTTTTAATTTTCCGCGAACTTAAAACTTTAACGCACTAGTGCGAGAAAATCAACTTTCCGCACGCGAAACCATACCGACAAGGCTAACTTTTGGTGTACGGCGGACAAAAAAAGGTTTTTCTTATGTAAAGGTGAGCTACAATTTACCGAATCACAAAACTGCCCCGATTTTTCACACTTCTGTATGTATGACTAGCATAAACAGTATTTCATTAATTGGTCACTAGGCAGCGCTTTCATTCTTTGCGGTAAATTTAAAATATGAGATGGGTATTTTATATTTTTTCTATCGATTTCTCGTTATAAAAATTAAAATTTCACGCCGACTTTACCACCCATAGTAGGTTGCCTGTTTCGCCTATATGGTAGAGCCGGCCCTGCTGTTAATAATTATTTAGAACTATAAAATTAAAATTGAATCAAAATCCCACTTCAGAAGATGTAAGCGATAAAAATAAACACAGATGGTAGATTGCCGAGTGCTCTTTAAACTGAATCGATTAGGATTTCTGTGCGGATATAAAACATGGCAGCTGATAATTGTATGTCTAAGAAATTTAGTAATTTCAATCTTAAGAGTCTTAACTCATTCACGTATGTTTCTAATACAAAACGACGTGTATCCTTTGCTGAAGATGATAGACGTCGAGTGGTCATTTCAAAACTCTACTCGACAACATAATTTTTGTGAAAGAGTATTATTGAAATATCTTTACGCATTGATTATAAACATTAGACATGATGCTTAGACATGGTTATTAAACAACATAATTTGTGCAGAGAATACTATTACTTGTCATTGCTTTATGATCGACTCTAAAACTCTAGGAGAAAGCTGATTTTCATTTGTCGCACTTAAGCTTTCCACCTTGGGGTAATTTTTTCCTGAAATGTCTGTTACTTAGTTTTATAGTTTCTTCATCTTGCTAAAAGGTGTGAGAGAATTCTTATATCTTTTAGATGAGTTTTAATGTAATTTTATTCAACGTTTATGGAGTTTAGTGATAAAGGTTGCAATTTTATCAGGAGGCTTTTATTTTATTAAGGATATATAAATTTTACTCCTCATCGTAATGAATAAATTGATTTTTTTCACTCTAGACAAAATTCTTATGGACGTATTGTTATGAGAAAAGGAATACAGATGATTGTTAGTAATAATATTTTCTCGTAACTGTAAATTTTGTGACCTCTCGGCATCTGCTGAACAAAAAGTTCCTTTTTAGCTCGCAGTGAACGTTTACCTCGACTTGCATCGATGCGATCATTGAACGCGAAATGATCAATAATCATTGAGGTGTAATCTAGCAGTCTAAACAACTACTAGTTTGCTGAAGTGCTTTTCCTAATGTACCAAGTTTTGAAGCACCGTCACATTCTCTGAGGGTACAACTTCCCAAGAATTGCCTCTGCATAACTGACATATATATCATTCGTCACGATCAGTGCGCTACAAGTACCTGAAATAAATAATCTCATTACGCTTCATCCGTACCAACAGGCATCATCATTACCATTACCATTATTATTATCATCCTTATAAAAAAGGCTTTCATTCACGGGAAACCTCCCAAATAAACAGATCCTTTGAACTCTTGAAAGAAAAAAAAAGAAAAAGACTTTGGAAACGATTGCTGGTCAATCGACAACAAAAAATTGATTTATTTCAAAGATGTTTATTGTAAAAATTCTATTTTTATAATCATAACAAAAGTGATTAAAGTGGTGCTGACACGTGATAAAAGATTACTCTGTGATATGTTGATGAAATCGATCCAATGGTTCCTAAACGTTAATTGTAAATCATGAATTGAAAAACGTATTCAAAGTGAAGTGTATTAGGGGGCGGATGAAGACTAATCAAAAGATTTATTTCTGGGGTTACCCGAGGTGATCAGGAAGGCAGGGAAAAGCTGCTCCAGGCAAGTTTTTTATTCTTACGTGACTAAAGAAGTTCCCAAGTGAAAATGATGTCTGAAGAGGGTCATGCGGGCAATTCGCTATCAAATCCCGGAAATGGCGAAGAAGCTGGACATCCGACCGGAAGAAAAGTGTCGCATTTCAAAGAGTACAAGTTCTTCCGGAGTTTTAGTGCCAAAGTGGAAAAGTGGCCGATGCGGAAGGCTGAAGCACTTTGGCGACGTATGCGAGAAAGAAAGATCGCAGGTATAAATTCTTTAATGTTTCATCAGTGTTAAGAGAACAAAGACTATTATCTTACTGCTTTTAAATTATACGATTCTTCTTCTGGCTGATTTATTCAGTCTAAAGGATGACTCACTTTGATAATCTATGCTCATGTTTTCATATTTTGTGATAAGCTGAGGATTTATTTGAAAATCATATGACAAATGACTAAAGTCTTTCTAATATTAAAATTGTTAAAAAAAAACAAAAAAAGCAGCTAATGCATAAAATCTAAGAATTAAGGTATTTTATCTACGAAAAGTAGACCTGAGGTAAAAGTAGATGATTTTGCTTTCAAGAATAGCAATATTATTATTGAAGGACTAATTTGAAAAAGAAAAAATTATTTTCCATGAAAAAAATTTGAAATGCCGAAAAGTAATGCATTTAACAAATTTTATTTTCATCCGAACTTTTTTTCTTATCGCTTTATACAAAATTTTACAAAATTATGCAATTTTAATAAATCACTGATCATTTTTTCAGGAAAAAGATTCTCTACAATTCAAAAGTTTCCATTTTTCTGAAATGAATAAATTATTACCAAATTCAGCAATTTGTTTATAAGAATTTTGTTTTGGAAAATTGATTTTTAATTGTTTCAGTCATTAAAGAATTTATTTCCATAAATTGGGAACCGTAAAGTTGTGAAGATACTCTTTCCTGAAAAAATGAACCGTGATTTATTAAAATCGCATTATTTTGTAAACTTTTGTATGAAGCGATAAGAAAAAAACCAAAAAACTTTTGGTATTCTCTTCTTGAGATCATGAGTAAAAGGATGGAGACTGGAGATAGAACAGTTCTGCCTCTGATTTCAATAATAGTTCGTCGTTTCACAATAGTTTTTCTGTACAGTATTGAGAAACGTTTTGACATTTGATTAAAATCGAAGTTTGCGTTCAATTATCCGGCATTAACAGAACAATCGTTTGCCTCAGGATAGCTAAAGAAATCTATTTTTCTTGTCTCTCACGATCATTCAGATATTTATTGTAACGGACGGTAAATTCCGACAGTAATTATTATTTTTGCTCGTTGAACGCACAAGGTGAAGTCAGCTAATCGACTAGTGAAACTTGTTTATTATTCATTTCCAGCAAAAGTTCGATAGTTTGTGTTAATAAATGATAACGCTCAAAGAAATGCTTTTAGTACATGTACAATGTTTACGGATGTCTAAACTTATATAATATATACATATTATATAAGTTATATACATAACTGTATTAATGAACATTTTGGAATTAATAATTTCAACACTGAAAGGAAAGCTTTCTATGTCGAACATAGCAAAACGTGCTGAGATTTAACTATTCAGTTTTCTCACGTTGATCGTTCTTGTGTTTCGAGTATGACTTTTCTACTTCTTTTCTCAATTATTTACGGAGTTAATTAGCTTTTTAAATAATTAGAAAAAACAGACCTGGAACTTACAGTCGGTCAAGGATCCTACGGTAATAAAATTGTACATTTTACTATAAAAATATTCTTATAGTGTAAGGCCTTGAAAATATGCTCTTCAAATTTGAAGTCGATCCAAGCGAAATTGACTGAGTTATGTTAGTAGGCAAACAAAAATTTTATTTACATGTAAGCTATACTTAAAACTTTAAATGCGTTTTTCTCGAAATCACGTTTTTTGAATCGGTGACCACGATTACTCGAAAATCTATATTAACAAAAAACGGGTGATTTTTTGGGCGAAAATCGGACGTCCAAATTTGAGCGATCACCATTTTGTGAAATTTTTTTTTTTTATTGACAAGCTAAAATCAAGCACCGTAGAAACTAATAAATCAAAGAAATACTTTCGGATTTTTAATTTCAAATAACCCATTGAGGAACTGGAATGGTCACCGCAGAACGCACAGAGAAAAATGAAGATCAGAAGAATATGAATGATGACTGGATAACAGGAGGAGATAACCAGAAGATAGGAATAATGACTAGATGGCAGAAGAGAGAATCACGCAGTTTGGGAATGAGTCCTGTACTGTTCAATACTCTCTTTTCTCTTTTAGTAATCATTCCTGTTTTTGGGTAATCGTCATACAAAAGTTTACAAAATAATGCGATTTTAATAAATCACGAATCACTTTTTCGAGAAAAAGATTATCTACAACTTAACCGTTTCCAATTTAAAAAAATGAATCAATTATTATCAAATTCAGCAATTTGTTTATAAAAATTTCGTTTTGGAAAATTGCCTTTTAGTGTTTTCAGACATTAAAGAATTTATTTTCAAAAATTGGAAACGGTTAAGTTATAGAGAATATTTTCTCTGAAAAAATGATTCGTGATTTATTAAAACCGCATAATTTTTTTAAATTCGGTATGAAGGGATAAAAAAAAAGTTGGGACACAAATAAAATTGATAATTAAATTATTTTTCTGTTTTTCAAATTTTTTTATGGGAAATAATCTTTTCTCTTTCAAATTAGCCCTTCAATAATAATTTCGCTATTTTTGAAAGCAAAATTATCTAATTTCGCCTGAGGCCTAATTTTTGTGGATGAACTAACTTAAGTAGAATATGAAATCTGGGAACAATATTTTCTAAATCTCTTAATACATGTCACAGGTGCGCATTTTTTATCTTTCTCCTGTTAAATTCCAGATGAATGTTTCCCTGTTTTCATCTAAATAACCACTTGTCAGAGATGATTCTGATAAATCAAATTCAAATTTTTAGTTCAGCTCTGTTTTTGACCAAACTGCAAGTACTTTTACATCTTTGTATAAAAATCTGGAGTTTTTTGTCGGTAAATGTAAAATGCTGTCAAGATTTAAATATTTTATCGATTTTGTATTTATCATCGAAAAAAGCAGCTTAAAAAACCGCAACGCTAATCTGGATAGATCCGTCGCGATTGAGTCGACGTGTCAGTAAAAATAACAGTAAACCGTTGTGGTCACTGTGAAACAGCAAATTGATTTTTAACCGTCCCTTGGCTTCATACTCGACTCGACAGACCGCAAACTAACGCGTTACAAGAAACGTGTGGTGAGATTTAATGAAACAAGCGATAAAATTTCCTCGTTTTGACGAGAATATACCGGTGCATTTTCTATGAAATCGCTGTTGAAACGAGCAAAAATCAAATTGACGTTTCAATCAATCCGTTACTCAATGAATGATCCATTCACTGCTATTTCTTTGCTTCTTCGCGATAATACTTTGCACCAAAAAACCATTTGTTTCGTTTTAATTTATCGTAAAGCAGATTTATATATTTTTTTATTTTTTCTATTTCTGATTATATGAAACGACAGAGGAAGGACAATAAAAGGGGAAAATTAATACATTGGAATGTTATGACAGATTGTTGTCTAATTTTTTTTATAAGCTTATAATTTTTAAATATTCTAATTATTAAAGTTTTTAATTAATAAGTATATTTTAATTTTCCATATTATTCAATTTCTAAAATTAGGAAATTAAAAATTAGAAAGGCTTTAATATTATATATCATTTTTATTGGTTTAATAAGCTTATATTAAAAATCATAATTTTATTGAAAGTGAGTGAAAATCAAAATATACATTAATTGGCATTCATCAGCAATTATTATTTTTATTAGAAATATCATTTAAAATTTTAATTTGATTGTCATTAATCTTTTCTATTAATTGAATAGCAAATTCTACATTTTTCAGTCTCATCATCCACAAAATGTATATATTGTTTACTCTACCTATTACACGTGAAAGTCCATTAAAAAAAAGAAAACAAGTAATTATTATCATGTTATCAATTTTTATTTGAAGGCGAGAAAATCTTCCCCTAGACTTCTAGAGAACTTGCTTTATTTGTGGATAAAATATCACTTTTACTCGAACCATAATGCACGGCAAGTGGGTTTTCCGGTTAATTCCCTGGTTGCTTGAAAACCACGTGCACGGTGTCCTTCACTTGTGTGTAAAGCTCGACCGTTTTGGTAGGTGAGCACGACAACTTTCCAGATGTTCATTCTGCCAAAGTAACTGCGGACGTTTTCTTCTAAAGCGAGTAGCATGACTTTTGGATTATCTTTGCGCCTTTACTCTTTCCATACGATATCGCAGATGTGCCTTGTGCAATTCGAACACACATAAACAAAGTATTCAATGCATAGGTATGTCGACATAATCAATGCGGAAAACAGCAGCACTCGATAGGTCATTCGATAGCTTTGCGTAGGTGTCTATCTTATCTGTATCTATCTATTACATACTGTATTGCAGCTCACCTGGCACTTTGACTGCTCCTCTTTACTAGATAAATTAGCCTTTCACACAGTAAATAAGAATGAGAATTCTAATCTAGGATTTACTTCTAATATCTATATTTCTATTCGTGAAAGGGAGGGTAAAATCATGGTGCAAGGGTATTTATTCTCTTTGTAAAAAAATTTGATGAGCAGAAATTGTAAGGATCATGAACTTGGAAAGGCCTAAGTACCAAACGAAAGAATTTTAGCGAGGGTTTTGATACTTTGTCTAAAATTTCCTTCTCAGAGAAATATAATAGCGGAACCTGTTAGACAACTCAGTTATATTTTAATTCATAAATATCATATGATTCGAAAAAATAATTTCTTACCATAATCATTTTCAAGTGCAAACACTGCTTTACAAAATAAAATTTGAATTTTATAAAACTTTCAGATACTCATAAAGTTATTCATACATTTAAAAAAGTTGCATTTGTTATGATAAAGGAACACCGATGTCCTAATAAACGAACATTATCTTTAATTGTTTATTTAACAGGAAAAATAATATCCAGAGTGTGTATATAAGGTATCAAAGCCGTAGTAATCCTTTTTATAGAGAACTTCGTTTATGCAGAACTTTCAATTCAGAACTTACTTCTACAGAACTTACTTTTGAATTTTGCAATCCAATCTTGAATAAAAATATACAAATTAAAAATGATTGAATTTGTACTGAACCGAAATCTACATTGAAAATCGTCCGTGTATCAAAGTATTTCGATAAATATTCGTATCATGCGTATTTACAATGAATTGAGGTTATATTGATATTTCATACAAATAAAATATACTTTTTTCAATAGAAAATATAGATATATTATATTTTTTGGAATCATTTTTCAAAAAGGTATCGATTGATAACAGTAATTTAACCATATTTATGTTATTTATTAATAAATTTCCGAAAATTCATTTACTTTTTAGTAAATTTTGGAAAAAATTTCTTAATTTTCAGTTACAAAGTGTTGAATATTCTGATACTTATATAGCAGGAATAATTTGACGTTTCGGGTAACTGAAGTTTTATGCAATTACATATAACTGAATATTTTTTTAGTTTCGTAATTTTATGATAAATTTTTTAAAAATTCTGTTACAGTTTAGTAGCTTTAAGATACATCATATTAAAGTCAGTTGAGTTTCATAATATTAAGAAAAATTTCAGAAATTTCAGTACACTTTTCAAAATTTTGAAATACCGTTACTTAAAAACATCATAAATAACATCAAATTTTACGTTATTTTTGTAGCATAAAAATTTTGTAAATTTCCGTACACTTCTAACAGTGTAGATAGATTTTCCACAAAGTAAAGATTTTTTGAGAAGGTATTGGTTTTATGTGAAAAATGACTTTCGAAATTTTCATCAAATCTTTACGTTTTGAGACCCCCTGAGTCAGAAAAAATGGTTTTTACGAAAGTGTCTGCACGCAGAAAAAAGATCAGTAAAATTTACAGGAAGTTCGGTACTTATTTGGACAACATGACTTTTTAGTAACTTTTATAAGAAGTTGAGTTAAATCAACAGATTTTCTGTAATATTCACTTAGCGTATAGTACAATCAACTTAACTCGGATTTTTTCGTATTCAGTAGATTTTACTGGACGCTGAGTGAAACGTACAGAAAATCTGTTAATTGAACTCAACTTCTGGTAAAATTGACTGAAAAGTCATGTTGTCCAAATAAGTACCGAACTTCCTGTAAATTTTACTGATCTTTTCTCTGCGTGTGTCTGTCTGTCTGTCTGTAGTAGGTCGTGTGCGGCATAACTCTCGATAGAATTATCAGATTGAATTGAGCTTTGGTACAGTTTATCGGAGCCGAAAAAGTAAGGACAAGTTCGTTAACCAGCCACATCCAATCAAAATTGAGGGATGGAGCACTACTTTTGTATTTTTGAAAATAATTTTTTGAAAAAATCAAAAATTCCAATACTGGTTTTTGATAGTGCTCATAAATCTCTACAAAATATCCTGATAACATTTTTTGATTAAATCAAAATTAGAAATGTTACAGCATATTCAAATTCGAAAAAAGTCAATATCAAAATTCCATTTTCCACACTGAGAAAAAAATTTATCCAACAAAACTTTTTTTGTTATCCTGACAAAATATTTTGTTGTCCCAACAAAACATTTTGTTTAACCAACAAAATGTGTTTGATATAGCAAAATGTTTTGTTGGCACAAAAAGATTTTTCCTAAAAATACGATTAAAGTTCAAAAATTCCATTTTTTAGACAAAATATGTGAGATACAAAAAAAACATTTAGATGGAAAATTGTTTACCTAAATGAGGTCTACAAATTCTCATAAAGAAATTTCGGGACAGGATGTATATTTTATGTTTTGATTTTTAATATTAAAAAAATTCGATTTTTTTCATCAAAATATGTGAGATACGAAATAAGCGTTGTTCTGCAAAATCGTTTCCTTAAATAAAATCTACGGTTGTTTTTTCTTTTTGAGAGATTTGGAAGAAAATAAATTATTTTAATCATGTAATTTATTAAAAAGTTACTGAAATGTATACAGAAAATCGAGCGCGAGCGCCATGATGAGAATGTGTTCCTTAAGGCTGATAGAGCCTTAAGTAAATTGAATTTCCTGTTTCACTTAAATTCAAAAAGAAATTGAGTGACTTTGAGAAAATGTGTAATTCACATCATCTGTAATATTATTATAAAATTGGTTTGAGCTTCAGTATCAAAATATAAGAAATAAACTTAAATGTATGCGAAGAGCACAAGACCGAGCGCGAAGCGCGAGGTCCAGAAAGAACGGAGCGCGAAGCGCGACGATCGAATCGCGCGCCCTAGGCTCGCTCAAACTTGCGAGCTGCGCGCGAATTGCGCGATGAGAATGTGCCCGCCAAGCGGGCAGATTTTTTAAGATGAATTTCGCACCTTTTTCAGTAGCCTGTAAAATTAAACAGTATATGAAGGTAGGATGTGTCGCAAAAGCGTATAAATATTTGTATACCCCTGCGATTTTTATCTGATCGATCAATATATAAAATTGCTTTCACTTCGCAAAAATGTAAATTTTAAAGAATTGTTTTCCTATCAATACTTCATCACACTTTAAAACAAAGGTGCAAGAACATTCTTCGGATTTATGTGTCGCGCATTCTGAAAATTTTTCTCTCAGTCTTAGACTTTATCGAGAAGTTCCCGTTAGTAACATTGCATCCCGTGATAAATGCACAGCGGTCGATTCAAATAGAATATATTTCATGCCATTGTGTATTAATAAATGACGCGTATAAAAGCGAAAAGCAGTGTCGACGGTGGACCGCGAACTGCGATACGAGGTAGCTATTAAATTGCGTCGGACGCGTTTGTGTAAATCTACACCGAATAGTGTACGTGAGACATGTCAGGTAATGTCGATGTACATTATTCCGCACTCATAACTGCAACGTCTACCTCCTCTCTATGTATATCGATTTTGTCTCCTCAGAATTAAATTAAGCTTTCGGCCGACCTTCGGGCATCGATTCCTTAGCGGTGAATCTTTGATCGAGGAAAGCCACTTCCACGGTGTGAAATTTGACTTCAAAAATATCAGATTGTCAGCAATCTCAACGGCATATACCTGACATATATTTCAGCATATGATTAACATTTTACACACGACATTAAATTTTATAAAAAATAAATCACCTCTAGAGAAGTCGAAAAGAATTACGAAATCAGAAAAAAATGTAATTACAAAAAGATGAAAGTGAGAAACAAAAATTCTGAGGGTGTAAAGCTATTCACAGCAGTGACACTGTATATTTTATTTGGATTTTTTGGTCCATAGATAAATTCATGTCCAGGGTGGCCAAGTACTTGAAATGAAGAATCACAATCGAGCGCATGGAAAACCAGTAAAAAACATTAAAACTGTAACATTGAAAAATCACTAAAAATAACTAAAAATCACTAACTTATTACTAGATTTTAAAAGGTGCGAAATTTGAATTTATATTTTTATAAAAAGTAATAATAACTAATTAGTTGAGTTTGAAATTTCTGCCACTGCCTACATTATCGGAGAATCAACGTCGACCGGCAATCGAAAGACCTGGGCTCGAATCCCAGCGCAGTCAAAAGCGTCATGTTTTCCACAGAAAGGTTTCAAATTCTTTAAATTAATAAAAACAGTAAAAAACAATGATTGTGTATATAATACAAAACTAGCTTAAAAAATAAGCACAATTACTATAAAATTAAATTCGGATGATATTTCAAATTATTTATATTAGATATAACAGTGAAGTATTTCATTCATGTTTAATTAACTATTTTATACAGTACATTTTGTCATTTTTTCAGTAAATCAATATACAATTTTATTGAAATTTCTATTTTTCAAATGTTATGACCATTTGATTTGGTGTTAAAAAGTAATGGATTCGGAAAACACAAAAAACGTCAAAATCACTAAATTGGCCATCCTGTTCATGTCCTTGTTTTTTTTATTAATGAAAAATATATTGTTTCTGTACTGTAATAAGAAGAATTTTTCATCAAATTTCTGAATCAATGAACTTCACTTTATAAATGGAAATTCTCAATTAAACCTCACGAAATGAATTCATAATATCTATACGTTTAAGACCCAAAGTCTTTTAGATTTATCATTTGCAACTTGTACCTCATCCAGACGAAAGAGTCTTTCATCAGCTAGCACACTTCTCTAGCGTAACCGACGAGCTGTTTTATGAAGAACATCATTTCCGGTTCGACGAGTAAGCTGAAAGAGCTGCTAGTAAAAACGTCTTCAGTGCATAATTTAAATTACATTTGAGACTTGGTGCCCACAAAGTGGAAATCGTCCATAAGAAGCATAGGTTCTTTCGCAAAGTATTTTCCACGGCTACAATCTCTATAAGTTAATGTGAAAAGCGATTTTCTAAAGTGGAAAACCTAAGTAAAATTATAATCACTTTTCATCACATAATCAATTATATTTGAATCATACAACTTTTAATTTACTTTTATGGAAGAATTAAATGATTAATAGAGTTTTTATTGGTTTTCGAGGCATCTAATACGCTGACCCGCTTCTTACACGACCTTCGCTTTATTTCATTATTCCTGAATATTGTTCCACAGTTCAGTGAGCGTTCGGTTAAAAACACGTTTTTGCACATCCTGCAAGCTTCTCATCTGGCCCGCTTAATTGGAAAGTATTGGCTACGAACGGTATTGCTGATGTGACATTCAGTGTATTTGAATGGCCCGACTGAATATAACGAATATTTTTCAAAAGAACGATATTGCGTGTTTCATTGTGCTGCAAAATTAGGAATTGTCTACTTTCTTTTGAATTTAAGTTGATTTTATAAATCCAATAAACAATTTTCTAACAAACAAAAAGCAATTCATCAAGTTTAATTCATCCTGAAGCTAGTGCATCCAACATCTTTAATTGACTATATTAAAGGAAGCATTCAAGAAGATAATCAAGATAGTTACTAATTAATTATAGATAGGACTTGTATCGACCCTTTGATGAATATTCGATATATGTGTAAATTGGCTTTAGGGTCCAGAAATGATGAAAACTCAGTTCTTACATTCTTTCAAACGTTTCGACTCAGGTTGGAGTCCTCATCAGTGAGAATTTATTTCTATAAAAATACAAAGGAGGAATCTTAAGAATTGACCGTGTGACGGATAAACATTGTAGTAAAAAAGTGATATAAGAATCGCAGGTGTGAAAATAAAATTGGACTAAGTAACTGAATTTGCAACACAGTAAACTGTAACAAAATTGTGCAAAAAAAAAAAAATTTTTTTCCGTAAAATTGCTAAAAAGAACCTTGAAGAGACATTGTGATACAATGATATAAATGAATTGTGCATGTGAACCTATAAAATTGGTCTAAACTGAATTGTAATGAACTGTACAGAAAAAAATATTTCTATAAGAATACAAATGAAGAAACTTGAACAATTTGAAACTGTGACCGATGAAAAATATGTTAAGAATAATTTAAAAGGATTGCAAGTTTGAAATTGAAAAAAATTGGTCTAAATAACTAAATTTGCTAAAAAGTAAAGGCGTAAAGCCTTAATTTGAAAGAAATAATAACAAGAGAGGCTTAAAGTAACACGTGTGACAGATAACAATTTTGGCTAACCGATATGAATGAAATTGTACAAGTGAAACCATAAGTGGTATAAACCAAATGTTAAAAATGTAAAATGTAAAAAAATGTAAAAAACTTGTACAGAAAAATTTCTTGTAAAAAGACAGAGGAAGAAACTTAAAATCTTGAATGTGTGACCGATGAACATACTGTTAAAAAATGATGTAAAAAAATTCAAAGTTTGACACTATAAAATTGGGCTAAATAACTAAATTTTCGATACAGTAAAACTGTAATAAAAACTGTACAAAAAATTTCCCTGTGAAATTACTAAAGAGAACCTAAAAGAATAGCACGTGTGGCGGATAACATTGTAATAAAATTATACGAATGAATTATATATGTGAACTATAAAATGGGTCTAAACTAAATGTAAATGAACTGTACAGAACAATTTTCTCTATAAAGGTACAAAAGAAAAACTTGAAACAATTTTGAACGTGTGACAGATAAGCATTCTGTTAAAATGATGTAAAAGAATTGCAAGTTTGAAATTATAAAATTGGTATAAATAACTAAATTAGCTAAAAAGTAAACCTGTGAACCTTAATTTGAAAAAATTACTAACAAGAGAGACTAAAAGGTAGCACGTGTGACAGATAACAATTTTTGGTAAAACCGATGTAAATGAATTGTATAAGTGAAACTATAAAAATGGTCAAAAAATTCGATTTGCATGAAAATATAAAGTACACAAAAATTTAATTCTGTAAAATTACTAAGGGGAGAAAAAATTTTAAGAAATTTTAAAAATAGCACATGTGACGGATAAACATTGCGGGATAAAAAGTCAAAAAGTGAGAGCTTATCAACAACAAAAAAACACTGTAAACGAAACTGACCTGTTATTTTATTACGTAGACATACAGCGATGATAAAAAAGATTAATCCAAATGAACACAAAAATTCCCTTTTTTCTTCCTTTTCCTTCGTACCAAACAAGATAGACACATAATTTTGACCCCAGAAAAATGGACCGCCCTCACCAAGCACACGTGGCGCCAGGATCATAAATTTGATTTTGACCAGGTAAAAATAGTTGACAGATCTAACAATTATAAAAAACGTATGATTCTCGAAATGACTCACATTGCTAGCAATGCCCATACAGTCAATCAAAGAACGGACACAGACAATCTATCTGCTTTTTACTTTCCTCTTTTAAATAAAAAAACTTAGGTTTACACAAATTTTCCACAGCTTCCGAAAATTCTGGCAAACTTTACCAAATTTTATCGAATTTTATCGATTTTATCAAATTTATCATTAAATTGCAAAAATTTAAAAATTATATAATTTCTGTTAAGAGTCTTATAATTCCACATACGGGCATCATAATATCCATCACTTTGTATGTACATTGAAAACTAAATTTATTTTCCACCTTAATCTTGCGACACTGAGACTGTCAAACAAAAAAATGTTTAAAAAATTTTTAAAAAAAAAAACCCCGGTCACATGTCTCGGGAGATTGTTGGTGAAAATTTCTAACAGTTATACACAGACTCTTATGACTCGTCTCAAATTTCATAGCCCTCCTTTGTTACATTCTCTGGACATCTTGTGGACATATTTCTACAATTTTTTTCTCCTTTTCATTTTAACCGAGACTTTCCAAAGCAAAAAAACCTAACCCTCCACTCCACTTTACAAAGCCTTTTCCAAGTCAGTTTCCAAGTGCAACTCAGTTTTCAAGTAAAACCCGTAGTGTCAGCATTTATTTGTTTCAAAATTATGTGTCTATCTTGTTTGGTACGAAGGAAAAGGAAGAAAAAAGGGAATTTTTGTGTTCATTTGGATTAATCTTTTTTATCATCGCTGTATGTCTACGTAATAAAATAACAGGTCAGTTTCGTTTACAGTGTTTTTTTGTTGTTGATAAGCTCTCACTTTTTGACTTTTTATCCCGCAATGTTTATCCGTCACATGTGCTATTTTTAAAATTTCTTAAAATTTTTTCTCCCCTTAGTAATTTTACAGAATTAAATTTTTGTGTACTTTATATTTTCATGCAAATCGAATTTTTTGACCATTTTTATAGTTTCACTTATACAATTCATTTACATCGGTTTTACCAAAAATTGTTATCTGTCACACGTGCTACCTTTTAGTCTCTCTTGTTAGTAATTTTTTCAAATTAAGGTTCACAGGTTTACTTTTTAGCTAATTTAGTTATTTATACCAATTTTATAATTTCAAACTTGCAATTCTTTTACATCATTTTAACAGAATGCTCATCTGTCACACGTTCAAAATTGTTTCAAGTTTTTCTTTTGTACCTTTATAGAGAAAATTGTTCTGTACAGTTCATTTACATTTAGTTTAGACCCATTTTATAGTTCACATATATAATTCATTCGTATAATTTTATTACAATGTTATCCGCCACACGTGCTATTCTTTTAGGTTCTCTTTAGTAATTTCACAGGGAAATTTTTTGTACAGTTTTTGTTACAGTTTTACTGTATCGAAAATTTAGTTATTTAGCCCAATTTTATAGTGTCAAACTTTGAATTTTTTTACATCATTTTTTAACAGTATGTTCATCGGTCACACATTCAAGATTTTAAGTTTCTTCCTCTGTCTTTTTACAAGAAATTTTTCTGTACAAGTTTTTTACATTTTTTACATTTTTTTACATTTTACATTTTTAACATTTGGTTTATACCATTTATGGTTTCACTTGTACAATTTCATTCATATCGGTTAGCTAAAATTGTTATCTGTCACACGTGTTACTTTAAGCCTCTCTTGTTATTATTTCTTTCAAATTAAGGCTTTACGCCTTTACTTTTTAGCAAATTTAGTTATTTAGACCAATTTTTTTCAATTTCAAACTTGCAATCCTTTTAAATTATTCTTAACATATTTTTCATCGGTCACAGTTTCAAATTGTTCAAGTTTCTTCATTTGTATTCTTATAGAAATATTTTTTTCTGTACAGTTCATTACAATTCAGTTTAGACCAATTTTATAGGTTCACATGCACAATTCATTTATATCATTGTATCACAATGTCTCTTCAAGGTTCTTTTTAGCAATTTTACGGAAAAAAATTTTTTTTTTTTTGCACAATTTTGTTACAGTTTACTGTGTTGCAAATTCAGTTACTTAGTCCAATTTTATTTTCACACCTGCGATTCTTATATCACTTTTTTACTACAATGTTTATCCGTCACACGGTCAATTCTTAAGATTCCTCCTTTGTATTTTTATAGAAATAAATTCTCACTGATGAGGACTCCAACCTGAGTCGAAACGTTTGAAAGAATGTAAGAACTGAGTTTTCATCATTTCTGGACCCTAAAGCCAATTTACACATATATCGAATATAGTTACTAATACATTAAGGGCATGTGATACTTAGTAAATTAGCAAATTTGACTGATTTCAGGTTTCTACATGTTTGTGTCTAAAGTACATGAAATTTTCTTTTCAAAACTTAGTAAATGGTAGCGAAGATGAAAACGGACGTAGATAGACTACTTTTGGTTTCAAAATTGAAGAAAAGTTCAATTTTGGCAAAATATTTCGGAAAGTTTGTTTAAATTATCAAAACCAAAAGTAGTCTAACTATGTATGTTTTTATCTTCCCTGCCATTACACGAATTTTGAATAGAAAATTTTTTGTACTTTGGACACAATCATGTAGAAAATGGACCAAATTGTTCACATGAACTTGCTACTTTTCTCAAGTATCATATGCCTTTAATATGTGATTTCAATGAATTTTATAAAATTCAAATATTTACGAATAAATCAGTTTACAAATATTTGTACAGTTTTACCTTTTTGCAAGTTTAGTTATTTAGACAAATTTTATAGTTTCACAATTGCAATTCTTTTATATCATTTTTTAACAGAATGTTTATCGGTTACACGTGCAAATTTTTAAGTTTCTACCTTTGTACTTTTATAGAAAAAATTTGTTGTGCAGTCTTTACTTTTTAGTTTTGTAAATTTAGTTTAGACCAAATTTATAGTTTTCACATATACAATTCATTTATATCGTTTTACCACAATGTTTATCTGCCACACGTGCTTTTTTCAAGTTTCTCTTCTTAGTATTTTTACAACAAAAAATTTCTTGTACAGGTTTACTTTTTTGCAAATTTAGTTACTAGACCAATTTTATATTTTCACACTTGTAATTCCTTTATATCATTTTTTACCACAATGTTTATCCGTCACACGGGCAATTTTTAAGTTTCTTCCTTTGTATTTTTTATAGAAATAAATTCTCACTGATGAGGACTCCAATTTGAGTCGAAACGTTTGAAAATATGAAACTTTGAGTTAGATTTTTTCTGCACCCTAAAGCCAACTAAGAACATCAACAATATTCTGTCGACAGACAATCAAAAGACCTGGGCTCGAATCCCAGCGCAGTCGAAAGCGTCTTTTTTTCCACAGAAAGATTTTCAAATTCATTAATATTCTTCAGAATAATTTTTGGTACATGATTATATACAAAATATGCATTAAGGCCATGGATCAATCAGGACAGCTGACTAAATCAATAAAATCAGTTTTTCCCAAAATTTTTCCTCAATAATGAATTTTTTTTACCGAAACCTTAGGACATAATAAATGACATATTAGCGGATAGCTATAGATTTTCATTAGTTTTTAACAATTAAAAAATTTTACTTTTTTTTATTGCTTAAAACTAATTGAAGTCTAAAGCCATCCGCTAATATGTCTTTTATTATGTCTTAAAGCTACAGCTAAAAAAATGCATTATTGTGGAAAAATTTTGGGGGGAACCGGGAAACTAAAATTATTGATTTACCCAGCTTTACTTGTTGATCCATGGCCTTAATAGGTAAAGACCGGCGAATCAGAAGCAAGTATCAAGTTTCTAATGGTATATAAATCCACATAAAAATGTTTTCCTATCGCGATAATTTATTAGTCTCTGTTTTTGTAAAAAAGCCTACAACTCTTAAACATAATGGCTTTTTTGAGTTGCAAGCATTTTTCGAACAAGCAACTCGATTTGTGGAACCACTCGCAGTGTTATAATGTTTCTTTTTCTCCAGCATAATAGAGTCTGCCAAAAATAAACGAGCAAATCTTGGTTGTGCCTACATAACTTCATTTGAGGGCTTCTTACTGGTGACCAAAAGCACGTTTCTTAAGAAAAACAAGCTTGACCATTAGCTTATGCAAAACGCACGTTTCCAATGTTGCATCCACGTGCAGGCTGGTTTATATTGTGATCTATTATAAGCTCTAGGTGCTTCCATAAATAAATTCACTGACTACCACCATATCGCGACGGTAAAGTCAAACCTTAAACACACCAATGTGATACTAAGAAGACTTACATTATACGCTTGGTTCTGCATATCAGCAGAAAATGCGCTGGTCCGAATGATCGACAAGAGGCAGACAGATGGAAATAAACAATGTCTATCTTACATCTAATCACCATCAGATACCTACATTTTCCGGATTGAGCGCCGATGCAATCTATAACATTACCAAATAAATGTCTGATTTATTCATCTATAATAATTGAATTTATGTGTAAGAAGCAGGAAGATGTCTGAAACTTTAAATAAGTAATGCACTTGAATGTTTAATGAAAATGATGTTTCTTAATTTTAATGAACTTACGTTTAATTTATGCTATACATATACACAGTTGTTACACAAGTCTGGTTTCAAAATTCCATGACTTTTCCAGGTTTGCCAGGTCTAATTTTGAAAAAATCCCAGGTCTACTTTTTTTTTAAATACATTTAAAATTCATTTTAACTCGTTCTATTACAATGAAAACGACTTTTTAACGATGAATTATTAAATTGTATATTTTTCAATAATATTTGCATAAAAGTGAAAAATAATTCTGTAATTATTGTTGTATTATTTTTAATATTATTGCAAATAGAACACTTAAAAGACAATGATAGTCATACTATTCATTTTAAAGTTAGGATTACAGTTGGAAACAATAGTAATCTAAGAAACTCTGAAATTAAAAAAAAAAACTTAAGATAAAACTTTTAAATTGCATAAACAACTAATTTCGTCTATATATAAATTCATCGAGTTTTAATCAGTTCATGAATTTCTTCTTCGATGCCTTCAAGTTCTTTTTGCTTTTCCAATTGAATTGTATTTTGTCTGATATTTGTCTTTTTCTCAATTTTTCTTATTAATTCTCTTCTTCCTTTTGTTTTCTAATAGCACCTGAATACTCTAAAATAATAATTAAGAGTTTGAGACAGAGACGACTTCAAAATTTCAAGTCATTTTTTCAAAACTCCATGACTTTTCCAGATTTTCTAGAAGTTTTTCAAAATTCAATTACTTTTCCATGTCTTCTAGATCGCCCAGTTCTTGTAGCAACCCTGAAATATATTGCATTTTCCTAGACTAATTTCTTATTCTTAATATACGACATTTTGCTTTTCATACAAAAGATACCTAAAGATCTCAAATTTTCTAAAACATAAATATATACATATTATATAACTAAGAACAATACAGGTTTTAATACTTCCTATTAAAAAGAATATTTATGAATTATATGTCGAGAAATTCTAAAAATACACAATTCTATGCAGTTTTTCATTTTTCTCAAAATGCACTTAATTCGACTTAGTCCCGTTTTTAGCATGAAACGATTCGATTGTAAAACCCCTTTTTTAACCCTTAGCTGCCACACTGAGGTCTTTCGTGGGAAGGCCTCAAACTTTTGGAAATTCTCTCGCTTAATGCCCGAAAATCGTGTTTGTGTTGCTATTTTATTTTGAAATGATATTTATAAAATATCTGATGTATTTTTGTTTAATAAAGTCTCTTTTGTTCATAACTAAACTATTTTTATTAATATATGTTAAAAAATAATGTTTATAATGCAGTTTCGAAAAACGACTAAAAATCTCACTTTCATTTCGCAAAATAAATATGTTTTTTTAAGCAGACACTATTCTACTATTTTTTTATTCAAAGTACTACATTTTAACAATATGTAACTAAAATTTTAGCTTCCAATTCTAAAAATTGATAAAGTTATGAATTTTTAAATAAAAAAAGTAATTTTTCGGTGTTTTTTGCAAATTATATTTTTTTAAGCGTGTTAAATAATAAAAATTTTGCAAGCCACATAAATTACCTTACAAAGTAATTGTTAAAGACCAACTATGAATTTTTTTATCTTAAAAACTAATTAGTTTGCTCAAAATTCATGATTATGTGGTTGGGGTCATGGACGACCCAGTGTGGCCGCTATGATTGGCGCCAGAAGTGTGGCAGCTAAGGGTTAAGCACTGAAAATAATTCTATTGATGGAAAATAAAAAATCTTTCATGTAAGATTATTAGGATTTTTATTTTATTTTACTGTACCAACATCCTATTGTTTGAAAGCACTTCCACAAATCAGAAATAAACATTGATTTAAAAAAAAAACTACAAGGAATTTTTAGAGGATTTATATAATTTTTAGCGTTTTCAAAAACTGTTCGAACAACACTGCCATTTCTTAACGGAACTAGCTACATTTACACCTGAGAATGTTTCGACCATCTATGCGAACTGGAACAGGGAGAGAAACACAGCGATATTTGAAATCGTGAAGTTAATGCAGCTGCTTGACTGAATGTTGATTGCGTGTATTTCCACTGTAAACAGTACTCGTTAAACGATGATCGCGTAGGTCGTAGGAAGTCATCAGCGTTGTGAAAATAGGACGATCGTTGCTTTGAAACATACACATGAAGCGAAAACAGTCCTTTTACGAATAGCTCGTGAAAGGTCAATCTTACAGAAAAATACAATACTTTAACGGTACTAAGTAAAAAGTACTGATAGAAACTATCAAACTGTTAGAAAATTTAAAATCAAGTTGAATATTATGCTTAATTAAAAATAACAAATTATTTTTACGGCCATGAATCAACCAGATCATGTGACAAATTCCTCTAAAAGTTCGTATGAGATAACTTTTTTATTTTACAAAATATCTTCCTAAAAATTTGAAAAATACTAGAGAACACGATAGAGGACAATAATATAAATATAATATAATTTAGTCACGTGGTTTTATTGGTCCATGGCCTTAAGGGCATGTGATACTTGAAGAAAGTAACAAGTTTATGTGAAAAACTTTGTCCAGTTTCTACATGTTCGCCTCCAACATTGATAACATTTTCTTTTCGAAATTTGGGAAATGGTAAAAAAGATAAAAACTGACGTAGATGGACTACTTTTACTTCGGTTTAAATCTTCTCTACCATGTCCCTAATTTTGAAAACAAAATTCTATGTATTTTGGACGTAAACATGTAGAAACCTGAAATCAATAAAATTTTGTAAGTTTTTACTAAGTATCACATGCCCTTAAAGAAGAAATTTATTTTAGCAGTTAATTAGTCTATATAATAATCAACGGAATTATAAATTTTACACAGCTGTGTGTAAACTATAAATTAGCATTATATATATATATATGTATAAGCCCGTACAGAAATTGCCAAGCATGGCCCACACCCCGATTTGGGATTCTCGATCTGGGCCAGGCCAGGCCACAGAAAAATTTTAGCTCGGGTGGGAAAAAGAATAGAATTTGAAAATATTAATGCGATTGAGATTTAAATAATTAAGTGTCAACACAATAATTTTATTAAATTCAAGTTGGTAAGAAATAAACATTACAAATTTATAAAAGGGAACTGAAGGAATCTGGTAAAGAAATTAAATCTTGATGGTAATCCTGGCCTTATTGAGGCAAACAAAGCACACTCATAATTTATCAATCTGTTTAAAATTCGTATCGTTCACTTTCTACTTTAACCATTACAATATGTGTTCACATTCAGATCGTTGAATTTATTGTATGGAAACAACGAGTATGCATATTAGCAAACAAGCATATACTGTTTGACTTTTTCAAGTAGGTATATTCTCCCTTGAATATCGTCAAATGATACAGATTATTATTTCCTTTGCCAGACTACAAAGATTCTCAACAGCATTTTAGAAAATATATTATTTTAATTTGCATATTTTTCAACCGTATATATTATAATATATACATAAAAACTCGGGCAATTATGGAATTTGAGTTCTCTTAATTTACATGTTCTTCAGTTAAATATTTTATATGTTGTTAGTAAATAAAAGCAAGGCTTAAGGGCATGTGATACTTGAGACTTGGTCCTTTTCAAGACTTATGAGTTTTTTTTCTTACGAAAACATAGGAAACGTGGTAAATGCAAAGAGCTTCAGAAAACATTTCAAAATTGTAAGTTTTTATTGAAGTTTTGTTTAAAATGTTCTTTTTTAAAAAAACATATAGTCTGTAGTTAAAGAGATCACTATAATAAGGTTTCTAAAATCCTCAAATAAAAATTTTGTTTTTTTTGCTTGTCAATAGTTTTGAGATTAAGAGGATCAAAATCCGACAAGCAAAAAATTTTTTTTAGAAAAGTTCACACTTTATTTCTTAAACAAATGAAGCTTCTTTGAAGTCTATTATTTATAGAAATAAAAAAAACATACTAATTAAAACATTATTATAACACCGGAAAGGTCACTTATCTCTCTACATATGAAGATAGACTATTTTTAGATTTGATAATAAAAAAAAATTTCCGATAGATTTTGCTAAAATTGAACCTTTTCTCATTTTCCAAACTAAAATTTATCTATTTACGTCCGTTTTTATCTTCTCTACCACATGCCAAATTTTGAAAACAAAATTTTATTTATTTTTGACATAAGTATGTAGAAACCTAAAATCAATAAAACTTGTTAATTTTTTTAGTATCACATCCCCTTGAATGTAAGATAATTTTAAAATTGGTGAAAGGAGATGAAATAAAATCGATTTGACATTAGAGTGAGCCTGATGGTAGGCAATACAACAAACAGCTTTGAACATCTGGCTGAGTTTCAGTAGGGAATGATTTGAGAAAGCCTGATATTGCCACTATCGATAAACATAAACTCTTCATAGGATTGATACTGAGAGGACAATCAAAATAATCCGAGGTCTATTTTATTTTTTTAATCCTCATTCCTTACCACGTATCGTGAGTTTAATTACTAATCTAGAAATGAAAGTGATCACATCATATGTTCTGTAAAGATGCTGGACTTATTGAACAGGCCAAGAACGTTACATTTCGCATTAATTTACCAGCAACCGGTTTAACAACTCAATTTCAGCCTTCAATGTATGCCGAACAGACCAATCATCCAATTCATTGATAGACTTTACTACCGACAGTATTTACCTTAATATACTTCAGACGGTTAATCTAATTATTAATCCAATAAGAATTTTTGATGAAAAAATGATGTAAGATCAATCTTAAACAGAAATGAAAATCGAGTAGATAATATAATACTAGCTGTTACTCTCTTTTATGCGACAACAACATTTCATTTCCTTAATAATGAGAAAATAAGAAAAGGAATAAGAAAAATAATTTGGTTCAATAAATCAATAGAGAATTTTACCAATTATTTCTTCACTGTTAGAAACTACCGTAATTTCCTGAAACACGTGACTGGAGCTTTATTCAGTTACAGTTTTGTAAAATTAATATAGAATTTCAGAAAATTAGGTTACTTTTTAGCAAATTTAAGAAACAATATACATAAAATAAGACTAGTATCGCCCCTCAAAGATGTTATTAATAATTGGCCTTATGGTCCAGAAATAATAACTCAGAGGGTTACATACTTTCAAACGTTTCGGCTCTGATCGGAGTCCTCATTAGTGATCTTTATGTCTAAAATATGAAAAAAGTAGCTAAAATATTTCACAAATAAGCCCTATTTTGGAGCAAAATTTGGTAATATAAAAAAGTATAACTGAACTGTAGTATGTGAGAAGTTCTTCATATGCGAGAGAACATTTTATACAAAATCATTTCTTATTTTCTTGGAAAAATTTTATCTTTGTCGTTTTCTTTGATTGTTTTTTCAAGAAAATAAGACATTATTTTGGATAAAATGTTCTCTCGCATATGAAGAACTTCTCACATACGACAGTTCAGTTATATTTTTTTACATTACCAAAGTTTGTTCCAAAATAGGGCTTATTTGTGCAACATTTTAGCTACACTCGAGATTCCCTATAACGAGAAGCTCGAGCATCGGAGACCTCTCTGCATCGAGCGCGAGAGGGATCCCTTCCATATCCTCCTTGTTGCTACGCGCTGCTATGTGCATTATATGATTCGCGCAGTCAGTCTGTCAGTAATGCCATGTGAATAATTGTATTTACATAGTAAAAAGCGTATAAAAAAGATTTTTGCGAGTGTTGAACATGGAATTGACTTATTTGACGGTATGTACTCGAAATACTAAAAATATAATAATATAATAATAAAAATATCTATGCTTATCAGGTGTATTTTTTAATATTTCCAGAAAAAAAGAAAAGTCTTGGCGATTAATAAAAAAATGGAAATTTTGACAAATTTGGAAAACGGAATGAAAAATTGGGAAATTTGAAAAAAATACGTTTCAAATTCGAGCGCACTTCATTCCGTAGTTGTGGGGGAAGAGGGGTCGATCGTCTGCTCGTTATGGGGAGGCGTGACGCGCTCGTAAAAGGGAGGCCTTGTTACAGGGAATCTCGTTATAGGGAATCTCGAGTGTACCTTTTTCATACTTTAGAAACAAAGATCACTGATGAGGACTCCGATCAGAGTCGAAACGTTTGAAAGTATCTAACCTTCGGAATTATTATTTCTGGACCCTAGAGCCAATTATTAACAACAACATCGTATGAAATTTAAGAAACAATTTCTTAATTTTCAGTTACAAAGTGTTGAATACTCTGATGCTTGTATCTGGAAATTTTGAAACTTGTGACAGGAATAATTTTACGTTTTGGGTATAACTGAAGTTTTATGCAGTCACATGTAGATGAAAATTTTGTTACAGTTTCGTAATTTTATGATAAATTTTATAAAAATTCTGCTACAGTTTTGTATTTTTAAGATATATTTTTAAAAAATTCAGTTGAGTTTCATCATATTAAGAAAAATTTCAGAAAATTCAGTAGATTTTTCGCAATTTTAAGATACCTTCACTAAAAAGCATCATAAATATCGTCAATTGTTTACATCACCTTTCTAACATAAACTAGCATACAAATGTTGTAAATTTCCGAACATTTCTAACAGTGTTAATAATATTATGTAGATTATCATTACTCTTAAAAATATCTGATGATTGAAGGTATAAAAAATGTGAGTAAAAGCCTATTCTTCAGGGTTAAGATAAAGCAATTACAAGTATATTGTTATCGATAGGAAATCAGTGGCCCATAGTCACCTGCCTTACTTGGACTTTTGCTCAGCGTTTTTGTTTCATGAACGAAATTAGTGAGTCAAGGGCGCAAAGGACGAATTAATTAAGACAAAAGATGGCATGCTTTTTTGTGGAGGTCGCTTCGAATTACTCAACGAGAAGCAGCTCAAAATGGTCTCTAATCTCGCCTGGATTACCATAGCATCTGATTTCTAACACAACTTTATTTAAAATAAGCTTCATTTTACGAGAACGTAATTTAAACTTTGTCATTTGACCTTTTTAATTTTATGATCTTAATGGCTATCAAGTAATTCATAAAATTTTTAAGAAAATAATAAAATTCGATTTTCGTAAGACATAATTTAGTCAGAAATTGCTTTTTTGTGTACTCATTTCATGAGAATAGGTAAAAAACAAAATAACATCCAGGGGCCAACGAAATTGTTGACGATCGGCACGTTTTACTTTTTGATCATCAGTAATTTAATGTAATTTTTTTTATCAACGCAATCGGGATCAAGTTACACCTGCAAAAGTCTTATTGAAAAGTTTAAAACCTGTGCCTGTTCGTCGACCTTTTGTCTCGTAAAGGGTTATTGTCACTAATTACCAGCAGTAATAAGAAATCGTCGGATTCGGTTCTCGTAAACGCCACTGGATTCTTTAAGTTTACGAGATGTTTCGGCTAACGGAACTCAGAAGAAAGATTGAACGAAACGATCGTTTTACAGCCGATCGGAAATCTTTATCGACTTTGCCTCTCGGGCCAGACTAATATACGTGCACTACATTTCGAATTTCTTCTCTAAATGGAGATTAAAGTGTAAAACGAGGTCACGTTAAATTCGATTTTATCACTTTATTTCATTACGTTTTATGAAATTTATATTTTGGGAGCTTCCGAAAAAATTAAAATTACTTACACATTGAAATTTTCAATGTCAATAAAAGCTTGGATCTGACTGAATTTGCAAATGCACAATTTTATCAAATTCAAAAGTAAAGAAAATTTAGTTTTAAGATTTAAAGTTTTTAATTTTTGAGCTTTTAAAGACTCTGTGTTTAGTGGAATAATTTTATTCATCGTTTTGTTTTTTTTTGTTTCAGGTAAGTACAATAAAGCGCGACCGACTAACTTGATTGAGATAGTAAATTTGCGTGAGTATATCCTAGATTTTCAGACACATCCAATCACCATAAAGTGTGGCCGAGGGCACGTCGTTAGAGGAATATACAATTTGCATTTTCATGGCGCGATACGCGGTGCTTTTTCTCAACGTGAAACGTGATTCGCCTTCAAGGTAGACTACGTTTGGACCTTTACATTCCATTGCTAATCTAATTAAGGAAAAATGTGGGCCTGACATAAATTCTTAAAGTAACCAATCCATTTAAAGTTCAATAGTTCTTCCAATACGCGATGTATTTTTTTAATCGCCTGCAAACATTGATTCAACTAAATTCCTCTATCACTATATATCTCAAAAAATTAGAAACTATTTACTATCGTAAAATTTATTCTGTGTTTACAGAATTAGTGATTTTATTTTTCCTGTGCAAAAAGAATAAGATGAAATAAGTAATTTAATCGGAAATCCTATAATTTGATTTTATTACGAATAGGAAGAATTCTGTGCCTGACCTTTTTACGTGCCGCGTGTTTTGCAATATTTCTCTCTTATTTCTTAAAACTTCGTTATGAAAAATAGGAAAATATTTGAATTAAAGAGTGGTTACAGTTACTTCTTTTTTATAAATATTTATTATTTTTTCTTTAAGAACTGGACGTAATAAGATAAATTGTAAGAAATGTTATCTAATATATTATACATTTCTCATATCACGAAAGAATTCATTAACGTGTCCGCATGTTACGTTTACTCCGCGCTTTTAACAGTTTCTTTGCTTCAAAGAGAGCAAGGGCTCTCTTTGAAGAGACAAGATACATTCTTTCCTTATCTGGATAGGAAGAATTCAAGAAATGTAACACCATAAAAATATTCTGCTTGTAATTCCACCTATCTCCAGTCTCTGTATTAATCACTTTTTAATCCTCTCAACAGGCGCCGGTATTTAAAATTCCTATTTTGGGATTCTTCCTCAACTCGAATCATTCCTTTTTTATTCATTTATTGAAGCAAATATGGTTGGATCTATTTAGTCACCAATTCACATCAAAAACTTGATCTCTCAAATAGTTTGATGTAAAACTTCCAAGTCGAATCTGTTGAATTTATTTTCATTCTGAATTCTTCTCAGATATTTTACAAATTTAGTAATCTCAAAATCTAGTGTAAACTGTTAGAAATTTCTACCGTAATTTTCTGAAACACGTGACTGGAGTTTTATTCAATTACAGTTCGGTAAAATTAAGATAGAATTTCAGGAAATTCAGTTACTTTTTATTAAATTTATGAAAAAATTTCTTAATTTTCAGTTACACGCTGTTAAATATTTTGATACATGTATCTGGAAATTCTTAAAATTGTAACAGGAATAATTTTACGTTTTAGGTAACTGAAGTTTTATGCAATTACATGCAACTCACAATTTTGTTACAGTTTCGTAATTTTATGATAAATTTTATAAAAATTCTGTTACAGTTTGGTAGTTTTAAGATTCATTTTATGAAAATTTAGTTGAGTTTCATAATATTAAGAAATATTTCAGAAAATTTAGTATATTTTGTGCAATCCTAAGATACCTTTACTTAAAAACATCATAAATACCGTCAAATGTTTACGTCACCTTTCTAACATAAAAATTTTGTAAATTTCCGAACATTTCTAACTTACTGAGAGAAAGTATTAGTCGTGGTTACCCATTTTCTTTTTTGTAA